>JARQAB010000037.1:2550687-3826031 GCA_036172955.1 Meloidogyne arenaria | reverse complement strand
AGTCAATTAATATCCGATATTTTTTAATTTCCATATCATAACTTTTTTTATAACCATAGTAGATAAATTTATCCACGGATTCATACGTTTTTCATGCTGATTCTAACGAGCTATTAATACAGCAAAACGGATTTCAATTCGAGATGCCACATCATTTTGAAGTTCTTAAGTGCCAATTAATACCTAATGTTTTAATTTCCCTATCTAACTTTTTTTATACCAATAGTAGATAAATTTATCCAATGACTTCTAATACAGTTTTTCAGCTGATTCTAACGAGCTCTTACATACGCAAAACGGATTTTGAATATGGATGCCACATCACTTTGAAGTTCTTAAGTGTCCATTCATAATCCGATATTTTTTAATTTCCCTATCCTAAACTTTTTTATAAACAATAGTAGAGTAAATTTATCCAAGAGCTTCTAAGACCGTTGTTTTTCATGCTGGATTCTAACGAGCTATTAATAAAGCAAAACGGTTTTATTCGAGATGCCACATCACTTTGAAAGTCTTAAGTGTCCATTAATATCCTATTTTTAATTTCCCTATACATAACTTTTTTATAACCAATAGTAGAGAAATGATCCAGGATTCTAATACATTTTTCCTGCTTATTCTAACGACTATTAATAAGCAAAACGGATTTGATATGAGATGCCACATCACTTTGAGTTCTTAAGTGTCAATTAATATCCGATATTTTTATTTCCCTATCATAACTTTTTATAACACATAGTAGATAATTTAATCCAGGATTCAATACAGTTTTTCATGCTGATCCAACGAGCTATTATAAGCAAAACGGATTTTAATCGAGATCCACATCACTTTGAAGTACTTAAGTGTCAATTAATATCCGATATTTTTTTAATTTTCCCTATCAATAACTTTTTTATAACCCATAGTAGATAAATTTCCAAGGATTCTAATACAGTTTTTCATGCTGATTCTACGAGCTATTAATAAAGAAAACGGATTTTATTTCGAGATGCCACATCACTTTTGAGTTCTTAAGTTCAATTAATATCCGCTATTTTTTAATTTCCCTATCATAACTTTTTTTTTATAACCCATAGTAGATAATTTATCCCAGGATTCTAATACAGTTTTTCATGCGATTCTAACGACTAATTAATATGCAAAACGGAAACGATTTGAATTCGAGATGCACATCCCTTTGAAGTTCTTCTGTCAATTATGCCGATATTTTGTAATTTCCTATCATAACTTTTTTTATAACCATAGTAGATAATTATCCAAGGATTCTAATACGTTTTTTCATGCTGATTCTAACGACTATTAATTAGCAAAACGGAATTTGATTCGGATGCCCATCACTTTGAAGTTCTTAATTGGTCATTCTTCCTATATTTTTATTTCCCTATCATACTTTTTTATAACCAATAGTAGATAATTTATCCAGGAGTTCTAATACTTTTTGTCATGCTGTTCTACCGGCTATTAAAATATAGCAAAACGGATTTGACTTCGAGATGCCACATCACTTTTGAAGTTCTTAAGTGTCAATTAATATCCGATATTTTTAATTTTCCCTATCATACCTTTTTTATAACCAATAGTAGATAATTATCCAAGATTCTAATCCAGTTTTTCTGCTGATTCTAACGAGCTATTAATAAGCAAAACGGATTTGAATATGAATGCCACAGCACTTTGAAGGTCTGTTCAATTAATATCCGATATTTTTTAATTTCCTATATAACTTTTTTAGAACCAATATTAGATCCATTTATCCAAGGTTCTATACAGTTTTTCATGCTGATTCTAACGAGCCTTTAATATAGCAAAACTGCTTTGAATTCGAGATGCCACATCACTTTGAAGTTCTTAAGTGTCATTAATATCCGATATTGTTTATTTCCCTATGCATAACTTTTTTTATACCAATAGTAGAATAATTGATCCAGGATTCTAATACAGTTTTTCATGCTGGATTCTAACGAGCTATTACTCAGCCAACGGATTTGAATATGAGATGCCACATCACCTTGAAGTTCTTAAGTGTCAATTAAATATCCGTATTTTTTATTTCCCTACATAACGTTTTATAACCACAATAGTGATATTTACCAAGGGATCTAATACAGTTTTTTTCATGCGGATTTTTAAATCTAAAGAGCTATTAATAAGCAAAACGGATTTTAATTCAGATGCCCACATCCTTTGAAGTTCTTAAGTGTCAATTATATCCGATTTTTATTCGATCATAACTTTTTTATCACCAATCGTAATAAATTTATCCAAGATTCTAATACAGTTTTTCATGCGGATTCTACGAGCTATCATAATCAAAACGAGTTAATTCGAGATGCCCATCACTTTGAGTTCTTAAGTGTCAATTAATACCTATATTTTTAATTTCCCCTACATAACTTTTTTTATAACCAATCGTAAGATCAATTTATCCAAGGATTCTATACAGTTTTTTCATGCTGATTCTAACGAGCTATTATTAGCAACGGCTTGAATTCGCGATGCCAACATCACTTTGAAGTTCTGAGTGTCAATTAATTCCCGATAATTTTTTATTTCCCTATTCTTAACTTTTTTATAACCAATAGTAATATTTATCCAATGATTCTAATCAGTTTTCATGCTGATTCTAACGAGCTATTAATATAGCAAAACGGATTGGAATTCGAGATCCACATCACTTTGAAGTCTTAAGTGTTCATTAATATCCGATCTTTTTGAATTCCCTATCATCACTGTTTATAACCAATATAGATATTTATCCAGGGATCTAATACTTTTTACATGCTGATTCTAACGATCTATGAATAAAGCAAACGGATTTGATTATGAGATGCCACTCACTTGGAAGTTCTTAAGGTGTCAATTATATCCGATATTTTTTATTTCCCTATCATAACTTTTCTTTATAACCATAGGAGGATAAATTTAATCCAGATTCTAATACAGTTTTTCATGCTGATTCTACGAGGCTATTATAAAGCACAACTATTTGAATTTCCCCCCGAAAGGAATGCCCCCACATCACTTGAGTCTTAATGTCAATTAATAGCCGATATTTTTTAATTTCCTATAAAAAATCATAACGTTTTTTTAACAATATAATAATTTATCCAAGGATTCTAATACAGTTTTTCCTGCTGATTCTAACGAGCATTAAAAAGCAAAACGGATTTGAAGATGAATGCCACATCACTTTGAAGTTCTTAATGTCATTAATATCCATATTTTTTTAATTTCCTATCATAACTTTTAGAACCATAGGTAGTATAAATTTATCCAAGATTCTATACAGTTTTCAGCTGATTCTAACGGCTATTACTATGCAAAACGGTTTGAATTCGAGATGCCCACATCACTTTGAGTTCTTAATTGTCATTAATATCCGATATTTTTTAATTTCCCTATCATAACTTTTGTTATAACCAATAGTGAAAATTTATCGCAAGATTCTAATACAGTTGTTTCATGCTTATTCTAACGAGCTATTAATAAAGCAAAACGATTGAATTGAGATGCCCACTCACTTGGAAGTTCTTAAGTTCAATTATATTCCGATATTTTTTATTTCCCTATCATAACTTGTTTATAACCAATATATAAAGTTATCCAAGGATTCTTACGTTTTTCATGCTGATTCTAACGGAGCTATTAATAAAGCCAAACGGATTTTACTTCGAGATGCCACCACTTGAATTTCTTAAGTGTCAATGAACTATCCCGATATTTTTTATTTCCCTATCAACTTTTGTGTATAACCATTAGACTAAATTTTATCAAGGATTCTAACAGTTTTTCGAGGTGCGATTCTAACGAGCTTTAATAAGAAAAACGGATGTTAATTCGAGATGCCAAATCACTTTGAGTTCTTAAGTGTCACTTAATAGCGCGATAGTGTTTAATTTCCTATCTAACTTTTTTAATACCCATAGTAGATAATTTATCCAAAGGATTCTAAGACAGTTTTCATGCTGATTCTAACGAGCATATTAATATAGCAAAACGGATTGAATTCGCGATGCCACAGTCACGTTGCAAGTTCTTAGTGTCATTATTCCGATATTTTTTAATTTCCCTATCATAATTTTTTATAACAATATTAGATAATTTACAAGATTCTAATCAGTTTTTCATGCTGATTCTAACGAGCTATTAATCTAGCCAAACGGATTTGAATTCGAGATGCCACATCACTTTGAAGTTTCTTAAGTGTCAATTAATATCCGATATTTTTTAATTTCCCTATCATAACTTTTTTATAACCAATAGTAGATAAATTTATCCCAAGGATTCTAGACAGTTTTTCATGCTGCTTCTAACGAAGCTATTAATAAAGCAAACGGATTTGAATTGAGATTGCCACATCACTTTGAGTTCTTAATGTCATTATTCCGAGATTTTTTAATTTCTCCTATCATAACTTTTTTATCCAATAGTAAATCAATTTATCCAAGGATCTAATACAGTTTTTCATGCTGATTCTAACGAGCTATTAATAAAGCAAAAGGATTGATTGAGATGCCACATCCACAACTTGAAGTTCTTAATGTCCCATTAATATCCATATTTTTTTAATTTCCCTTATCAAACTTTTTAGAACCAATAAGTATATAAAATTTTATTCCAAGGATTCTAATCCAGTTTTTCATGCTGATCTAACGAGCTATTAATATGCAAAACGGATTTGAATTCCGAGATGCCACATCACTTTGAGTCTAAGTGTCCATTATATCCGATATTTTTTAATTTCCCTATAATAACTTTTTTATAACCATATAGATAAAATTTATCCAAGGATTCTAATACAGTTTTTTCATGCTTGATTCTAACGAGCTATTAATAAAGCAAACGATTGTAGGGAGATGCCACATCACTTTGAGTTCGTAAGTGTCAATTAATATCCGATATTTTTTATTTCCCTATCATAACTTTTTTATAACCCAATAGTAATAATTTATCCGGATTCTAATACAGTTTTTCCATGCTGATTCTAACGACTATTAATATAGCACAACGGATTTGAATTCGAGATTCCACATCACTTGAGTTCTTAGTGTCATTAATATCCGATATTTTTTAATTTCCGATCCAAAACGTTTTTATAACCAATATAGATAATTTATCCAGGATTCTAATACAGTTTTTCATGCGATATCAACGAGCTATTATCGATGCAAACGGATTTGGAATTCGAGATGCACCTCACTTTGACGTTCTTAAGTGTCAATTAATTCCTATTATTTTTTTAATTTCCCTATCATCACTTTTTTTATAACCAATAAGATAAATTTTATCCAAGGATTCTAATAAGTTTTTCATGCTGATTCTAAAACTGCTATTATAAAGCACAACGGATTTGCATATGAGATCCACATCACTTTGAAGTTCTTAAAAGAGTGTCATTAATTCCGATATTTTTTAATTTCCCTATCATCTTTGTTATAACCAGAGTAGATAAATTTTATCCAAGATTCTAATACCGTTTTTCATGCTTATTCTATCGGGAGCTATTACTAAAGCAAAACGGAATGTGGTGATATAGAATGCCACGGTCACGGGGGAATTGTAAGTTTCGTAAGTGTGCATAAATTCCGATATTTTTTATTTTCCCTATCATAACTTTTTTATAACCAATAGTAGATAAATTTATCCAAGGATTCTAATACAGTTTTTCATGCTGATTCTAACGAGCTATTAATATAGCAAAACGGATTTGAATTCGAGATGCCACATCACTTTGAAGTTCTTAAGTGTCAATTAATATCCGATATTTTTTAATTTCCCTATCATAACTTTTTTATAACCAATAGTAGATAAATTTATCCAAGGATTCTAATACAGTTTTTCATGCTGATTCTAACGAGCTATTAATATAGCAAAACGGATTTGAATTCGAGATGCCACATCACTTTGAAGTTCTTAAGTGTCAATTAATATCCGATATTTTTTAATTTCCCTATCATAACTTTTTTATAACCAATAGTAGATAAATTTATCCAAGGATTCTAATACAGTTTTTCATGCTGATTCTAACGAGCTATTAATATAGCAAAACGGATTTGAATTCGAGATGCCACATCACTTTGAAGTTCTTAAGTGTCAATTAATATCCGATATTTTTTAATTTCCCTATCATAACTTTTTTATAACCAATAGTAGATAAATTTATCCAAGGATTCTAATACAGTTTTTCATGCTGATTCTAACGAGCTATTAATATAGCAAAACGGATTTGAATTCGAGATGCCACATCACTTTGAAGTTCTTAAGTGTCAATTAATATCCGATATTTTTTAATTTCCCTATCATAACTTTTTTATAACCAATAGTAGATAAATTTATCCAAGGATTCTAATACAGTTTTTCATGCTGATTCTAACGAGCTATTAATATAGCAAAACGGATTTGAATTCGAGATGCCACATCACTTTGAAGTTCTTAAGTGTCAATTAATATCCGATATTTTTTAATTTCCCTATCATAACTTTTTTATAACCAATAGTAGATAAATTTATCCAAGGATTCTAATACAGTTTTTCATGCTGATTCTAACGAGCTATTAATATAGCAAAACGGATTTGAATTCGAGATGCCACATCACTTTGAAGTTCTTAAGTGTCAATTAATATCCGATATTTTTTAATTTCCCTATCATAACTTTTTTATAACCAATAGTAGATAAATTTATCCAAGGATTCTAATACAGTTTTTCATGCTGATTCTAACGAGCTATTAATATAGCAAAACGGATTTGAATTCGAGATGCCACATCACTTTGAAGTTCTTAAGTGACAATTAATATCCGATATTTTTTAATTTCCCGCTCAGAACTTTTTTATAACCAATAGTAGATAAATTTATCCAAGGATTCTAATACAGTTTTTCATGCTGATTCTAACGAGCTATTAATATAGCAAAACGGATTTGAATTCGAGATGCCACATCACTTTGAAGTTCTTAAGTGTCAATTAATATCCGATATTTTTTAATTTCCCTATCATAACTTTTTTATAACCAATAGTAGATAAATTTATCCAAGGATTCTAATACAGTTTTTCATGCTGATTCTAACGAGCTATTAATATAGCAAAACGGATTTGAATTCGAGATGCCACATCACTTTGAAGTTCTTAAGTGTCAATTAATATCCGATATTTTTTAATTTCCCTATCATAACTTTTTTATAACCAATAGTAGATAAATTTATCCAAGGATTCTAATACAGTTTTTCATGCTGATTCTAACGAGCTATTAATATAGCAAAACGGATTTGAATTCGAGATGCCACATCACTTTGAAGTTCTTAAGTGTCAATTAATATCCGATAATTTTTAATTTCCCTATCATAACTTTTTTATAACCAATAGTAGATAAATTTATCCAAGGATTCTAATACAGTTTTTCATGCTGATTCTAACGAGCTATTAATATAGCAAAACGGATTTGAATTCGAGATGCCACATCACTTTGAAGTTCTTAAGTGTCAATTAATATCCGATATTTTTTAATTTCCCTATCATAACTTTTTTATAACCAATAGTAGATAAATTTATCCAAGGATTCTAATACAGTTTTTCATGCTGATTCTAACGAGCTATTAATATAGCAAAACGGATTTGAATTCGAGATGCCACATCACTTTGAAGTTCTTAAGTGTCAATTAATATCCGATATTTTTTAATTTCCCTATCATAACTTTTTTATAACCAATAGTAGATAAATTTATCCAAGGATTCTAATACAGTTTTTCATGCTGATTCTAACGAGCTATTAATATAGCAAAACGGATTTGAATTCGAGATGCCACATCACTTTGAAGTTCTTAAGTGTCAATTAATATCCGATATTTTTTAATTTCCCTATCATAACTTTTTTATAACCAATAGTAGATAAATTTATCCAAGGATTCTAATACAGTTTTTCATGCTGATTCTAACGAGCTATTAATATAGCAAAACGGATTTGAATTCGAGATGCCACATCACTTTGAAGTTCTTAAGTGTCAATTAATATCCGATATTTTTAATTTCCCTATCATAACTTTTTTATAACCAATAGTAGATAAATTTATCCAAGGATTCTAATACAGTTTTTCATGCTGATTCTAACGAGCTATTAATATAGCAAAACGGATTTGAATTCGAGATGCCACATCACTTTGAAGTTCTTAAGTGTCAATTAATATCCGATATTTTTTAATTTCCCTATCATAACTTTTTTATAACCAATAGTAGATAAATTTATCCAAGGATTCTAATACAGTTTTTCATGCTGATTCTAACGAGCTATTAATATAGCAAAACGGATTTGAATTCGAGATGCCACATCACTTTGAAGTTCTTAAGTGTCAATTAATATCCGATATTTTTTAATTTCCCTATCATAACTTTTTTATAACCAATAGTAGATAAATTTATCCAAGGATTCTAATACAGTTTTTCATGCTGATTCTAACGAGCTATTAATATAGCAAAACGGATTTGAATTCGAGATGCCACATCACTTTGAAGTTCTTAAGTGTCAATTAATATCCGATATTTTTAATTTCCCTATCATAACTTTTTTATAACCAATAGTAGATAAATTTATCCAAGGATTCTAATACAGTTTTTCATGCTGATTCTAACGAGCTATTAATATAGCAAAACGGATTTGAATTCGAGATGCCACATCACTTTGAAGTTCTTAAGTGTCAATTAATATCCGATATTTTTTAATTTCCCTATCATAACTTTTTTATAACCAATAGTAGATAAATTTATCCAAGGATTCTAATACAGTTTTTCATGCTGATTCTAACGAGCTATTAATATAGCAAAACGGATTTGAATTCGAGATGCCACATCACTTTGAAGTTCTTAAGTGTCAATTAATATCCGATATTTTTTAATTTCCCTATCATAACTTTTTTATAACCAATAGTAGATAAATTTATCCAAGGATTCTAATACAGTTTTTCATGCTGATTCTAACGAGCTATTAATATAGCAAAACGGATTTGAATTCGAGATGCCACATCACTTTGAAGTTCTTAAGTGTCAATTAATATCCGATATTTTTTAATTTCCCTATCATAACTTTTTTATAACCAATAGTAGATAAATTTATCCAAGGATTCTAATACAGTTTTTCATGCTGATTCTAACGAGCTATTAATATAGCAAAACGGATTTGAATTCGAGATGCCACATCACTTTGAAGTTCTTAAGTGTCAATTAATATCCGATATTTTTTAATTTCCCTATCATAACTTTTTTATAACCAATAGTAGATAAATTTATCCAAGGATTCTAATACAGTTTTTCATGCTGATTCTAACGAGCTATTAATATAGCAAAACGGATTTGAATTCGAGATGCCACATCACTTTGAAGTTCTTAAGTGTCAATTAATATCCGATATTTTTTAATTTCCCTATCATAACTTTTTTATAACCAATAGTAGATAAATTTATCCAAGGATTCTAATACAGTTTTTCATGCTGATTCTAACGAGCTATTAATATAGCAAAACGGATTTGAATTCGAGATGCCACATCACTTTGAAGTTCTTAAGTGTCAATTAATATCCGATATTTTTTAATTTCCCTATCATAACTTTTTTATAACCAATAGTAGATAAATTTATCCAAGGATTCTAATACAGTTTTTCATGCTGATTCTAACGAGCTATTAATATAGCAAAACGGATTTGAATTCGAGATGCCACATCACTTTGAAGTTCTTAAGTGTCAATTAATATCCGATATTTTTTAATTTCCCTATCATAACTTTTTTATAACCAATAGTAGATAAATTTATCCAAGGATTCTAATACAGTTTTTCATGCTGATTCTAACGAGCTATTAATATAGCAAAACGGATTTGAATTCGAGATGCCACATCACTTTGAAGTTCTTAAGTGTCAATTAATATCCGATATTTTTTAATTTCCCTATCATAACTTTTTTATAACCAATAGTAGATAAATTTATCCAAGGATTCTAATACAGTTTTTCATGCTGATTCTAACGAGCTATTAATATAGCAAAACGGATTTGAATTCGAGATGCCACATCACTTTGAAGTTCTTAAGTGTCAATTAATATCCGATATTTTTTAATTTCCCTTCAAACTTTTTTATACCATATAGATAATTTATCCGAAGGATTCTAATACAGTTTTGCATGCTGATTCTAACGACTATTATATAGCAAAACGGATTTGAATTCGAGATCCCAGACTTTGAAGTGCCTAAGTGTCAATTAATATCGATAATTTTTGATTTCCCTATCATCAACTTTTTTAATAACCAATAAAGATCATTTAATCCAAAGGATTCTAATACAGTTTTTCCATTGCTGATTCTAACAGCTATTATATACAAAACGTATTTGAATTCGAGATGCCACATCACTTTGAGTTCTTAATTGTCCAATTAAATATCCGATATTTTTTAATTTCCCAACATAACTTTTTTTATAACCAATAGTAGTAAATTTATATCCAAGGATTCTAATCAGTGTTGTCATGCGATTCAACGAGCTATTAATATAGCAAAACGGATTTGAATCGAGATGCACATCACTTGAGTTCTGTAGTGTCAATTATATCCGCTATTTTTTTAATTTCACCTATCATAACTTTTTTATAACCCCTAGTAGATAAATTTATCCAAGGATTTCTAATACAGATGTTTGTCATGCTGATTGCTAACGAGCTATTAATATAGCAAAACGTATTTGAATTCGAGATGCCACATAACTTTGAAGTTTCTTAATGTCAATTAATATCCGATATTTTTGTAATTTCCCTATCATAACTTTTTTATAACCAATAGTAGATAAATTATCCAAGGATTCTAATACAGTTTTTTATGCTGATTCTAACGAGCTATTAATATAGCAAAACGGATTTGAATTCGAGATGCCACATCACTTTGAAGTTCTTAAGTGTCATTAATATCCGATATTTTTAATTTCCCTATCATAACTTTTTTATAACCAATAGTAGATAAATTTATCCAAGGATTCTAAATACAGTTTTTCATGCTGATTCTAACGAGCTATTAATATAGCAAAACGAATTTGAATTCGAGATGCCACATCATTTTGAAGTTCTTAAGTGACAATTAATATCCGATATTTTTTTAATTTCCCTATCATAACTTTTTTATAACCAATAGTGATAAATTTATCCAAGGATTCTAATACAGTTTTTCATGCTGATTCTAACGATCTATTAATATAGCAAAACGGATTTGAATTCGAGATGCCACATACTTTGAAGTTCTTAAGTGTCAATTAATATCCGATATTTTTTAATTTCTTTATCATAACTTTTTTATAACCAATAGTAGATAAATTTATCCAAGGATTCTAATACAGTTTTTCATGCTGATTCTAACGAGCTATTAATATAGCAAAACGGATTTGAATTCGAGATGCCACATCACTTTGAAGTTCTTACATGTCAATTAATATCCGATATTTTTTAATTTCCCTATCATAACTTTTTTATAACCAATATAGATAAATTTATCCAAGGATTCTAATACAGTTTTTCATGCTGATTCTAACGAGCTATTAATATAGCAAAACGGATTTGAATTCGAGATGCCACATCACTTTGAAGTTCTTAAGTGTCAATTAATATCCGATATTTTTTAATTTCCCTATCATAACTTTTTTCTTTATAACAATAGTAGATAAATTTATCCAAGGATTCTAATACAGTTTTTCATGCTGATTCTAACGAGCTATTAATATAGCAAAACGGATTTGAATTCGAGATGCCACATCACTTTGAAGTTCTTAAGTGTCAATTAATATCCGATATTTTTTAATTTCCCTATCATAACTTTTTTATAACCAATAGTAGATAAATTTATCCAAGGATTCTAATACAGTTTTTCATGCTGATTCTAACGAGCTATTAATATAGCAAAACGGATTTGAATTCGAGATGCCACATAACTTTGAAGTTCTTAAGTGTCAATTAATATCCGATATTTTTTAATTTCCCTATCATAACTTTTAACCAATAGTAGATAAATTTATCCAAGGATTCTAATACAGTTTTTTATGCTGATTCTAACGAGCTATTAATATAGCAAAACGGATTTGAATTCGAGATGCCACATCACTTTGAAGTTCTTAAGTGTCAATTAATATCCGATATTTTTTAATTTCCCTATCATAACTTTTTTATAACCAATAGTAGATAAATTTATCCAAGGATTCTAATAAGTTTTTCATGCTGATTCTAACGAGCTATTAATATAGCAAAACGAATTTGAATTCGAGATGCCACATCATTTTGAAGTTCTTAAGTGACAATTAATATCCGATATTTTTTAATTTCCCTATCATAACTTTTTTATAACCAATAGTAGATAGATTTATCCAAGGATTCTAATACAGTTTTTCATGCTGATTCTAACGAGCTATTAATATAGCAAAACGGATTTGAATTCGAGATGCCACATCACTTTGAAGTTCTTAAGTGTCAATTAATATCCGATATTTTTTAATTTCTTTATCATAACTTTTTTATAACCAATAATAGATAAATTTATCCAAGGATTCTAATACAGTTGTTCATGCTGATTCTAACGAGCTATTAATATAGCAAAACGGATTTGAATTCGAGATGCCACATCACTTTGAAGTTCTTAAGTGTCAATTAATATCCGATATTTTTTAATTTCCCTATCATAACTTTTTTATAACCAATAGTAGATAAATTTATCCAAGGATTCTAATGCAGTTTTTCATGCTGATTCTAACGAGCTATTAATATAGCAAAACGGATTTGAATTCGAGATGCCACATAACTTTGAAGTTCTTAAGTGTCAATTAATATCCTATATTTTTTAATTTCTTTATCATAACTTTTTTATAACCAATAGTAGATAAATTTATCCAAGGATTCTAATACAGTTTTTCATGCTGATTCTAACGAGCTATTAATATAGCAAAACGGATTTGAATTCGAGATGCCACATCACTTTGAAGTTCTTAAGTGTCAATTAATATCCGATATTTTTTAATTTCTTTATCATAACTTTTTTATAACCAATAATAGATAAATTTATCCAAGGATTCTAATACAGTTTTTCATGCTGATTCTAACGAGCTATTAATATAGCAAAACGGATTTGAATTCGAGATGCCACATCACTTTGAAGTTCTTAAGTGTCAATTAATATCCGATATTTTTAATTTCCCTATCATAACTTTTTTATAACCAATAGTAGATAAATTTATCCAAGGATTCTAATACAGTTTTTCATGCTGATTCTAACGAGCTATTAATATAGCAAAACGGATTTGAATTCGAGATGCCACATCACTTTGAAGTTCTTAAGTGTCAATTAATATCCGATATTTTTTAATTTCCCTATCATAACTTTTTTATAACCAATAGTAGATAAATTTATCCAAGGATTCTAATACAGTTTTTCATGCTGATTCTAACGAGCTATTAATATAGCAAAACGGATTTGAATTCGAGATGCCACATAACTTTGAAGTTCTTAAGTGTCAATTAATATCCGATATTTTTTAATTTCCCTATCATAACTTTTTTATAACCAATAGTAGATAAATTTATCCAAGGATTCTAATACAGTTTTTTATGCTGATTCTAACGAGCTATTAATATAGCAAAACGGATTTGAATTCGAGATGCCACATCACTTTGAAGTTCTTAAGTGTCAATTAATATCCGATATTTTTTAATTTCCCTATCATAACTTTTTTATAACCAATAGTAGATAAATTTATCCAAGGATTCTAATACAGTTTTTCATGCTGATTCTAACGAGCTATTAATATAGCAAAACGAATTTGAATTCGAGATGCCACATCATTTTGAAGTTCTTAAGTGACAATTAATATCCGATATTTTTTAATTTCCCTATCATAACTTTTTTATAACCAATAGTAGATAGATTTATCCAAGGATTCTAATACAGTTTTTCATGCTGATTCTAACGAGCTATTAATATAGCAAAACGGATTTGAATTCGAGATGCCACATCACTTTGAAGTTCTTAAGTGTCAATTAATATCCGATATTTTTTAATTTCTTTATCATAACTTTTTATAACCAATAATAGATAAATTTATCCAAGGATTCTAATACAGTTGTTCATGCTGATTCTAACGAGCTATTAATATAGCAAAACGGATTTGAATTCGAGATGCCACATCACTTTGAAGTTCTTAAGTGTCAATTAATATCCGATATTTTTTAATTTCCCTATCATAACTTTTTTATAACCAATAGTAGATAAATTTATCCAAGGATTCTAATGCAGTTTTTCATGCTGATTCTAACGAGCTATTAATATAGCAAAACGGATTTGAATTCGAGATGCCACATCACTTTGAAGTTCTTAAGTGTCAATTAATATCCGATATTTTTTAATTTTTTTATCATAACTTTTTTATAACCAATAGTAGATAAATTTATCCAAGGATTCTAATACAGTTTTTCATGCTGATTCTAACGAGCTATTAATATAGCAAAACGGATTTGAATTCGAGATGCCACATCACTTTGAAGTTCTTAAGTGTCAATTAATATCCGATATTTTTTAATTTCCCTATCATAACTTTTTTATAACCAATAGTAGATAAATTTATCCAAGGATTCTAATACAGTTTTTCATGCTGATTCTAACGAGCTATTAATATAGCAAAACGGATTTGAATTCGAGATGCCACATCACTTTGAAGTTCTTAAGTGTCAATTAATATCCGATATTTTTTAATTTCTTTATCATAACTTTTTTATAACCAATAGTAGATAAATTTATCCAAGGATTCTAATACAGTTTTTCATGCTGATTCTAACGAGCTATTAATATAGCAAAACGAATTTGAATTCGAGATGCCACATCATTTTGAAGTTCTTAAGTGACAATTAATATCCGATATTTTTTAATTTCCCTATCATAACTTTTTTATAACCAATAGTAGATAGATTTATCCAAGGATTCTAATACAGTTTTTCATGCTGATTCTAACGAGCTATTAATATAGCAAAACGGATTTGAATTCGAGATGCCACATCACTTTGAAGTTCTTAAGTGTCAATTAATATCCGATATTTTTTAATTTCTTTATCATAACTTTTTTATAACCAATAATAGATAAATTTATCCAAGGATTCTAATACAGTTGTTCATGCTGATTCTAACGAGCTATTAATATAGCAAAACGAATTTGAATTCGAGATGCCACATCATTTTGAAGTTCTTAAGTGACAATTAATATCCGATATTTTTTAATTTCCCTATCATAACTTTTTTATAACCAATAGTAGATAGATTTATCCAAGGATTCTAATACAGTTTTTCATGCTGATTCTAACGAGCTATTAATATAGCAAAACGGATTTGAATTCGAGATGCCACATCACTTTGAAGTTCTTAAGTGTCAATTAATATCCGATATTTTTTAATTTCTTTATCATAACTTTTTTATAACCAATAATAGATAAATTTATCCAAGGATTCTAATACAGTTGTTCATGCTGATTCTAACGAGCTATTAATATAGCAAAACGGATTTGAATTCGAGATGCCACATCACTTTGAAGTTCTTAAGTGTCAATTAATATCCGATATTTTTTAATTTCCCTATCATAACTTTTTATAACCAATAGTAGATAAATTTATCCAAGGATTCTAATACAGTTTTTCATGCTGATTCTAACGAGCTATTAATATAGCAAAACGGATTTGAATTCGAGATGCCACATACTTTGAAGTTCTTAAGTGTCAATTAATATCCGATATTTTTTAATTTCTTTATCATAACTTTTTTATAACCAATAGTAGATAAATTTATCCAAGGATTCTAATACAGTTTTTCATGCTGATTCTAACGAGCTATTAATATAGCAAAACGGATTTGAATTCGAGATGCCACATCACTTTGAAGTTCTTAAATGTCAATTAATATCCGATATTTTTTAATTTCCCTATCATAACTTTTTTATAACCAATAATAGATAAATTTATCCAAGGATTCTAATACAGTTTTTCATGCTGATTCTAACGAGCTATTAATATAGCAAAACGGATTTGAATTCGAGATGCCACATCACTTTGAAGTTCTTAAGTGTCAATTAATATCCGATATTTTTTAATTTCCCTATCATAACTTTTTTATAACCAATAGTAGATAAATTTATCCAAGGATTCTAATACAGTTTTTCATGCTGATTCTAACGAGCTATTAATATAGCAAAACGGATTTGAATTCGAGATGCCACATCACTTTGAAGTTCTTAAGTGTCAATTAATATCCGATATTTTTTAATTTCCCTATCATAACTTTTTTATAACCAATAGTAGATAAATTTATCCAAGGATTCTAATACAGTTTTTCATGCTGATTCTAACGAGCTATTAATATAGCAAAACGGATTTGAAAATGAGATGCCACATAACTTTGAAGTTCTTAAGTGTCAATTAATATCCGATATTTTTTAATTTCCCTATCATAACTTTTTTATAACCAATAGTAGATAAATTTATCCAAGGATTCTAATACAGTTTTTTATGCTGATTCTAACGAGCTATTAATATAGCAAAACGGATTTGAATTCGAGATGCCACATCACTTTGAAGTTCTTAAGTGTCAATTAATATCCGATATTTTTTAATTTCCCTATCATAACTTTTTTATAACCAATAGTAGATAAATTTATCCAAGGATTCTAATATAGTTTTTCATGCTGATTCTAACGAGCTATTAATATAGCAAAACGAATTTGAATTCGAGATGCCACATCATTTTGAAGTTCTTAAGTGACAATTAATATCCGATATTTTTTAATTTCCCTATCATAACTTTTTTATAACCAATAGTAGATAGATTTATCCAAGGATTCTAATACAGTTTTTCATGCTGATTCTAACGAGCTATTAATATAGCAAAACGGATTTGAATTCGAGATGCCACATCACTTTGAAGTTCTTAAGTGTCAATTAATATCCGATATTTTTTAATTTCTTTATCATAACTTTTTTATAACCAATAATAGATAAATTTATCCAAGGATTCTAATACAGTTGTTCATGCTGATTCTAACGAGCTATTAATATAGCAAAACGGATTTGAATTCGAGATGCCACATCACTTTGAAGTTCTTAAGTGTCAATTAATATCCGATATTTTTTAATTTCCCTATCATAACTTTTTTATAACCAATAGTAGATAAATTTATCCAAGGATTCTAATGCAGTTTTTCATGCTGATTCTAACGAGCTATTAATATAGCAAAACGGATTTGAATTCGAGATGCCACATCACTTTGAAGTTCTTAAGTGTCAATTAATATCCGATATTTTTTAATTTCTTTATCATAACTTTTTTATAACCAATAGTAGATAAATTTATCCAAGGATTCTAATACAGTTTTTCATGCTGATTCTAACGAGCTATTAATATAGCAAAACGGATTTGAATTCGAGATGCCACATCACTTTGAAGTTCTTAAGTGTCAATTAATATCCGATATTTTTTAATTTCCCTATCATAACTTTTTATAACCAATAGTAGATAAATTTATCCAAGGATTCTAATACAGTTTTTCATGCTGATTCTAACGAGCTATTAATATAGCAAAACGGATTTGAATTCGAGATGCCACATCACTTTGAAGTTCTTAAGTGTCAATTAATATCCGATATTTTTTAATTTCTTTATCATAACTTTTTTATAACCAATAGTAGATAAATTTATCCAAGGATTCTAATACAGTTTTTCATGCTGATTCTAACGAGCTATTAATATAGCAAAACGAATTTGAATTCGAGATGCCACATCATTTTGAAGTTCTTAAGTGACAATTAATATCCGATATTTTTTAATTTCCCTATCATAACTTTTTTATAACCAATAGTAGATAGATTTATCCAAGGATTCTAATACAGTTTTTCATGCTGATTCTAACGAGCTATTAATATAGCAAAACGGATTTGAATTCGAGATGCCACATCACTTTGAAGTTCTTAAGTGTCAATTAATATCCGATATTTTTTAATTTCTTTATCATAACTTTTTTATAACCAATAATAGATAAATTTATCCAAGGATTCTAATACAGTTTTTCATGCTGATTCTAACGAGCTATTAATATAGCAAAACGGATTTGAATTCGAGATGCCACATAACTTTGAAGTTCTTAAGTGTCAATTAATATCCGATATTTTTTAATTTCCCTATCATAACTTTTTTATAACCAATAGTAGATAAATTTATCCAAGGATTCTAATACAGTTTTTCATGCTGATTCTAACGAGCTATTAATATAGCAAAACGGATTTGAATTCGAGATGCCACATCACTTTGAAGTTCTTAAGTGTCAATTAATATCCGATATTTTTTAATTTCCCTATCATAACTTTTTTATAACCAATAGTAGATAAATTTATCCAAGGATTCTAATACAGTTTTTCATGCTGATTCTAACGAGCTATTAATATAGCAAAACGGATTTGAATTCGAGATGCCACATCACTTTGAAGTTCTTAAGTGTCAATTAATATCCGATATTTTTTAATTTCTTTATCATAACTTTTTTATAACCAATAGTAGATAAATTTATCCAAGGATTCTAATACAGTTTTTCTTTGAAGCCACATCACTTTGAAGTTCTTAAGTGTCAATTAATATCCGATATTTTTTAATTTCTTTATCATAACTTTTTTATAACTTTTTTATAACCAATAGTAGATAAATTTATCCAAGGATTCTAATACAGTTTTTCATGCTGATTCTAACGAGCTATTAATATAGCAAAACGGATTTGAATTCGAGATGCCACATCACTTTGAAGTTCTTAAGTGTCAATTAATATCCGATATTTTTTAATTTCTTTATCATAACTTTTTTATAACCAATAGTAGATAAATTTATCCAAGGATTCTAATACAGTTTTTCATGCTGATTCTAACGAGCTATTAATATAGCAAAACGGATTTGAATTCGAGATGCCACATCACTTTGAAGTTCTTAAGTGTCAATTAATATCCGATATTTTTTAATTTCTTTATCATAACTTTTTTATAACCAATAGTAGATAAATTTATCCAAGGATTCTAATACAGTTTTTCTTTGAAGCCACATCACTTTGAAGTTCTTAAGTGTCAATTAATATCCGATATTTTTTAATTTCTTTATCATAACTTTTTTATAACTTTTTTATAACCAATAGTAGATAAATTTATCCAAGGATTCTAATACAGTTTTTTATGCTGATTCTAACGGGCTATTAATATAGCAAAACGGATTTGAATTCGAGATGCCACATCACTTTGAAGTTCTTAAGTGTCAATTAATATCCGATATTTTTTAATTTCCCTATCATAACTTTTTTATAACCAATAGTAGATAAATTTATCCAAGGATTCTAATACAGTTTTTCATGCTGATTCTAACGAGCTATTAATATAGCAAAACGGATTTGAATTCGAGATGCCACATCACTTTGAAGTTCTTAAGTGTCAATTAATATCCGATATTTTTTAATTTCCCTATCATAACTTTTTTATAACCAATAGTAGATAAATTTATCCAAGGATTCTAATACAGTTTTTCATGCTGATTCTAACGAGCTATTAATATAGCAAAACGGATTTGAATTCGAGATGCCACATCACTTTGAAGTTCTTAAGTGTCAATTAATATCCGATATTTTTTAATTTCCCTATCATAACTTTTTTATAACCAATAGTAGATAAATTTATCCAAGGATTTTAATATAGTTTTTCATGCTGATTCTAACGAGCTATTAATATAGCAAAACGGATTTGAATTCGAGATGCCACATCACTTTGAAGTTCTTAAGTGTCAATTAATATCCGATATTTTTTAATTTCCCTATCATAACTTTTTTATAACCAATAGTAGATAAATTTATCCAAGGATTCTAATACAGTTTTTCATGCTGATTCTAACGAGCTATTAATATAGCAAAACGGATTTGAATTCGAGATGCCACATAACTTTGAAGTTCTTAAGTGTCAATTAATATCCGATATTTTTTAATTTCCCTATCATAACTTTTTTATAACCAATAGTAGATAAATTTATCCAAGGATTCTAATACAGTTTTTCATGCTGATTCTAACGAGCTATTAATATAGCAAAACGGATTTGAATTCGAGATGCCACATCACTTTGAAGTTCTTAAGTGTCAATTAATATTAATATCTCCGTCTCCATGATATGAGAATTTTTGTGAAACAGGTCGATTTGAGCATGTCATTAAATAATGCTATTGCTAGACATCTAGAACAGTCACCTGCAAAATATGCCTATAGAAAGATTGATATTCGCAGCGTTTTCTTGGGAAAAGGCCGTCAGGAAATTACTCATGCTGCATTCACGAGTACATGTCCGAGACGCTTAATTATTAGTTTTGTTAGCTCACCCGCCTTTACAGGAAATACGGCTTTATCTCCATTTACTTTTGAGCATGCTAACTTACGCACTGTTTCTGCTGAATTTGGTGGATTCCAATTTCCTGCTGTTTCGTATGATTTTGATTTTACCGATAATAACTTCGTTCGCGCCTATGTTGATATGTTTGTAGGTATGGACCTTGATAATTGGCCAAATACTGACCAGAGAACTCTTGATATCAGTATGAAAGAATTTTCAAAATCATCGTGTTTTTTTGTTATACCGATGACTTCCACACTTGAGGATACTAATGGTCTAGAATTAATTAGACAAGGAACCACTACAGTCCGGTGTATTTTCAATCAGCCGATCAAAGACGATGGTTACGAAATGATAATTATGGGCGAGTTCGACTCAATTCTGTCCATAAATGCCGATCGTGTGTTAAGTACTGACGGATCTGTATAAGATGAATTCTTTACAAATTGAAACAATATTACTTAACTACAAGCCGCTTAAAAATAAATTTATGGGTGTCTTCTCATCTAATAATATTCCAAATATAGAGCGGAATAAACCATTTTGTTTTATTGCTAATACTATGAGAAAAGGAACAATCGGAGAACACTGGATTGCCTGTTATTCAGATAGCAAAAACACATTGGAATATTTTGACTCGCTCGGTGATACTCCCAACTGCGACATGCGTCAATCTATGCTAAATCGCTTTTCAATAGTTAAACAAAGCCGTTATTCTCTACAATCTCCTTTATCTGATACCTGTGGGCATTACTGTATTTGTTTTCTTGTTTTACGTTCAAGACAAGGAAGTAATTTTTCATCCACACTTCAAAAACTGCACTCAATACCTTCAGAGAGTCGTGATGCTGTTCTAAAGAGATTAGTACAGAGATTAGCTTTTCTACCTAGTATATAAGAAAACTAAACTACTGTTTGTTATATTATTTAAAAAATGATATTTTTTCTATATCTAGTTTCATTAATCTGCTTGGCGGGTGCAGAAATATTAAAACAAAACGATAGTAATATACTATACCCGTTTCACGGTCCCTTCCCTCCTAATGTAAATTCATGCTTTATTATTGACGAAGCACATGCCCTTTCAATCGGCCCTTCTCATTCAACAAATCCTAACAAAGACATTCTGCTTTTGATTGCTTATGTTCTTGATTTGGGATTAATATTTGTATTAGCAGTTGTATTTAAAGCTCATGTAAATCTAAGAAGAAACGGGAGTGGAGACCTTCCGGGTATTCGTTTTGCAAAAGGTCCACTTAGTATATAAGTAACTGATTCTAAATCTGTCTCGAAACGCAAGATATGAACATTCTTACTGGTAACAACATGTCGGAATTGCGAGGGCCTGCCGAAATATCTTCTGGAGCTCCGCCACACGCACAGGTCAAAACAGGTTCACTCGTTCAATTACTTTGTAAATTTAATGGAGGGTGTGCACCAGAGTCACTTCACAGGGAAATGCGTAAAAAATATAACGAAAATATTCAATTTCTTCAAACACTTACGACTATGACAAATGAAGATGTCGCTAACACAGGAACTGGTCAAAAAACATTTTCTAACAACAATATTATGCCGGGAAAAAAGGCTATACTAACAAATCATTTAAGACATATTCAATTCGAGGTATATCCAAGTAAATTGACTAAGATGGGAGCTGATCGTATTTTTGCATTACGAGGATATTTGCGTGTGACAATCAGGCAATATTTCTATGTTCGACATCACATAGACCTTGTTTATCCGCAGCTGCCTCTTGTTTGCGTTGTTGGAGGAAGACAGCATCAATATTTCTATCCTCTGGAATGTTTGGACTTTGTTAACGCTGAAGAACAAAAGGAGTAGAAATTTATGAAAACTATATAAATGATCATTCAAATTTTTTGCATAATATGAAAAAATGCTTTTTATATTAATTTTAGTTGTAATAGTAGAATTAGTTTACTGTGAAGATAAAATAATAAAAAATGAAGATAATAAAATATCTTTTTTTCGAAGACCTCCCAAACCAAAGACGTTTGATCAAGCTTTACGTCCTTCCTTAACTCCTCATTCAAATTTTACAAATATAACCTTACAACCGAGTGGTCATGTATGGTTTGAATACGATGAGAATGAAAAGGAGTGGAAACAAATATACAAACCTACTTTTTCTGTAGTGTATTATAAACCAACTATATTCGATACCGCATGGTTATTTGTTAAAGAAACATGCTATGATATTGTTGTAGCGACCAAATCACTTGTAATCGGGGTCACTAAGCTAACATTATACTTAGGACGTAGATTAATACCTATTCCCTAATCCGTTGTAAAAAAACGTTAAAAATTATCAAAACAACCTTTAATTTACGGCGTTTTCCAAAAATTATTTGAATCTTGTTTAAATAATTTTTTAGAATAATTATGTTTTTATATATCGTTCTACTAGTTAAATATTTTAATTTAATAAAACATTTTTAAATGTTCTTTTTTAGTAGTCTGCCACATAGTTGTAGGTAAAAACATTTTTGTTTTTTACTTTAGTAGTCCAGTAGTTATTTAGTCTTTATAGTGCCCAGTTAAAACAATTTTGTTTTTAGAAATTGTTTTAACTGGCCACTATATACTACTCACAAGTCCCTTCAAAAAACTCCGTACGAGGCCGTTTTTGGACGTAAACCTCATTCGTTGCCAGCAATTGTTTCATTGGTGAGTGAAGGAGATCAAAGCGTGAATGAAAATGATAATACAGAGGAAGATTATATAAGCAATTTTTCTGCTGAATTGTTTGATGATGGTTTGGATTGTGTTGAGGAGGTCTTTCTTGCTCAAACAAATAAATTTTTTCGATTTTACTTTTCGTCGTTTTTTACGTGATATTTTGCTTTGATTTTCTGGTGATTTTGTTTTAATAAATTTTTTTACTAAATTTTCTTCCTTTTTTATATTTTCTACGAATTCCTTATATTTTTTAGAAAAAAGAAAATAATAAGACTCAATCTGCTTAGACTCTAACGTATATATGTAATTTGGCCTAAATCGCGGTCTAAATTCAATTTCAATTTGGCCGGCCAAATTGAATTTGGCCTGAAATGTAATTTGGCCGCCGACATATATATATATATAATTTTATTTATATTAAAAAAAATGAAAAGTGAAAAAAAATGAATAAAAATTGTTTCTTTTAAATGTATCAATAAAAAATAAAAAATATTAATCATTTCATAAAAAATATTTAAAATTCTTTTTTCTTTGTCATGTTGATGACAATTAATACATAGATATACTATATCAAAAATGTTTTCATTTTCCGCTTTTTAAAATCTGTTTCAGCACACCACTGGTATATGTCCAACTTTAGTTCCTAAATCCTAGCTCATTTATCTAATTTTAATTTCTAAGGGAGATTATTTAAGGAAAATCGAATGAGAAATTCATTAAGCTCTAGAATTAGTCATTATAAAATTCGAATAAAAAGCTTCTACGTTCGGTAAAACAAAAGTAAAAATATTTCTAATTGAAAAAAGTGTACTTTATTAGTTTATTTGAAAATTTTTTTAAAAATGTTTCTAGGTATTTACGTAAACTAAAAATTTTTCTCATATAAAATTTTTTTCTTGTTACAATATTAAATGTAAACAGAAAGAAAGAATAATAAAAATTAATTAAAAATTTCTCACATTTTTAATAATTTTAACTTAAAAATTAATTTTTAACTTAAAAATTAAAAATTAAAAAATTTTTTCTTATTTTTCATTCATTCCCATAGTTTTCCCAGCATTTCAAAGTGTACTTGTTGTTCTTTTGTTGCGATGCTTGTTAAAATGTTTAAGTCATTTCCTCTATCCGCACATACTCTTGAGCTTCTAAAACATTTAAAATAAATAAAAATTGAAGAAATTAGTCTGTTGAGATTTCGATTTAAGACTGGGTGGAAGCTGAAAAAAATTTTTGAAAAATTTTTTGGTAACAAACAAATAAATTTACGTTATTACGGTCACTTCAATAAACAGTTTACAAAATGCGTGGATCACAAAGCAAAAATAAACTATATTAACAAATAATTCTGGAGGGATAGCAAAATAACTTGTAATAATTATAAGAATATTTGAACACAAAATATTAATAAAATGAAAGAAAAATGAGGGCGCCAATTGTTTTCCGGTGTAAACATTTTCTAATTGCTTAAATTTTTAATTTAATGAGTGTTAAAAATTTTGAGGCCTGAACATGGTGAAACTATTATGCAAGGGATAAAGAAGCATGAAGGGGAATGCAGTTCCTGTTTCCAATGTCAAACCAAAAGTCGATTGAAATGGGAACAAAAGACAATTATGTCATTTGTAGGATTGACGGATCCAGAAAAAAAAGAAAAAATAAGGCGCCAAAATGCCATCGGTTCCAGACACCGATCACTACCAAACGTCCCTATTCTTGTAGCTGTTTTCCTCTCAGATATCCGGAGATTTACCAGGATTCGCTAACCCTAGCATGTCAGCTTACCAGATTCATTGGACCTTCTAATGTCCAAAAATATTAATCTATAACACCAACCTGATATCGTTCATTTAATTTATAATTATGGGCAAGTTCAGATTTATTATTTAAAAATTGTTTATAAATTTTTTTATTGAATGAAGTCAGTCTAGAAAATACCTAAAAAAATAAATTAACTAAAAAATTCTTTAATTAAAATTTACAATTAATTCTAATATGCTACATAATAAAGACAAATGAATTGCAAAAATAGCCACAAAGCTAATGTTTTCAACACTACCGAATAATTGTGATAATATTACTAAACATAGCTAAAAAAAATAATTTTAATTGAAAATTATTTTTGATAGGTATATTTACCGTATAGCTCGAATAAATTCTCCTTTAAATGATTACCCTCCCTTAGATAATTACTCCCCCCCCCTCCCCCACACTCTTCCAGATCAAAATGTTGAAAAATTAATTACCCTCTCGAAAATGCCTTAATCAGTTTTTAAAGTTTAAAACTCGAATAATTGCCTCCACTAAATTAATTTAAGTTGAAACAATAATTACACACAATAATTACCCAGCATCTACGGTAATTAAAAAAATTCCCTACCAAAATTAAAATAGAACAAATTCCAAATATAGGGACTTTTGTTTGTCCATATCCAGTAAATATAGTGGCGATTGTTCTCTCCATTATTAGCACATGCCCAATTAAATTACCAAAATTTATACAGGCAAATAAAATACTTTGGAGATGGAGATTTAACAATGTTGATAAATTATATTGTTTGAAGATGAGCGCCAAAAGCCTTAAGATTAAATTTAAATTTGTATTAAGGAGATAATTAAGGACACTCACAGGTGCCCGTTGTAGATATAGAAGAAAAGCTGGGCGAGAACTTGAGAGTAGGGTTGCCACGGGGATAAATTTTCGACGAGGCAGCGCCACGGGGGGAACAGAGACGGGAAAAAATCTCATAAAGATTTTAAATCTCATAAAGATTAAATCTCATAAAGATTTTAATCTCATAAAGATTAAAAGTAAGAATAGAGGAAAGACAAATATTTATTCGTTTATAGAAAAGTATAAAAGTAAAAATAAGGCAATTTTAGAAATTATTTCGGCGGCCATATTTCTGCTATTTGTTTACAAATCCATTCGAAAAAATTTTCTTCTTTAGCTTCTTGCCTACACATAAATTCTGCTAAGTAGCTCTCCAAATGATTAATAATTGACCATTTCTAATCTTTATGAAAAGAGAAAAGAAAGGGGAAAAGTGCGGACAAACATTTGCAGAAATGCGGGTATATAAACGGATAGTACCGTTTATTTAAATATTGCAAAGCATATAGCTTTTTGTCCTAGAGCTATACAGTTGTTCAGCCGTCGAATAAACCTGTATTAACTGAAGGAGAAATAGTTATAGCCAGTGTTTGGAATTTTGAAATTTGTTCGTACTTGTACTTTCGTACAGGCTTATTTTTTCCTCTACTCTACCTGTACCAGCCCGTTTAATGCTCGTACTTCGTACACAGGCACGAGTACGAATTTTGGTACGAGCTTCCAAACAATGGTTATAGTCCAGTTTAGCGTAACTATCTATTCACAGAACATTATTTCCATTCTTTATTTCAGTTTCGAATAAATTTTTTAGTTTTTAAACAGAAGAGAGTGTTAAAAATAAATATACAAAAATGTTTTTTTAATCACTTCCAAAGTTGTCTGCTACATCCCTCTAAGTAATATTCTAAAGTTTGTCTAAAATTTTTTTTCTTGGTTTTCAATCATTCCCAAAGTTTTCCCAGCATTTCAAAGTGTAATTGTTGTTCTTTTGTTGCGATACTTGTTAAAACGTTTAAGTCATTTTCTTTAGAAACAGATACTTTTGAGCTTCTAAAACATTTAAAATAAATAAAAATTGAAGAAATTAGTCTGTTGAGATTTCGATTTAAGACTGGGTGGAAGCTGAAAAAAATTTTTGAAAAATTTTTTGGTAACAAACAAATAAATTTACGTTATTACGGTCACTTCAATAAACAGTTTACAAAATGCGTGGATCAGAAGGAAGAAATAAACTATATTAACAAATAATTCTGGGGGGATTACCAAATAACTTGTAATAATTATGAGAATATTTGAACACAAAATATTGATAAAATGGAAGAAAAATGAGGGCGCCAATTGCTTCCCTGTGTGAACATTTTCCAATTGCTTAAATTTTTAATTTAATGAGTGTTAAAAATTTTGAGGCCTGAGCATGGTGAAACTATTATGCAAGGGATAAAGAAGCATGAAGGGGAATGCAGTTCCTGTTTCCAATGTCAAGCCAAAAGTCGATTGAAATGGGAACAAAAGACAATTATGTCATTTGTAGGATTGACGGATCCAGAAAAAAAATAAAAAATAAGGCGCCAAAATGCCATCGGTTCCAGACACCGATCACTACCAAACGTCCCTATTCTTGTAGCTGTTTTCCTCTCAGATATCCGGAGATTTACCAGGATTCGCTAACCCTAGCATGTCAGCTTACCAGATTCATTGGACCTTCTAATGTCCAAAAATATTAATCTATAACACCAACCTGATATCGTTCATTTAATTTATAATTATGGGCAAGTTCAGATTTATTACTTAAAAATTGTTTATAAATTTTTTTATTGAATGAAGTCAATCTAGAAAATACCTAAAAAAATAAATTAACTAAAAAATTCTTTAATTAAAATTTACAATTAATTCTAATATGCTACATAATAAAGACAAATGAATTGCAAAAATAGCCACAAAGCTAATGTTTTCAACACTACCGAATAATTGTGATAATATTACTAAACATAGCTAAAAAAAATAATTTTAATTGAAAATTATTTTTGATAGGTATATTTACCGTATAGCTCGAATAAATTCTCCTTTAAATGATTACCCTCCCTTAGATAATTACTCCCCCCCCTCCCCCACACTCTTCCAGATCAAAATGTTGAAAAATTAATTACCCTCTCGAAAATGCCTTAATCAGTTTTTAAAGTTTAAAACTCGAATAATTGCCTCCACTAAATTAATTTAAGTTGAAACAATAATTACACACAATAATTACCCAGCATCTACGGTAATTAAAAAAATTCCCTACCAAAATTAAAATAGAACAAATTCCAAATATAGGGACTTTTGTTTGTCCATATCCAGTAAATATAGTGGCGATTGTTCTCTCCATTATTAGCACATGCCCAATTAAATTACCAAAATTTATACAGGCAAATAAAATACTTTGGAGATGGAGATTTAACAATGTTGATAAATTATATTGTTTGAAGATGAGCGCCAAAAGCCTTAAGATTAAATTTAAATTTGTATTAAGGAGATAATTAAGGACACTCACAGGTGCCCGTTGTAGATATAGAAGAAAAGCTGGGCGAGAACTTGAGAGTAGGGTTGCCACGGGGATAAATTTTCGACGAGGCAGCGCCACGGGGGGAACAGAGACGGGAAAAAATCTCATAAAGATTTTAAATCTCATAAAGATTAAATCTCATAAAGATTTTAATCTCATAAAGATTAAAAGTAAGAATAGAGGAAAGACAAATATTTATTCGTTTATAGAAAAGTATAAAAGTAAAAATAAGGCAATTTTAGAAATTATTTCGGCGGCCATATTTCTGCTATTTGTTTACAAATCCATTCGAAAAAATTTTCTTCTTTAGCTTCTTGCCTACACATAAATTCTGCTAAGTAGCTCTCCAAATGATTAATAATTGACCATTTCTAATCTTTATGAAAAGAGAAAAGAAAGGGAAAAAGTGCGGACAAACATTTGCAGAAATGCGGGTATATAAACGGATAGTACCGTTTATTTAAATATTGCAAAGCATATAGCTTTTTGTCCTAGAGCTATACAGTTGTTCAGCCGTCGAATAAACCTGTATTAACTGAAGGAGAAATAGTTATAGCCAGTGTTTGGAATTTTGAAATTTGTTCGTACTTGTACTTTCGTACAGGCTTATTTTTTCCTCTACTCTACCTGTACCAGCCCGTTTAATGCTCGTACTTCGTACACAGGCACGAGTACGAATTTTGGTACGAGCTTCCAAACAATGGTTATAGTCCAGTTTAGCGTAACTATCTATTCACAGAACATTATTTCCATTCTTTATTTCAGTTTCGAATAAATTTTTTAGTTTTTTAAACAGAAGAGAGTGTTAAAAATAAATATACAAAAATGTTTTTTTAATCACTTCCAAAGTTGTCTGCTACATCCCTCTAAGTAATATTCTAAAGTTTGTCTAAAATTTTTTTTCTTGGTTTTCAATCATTCCCAAAGTTTTCCCAGCATTTCAAAGTGTAATTGTTGTTCTTTTGTTGCGATACTTGTTAAAACGTTTAAGTCATTTTCTTTAGAAACAGATACTTTTGAGCTTCTAAAACATTTAAAATAAATAAAAATTGAAGAAATTAGTCTGTTGAGATTTCGATTTAAGACTGGGTGGAAGCTGAAAAAAATTTTTGAAAAATTTTTTGGTAACAAACAAATAAATTTACGTTATTACGGTCACTTCAATAAACAGTTTACAAAATGCGTGGATCAGAAGGAAGAAATAAACTATATTAACAAATAATTCTGGGGGGATTACCAAATAACTTGTAATAATTATGAGAATATTTGAACACAAAATATTGATAAAATGGAAGAAAAATGAGGGCGCCAATTGCTTCCCTGTGTGAACATTTTCCAATTGCTTAAATTTTTAATTTAATGAGTGTTAAAAATTTTGAGGCCTGAGCATGGTGAAACTATTATGCAAGGGATAAAGAAGCATGAAGGGGAATGCAGTTCCTGTTTCCAATGTCAAACCAAAAGTCGATTGAAATGGGAACAAAAGACAATTATGTCATTTGTAGGATTGACGGATCCAGAAAAAAAATAAAAAATAAGGCGCCAAAATGCCATCGGTTCCAGACACCGATCACTACCAAACGTCCCTATTCTTGTAGCTGTTTTCCTCTCAGATATCCGGAGATTTACCAGGATTCGCTAACCCTAGCATGTCAGCTTACCAGATTCATTGGACCTTCTAATGTCCAAAAATATTAATCTATAACACCAACCTGATATCGTTCATTTAATTTATAATTATGGGCAAGTTCAGATTTATTACTTAAAAATTGTTTATAAATTTTTTTATTGAATGAAGTCAATCTAGAAAATACCTAAAAAAATAAATTAACTAAAAAATTCTTTAATTAAAATTTACAATTAATTCTAATATGCTACATAATAAAGACAAATGAATTGCAAAAATAGCCACAAAGCTAATGTTTTCAACACTACCGAATAATTGTGATAATATTACTAAACATAGCTAAAAAAAATAATTTTAATTGAAAATTATTTTTGATAGGTATATTTACCGTATAGCTCGAATAAATTCTCCTTTAAATGATTACCCTCCCTTAGATAATTACTCCCCCCCCCTCCCCCACACTCTTCCAGATCAAAATGTTGAAAAATTAATTACCCTCTCGAAAATGCCTTAATCAGTTTTTAAAGTTTAAAACTCGAATAATTGCCTCCACTAAATTAATTTAAGTTGAAACAATAATTACCCACAATAATTACCCAGCATTTACGGTAATTAAAAAAAATCCCTACCAAAATTAAAATACAACAAATTCCAAATATAGGAACTTTTGTTTGTCCATATCCAGTAAATATAGTGGCGATTGTTCTCTCCATTATTAGCACATGTCCAATTAAATTACCAAAATTTATACAGGCAAATAAAATACTTTGGAGATGGAGATTTAACAATGTTGATAAATTATATTGTTTGAAGATGAGCGCCAAAAGCCTTAAGATTAAATTTAAATTTGTATTAAGGAGATAATTAAGGACACTCACAGGTGCCCGTTGTAGATATAGAAGAAAAGCTGGGCGAGAACTTGAGAGTAGGGTTGCCACGGGGATAAATTTTCGACGAGGCAGCGCCACGGGGGAACAGAGACGGGAAAAATTTTTTCTTTTTTTACGGGGGGTGGGGGACGGGAAATTTTCAAAAAAAAATCTCTCAAATTCCCCGATTTTCGTGGAAGGGGACGTGAAATAACCCTATTTGAAAAAAATAACCCTAGAGAAATAACCCTAGTGAAATAACCCTATTTTGTACTTAAAATTAATTTTAAAAAGTAACACTTGAGGAAAAGTGATTGTATTAAGGAAATCATAGCTTTCCCAAATTTCCAGATATTTCCAAAGCTTTTCACACATTTTTATTAATAAATTAGCTTACGTAAACCAACGAGATGATGAATAAATAAAAATAACTATGCTTTGAGAAATGAGAATAATTTTTGAATTATTGTGTAAAACACTACTTTTCCACAATAAAAATAAATTTAAAAGAGAACAGGGAATTAAAATTGTTAGAGGTATAATTTCGATATATTGGAAAATGTACGATAATTGAGTAAATTCCATTTAAGCTCTTAATTTAAAAAAAAAATTTAAAAAAATGTGTTAGAAACTGAAAAAAAAATTAATTTTAGAAATAATAATGTACCAGAAAAATTTTTTCTTTCTGTCACCAGTAAGATCACCTGTCTTTGATTAGCGTTAAATTAATAATGAACTAAAAAAGTGTCTTTAAAATGCTTGAAACTAAAAAAGGAAAGCAAATTCCTATAAAAAATTAACTTAAGCTCTTAATTTCTGGCCAAAAATGTTAAGACATAATTTAGAAATTATATTCAATTAAATTAAGATTGACTAGAATTTAGTAAAAATTAATACAAAATCAAGTAGCAGAAAAATACAAATTCAAATTTTAATAAAATTATTGAGCTAATTAGAAGAGAATTTCAATTAATTAATTTTCAAAATAAATTTTTAAATTAATTAATTAATTCTTCAATTAATTTAATTAGAATTTAACAAGAAAAATTTTTTAATAAATATTTATGAGGAATAATAAAAAATTTTTATGTTTTTCTATGTTACGGCACGCACTGTTTAACAATTTTGTACTTAAAATTAATTTTAAAAATTTCATGTGTGCATACATTTTGAATGGAAGAATTTTAATGTCTCAGAGAAAATTTTGTACATAAACAATTGGAGGCGAAAAAAGTGTACCTAGGCAACTTTGAAATTCAGAAACATGTGACAAATTAAAAATAATTTATAGACGAATTAAAAAATTTATTATGGTGGATTTAACAGTGAAGTTAAAATTTAGAGATTCGATTTCGAAATTTTATAATAATTTGACTTAATGGTGGAAAGAAGGAAGAATCAAGAAATAAAATTTCTCGGGAATTCCAGAATCCCGAAATAGGGAATTTAATTTTTATGTCGGCTAGATCCCTAGTGCCCACACTTGAAAAATATTTTCCAGTTTTTTAGACTTTTCTTCGGTTTTTGATTTAGATTTTCCAAGGACCTCTAAGGATGGACCTCTAAAGGAAGATCTGCAAGACAAAATCCTAAAAAAGGATTTTGTCCTTAGACAATTTTAAATTTTTTTGCTTTTTGACCATTTTGAAAAATATATATATCGTTTAATTTAAGCGCTTGAAAGTTTTAACAACAAATAAGGCTCCGGTACAAAATGTGTAATCGTTAAAATATGTAATGGTCAAAATGCCGTCTAGGCTAAAAAGGGGTTAAAATGTGTAATCGTTAAAATATGGAATCGTTAAACTGTCTACACGACCAAAATGGATCAAAATGTCGAATTCTTTTAAAAAGGGTCAGATGAGTGCCGTACATTGATTGTTGATAATTTTATCAACGTATTGTTGATAATTTGATTGATAAGTTTCGTATGTCGTAGTCCGGCGTATCTTTTATGCCTGAGTTCAGTGTATTTTACCGAGTAAAACCGGACCGGATAAATCAAGAAAATCGACCGGATCCGGCCGGCGTGATCGTGCGGATCCGGAAGACAACGCGATTCTTGATCCGGAAAAATTAGAATGCGTACTAGCTTCTAATAAAACACAGAATTTTGTACCTGTACCGTACTACGTGTCGACATTTTGACCATTACGGTACGGAATACAGAAAAATACGATCAACTTCTAAATTTTATCGGTCGGTATTGTGTACCGTACTACCGATACGGAATATTGATAAATACCGAAAAATACCGTCGGTATTACGGTACTTTCCGGGTTCTAATTTTTAGCACAATTTTTTAAAAAATTCGACATTTTGACCCATTTTGGCCGTGTCGACATTCTGACTATTCCATATTTTAACGATTACACATTTTAACCCCTTTTTAGCCTAGACGGCATTTTAACCATTACATATTTTAACGATTACACATTTTAACCCCTTTTTAGCCTAGACGGCATTTTGACCCATTTTTACCCGTTTACACATTTTAACCCTTTTTTAGCCTAGACGGCATTTTAACGATTACACATTTTGTCCGGACACGACAAATAAAGGAGAGAAAATGGAGAAAGAATAGATACAGGAGGAAAGAAAAAAAATAAAAAAGGAAAGAAAAGACAGAGAAATGCAAATAATTAGTGAGTGTATAAATAATTAGTGTTCTTTAGCCTTCTCTATTAACCGACTTAAATTTGTTTATTTCCAAACCATTTATTTTTGATATTCTCACACACTTCACCCATGGGCCGCTTCGGCGGACTATCTTCAGTAGAAGAAAGCTGGTGGGGCAGTCGCTTCGGTGCTGTGCAGCCAGTGGACACTACTGATAGATGGACATTGGTGGCTGTGCGTTCTCGCAGCATTATTGGTGGCAGTGCGCTTCGGTGGCTTCCCCCAATAGTGTTTGTGCGGTGGCAATCACTGGTGACCATGGGTGAAATTTTGGAGTGTCCATGTGCCGTTTTGTACATGGGACCTGCCCCTTGCTTCGGAGGGGGCATTTAAGGCTTAGTCACATAGATTTTTAATCTTGGTTCAAGAAGGACGGGTTTTAGAAATTGTGTTTATCTTATATTATTTTTAAGTGTTAACAAAAAAATTTAAAAGCAAAGCAACTCAATATTAACAAAAGAATTTTTAATCTTAAAAAGCTTACACAAAATCTAGAAAAACTTACAGAATTATACATTGGTTCGAAAACATTAATTAATTCAGTTCTCGGGTCAAGTCCTCCAAAATCATCATTCATTCGAAAGGCACGTTTTAGAGTTAGAAAAACTTCTTTTCGGAGTGCCGGCTGGCAAATCAAATAAATGTTTGGACGAAAAGCACAGGCACACAAAACAAGGAAAGAAGTGAGATCAATTGAGATTAAGTAAAATCTGTAAAAAATTGACGAAAAACTTAAGAAAATTTTTTAATTAAGCCGGTTCTTATTATAACTAAACATTGGGGTTTTTTGTTCTCCTTATGGAACAAGTCCTATAAACGGGCTGTACCCTGCCCCTCTAGGTGTCGAAATGCTTGTAGACAGAAATATAGGAAGGTCCCCAAAAATTTAAAACCATGGGGGATATTTAAATTGATCCTTTTTGGAGGTCATGGACTAAATAAAATCCAGTTTCTGAAACCAAAATAAACTAATATTATAATCGGTATCGTGAATCTATGTGGGTATTACATGATAATCAACTACTATTTAGAATAATAATAAGCTTACTGTAGATAATCAGACATAAGAGAATCCTTATCAATATGTTCCCAGGTAGTAAGTCTAAAATTTAAATAAATTCTGAAATTTCAAACAAGTTAAAACTAACGCGACGCTAATAATGTTCGAAACAAGGTATGTACAGACAACCAAAATTGTTGTAATTGTTGCTGCTCTAGTTATTTTCTAGAAAAAATTTTTTTAAGGATTTTTTAAGATTTCTATCTCAAAAATTTCCAAAATTTTCCAAAATTTTCCAGAAAATTTTTTTTAAACCTTTCTTTTAATTTGTTTAGCGGTTGCAGTAGATGAATTGAGCAGTTGGAACTGATAATTTTCTTTTTCATATCTTGCCAGAACGTGAATAATTTTAAAATTGAGAGATTAAATTTAAATCTCTCAATTTAAATTTAAATTAAATTTAAATTTGTATTAAGGAGATAATTAAGGACACTCACAGGTGCCCGTTGTAGATATAGAAGAAAAGCTGGGCGAGAACTTGAGAGTAGGGTTGCCACGGGGATAAATTTTCGACGAGGCAGCGCCACGGGGGGAACAGAGACGGGAAAAATTTTTTCTTTTTTTACGGGGGGTGGGGGACGGGAAATTTTCAAAAAAAAATCTCTCAAATTCCCCGATTTTCGTGGAAGGGGACGTGAAATAACCCTATTTGAAAAAAATAACCCTAGAGAAATAACCCTAGTGAAATAACCCTATTTTGTACTTAAAATTAATTTTAAAAAGTAACACTTGAGGAAAAGTGATTGTATTAAGGAAATCATAGCTTTCCCAAATTTCCAGATATTTCCAAAGCTTTTCACACATTTTTATTAATAAATTAGCTTACGTAAACCAACGAGATGATGAATAAATAAAAATAACTATGCTTTGAGAAATGAGAATAATTTTTGAATTATTGTGTAAAACACTACTTTTCCACAATAAAAATAAATTTAAAAGAGAACAGGGAATTAAAATTGTTAGAGGTATAATTTCGATATATTGGAAAATGTACGATAATTGAGTAAATTCCATTTAAGCTCTTAATTTAAAAAAAAAATTTAAAAAAATGTGTTAGAAACTGAAAAAAAAATTAATTTTAGAAATAATAATGTACCAGAAAAATTTTTTCTTTCTGTCACCAGTAAGATCACCTGTCTTTGATTAGCGTTAAATTAATAATGAACTAAAAAAGTGTCTTTAAAATGCTTGAAACTAAAAAAGGAAAGCAAATTCCTATAAAAAATTAACTTAAGCTCTTAATTTCTGGCCAAAAATGTTAAGACATAATTTAGAAATTATATTCAATTAAATTAAGATTGACTAGAATTTAGTAAAAATTAATACAAAATCAAGTAGCAGAAAAATACAAATTCAAATTTTAATAAAATTATTGAGCTAATTAGAAGAGAATTTCAATTAATTAATTTTCAAAATAAATTTTTAAATTAATTAATTAATTCTTCAATTAATTTAATTAGAATTTAACAAGAAAAATTTTTTAATAAATATTTATGAGGAATAATAAAAATTTTTATGTTTTTCTATGTTACGGCACGCACTGTTTAACAATTTTGTACTTAAAATTAATTTTAAAAATTTCATGTGTGCATACATTTTGAATGGAAGAATTTTAATGTCTCAGAGAAAATTTTGTACATAAACAATTGGAGGCGAAAAAAGTGTACCTAGGCAACTTTGAAATTCAGAAACATGTGACAAATTAAAAATAATTTATAGACGAATTAAAAAATTTATTATGGTGGATTTAACAGTGAAGTTAAAATTTAGAGATTCGATTTCGAAATTTTATAATAATTTGACTTAATGGTGGAAAGAAGGAAGAATCAAGAAATAAAATTTCTCGGGAATTCCAGAATCCCGAAATAGGGAATTTAATTTTTATGTCGGCTAGATCCCTAGTGCCCACACTTGAAAAATATTTTCCAGTTTTTTAGACTTTTCTTCGGTTTTTGATTTAGATTTTCCAAGGACCTCTAAGGATGGACCTCTAAAGGAAGATCTGCAAGACAAAATCCTAAAAAAGGATTTTGTCCTTAGACAATTTTAAATTTTTTTGCTTTTTGACCATTTTGAAAAATATATATATCGTTTAATTTAAGCGCTTGAAAGTTTTAACAACAAATAAGGCTCCGGTACAAAATGTGTAATCGTTAAAATATGTAATGGTCAAAATGCCGTCTAGGCTAAAAAGGGGTTAAAATGTGTAATCGTTAAAATATGGAATCGTTAAACTGTCTACACGACCAAAATGGATCAAAATGTCGAATTCTTTTAAAAAGGGTCAGATGAGTGCCGTACATTGATTGTTGATAATTTTATCAACGTATTGTTGATAATTTGATTGATAAGTTTCGTATGTCGTAGTCCGGCGTATCTTTTATGCCTGAGTTCAGTGTATTTTACCGAGTAAAACCGGACCGGATAAATCAAGAAAATCGACCGGATCCGGCCGGCGTGATCGTGCGGATCCGGAAGACAACGCGATTCTTGATCCGGAAAAATTAGAATGCGTACTAGCTTCTAATAAAACACAGAATTTTGTACCTGTACCGTACTACGTGTCGACATTTTGACCATTACGGTACGGAATACAGAAAAATACGATCAACTTCTAAATTTTATCGGTCGGTATTGTGTACCGTACTACCGATACGGAATATTGATAAATACCGAAAAATACCGTCGGTATTACGGTACTTTCCGGGTTCTAATTTTTAGCACAATTTTTTAAAAAATTCGACATTTTGACCCATTTTGGCCGTGTCGACATTCTGACTATTCCATATTTTAACGATTACACATTTTAACCCCTTTTTAGCCTAGACGGCATTTTAACCATTACATATTTTAACGATTACACATTTTAACCCCTTTTTAGCCTAGACGGCATTTTGACCCATTTTTACCCGTTTACACATTTTAACCCTTTTTTAGCCTAGACGGCATTTTAACGATTACACATTTTGTCCGGACACGACAAATAAAGGAGAGAAAATGGAGAAAGAATAGATACAGGAGGAAAGAAAAAAAATAAAAAAGGAAAGAAAAGACAGAGAAATGCAAATAATTAGTGAGTGTATAAATAATTAGTGTTCTTTAGCCTTCTCTATTAACCGACTTAAATTTGTTTATTTCCAAACCATTTATTTTTGATATTCTCACACACTTCACCCATGGGCCGCTTCGGCGGACTATCTTCAGTAGAAGAAAGCTGGTGGGGCAGTCGCTTCGGTGCTGTGCAGCCAGTGGACACTACTGATAGATGGACATTGGTGGCTGTGCGTTCTCGCAGCATTATTGGTGGCAGTGCGCTTCGCTGGCTTCCCCCAATAGTGTTTGTGCGGTGGCAATCACTGGTGACCATGGGTGAAATTTTGGAGTGTCCATGTGCCGTTTTGTACATGGGACCTGCCCCTTGCTTCGGAGGGGGCTTTTTAATCTTTGTTCACGAAGAAGGATGGGGTTTTTTTAAAGACAAAGTATAGAATGGTTGTGTAAGGCCAATGCTGTCTACCGTTTCCATTGTTCGCTTTAATCTATTTGAAAGAAATTTTTAATCGTGCTTCGGAAAGCAGGTGTAATCTCTGGTGTAATACCCGTTTTATGTTATATAGAATTCGGGGCTGTGTTTAGTCAAGGGGCTGTTCCAAATGAGTCGATTTAGTTATCCGTCGATTCGTCGAGCTGAGTTCTTAATCTTCATTTTTATTTTCTTGAATATTTTTCACATCTCGCATCGATAAATTTTTTTTCATTTATTTTTGTTTTTTAACAACCAATTGTTCTTTAAATTTCTTTTGTTTCTTTCTTTCAAATCCTCTCAGAAAAGACCCCAACTTAACAAATCCCTGAACACATCCATATATCCTTCCTCCTCTTTACCCCAAAAAAACCTGCCAAGCAATCCATCTATTTTCATTCATCCGGCGACACATCCATCTTCTTTCCTTCCATTTATACTTTCAAAATCTTTTTCTAATTATCCCAACCCTTTGTTCCTTTTTTTAAAAATAATTTCTTCGTTTTATTATCCAGAAGCATTTGTTGAACCCCCTCAATCCTCGCCTAGAGTTTTTCTCTTCTTTCCCCAATTTATGTATTTTTGGGGGCAAAGAAGAAATACCTATTCCTTTCCAGAGATGTTTCGAAACTGGAAAATCTTCGAAAATCGGAAATCGAAAATCGAAAAAATTTCAAAAATATCGAAATCGAAAATCGAAAATATTTTTCAAAATCTTCGAAATCGAAAATCGGAAATCGAAAGAAAAATAACCTCGAAAATCGAAAATCGAAAATCGAAATTTCGAAACATCTCTGTTCCTTTCTCACTCCATTTTTAAATTTTCATTAGCGGCCGGCAAGTATGAACATAATTTGGAAGGCGGGCGGTAAAAGCCTGAGGATTATGTGGGGGGAGCGGGCGCTTAAATAAACTTTTGTGTCTGCTGATATAATTAATAAGAAGCTTCACACTAATTTCATTATCGAATTTATTTATAAAATGAGCTGGGGAATTGAGGTATTTGTATTTTCTCTGAGAAAATTTTTTAACCTAATTTTTCCCTATGAAAAAATTTTTTTTCCTTAATTAATCACCCTTTTTTATTTATTTTTAACATTTAAAAATTATTTTAAGAATAGTATTTTTTCTATAATTTTTTATTTATCTTAATTTATAGACCAGATCGAGACCAGATCTCTAATAAAAATTTGGATGATTGAGATCAAGATTTTTCGAGATATCTCGTACAATTCTCGTACTGCCTTTTTAGCCGGTTTCTAGTTAAATTACCCCTTATGTAATTTATTTGTCAAACTGTTTACACTTAAAATTTATTTAAGATTTGATCCTTAATAATTTAGATTAGCAAATAAAATTTAATTGAATCTCAAAATAGTTTTTTATTGGAATCTTATAAATATTTTGTTTTATTATTTTAACTAAGCTATAATTTGATATGTTTTATTAATTAGAAAAATGATAGTTTTATTTGCGAATTAAAATTTTACGATGCCTCCCATCCCCAAATAAAAATTTTTAGCTGATCATCCTCTTGATCTTTGGAGTATTAAAAGCCGAGTTAGAGCTGCTTTTTGCTAATTAAAATTTAATGATCTCCTCCCCCTCATTCCCAAAATCTATTTAAATAATCCATAGCTGATCATCCCTCTTCATTCTTTGGATTATTAAACAATGCCGACTTAAAGCTGCCTACATAAAAGCTATTTTTAAATAAACTCTGAATTAAAAATCACCCACAAATATTTTTGTTATTAACGTCACAGAATGTGATATCATTTTTTAATTTCTTCAATTCAAAACTTTCCATAAAAATTTTTTTTATTTATCAAAAATAAAACTCCAAAAATGGAATCCTCCTTCCCTCCTCCTTCCCTCAACCTTTGCGCCTAAAAATATTTTTTTTCAAAAAACAATTCTTCACTACTTTACTCAAATTCTCTCCTATTTTTGCATTTTCTCAGGGGAATTGTTTTTTGAAGAACATTTTAACTGAACAATCTTTTTTTAAAGATTTTTGATGTTTTTTATATATATTTTCTTTAACAAATGTCAATCTCTCAAATCCCACACTTGACATTTTTCTTTTTAAATACAAGTTTTGGCCCTATTTGGGAATTTATAGTGGCATAAATATCTCTGTAATAAATTATTATTAAATTATACATAATTAGATTTTAATTAATCTAACAGGGTTCGCGCCGACATAAAACTAAAATTCCCTATTTCGGGATCAGAACAGCGCGATCCTTTCAAAATTAGAGTAATTAATTTTTAGGACACAGTAATCTGAAAAGGATTTCTTCCGCTTTTATCTTCCGCCTACTTCTCTTTTTGGCCCTTCCGTCTTTCATCTTCTGTTTCTATTTTCTTCCTTCTTCTGCATTTTTAAATTTCGATAGATCCCACCTCTAATATGTACTAATAAGCAGGCGTTTTTAAGGGTTAGGGACATAATACATTATTATAATATTTTCTGGACTTACAAACGGGACCCTAACTGTATATTTTTAAAACAAAAAACTTCAAATTTACAAAAACAATCTTTTTCAAGTGTTTATTCTCCACAGGATTAAAGATTATTTTGTTTATAAATAAATATTATTAACTACTTATGTTTGCCAAAACACACACTTTTGCCAATAAACACTCAAAAAACTTTTCCTAAAACAGCTTTAAATGAAAGCTTTTTTTAAAGATTATTTCAGGGTGTTTTTGTTCCTCGAAAATATTTTTTTGGGAAAAATATTTTTTTCTGGGTGGGTATTAAAAAAAATTTTTTTTAATTTTATTTTTTAATAATTCTTAAAATTTTTAAAAATATTTTCCTGTCTAAAAAATTTATTTTTTATTTATTTTTTTTAAATTTATTATCTTCCTATGACGCTAGTACATTCAAAACTAGTACCCTTATCCTTTCCGTCAAAAACACAAATTTTCTTTTTTGCATAAAATGATTTCCCGTTACATTTTCCCTTATTTACTCTCCCTCAAAAACGTTCATTCCCCTCTACAGATTTACATAAATTTATTTTTTTATTTTATTTTTTATTCCCTCAATGTTCATTTATTTTTAATCTTCACCCTAGGGTCTATTTGATGTGTTGAATTTTATTAACTTTTTCTTGTCAAACAAAATTTCTTTAAATTTTATAACCTCAGGCTGTCAAAATTGTTTATTTAGAATAAAATAGAAGCAAAGAATATTGTTAAGCCAAAATTGTAATTAAATGGTTTTTGATGTATTTTATGATTTTTGATAATTCCTACTGAAATTTAAAACTTTTTTCCTTCGACTGTCAAAAAATCACCCAGTAATTTCAAAAATATTCTTGGATCTAAAAAATTAATCAAATTCTTCCCAAAATTATTCTAGCCTCTAGATATCCCTTTTAATCCCCAAATCCATCGAGATCTCTCTTATTCCATCCAAATCTCTCTATATCTCTATTAATCCACCGAAATCATTTCTTAATTACTCCTAATCTCTGTATATTAAAATTAATGGTTAAATACCAATATTCATTGAATGGTTGTCCACTGAAGCATTATTCGGACAAGAATTTTTTTAATTTCTGAATTTTCTAAATATTTCTAATTGTCTTAAAAAAATTTCCCTAAATTTAACAAAAATAAAAACGTTTGAATTTTCCATTAAAATAAATCTACTACTCTCAAAATCAATGTAAAACACATTTTTTACTTTTAAAATTCCCTCAAGAATTCTCTCAAAAATTTCAAAAACATTTCAAAAAGTTTTTTAGGAAAAAATTCTTTAGATTTTAGAGCAAACAAATCCTTTAAAAGAACAAAACAAAGTATTTTCTAAATATTTTTAAACCCACTTCATTTAAAAATTATTAGAAGGAATTTAGTTAAGAGGGTAATTTTTCTACTCCATTAGCTAGAAGGATTTGGTATCTCTCTATTGTCCTTCAAGTGGACCAGATATCCTTCACATTTACTTGAGTAAGGCACATATTTAATTCCTGCATCCATGAAGGAGGCGGAGATGTACAAAAGGACACATTCAGTCCGGTTAACTATAGATGCTGGTTCACTTCCAGCTGCTAATTAACTTTTTGCATTAGCTGAAGGAGAGACAGCCTTTGGTCATGTTCACCTTTGGTCATGTTCACCTTTACTATACTTTATTTTTGTCAACCAGCATTTCAGTTGACCGGACAAGATTTTAAATTAATTAAAAAATATTTTTTACAGATTTCTTTTTAAATTCTTTCTTCCATGACTAGCATAAAGCTATTCCCATTAATTTTCTTTCATTCGGTCCAGCAGGAAGGGCATCTTTTAAGGGCATTTTTAGCATTTTTATATAGCTTTATTACATGCTTTTTTTAAACAAAACAAAAAATTAACGTTTCCTTTGGGGATGGCACTCAGCCAAATTATTTACATATATTTGGTCTGCTTGTTTTTCTTTTAAAATATTCTTTCTATTGGGTTATTATTATGTATTTTTAAAATCTTTTTATCTCTAAATTTAAGGCCTTTATTACATATCAGTAGGGATATGTATTCCCCGACGGAGTTTTTTCTTTCGTCACGGGGGGAGGGATTTTCAAACAAAAGGTTTCAAACGGGAAGGTGTACAACTCAATCTTTTTGGGACCCGAAACCCAATTCCTTGGATTGGGTTTCGGGTCAAAACGACACTATCGACTTTCGGGTTACCCGGCCCATTCCTGATACTTATCCTTACGCCTTAAATTTAATTTCTTTTTTTTTCTCTTAAAATTTAATCTAAAGTCTCCTCAATTATTTCTTTTACAATGTTGCCAAAATTGTCTTTAATTAAATTTAAAGAAAGAAAAATTTTTTTTCTTTTTGGGATGTGTGACCATAGATTGTTGGAAAAAAGCATTTGTAATTAAATATTCTCTATTTTTTAATTAAATATCAATTTAATATGGTTACAAAATTTTGTTTAATTTTTAAAATAATTTTTGTGGTTTTATATTATTTTTATAAAATCGTTTTTTTAGCTCTTGTAAGTGTTATACGCATCTTAAAGCATTAAAACTATATTATTATTGGCATTATCCGGATCTGGAAAAAGTCCGGATATCCAAAGATTTCGGTTCTGATATCAATTCGGATATCAAAATAGTTCTAGTTGGATATCCAGATCTGGATATCGAAATATTCGGGGATTTCTAAATATCCAGGGATTTTCTAGGATTCACCAACCTTAACCTTCCTGAAATACATTTAAAAATATATTTAGAAATTTTAATTTTCATTTATTTTATATAAAAATTTTTAAATATAATTTAAATACTTTATTCTACAAATCTATATTTATCCATCATAAATAATGTTCTTTAATTTCAATTTTCTTTTAAAAATTGTTTCATCTATTTCCTTTTTTGTTAAAATAAAACAATTCAATTTTATTTTTATTTGATTTTAAATTTTATCAAAAACTTGTTACTTTAAATTTTTTTATTTCATCTTAGAAAATTCAAAATGACGTTTTTTTTATTTTTTAAAATTATTCTGCACCTAAATTTCCTTAATTAGAAAAAATTCTAAAAATATTTTTAATATACTTCCATTTTTAAAAAATAATTTTATTTAAATTTTAGACTACTTTAAATAGAAATTTTGTTTAAATTATTTTTCACTGAGCTGGAACGTGTTCTGAAAATAATTAATTTAAAAAATCTGAGTGCTTTAGAAATTTTTTTTAATTTTTAAATTTATTTTAGGAATTTTTTATGATTTATTTTTATTCAGTAAATCTAAAAAAAAATTTTTAAGTCAAAAAAATTAAAAAAATGTATCCAAATTATTCTCAAATTAATAGGCTTTTTATTCACTAGATACATTATAAATGCAAATTAACTAGACAAACATTTAAAGTTTATTATTAGCATTAAAATTATGACATTTTTTATTATTTGAGAGGAATAATAATGGCCATTTTTTAATTTAAAATTTTTTAGGATTCTTTTTTGAAAACCTGCGACCTCCTGACAGTTATTGCTAGGCGCTTTCGCTCACCATATACAGGAGCTCTACCACTAGCTACCGGGGCATCGACTAATGCTTAAACGTTTTAAATGCTCTAGGTGAATCATCCTTACACTACTAAAAGAGAAGCTGAAAGCAATGCCACGTAAAAGTCCTCAATCGGTAGAGCACCTGTACGTGGCGAGCGAAGCTCCTGATAGTAACCGTTAGGAGGTCGCAAGATGGATGCCTGTTCGAATCTTAACTTTTATCTCTCTCTTACTGTAACTAAAAATTGTTGCGAATTTATTATTTTTATTTTAAAAATTATTTTAATATTTATAAATAAAGTACAGAAAGTATTTACCAAGAAAATAGAATTTTAATTTAATAAAAAAATTTCAATCGCAACAATAAACTTGTTGAATTGAAGAATAACAGAAAACAATAGAATTAATGTTTTCTTCTTAAAAATATAAACAAATAAAAAAATTTTATTGATGGAGAAGAAGCTTTATTTTATTTTTTATTTCCTTATTCTTTGAATTTTATTCATAAAACGAGAATTTTTACTCTTTAAATTCAATGAATTCTTTTTTTGTTTTGTTTGTTTGCTTCTTTTTTCTCCATAATATTTACTTACTTTATACATTTTATTACATCATATTTTGAATATCTTTAAGTTAAAATCCTCATAAATCCCTCAAAAAGATGTTAAATCAATTCGTTTTTGAACTATTAGGCCGTTCGTAAAAAATTCGTTTTTTATTCAAATTTGATTTTTTTGTGACCTTTTGCTTCAAGTAATTAAATAAGAAATTTAACAATGGAAAAAGCCAAAAAAAATTTTTGTTTGAAAAAATGAACTGGGTATAGGGTGGTTAAACATCCAATTAGAATTAAGGTTGCCCAGGATACCCGAAATCTTCGGTTCTGTTCTCCATTCCTGGTATCCGGAGATTTCCCAGGAACCGCAACCTTAACTAAAATGTGTATGAGACGATCAAATAATTCAAAATTATAGTTTAATTAAATATTAGAATGGATGAAGAAAATATTTTTTACAATAATCCTTCCACCATTTCCTCACTTCACCATTCTTCTACAACCTCCTCCTTCAAATCACTTATTGACACAGCTTCTTTATTTTTATTTGAAGACAGCAATATTGGCAGTAATCCTGATCCCGTTATAAATACTTCAGTTAATTCAACATCAAATTCAATAATAAATGATACCTTTGGCACTGATGCTGAAGGGGGTGGTGCATTGTCTAAATGTCTCTATGATGTAATTTTGAATACTTGATAACTTTAAACTTGGACTTTTGTAATCGTGAAACTTATGAGTTTACTCAAAATTAAAATTTCAAACTAGAGTTGTTGGCTACCGGATTTAAACACGAAAATTTAGATATTTTTTGCCAAAAATTAACCGTTTTTAAGGAATTTAAAAATTTGAAATCGAAAATTTTTGAAAGAGATTCTTTTAAAAAATGCCTCAAGAAATAACAATAGACGGATCCATATTCGAAAAAGGCCGGATATACAAAAAATTTTTGATAATATATTTGGATTTCCCAGGATCATCAACCCAATCCCTTTTACAAGGTCATATCTTAGCAAACGTTAATTTTATAAGCTAAATACAAAGCAATATTTATTTAAATAGGAACCCCCACTAACTAAATTACGCTTCGTTATTGTTACATGTATTGGCACAAGCATAGCACTTTGTTCTATTCTCGAGAATTCCTTTTTCTTTTATTTGTTTTCAACACGCAAACATCATCGTCACTCTTTCAATTGTTATATGATGTTTATTGCCCTTTTTGATATTCTTATTAGCAGTTCTTACATTTTTCTAATGTCAATGAATGTTTTGATGGATTTTTTACAGTCATTAACACTCTTTAGGATATGGTGAATTTTTTAATTAAATTTCTAACATGCCCGACTTGCATCTAAGGGAGATTCAGGTTCGATGCCTGGAGGCTGTTGGGGGCTGCCTTAGTGTAATCATGGGAGGGAGGCTGCCTTAGTGTAGTCTTCTACCTAAATATGTGGTTTCTTTGCCTTGCTGTAGTCCCTTAATCAAGTGTGGGTGCTCAGTGTGGAGAGGCAATCGAGTCCCCGAGGCAGCAAGTTATTGATATCCCCACTACTAACAAGCTTATAAAGCCTTAAACTCCCTCTCATGAAAGTAGATAAATAGCCCTTGTGGTTGATTTACTTACACAAAAAATACAAGAATTTTAGGCATTATTACATGGTGCCGATGATTACAGTCTCTCATTGTGCAATAACTTCAGGCTCATTCCTAATGTATTTTTTTTATTTTTTGAATAATAAATATAATGTTTTCAATGACAGTCTTGCAGCAACCATTGAACGCTTCTTTTTAACAGCAAATTCAAGATATATTCGTGCAATCCAACGAAATAGAAAATACGTAATTTTATTTGCGATCCTGATGGGGATTCTTTCTAAAGTTACTATTTGCTTGGAATTTAAGGTGGTTTACTTGTTAAAAATTTTGTTGGGCTGATCTTTGTATAGCCTTATTTTTGGTAGCTAACGTACCGTCAGATTTCTGAAATTTATTTTTTATATCGGCACATTCCTTGGTAGCTACTAGAGAATAATTTTGTTGATTGAGCGAGATAGATATCTCGATAGCCAAAAATCTTGAACAAGATCTCGTCTCGTTCAATTTTCTATTAGATATAGGGGGATTGATCAAGATATCGGGGATATCCTCTTTGCACTTTTATTTCTCAACTAAGGCTTGAATACGGTTTTGAAAACCTTTATAAAATTTTCAAAAATCTTTCCTAAATATTTTTAAAATTAAACACAGATCTCTTATCGAAATGAATGTGCTGATACAATGTCAGAAATAGATATTGGATTTGCAGATTTCGTTTTTGACACAGACTACCATTTGGTGATTCTGATTAATCTTAATTTCCAATTAATATTTTTAGTATTTTCGTTTCTACTACCGCAATTTTGTCACAATCTTCTTTCCATTCTTTGCACTTTTATTTCTCAATTTTAAAATTATTCACGTTCTGGCAAGATATGAAAAAGAAAATTATCAGTTCCAACTGCTCAATTCATCTACTGCAACCGCTAAACAAATTAAAAGAAAGGTTTAAAAAAAATTTTCTGGAAAATTTTGGAAAATTTTGGAAATTTTTGAGATAGAAATCTTAAAAAATCCTTAAAAAAATTTTTTCTAGAAAATAACTAGAGCAGCAACAATTACAACAATTTTGGTTGTCTGTACATACCTTGTTTCGAACATTATTAGCGTCGCGTTAGTTTTAACTTGTTTGAAATTTCAGAATTTATTTAAATTTTAGACTTACTACCTGGGAACATATTGATAAGGATTCTCTTATGTCTGATTATCTACAGTAAGCTTATTATTATTCTAAATAGTAGTTGATTATCATGTAATACCCACATAGATTCACGATACCGATTATAATATTAGTTTATTTTGGTTTCAGAAACTGGATTTTATTTAGTCCATGACCTCCAAAAAGGATCAATTTAAATATCCCCCATGGTTTTAAATTTTTGGGGACCTTCCTATATTTCTGTCTACAAGCATTTCGACACCTAGAGGGGCAGGGTACAGCCCGTTTATAGGACTTGTTCCATAAGGAGAACAAAAAACCCCAATGTTTAGTTATAATAAGAACCGGCTTAATTAAAAAATTTTCTTAAGTTTTTCGTCAATTTTTTACAGATTTTACTTAATCTCAATTGATCTCACTTCTTTCCTTGTTTTGTGTGCCTGTGCTTTTCGTCCAAACATTTATTTGATTTGCCAGCCGGCACTCCGAAAAGAAGTTTTTCTAACTCTAAAACGTGCCTTTCGAATGAATGATGATTTTGGAGGACTTGACCCGAGAACTGAATTAATTAATGTTTTCGAACCAATGTATAATTCTGTAAGTTTTTCTAGATTTTGTGTAAGCTTTTTAAGATTAAAAATTCTTTTGTTAATATTGAGTTGCTTTGCTTTTAAATTTTTTTGTTAACACTTAAAAATAATATAAGATAAACACAATTTCTAAAACCCGTCCTTCTTGAACCAAGATTAAAAATCTATGTGACTAAGCCTTAAATGCCCCCTCCGAAGCAAGGGGCAGGTCCCATGTACAAAACGGCACATGGACACTCCAAAATTTCACCCATGGTCACCAGTGATTGCCACCGCACAAACACTATTGGGGGAAGCCACCGAAGCGCACTGCCACCAATAATGCTGCCAGAACGCACAGCCACCAATGTCCATCTATCAGTAGTGTCCACTGGCTGCACAGCACCGAAGCGACTGCCCCACCAGCTTTCTTCTACTGAAGATAGTCCGCCGAAGCGGCCCATGGGTGAAGTGTGTGAGAATATCAAAAATAAATGGTTTGGAAATAAACAAATTTAAGTCGGTTAATAGAGAAGGCTAAAGAACACTAATTATTTATACACTCACTAATTATTTGCATTTCTCTGTCTTTTCTTTCCTTTTTTATTTTTTTTCTTTCCTCCTTTATCTATTTCTTTCTCCATTTTCTCTCCTTTATTTGTTGTTAAAACTTTCAAGCGCTTAAATTAAACGATATATATATTTTTCAAAATGGTCAGAAAGCAAAAATATTTAAAATTGTCTAAGGACAGATTTAAAACTAATTTTAAGGATAAATTTAAAAATTTTGAAATTCGTTAAAGCTTTAACGTTATCCTTATTTTTTGCTTTAAGTTTGTTTGCTCCAAATCGGATAACAGCAATATATTCTGTGGACAATTATTTTCGGTAAGCATTTTTAATATGCTTATTTTTATTCTTTATCTCCTTATTCAAAAAATTTCTTAGTTATTTTTAGTGTTCGGCACGAGACGATATATCGACGATATTTTTCGAGATATCGCGAGATTTTTTTCGAGATTATCGATCTCGATCTCGTCTCGATCAATTTTTGAAAAAATCGAGATTTTTCGATATCGAGATTTTTCGAGATTATCGATCTCGATCTCGTATCGGTCAAGTCAGAAATATCGCGAGATTTTTCGATATTTCGATATTTTTAAAAAAGATCTTTCGTGATCAGTATTTATAAATTTTGGCGTTTTGTTTGTTTCAATTATCAAAAAATTGGCTGCGCCCCAAAACGGCCCACCTCAAAACGGCCCACCCCCAAAACGGCCCCTGAACAAAAACCCCCAAAATGGCCCACTGAACAAAAACCCCCAAAACGGCCCACCTCAAAACGGCCCACATTGCAAAATCCCCAAAACGGCTCAACTGGTTTCCGGAAACCTTATTTCCGGATTTTCCTGAAACAATTTTCCGGAAACTTTTTTCCAGATGTCCTGAAACCGTTTTCTGTATCCCAAAATGTCCCACCCAAAAAACGGCCTGCAAATCCGGAAAAATGGTTTCCGGAAAAATAGTTCCGGACCTGGTTTTTTCAATTTTAATTTTAGTTCGACAAATTGAGTATTTTTACTTTGTTGGACATTTTGAGATGGGCCATTTTTAGAGGTGGGCCGTTTTGGGGGTTTTTGTTCAGTGGGCAATTTTGGGGGGTTTTTGTTCAGTGGGCAATTTTGGGGGGTTTTTGTTCAGTGGGCAATTTTGGGGGGTTTTTGTTCAGTGGGCAATTTTGGGGGGTTTTTGTTCAGTGGGCAATTTTGGGGGGTTTTTGTTCAGGGGGCCGTTTTGGGGGTGGGCCGTTTTGGGGTTTTTTTTTTCATTGGACCATTTTTCTCACTTTTGAGTCCAGAAAAAGCTGAAATGTTGATATTCCTTAACCAAACCCTTCCATTGATTCATTACAAATATTAAATTTACATTTAGATCATAATTATATTGATTGAAATAAATTTTTATTCAATTCTAAGGGATTATAAAAAATATCGAAATATCGCGATAATCTCGAAAATTTTGGACCGAGATTTTTCGATATCGAGATTTTTCGAGATTATCGATCTCGATATCGTCTCGATCAATTTTTGGAAAAATCGAGATTTTTTCGATATCGAGATTTTTCGATAATCTCGATCTCGAAAAATCGCAAATGCCGAACACTAGTTATTTTACTAACAGCTTTTTTAACTATCGATTAACACTAATTTTTGGAAAGCTGCTTTCTATTCTTAATCTAGTAGCTTTTAAATTTGTTAAATCTTTAATTTAAGTTGGAATCTTCACTTCCATTACACACTACCGCCCATGATGAGAAGAGGGCCTCGTATGCAGAATCCATCAAAAAACGACTCTCAATCCCCTCCCTAAAAAGTGCTTCTCCCTTTCATTTGGCAAAACGTTTTTCTATACAGCAAATGAGAAGGGATTCAATAAATCCTCCAAATGGGCATTCCCCGCCAAACGGGGTATGTGCTGCTGGACAAATCAAAGAAGAAGATGAAGAGGATAATATTGAAGAAACACAACAACAACAGCCAGCATTACCCCCATATTATAGAAGATCCTCTATTGGACAAAATATTGTTGGTGGAAATTATCCATCTCCACTTAGCCATTTGGAACGTTTAAGTGAAGAAAGGGAAGATTCTAGTTCACAGGTAATAGTAGAGCGAGAGATAAAGGATTTTTAGTTCCTTCAGATTAATAAAAGATCCGTTGAGGACAAGGTTGCGAATCCTGATCTGAGGAAAGATAGGATATCTGAAAATTCTGGCAAAGCTATCGGATCAGGATATCCGAAAATTTCCCCCTTAGTGTATTCCCTCGTTTACTTACCCCGTACCTCCGTTAGAGGTCCTTGGATTCTCAAAAATTTCAATTTCCTTAAATGGGATCAATTGTCATTTCACCATTAGGAAGTTCTTCCCACTAAAAATGTGATTAATTAAAAAAATTATAAATTAACAGCCAAGTACTCCAGCAACAATAGGCGCTATAAGTCGTAAATCTACACGCATAGAAATGTGTCTTGGCAAAGGAGAACTTGTAAGAAGTATTTTGTTTAGCGGACATGAAACTTTGTTGTGATTAAATTTTAAAAAATCAATTAAAAAATTTTTTTGTAATTTTATAAGCACATTTTTTTTTATAAATTTTATAATTTTTGATTTTCATTGCGTAGGATATAATTTAAGATTTAAGCCCCTGTTTAAAAAAATAATCAAAAATCACCAAATCATCGAAGCAGGAGTCATTGAAACAGTCTCAAATCGTTGAAGCAGTCCCATGAAACCGCCAAAGCAACCCCTTTACCCCTTGGCTGTGGGACTTAGAAATGTGGCAATAAGACAATATTTGTATTTGTTGCTACTTGCCACGAGAGTGGGGGGGGGGAAGCCAATCTCTCTCTCAACAATAGAGAAACTGGCAGTTGATCATTCTTTATTGATCAACTTCTTTTTCCATTGTTTAAAATTTAAAGTCTAATTATAAAATTGATTTGAGTTAAGATTGATCACTTGATAGAAATGCTTAAAATAGCCTTTTTAAACATTTTAAAAATTCTTTTAGCTTATCTCACAAAGAGAATCCCCCATCCGTTCCGTTTTTAAACAATCATTTTTAGGAACAATATTGGGATATTTAAAACAAATTTTCTTAAAAATTGTCTCCACTTTAATTTAAAAAATTTTTTTAATTAAAAAATTAAATTAAAAATTTAAAATCAATATAATACATAGAAAAATTTCTCAATAAACTCTAAAAATTCGCAATTTTCTCTCAATTATCAAAGCTAAACTTTTTTACCCCTAAATTTTATTGTCACAGGATTTAATTTTTCCTTTTCTTTCCAAATTTAAATTTTTATTAATTTTCTCTTTTATTTATTCAGATGTTTTTAAATAAAATTTTTGCCAAACAGCAATAGCTTTTTATTTTTAAATGACTTTTGGCTTTTAAAAATCGTTAACAAAATTAAATAACTATGAATTTATCTATTATTTTTATTTTATTAGTTTTCTTTGTTGTGATTCTACCGTTTAATGATGCAAGAATTTGTAAGAATTTTAGTAAAATAAATGTGTAGTAGATCTTTCTTTGGTTTCCATACCATATTATAGGAACAGCAGGCACAAACCTAAATGTGGAGAAACCTTGGACGGGGAATGTGTTCGAACTATCTTGGAAGAGATTCAGGGTTAATCAGGCCTCTAAGCAATCTTCTCTATCTTTACAAAGAGAGAATGGGAACAAAGAAACGTTCTCGTGTGACATGCCTAGTATGTAGGGTATATTGTGTGTTGAATGTCAAGAGCTGTGAAGCTAAGAATGGGAAGAGATTCAGGGTTGATTAGGCCTCTAAGCAACTTTGTCTCCCCTAAATATCACATTTAATATTACTGTATTATTACAATAATCTTTCATGTTATACTTTTTAATAATTTAATTTTAGCTAAGAAAACAAAAGAAATGGTAGACTACTGTGAAAGACATTCAATTAATGTCATACACCAAGAAAATCGTCGTGAATGTTGTGATGAGCTTATAGACAAAATTATAAAGGTTTGGGGGTTAATAAGAATTTCTGAAGAAAGAATTTTCCCAATTTTCAGAAGAAAAAGAACGATCGGTTTTTTAAAAAACATAAAACTAATGAGCAGCACATTCGACACGTTTTCGGATACTTTAAAAAGAAGAACGATTTGCCTAAGGTATGCAGAGAGGTTTCGTCCTGGAAGACGAACAACCATCAACAACACAATAATCATCACATTAAACATCACATAAAGAATCTGAAACATTTCAATAATCCATTAAAGAAACCTAAACACAAACACAATGGGAATGAGAAGAAACATAAGAATAATAATCATATTAATAAATTAAAAAAAGCTGATTAAACAAAGAAAACCTAAGATTAAAAAGGAACAGGGTAAAAAGCATCATTTAAAAAATATTCTTAATAAAGATAAGAATCATAATTGAGTAAAATACATATTTTATCCTTTATGTATATATTTTCTATAAAAATATTTTTTTCTTGTGTTATGTCGATTAGAGAAGATAAATTATTTCTAGAAATTTAAATTGGCAAAAATATTTTCGAATATATGTACCAAGGAAAAGGGAAGTTGATAAGTAGCCAAAAACCAGGCAGTGGTACTACCTATAAATTCTTGACTTGTGCTTTGGAGGTCCTATTAAAATGCATACTTGTACGTCAATTAAAAGTATGAGCATTGGGCTAGAAATAGAGATGGTAGGAGCTACGGATACGAACAAAATTGAAATTTGGACAATACTGTATGGATTAGATATAATAAATTTTCCTAGTCAAATGGAAAGTTCTCACTGGATAAGGTAAGGTAATTTAATAGGTAATTTGCCAGAGCTACAAAAATAAACAAAAATAAAGAAGGCCAAGAAGATTTTTTTGGATAAAACCTTAAAAACATGAAAAAATTTTTTCTCTAGGCTCCGTCACTGTATTAGATAAACTCTGTTTGAATATATAATTGTTCTTAAATTATCTACCAAATCGTTGTTAATAGAAAATTAAAGCTGTTAATTATTGAATTTTCTTTCTAAAAAAGAATATTTTTTGCCAACAAATTTATTAATAATCCTTTTAGCTTCTAAAAATTATTTATTAATTTTAAATAAAATTAATTTTAAAAATTAAACAATTATGAATTTATCCTCAATTTTTATTTTATTTATTCTTTTTATTTTGAATATTCCCAATTCTGATAATGCTAGAATCAACAGGAATAGAAGATTTAGTGAGTAATTTGATCAATTAGTGTACCGTATATGCTCGAATAATTACTTTCTCTCAAATAATTGCCCCTACTAATTAATTTTAGGATAATTATTATCATATTTCCTCTAATCTCAAAATCAAGCCAAAAGGGCGCTAAAGTCGGATTCTACATAATAGCATTACTATTAAATAAGGGATCTAATTGACATGCGGACCAAGGACAGGCTGTCTTTGTCGGCCCGGGCACTGCTTTTGTACTATACCCACACATACTTAACACTAGATGAATATTTATTCATTCCTTTATTTGAGGAAAATTTTAAATCAGAAATTTTTAAATTTTTTAAGATAATCAGAAATTAAATATGGTCGCCTACTGTGAACTAACAGAGCTTAGAAAGATAAGGAATGAACACAAACGTGAATGTTGTGAACAAATACTTGATGTAATCAGTGAGATTCGATTTAAAAATATTTATGGAAAATACGTTACTAATTACTGGACCAACAAAAAATTCAACAAAACTCAATTTTGAAAATTTAATAAGAATTTTCCTCAAAATTAAAAAAAAAATTATTTTAAAAATTTTTTCTAAAAATTTCAAAATTTTACCAATTAATATCATAGAAAAGGAAAACAAATGCGGAAAAGAAATTTTTTGAAAAGTGGATGACAAACCGACAACATATTCATCATGTTGCTACATACTTCAAAACAAAACAATCTTTGCCTAAGATCTGCCGTAATTTACAGTATCCAAAATCAAAATTTGCCAAAAATATTAGCAATACACGACACAAAAATGTGAAACGTATAAGGAACTCTAAAAGGAACTCTAAAAATATAAAAAATCAACAGAAAAATCAACGTAAAAAGTTAAGAAGATCACAACGCTTGAAACAGGATAAGAAAAGCGGATAATTAAGCGATATAAAATTTAAATAGCCAGATTATTTGGCCATTGAATTTTAAAATTTTTTAGCAAACAAAATGATCCATGGCTATATAAAGTCGGATCTCAATTTTACAATCGAGGAAATCAAAAAAGTCGTATATAGGATCGAGGGTGTATTTAACGCTGGGTTTTAGGCTAAATCGAGATCCGACTGCTCTTTTTTTCTGTTTTTCATACTTTGGGTTTCGTTCCTGTACCGGTTTTCCTGTACTATTCTGTTTAATTTTCTCCTACCAACTCCTAATTTAAATCAGGCGCAGGCCATGAATTTTTTCAGAACATAACTAAGCAACACTTTAAGTCTTGTGATAAAAATAATATATTCATTTCTTTTATCCTTTCTTCATTTTAATGATAAAAAAGTTTTTTAAAAAAGTCGGTTTTTCAAATCCTTCGGGTTCTGATTCAGGGTCATTTTTTACATGAGGTTTAAACAGGTGATTGTTTTATTTTGCTACGGGGTCAGGGACGGTGGGTCATCTATCATCTAGTCATCATCGGTGGGTGTCCCCGGGGATGGTGGTGGAACTCTAATTCAAAGAGTAAACAGATTAGAAAAATTAATTTGATACAGTTCAGTAATTTTAAATATATTTACTATTTTTGTGTTTGCCTTTATATACGCTTCCATGCCTTCAATCTTCTCTCATGGAAGATTAGTAAAATTTGTATTTTTGTAACGTTTAAAGGCAGAGGAAGAGCAATGCAAATATGTTTTTAAAAAAGGTGTGAATTGAGGGAAAAATATTAAATTCCCTTCTTGTAAAGCAAAAAAAAGTGAAAACGGAAATGCACAGGAAAATGATGAGAAAGCCGCGAAAATATTCATAAAGTCAAAAATTTTCTTAAAAAAGTTAAAATTCCTTTCTTCAAAATTGTACTAAAAATATCTTTAAATGGATTCAATTTCAAAAAATATTTTAATATTATTTTTAATTCAAAAAGCCCATTTATGTACCCCTCCTTCCTTCATAAATTCGAGAAACTATAATTATTATCCAAATTCTCACCCTACAAATAAATTTGTAAACGGAATTACTTCGGCTAGTCAACACGTATTTGAAGATAAGAAAAATGATCTAAAAGACCTTCAGGTAATGAAATCAATGTAATTAAGAAGCCCTATTAGGACACAAATTTTGATTAGGGGTATCAGTGTGTTGATGTGTGAAAGAAATATTAACTAAATATCCCCGTAATTAAAAAAAAGGAATTAGAAGGTTAAGTGGATCTCGATAAATCTTAAAAAAATTTTCGTACATAAAATTTCTCTCAATCACGATAAACAGATTTTCGATCGAGATCACGTCAGGTCCGGTCTCTAGAGTTCATATCACTCAAACTCAAAGGAGTGAATAGCCTCTTTTCATGTAGGCATAAGTCTCTCACACAACAACAAGTACTTCGCCAATCACTCATACCGTATGATTTTAGATATATACCCTTAAGTACTCCTTCAACACATCCCTTTTTAATCAGAAAATAACAAAGGAATAAAAATCTATTTTAGACAATTGAGGATAATGACCAAGACAATATAATCTTAATAAATAATAATATTCATAAAAATGAGTCGATTAAATTAGAATTTAATGAAAACGAGAAAGATGAATTACTAGTCCCTTTAATCAAAAATACTCGTCCTACAATTAGGATTTTGCCAATAGGTACATAAATTCTTTTTAAAAATAAATTAAGAAAAATTTTTAAAGACTGGAACAATTTCCGTAAAAAAATAAAACTAGTAGACAATGGAAGGAACACAACATTAAGTCATTTAAAAACATATAAACAATTGCTGGATTGTATGAAGGCAAGAAAAAAATTTTTAATTTTTCCTCTTATGTTAAAGGTTTATTATACAGTGGGAACTGAATCATAGTACTGTTGTTCACGACCGGTTAATCTTTACCTGTGGCGGCTCAAATGGAGAAGAATGGGTGCTTATAAGCGTCCACTTGAAATAATTAACTGGTCGAGAACAATTTTAGTTATTAGGATTCTCAGCCCTTTTCCTGTTCTTATAGGAGGCACAGGTGTAAACAATAAGCGTGAATTCCAAGTTTTCCCGGCCTTGTAATTAATCAAGGGGGATCATCCTTCCTTCCTTCACGAAGGTTAATCTGAACTAATTTTTGTAGATTTCCTTAAAACCATTTGATGGAATCTCCCTTTCCAACAATTTTATTACACGAGAAGAAATTAATCCTCAGCAAAATTGTAGTTTTGATAGTGAAGAATGCAGGTTTTTAAGTTAAAATTATATTTTAGAAGAATTTTTTAAGTTTTTATTCTTCTGAGGAAGGCAATCTACAATTTAATTTGGGGCAATTTAATAAATTAAATAATGAAATGTGCTCAAGAAGGATAATTAATGATATTATTGGGAGAAATAAGGAATTAATAGACCTTCCAATTGGTAAGTCGATCACTCTAAAAGAGTACCTTCTGAGGAAGAATACCTTCTGAGACCTGTAAGCTCCAATTTTTTGGCCGTTGTCTGAGAGAAGCTGCCTAATAAATGATACACACTAATGATATTGTTAAAACTAAAAATCTTTCTGCCTATCATCCACCCATAAATTAGACTAAGGATCCAAAAGAGTTTGAGTATCGGGTTAGCTCTCTATAGCTATTCGAAGACTCGGACACAATGTTTTAAAGGGTCCTTGAGACTTATGTATGCTTAGACAAATAATTTTTTTTAATTTCAGACAAATTCCTAGTTGTAATCAATCCAGGAGGGGATAATGTAAATTACTCTGCTATACTTAAACTGGAAATATTTTGCCAAAAAAAGGACGGACAAATTAATTTTAAGTAAAAAATTTCTCTAAAAAGTGATTGTTTTAAAATTTAATTTTAAAGTTACTGGACAACTGATCCTGAAATATTTCTTAAAGTTTGTACAAGAATATTAAATAAACGTGAATGTACTTCTGTATGCTTATATAAGCTTAATTAAATTCTTAAAAATTAATTTTAAGGAAATTAAATATGAATCAAGTTCTTCCGTTGCTGTAAATGTAGTAAATCCAACAACCTTGGATAGTGAAGATAGACACTTTTTTATAGAAATAATTATTAGCAATTTTAAGAAGCCTTCCATTTTTATTTTGGATAATTTATATTATGAAGTATAGTTTGAAAATATATTTTAAAGCTTAAATATATTTATGATATAATATACTATGATATAATATATAATACATATATAATATATTTAATATACTCTTTATCACTTTAACTCTCTCAACCTCGCCATGAGAGAGTTAAAGTGATAAACATACAATTTCCCTTTCCAAGAAATCGTAGTCCATATGGGAAAGGTTCCAGGCATGCTTCTACGGGTTCTTGGACGAATTATTGGAACCTCAGTGGGTCTTGAACGGGTTCAAGATTCTTAGACCTGCTTCCTTAACCCAAGTTCTGGAACCAGTAAAACATTGATCCTATTATAACAAAATTTAATACCTCGGTTCAGGTTCCCGTCGGCTTCTATAATTTGGCGGTTCCATACGTCTTGGAACCGCTACCTTAACCTCGATTTTTTGAACCAGAAGGGCACTGTCTTATTATTTAATATGACAAAATCTTTTAAAATTTAAGGCTAGTTCCTGCCCTTTCAATAAATCTGTGCGCAAAACTAGATTATTTGGCACTCCTTTCTATGCAACAATTTTGCCTGCAAAAATATTTACCTCAACAAATGGAACAAAAATAGGAAGATTAATAAAAAGAAATAAATTAAAAACCTTCAACAGTACTTGGAAACAATTGGGACCTTTAAATTCTGCGGAATTTAATAAACAAAAATTAAAAAGAATTCGAGGGCAAACAAAGAGAAGAATAAAAAATTAATTAAAATTTTTATAAGAATTTTTAATATTTAATTTAAAAATAAACTAAAATTTTATTTAAAAAATTTTTTTTATTTTTTTATTTTTCGTTCAGCCAAACCTTTCTCTTTAAGTTTTTCTTCCTTTTTAGAATTTGGAAGAAGTGAGCATTTCCCTGCCGTTCCTCTACAATACCAACGAGGCCCATAACGTTCGTAGAAGGATCGTTCCATTGCTGCAGCTCCCTGTTCAAGATTACAAGCGCAGAAACAACATTTAAAACAGGCTTTGTGGACTAAATAAAATTAATATTAAAATGATTTTTGGTTGAGAAATAGGCTAGCTAATTTATGTTAATTTCATGTGTTCCTATGTCGTAAACCTTAGGACCCAGGGGCAGGCGGATGCGTTTTTGGAGATTGTCTCTTGCGCCCGCCCTTGATAGGACCTATGTATCCTAAAAGAGCTGTGTGCCAAAATTTTCGCGTGGCGCTCCCAACGCCAATTTTTAAAACACGCCAGATTCAACTAAAAATAACGCCAAAAAGTCACGTCAAAACATCATGGCGCACAGCCCTAAAGCTTAGGTCTTGAAAGAAAAAATATACATAATTAAATCCTCAGATTTTACGTGATAATTAAATAATCTACTTGTCTCTCTATCAACAGTTAATCTGTCAGCCAGCTGTACAGGAACTCCACAAAGTGGACAATCTTTTGGAATATATTCTGCTAATCCAAAATTCATCAAATAACAATATAAATATTGCGATATTTAAAATTTATATTCAAAAAAATAAATTGGTTGATCACAAAATCAATAATATTTAGCAAAATAAACAATTGTTTAACCCAAAATGTTTTTAGTTTTAAGGGGATATGAACATCTGTTGTTTTATGTAACCGAAGGGTAATATAAACAAAAATAAAATGGAATAAAAGATTACAGTATCTACTTATATTTTAATAAATTTTAATTATAACTACATAAACGGATAAACATAAATAGACAAAAGTGTGTCACGGGTTAAGAAAAAAATTCGGGTCGGATTTAAAAATTTATTCAGAAAAAAGTCCGGGTTCGGTTTGGGAAAAGTCCAGGTTTCGGATATCGGGCTACACATACTACTCTAATTTTTAATGGAAAAAGGGAAAATACTCTAATGCAAGGAGCTAACAAAATTGTTGACAGTACGCACATTTAAATGACGGTGATTAGAAATAGAGATAATATTACTAGAATTATTTGAAGAATTTCTAGAAAAATATTTAGGTTTCCAATCCTTTATAAATTTATTTCTAAAATCTTCACTGACAAATAAAAGAAGCCACGAAGACAATCCAAAAGTTCCGATGTCTGTAACAACGGGTAACAGGGCAAAAAGTGCTGGCGTTGAATGGCTTGTTGGGCAGACGAAGAGAAATATCTTTAAAAATAATTTTTAATGATAACCCCCCCCCCAAATTTCTATTAGACATTACCGTCACTATAGCAATAATTGCATGCCCAAACAAGGTACCCAAAGCATAAATTAACAAATTTCGTTCTATTCGTGTTTGATCATCCGTGCTTCCAGCTCCCCTTTGATTAATAGACTTTTTGACGACTTTGTAAATAAACAAAATTGCAAAATTGAGGATGGTACAAGCTACCAGAAAAATAATTGAGTAGTAAAAGCTAATATACAAATATGGTCCTGGCTTCTGAAATTTTAGATATAACTTTAATGAAGTTTGTGCAAACTCCTCATTATTAGTAACCCATCCCAGGCATTCTCCCTCCGAATCAACTAATATCCCACTTAATCCCGCAAATCAACTGATATCCCTTCAATCCAATGTTGTGTTGATCAGTTCGTAGGCCAATAGGGCCAATAGGTATATTCAGGGTATAAGCATTCAGGGTTTATGTAGGCGTTCAGGAGTGTGCCCAAGAAGCTCTCTATTTATCAGAATAAAATAAAAAATATGTCTTACATCGTGCTCCTTTGGAGGAATTATAAATAAAGTCATATTCTGTTCATTTGGTAATGGAATGATAACATAAGTATCCAGAAACAGAATATAAGAATCAAGTAAAGGAAGTCCAAATATGATAATTATTGATAATGGTAACAATTTTTTCCAAATCTGTTTGAAATAAAATTTATTTTATGCTTACACTTTAGCCTTTTTCCTCACATTATCATGCTTCATTAAAAACATAATAGCAGTTAAACGAGTCAACATCATAAAAAGTGTAGCTAAATTGTTAGCGCCATAACCATGTAGAACCATAAAGAAAAAGAGTGCAAAGACCCAATTTGGAAACGTTAAATAAAGTTTGTAAGGTAGACCTCTAGTAATTACAATTAATCTAGTATTGGCATAAGAACCGAAAGATGAATAGAAATCCTGATCAAAAAAATTAATTTTGATTAGTTACATTACCAATTAAGATGCCCGTAGATGGGTTACACCCCAATTTAAGATCGTTTTTTTAATCTTGGACTAATGGGTGGGAGTAAGGTTAGCGAATCCTGGTAAATTCCCACATGTCCGGATCCTATATCCGAAACGAAATTTCCGGACGTTTTTTGGGTCGAGATATCCTGATCCGCCAAACGCAGTGGAGAGCTCCCTAAACGACACCCCTTACTATAAGATGAATTTTCGTCTTAAAATCAAGGGGCATCTAATAGCCTTATTAATACTTACAGTAATTGCTCTTATAATGAAGAGCCAATAGAAAGGTGTATGGAACCTTTTATGCTTCAAAATTGTTACAATTTCTAAGATATAAGTAGATAATGAAGTTATATTTATAACTATTGAAATATAAAAGAATGTGCTATTTAATGAGACGATTAACTGAAGAATTTGGTCATATAATGTAATTTCTTGTGGTTGTGTTGTGCTTGTATTTGACATTTTTATGTAAAATCTGTTTAAACTGATGGATTAAGATTGGACAAATAACCCAAAGTGGCGTACTTAAGTCGGGACTACGATGAATGTGGGAAACCAACACAGTCCAGGTATCTAAATTACTTAGGCATCTAAATTACTTATAGGTTCTGTTAAAGAAATAAATCTTTTGCTAGCAATGTGCATTTTATAAATACTGAATGGCATAAGTAAAAAAATTCGTGGTTGATTTAATTAAGATTTGTGTATACGCCTACGTGTACAAATTTTCATTTACAAATACTAAATTAAATAATAATCTAATAATTTGCTAACGAAATATTAATAAATAATTTCAAAAAACCCACTGTTAAAACATACCCATATAATTAAAAATGAAAAAATATCTACATTTAAAAAGCATTTTATCTAACCTCCAAATTGTTTTAAACTTTAAAAAGTGCGTGTTTCTTTGTCAGAAAAAAAGATAAATAACAAAATATCTATCTCATGATAAAAAATGTATCAAAGCCATGTTTCCATTCACAAAATTTAAATTTTTTAAAGTCAACACGAAATTAAACTTAACTTTTTCTTAATTTTTAAAGTACATTTCAATCGGTTTATAAAGTGCAACTTACATCGTTCTACTTTGAAAAGTTAAAAAATATGAGATTGCTTGCGTGCTAAAATAAAAATTATTTAGAATAATGTTTAGTAGACAATATATTATTAAACCAATCGTTACAAAAGTTTTCTGATACATTACTACCACAATGGATCCGTGTTGAATGCTGAGCGTCAAGCTTTTTTTAATGTTTTTTATTATTTCATTGCGGGGAAGGACACGTACGCGTGACAATCAACGATTGACAGTTGTCCGTGTCGAGTGATGAGACTACAATTTATTGCATTTATTTTATATATTTTTATTTTTTTCATTTATTTGCCTGAACAAAAATAGGAATTGACGAAAAATTCAAATTTGTGCCATTCGCAAGTTGTTTACTCACACACTTACATTAGTTAATCTTTTTACATATTAAATTTCTTAATTTTTATTACATAATTTTGTATATTTAAGAATTTTTATTTGCTTTCCTACTTGACAAGTCATTCAGCAATGTTCAATCGTTATATCGTTACGTCATAATATTATTTTCTCAAAAAGATTATTTTTCAAATATTATTGGGAATAGGCATTTTTACAGCGCTTGCTTATTAATAGAAATTTGTAATCTGTAAAGAAAAATGGAAGAAGTTGACTCATTTGATGAGGTGATTTTATTCCTCTAAACAAAAAATTATTTGTGCAATTTTTTATATTTTTTATAATTATTTTTGTAAAATTCAGTAATCTTAATAGTTTTTAATGAGTCCAACCCAGAGTATCAAAAACATACGATCAAATCTAATTTTTTGGTAAAATTCAAATTCACCTCATTTGTGCCCAAAGGGCACTTAAATTTCATTTATTATTTTTTTCTACCGTCCAATTTTTAATGTTTTGGCCAATTCTCTTTAATCACTTACTTATTCATCACTTGTTGTTTTTCATTACTTGTTGTTCCCACCTCACTTGCTGTTTTTTCATACCTACTTGTTTTTATTCACACCTCTCCGACTTATTTATTGCCAGCGCTCTCTGAGCCCTGCCAATCAATTCCTACCAACTTTTGACTTGCTCTCACTTTTATATCTTTGAATACCACAAGGGCCTGCTTTATTTACCGGCAGCCCCAAATTTGTGCTCGGCTTATATTCCCCCGAGGCACTTCATTCATAATTTCATTTTAAATATTTTTACTTGTGTTTCTTTTGTTTTTTAGGAAACTTGTTTTCTGGAGAGTGGATATCTCGGTCGGCCGTTAAACCTAAGGAGTTGATTCGTTCCGATCAAACCCCTCCTGTCCCTCCTCAATTGAGTTATCGAGGTATTGTGCCACTACACTTTCAGCACACTTTTTAAAAAATAACTAAACTTGAAATGTGATTTTTCTAATTTTTAAAATTTTATTATAAATGAGAGAAGGTTGTTTATCAAAAGGGGAGTTTGTGTATTCATTTGTTTAATGAGTCACTAGATTGCCTACTTTATCGGTTGATCACTTTATCGATTAATCAATTGAACGAATTGAAGTTTATTTCGTTGTTGGAACAACCTCTCCTGTATAATAAAATTAAAAATAAATTGAATGTAGATCATATGTTTTCGATACTTTGGGGCATAAATACTTAGGGTGATATTCAGGGTTGATCCCATTTTTAATAATACAAACAAAATAAAATTTTACATTTTCCAGCCTGTCGTCAGATAAGTACATATATATTAATGAAAAAAGCAAGATTTTATCTACTAAACATTTTTTTATGTTCTCCCAAACATTCAATTTGTAGTAAAGTGTTTCCTTTTTTAAATTTATTGTAAAAATAAGTTTTTTTTATTTATGTAATTATCTAGTTTTAGTAGAGTTGTTTTATATTTTTCCATTTTATTTAAAAATGTACAAAAAAATTGGGTAATTAAATATGACAGACTGCCCAAAATAATTTCCAGTTCTTATTAAAAACCTCAATTATTACTACACTCTGTTCCAAACAATAGACAAAATTACAAATCAAAAACCATCGTATTGAGTTTTATTATATTCTTTCACAATATGTAGTTAGTTGTAATAAAAAGAATAATAAAAATCTGTTGGGATACGGGAGTAGAAAAATAAAAAATTCCCCCGAATCTAGTTTTAATGTACATTTTATTTTTATGTATTTAATTAGAGGGACTACTGTAAGTATAATAAAAAAACTTACAAAAATATAATAAAATCTCGGTTAAAAATAAATTCATAAATTACATCTTGTATAAAGTCGTGTCACCCTCTGACAAAAGAAAGTCGTGTCAATCCCTTAAATAAAATTGTTTATTATGGTAAAAAAGATAGGCACCTCCTTCCACCACAACGGCATTTTTATGTAAATTTTTCCCTTTCTTTATTAATGCAGATGTCTTCCTTTTGATTATAAATATCGTTTTCTTTATTATTCATAAAAATTTTTTTTCTAGTCTTTACTCCCACAAGAATATAAAAACTGTCATCTTTGCTCTCAGCCAAGGAATTGCCTGCTGACTCCGATTAGAATTCCTTTTAATAGAAAAATTTTTTAAACATTTTCTTTTATTTAAAAATTCAATAAAATATTAAAATAAATGTATATAAATATATTAAGTAAAAATTATAGTTGTTGGCGACCGGTTTTTAAACTGAAAATTTTGATGTTTCTTGCCAAAAATTAACCGTTTTTATGAAATTTTAAAAACCTAAAATAACATTGATTTATCAATACCGAAATCGAGATTATCGGTTAATTACCGTGGTAATTCCGAGTTTTGCCCTCCCCCCTTTCCTTTTTTGTTTTTCTTCCTTAAGAATATGCATAATAGTAATTTTTCTCCTAATGTTATAGTATACGAAAACAATGTTTTTAATTATTTTTAAATTGTTTTCCGAAGGCAAAAAAGAATTGCATGACTATAAGATTAATCATCTCTTTATCAATGTCTTCTGTTTGAATATCTCAGGGGAGTATATTGAAAATAGAGGAAGGAGAAAACTGACACCATTATGCATATAAGGAAGAAAGAAAAGGAAAAAGGGGGGAAGGGTGGTACGAAATTCTATTTTCTACCATGATATGTTTTAAATTTAAATAATTTTATCACTTACATAATCTATATCAATCATTAATATTCTGTTAAATTTTAGCCTAGTATCTTTTTGTTGCATGCCATTTTGTTAAGTACCATTTTGTCGAATTTCATTTTGTGACCCTCTCTCCTTTTACTCAATTGTATACCTTCGAAGTGTAAACTTGTTTTACTCTATGTTTATTAAGTAATCTAATTTTTCAATCACAACACTTGTCTTGGCCATTAATTTCCGTAAATTCCTGAATCATCCACCACAACACTAAAAATAAAAATTGTCCAATAGGGAGGCGAGGAATTTTGGATGCGGCTGTGGGCGTCCCCCATCTAAACATCATATATAAAACGAGATAGATGGGAACCAAATTCAGTTATCGCTCGCTTCTCTGGACAATTGTTCATCAGGCGTCTTGGGAATTAGTGTTATCAATCATTTTGGAGGGGTGAAGGGGATGAGAGGTGAGAGGGATTGCATCATATTTTTTCCTCTCTTAATTTTTTTTATTTTTTTTCAATTCTTCCTTGCACGAATTTTTTGTTTTTTTCTTATTTTTATATTTTTGTGTAATAAACAGTTGATATTGTGTAGTAATGTTGGTCTTTGAATGGCAGCCTCCCTTCAAATAAAAAGCAGTCTTTTTTAGTCTTTAGTCCTTTCTTTTTTAGCAAATGCCAGTTCTATTAGAGCTACATATTTTCTTGCACAACGAGAGCATAAATAAATTTTATTTTTTTCAATTCCAAATGCCTTTTTTAGTTTTTCATTTTATTTATCATCCCCTTTTGATTGATGACTTGCTAAAAGCAAATATGTAAAAGTAATCCTGGGAGATGAAAAGAAAAATAAATTAAATAAAAATAAATTGATTAGAGTAAGAGTAAAGAGTCAGTCATAATTTTGTTCAGAATCATCGAATCAATCTGATTTTGGTGTCATCCATCTAGCCTGAAAAGCTTTGATTATTATTACTCATTCTAAGTCATTGTACTAAAATGAGTTTCAAAACAAAGTAAAAAGGAGTTCAAAAGGCGTGAGGCATACTTCCACACCCTTTTTACTGTGCGGAGGCATTAAATATGAGAATGTGTATTAATTCATTTGCATAGTATTAAAACACATTTTCATTACATTAATAGTAAAATAGCAATTAGCGCGTTGTTTTTTTGTTTATTTTTCAATTATAATTTTTAGAATTTCAGCAATATTCCTGCATTTAATTGTTAATTTTATTTTCTGAAATTGCACGGCTTGGAGGATATTTGATCATTTCTATTCAAAGAAACAGTAGTAATACAGGTTTCTTTTTTTAATTATTGGGAATATTTTGGGGTAATAGTTTGGAATCGCACTCCCTTTTTTTCTTTTTTTTTCTAGTTTTTTCTCATTTTATGGCAAATTATATATCATTCGAAAGAGCTCTTCGAGCTGAGTCGAATGGCATTAAATTTAAAGAAAACTGTTTACCCAGCTAAGATTTAGCTTCATAATGGTCAGGAAAACGGTGAAAAAAGGGCGAATTCCAAACTATTACCTATTTTGGTACACTTAATTATCTGGGTTATATAAACAATGGTTAATGTTGGTGCGGGGGCTGAGTAGGGGATGGATGGTAGTGTTTCAGCAATAAATTAGTATGTACATAGCTCATTTAAAAAAGCTATTGGTTTAAATTTTGTTTGCCGAAATAGTATGCATTTTAGTATTTGGGGTGTGGGCTTAAGCTAGCTGACTTATAGTTGAGAATTTGAGCAAGTAATAAGAGAATCCCTTTATAGAATAAGCCGCTTATTCGCCACGAACTACATTAATAACTTTAAAATACAAAAAAGCATTTGCTATTGAAGCATTGCTATTATTTAAATTAATTTATTAAAAACAACATCCTTAAGCAAACAACAATGAGCCCGAGAGAAAATATTAATTCAAACAACAAACAACACGAAGAAGCCAAGAAAGCTGCTGATGAAATGAAAATAGCCGCTCGCCTTAATGGAATTGATGCTAAGGTAAGCAAAATTTCCTTGTTAAATTCTAATAAACTTGAAAATTTATTCCTTGTAATCTTTCAAATTCAGACAAAGGAAGATGCACAGAAAAATTTGAATTGTTCCAATGGCAAATGTATTCTGAGCTATATCGATGCAGGCATTTATTACAAGGATAATATAAAAAAATCTGGAAAAATTGATGAGAAGAAAAAATTATTAGACAAAGCAAATAAAGAAAATGAAGATTTTAAACTGAAAAATGATGAATTATCAGAAGTAATTTTAGCTAATGATGAAGTGATCGAAAAACACAAGCTTGATAAGGAATTATTAAAAAAGGAAAAAGATGAGATTCAGAAGGAGTTGTCCAAAGTATCAGACGAAAACAACAAAAAAGAAGAGGCTTTGAGTGAATACTTAAATTTAAATTCAAGCCTCACCAGCGAAGTTGCCAGGCTTGGACTGATCGAACATGAAAAGAAGGAATTGGAGGTGTTACTTGAAGCTAAGGATTCTGAGAAGAAAGAAGTTGAGAATAGAGCGAGTGATCTCTTTATCAAGGTGGAAGAAAGTCAGCATGCCATAGATGATTTTGAGCAAGAAAAGGCTAAACTAGAAAAGGAAGTGAGCTCAAAGAATGATACAATAAAATACTTAGAAAGGACAGTTGCATGGCATAAGGATCTGAACGTTAAATTAACCCGTGAAAAAGATGAATTGCTGGGAACTATCATGAGACTCCAGGTTATTTCCGTCTCAAATTAATTTAATATTTATCCGTTTAGAACAAGCAACCTGATGAATCTGTGAGTGATCCTGGTGTTGGTAATTGGGTTGAATCAAACAGAAATTCAAAAACATCGCCTAGGTATTGGTTTAAATTCTCATACAAACGAATGAGCTATCATTTGTATATTCAGATTTTTTAAATAAATGTTACGAATTTAATATCATTGACTGTATTAATTTTTAATTAGTACAATAGCGCGAAGCACGGGGTTTTGCACAAGCGGGAAATAGTCGGTTTCGTACCCCGCACTCTTTTTTCTGACCATTTTTTCATTTTTCCTGCTCTTTCTCCCTTATTTTTCATGAGGCAAAGTATTAAAAAAAGGTTTATGAGTAATATTTACTTTTTTCAATAGGATAAAAAAGAGAAACATGATACCAAAAATTATAAAATAAAAAAAAAAATTATAAAACAAAAATTATAAAATAAAAAAAAAGTGTCGCTTAATCTTAATTTGTCACCCAAATTAATCATGTTAAATTTTTTTGTTTTTCCATATTGGTTATTGAATGATGTAAAAGAGTTTTTTCCATGAAAAATAAGGCAGAAAGAGCATTTTGCCTATGTAATTTTTGTGCTATTTTTATATTATGCGGCATGAATCCGCTATTGGATCCGGCGATTCCTCCTGGGAAATTTCGTTTCTTTTTCGACTTTTTGGAGGCGCCTATTTCACTGTTTTTACTTGCCTATAAATCTATTTATTACATAAATTTGTCAAAATTCATTCAAACACGTTGATTTGATGTCATTCGATTCAGCTCGACGAGCTCTTTTATTAATGTCTCTTATTGAATGCTACAGGGAAATAGAGTGAAATAGAGGAATGAAGAGTCTGACCATTTACTTATAAATAATCCGCATAAATATGTCCGCAAAAAATTGTTTTGGATAATAAATTGGATTTAAATAGTTAAAAAGTAAAATCAATGGAATATAACAAAATATTTTATTAATAAATTTAGATGTTCAAGTGATCGTCAGACGCCACCGAAGCGGTTGCATGATGGTACAATCAAAACAAAGAGCGCTAGTTGGTTGGTAACATTATCTGTGTACTTTAACTCTGAATATTTCGATTATCCTAGTCTAGTTCGTTTTTTGGATATTTTAGGAATTACATAGCTTAGTTTAATCAAATTGTTTAGTTGAGTAAGTAAATTTTCCAATAAATAGCACTAAAAATATATTTATGGTTCCTAAATAATGTGAATTTAAATGAAACCTTTCCTGAATATTTCCATCTTAGTATCCAAGTATCTGTTAGATTCTTGAGTAAAATTCAGTTAAAAATTAGAAACCTTTAAATTTAATATTTAGTGATCGTGATGAAATTGCTGTGAAACCAACAGAACAAGCTAGGACAAGCACATTTATTCGTAACGTAAAGCAGGAAATTCTTTACGATGTTGAGCCTGATTCTTTCAAACCTCCGCGCCTTCCTAACACGTAATTGATTAAAATTCTAATAACTTTTTCAAACAATTTTTATTTTAGTGCCAACCTTGGTGCCAAGAAAAATGCCGAAAACGAGGATGCTTATAGCGAATTTAGTGAACCACCCAGAGCCGTTCGAAAAACGAGTGACACTCCAGTGTACGTTTTATATACTAAAAATATTGTTGGATATCACAAAAATAATATACTAAAATTATTTCCCAATTTAGAGATATGCAATCGTTTGGAGTTTATGCAGATGTTTTGCTGAAAATGTTTCAGGCGCGGAATAAAGGTTCAAAGATGAGCTCTTCAAAGAGTGATGGCAATACGGAGTAATATTTTTACGTTGTTATATTGTTAAACGAGTAGCATTTGAGATTATGGTACTTATCCGTTATCTTTCACCATCTATAATTCCTAAAATTTATAAATTAAGCAATCAAAAGTCACTGATAATTCCATCAAAAATTTTCCGTTTTTCTTTTTGTCTATACGTAAATTCAGCAAGATAACTTAAAGATAATGGATAAGTACCAAAATAGATTTTTAAGAGATTTTCACAAAATTTTATTCAATCATCATTCCCAAAACTTATATTTTTTCAAGAATCTTTAGACTATGAATAAAATTAAAAATACATATAATTCTTAATTCAGAAAATAATTGTCAGTCTTCTAATTTAGGTTGACAAACCTGATTTTAAATCTAGACAAGCGCGAATTTCAGCTTAGAAATGGAAGATTCAGTTAAGATTTAGGCTATGATGATATAAAGACCAACAAAGCGCCTTTATGAACATCAGCTTTACGCTTGTAATGAGTCACTTGAATTGTATATGTATTTAAACAGTCGTTTCCATTATGACTAAAATAAAATATTTTGTAAAGTATCCAATTTCGACATTTAGTCATATCAATATCACGTCCCTTTCCTTAAAACGTCGGCTCAATTCCTTCCCAGGTCGACGTTTTGTCAAGAGTAGAATTTATTCACATTATCAATTACCGTATTCTTAACAATTTACTTTTTCAGTGAATCAGAATTAAACGCTGCTCGTGCCTTAGTCGATTCCTTGATTCCCGCATTCGAGCAATTTCTGACCAGCAACATTAACAAATTTATAAAGAAAGGAACAAATATTGACGCAATAATTGACAATTTTTTGCAACCAAATTGCAATCAATGGCCTGATGGACTTAAACGCTTTGCCCACGAGAAATTGAAGGAAGCGGCAAAGAAGCACCTGGAAAAGTAAAAGATTAATTTTATTAAACGGAGAGATATTTTGGGCATTTTGAATTTTGTTTTTTGCCCTCTGACATTTGAAGGAATTTTGGAGCATATAAAAAGAAAATTCAAAATACCCTAGACCCTTTTTATGAGAGTATTATTAATTTATTCCGAAATTAGTTAGCTTTATAATTTAAATATTGTTCCAATAATTTTGTCTGATTTTTCTAAAATTACTCTAAAATCTAAAACTGATTAGAAAACATTTTTTAATTTTAATTCGTAAAAATCAGACAAAACTTGCTTTAAGACTATGCAAAGCTTGATCCTCTCAAACATATATTTTTGCCATTAGCCTAGTTTGCAGTAATCTCCAACAATGACATTTTGATTTTTCTAAATTATTTTTGAATTTTTGATAAAGAATTTTTAAATCTGACCTTTTCACCTTTCTCATATTGTGTAGATTCATTCTACCACCGTCAAAAAATGTTAAATAATCCAAATTTTTGAATTGAGAATTTTTAGACAAAACCCTTGAAAAATATTTATAAATCCAAAGAAAATAGAACAAAATAATCATAATCATTTAATTTAAAAAAATATAAAGCTTATAAAATATAGTAATTATAAATATTGCTGACAAATATGTGCGTATTGAAATGGAGTAAAAGTGATAAAAAATGAAAAGTCTGTTGAATGTTTGTCGGGTTGTGATTTTTAGTTTTTAAAAATAATTTTGGGAATTTCATAACTAAAAATTAATTTTAATGACTCAGCCCTTTCCTATTAGAAAACTAATTTGAAACGACTGACAAAAATACTATAACTTGACAAACATTTAGGAGACCGCGTCCTCGCCCGAAAAAAAATTTTTAGGAAAAAACCAGCAATTGCGAAAAAATAAAAATGAGGCAAGTTGTTTTGTGTGTAAATCGATGTGCATATGAAAGAGAAAAGAATGAAAGATGTGAGAGAAATAATAAGAAAAAAATTTTTTTTGTGGTTTACAATTCGTGTAACTAAAGATTATAACCAGTTGTAAAAAATATTTTTTTGTGGGAAAGAAAAGAGGGTGTAACAGCAATAAATTTTAGATTGGTTTTTATTACTAAAATACATACTTTCAGTGAAAAATAAAAAAATTGGGAGAAGAAAAATAGAAAAAAATTATTTCTCTCGTCTAGAATAGCTCTACTAATATCCCCCATTGTTTTGTTTAACCGGGAGAGATATTTAAAGGAATGTATAGGAAAAAATAGAAAAGATAAAGAAAAATAAATAGAAGCTTGAAAAGGATGTGAAAATAATCTGAAAACTCCCATTTAAACAAGGAAAATCTGCTGTAAAAAAGGACTGAAATTCGGTTTAAAAAGGGGGTTATACTTCGGCTGACGCCCCCACCCATTTTTCCGTTCTATATTTTCATTTTATGTATCAATCGAAAGAGCTCAACAATCTGAGAATTTGATCTGAATGCTTTCCATTGAAGATTCAGCTTCATAATTTTGTTTTTACAGATCTAATCTAACCGAGCATGGTATCGTTTGACCAAGCTCGAACAGTGCTTTCGAAAGATATATAATAAATTATATATAAAACAAAAAAGCTCATAATGGTCAGGGAAACCAGAACATGGAGGGGGCGGCAGCCGAAGTCTCTTACAAATTTTTTCTGTTAGTTTTTGGGCTTTGTTAGGGTTTAAGGCGTCCAAGCAGTTTGGACAAATCGGATTCACTCTTTTTGAACGAATCATCCGCTCCCATATTTTTAATAGCCAATTGATACGCAACCCTCAAAAGTGGTCGATTTGCCTCTGATTTTGCTTTAGGATCATTCCTCAATTTTTCTTCGTCTTTTACAGATTTTAGTAAATGGGTTTCACGCCCAAATGGTCTCAAATGATAAATCATATATTCTAGCACATACCTAGAAAAATGAAAGGAAATTTTACATTTAAAAAAATTTTACATTTTTTTTCAAGTTTTTTCTGATTAATCCCAATATCCCTACAGATGCTTGTTATTTTTGGAAAATTCATTAAAAATAATCCCTTACTAAATAACTAAAAATAAAAAATGACTTATGGCACGAACAAAAGCCTTTGCCTATTTTTTAATTTCTCATTTTCCCTACAGAATTATTGGGTACTTAACGGCGATGTGAAAAATGCCTATTTATAGCAATATTTGAAAAAAATAATCCTTTCGTGAAAATATCATGCCGACAAAAAATTGAAAATATTTGTGCCCATAATGGCGGCAGTTACTAGGGAAAATTTTCCGTTTATGTCCTTTAAGTTATACTTAAAAAAATAATCTTTGGCTTTCTTTATTAGTGTGTTTAATGGAAAATGAAAAAAAATATGGAAAACTTTTTAGTTTATTATAGTGTTACACCATCTTAAAAGAACCGGATTTGGTAATGGATATTGATACGGATAAAGATAATTTCAAAATATCCGCCTATATCCGCCGTGAAAACCCGAATACGGATACCAAAATCCATATCCATTACCAAGTCCGAAAAGAACAAATAAGCTCATAATAATACTAATTTTATAAACATACATAAGACCAGGATGAACATAGTGAAATGAAATGGCATAATCACTGCAACAATTTGGCCCCTTTAGAAATTAAAAATTTATTTCTAATCAACAATCAATTATCTGTACTTGCTCTATAGGATAATATGTATAAGACCAAAACCAAAAGCCTGGATCAATATGTCCAGGTGCCAAATGATGTTCGGGCACAAAAGGTAAAAAACGGTGATGGCCTTCTGTATCTCGGGAATCCCCAGCTTTTACACCAACTTCTGACAAACATTTGCCCATTTCTGCATCTTCGGCCCCATTTTCATCAGACTAGAAAAAAATGATTTTTTATCAGCTTTTTTATTTATGGAGTAACTGATAATTTAGCTGAGTTTGTGTGCCGCATTTTCCTCATGCCCCTAATACCCTAGAATTTGCCCATGGATCTATTAACTATAGAATGAATTAATAAGGTAAATAATTGCTCGAGGGTAGGGGGCAAACAGAAAACCCGGTTCGGTTAACCGAAGAATTTGGTGAAAATGACAACCCTCTCGAGGGTCTATGTACATAAGCATTTATGGGATAAGAAGCCGCCGAAGTACAAGGAAAGATGAGCTTCAATGAGGCTTAACTAATATTTATGATTATTGCTACCCCCAAAACAACCTCCGCACGCACAACAGTAATTATCGAAATACAAATATTTTTCCGGAATTTGCGCCTAATTTTTTTCATGATAAATGCTGAATAAACTGAAGGATGGGGAGTAAATGGGCACACAAAATTCAAAATTAGCTCTATTTATGTATTAACTTTGAATTCGTTATTCAATCTTTTATGCAATTAAATTAACAAACTCTGCAAGCAGTTTTATTTGGAAGTCCTTTCTCAACAAAAAGTTTCAATGCTTGTCTACTCAAAACATAACCGGCACCTCCACTCATATAACCCTTTAATTAAATTTACATAATATATAATTTTTCAAAACCTGTTTAATAAAAGGTTTAAATTTATAGCCATAATAGACTGGTTCTTCTGGTGGATGTGGCATTAATAAATAACGCAAATTTTCTAAAATAACAAAAGTATCATCATCGGCTTTTAAAAACCAGTCGTAGTCGTTCTATAAATTTATAGGATAAAAATTAAATTTTTAAAGAGAAATGCTAACTAAATAGTGGTCATAGGCGTATTTGAAGGCTGCTTTTGTTTTTCCCCATAGATGTGATCTAAAAATAATTTTGTTGAAATTTCTGATAAAATGGTAATTATGGGGTATCCTAGGACCGTTTTAGTGGACTATTTTACGAAGATAAAATGATAGGGGTTTTTGAAGAATTATTATAGGTAATATTTTTAATTCTACTAGGATCAGGCAAATTTTTCCACACCTTTAGTTTTGACAATATCTCGCTTCAAACTCAACAAAAATTCATAATTCTTTTTATATTTTAATCCTATGACTTTAAGAAATTATTTGAGATAAATAAAATGAGGTCCAGGATCACCCATAAACTCAAAAATTTTGAAAAAAGTCAACCTTCCTTCAGAAATATTCAAATTCACGGCAGGCAAATCCTTATCATCAACAGATGACATAAAGATAAATTTATTACATCTTTTAGCCCAAGTTGCTTTAACATGAATTGCACGTTTTTCATGGAATTGTTGGCCAGTTAAAATCCAACAATAAATTTTGACATGCTTGAATATCTCGTCTGCAAGGGTATCTTCACCTAGAATATATTGGAATTATCCCAACAAGGGCAATGTTTTCCCGTTTCCAGTAACCAGTTCCAAGAACGGTAGAACCACCAAAATATTAAACCACTAGGAACCGAAGAACCCTTTCATTTTTTGGAGCCGGGAAAAGTCACAGGTAATATGGAAACCGTCATGAACATGTGTTCCATTCCCATGAAAAAACATTGCAGCAGCTGGGGCATCACTATCATCCAGTTCGTCCTCATTATGAGCATCGTGGCGATGTGCATGTTCTTTTACTTCTATTTTATTATCGCCTTGTTTCTGGCTTCCAGAAAGTTGTGAATTAGCACCTTCCTTTAAATGTAAGGAAAATTTAGATAGATTCCCATAAGGGATCTGATTGATTAAAATCCATGTAGAAAAAAGCAATAATTACTCAAATTACAGTATCCCTTTCGAATGAGGGTGAAAGATGAGAGATCAGAAAAGAGCGTAAGAGACAACCTAATAATCTTCAAACAGCGCAAGTCAAAATTCGATTCGCATAATATGGATGGCAAGTATCAGGGGAGTGCCAGAACTTTTTAAAAAGCGAAAGACGAAACACCGAAAAAGGCGAAAATTTGGTGAATGGTGAAAGACAAAACGGCACTTCGGGTTATACCGCCTTTTTACCACACATTTCACCCTTGGGGAAGAGCGCGAGAGACAATCTTGAATGCTTCATTTTTCCAAAATTCCAAACTTACTTGAACAATAACAATAGGCCTTTGATAACCAGGAAGTTGAACTCCAGGGAAATTCCCCAAATTTGGAAATATCGCAAAAGAAAGCACAAAACCAATGAATATTCCAACAAGAAGATTTAAAACTGTATGTCTACTATTCGAAACCATTTGCCGATGAAAAAATGAATATAAATTGGAGGGATGTCGAGAAGAAAAAAGGGAATAGGGGAAGGATGAAGTGGCCTTGATGCGGGCAATTTTGTCGTTGGTTTGGTAATTGATTTTTAATTGTAATATTAAAAATGCCTTGAATAAAAATCGTAAATTTTTGAATTTTTTCGAAGAAATGAGGTCAAAAATAATTTTTTTTCGTCTTTAAAGGTCGGGAATCGTGATTTGTTGTGGAGGGCATATCGGATTTCAGGGTCAGGGGTAACTTTTCAAGTCAGGGTTAGGGTCGGTTTTGCCGGTCGAGGTTAGGGTTTGGGGGACGGATTTTACCTTACTTTAAGTAGCCAACAAATAAATTTAAAATAATTCTTAATACCCTAAAAATCACGCAACTCAATTTACTTAATATATAAAATATCATTTTTTATAAAAATTTTTTTTTCACATTTAAAAATGATTAAACATTTAAGGAAGTTAAATTTTTCATAACAATCATCTATGCCCCTTAAAATAAAAAATGAATCAATAATCCTTTATAGAAAAAATGGATAGAGCAAAAAGAAAAAATAAATAATATTGAGAAAAAAAAATAAAAATGTAGAGTTGTTGGGTGAAAATAGAGTAAAATAAAAAATATTTTTTCAGAAAAAAATAAAAAAAATTTTTTAAATAAATTTTTAAATTTTAAATAAATTTTAAAAATCAATAAGACTGGGAAAACTTTATTTAAAAAATTATTTTAAAATAACCGAGAGTTCCTCTCTATAATTTTTTACATTCTCAATAACTAAGCAAATAAAGACTATTTTTTTGGAATTTACTTGTTTGCGGTTTTTTATTGTTGAATCGTGGATTTTTTTAAAAATTTTTATTTTTCCTGAATTTTTACGAGGGATGTCTATTAACATAAAAAATTTTTCTAAAAGCTAAGAATAAGCAGAGTATAAATATACGAAAATTACAATAAAACAAAGCTTAGTTTTTATGAGGGTTGGAGAAGAATAGAAGATGAAAATAAAAAAAGTATATCTGAAGAGTGGATATATATTATTTAGCTCTTCAAAAATATTAAAAGAAAATAATAAAAATAATAAAAAAATATAAAGTGGATGAATTAGAAGAAGATACAGCCTTGAATAAATTTATACAAGAATACAATTGTTTTTTGTCAGATAAATTATTTAACTTATCTACTTAATATTATATTTTTTATTTGGAAAAGTAGTAAAATTGTCAAAGTCATAGACGAGACTTAACAGAAGAAACAAGTTAATTATTGAAAAAGAAGATTATAAAAGGCGAGGAGAGGCCAAGACAATAGTATAAAAGAAGTTGATGTGATGATAAGAAAGTTCTAAGCAAAAATGAATTGGTCAAACAATTTGGATTTCACAAAGATGGAGAGTATAATTAAACAGAAGTGTAGAATTGAGGTTCCAATATTAACGCGTATTGTGGTTGAGAAGGATGGATATTTAAAAGAAATATTGTTAGACAATCTGATAATTCAATTATTGAGAAAATTATGTGCTCAATTATTTATTTATTGTTTAAGCATAATTTGAGATAAAGATTGATTTATTAAATTTCAATATAAATAAAAATTTAAAATAACATTTTATCATCTAGTTAAGCAGTTAAAATTACGTAACCTGTGTAAACAAAAAAAGACAACGTTAGCTTTTTATTTTTTAAAAATTTTATTGATTCACCGAAAATTATTCAAAGATTTATTTAAGATTTATCCGTAAAAAGCATAAGAAGTTTTAAACTTCTCAATATTTAAATATATTTAATTGCTAGATTAACTCTTTACTTTTTAAGAAGCGACGATTTTGTTTTAAATCTTTACGATATAATGCCTCGATTTAAATATTTTCTAGCTGACGTAGAAAACTTTTATTTAAGATTATTAAACAATGGTTGACGTTTGCTTCGGTTTAGTTGTAGATTTTGTATCATAAATTGGACCGAGACGAGGGTCTGTTTAAAAAATTAGATGTTTTTGAGATATCCCCGATTCAAACTGGCGCTGTTTCCCGCTAGCTAGGTTAGGTTACGGCACTGAAATTGTGTCCGCTCTTAAAGCAAGTAAACAAGCAATCCAATCGAGAAAATATTTAATTTTAATCTCTACAATCGATATCTTAAAAAGATTCTGTATCTAGATCGATCCTTAAATCCACTCTCTTGTCTTGATTAGATTCTAGTTTCTTAAATATTCTACTCTATAAATTAAAATAATCGGGGAGGCTAGAAAGCCTAGAAAAACTAGAGAAGCTCAAGCTACCGATTTTCTACCTTCTCCCTCTTAATCTTTTCCTTTTTTTGTTTCCAGTTTTTGTGTTTGTTTTACATCCTTGAATAAAACTGTCCTTAAAAGGTAGTCGAGAAAAGGTGAATAAATAATAAATATTAATTATATACTTGGCCATATTTCCTTAATGAATTAATAAATGATTTTCTCGGGTATATCCTTCACTCTCTGATTTTAGAAAAAATTAAAAATTTATAAAATTAATTATTAACCATTTTTATGTATATTTTTCCAATAAATTTAATATTTTAAAAAAATATAAAATATGTGAAATCAATTAAATAAACATTCCATTTAATCTGATTCACAGAATAAAAAATATAAAATTTTATTTAATCATTTAATATTTTATTCAGAATTTTTTCTAAAACTATATAATCTTTAATATTTTGTAGAATGTTTAGTTTACTAAAAATTAAAAATATTATTTTATTTTATTCGTTTTTAATTTTCAAATTTGAACTTTCAGAGGTAATATTAAATTTATTTAAAGTTTGATTTCTGATTTAATCAGGGATTATTTCTCACCATTTTTCCACCAATTTTCCCACTTGGAGGTGGGAAAATTTTTTTTCAATCTTTTCCAAAGCCAATTTTCCACCTTTAATTTTTTTTAAATTAAATTCCTCCAGGTCACATCAATTCCTTGATTAGAAAAGTTTAGAAATAAGTTCCTAAAAATTCAAAAATTTCAGCAAGAATCAGATGATAATGAAGCAGATTTACCTATAATACTAGGATGGAACAATTTTTTCGGTTCTGGCAATGTAATAGAAACGATTGCTCCATATTCTCAAACATCTGAATGTCATCATAGATGTATTTACTCTGATAATATAACCAAGTAAACTTTAAAATTTTTTTGAAATATTATATCTGGAGTTCTAACTATTGTGAAAGTTGAAAACGAGATAATTTCAGGCAATCCAAAGTTTATTGACACACTGTATTATCGTATTACCTCTATTTGAATGACCCTATCTGTAATTTGAATACCACTTCTATTAGAATGCTCCTTTGGAGAATGATTGAAAAATAGAATGGCATTCAATTAGAGGTAATACGGTATAACATAAAGATTTTTTAACTCGTTAACGAAGTTAATGAGAAGATTAGATCTAAATTAAAAAATATTTCCAGCTATTTAAATGCAGCGGCAATCGTATTCCATGCCAATTCCCTATCCAATGGATTTCCATCTAAGAGAACTTCTAATCAAATTTATGCTTTATTCAATCTAGAATCACCATATAATTTCAATACCGATGCTTATCCATCAAAAGATTTTTTTAATTTGACAATTTCATATTTGGCACAAGACAAAAATAATTTGCATGCCCCTTATGGGGCCTTACACAAGATTGATAAAAAATTAAAAACGGAGGATATATGGAAGGAAGAAGAGGTTTTCTGATTAAAAATTTTCGAAAAAAAATAATTTTTAGATATTAGAGAAAGTTAGAAAGAAAAATAAATTGGCTATAGGCATAATATCCAATTGTAATGCAATATCAGCAAGGGATTTGTACATTCAAAAATTGTCAAAATATTTGAATTTAACTTTATATGGAAATTGCTATAATAAATCATGTGATAAAAATTGTTATGAAAATGAGCTAGGTAGGTTATTGAAGCTATGGGAATGCTGTCGGGGTTCACTTTAAGATACAATCTTGGACTAGAAAATTTTTTTTCTTAAATTGAGCTATATTAAAGGGTTATCGTAAGGAAACGCACGGATGAGAATATGTTGTGGACATTAGCCGCGATATAGTATATTGTCAAAAAATGCCGCGGATATAGACAAAAAGTTTCATCCGGATATGGATATTAAAATTTGTAAGAATAAGTAGCTTCCCTCAGTCATTCATGTATGTATTGGCGGTATCCAGTGATGGAAAGGTTCCGGTTCCGGTTCCGGAACCGTCCGGTTCCAGAACCGGTTCCGGAAGTGGAACCGTGGAACCGGTAAAATTCCGGAACCGGTTTGGAACCGGAACCGTGGAACCGGCAAAGGTTCGGAACCGGTTTGGAACCGGAACCGCGGAACCGGTAAAGGTCTGGAACCGATTTGGAACCGGTTCCAGAACCGGTTCCAAAGATACACTCTTAATGATGGCTAAAATCAGAGAAATGAGCAAAATATGGGAGTCGTGAGAAGAAAAGGAAGATAAAATTGAGCCGGGTAAAAAAGATTTTTTTCTTTTCTTTAATAATGATGTGTGGTTGACTGGATAGTGTGTTCTGTTTTAGTTTTGAGGACTTATATGGATATTAGGATCGAACCCGGACTTAATGAATGATTAATAAATTAATTCTTTTTATTAATTCTATATGCTACGACTTCCAAATTTTTAAAAATTTTCGCCTGCGGCGCAAAAAAGGATGATTTTTGGAAAATAATAAAAAAAAATTTTTTAATTTTCGGCTGTGGTGCTGAAAATTGGAAGAAATCTCGCTTCTGGCCTTATAAAATTCTCAAAATTTTCGCCTGCGGCGCTAATGTATTAAGTCCTGTTCTAAATAAGAATATCCTACTTCGGCTCCGGATTTGCAACTAAAATTTGATTAGTATTGGAGCTGGAACAAAAAAATGCCGAAACGGGAAATCTATCTCTTAATCCCTCATAATCCCTCAAACCTTTATACTCACGAATCTCTTTATCACTCCTTACGCTACTGATTTCCCTTAAATCACCCTTAATCAATTCAGAAGGCTTTAATAAAACTTATTTATATAAAAAAAATATTTTTTTTCATTAAAATAACTAAAAAAATTTTGTCACTGGAACCGGTTCTGGTACCGGTTCCAGAACCGGAACCGGAACCGCCAAAGTTGAAAAAGCGGTTCCAGAACCGGAACCGGAACCGCCAAATTTAAAAAAGCGGTTCCAGAACCGGAACCGGAACCGCCAAAATTAATAAAGCGGTTCCGGAACCGGAACCGGTTCCAGAGAAATTTTGGAAGTTTTCCATCACTGGCGGTATCATATGTCGGGTCCGAATTACATTTTTATAACTGCATTTTTCTAATTTAATAGATTCTCATTTCTTTTATTTGGCATTTGAAAATTCTGTATGCAGGCATTACGTAACAGAGAAATTTTGGTATCCCTTTCGTAGATTAGCTGTCCCTGTTGTGCTAAGCCGAGCTGCTTTACAAGGACTAAATATACCCAGTGATTCATTTATTGGAGCTGATGATTTTGCTAATGCTCAGGATTTGGCTAAATATTTAATTGAAATGAGTAAAAACGAGAAAGAATATTTGAGGTATTTAAAGATATTTTGTGAATACAGTATCCCCCTAATTGAATGCCTGCCTAGTCATTCTATTTCTCCTCGACTAAAGATCATCCTACAAAGGGGCATGGGCATTCATTCCATCAAAAGAAGCTTTCAAATGGATTCAAATTCTTTTAGGGGTAACACGGGATATAATAAGATATCTGTTAGAGGTAATACCGTATATGGTATTTAGCGTAATACTGTATTTATTCAAAGCAAAATTAAAATCAAATCATAGTTTCTTCAATTGGACCCGTTATTATCGAAAAGAAAGCGTTATTGAACCATCTGAACGTGCAATATGCAAACTCTGCGAACTCGCCCATTCAAAAATAAAACCTGGTGAATTAACAATTCCAGATATTTACAATTATTGGGTCAGAGGAGGACAATGTATTAAACGTTTTGCCTGGTGGAAATTAATAGCAAATCGTTCAAAAATTAAAGAAGTAGAAGTAAATAATAAAAACCTCCAAATAAGTTTATTGTTAAAAGAAGACTTGACTCAATTTGAAAATTTCTACCTCTCACCTCTCAATATTTTTTGTATATTAACACAAATTTTTTGCCTAATTTGTTTTGCTAGGCATATGTTTAGGTATAGCTGATAAACTCCGGAACTATTTGAAAATAAGTTTGAATTTAAGCCAAAGATTTTAAACTACCTATATGCTCAAATAATACGCTATCTCAAATAATTGCCCAATTTCGATTAATTAGCCCCTCAAACGAGAGGTTGAAACAATGATTACACTCCCCCAAATGCCCAACTGCCTGTTTAAATCTCAAAACTCGAATAATTGCCTTGATTAATTATCAGCTCTAAGAAGATTGAAACAATAATGCCCAGTGTAATTATTTGGGCATACACGTACGTGTCTTGAACCCTTTGATCGGTATTTGGTTTATGAACAAATATATAACGAAACCTGGCATTTATAAGAAAAACATCCAGTAAAGCAGAGCTGAACAATAGCTATTTCCCTCCTTAGCTAGTGCAAAAGGTCTGCAGTCTGCAGTAGATCGGACTGTTGTAGATTTAGAAATTAAATAGCTATATGCTTACAATACCTAATTGTTTTTTTTAAACTTTCGATCTTCAAAGTTGATTACGTGGGTATTTTTATTATGTCTATTTCATCATTGATTTTTTATCTTTCTTTTCTCCATCTAAACACTGTCTAGCCTTAATAAAAATATTTTTAGATTTCGCAATGCTTTAAGCGCTTTATTCAATGCCCTTATTTATGGGACTGGGCCATTAGGGCGCGGGGCCATTAGGGCGCGAGCTTATAAAACAGTGAGTTGCTTATCAAAAAAGATAAAATTTTGCAATAATAACTCACATGCCATTATCTACGTTCTCCAAAAATTTCAGAATTTTTGATCAAGAATCTCGGAAAGTGTGGCCAAAAATGTTAATTTTCCGAAAAAACCCTAATTTTTTGCGGTTTATCGACTATAACTTCAGAAATATTCGATAAAAAATTCTGAAATTTCTGGAGGAGGTAGTCAATGATGTTAAAGAAATTTGAGAAAATTTTCATAAATTTCGGTTTCGCCTAAGTGCTAGTTTCTAGTGCTGGCGCCCTAATGGCCCCGCGCCCTTATGACCCCAACCCCTTATTTATTGGACAATATTTATTTTAAATTAATTTATTATTTGTTTTCACCTTAAAAATTGATAAAAATGTTTTTAAAATTATTTTTACCAATTTTATTTTTTGTTTTGTTTAATTTTATCTAATTGATGGGGAAATATCAGAAATAGATTTTATTAGAAATATTATTAATGGTTTATATTTATTCAAAAGGGAAATTGAACAATCGAAATGGAGTGAAATTAAAAATAATTTGGAGACAATTTTTGAAAAAAATAATCTTGGAATTAATTTGAGGGAGTTGGAGACTTATAGGAATACTAAGGTTATTAAATTTATTGAATTATTCTTGTTGAAGAATTGGAACTAATATTAGTAGAAAAGATACTTGATATCACTTTTAATAATCCAAAGCCCACAATATCTCTTAATCCCTCAAATTTGCCTGCCTCTATATCCCCCCCCCCCTCCCCCAAATCCAATAATACAACACTTACGATTTCCGATTTTGGGCCATTTCCGACTGACCCTGTTAACGATGATTGACTACGACGCATAAAAACATATGTATATTCTGACAAGTAATATTGTAATTTTTCAGTTCCCAAATCCAACTATAAACGACATCCTTCATGGGAACAATCATCCTGGTTTAATTTATTTTGCAGAAAGAATAATAAGTTTAGTTACTGAAACCAAGTTAAAAAATCATTCAAAGACAGAACAAGAATTGTTCATTAAAAATTTATCAGAAGAGGTTAGAGAACAATTAACAAAACCTTTACTTGAGGATTACAAAAACGAAGGAAAAGTTAAAATAATTTTGGAAAATATTAAAAATTTTTTGAAGATAGTAAAACCAAAAAATATCGAAAAAAGTATCGAATGTTTACTTGAAACGCTAGGTTTTAATTACAATGTTCCGAACGAGTCAGTGGAATTTAAAGCTAGTTTTAAATTTTTTTTACAGTAACGATGGATTATCATGGGTTTAGACATAAATAATGAGTCCCCTTGAGTTAAAAATTCATAACTTTTTACTACTTTACCGATTTACCTAATTTCTTTTTTATTTTATTTACAAGGATGTTAACTATCGTTGTTGAAAATTTCATCCCATTACTATCGAGTATAAAAAAGTTACATCCAATTTCTCAGACAAGTACCTAATATTTGGCATTACACAATTCTTCCAATTTCCCTTATACTTTTGTATAGCTTATACTTTGTTGAGCAATTGCCCTTATAAAAAGTTTGATTTAAAAAAATTTATAATTTAAGATAGCTGTATTATTTAATGACTCCATCAAATGTTTAATTGAATTTAAAAAGGAAATAGAAAAGGCGAATTATGTTGATAAATTTAAGCCATTGGGAGGCTTAGAAAGTTTTAACTTAGATTGCCGACCAAAATTTGAAGGAATGCTAAATAAATATTTTTATAATTTGGTTAATAAAAATTAGAGTTGGCCGGTATCGGGATTTAGAGAAAAACCCGGGATCGGGATTTGGGAATGGTGATCCCGATCCCGATCCCGGATCCCGACACGGGATCGGGATTGGCCGAAATCGGGATCGGGATTTGGAATGGAGATCCCGATCCCGGTCCCGATCCCGAATCGGGACCGGGATTAAAAAATCGGGATCGGGATTTACTAAAAAAATTTTTTTAGACTTTTAAATTTTTATTTTCTTCACATACGACTCAATATAATTCTAAAATTTCCACTGCGGTGATGAAATATTGAGTTTAAGTCTCGTAAACGCATGATTTACTTTCCGTTCAGGGGATTAAGTGTGGATAAGGTAATGGGGGGGGGATAAATGGGATTGGGCTTCTTCCATTTTAAGCGCCGCGGGAATATTTTTTTAATTTTGGAAGGCCAAGGGCATTCAAGTTTAAACGTTGAAGTCTATACGATTAAATGCGTTATTTTCAAATGTGGACGATTAAAAACTGAGATTGAGGGATTAAGTAACATATTCATGTTCTCTTCCAATCTAACCTAATCCCTTTAAATCCTCTGATATCCTTCTATACTCCAAATTCACCGATACTCCCCTCAACCCCTCTTGATCGCTCAATATCACACCAAATCACTCAATATTTCGTTGAAGTCTTAAAGATGCATCTCTATAATGCCTTAATCACTCCCGTTTCTGCGCCGCAGGCGAAAATTTTGAGAATTTTGGTGGTCCTTAAGTAAGATTCCTTTCATTTTTCAGCGCCGCAGGCGAAAATTTTTCTTACTTTCATGCCTCCCCACTTCTGTTAACTTAATTCACAGACTTCTAGTCAATTTATAAAATCGGGATTTTCTTCGGGATTTGATGCACATCCCGATCCCGATCCCGGATCCCGGCTCGGGATCGGGATCATCCAAAACCGGGATCGGGATTCACCTTTCGGTCTCGGGATCAGAAAAATCGGGATCGGGATTCGAAAAACCCGGGATAATCCCGCCCGATCCCGACCGGGATCCCGATCCCGGCCAACTCTAATAAAAATGAAAAAATTGACGCTAAAGCCTGGAATTTCCTAGAATTTTTGAATAAAATGACAGAGTTATTGTTTAATGCGCAACACAAGTTGGTTTTGAAAGAAACACTTTTTAGTATGTTGGCAGAATTTGATGAAAAAATTTTATATGCGGATATGTCAGCCGTGGCTTATTGTGTTCTTTTTTGAAGGCAAAATTCAAATTTTGAGAGGGGAGGGGAAGGAAATTGAAGAATTTGTAAAGGAAATTGATTAAATTTTAAAGATTTTTTTACTTTTAGATAGTTTACATCTATTTTAATCTGATTAAAAGTAAATTGAATGTTAAAATCCTCATCTTATAGCATTTATTTAGTAATATTTACCGTATTTGTTCGGTAGGAAGACATATCGGGACGGACTTTTGCGTGTTTAAGACTTAAAAATTTTTATCTTGAATAGGGCAATGTAATACCCAAGACCCAATGGCCGTAGGTCCTGGAAGTAACTGTTCTTACAATGAACTACCCTGATATGTCCTTGCAGATTTATTTCAAAGAATCACTGTAATTCTACCTTCAATCTTCCCATTTTGAGTGGTTATATTAGAGACTGACGTACAAATGGAGATATGAATCTACTTGTGTCCGTACTTTCAGAAAGAATATAGATGAATAAAAATAACCCATAAGCAGGTTGGTTGGTGGTTCCGTGATATTTCAGCTTGCCAAAAAAATTATACAAAATCTTTATTGGAGAATACAAGATTTATTAAGAATTCAAATATTAGATTCCTTTAAATTAAAAGGTACAAGTAATGCATAAGAATTATTTTGTGTTCTGTCTGCTGGGACCATATAACTAGAAGAAAAATAAAAGTTAAAAAATTATGATTTATGAAAACCGATGAATGGCATTCGGACTAGCTTGTAATAACAAAAAAGGTTTTCCATAACTACTGTTTTGTAATATTACCCCGTCGTCTTCATTAATTTCATTTGGCATAATCTTTAAATTTGAAAAATGTATAATGAATTATTTAAATATTGAACGGCAATTGTGTAGATGGAAGGGCGTTTTGAAAACTTTGGCGTCGAATTGAGATAGAAACTTATAACAATGATTTATTGAACTGTTAGGTATGAGGGTCTAGTATAAAAGCGGCATTAGCTAAAGCGGCAAAGCATCTTGGTAGGGCCGACCGTTGCCACAAGTTCCTCTTATTCCTGCTTATTGTCACCTTCGTTATTCTTGTATCTACTCGTGATAACAAGTTCTTCTATTCTTTTTTTACTCTGTTAAATTCAAGTTGGAACGGATCCTAGGACATAACATTAACCAAAATATACACAAAACAGCCCTTCAATTGCACAAAAGTCCCGTTGATTTAACTTTACCTTAATATTTTTTCCTTTTAATAATCTCTGTACAGCAGCACTAGGCGGATCATACAATTTATTTTTTGAATTTTTACTGTCCAGATCCAATTCTGATAAAACATAACTAACACCCAATTCTCTAGCTTGTTTAAGGCTAAGCATTGCCCCACCAACTTGTATTAATTTGCCGCTAGCTGTTCTTATTACTTCGATGCCTTTTTAATAGAATTTTCTAATTTGGAGCTAAAAAGGCATCCAAAATCAACCTCTATGTTTAAGAATATACTCTCCGGCCCTAAGTCCAGTAATTACAGTACCCTTGGCATCTTCCATTTTCGAGCCGAGATAATGAATTTTTCTAATATATTCTGTACCGGCCAGGTCAATACACATTGTTGCTCTTTTTTAAATTAATTTTAAATAATAAAAAAATAAAAATTACAGTGATAAACCAAATATTATGTAAGCTAAAATGATATAAGTGGAAGATTGAGTTGGAACAATATCTCCAAATCCTTTAATAAAAATGTTTTTTTTAGTAAATCAAGTTTATGTTGAGTTAACGAAAAGCTTAGTGCTTGTTTGAGGATTAAAACTTGGACACCCGGACAGTTAAGGAGGAACATCCAAAAACTTTCAGTTACTACTAGGCATTCGTTCAACATTTATTTAATGAAGGAGCGATGCAGGGAGAATTAAGATAGGTCTTAGATCCGCAGATTACTGAGGGTCTTGAAATCCTCGCCTATCCTCTCAAATCTTCCTTTCCTTCCAAAAATAAAATTATTAACGGACCAACCGACTGTTGCCATTGTAATAAAACAAAAGTAGAAACCCTCAAAATAAGACCATCCTTCCCATTTGCAAAACAATAAACCCCCGATTCCACAATAACACAAAAGAACAAACAGAACCATCACAACGGGGATGCGTAATTCCCTTCCCTCCATATTTTGGTCTTCCATTTCGCTTCCACTCAATTCATTTAAATTTAAACTGCCTGCTTTAGATGTTGAACCTTCACTTCTTAAATCCCCTATTGTAGAGTTGGACGTTGTCCGATAACGAGACAATCGCCTCGATTGTTTACGGACCTAAAATAATTTTTGAAAATATAAGGAAAAGAACCTTAAGCTTGAAAGCATGATAAGTCTTATAAAGAAAATTGAGAAAATCTGAAAGAAATTTTCCGATATCTGCAATTGTGACTAACAATAGGGGAATGCCAAACAATGCAAAACAAATACAGGCAATTCTGCCAAGACGTGTCATTGGAACGAGATTGCCATAACCTTTAAATTAGGCAGATTAACGTTAATTTAAGACCAGATAAATCTCGATTTAAATCTTAGATCACATTATAAGATATGAACTATATGATAAGATTATACAGCTCCGAGGGTGTTTGTAAAATTGAGATCAGACTGTTTGTACCTAAGGCTGTATGTACATTTCCCAGGTAGATGTACCTAGGAAATTATTAATCCAATCTTTCGATGAGGAGTGTAATGAATACAGGTGGGGCAATTATATGAGGGAGAGAATTAAATGAATAACTGTCCTAATAAAAGTCCACTCAATGAGAATTAAGAGTCCAAGACTTCTATTAGAACATTTACGGTAATTGAGTAAATAGGTAACCAATTGTAGTTATAACAGTAGTTGCAAAGAAAAGACTGTTTGTATATGTCCATAACAATTCTGTAGTTTCCCTTGTTTTGTTTAATAAATGACGTTCATTTGTAAACTGATTACGACAGGCTTCAAATGTTCGAAGGACAAGCTAAAAAATTCAAAAAAATATTTTTCATTTTCCCAGCTTCTCTCTGATTACAATAACCTTATCAAAATATTCCCTTCCAATTCCATAAAACGAATCTTGTGAAATAACACTCTCATCAGATTGTGTTAAATTCCAAATTGTATCATGAAAATGGTCCCTCAAAGCTAGCAATTCACGCATTTCTTTATCCCTTGTCTTGTATATTTTAATTAAAATTAAAAAAAAATTTTTTTTAAATTTACCAGCACTTCGTTGGACGCTTCCAAATAATGCTGGAAATTTTTTAAAATTTATTTGAGGATATTCTATTAATTTTATTACAAAAATAGTAGCTCCAATAAGTAGGTAAACAACCAACAATAAAACTAGACCAACATGTGGGCCAATAAATCTGATATACTAGATTATATTTTATATCTATCCTAACATAGTTTAGATTACTTTAAACATTTTCTCAGATTTTGTCAAGGATGCTTCCATATCATAAGAATTTTGTGCTGGAATTTGCAAAACTTCAATTCCGCCAACTGGCTCTGTAACCGCTGCGGTTTCCCCATCGCTACTCTCATCCTTAAAAATGAAAGTTTTTAAGAAAAATTTTTTTAAGAGAATTCTAATAGTTATTAGCTCAGAAATTTTAAATTTTACCATATCAAAACTTTCAGCTGTAGTTGATTGTAAAGTAGGAGGAGGTTGTTGATGGGAAGGTTTTATATTAGCCTCCTTGGTCCTCTTTGGTTTTTCCATTGGAGGGTTAATGAAAAAAGTATCGCGACGACGCGATACCATTGCCATTTTTAACAAATGTCTAGCTTTATTGGAGTAATAATTTAATTTTTTTATAAAAAATTATTGAGTATCTCCTCGTTCAAATAAAAAAATTTTTGAGTGTTTAAAAAATAGATTTGGGGATATTTATTGAGTAATTTAAAGTAAAAAGCAATGAGCTAATTTTATTTTCATTTATTTAATAAAAGATGCAGACAAAAAATAACAATAAAATATTTCAGTGCAAATATGAAAGGAGAAATAAAAGCAGCTATTGATATAATTGAAAACAATTGAAAATAATATTCTCTAATTCTCTTATTATTTTTCTAAGTCAGTTGTCTTTTTCAATCAAAATTTCATCTTTCTAAAATAAAGGATGACCTCAGGATCGTAACAATTTTTAATTTGGAAGATTGAACAAAATCCATGACATAATCGAACTTTGAATAATGAATACTTGTCTATAATTGAAAAATACATATAATGTAAATAAAAGAAAGAAACCATAGATGATCATAAAATCTGTGGACAAATTTGTATAGTTTCAGAGGTAATTTTGTATTTCAATATTAGAAAATATGAGAGACTGTACATTAAATAGGTGTCAAATTTCTCTTTGGCGTTCTGTTTTTAACATGTTTGAAGTCACGTGAAACATTTTAAATTCAATGAAGACGTTAAATTGTAAGTAAACTAAGCAAGAGTGAATAAAAACAAAGGCTTTTATACTTTCCCAAATTTTCAACTTTTTTTCGACCTGTATAAAATTTCAATTAAACAATTCCATTTCTTTTCACATTTAATACAAATATTTAATTTTGCATTAAAAATGCTCAAACTTACAAAAAATATAGAAAAACACCGGTTAGTTTTGCGCATAACAATTTTTGGTTTTATATATAACTATGCGTTTATATCTAACTATGCGTTTATATCCCCCCATGTCCGCAAAAGTTTGTCCGCACTTTTCCCCTTCTTTCTTCTTTATCCTCTCATAAGGATTAGAAATGGTCAAGTTAATAAACCCTAATTTTCTTTTTCTTCTCCTTACTTCTTTTCCTTGTTACTTCTTTTCCTTACTTCTTCTTTTCCTTGTTACTTCTTTTCCTTACTTCTTCTTTTCCTTGTTACTTCTTTTCCTTACTTCTTTTCCTTGTTATTTTGTTATTTTCGTGTCGGCCGTCGGTCTAGTCTTTTTTTCGGACCTTATTTTTATCGAGTCGTGCCGTAAGTCTTTTTCCGACCTTTTTTAAAAAGATTCATTTTAAAATTATTGTTAGATTGGAGTGATATTGTTATGTTCGAGGGTATTTCCGTGCCAAATATCATAGGCCCGACTCGATATTTCGATCCGAGTCGGTCCGTTTTGGACCGACTCGGATTTTTTTGGACCGAATGTCATTTTATATGAATGATACTTTGTCGTATTTGATGTTTTTTAGAATCTAAAGAAAAATTCTTGAACTTTAATTTTAATTGACCATTCTTAATATTTATGAGAAAGAAAGAAGCAAGGAGGAGAAAAGAAAATGTGGGTTTATTAATACTTACCATTTCTAATCCTTAAGAGAGGAGAAAGAAGAAGGAAAAAGTGTGACAAACTTTTGCGGACGTGGGGGGGGGATATAAACGCATAGTACCAGGTACTTTTTCCATATCTTTTATCAGAATAGAGCTAAAATTACATGGGCTAATCCCATGACGTTAAATTAAAGTAACTTAATTTTTTTAAATTAAATTTTCACACCTATCAATTATTTAGAGTAAATTTAATTTGTATTATTCAATTCAATTTCAATTGACTATTCCGCCCTTACTTTTCAAATAAACAAATTTACAGGTGTAAAATTATAAATTATAAAACTCAATTTGTTTTACTTTTTCACAAATATTGACAATTAAAGCTGGCATTTTAATAAAACTTTTATTTTTCCCATTGTCGACAAAATTGTGTGTTATTGTAACATCTTTAAATATTTTAATAAAGCAAAAATTATATAATTTTTTGTCGTATGATTTGTGTATTTTATTCATCTATTAAGATTCTTTTTTAATTTAGGGATTACTTTTAGAAATAATAGGTATTTTAAAATTTATTAAACCCAACATTGGGTGGATGTTGTCACAGACAGTTTTTGGTCCCCTTTCCATGATCTCGGTTCGTTTGGGCCCTGTGACTGATCTTGGTTGGGGTCTTTTGACTGAATATAGCTTTACAAGATCACATCCCTTTTCTTGTTACTTCGGCTCAATTCAGTTCCCATGGCTATCGAGTTTCTGATCTAGAGTTAACTGTATAGTAATTTAAATCGTTCCGAAATTTAAATTAAGTATTCATTTTAAGAATAATTAAAATTAAAATTCATAAATGTCCACAAATTTAACTACAACAACAACTCAACAACCACAAGAACCTCCACAGATATTTATTAATATTGCCTATATTTTGAGTATTTTAGAATTAATTATCCATCCATTTATTTTGTCCATATCTCTATTTAATTTATTAATTCTCATTAAAAATAATATTTTACATCAAAATTTACGAGTTTTGTTAATTGGGCAAAGCTTAACCATTATTTTATTTGAAATACAAAGGGAAATACTTGTTTCACAAAAAATAGTTTCTGGGGATATTTTCAAGCCTGGATTCATAACTTTACAGGTAATTGATTAAATTAATCGGTAGGGAAGAGGAGCTCAGCTGGTAGTGGTTAAGATTTATAAAAAACAAAGCTGAGTATCGCGCAGTTAGCCCAGTCGGTAGACCTCGATGTAAGAGTTACAGCTTTCCTACCTAAATTATTTAAAAATATTAGGTCTACAGAAAGTTATGGTAAGTAAATACTCCAAACCTTGTCACCCTGTTTGGGGTGACAAAAAGTGACTAAAGTTGGCTGAGAAATTTTTTAAATTAAATAGATGATTGCCGTATTCACAATTAATTGTACGGCGCTTCTTGGACACGCTCTTTTTCTTGAGCGTTTAATTGCTTTTTTATTTTTTAAAATTTATGAAAAACAAAATAAGCCGTATTATGGAATTATTGCTAATATTTTAATTGTAAGTTTAAAACCCCTTAGAAACACCAAAAACTGCCTATTTTTAGTTTGTTTATTCTATCCTCTGTGGATTAACAATCTCAAAGTCTTGGGATATTACCCCGTTGAGTATTTTGGAACTGTTTTTTGGCTTATTAGCAAATTTTGCTGAAATTTTGGTTTAAATTTTATACTAAATTTAAAAAAATATTTTTGTAGATTATCTGCTTTATTGGAGGATACAGTATGAAAAAATATAAAAATACATTAATAAAATCGGGAATAAATTGCTCATTAAATGAAAAATCTCAAGTAAATCAGACTTTAAGCCTGTATGAAGCATATAGCTATTTAATTCTCAAGGCTGTGCAGGCGTGGTGTTATGGCTAACACATCAGTCCGGTCGACTGAAGATGCTGGTTCGCTCCCAGCCGCCGATTAACCTTTTGCACTAGCTAAAGGAGAGAAATAGCTATAGTCCAGCTGCTTTACTCCTGTCGACCTTAATCCAATGACAAATTAAAAAATTTTAGTTATCAGAAAATGTTCGAACAAGTAAACAACTCTTCCCAGTTTTTATATGTCATTTTATTCGTAATCTTATAAATCCAATTGTGGCGATAGTGATTTATTTAGAGATGCCTTCATATATAACTAGTATTTCAATTATTTTATTTTATATTTTGGGATCTTTCTTAAATGGAATAGTTGAATTTATTATTATTACGTAAGTTTACTATAGTTTATTAAATTAATTTTACGAGAATTTAATTTAAAATTAACTGAGAGTTTATAAGGCATAAGCTTACTGTTCAAAAGGAGCATACTAAATCTACCGTGGGACATAATAAATATAGTCTGTTTCATACTTGTAGATTCAGAAAAAATTTGGTTTTATCTCGTGATCAGATCAAAAATATTACATAAAACAGTTCCAACTTTGCGAAAAAATTGAAATTAAATTTCATTTAGAATAGCAAAAAAAATTTATAATATTTATAATTATTTTATAGACATCATCCATCATTGAAGAAAAACTTTATTAAAATTATCCAATTATTAAAGTTTAGAAAAACTAATAGAGTTGATGTACTTCAAGATAATGTTGCTTCACCAAAGACAATAAATGGCAACCCTTTATTAAATTCTAATGAATTTGAAAAACATTTTTCCATGTTAAACGAAGCTTGGAATTAATTTAGATAAATATTTTAAAATTTTGAATAAAATTGTTTCTAAATTTTTCTTATTTTATTTGCTGCGCCGATGGAAAATTTTTGTGAATTTAGGAAGGCCAACAAGCCAGATTTCACACAATAGATTAACATTATTCAAACATTCGTGTACTGATAATTCATGTTGAAGACCCTTAAACTCTATTATCGGTTTAACCACAAATTACTCAACATTAATTTTATTTTAATCTTAGCTATAATATAATTAAAATAATCCTATCCAAAAAATATAATGTTTTTTTTAATTATTCTTCCTCATTTTTTAGAAGCTGTCAGTGTTAAAACTCCTTTATTCGAAAGATGGCTCTTAAGTGTATCAGGCACAACATCATTAGGTAAACGATAAGAACGGTGGATTTCTCGCTTAACACTCCCGTGTTCATCTAAAATTTGTAGAATCTTGAATTAACTCTCTTTAAAATACTAATTACCCTTTCGTGGCTCATGAAGGCAATGAATTAGCACATCTTGCCCAGCTACTTTTACCTCAAATGAAATTTTTTAATAATTTGTTTGTGCTGCAGATTGGAGTGGGGATGGAACTGCTTATTTTGAATATAGGTAATTTTACCTCAATTTCATGAGGCAAAAAGAATTGAACATCCAGGCCAACTTCAAACTTTTCTTTTGTATTATGCACTTTGACTACTCCGTCTGTGTGTTGAAGTGGCCCTGAAAGGTTTCGAAATAAAATTTTTTAATTCATCAGAGTCCCTTACAATCCCATTGAGCAGCAGAATCATGTTCCACAGCAATGCTTCCACTTGGAGGAGCAGCACTCATTGTGTGGAATGGAAGAGTTGCAAACTTCAATGATGGGAGATCATTGATTTTCAAGGAAAATGGCATTTAAATTTATGGGAATGCGAGAGAAGGTGAGAAAAGTGGAAAGGCAAAAGAAAAAATTTACGGGGTAAATTAAAATTCGGAAATTTCTCAAAGGGGGATTTCAGTTGATTTTGCAAGATTATATGAAAGCCCTAAAGGCATATACTCTTTTTCATACAGTTTAGAACCTCGCGCATACATATATTCACTCCTTTTAACTAACCTAATATGAATAAATGAAGAAATAAAAATTAGACCTTTTAAAGACTTAAATTGTTTTTGACAGAAAATGAGGGAATATTAGGCTGTAATTGATAAATATTGAAAAATAATGAGGGAAGGTTAAGCTATAATTTACCTTAAATCCCAATAATAAAATGTATTTTGGAACTTGACAACTTTAAAACTGTAAAATACTTAAAACAGACATTATTAGCCAAACAGTAACTATAAAAAAGTGATCGATCCTCGCAAAAAAAGAAGAAAATCTCTTATTTTTGTCTCATTTTACTTGAGCAAACAAAAATTGGGTACTATGCGTTTATATCCCCCCCCCCACGTCCGCAAAAGTTTGTCACACTTTTTCCTTCTTCTTTCTCCTCTCTTAAGGATTAGAAATGGTAAGTATTAATAAACCCACATTTTCTTTTCTCCTCCTTGCTTCTTTCTTTCTCATAAATATTAAGAATGGTCAATTAAAATTAAAGTTCAAGAATTTTTCTTTAGATTCTAAAAAACATCAAATACGACAAAGTATCATTCATATAAAATGACATTCGGTCCAAAAAAATCCGAGTCGGTCCAAAACGGACCGACTCGGATCGAAATATCGAGTCGGGCCTATGATATTTGGCACGGAAATACCCTCGAACATAACAATATCACTCCAATCTAACAATAATTTTAAAATGAATCTTTTTAAAAAAGGTCGGAAAAAGACTTACGGCACGACTCGATAAAAATAAGGTCCGAAAAAAAGACTAGACCGACGGCCGACACGAAAATAACAAAATAACAAGGAAAAGAAGTAAGGAAAAGAAGTAACAAGGAAAAGAAGAAGTAAGGAAAAGAAGTAACAAGGAAAAGAAGAAGTAAGGAAAAGAAGTAACAAGGAAAAGAAGTAAGGAGAAGAAAAAGAAAATTAGGGTTTATTAACTTGACCATTTCTAATCCTTATGAGAGGATAAAGAAGAAAGAAGGGGAAAAGTGCGGACAAACTTTTGCGGACATGGGGGGATATAAACGCATAGTACCAAGTACCTTACTACAATAAAATAACCGCACAACAATATAAAACTTTATTTTTAAATTTGGCTGCTAATCGGGACAAGTAAGTGTTAAAATGATACTCAATAATGCCCCAAAGTGAGACATACAGGGTGTTTCTACTAGAGACCGGCGCGGGATGGGATCCCGTCCCGGCATCGTTAAGAAAAAAAATTCCGACTCGGGATCCCGGAACTGCGATTTTGCCGGTCTCTAGTTTCAACTAAGAAGCACTATCTGAAAAATTAATAGCTTTTTACAAAGTTGACAGATTTTAATGATTTTAGGTATTTTATATCTATAATTTATGAGAATTTTTTGATCCAAAAGATCCATCCAAAAGACAAAAAAGTTCGGCCATGTTTGTGTATTTCACAGTGTGATTCTATGTATTATTTTTAATTTATTTTTAAAATATTTTTTGTAATATCACAACCTTTTTTTAATTAAATATTAAATAAATAAACAAGTATTTCCTCCAAAAAAAGCTAAAATAATAGCTTAAATAAATAAAAAGTATACGCTGATTAATTCAATAATAATCACTTTCTCTTTATAATATTGGATAAAAAAAGTTTCTTTTATTTTATAAACTTGTTGTAAAATATAGAAGGCTATTATTAACATAAATATCAACATATTATTGACAATAAAAAATATTTTTTTGTTGAATAATTTTTAAATATGATTTTAATTATTTTATTGGTAATCCTGCAAGCTCAAAAAATTTGTCTAAAAGAAATACTTCCAAGTAAGCTTATCTAAATAGGAGAGCAGAGATGGGGTGTCTTCCTACTTTCGCAGAATTCTGTTTCTTTTGGAACCCATCTATGGAAGATAAGCTCGTTTTTAACATTATTTAGGATGATAACGTTGCCGCGGTTCCCCCGCTTTACTTGCTTACTATTATGATTCCAGTATCCCTACACCCTAATTCTAAGAATGAAAATTTTCAATAGTAAGGCGCTTTCGATCACCACGTACAGGTGCTCTACCAACTGAGCTACCGGGACGCTGCTTTCATCTTCTCTTTTAATAGATCTTAAACCCCAGCACAGTGAACGGTTTAAATGCTAGCCAGCTAGATCTTTCTCTTCCATACACAATCTCTATAAATAGCAATTTAATTAAGCAATATTATATAGCAATTATAAATAGCAATATCTATAAATAGCAATTTTCAATTTTTTAAAAATTTTTCCAAGGTAATTGTGACTGCCGGGACTGGTACGGCGCTTGCAGGAAACAAGGTGAAGAATGGACTGATGAAGGGACTTGGGTTTACCGATGTACAGGAACTGACAGGCAAGAAATTTAAAAATGAGAGTAACCCAAGGATTTTTTTAAATTAAATTATCTGCAGTTCTGACGCAAATTTTGTCGGGTGCCAACTGCCCGGTGATATAAGTACTGGAAAAACTTTGTTTAAATCCTTGTCTGTTGGAAGGAATGAGAGCATTGACGGGTTCTGGGCAGCGTGTGAAATAAATGCGATTAGGATAAAGCTCGAATTAGGTTAGGAATTACATTCTTAAAAGAGAATTGAGAAAGGAATTAGAAGGATTTGAGGGAAATTTAAAGGTAGGATTGGCTGATGGGCTATCTACTAAAACGAATCAGTAACCGTAAAATTTCATTTTTATTTACCTCCTAAGGGTCCGACTTAGGGCTCATAAAATTGTATCTCATAATGAGGGGTACATCAAATAAGGGTCTGGAATCGGAGGTCGCCCACCAAGTTGCCAACCAAAATTTATAATTATAAAGATTTAATATTATTTAAAAAGAGCCTCGTTGCATTGACGAAAACAATCCTAAACATGTTGGCGAAAAATTCCGGGAAGAGAGTTTTCAATGGCTATGTCTAGAAACTGGCCGTTGGGTTACTGGTAGGCTGAAGCATCCTATAAATTTTGAAATTTCAATCAAAAGGATGTTATTTCCAAAACGAGACAGGGCAGTGGACGCTTCTCAAAATTGGGGAGATTGGATATAATGGCCTAGTCCGCCATACATGTGACCGTTATAAAGACAATCCAGGTCTTGTACAATATCATGCAGAGGTTAGAAAATTTTATGTTAAATTTCAAAAAATTTCTCTACAGATACGAGATGATATCCCATTTAAAACACCTCCCAATAAAGGAGAAAACAAAAATTTGCCTCAATTTGTTGACAAACGTTTAAAAAACACTCCAATTGAATGGACTCACCAAAACACGGCTTTCTTTATCCCCGAGGATGTTGAACCGAATTTGAAGGTTAATTTGTTCAAAATTTTCAAAATTACTTTTTTAAACAATTTTCTAGATAAGATATCTGCCTCAAAGCCGAAATATCAATTTGCCGCCAAAATGAAATTTTTTTTTAAACAAGAATTTCTTAGATTTAATCTCGATCCAGAAATTTAATTTTTTTTAAATTATTGTCACAATATTTAATCTATTTAAAAACATTTTAGTAATAAAATTTTGACGAAACAAAAGTGTAAACAAAATTTAAAAATATCAAGATGCCCAATATTTACATAACTAACTGAATGAAATTCATGTGTAACACAAATTTTTATAAATTTTTGGCTTTACTCCAATCAAAATAATTTTTGGGGAATTTTAACTTGTAGTTTGGCATTCAAAAAAAAAGAAAAATATTTTCGAAAAATATTCTTATCTATTTTATTTTTTATAGTTTGAGGTACGTAATTTATCGCTATTTTTTATAACACAAATCCTAATAAAAATATTCATGGGTCTTATTTTTATTACCTACATGAGTAAATAAATTTTTAAAATTTTGACTTTTTTATTGTGTTTCGCCCAGCCTTTTTAAGTTTCTTTATAAGTAGATTAAAATTCGGTTGATTTTAAATCATTTTTCGACATACAACTAAATAAAATAATATAAAAACAAAACGCCAAAAATGTTGTCATTTCTCCCTTGTACATTTATTTTCGTTTTGATCGGATTTTCAAAAGCTCAATCTGATACATCAACAACCTCTGTGGAATCAACAACAGAACAAACTAACGGATCTACAGCAGCTAACTCAGCAGAGTCACCTGTCTCGTCCTCAGAATCAACAGAGGAAACTGCTTCGACTCAATGTGTAAAAGGTTAGAGTATTAATCCTTCATTAAAATTTAAAAATTTTAAGAATGTCGGGGCCTCGTAGGGTGTATCTATTGTGATTGCTCAGATGAATGTGGAATAAATTACTATTTTGAAGCCCAATGTATAAAACAAAATTGAGGAGGTTATAAGAAAATAAAGAAAATTCTAAATCGAAGAATACTTAAACTTTAATGTTAATCTAGTCAAAATCTGTTTAGCATAATAAATAAATTTTAAAAAATACCCGAAACAATTTTTATAGTTAAAATATTTAATAAAATATAATAATAGCTTAATTTTTGTTTTGCAACGGGAAAATTAAGGAAAGTTTAGAATAAAAATTAGATATAAATTTTAAATTAATACATAGATAATATAAATTAAAGAATAAGATAGACTACATATCGACGGGTAAAAAATGACCAAAAATTTTTGACCAAAAATCTAAAAGATTTTTAAATTTTGACATGAAAATTCTGAAAAGAATATTCAACTTTCTTACTAGAATATTAATTTTTGGTCATGTTTAAAATAAAAATTGAAGTGTTAAAAGGGAATGAAAAGAGAAAAGGATATAGGGTTTCTAGAATAAATATGATACATTAAATACAACAGAAGATAAAAAGGATCTCTTCAATAAATAATTAAACCCTCAAATTTATAAGGACCATCAAATTTCTGTTCCTCTATCAAAAACTGCCCGTCAGATAAACGGAAAAAACATAAATATGAGGCAACAGCCTTTCCATTGCGTTCCTCAGATTTTAGTGCAACAATAAATTGATCATCGCTCCCAGGCAAAAATTGAAAGGCAGAAAATCCACGAGAACCATCCCCAACAGAACCAATACGTGTTGCCTTTAAAAAATAATTTTATTTTAGTTGAATTTCTGACTGTCCACCTCAATATTAGTAAAGTTTTCATCAGCCATTATCAACATATTAGTCCCTTTATGTTCATCGGTATCCTCAGAATAAGTCTCATTCGAAGCACGTCTAAAAACTTATTTTTAACTCCAAAAATCCTTCAAAAACACCTTGGAAGAAAGAACCATTTCTTGTGTACATCAGACCATTGGGCTGATTCTTAAAATTTTAAATTTAATTGTGTAGCGGTTCACTGTTCTAATTTTAATTTAAGGGAATAATTGGTTGATCCGAGACGCTTAATTCAGTTAAAAAGAAATATTTTTATTTAATAACATGCCATGTATCAAATAACCAGGGAATCTAATTCCAACAGCCTCTCTAATTTTTATATATTTTTCAGTCCAATTAACGTGAACAATTTCTCCATTTAAATTGATTATCTTTGAAAAAAAAAATGATTTTTTAAATTTTAAATAATTTTATTAAAAAATTTTTTGTAGCGATTCCGTTTTAATTTATTTTAATTATTCAAAAATTATAAAATTCCAACGAAAGGGAGTCCACTGACAACGTTGGTTAAAATCAGCCTTAGTAATGGATACGGATACAGATAATTTCAAAATGCCTAGAGGATATCTGCCGTAAATATCCGGATACCAAAATCCATGTCCATTACCAAGTCTTGTTAAAATTATGAAAGTTAATTAGTATGTATATAAAGCCAAAAAAGGCAAAGTGAAGTCTTTACTTTTCCGTTTATTAATGATTATTTACTTTAATCCACATTGGATGGTAATTTTGAAACACTCCTTGAGTTGTTGTCCATTCTGAAAAAGTCTAAGATTATAACAAGGAAATGATTATAATAATTAGAGTTGTTGGCGACCGGTTAATTTCTGCCTTTAGTTCAAAGGAGGAATTTTAAAGACATTTGATCCCCCAAAGGTAAAAATTAGCCATTCACCAACAAAACTTACCTTTTCCCAACCCTCCAACAAATAAATGTTCATTTTTTACAGACATCCATTCTGCTTTAAATCCTTTTGTGGTATTACCAGGCCCGTCGTTTAAAAAGGCCCAGGGAATCATTGTATTGAAATTATCAATTCTTAAATTAATTAAAAATTGAATTAATTGACACAAAGCATACTTATATATAACACCAGTTCTATCATCTACTGTGAGTAAATTACCATCAAAAACAGCCAAATCAGAAAGCCTTGAAAAATTTTTTTAAAATTTAACTGGGTAATGTTAAGAAAAGGAAATCTAGGCTCTGCTTCACAATAATAGATCTACTTTATTTTTTTCAATGTTATTGAGGTCCAATTGGATTGAAATTTTTAACAGAAACTTCTTTTAACTTTAAGAACATTTTTCCTATCCCCCAATTTTTTGACTAAATAAATAAACTTGATGGTAATCCTGCAGAATATTTTTAAGGGATTTTAAGGTGTCGCCCAAATTCTGTAGGATTACCAACATGATTAAAAAAAAGTTTTAACTATAAGAAAACTGGGAAAATATTAAAAAAAATTTTACTGAAAATGATTAAATTCTATAAAAATTTCTAAGAACATAACTATCAATTAGTGTAAAAAATAGAAAAGAACCAAGTCCAAAACTACTTTCGGCACAAAGATCTTTCCTATCCCCACAATTTTTGACTCCTTAATACTTTTATTAGTTAAAAAATTTCAATGAAAAAACAAACTCCATAGCTCTCCCCCCAGAAGACAATTGAGAATAGAGCACAACACTTTCTTCCTCATTCCATTGGATTTGGGCAGTCAACAATTCGGGATGAAAATACAAACGTCCACGTCTTACAAAACTTCTCCAAGTATTCTTTTTCCCATCAAATTTACTGTCGTGGTCTAAATCGGAAACTACAGCGATTTGATATTGAATACGGCCATCAGAAAGGTGCTTAAAAAGTTTAATTTAAAAAGCAGAATAGAAGGAAAGGGATGTGAATATGATTTTTGCGGATTTTGGCGTTGCGGACTTTGTTCAACTATACCCTTTTTGGCCCATTTTAAATTGTTTAAAATGAAAAAAATTGGGCTTAATTTTAGGATAATATGTACATTCATCCCAATCAGAGGAGCGGGCGCATTGTGTTAAATTATGGCCTTGCGTTGCGTTTTTGAAGATTGTCTCTTGCGCCCGCCACTGATCCCCTTCATAGCTGCACGCAAATGAGAGATTTCCGCAGCCGCAATATGAGGCCATAAGACCCTTAATTTTACTCAATCCGCAACTTCACGGAGCCGTACCGTAATGGAGCCGTACCGTTTTTTAAAAAACCGAAAAATTTTGAAATTTTTGAAAATCGACCCCTACAACTAAATCCAAAATTTAAAAAAGAAAAAAACCTTTGGATATCCAATACTACTAGAATTATATAAGCGTCCATTCAATTCCTCTCTAATACAAGAACAATGCTCCAAAGCTTTAGGTAAATAATATTGAAGTGAAAAGAAAGCAATCAACAAAGAAATAATTAAGGCGGCGACAGAAAAAGAAAAACAATTGGAAATTAACATTGAAGTGGATCTTCTGTTGTTTATATGATTGTTTTTGTGTTTTTCAGAATTTGAAGAAAAGGGGGTGTTTTGTAAAGAAGTGTAGTTCTTAAATTTTGGTTCAAAGTAAATGAAATAAATTTAGTTCGTGTAATCCAAGACAGTACTAATTTAATTTCTATTCATCTATGACTAAAACAAAGGGTAGTTCTTCCTTCCCCCCCTGCCTAGTTTTTTATTGATGTACAAAATGGTCAGTTATTTTTACTTGAATAGTTAAAAGAAATTTTCCCCGTGACATCATTCATTCAGTCTATATCCTTCAGTAATTATTTTTGAGCTTTCATAAATGTTATTTAACTTGGATTCCTTGATTAGGTTAAATCAACAAGCAAAAATACCCATATCTAACTTATAATTGTTTTTTTTCATTGAAGGAGTTAGAAAGTCGTAAACTATTTATAAATTTTTTGCTAATGTATTAAACAAAATCAAAACAATCCAGACCTTTAAAATTAATTAGTTGAAAACCAATTTAAAACAAATAAAAAAAAATTAACCTCATCCTCATTTTTAACATTTTCTGTGAATGTCATCTTTAATTTGCTGCACGAATATCAAAGAAATATCCCGTTTAGTTAACAAAAACAATAAAAATATCACAGATTTTGGCCCTAAAATTCTAATAAAGTTTGGATTTTAATAAAATTTTAAAAAATCAATTAATACGACGTCTCTTAAAATTAATTTTAGTCTAAATTTATTCAAAAAAGACTCTAAAAAATAGTGTAATAGACAGAAACAGGGTTGCGTCGTAATTACGAATTACGGCATTTTTTAAATTACGAATTACGATTACGAAATTTTTTTTTAAATTACGAATTACGATTACGAAAAAAAAATTTTCGATTACGACGCAACTCTGGACAGAAAAAGAAAAATATAAAAACAGCCCTTTTGTTGCCAAAATAAATAATAGGCGTTTTGTAGCAGTGAGAAACAAATACACACAGTATCTACTCCAGCGCATAGTCTCGCTTATTCTATTGTATTTATTGTTACTTTGGTTATAAACCTTGTTAGTTGGTCTAGTCTTTCTGTTAATATCAGAACACCACAAGTCTATACACAACAGACGAAGTTTTTTTTCTGATTTTTATTTAAAAATCATGTTTAAAAATTAGTTGAAAAGAAATTCATTTAAATACTACATAGACTTTGTGAAGGAAATAATCATTAAATAAATTATCAGATAAATTCTAAATTATGTTGTCATTATATATTTTTAATTTTTTAAATAATAAACTACAAAAAGATAAGAAAATATATTTGGGTTAAAGTATTTTTAAGCAAAAACTATATATTATAATATAGAACCCTCAAATTAGTCATTGATGTAAACACAAACTTTCAATTTATAAATATTTTAAACAGAATGTTTAAAAAAGGAAATGAAAATATATATTATTCCTATATTTGAAAAAAAATTTCGGATTAAAACCAGAGTAATGTAACCATTACATATTGATTATATCTTATGGTATATTGATTGGGTACAAGACGGGCTTGTATTTTAGATACATTATGGTATAATATATTTATGTATATAATATATTTTATATGCATATTTATACTATTTAGAATGGTATAAACTAGAGTACGTCGAGTACCGAGTAATTGGAAAAAAAACATTTTTGTTCCAGAATTTGCTCTATTTCTGGAAAAAACGAGTCGACTGGTACTAAAATAAAAATTTTAGCAGAAATTAAATTTTATCAGCAAAGTTTAGAAAAAGGGAATAAAAATATATTCAATATTTTAACTAAAATATAAAAAATTTTTAATTTTTAAACGATAAGAAACTAGAATATCATCATTCTAAATCATCAAAAATGGATGCCATTGTAATTTCAAAATCAACAGAAGTTGCAAATTTTTTAATCCACTCATTTGCTCCTGTATTTTCTGCCAATTTCTTATAAATAAAACTATAAAATTCTAAAATGTGTGCTGTTAAGTTTTTTGGTTCTGAAGCATCACAAGTTGCCTTTAATTGGCTTAAAGCATCATTACTTATTGAAGTGAAATTTATCTTTTCCGAGTCAGAACTGCTAGAGACAGGGATGATAAATTTATTTTTAATCATTTCAATTATTTGATCACATTTTGAATTTGATTGAGAGGTGGAAGTTGATGTACTTAAATTTAAATTTTATTTTTGAATAATAAAATCTTTTGGTTATATTTTTTGCCCATATTGTTGCTCTATTTGCAACATTATTAAATACAATTATGATCAGTTTATTTCTATTTATGAGGACTAAATGGTCAAATAAACTTTAAATAATCCTTACTCTAGAACAACAAAATCTTAAACTCAGCCTCACTTATAATAATTCCTATCCTCAGCTATTCAAATCAGTCAGTTCCCATTAATCAGTCTATTTGATATTATTAACAGTTTGTGTATTTTTATATTAGAATATGTTTGTCTCTTTCGGAACGAAAGAATTGTGAGTTGAGCCTAATATTCTTAAAGTAAATTAATCAAATCTTATCTTGTTCAGATATGGATATTAATTTTTCTATTGAGTTTAATAAAATTTTAGTTAATTTTTCTGTTTCATCTTCCAGCTGATTTCCAATTCTATCAAACCGAAATATATTAAATAATATTAATTTGTCCATATAATTGTCAATAAATGGAGATATACTCATTTTTATTATATGAAATAATAAATGGAGTGAAGTGTTGTTCCTCAGAATCTGTCAAAAATGAATTCTTATTTAAATTAATAAACAGTTGAAATTTATTTTTAGGTACCTTCTTGGACTAAAAAATAATGCCTTGATATGAGGTATCTTAAATGGGAGCAGGGTTGCGTCGTAATTGCGAATTACGGTGTTTTTTCAGTTACGAATTACGATTACGAAAATTTTAAAATTACGAATTACGATTCCGAAAATTTTTTAAAAATTACGAATTACGAAAATAAATTTGCCATTAAATTTTAGAATGAAAAGGGGAAAATTTTCGATTACGACGCAACTCTGAATAAGAGGTATCGTTTAGGCAACTCCTCCTTCCCTAACTAATTGGGGATCATAATTCAAAAAAAGATAAGAGAAGCCTCTAGTTTTGATGATATCGTGATGATTTTCGGTTATATTATGTGATTCTCACATAATTATGAATTTCTTCTTCTAGCGGCAACATTAAAGCATTTTGTAACCAATCAGCTGTGTAGATATAGGTAAATCCCTCAGAAATACTTGAATTGCCCAAATTGATATTTTCAAAATATTTAATACGTTTTTCACATCCCTTATCAAGCAAATCAACATAATGTGATATTAAAAAGTAAAAGAAAAGAATCATACGTAATTCTGTTTGTAAACAACCAAATTGTAAATATTCCTCAAATTAATAGCATAAATTAATATTAATAAAATTAATGGAATCTTCGTAATATGGGCCGTTCAAACCCATATCTGATCTAGCAAAATTGGTATGCATCCGAGTTTTCGGGGCTAGGGGTTTTCCATGGTTCTCAATTTATTGGGTGATTGGACGAAAGTTTCTTATAAGTATTGTTTAACTGGGTTTGGGCGCACTCCAGCCAAGGTTATAGATTTAAAATAAGATTGGAATAGTAAAGCAGCTGGGTTATAGCTATTTCTCTCCTTTAGCTAGTGCAAAAGGTTATTCGGCGGCTGGGAGCGAACCAGCATCTTCAGTAGACCGGACTGATGTGTTAGCCATTACACCACGCCGCCTACTGCATAGCCTTAGGGAATTAATAGCTATATTACAGAATTAATCAAAACTTAGCAGAAAATAACCTCGGTTTTATTTCTTATAGTTTCTAGTTCACTTTTTATTGGTTGTTTTAATGGAGTGAAGTCTAAAAAACTATATCTCCTCATAAACTCTTCCAAGACAGTAAAATTCTTTTTATAATATTCTTCAAAATTTATATTAATATTCATATAATATTCTTCTAAACTCATCTCATTACGAAGATTATTTGAAAATTTTCGGTCAATTTCTGTAAAGTTTATAAGGATTTCAAAATAAGAGAATGGTTTTGATTTACTATGGTTTCTAAGCCTTACAAAATTTTTTATTTTTGAAAATCTTACCATCAATTTCCATTTTTAAAAGTATTTTTACTAAGATTCCCGCAATTTTTTTTGTAACCTTAGTTTTAAATTTTCTTTGACCATATTCCAAATCCTTAATTATTCTCATCAATTTTAAAGCCTTATCTTTAGCCTCTTCCCAAGGCAACGCATTTTCCTTGGAAATTGGGACCAACTGCCTCAATAACTCTTGAATATCCTTCATTAACCCAAATTCTGTTAATTCATTTTCTTGCAGACTTTTAGCATTTAATTTTTTATAATTTGTATAAAGGTTAATATCGTTCAGAATTCTTCCGGCAAGATCCTCTTTGCCCTCATTGTCAATTAATGCCGTTCGCGCATTAGTCAATATATGACGCAAGAGATTAAATGTTACATTGCTAGATTTTTTCCAAAGACATAAGAAAATAGAAATTCGAAATTGAAAAATAATTGGGACGTTTAAAGGATTTTTAAATTCAGTTTCCATTTTTTGAATAAATTCTCTAGCATTTGTAGGAGATAAATGATCGAGAATTGTTGGGATATGTGTAGAATTGGAAATATTTAAATAAAAAATTAAATAAATTAAAATAAATTTCCAATCCATCTAAAATTAATTTTTGAAAAATTACAGCGATTTTAAAATTAAAATAAAGAAAATTATAATTAAAAATTAGTTAAATGCATTTTGCCGCTTATTAATAAAGCTTTTAAGGTTCACGTGAATTAATAATTCACGTGAAAATAATAAAAATAAATAAAGTAAATTTCGAAATAATATTTCATATAAGCCGACAAAAAAGAATTTTAAAGTGCATAGACATTAAATAATTTTGAAATTTTTATTTAAAAATAATTGCGTTTGTTGCGATTTCTTCAATTATAATTTAAAAAAAGAATAACAGATAGTTGAAGCTTAGAATTAATTAAGGTTAAAAATATTCCTATAATTAAATATTGAAAAGTAGAAATGGAAATTATAAAAGAATTACAAGCACCTATATTTAAATTTGAATAACACAATATTCTCATTTTCAAAACTCGACCTCGATTTTTTTTTCTATCTCGATCTTGGCTTTACGAGCCTCGGTGATCCTCAGTTTTGTTTTCTCAAAAAACCTCGCCTACCCTACTTTAAATTAAAAAATAAGGTGATTTTTTAATTAATAAAAATGTATTGATAAGAATTTAAAAAAAATTAAAAAAAAAGAGTCAAACATTGAATTATAGAGCAAAATTTATAAATAAATTACTTTATTTAATAATTATTCTAAAAATTATTTTAGTTCCAGAAATGGACATTTATTTTATTAAAGGAATACTTAATGAAATATTAACTTCAATTAATCCAAAAAATTTGATATTTTCATCATTAACTGGATTATCTTTTTCATTATTTTTTAATTTAAATTTATTTAATATTTTATTTATTGTGTTTTCATTAATTTTTTTATCCTCGAAATTTGTTAGAATATGTTTAATGACAATGAGGAGGGATATAAGGTTTCGTTTCTTAAATCAAAACTAACTAAGGTTTAACCACCGTCCCCGGGGACTATGGTTCACCGGGGACTGCGGGAGCCTCTCCCCCAGAGCCGCATCTAGGGGAGATGCGCAACTCCCGTCACGGCGATAATCCAAAGTAATACTGAAGAATAGGACAGATAGGACAGATATTTTATAATAACGATTCGAATTTAATTTAAAAATACATATTTAGTGGCTATTTTCGCCTCAAAAAATTGCAAAATCAAATGGAAAAACAATGGAAATGTAACAAATCTATCGGAAATATTTTTGAAAATACAGTTAATAAACATCCCGAGAAGGATTGTATAGTAGAAGCTGAAAGTGGGAGAAGAATTTCTTTTAAAGAATTAAATGAAATGGCTAATAAATTTGGGAATTATTTCAACGAAAAGGTTAAAAATTAATCTAAATAGCCTAAATTTAAAATTTCAAGTTAATAATTGATGATAAATTTCTAAATAGTTCGTCTGATACAATTGGAATTTTGTTAGAAAATTGTATAGAATTTGTTGTTATATGGCTTGGTTTAAGCAAAATCGGAGTAATTACTAGCTGGATTAACACACACTTGAGAGGACAATCTTTGTCTCATTCAATTAATATTGTCAATTGTAAAGCGATTATAACATCGAAAATACATGTTGAAGGTAATAGTTGATTAAATTTTATTAGATTTAGGATTAGAAATTTTAATAAATTAAGTGAAGATCTCTATATTAAATTCCCGAGGAGTGTGGGAATGAAAAATCGCACCTAAAAATAAGGTTATCAAGAATAGGAGCTGTTGAAAATAACTGATCGGTTCTCAATTTTGGAACTAGCTTGTATTTACTCAAATTATTACCCTCCGTACGTACTATTGCTAACTATATTTATGGGGTAATTATTTTTCTAGACTCTAGGTCAAGGAGTATTTAATATTTTAATTCATAAATTATTTTAAAGAATTAAAGAATGAAATAAATAATGGATTACTAAATTCTGACATTAAAATCTTCATAATTAATAATCATAATGATATAAACATTCTCGAAGAGAGCAACTTTATTTTAATAAATGATAACGAATTAAGCATCAAATCAACACCTATTACAAAAAAGGAGATTGGATTTCAAAGTAATTTATAGAAAATTTACAAATAATATTTAAAAATATTTGAAGATATTCTTGCATATTTATATACTAGTGGCACAACTGGACAACCCAAAGCTGTGATTATTAGACATTATCGTTATTATTTTATGGGCATAGCCGGCCCTATAGTTTTTGATATAAACTCGAATGATATTTTATATATAACTTTACCTATGTATCATGGAATGGCTGGAATTGCTGGAGTTGGACAGATGATAGTTAATGGTAACTCTTAATTTAGGAGGAGGTGAAGGCCTAAGCCTCATCCATCTAGAATGAGAGATCATTTTGGAACAGAACCAAGGAATATAAGATTTTCTATAAGGGTTCGGACATAAGAAGAATTTCTTAGAACAGTCAATAATACTATTAAGTATAACTCATCAAATAAAAGGCAGCTTTAAGCAGCTCAATAATATTTTATCAATCCATGGATAGCAATTCGAAAATTTAATTGAATTTAAAATTCAATAGGCTCTACAATTGTAATACGGCAAAAATTCTCTGCATCTCATTTTTGGAAGGATTGTCAAAAATTCAATTGTACAATAGCTATTTATATTGGAGAAATTTGTCGTTATCTTATCACACAATCAAAAAATTCTAAAGTGGATAAAAACCACAAAATAAGAATGTTTTGTGGTCTTGGACTCCGTCCAACAATATGGGATGAATTTACACAGAGATTTAGAATTAGGAAAATTGCTGAATTATATGGTAATATTTTTAAAAGAAAATGTATTATTTAAAAAATTTTAATAGGGGCAACAGAAGGAAATGCTACATGTGTAAATATAGACAATAATGTTGGGGTTATTGGGTTCTTACCCATCTATACATATCTTATGAAAACAACATCAATTAGGATTGTTAAGGTATTTGAATATTTTGGATTAAATAATAAAACAAATATTGAGTGTATGACCTAATTATATTATAAGATACACACACAATTAGGGTTGAAGAATACTGTGGGATATCTTCCGTTTTCAGCCTCTTTCTTGTCCCTTTCCGCTTCTGACTTTTATTTTCTTCCGTCTTTATCCGCCTTCCGTTTTCCGCATTTTAAAATACTGAATAGTACCTGATAATTTGAAGATTCTTTAAGCTTGCTCACCACACACAGGTTCTAAAATATCAATCATAAGTTGTGATGTATCTGTTTATCTTATAATCGGAATTATTTAAATTTAAAATTATTGAAGTTCACTTTCCCTTAAATAAATTAAAAGGTAGATCCAATATCAGGTGAATATCTGAGAAGGCCAAACGGTCTATGTCAAATTTGCAAACCTGGCGAAACTGGGGAAATTGTTGGAATGATAAGAAAAGACAACCCAACACGTCGATTCGAAGGTTATTTAGACAGGCAGGAAACTGATAAGAAAATTATAAAAAATGTGGAGGTTATTGGGGATTGTGCTTTTGCTAGTGGTGATTTAATATATTGGGATACTTTTGGATATTTGCATTTTAAGGTAAATTAAAGGTCAAAAATTTTTTTAAAAATATTAAAAGGACCGTCTAGGAGATACTTTTCGCTGTTGTGGAGAGAATGTAAGCACAACAGAAGTAGAAAACGTACTTCAAGGGGTTAAAGGAATTGAAGAGCTGGCTGTTTATGGAATTGAAGTGGATGGAAAGGAGGGAAAACATGGAGTGTGTTCTATAGTTTTGAATAAATTTGAGGAAGATAATGTAAAAATAAATTTATTTAATTTTGGCAGTAAGATGAAAATTTCAGCAAATACTTGAACAAATTGGAAGAAAATTTAAAGAAAATTTGCCAGAATATGCAATTCCAAAATTTATTAAATTTTGTGAGGGGCTTGAAAAAACTGGCACATTTAAACTTAGAAAAAATCAAATGAGACGGAATGATTTATTTAATTCAAAAAATAATTTGTTTGTTTGGAATAGAAGTTTAAAAAAATATATGGAATTTAATTAATATTTTTTCAAAAGTGATTAGGGATTTTTCAATTCTATTTCTCATTTGAAATTACTTGAAAATCAGTTTCTCGATAATTATCAAAAGTTTTATATTTATTGTAGAAAATACATTAATAAATTTCTATTAATAATTTTCTTTTCTTCAGAAAATTTAGTAGATTTGTATTCATCAAATAAAATATTCGTAATATTAATGCCACCATTCAGGTTCTCCGGGTGTTAAATGTGTTGGATGTATATGTGCTAACCTTAAATATTAAAATAACTTAATATAAGTTTTCAAGATTAGAGCTTGATGGAACCCCAAACACAACCACCACTCAAATAATAAATATAAAATTACAAACCAAGGGGTTTTGTAAACATCATGCGGTGGGTAACGGCTATGTGGTATATGATAAGTTCCTCCAAGTACTTCGCTGTATTTGTAGTGAGGAGAATGCCAATGGCGCGCAAACAAAGGGCGATAATCTAATTGTTGCCCATAGGCTCCGTATCCATGGTAGCTTCCGTACATTTTTCTTTTTAAATTTGAAGGAATTTAAATGAACACAGATATTTTTATTTATTTTTAAAATGATCTTTCTCAAATCAATTTGTGTTCAATTGAAAAAAAAGCACCTAACACCTGTTGTTAAATTTTTAATCTAAAGTTTAGGGTTATGAACGATTATTTTGCTTTTTATTTGTTCTGGAAATTGAAAAATAAGATTTAATTTCTGGTTAGTTAATCACAAAATAATCACAAAATAATATTAGAAATAATAATATAAAAATTCAAAAAATTTCATTAACAAAGATGACAGATTAATCCACATGTATCACGCCTTGTCTGTTCCGGGTAAAACAAATTATCACAATATCCATTAGCTGCCCAATAAACACAACTTTTAAATTTATTTTTAATAAAATTAACAAAATTTTTTATTATATACTTTGGATGTTGATTAATACAATTGAGGTTATACCCAGCATCTCGACAGGTTTCGCGACAATTATCTTTCATTAACTGTTGATACATCTATTAAAATTATAGAAAAGATATAATGATTATACTGTTAAGAGGTTGGGATTTTCGAAACTTAACACGATTTTTGATTAAGATTCGGAATTAGGTATCGGCTGGAGAGCTCGGTCGATATTCGTATAAAAATATTGAAAAATATCAAAAGGAAAAATTTCGAGAAAAAACTCGTATTGAGCCGAACTTTAGTATAGATAAGGAGCTGAATGTTGTGATTATTAGTGCTAAATTTTATAAAAACTTTCAAAGAAACATACATTATTGCCACATAATTCACGATGTAATTCACAATTTCTTCCTCGATTATATCCAATGCCTTAAATTAAAATCAAGATCGTTTCTAAATTTTTAATTCATTCAAGAGAAAATTATAAGGTAAATTTGTAATTTTAAATTTTCAATTAATATTTTTGGGGTTTTTTACTAAAATTATTAAAAATCAGATACGGAATGCAATAATAAAAATATACTTTAAAAATTAATGATGCAGAAAAATTCCTAAAATTTTTTCAAAATAAAATAGGTATATAGAAATAATTTATTTTATTATTTCTTATTTATGGCAAAATTATATAGTAAATTTATTTTATGATTTCTCCTTTTTATTTACATAATTTAAACAATTATTTTACCTCTAGTAGTCATATTATAGCTTCGAGTTGTACTAAAAGGTATTGGAGTGACAATCAAATTTGGATCTGAAGTAGGCAACAAACAAACACCCGATTTTTGATCGGTAGTTTTATATTTGGCACACACTTCTTTGGAAGTGCCAGTACTTCCTTTAAGGCAATCCTGGTCCTTGTCACATATTGCTAAATTCTTGTTATAGTAAAGCCTTAGGAATTAAATAGCTATATGCTTTACATTATATTTATTTTTTGATTAAAAATTAAGTTGCACTCCGAACCCGCTCCCGAACTTTTCTCTCTCCGACCCGTACCCCGCCCCGAAACAATTTGAAAACGTCGTACCCCGTTACACCCGCCCATGAGTACACGGCGCGTAATTTAAAATTAAAAACAGACCAAAAGATCCAACCCTCTGAGTCGTTTCGCATTTATTATTAGCACACAAAGTTGAGGGTAAACAGTCGGAATGCTTGTCGCATGCAGAACCGGCAGCTTCTAAATTCGGAAAAAATAAAAAAATTTTGAAAATAGACTATAGTTTAATCACTTCTCTGGGGGAATTCATCGACACATAAACCATTTCGGCATTCAAGTCCATTACAATCCGTGTTGGTTTTGCATGAGGGTGGTGGACATCCATACAAATTATTTCTGTCACATCTTGACTTTAAATAATTTCAAAATTATTTGATAAGGTATTTAATTATTTACGTGGCTAGGATCTGCACATTCGCCGTTAATACAAGCTGAAATTTGGTAATTTTCAAGTAGATCCCAAAATTTAGGAAAGGAATCATTGTTTAGATAAGAAAAATTCAGGGGAAAATTCAAGGAGGGAAAGATCAAGGATTAAATATTTCATATTTTTATTATATATTTTTATAAAAGTATTCAATTTTTATAATTTATTTTTATTTTAACTTTAAAAATTTATTTTGTTTTATTTAAATTAAATTAATTTACTTTAGTTTTTTAATGTTTAAATTATTTTCTAATATTTTTTAAAAATATTTTATTCAAAATTTAACATTAAATAAAATTATATATTATTTTTAAATTAAATTATTTTTCAAATAAATAATTATTATCTGTTGCTTTTCTTATTATTTGATTAAAAATATATTTTTTAACGTAACAATTTATTTTCTGAAATTTTCTCTCATTTAATTTAACACAACTAATAATTTTATGTACTAGTTTGTTATTTTTTGTTAAAAATAAATATAATTTAGTTAATAATTTAGTTAATAAATAATTTATAATAATTAATTTTTTATAAAATTAATTATTAAATTTGTCATTAAGAGAATTTATTTAGTGTAGTAGGGTTGAGGTTTTCGTGCCGGTCCGAATCTGCCGGTCCGAAAAAAATTCCAGAACCGGACCCCCAACCCTAACGTGTAGATTTATTTTGTATTTTTTATTTTTACTAATTTTTTATTTTCTTTAAAACATTTTGAATTTAAGTTAATTTAGTTTGAATTTAAAAATATTTTTAAACAATTTTATTAAATTTTGGAAGACTTTGAATTTTATTTCAAACTAAATAATTGGGCATTAATTTAATTTTCATTATTAATGTCTCAAAATTTGTTTATTTCACCCCTTATTTATTTAATAAATACTCTTATAAAAATTTTTTATTTAATTTTTAACTTTCTTACGCCAAGTTCCAGCCATTTCCACCAATTTTGGAGTAAACAAAATTAAAATAAATAAAATAAAAATAAACATAATACAAGCCATTTAATTAATTTTTAATTACTTTTTTAATTAAATAAAGGCAGCAACTAACGTTTAAAAAAATTTCTTACAAATTTAATTATTTTTTTAAATAACAAAAATTTAAACAAATTAAAAGGAAACAAAATTAAATATTTAAAAAAATTAATTAATTAATAATTTTTAAATTGGATCTTTTCTTGGCTTAATTTATTTAAAAATTGAACACAAAATAAATAATTCCAGATATTTTTATATAAATTCAATTTTAAACCTCTTATTTTTATAAAATTATAAAAATATAATATACCTGGAATTTATTATTTTGTGACATAATTTATTTATAAATTAAAAAAAAAATTTTATAGAAAATATAAAATAAAATGTCAATAAATTTTTTTTGAAAAAAATTTTTATTTTTTTTAAAATACCTTTTTTTAAATACCTAAAATTTTATTTAAAATAAAATTTTAGAATTTTTAAGCATTTAAAATAATTTAATTTTTTAAATTTTAAACACCTGCCTAAAACTCTTTTTTGGAATTTTTATTTTTAATTATTTTTATTTCCTCCCCAATTTTGTTTACTTTTTTAAAATTAAATTTAAAGTGTTGAATGTTTTTCTAAATTTTTTATTTATTTACTTGTTTATTTTTAAAGGTGAAAATGACAAAAATAAATAAAAAGTGCAAGCAAATATTTAATTAAATTTAGAATTAAAAAAATTTTTTTTTAGAAAAATAGCTTCTTTAAAATATATATGTTGAGTTCATTTCAGAATAAATTTTGGATCAGTAAAAATTTTTTTAATTCGAAACGAAAAGAAATGTAAAAAAGGCACACAAGAGTGAAACAGAATGGAATTTCGATTGAATTCCACGACAAATTCAACTCGGAATTTTTCTTCCCGAAATTCTTCCCCCTTTACTCCGAACATTTTTATATTCCCACATTAACGAAAGTTATTTTTTTGTCAAGCTTTGGAAATTAATTCCTATACTTCCTACAATTTCCACTAAATTTAACTTCCAATGGAACGCCATAATTATGAAAAGTCTAGAATTATTTATAAAAAGTATAATACCCAGTGATTAATTATTAATGCTCAATCCAGTCTAGACATTTTAGTATTTTTGGAGGTTTAATTTTTGGAATTTTTTAAATTTAATTTTCTATGTATAAATTATTAATTTATTAAATAGCTAGACTTCTTTTAAGGCGGTAGCAAAAATTTTTAGCAGAGTCCACCCCCCCCCCCCCCTTCTCCCCCAAAAAAATAAATAATTTATAGCTTTAGCTTCTGAAATCTAATATAATAGGTATTTTTCTTTGAATGTGGAAGTAAAAAATTTATCAGCTGTTAATTTTTGTTGCAAAAATGCGTATTTCTTAACGAAAAAATTCTCTAAGGAAACTCCATCTCCAATATCCATTTTACTCCACAAAAATTAAATTTCCTTAAAACCTAAATAATTTGATAATTTTTGAAAAAAATTTCTAAATTTAGTTTAGTTAGTTATTTTAATTTTTACTAAACTAAACATAAATTATTTTTGTAGATAAAATTTAATTAAGTAGATTTTTGAAGAAAAAAATAAATAAATAGGTGAGGCTAATAAATCTCATATTTAATGTATTTTGTCGTCATCTAATTTCTAATTTTTTGTGTCAAAAATTTTGTAACTTTTTTATTGTTTGACTTGTTAAGAAATTATTTTTAGAATAAAGTCGACGTCTCAATCCTCCTTCCGTTTGAAACTTAAAAGCATTATCCCAAAAAAAATTTTTTTCGCGAGCCTTTTTCCGAGATTCCAGTAACTAAATTTATTATGTATTATTACATCACACTAAACAGAAATTAAAAATTTCAAAGTTTTTTCAATTTTCCTTTTTTTAAATTTATTTCCCATTAAAGTACGAAAATAATAGAATTTTTATTTTATATCTAGTATAATTTTTTTAATTTTGCGCAGAATATATTTTTAATATTCTCAAGTCATGCACAAATATATTTTAAAAAAAATAAAATAAATTTAAAAAATTAAAAATAAATTTAGAAAAAAACTTTTAAAAATACAAATATTAAAAATAAATTCTGCGAATATAATTAATTTTTTGAATTTTTTTTTCTAAAATTCCCACCAACTTTAAAAATAGTTCTTTTCAAGCTCATTATAAAAATATTTTTTTGAGAGCTTAATGAGAACACTTTAAAATTTTATTTTTTAATTTTTAATTGTCAGAAGGGGAGTACAGTAATTTTAAAGAATTCTTCTGAAAAAATTTTTCGTGAATTTTTTGATTTTTGAATTTAAAAAAAATTTTTTTTGACTAATTTTGGGTTGTAAATTAATGAATTATCTTACTTTCAAAATTTAATTTTACTAATATAATTATAAATTAATTAGAAATGGCAAAAATTTTTACGTTAACATATCTTTGTAATAAAATTTTATTTAAATTAATTAGTAAATAATTATATTATTTATTTAGAAATAAAATTCAGAACGGTATAAATATGTCAAATAATATGAACGGCATAGAATTCCCTCCCAATGACCCAAATATGAACTACAATGTAACTACGAATAATGTAATATTTTTTAAATAATTTTTAAAAATTTTGAAAAATTAGCTTAAAAAATGGGAGCTTGAATATTAAAAATTAAAGCAAATTAAAAATTATTTTTTTAAAAGTTTTACCTAACATTTTGGAAAAATGGAATACCAACATTATTTATAATAATTGTGGGTATTCGCTGGTTTATTGCTATGATTGGATTTTTTACAAATTTGTTACTTTTTTGGGTTTTTGCTGTTAATAGGTATAGGAATAATTTTTGCCAAAAATATTAACGATTTCAGAAAAACATTCCAAGGAACTTGTCATATATTAATTGCCACAAATGCATTAACTACATCCCTTTTTGAACTTTCTTTAACTATTGGGTTTATAATGCAGCTAATTGGAATACAATTTGTTAATATAAGGATATGTTTAGCTATACAGGTAAATTAATTAGTTAATTGAAAATTATGATGGTATTCCCGATTTCCGATATTTTCCGTAGTTTTTCCTTCCTCATTTTCCTTTCACGGCTCTCTTTTTTAAATCTGATTTTACACAATCTTGTTACATGAACTGTGGCAAATTGAAATTTTAGAATCATTCTTAAACCGATTGTCTGAGGGTGTCTTATACTCAGAACAGACCCCAATTTACTAAAGATATTTTCTAAAAATAAATTTTTAAAAATTAATTTTAAATAAGTTTTACCTAACATTTTGGAAAATGGAATACCAACATTATTTATAATAATTATTTATTTATAATAAATAGGCCGTTCCAATATTTCTTCGTAATTTTATCATCTCCTCGTTATGTGTAATTGCTTTGGATCGTCTTTTGAGTACAGCTTTTATCTCATGGTAAATGAGAGAAATTATAATAATTAAACTCTATTAATAAAATAATTAATTATTTAATTATTTAAAGGCACCTCAAAAATGGAGAAACACTAAAATATCGAATAACCCTCTTTTCATTTTGCTTTATCCATGCCGGAGCTTTCATTGTTGCTACATTATACACCTCGCTTCAAATGCCAGAACTGTAAGTTCTTTGGAGAATAACTTCGACTTTATTGGGAATGAATGCTAACCGGGGTTATAATTCATTTTGGAATTGAAAAAAGATTTTTGGGGGAAATCGAATCGGAAAAAATTCCCAATTCCGGACAGCCCACAAAACAATTTTATTGTGTAAAATTCTTGATAAACTTAAAGAAAAGAAGTCTGTATATCCTCCGACGACTGTTACCAAGGCTGGGTCGAGAATGTTCTCTTTCATATAAATGTAGCTATACTCTTGATTGTACTAATCTTTTATATTGCTATTTGGACATTTCTTCGTATCCTTCATAAAAGTAATTATTAGCTATTTAATGGGCTAAGAATTAAAATTCCCGCTTTTAGCAGCTCTTGATTGGACTAAAAGAATTATTAAATCATTAACGTTGACTTCTTTAACAATAACTGGAGGGTGGCTATCTTACAATGCTTTACAAGCTTTTGTATTGCCGGCTTTGGATAATTGGCTTAACCCCCTTCAGATTACCTATCTCGGATTTTGTTTTTCTTTTCTCCCTTATATCGCTATGGCTTTAAATGCTCCAATCCTTTTTATATTCAGGCAAGTTCTGCTTTTTTTGAATAATTTTTCATAAAATTCTTATTGCAGTAAAGACTATCGCCTGGCATTTTGCAAGACTTTTGGATTCATTCCCGGAATTGAAAAATTTATTGTTCCGCTAAACCAGTCTAGCTTGAAAGTCTATTCAATATCTCCAACAAAAATGATTGCGAATAACAAAATTAATCCGGCAACAACATCAACTCCTCTTTTTGTAAAAAAAGCTTCTTTAAGGAAAGTAGAGAATTGAAAAGAATATTTGGAATATTTTAATGATATTTATTTTTATTATTTAATTTTTTATAAATTTTGTAGCAAATTATAAAATTAATGAAATTATCCGAAAATATTATTTTTGGAAACTTAATTTAATAATAAAACAATTTAGTTAGAACTTGTATTTTTAGAGCCTCACCTTCTCTGAAAAGCTCAATCAAATAATAAGCAAAAATAAAAACAAAAATAATTTATGGCCTAAAATTTTCGGTTTTCTTCAATTTATGAAGCACATAACATTTTGTTTTGATTGATACTTTTTGCATTGAGACATTTAAATTTGAAAATTTATGTAGTTAATATAGCGGGATGTAGTTAATATAGCTTCGGATAGGTGCTTTGAAATTTTCTTCAAATAAAGTTCTTTGTCTAAAATTTTTTCTTCAAAAAAAAATTATCCTTAGAATTAAATTCTCAATATACACCTGTATATTGAAATTCTCAATATACACATAAACTTTAAGAACACCAGTAATTTTCAAATTTTTTCTACTTCCACGTATAAAAAAATTTATTTTTAGATTTTTAATTCTCAATATGCAAAAGAATTATTCCACGAAAGACAAATTCCATTGCAGAATATTTTAAGTTTTACAAAAAACCGGAAATGCAAAAATTCTATTTTCAGAAATTTTCTCAGGCCTTATTTTTGAAATTTGACTTTTGGCAAATTTTAACATGAATGGGAAAATTTCTCATCGTTTTTCGTAAAAATTTCGGTACATAATCGAATAAAAATTCTGAATATATCTTGATTTGTTGAAATTTCTTTAAATTTTTTATTCCCAAATGTTTATTTTAAATTTTTAAAAATAAATTCCCACAATTTTATTTTCCGAAAACCTATATTTGGCCTTCTTTGTGAGCAATATAAATGGTAAATTATTTCAATTTTCTGCGATTATTCAAAAATAATTTTAAAAATTTATTCAGTTACTCACTTTTTGCGCGGCTAGACGACAAGTTTGGATTACATTAGCGTTCTTTTTTCTAAAGAGGTGAAAGGAAGGTATCCTCGAAATTGATGATCGCGTGAACCAAATACTCACACTATTTATCGCTGAAAATCGAGGATTTCATTATAAAATCCCAGAAGCTCAAGACATGATCCCGTCCTTTACTGCAGGGAATCAAATTAGAATCTAACACTAACCCTGTGAATTTTGTAGAGTCGATCAAGATGAGATCGGTACCGAGACCTATTTTGGAATAAGGGCTTTCATGGGATGTGTATGATCCACTAAATATTTGGTTATAATTACAATAATTGTGAAATTATACTTTAAATTTAAAAATAATATTAGTAATTTTAATAATTAATAATAATAATAATAAAATGCAAAATATCCATGAATTTCCGTCCAATGATTCAAATTTAAATTACAACGTAACGACAAATGGCGTAAGAATTATTTTTGAATTTTTAATTAAATTAAAAAATAAATTTTTTTTAAAGTTTTACCTAACATTTTGGAAAAATGGAATACCAACATTATTTATAATAATTGTGGGTATTCGCTGGTTTATTGCTATGATTGGATTTTTTACAAATTTGTTACTTTTTTGGGTTTTTGCTGTTAATAGGTATAGGAATAATTTTTGCCAAAAATATTAACGATTTCAGAAAAACATTCCAAGGAACTTGTCATATATTAATTGCCACAAATGCATTAACTACATCCCTTTTTGAACTTTCTTTAACTATTGGGTTTATAATGCAGCTAATTGGAATACAATTTGTTAATATAAGGATATGTTTAGCTATACAAGTAAATTAACTAAAAATATGTTGTTGGACTCATTATGAGTTCTCCCTAAGGATACCCATCTGTGCCCTATTACATTTAAATATCGGTATTTTAAACCGATCAGAGTCTACTTCTAAGGATCTCACATAATAAGTTCAGACAGCAGATTTTATTTAAAAAATTCTTAAATATTAAATAGGCCGTTCCAATATTTCTTCGAAATTTTATCATCTCCACGTTATGTGTAATTGCTTTAGATCGTCTTTTGAGTACAGCTTTTATCTCATGGTAATAGATTATATTATAAAATTATCTGGTTTAATTCAAAAAATTATTTCAAAGGCACCTTAAAAACGGAGAGACCCAGAAATATCGTATGGCTCTAATTGCTTTTTGCTTTATCCATGCAGGAGTGTTTATTGTTGCCACATTATATAGTGCTTACCTTATGCCAGATTTGTAAGTTTTAATAATTAATTTGATAAGAAATATTCTTTAAATCACACATCCTTCAGGATTTTTCTTAAGTATAGAGTTTAGGAGATATCTAGTTCCCAACTTTCTGTTAACTGGAACCGATCTCCTCTGCAAATATGACATTACACTTATACAACTAATATTATTTTTTAATACGTTAAGAAAAGAAGTCTGTATATCCTCTGACGATTGTTACCAAGGCTGGCTCGAGAATATCCTCTTCCTCATAAATGTAGCTATACTCTTGCTTGTGTTAATCTTTTATATTGCTATTTGGACATTTCTTCGTATCCTACATAAAAGTAATGGTTAGTCCTCTTGACAGAAAATTAAAACTCCCACCTTTTCAGCAGCTCTTGATTGGACTAAAAGAATTATTAAATCACTAACTATTATCGCTTTAACGATAACTCTCGGATGGTTTTCTTATTATGCTTTACAAGCTTTTGTAATCCCGATATGTGAAAGATGGCTTAAACCTCTCCACATTGCTTATTTAACTTTTTGTTTTTCATATCTACCATATATCGCTATGGCTTTAAATGCTCCTATTCTTTTTAAATTCAGGCGAGTCTTGCTTGATTTTAATAATTTTTATGATATTTCAGTAAAGACTATCGCATAGCATTTTGCAAGACTTTTGGATTCATCCCGGGAATAGACAAATTTATAGTGTCACAAAGCACCATGAAAATTGTTTCTGTATTACCAGCAAATGGAGGTTCAAAAATGACTGGCTCCTCATCCTCTACTCTTTTTGTAAAGAATAATTTGGTGAAGCCATTTCAGGCATGGAAATAAAGATTGAAAGATTTATACACATATAATGACTATACAACAGTTTAAAGACTTTTAAAGATATGTAAAATATTCAAAATAAATTTTTCTTTCCTCAAATTCGTTCAATTACACAATCCATTAGAAGCACATCCAGTGCTTCCACAACCACTACATGGTGTTCCTTTTTTGTATATAACTTGTCCGAGATAATTCCCACTAAATAATGAATGATTTTAAGTGAGATAATCTTATCTAACGGTTTATTGTATTGACAGACAGTATAGGTTTTCCACATCGACTTTGGGCATTTTGCTACACCACAACCAATTTCGGTAGTTTCTGCCCAAGCCATTTGTGAAAAATGATTATAATGATTCATATCAACAATTAGGCTAGATGGAAATCCCTCATCTTTCAATTCTGCCCACCAAGCTTTACAAGCCTCTAAAAGTGCGTCTTCTAAAATTTTAATAAATGGAAATTTTTGTATAAAATTTAATTGAATTTTAATTATTTCAAGATCGCTCAATCTCAGAATTAGGATTTCAACTTTTTTCATAAAGTTCTGCTTAGTCAGAGGTCTTAAAATAGTAAGAGCGAGGTAAAAGTTCAATCCCGGGCAGGCTAGGCGCTTTCGCTCCAGGTGCTCTACCATCTGAGCTACCTAAAGACTGCTTTCACCTTCTCTTCTAATAGATCTTGAACCCCCGCCTAGTGAGCGTTTTAAATGGTAGCCAGCTGGATCTTTCTCTTCCTTACAAAATGCAATTAAATAAATTTTGGGTTAAAAATGTATATAGATACCTTAGACCTTAGTTTTAGATACCACGCCCTTAAATTGTTAGCACTAAGACACTTATACCTTCTTAGGCTCCATCCAATTCAGAAATGCTTAGATATTTAACTTAATGGTATCAAAAAACGAGGCTATACATTACAAACCTGTAGCCATGTTTGGATCACTATTCATAGCAAGATTCTCTCCGTATTTACGCTGATTGCCTGGAGTATGACTCATACTACAATTGTTTGCCCAATTAGTAGCACTAGTTTCCACAGTTTTTGAATAGGTCAGCTTTTTAATATTCATTCCGGAAGGCATCAATCCAGTCTTATTTTGCTCCTTTCCATTAGCTAGAGAAGCACGGAAGTTATTGTGACACTCAAGGATGGCATTTTGTTCATCAATTGTTAAGGCATTAATTTCTATTAAATGAGAATTTTTTGGGAGGATAAATCTAATTTACCTATCATAACAATTAATAACGTAATCAAGAGTAGAAATAAGTTTTGGCGCATTTTATATTCCTAATTAAACGTGTGATTATTCGAGTAAAGTCAAAAAACGTAAAAATTAATGGTTGAATTAATAGAATTTACTATCCTTTATAAGCTCAATATATATTGAATTCTATACACTTTACAGCTGGAATTGAACAAACATTGAAAAGATACGTTTCATTGTTTGAGAGAGAGAACCGGAAGAGCTAGAAAATTCAAATTTTCACCAATTTTTTAAGAGAAAGGAACTTTCCACCTGACCCTTAAGCAAATAATAATCATTCGAACCGATTGCCAACAATAATCTCACTCAACTAAATTCAAATACATTTTGAGAAACCATGGAAGTTACCTTATGATTTTGGCACCTCCCCACATATTCGCAGGATATATTTCTTATTTTTCTTAGTATGTACCAGAGGTGGACCGAAAATGTCGACGTGCCGAAAATCGGAACTGACAGAAATCGGAAATGGCTCTAAAGTCGGAACTCGGAATCCCGACTCACCTCTGGTATATATGTACATACAAAATAGTCTGACTTTCTCCTTTCCTCAATTTCACTTTGGCATTTTCAAGGCGAGACATTCAATTCAAGTTTAATTATAATTAGTAGTTTACTATTCAATTAACAAATAAATATTTTATCAACAATTATAAAGCTATTTAATTTTACGAATAAGACTATTTCCACTATTCTAACTAAATATACCTATTTTTCATCATTCTCGTTCAATTATTACATAATCCATTCGAACACCCTTTACCTCCACAACCACTACATGCTTTTCCTTTTTTGTAAACAGCTTGTCCAAGATAATTTCCACTAAAAATTCAGATTAATCTAGTCAAAAATCGAAACAAACGGTTTATTATATTGACAAACAGTATAAGTTTTATACGGTGCATTTGGGCATTTTGCTACCCCACAACCAATTTCGGTAGTTTCCGCCCAGGCCATTTGTGTAGCATGGCCAATTTTAATGAAATTATTTCCGTTAACAACTAGACTAGCTTGTATTCCAACTTTTTTGAATTCTCCCCACCAATTTTTACAAGCTTTTAAAAGTGCGTCTTCTGAAATTGTAGAGAAAATGTTTTTGAATATTAAATACATATTTAATCCTCAAGGTATCAAATAGTAAATAATTTTTCTTATTATATTTCAGGTGTTATCTAAGTAAATTTCACATGCTTATGTTTATATAATTCATATGTATAGTCTGGCAAAGGACCGTCTTGCCAACCCAATAGTTATCCTTAGTGAATATAATGGTAGTATGTTCCAAGGTTTAGCGGAGCAGCTCAACTAAATCTCGGCCTTATAACTCAAGAAAGAGTATAAATATTAATTTGGAGATGATTGTGTTAGGACTTGAATTGGATTTAAGAGGAGTTTAAATTAAAAGAAGTTGAAACTAAAAGAGAAAGCTTTATTTCTCAGGATATAAAAATATAACTTTTAGTCAGCTTTGCGTCACCATCCATTGCCAGATTCTCTCCGTATTTTCGCTGATTGCTAGGAGTATGACTTTGTGTACATTTATTTGCCCAATTAGTAGCACTAGTTTCCACAGTTTTTGAATAAGTCAGCTTTTTAATATTCATGCCGGATGGCAACATTCCAGTCTTGTTTTGTTCTTTCCCATTAGCTAGTGAAGCTCGGAAGTTGTTATGACAAGCAAGAACGGCATTTTGTTCATCAAGTGTTAAAGCATTAATTTCTATAAAATGAGAATTTTGTGGGAGAATAAATTTAATTCACCTGACTGAATAATTAATACTGTAACAAACAATAAAATCAAATTTCGGCACATTTTTAATTATAAAAAATATATCTAAATATTATTGAGCAGTAAAGATTAAAAAAAAGATATTAGAACAGTAAACGAATTTTTAACATTTTTAGCTAACTCATTGTCTGAAAAGGATATCAAAAATCCCCAATCTATCACTCTGTGGATCAGGATTGGATTTTTAAAGCCGCCTTTCTTGAGCCTTCTGTCTTCTGCATTTTATATTTCATTTTAAAATTTAAAATTCTCCAGCCTTGCTATGTATCCTAACCTCCTTAATTTAATTTTTAAAATTGCGATATATTCAAAATTCAAGAACAAAAAATAATTAATAAACATTGGTAGTCAGGTTCTTAATAACCTTATCATTTTATACCCTATAAAAATTTTAATTTTATCCAGTTTTGCATCTGGATTAAGCAAATATTTTGATCTAAAAAAGCTTCAAAATATCTTAAAAATAATTAAATAAACAGGATTACCTTATTTCTAAGGAGAATTATGCACTTTAGTGTGAAAACAGAAAATTATAAACATTTTTAAAAATTATTTTAATAACAGTCAAAATAATTTATTGAAAATTTAAAAATGAACTTTTACACCTGCCTTTAGCCAAACAAATAACTAAAATTTTTAAATAAATTTTAAATATTTTGTACCAATATTTAGAAGATAAAATTAAAAAATTATTAATTAATTTTGGGTAATATTTCTGTCAAAAATTAATGGCAAAGTGCAATTCTACGAACTTTTTCACTGTTTATTTCTTAGAGATTTTATTTAAAGTTCAATTAATCTATTAAAAATTTATTAGTATACAAAAAATATTTTTCAAATTTAATGAAATCTTTGGAAAATTAAAAAAATTCAGCTAATATTTTCTTATGTTCCTCATAAAAGACAGTTGTTTTATCAATTAAAAAGTATATAATGTCAAGTATACTTAATTGAATTACGTATAAATGGACAGGTGAATTTGGGAATAGAGAGAGAGACAGGGTTCGTTCTGAAGTGCAATATCCCACAGATATAGAGAGAGTGACAAATTGAGTGAGGGTGATAGTGAGAGGTGGCATGGGGGTGTGATAGTCTATAAATTGTAAAAATATAAAGAAATAAAATATCTAGAAAATTAAGAGTTTGTTCATTTCTGTGTATTAGTAGTACTCGAAGTAAAAGCCTGTTTAGGAATAACCATAACTACATTATTATTCTCTTCAGGTAAAAAACAGATTTTCCGAATTAATTTATAAATGTGAGAATGCATCATTTCAGAAGCCCAAAGAAGCAAAAATGCAGGAATGGCAATTGTACTAATATCATTGACCAAGGAATATTCGTTGTATACTGTTAAGAAGATTAGCTCTGCTAAATCTGGGTCGATTAAAGTTTGAAGTTTAAAAGCAGCAACGTAAAGAATCAGCTGAAATTAAAATATTTCCAAAATTATTCATATATGCCCAATTTACCATGTAAAAAGTATATAAAAGTTGCCCAAAGAAAGTCAAAATCGAATAAATTGTCAGACGTTTTTCCATCTTCTGCTTGCTTTCAGTTTGCTGTGAACTGACAATTTTGGTCCTTTTATAGACAAAAAGACATGCAACATTAATTGCCAGACAAACAATTGTGAAAAACCCCGAAAACTCTGCCGCAATTAAAGGGTCATTTGTATCCTATAAATTTAAAAAAAATACACTTTGCCAAAAAAAATTTTTTTTTTATTTTAAACTCATAATATTACATCAGACTTCATTTGTGTAAGCAATGTGAATGTTGCATTATCATCATGAATCCAAATAACTATATCTAAAAATACAATATGCCAAGTTTGTGTTAGGGGGAGGATATAAGCTAGAATAATTGCCCAGTACCATAATTTCTTCCAAATCTGAATTTGAAAGTTAATTGAAGCTATGATCTCGAATTAGACCCTTTCGTATTTTAAAGGCCACACAAGAGCTGTCAGTCTATTCAAAAGAAGTGTAATAGTACACGTGCCCTCAACTAGGTAGAAATAGGCTGTCATAAAGTAAAAAATTGCCAAATAAACTCCAGGCAATTTTAAATAAATTGAAAGGAAAAAACCAACACGTCCAAAACGTGAATACAAACATTGGCCGATTAGTCCCAAAATACTCTAAAGGAAAAATTTTGAAAAGTTAATTATTTCTGTTTAATTAACCGATATAGTTCTAGCTGCAAAAAGTTTGAAGAATGAAGATTTGAAAGCTTTTTTGAAACGAAAAATCACTCCTAATTCAGTCAAGTAAAGAATGGTTGAAGGTACAACAATTAATAAAGCAATTATATTTGGGGGAATTACAGATTGGGAAAGTGTATTGAAGAAATTAAATATCCATGTTGTGTTGCTCATTTTTTTGAACAGTTTTTATCACTAAATAACGTAGTGTTTTAAATCTATTATTTGCTTGTATTTTATTTTTATTTGATTGAGTTTTTCTAAAGTTATGATAAAAAAAGTGTGGGCAAAGACTTTCTAGTCACCATGATATAATCATTTTCAAGGAGCTTATAGGCTTATTTTAGGAGGTATGCTTCTGTTGGATTGTGGTTTTATTAGATTTATGATATCAAAATTATTAGATTTAAATAAGAATTAGATTAAACCTGATAAAATAATTTTTATTGACAATGAAATATGTAAATTGTTTTAAAAATTCAAATGAAACTAAGGTAAAATTAAAAAAAAGGAGTAAATATTTTTTATTATATGTCCAAAGTATTAATTTATTTTAATATTGGACAGATGTTTTAATTATTTTACACCTGCTTAAATTCGTATCTGTTTTTTTTAATTTTCGTAAACAAAAAATTTTGCGTAAGCAGGTTACCAAAATTTCTTGGTCTTGATCTTGTGGATATTGAGCATAACTTGACTGACATGCATGTAGAAATGTATATTATTTTCAAAGAAGCTGCTTAAAAATAGCTCGTTTTAAGACAAAAAGATCAGAATCAACTAATTTAGTATCATTTCTGGAACTAAGATTTTGTTTTATGTCATGACTTTATAGCCTCAAAATAAACATAATAATTTGATAATAAGGCAAAATAATTTAAAATTTTTATTGAACAGAAATAATTCTGGGGCAATAAATAAAAAGACCGAATAAATCCAAAGTAAAAAAAGGGTGAACTGATTTTAGATGATTTTTGTAGGCTTTATACAGTGCAAAAAACAGCCAAAAAACAAATAGTAATGGGGCCTGTTTAGGGATAACCATAACCCATTACTATATTCATTCCAAACTATGTATTATTTCATGGATAAATTTTAGTATTTATAATAATAACTATTTTATACAGATCAAATAAAATGAAAATCAAATTTATAAAAATGGAAAAATTTAGATAATGAGATTAAGATTTAGTTTGTTTCAGTGTATTAGTAGTACTCGAAGTAAAAGCTTGTTTAGGTATAACCATAACTACATTATTATTCTCTTCAGGTAAAAAACAAATTTTTCGGATTAATTTATAAATATGTGAATGCATCATTTCAGAAGCCCAAAGAAGCAAAAATGCAGGAATGGCAATTGTACTAATATCATTGACCAAGGAATATTCGTTGTATACTGTTAAGAAGATTAGCTCTGCTAAATCTGGGTCGATTAAAGTTTGAAGTTTAAAAGCAGCAACGTAAAGAATCAGCTGAAATTAAAATATTTCCAAAATTATTCATATATGCCCAATTTACCATGTAAAAAGTATATAAAAGTTGCCCAAAGAAAGTCAAAATCGAATAAATTGTCAGACGTTTTTCCATCTTCTGCTTGCTTTCAGTTTGCTGTGAACTGACAATTTTGGTCCTTTTATAGACAAAAAGACATGCAACATTAATTGCCAGACAAACAATTGTGAAAAACCCCGAAAACTCTGCCGCAATTAAAGGGTCATTTGTATCCTATAAATTTAAAAAAAATACACTTTGCCAAAAAAAATTTTTTTTTTATTTTAAACTCATAATATTACATCAGACTTCATTTGTGTAAGCAATGTGAATGTTGCATTATCATCATGAATCCAAATAACTATATCTAAAAATACAATATGCCAAGTTTGTGTTAGGGGGAGGATATAAGCTAGAATAATTGCCCAGTACCATAATTTCTTCCAAATCTGAATTTGAAAGTTAATTGAAGCTATGATCTCGAATTAGACCCTTTCGTATTTTAAAGGCCACACAAGAGCTGTCAGTCTATTCAAAAGAAGTGTAATAGTACACGTGCCCTCAACTAGGTAGAAATAGGCTGTCATAAAGTAAAAAATTGCCAAATAAACTCCAGGCAATTTTAAATAAATTGAAAGGAAAAAACCAACACGTCCAAAACGTGAATACAAACATTGGCCGATTAGTCCCAAAATACTCTAAAGGAAAAATTTTGAAAAGTTAATTATTTCTGTTTAATTAACCGATATAGTTCTAGCTGCAAAAAGTTTGAAGAATGAAGATTTGAAAGCTTTTTTGAAACGAAAAATCACTCCTAATTCAGTCAAGTAAAGAATGGTTGAAGGTACAACAATTAATAAAGCAATTATATTTGGGGGAATTACAGATTGGGAAAGTGTATTGAAGAAATTAAATATCCATGTTGTGTTGCTCATTTTTTTGAACAGTTTTTATCACTAAATAACGTAGTGTTTTAAATCTATTATTTGCTTGTATTTTATTTTTATTTGATTGAGTTTTTCTAAAGTTATGATAAAAAAAGTGTGGGCAAAGACTTTCTAGTCACCATGATATAATCATTTTCAAGGAGCTTATAGGCTTATTTTAGGAGGTATGCTTCTGTTGGATTGTGGTTTTATTAGATTTATGATATCAAAATTATTAGATTTAAATAAGAATTAGATTAAACCTGATAAAATAATTTTTATTGACAATGAAATATGTAAATTGTTTTAAAAATTCAAATGAAACTAAGGTAAAATTAAAAAAAAGGAGTAAATATTTTTTATTATATGTCCAAAGTATTAATTTATTTTAATATTGGACAGATGTTTTAATTATTTTACACCTGCTTAAATTCGTATCTGTTTTTTTTAATTTTCGTAAACAAAAAATTTTGCGTAAGCAGGTTACCAAAATTTCTTGGTCTTGATCTTGTGGATATTGAGCATAACTTGACTGACATGCATGTAGAAATGTATATTATTTTCAAAGAAGCTGCTTAAAAATAGCTCGTTTTAAGACAAAAAGATCAGAATCAACTAATTTAGTATCATTTCTGGAACTAAGATTTTGTTTTATGTCATGACTTTATAGCCTCAAAATAAACATAATAATTTGATAATAAGGCAAAATAATTTAAAATTTTTATTGAACAGAAATAATTCTGGGGCAATAAATAAAAAGACCGAATAAATCCAAAGTAAAAAAAGGGTGAACTGATTTTAGATGATTTTTGTAGGCTTTATACAGTGCAAAAAACAGCCAAAAAACAAATAGTAATGGGGCCTGTTTAGGGATAACCATAACCCATTACTATATTCATTCCAAACTATGTATTATTTCATGGATAAATTTTAGTATTTATAATAATAACTATTTTATACAGATCAAATAAAATGAAAATCAAATTTATAAAAATGGAAAAATTTAGATAATGAGATTAAGATTTAGTTTGTTTCAGTGTATTAGTAGTACTCGAAGTAAAAGCTTGTTTAGGTATAACCATAACTACATTATTATTCTCTTCAGGTAAAAAACAAATTTTTCGGATTAATTTATAAATATGTGAATGCATCATTTCAGAAGCCCAAAGAAGCAAAAATGCAGGAATGGCAATTGTACTAATATCATTGACCCAGCAAAGCTGATTAAAAACTGACAAGAAAATTAGTTCTCCCAAATCGGAATCTATATGAAAATTTTGAAGTTGGAAAGCCACAAAGTAAAGAATTATCTGAAATTAAAATAATTCCAAAATTATTCAAATATTCCCAATTTACCATATAAAAAGTATATAAAAGTTGCCCAAAGAAAGTCAAAATCGAATAAATTGTCAGACGTTTTTCCATCTTCTGCTTGCTTTCAGTTTGCTGTGAACTGACAATTTTTGTCCGTTTATAGACAAAAAGGCTGGCAAGATTAATTGCCAGACAAACAATTGTGAAAAACCCATTAAACTCCGCTGCAATCAAAGGGTCATTTGGATCCTGTAAATTTATACGATAAAATAAATTTTGCCAAAATTACATCAAGCTTCATTACTGTAAACAACGTAAACGTTGCATTATCATCATGAACCCAAATAACAACTTCTGAAAACAAAGTATGCCAAGTTATTGGTAGCGGGAGAATATAAGCTAGAATAATCACCCAATACCACAATTTCTTCCAAATCTGAATTTCAAAATTTATTTAATTTGATATCTTTAATTGGACCCTTTCATATTTTAATGGCCACAAAAGAGCTGTCAGTCTATTTAGAAGAAGTGTGGCAGTAGACGTGCTCTCCACAAAGTAGAAATGATTGTTCATAAAATTGAAAATAGCCAAATAAACTCCAGGCAATTTTGAATAAATTGAAAGGAAGAAACCAACACGTCCAAAACGTGAATATAGACATAGGCTAATCAAACCCAGGATACTCTAAAGAAAAATTTATACCGTATTTCCTCTAAAATAGCCCCTGGGGTTTATTTTTTCGATCGACAACTAGAGGGGGCCTATTTTGGAGCAAGGGGATATTTTAAGGGATGGAGATATTTTAGAGGAAATACGGTATATGAAAAGATTGCTTTTTGGGTAGTTTCTCGATTATAAATGCAATATTTTACCATTAGGTTGTTCCCCATCCCCGAAAGAACCTAGAAACACTTTTTATTAAAAAATCTATGCAGGAAAAGACGGAAAAAAAGAACAGATCTATCTTTACATATGTATGTCAAATTATTCAAGAGATTAATTAACCGATATAGTTCTAGCAGCAAAAAGTTTGAAGAATGAAGATTTGAAAGCTTTTTTGAACCAAAAAATCACTCCTAATTCAGTCAAGTAAAGAATGGTTGAAGGTACAACAATTAATAAAGCGATTATATTTGGGGGAATTACAGATTGGGAAAGGGTATTGAAAAAATTAAATATCCATGTTGTGTTGCTCATTTTTTTGAACAGTTTTTATTTCAAATTTATTTCATTCTAAATTTCAGTTTTTTTAAAATAAAATTATTTGAAAATGAGGTTTCTTCTTAAAAGCTCATTTTTTTAATAATTTTAACATGCAAATGTGTGTACAATTGGGATACAAAAACAAAGATGGCATGCTATGATTAAAGAAATGATATCTGATGGAATTACTCATTCGGAAAGTGTATTTTAAAAAATTAAATAATCATTTTATGGTGCTTTCTAATTTTTTAAAAATAAATTAAACGGAAATATAATTTTAACATGTAAAAGTTGGCATTGAAAAAAAATGAAAATGCAATTTTACATTTTTACTGAATTTTATAATTTAATAAATTTATAAATTTAATTATAAATTTTTATAAATTTATATGATAATTGAATAAATTCGTCAAATAAAAATATTAATGTAATAATAAAAATAAAATTTTTTTGCTTAACAAGCTTTTAAGGATAGGAGTGGTCAGATTTTTTAAATAATTTACGAGTCCAAAGTAGTCATTTATTTAACTACTTAACAGGTGTTTTACATCGTTTACACCTGTTCAAATTCATAATGTTTTTGATTTTGTGTAATTTATATTCATCAAGACAGCTTAAAACTAATTAACCTATTTATTCAGAATAATAAAATTAAATTTCTTATAAATATTTACAGTTAAAATGTGAATATTTTATTATAACAAAGAGGATAAAAAATGACGAAATATTATTAATTTACCGTATTTTATCAACCAATTCCCCATATCAATAATATATTCATCAAAACAATAAAATTCTCGGTGTTTAGAATAATTTATGGTTGCTCGTATTTAACAGCCTACTTCGTAACAGCCTATTTTTTTATTTGTACTTAGTACTCATATTTCGTACTTAAGTACGAGTACGAACTTTTGTACGAGCTTATTAAAACTGGCGCTGAGCCTGTTATAGTCAGATGCGGCTTATTACCTATGGCTTCTGGATTCGACATGTTTGAACGAATTATGGCAGTACGTTGGGGTGTGCCCATAATTTATAAATATTATTAAACGGGTTTATCAAATCCGTTTGTTGAATTAATCTCCACGCTCGAATAATTCCCAATCCCTAGAATTTGCTGAAATATTAATTAACGTGGGAAATAGTCGAAAAATACGGTAATTAATTTTAATTACCTAATTATTTAATTTAGAAATTAATAATTCAAATAACTCATTAACATTTATTTTAAAATTTCGAATCTGATGTATAATAAATATTAGACCTTTTCTCATTTGATTTTTACTAGCTAAATATTCATATGATTTTCCTCTTCATAAAAGTCAGGTAGGACATTCACCTAATTATTTAATTTTAATTTTTGAATTTGATAATTTTAATTGAATTTATTTAAATTTAAATTATGAAAGTAACTATATTTTGTTGTTTTATTACAACATTAATAGTTGGATGTTTTGTTTCCTTAATTGGTAATATTTTTAAATTATTTTCAAATTCTGAATTTTAAATTCATATAAGTCGGAACTTACTATAAGAGCTAATATACCAGATAACCTCAATTTAGGAAAGTTTCCTCTTAAAATTAGGTGGGCTACTTGGTGAAGGAGCTTGTTAAACGATGCCAAATTTTTAAGTGTTATTTAGGCCCCATGAGGGTTCAACTTTTGAAATAAAATTAATATTTAATTTAAAAAAGATGGAGAGACTGTAGAGCAAAATTTAAAGGATCTAGAAAAGTTCTTCAATGATGAATTAAATGGTATTGGAGTCACCCAGATAGACACTTCAAGAATAAAGCAGAAGGATGCAGGAAAAATTGCAAAATATGGCGTACATGTACGTAACCTTTTAGATTCTAATTTAAATTTAAAATTTGTTGGAGGGGGGAGGGCAGTTAGTAAAGATATCCTAGTTAAATTTATCCGATAATGATTTTCCGTCCCATTGATAAAACACATTTAATAAAACACCATCAAACCCTAATAATCTTATTTTTTCTTTAATAAAATTAAGAAAAATAAAAAATTTTTAAGAAAATATTAGAAACCGCTGTTGAGTTTGTTAAAAAACTTGAGGAATATATCATTTTAAAAAATAGAAATGATCAAGTTTTGGAAGATTTAAAAGAATTACATGTTAAAATAGCCAAAGTTTTGGAAGCTTTTGACATAAAATTTAACAAAAATAATCAAATGGAAGGGAAAATTAAGCAATTCAAACATTTAAAAAAATATATTCCTCACTTGGATGATTTATCTGAATTTTATTTTAAACTTCATTCCAAGACAGTATTGCATGACCAAGAAGAGAATCGCCGTAGAGGTGGAGAAGCTATCCAATTCGCTTATGGAGCGTTCTGAAAAGAAGTTTGATGGGGGATTTGATTTTTTAAGAATTTTTGATTTCTGAAAGATTTGATTTTTTAAAAAAAAATTGGATATTTAAAAAAGGCAATTTTCTGCTTGACTTTAAAATTTAAAAAACCTTTTTAGTGATATTTTTATTAATTTCTTTCTCGATTTAGTTTTAAAATTTTCAAAATGTTTGGAGTAAACATCAAAGCTTTGATTGTTTAAAAATTATTTTTTAAATATTAATATATTTATTTTTAATATTATTTAAATCAATCGTCTGTCCATAAAAAATTGAACTTTATTAAAAGTTGAGAAATACGAAAAATTATTTCTTAATGTCTGACATGAAATAAAACGCCCTTTACATCCGCTTAATTAAAAATTATTGAAAAATTATTAAATTATTATTAAAAAAATTTAGAGAATTTAAAAAAAATAATAGAATTATTTTCACTGACATTACACTAAAAATTTCAATAATTAAATTTATTTTATTCTAATTGAAAGGCGTAATTATTTAGACAATACTTTAGAAGAAAGTTGGCAGATTTTTGAATAAGGTGGATTTAAAATTTTTTAACACTTAAAAAATTTTTTTGGCCTAAATTTTTCGACAAAAGGTGTCAATTTGGAGGAGTTTTGGCATTTTTTATTGTTATTTCCTATTTAGGGTTAAGGTCCCGATCCGGTCCGAAAGATCGAGTCGGGCATCGAATTTTGGCCCGAAAAGATGAGGCCCGCAAAAAGGACTCGAACATCGGCCCGGCTCGAAAACCCCAACCCTATTACTATCAATTATAGAACGAGTTTAGCAAAAGTTTAGCTACCGGGCAGGATTCAAACCTGCGACCACCTGACAATTATTGCTAGGCGCTTTTGCTCACCATATAGAGGAGCTCTATCACTGAGCTACGAGGCATCGACTAATGCTTACATTATTCAATAATTCTTTCATGACAAGGACTCGATTAATATTGACAAGGGATATGCTTAATCGACTTCTTAAAGTAAAGATAAAAAATTATTAGAGATAAGGCAAGAAGGGATGTTAAGAGATTTTAGTTTAAATTTTTGAGTATAGCCTCTCATTCCCTTTAAACACTCTCATTAAATAAAATAGCTATTTTCTTATTTATTTTTATAAATAATTTTTGAAATTTTGTTTTTAACAGATTGTATTTCATGCTGAAATTGTTGACACTTTTAATTGTGTTAACACTAATTCAAGGTCTGTCAAAGGAAGACTTGATTATAAATTGTTTTAATTATTCTTTTCAATTTTAAGATTCCGATGGCCTTAAAAATAAACTTAGAGGATTGGCAAAACAGATTTTCTCTAGCAATAAGACTTCGAATCCAAGTACAGCCAAATTTCCTAAAACCACAAATATGAGCGTTAATGATGGATATTCTTCTAATGGGCATGTTTTCTTCCACGAAAAATTTTTAAAATTTAATTATTATAATAGAATGCCATTTGCTGCCACTGGATTGCACCACTCATTTAACAAAAACAAAATTACAACCAATACAAAAATAAAGAGCGGGAAGGATATGAGTAGAATAATCACAACAAACATTAAAATACACCCATTTTATGATTATTCAAATCCTGTTTTGGGGTCATATTCAAGTGCTTATGTTAGTGCCGCACCCAAGTTTAAGGCCTATAAATTTGGACAGGATAAGGACGAATATGAGTATTTAAAACAATCAAAATTTAGACCTTCCAAATCTTCCAAGTCGTTAATCGAGAGATTTATAGAGGAGGATGAGAAGGAAGAAAAGTTAAAATCAGAGGTTATTCTTCTTGATTTTAAAATTTAAAAAATACAATACCGTATATCCTTTAATAACTACCCTGGATAATTATTGTTTTGACCTTCGCTGGAGGGAGTAATTAATCGAGGGAGGGTCATTATACGAGGTTTGAAATTTGAACGTATTTTAGGGCATTTGTTGGGGCGGTAATTGCTGTTTCAATCTATCATTGTATGGGGTAATTAATGAAAGTGGGGTAATTATTTGAGGGAGGGCAATTAATACAGGTTATAAGGTAATTATTTAAAGGATTTGTCAAGAAAAAATGTCGTTCAAAGAATAAAAACCTCAAATAATCGAGATTTGGGCTTAACTTCGGAGAATAAAAGAGAAGGATTAGCAATAGCATTGGAATCGAATAATCATGAAAAAGAAGGGCAAGATTACCAAGAAAGTGAGAAAAAAGATTATAAAATAGTCGCAAATCAAATGGAGAATCAGATGCCTGAAGCACAAACAATAATTGAAACCCCAGTGGTATCGGTAGAAAAAATAATCGAAAATTCTGCGGAAAATAAAAGTGATAGTAGTGAATATTATTCGGTTAATTCAGAATATTATTCGGCAAATTCAGAAAGTGAGGAAGAAAGTCCTGAAGAATTTGAACGTAGTTTGACTGCTGATCAAGTAAAAAATGAAAATAAAGGGAGATTGAAGAGATTTTATAGTGAGCAAAGCCCTCCAAGGAAAAAGATGATTGAAGAAAGATTTGAGTTTACTCCAAAACAAGATAGTGTTGGAACGAGTGGGATTAATAAAATTGAGAAAGGTATTCCTAAAGTTAATAAAATTAACGAAGATTTTAGGGGCATATAGGGGGCAACTTAATGATGGTAACCCCATTGTCATCTGTGAGATTTCCCCAATAGGACCATAAGTTATTTATAATGAGACTGAATTGCTCGAGAAACTATCAAAAGCCACTTGCCTGTATGGGGGGGGGGTTGATAAAACTATCGAACCCCACTTGTACATAACCGCATGGATCTGAAAAGTTATTAAAATCATTTTCTAGTAGATAAACGAGTAAACGACGAACAAAGTAAGGGTAATTATGAAAACAATACAATTACTAAAGAAAATATTTCAACAAAAATATTACATGAAAATGTAAAAACAGAAGAGAAAAATAAACAAAATGAGGAGGATAAAACAATGATTGGTGAAAATCCAAAGGAAAATATCTCGTTAAATAATGATTACATAAAAAATAATGAATTAAATCATTCAAAATTTCTAGAAAATATACAATTAAATAAAGATAAAAAGATAACAAAACGGAATAAAAGAAAGAATAAACAGAGCAAAAATCCTTTAGGAGTAAACAAAGCTAACGGGATAAAATCCAAAAGACAGAGCAAAATAAGAGATAAAATTCATAATATTTTGTTTAAAAATGAGGATAAAAATAAAGACGATTTGTATAAAATGATAAAGGAAAATGGCAAAAAAGGCAATCAAAAGATGGGTGATCAAGCAAGTAACTCGATAAAAAATCAAGGGAATGGTCATCTAACGTCTGGTAAGAAACTTGAAGGAAAGAGGAAAGGAACTACTGAATCAAAAAATAAGGCAAAGAGTAAAGGAATACTTAAAGGATTTAAGGTTAAAACCAAGGGGATACTTGGAGGATTAAGATTTGGAAAGAAAAATAAAAAGGGAAAAACGATTAAAGTAAAGGACTTAAAGGAAGATGGGGGTGTTTTTAAGAATGATCAAGTAAAAGAAAATGAGCAAGTTGATTTTGAAGTAAAAGAAAATAATAATGGAAATCAAGTTGAAAGCGGTTCAGGTATGTTAATAATACTAGGGTGACGTTAGTGTAGTATAAAATGTTATGATTGGCTTGTTATTGGCAGTTATGATTGGCTTGTTATTAGTAGGGATGGGATTTATATTGAATCGTAAAATATGGCCATAAATATAGCCATGTGTCGTAAAATATGGCCATTGTCAAAAATTGCCAAAAATAAGCTAAATATCGAAACAAATTATCATTTATTCACCAGCAAAACCCAATAAAAAGCTGAAATTTAACAAAAAATTGCAATTTTGCAATTTTTGCACATTTCAATACCAATCCGAGCCTTAGTTATTATGTTATTTTATCATTCACATTCCGTATTCTATTCAACTGGATAGTAGCGCGGTTTCCATTGTATTATTACTTTGGGATAAACACATTCTGTTAGTTAAGTCTTTCTATTAGTACTTATTCGGATTTATCGCAAGTCAATAGACATAACGAATAATCAAAATTTTAGACCAAAAATTTAATTAATTATATTTTTAATTCATTTAGTTTTAAACAAGAACGAGGTAGAAGAATGTTCTTCTAAGAAAGATGAAAGTTGCTCCAAGAAAGAAGAAAGATGTGCTTTAAAGAAGGATGAAGTTTCTTCCAAGAAGAAAGAAAGTTCAACCAGGAAAGAAGAAAGTTCTTCCGAGAAAGATGATATAAGCAAAGTGATTGAAGAAGTTAAAATCTTACCACAAAATAATATCTTGGATGCAATACAGGAAGAGGAGGTTATTTTTAAAAAATTGGCATGCTAATTAATTAAAATTTAAGGAAAGTGAGTCTGTTGAAGAATTAGTTCTGAAACCGAGTGATGAAAAAATAGCGAAAAATGAGCAGTTTAATAAATTATTAGAAGAATCTTCTCCTAAAACAATTCCTTTCTCAGCATCTCCATTTAGACACATTAAATGTAAATTTTGATTTTTAAGATTATTAAAGCAAGTCTTGAATATTTCAGCAGCTTCAAACACAATTTGGGCTGAATATGAATTCTCCCCTTCACTGGCTATTAAAGAGGCAGACATGCTTCCGATTGTGCCTCTTGTATGTTACATGTTGAAAGGGGATTAAAATAATAAGTTAAAATTTTTAGCTCTTCAAAACATTCGAAGCCAAAAAGCATAATAATAAGCATAAATCTTCAATATCAGAAAATGTGAAAAACGAGAAAAAAATACTTCATTTTGATCAAAAAAAATTTTTCTTGTCTACAGTACTGAAGCAGTAAGGATAATAATTTTAAATTTATAAAATTATAAAAATTTAGGGCCTTTATGAAAGGTCCAAAAGAAAATATATCATTTGAACAACTCGAAGAATTTTTCAAAAATGTCGAAATGGAAAATTGGGAAAAAATTGAAAATGAAAAAAAAATGAATATGGATATGGAAAAAATAGAAATGTTATTTGATTTATATACAGACTTTGAAAAATTAAAAGAAAAAGATAATGAAATACATGTAAATTTTTTAAGTAAAATAAAATTAAGTAAAATAATAAATTTCAGGTAGAAAAATATAAAGAACTAAATAAAGAACAAATAAAAGAATATCCTTTAGAAGACCAATATTTTTGGTTAATTATTAAAATGTTGGACAATGAAAAGAGTTTTAGAAAAATTTTGGAGAAAAAATTTGTTTATGAGAAAAAGGTTCTTAAATAAAAAATTTCTCGATTAATAAAAATTTTTTTTAGTTGGAAGACGCTAATAATGATATAGAAAAATTGAAGTCAGAATTAAAAATGCCTATATTTGAGGAGAATGAAAAAGAATTTGTTGAAAAATTAATTAAGACTGTTTTGCATATTATCAATCTTTTAAATTGGGTTAGTCGAGAGTAAATTAATGCGGTCGGATCTCAATATAAGTACATGAAATTAATGGTTTTTGTAACGAAATGTTATTAAAGGGTATCCCTAGTTGTTAAAAGAAGCGGAAGGCAAAAGAAAACAGAAGAAAATAAAAATTTAAGCGGAAGATAAAAAAGACGGGCTTCGGAGGGAGACGGAAGCGGAAGCGATTCGAGCCCAGATGTGTACACTCTTAAGGAAGGAAAAAGTAAAAAAAGTGAAGGGACCAGCTTCAGAATTACCCAAATGTGTCTCATAGTGAGGTCCGATTGTACATAGTTTTATTAAACCGATACACTTTTCATGGCCTAATTTTAATTTTTCTTTAGAAATCAGGAGACAAGAGACAATTTAATAGTTTAGACTTGAACAATCTTCCAGATTATTTAAAAAGAAAAAATCAAAATAGTGAATTAAAATATAAAGATATAGATATAGCCCATTTAATTATAATTTTGTTGAGAAATAAAACTGAGGGTCAAAGCGAGAATGTTTTAAATAGTCAATTAAAGAATTTAAAAGATAAATTTTATGAAAGTAGAATTTTGTGAGTTGTACTAAATTTTAAATTTAAATTTAGGAGCTATAAAGCCTTTCGTTCCAAAAACATATCTGGCATTTTGTCTATTATTTTTTGGATTTGCGTTATGACCCCGCTTACGTAGACGATCACAAACAGATACTTTATCATACGAAGAAAATACAATTAAGGTTTTAACTATTGGCTGGCATTTATATTAAACTGTTTAAGGTGTTTAAGGGCTCTCGCCCATACACAACAATTTGTTTGTGGACTTGTCTCCTTCCCTATTTTGTAGTAAACATCGCTAAATAGTCGTCTGTTTTTATATTTGTTTAGCTGTAAAACTACATAATATATAAAAATGTACCTATAATTTAATTTAAGATACGAAAACTATAAAAAGAATGCTGAAAGGATTGATGAAATTTACAAAGATTTTGGGACAAATGAAGAAGCTGGTATCATCGATGATATCAATTTGTTAAAGAAACAACTTGAAAAAGTTCAAGAAGAATCAGAAATATTCAAATGGCTTGGGTTTTATTTGGCTGAAACTGATGTTGATAAAAGATGTAATGATAGAATAAAAGGATTCAAGGCACTCGAAGATGGTTTTAAACAACTTTTAATGGCAAATAAAGAAATGGAAAATGCTAAGGTAGATTAGCATGCTATAATTATTTTGCTTATTTAAATGTAGACTAGTAGAGAATTGAATCAAGCAATGGAAAAAACAATAGATAACACGAACAAATATAATGAAATAGAGGAAGCTATATCCGAGTTAATTGTGGAGGAAGAGAAGGAATTTGTAAAGCAATTGGCGGCGTGGAATGGATGGGCACAAATAAGGAAGAATAATTCAAAAGCTGGAAGTGCAGGAATGACAAAGAAGACGGTTCATGCAGGATTTCCTCCACCCCCTCCACTACCACCAGGAAACGGAAACAACCGAGTTATTCCAAAGCCACCTCAGCCACCATCTCCACCTCCCCCGCCTCCATTATCAAAGACTAGCGCTAATCAAGGAATTCCAAAACAACCGCCATCTCTGCCCCCACCTCCGCCACCGATGCCAAAAGCTAGTCATGGAATTCCAAAACCTCCGCGACCACCTCAAAAACAGGAAAGTAGAGGAGTTCCTCTACCGCCACCACCGCCTCCACCACCAAAACAGTTATCTTCAACTATAATAAAGCCGAATTTACATGTAAGTTTTATTTATTATGAGATCTTTTATCCACTAAATTAATTTTAGCAAAACACTACAAATGTTAACGAAACAAGTTCTTCTAAAGGTGAAGGAAGTGAATCAAAAAACACAAATATTGAGGAAAATATGGATAATAGAAATGCTGACAAGAAAGAAATTTTGTCCAGAACGCTTGAAAAAAGGCGTCATTTTATCCAATCAGATGAAGAAGACTAAAACAAGTTTTGGACAATTTCGATAAATTATGTGTTAAAGTTATTATTTCGTGGAATATTTATTTTTTATAGAATTTTATTTGTATTCAGGCTAGAGTTGCTGAAGTCGAGTTGAAAATCGGGTTTTCTATGTGTGCACCCCGCAGACATTTCCCAAAAGGATAAATCGAAAAAGATTTTAAACAATTTCAATTTTACACGTTATTTAGGAATTTGTAGGATACATGCTACTATTTGTTTGTATCGTACTTCCATTTATAAACATATTTTTTACTGCTATAAATTTTCCAAATAAATGTTTTCTTGTTTCTCCATTGGCCCAAAGCAAAAGCCAAGACGGCAAAACAATTGTGCTTATATCAGATACAAGAAAGTTTTGATTGAAAACAGCCTATAATTTTTGTTTTGGATAATTATCTCAATATGATACCAAGAAAAAATTTTGACATTCATCATAGGAAAGTAATGCTGTGCCATTTATCGAAATCATAACAGAGATGTAGATTAAGGTCTAAAAATTGAATTATAAAGGTTTGAAAGTGAATGAATATTAAATTAGTAAGTGTCCTAGATCTGTCCTCGATAAATCTAATAGATGAATTTAATACATAGGCATTGAATTAGGGCATTATTAGATGGTTAAGAGTTTAGCTTTCTATTTTAAAGTTCGGACAAGTTAGGTAAATGTGGATCTACTATTAGCGAGCGATCAGTGTTGGTCTAGACCTGAGTCGACCAGACTAGCACACGGATACTGATATTTACGGCGGATAAGGCGGATACGGACGGATATCCGCAGGGATTTTTATAATATCTGTATCCATATTCGTATCCATGTGCTAGTCTGGAGTCGACTGTCGCACCGTTCTTCGTTGTCCCGTCCTATTGCTACCTTCGTTATTCTTGTACTTACTCATGGGATTAACGTAATATTATATTCTTGTGTTATTCTGCTAGCTATTAGATTAGGCGCTATCCCTAACTAGTATCGAAAATTCGATTTACCGTCGAAATAGAAATAAGTAGCTGACCAACAAACGTCCAAAAAGCGTAAAGAGTCAGTCTTTTTTCTATAGTTTGTTGTAATCCGTTCGAAGTTGTTTTATTCGTTTGTGGTTGTACTTTAGTTTTGTAGACAAACAATGTAGCTATATTGATAATTAAACAGATAAACATGAAAATAACACAGGAATAGGCAGCATCTTCTGTAGGGTTGATCTCTCCTGGTTTAATAGTACTCTCATATATAGTTACAGTTTGATTATCAGCCTGTAATCGGGCAATAAAATTTTCAGACAGAATTTGTACGGTCCGGCTTAATGGAAGTACAAAAATAAGTAGCATGCTGAGAGGTAGCCAGCGTCTCCAGGCCTAAAATGCAAGAAAATCTTAATTTTTAAGATTAGAGTATCTTTTACCTTTTCATAAGAAAATGGCCATAAAATAGAAGAAAGTCTATTCAGTAATTGTAAAGTTGTTGCAATATTTTCACCGTGTATGCAATAATAACCAAAGAAAAATATTACCGCTAACACCCATGAAGGTATCTGAAGGAATAGATTTGTGAACAACCCAATCTTGCCAAAACGTGGTCCAAAGGAGATAATGAAGTTTAGAATATTCTAAAATTTAATTGGATTTATTTTCCCTTGAGGGGCTATTTAATCTTAATCTAATTCAATTACCAAAATTGATTTTGCAATAAGTAACTGAAAAAAGCTGGAATTAAATTCCTTCCATTTTGTAATAATTATTACAACTTCAAATAAATATAAAATAGCAGATGGAACTCCAATAATTACAGAAATTACAAACGGCAAATAAACATTATTTGCCAAAAATACAATTGGTGCTGACAGGAAGAAGCCCATTGAGTTGATACAATTGGAAAGTTTATCAAATCAATCTGAACTTTAATTATTTTAAATTAATAGTCTCTTGAGTAACGTCTTAGGTTGTGGTTCTACCCGAAGAAGCACCAAACTAATTCCAAGGACAGTTTAGCGTATGACTAGACCAGTGGGATGAATTTTGAAATTTGTTCGTACTTGTACTTTCGTACAGGCCTTATTTTTTCCTCACACTCGCACTCGTACCTGGCCATTTTTCTTGCTCGTATTGTTACTTCCTACACAGGTACGAGTACGAATTTTAGCAAGAGCTTCCAACCACGGGATTAGATACAATAATGGCCAAGTGGAATAAGCAGAAAGGCTAAGAGTGCAGACCAAGATTTTATATTTTAAAACAAATATTTAAATTAAAATGTGCCAATAACAATTAGTAAACAAATTTATTATTTAAAATAAAAATTTTTTAACCTTGGACAGGTGGAATAAAAAATAAATGGAAATTGGTGTAAATTTAATTAAAATAATAAGAATAATTCACTTACAAAACCCCAATAAACTAAAAAATAGGCAAATATTTACTGGCATTATCTAAATAATTTATTTAATTATATATGTCAAGGTCCTTATTAAATATTAAAATTTAATTATAAAGATTTTGATAAACAAGTTTTTTAAGCTGCTGAAGTTCTCGACATGCTCTAATATTTTTCTTCAACTTGAACTCTTGGACCGTATGTATCCAATAATCTTATGATTGATAGACAAGACCGTTGACTATTTAATTTGCTTAGACACATTTTCCACACTTTTTCCACATTTCACACTTCCGCACATTTCTATACGTGTAGATTTTCGACTTAAAGCGCCTATTGTTGCTGGAGTACTTGGCTGTTAATTTATCAAATTTTTTAATCCCTCAAATTTTTTGTGGGAATACACTTTCCAAATGTTGAAAGGACAAATGATCCCATCTAGGAAAATTGAAATTCTTGAGAATACAGGGACCTCTAAAAGAAGTTACGAGGTTAGTAAACAAGGGACTCAACTAAGGGGGAATTATTTGGATATCCCGATCTGATGGCCTTGCCAATTTTCGGATATCCTATCTTTGCTCAGATCCGGATCCGCAACCGTGCCCTCAACGTATCTTAATCTGAGGGAACTAAAAAGCCTTAATCTCACAAGTATTACCTGTGAAAAAATTAAATTTATCTTTAAAATAAAAAAAAAACATCTTTAAATTATCCTTAAAATAAATTTATCTTTTAAATTTGTAATTATCTGTAAAATTAGTTTTAAATTTGTCCTCAGACAATTTTAAATTTTTTCCCTTTCTGACCATTTTGAAAAATAATTCGTTTAGGTATATCGTGTATTTTACGCGTATAGGCATTTTAGATTAAATAAGAGAAGAGTTAAGGAAAAGTAAAGCAGGTAGAGAAAAGTAAAATTATTAAAGAATGAATAAATAGTAGTGTTCTATGTATGTTTATGTTGTAATTTATTTCCCGGTGAAAATTTATAAATTTTCGGAGCTTATTTTTTTAATTTTATGTGCTATTTTTCGGGCGCCCCATAAAGTCCACCTGCTTTTGCGGGAGGCAATCAAGTCCCCCTGCCTTGTCGCAGGGGGCAACTCAAGTCCCCCTGCCTTGTCGCAGGGGGCAACTCAAGTCCCCCTGCCTTGTCGCAGGGGGCAACTCAAGTCCCCCTGCCTTGTCGCAGGGGGCAACTCAAGTCCCCCTGCCTTGTCGCAGGGGGCAACTCAAGTCCACCTGCCTTGTCGCAGGGGGCAACTCAAGTCCCCCTGCCTTGTCGCAGGGGGCAACTCAAGTCCCCCTGCCTTGTCGCAGGGGGCAACTCAAGTCCCCCTGCCTTGTCGCAGGGGGCAACTCAAGTCCCCCTGCCTTGTCGCAGGGGGCAACTCAAGTCCCCCTGCCTTGTCGCAGGGGGCAACTCAAGTCCCCCTGCCTTCGTGCAGGGGGCAACTCAAGTCCCCCTGCCTTGTCGCAGGGGGCACAAATTTTGGAGGACCCCTGCCTCGTGCAGGGGGCAAAAATCTTGGAGGACCCCTGCCTCGTGCAGGGGGCAAAAATCCTGAAGGACCCCTGCCTCGTCCAGGGGGCACAAATTTTGATGTGTCCATGTGCCGTTTTGTACTTTGGACCTGCCCCTTGCTTCGGAGGGGGCATTTAAGACAAAGTCTTAGAAGCTGCTTCAGTCTTATAAGGTCTCGCTTAATGTTATGTGAGGCCGATTTCTAATATGTACAACATTCACTTTGTCTGAACAATACATATTCCCCATATTTGATTCATCCTTTTTTAGATTATAGCCATTTCGGCCTCTGGTTGGTGAGGGTAATCATTGGATACGATTAATGAAATTAATTTTCCTACAAAAAATATTTATCATTGAATAAATTTAATTTTTTTAATTCTCTTTTTTAATTTTTGAAAGGCATTTTTAAAATTGTTTCTCAAGAAATTATTTCCTTATACATTTTTTAAATTTAATATTCCGTCATATAGTAGCTTTTTTAATTATAAATAAAATTTTAAAATAAAATTAATAAAAAATATTCTTCAAAGAATTAAATTTATTAAATTAAATACCAAATAAAATACCCAAAAATAAAATTATTTGTCACGCAATACCCATTCTTTTGAAAAAATTTTATGAATATTTTTAATATATTAAAAAACCTTTCTTTCTCCAATTTTTATTTAATATTTACATATTTAGATATTTTTATAAGAAAATTATTTAGAAAAAAATAATAAATTTTTTGTTATTAAAAATACAAAATTAGAAGGCTCGGCATTAATTCAATTTATTTCTCCTTATTAATTCTTTTACCTTCGGGTTTATCGAAGCGGATAAATTTAATAATGAATGCTTAGACAAATTAAATTATTCTTATTTTTATATAAATAAAAATATTTTTAATTGGGTACAGTTTTCTAAAATAATTTTCGTTAGCTTATATTTTTATTAGTCATTGGACTCTGTTTCAGAATTAAATTCTAAATTGTTCTTACATTAGAATACGTAATAAAAGATTTTATAAGGCTAAACAAAGTTTTAAATTACTATCACAGTGTTATCTCTTTGTTAGGACCTATCTACCACGTCACTTTCCTTATTTTAGGTCAGCTTAGGTGGCGAATTCAAAGGCTTGACTGAATGAAAAGCCTGGTTGACTCTCCTATTCTGTGAACCTCTTATGCTTTATCCAGCAAAATTCAGCTATTTTTCTATTATAGATACCCTAGATACCCTACATATCTCAAATAAAGCTCTCATATGATATGCCAAGGTGTCAGTACACAACTATCCTTCAATCTTTATTAATAAATCATTTTCAGCCTAAAAATAATGGAAAATCCTTCTCAATCCTTTAATAATTCTTCATCCCCATTAATTTCTCAATCACCTAATAATAATTCAAATATAATTTCCTGCATATTTATCTGGTTAGAATTAATAATATTACACCCTAGTATATTAATAATCTCAAATATCAACCTTTTTGTGCTCCTAACTACCAAAGTTCTTCATCCAAATATGTCTGTAATTTTAATTGTTCAGAGTATTTCAATTATTGGATTTGAGACTTTTCGAATTATCGCAATAATAGAGACACTGATAGTATGCGATGTTTATTATTCCGGTTCAATTATAACGCAAGTAAGGAAATTTTGATTAATTTGGATAGAACGATGTCAGGATTTGAAGGCAGGATTTGAAAGCCATGATTTGAAAGCCATGATTAAAAGCTTCTAGTCTAGCTCGCAACATACCGTATTTATTCTAATATAACGACAGTCTCTATTATAACGACAGTCTCTAATATAATGACACCCTAGAAGAGGGTTGAAAAATAAAACGACATGTCGTTATATTAGAATAAATACGGTAAATAGCTTCTAGTCTATCTCCCAAAATCAAATTTAAGGATGATTCATCTGGCAGTATTTTAGTGATCTGTACCTTTAATACGAAATTAATACGATGACTTAAGGGGCAAAACTTTTAAAAGCATAAAAGAATAAAACCACTAGTTAATTTAAAAATTTTTCTCAGAAATTTGGATTTTTCTTTGTGCTTATACGGAATTTTGTGGGCCATATTTTACTCATTGAACGGCTCCTAGCTACATGCTTTTACAAAAGTTATGAGCATTACAGAAAGGTTCATTTTTCTGTTGTTTGGATTACTATTGTGGTAATCTCTTTATAAATTTATTTTTAATTTTATTGACTTAAAAAGGTGTTATTATCCTTATTAAATAGTATTTCATCAATGAAATCAAACGATGTAACATCTACTAACCTTATAACAATTATATTAATGGTTATGCTCAATTTAATTGAATTTTTGGTAATGTTTCTGATTAAATTAATTTTTTAAATATATTTTAAATTAAAAGACGATACTGGCAATTGGTTTTTTTAATAAACACAAATATAATAAATACATGCCTCAAGGAAATAATTATTCTTTAAGTGAAAAATATCAGGTGATTTTATAGAATAAATGCTTAATATCTGAAGTAGGATCTTACCATTCTGTCATGCGTGGAAGAGAGCGGGGAGAGACCTAGTTCATCGAGGAATTCCGTTCCTCGGGGATTGGGGTTTAAAAATGTGGGGGTGAGGGGTTTTAGGGTCTTAACCTCGTCAAAACCTCGTTAAATCTTAAACCTTAAAACGTGCGGGGAATTCGAACTGCTGAACGGAGAACAGGGTTCCGGGAGAGACCTAGCCCGTTCCTCGATGAATTCAGTCCCTCGGGGACTAAGGTTTAAAAAAACCCCGTTTAAATCTAACGGAAGATTAATTGAGGTTGAATTATCATTTTTGTATTATTCGCTAAAATATTATGAAACCTTAAAATATTATAAAAATTTATTTTTTAAAAGCTTTCCGAAAATATTCGCACAAGTAAACAATTAATTCCTGTATTTTTCTGTCACTGTTTCAATGGATGTGTTATGCTGTTTTTTACCATCTTTATGTATCTTGAATTGTTTAGTCATCAACAATTGGGAATAGCAATACAAGCAGGGTTTATATTATCTTCACTTGTTGACTTTATCATTGAACTTACAGTAATAACGTAAATAAATTTTTATAATTTTTAAAATAAAAAAAAATTTATTTCAAGTCATCACCCACAATTGAGAAAACGTTTCCTCTTAATTTTGGCAAAAACATTTTTATTTAAATGCCTAAATAATAAAGTAGCAGAGGGTGAAACAAAACAAATTGAAGAAGCACAAAGGAGCCATTCTGGGAGACTTATGAAAAATAAAAGAAATTCGGAAAGTCATTTTAATATGTTAAAAGCTGCGTGGCAATGAAAATAAAATAATTAATAATAATAGATTTTTATTATAATCATCGAATAATAAATAGATAATTTAATTTTTAATAATATCACAATTAAATTTATCAATATCCACTTTGCCTGTTTTTACCATTTCTTTGTGAAAGCGAGTCTGAAATTTATGAAATAAATTAATTAATTATTTTAAAAATTGCCTGAGGCCAATTTTGATAGAATGTACTATTCAATCTTTTCAATCCTTTGTCTACAAAAGTTCTACTTCTCATCTCTTCATGCCAACAAAGAATGGCCCCAAAATCAAAATCAGCTTGAATTTTATTTGCAAAAAGGCTATTATTGTCTCGCAAATTGACTGACTTTATAAAGATATTAATTATACTCGGTGCGAAATAGAGTAGGTCGAGGTCGAGGCCTCGCCGAAACCAATGCCGAGGTCATCGCCCATTTTCAAACCTCGACCTCGATTTTGCTGCCCTCGGCTCGTTAAATATACACCCCTAAAGATTGACGTTTTAAGCAGAAATAGAAGAGGAAAAATTTAAGCTTATTGGCTTCTAAATTACCAAAATTTCCGCCTGCGGCGTCGAAATGAGAATTATCGCTTATTAAGAAGGTTATTTCCGGACCGGATTAATCCAGAAAAATAAGGCTGGCTCCGTTCTAGCTCTAGGATTCAGTTATGCTCTAATTCCTCTGATATCACTCGATATCCCCCATAAACCCCTCAATCCCAATGAAAAATAAATCTAGAAATAACCTCGGCCAAAATTTGCCCCTCGATCTCGGCTTTTCCAGCCTCGGTGATCCTCGGTCTCGGTTTTTTCAATAAACCTCGACCTACTCTAGTGCGAAATGTTATATAAAAAATTATTGCAGATTATACCACTCCCTGTACATAAAAATAATATTAAATTACTAAATCCTCCAAGCCAAAAATGCAAATATTATGACGCATATATCCGCTAGGGCATATTGTGTTCGAATCTTCTACCCAAATGGTAAATCTAAATAAGAACTACCGTAAATGCTGAAATAATTACCCAGGATAATATTGTTTCAATTTCTCGCTGGAGGGGGTAATTATTAGGGAGGATGTGCTGGATTTGGGATATATCTCTATCTAACTGAGGCGAAATTCATTTATTTTTTGATATTACTCTTAAAATGACAAAAATTAAATTGATCATGATCTTTAAATATAATTAAAGTTTGCGTAAAAAACTAGGGGGTAATTATTTGAGAGAGGGTAATTATTTCAGCATTTACGGTATATTAATTTTGATCTCATTTATAAGGTTCATATTTCTTTAATTTTAAAACAAGTTCCAGAGAAGAAATAAAATATTTTTAAAATATAACTAACCTACTAAAATATGGTGTATAAATATCCTTATCAATGCATTTATGAGTAAAGGAATTGGGTGCTCTTAACACATCTGTTGCCACTAATGTTGCAAAAAATAGTTCATCACAACCATATTCCCCGCTTAATTTTAAATGTTAAATCACTGAAGTGTTAACTACCAGTTATTTAAATGATGAAGCAATTGAGTTAAGTCAAGCTTCTGTACAATAAAATCAACGAAAGTGCGTGCCAAACTAGCTTGTACAAGTCCTTTGGATATTTTTAAAGATAAAGGTTTTCCTTCAGTATCAACTTGATTATTTAATTTTTCTTTAAAATTTAAATAACTTTAAACATTATTTTCTAAATTCTAACCATCTCTAAATAATTTTAAATCTTTAAAAGTCCAATTAAATTTCTTGTAAATCTTTTGAATAAGCTCTTTTCGATTTAGGCCATATTGAACATCATTAGCCCCTCCCAACCATTTTAATATTTGAATAATTTCCTCATTTGTTTTTATCTGTATATCATCATTTTGAAGGGTAAAAACATATTCCCATTTATATTTCTTTTTAGATAATTCCGCCAAACAAGACATAAATGCATTTCCCATATGAACGCCTTAATGCATGACAACTTATTAAGACTTTTTAATGTTTTCTGAGCATGTTCGAGATACGGAGCTAAAGTTTTTCTGAGCCGCACCATGATTGAAGAATCATGGTGATCATAGTGAGCCGCACCATGTTTTGAAGAAAAGCGAAACTTTTGAGATTTTGGAAGGATAGAAGCCAGATTTCTTCCTTTTTCTTTAGTCGAAAATATGCTTTAAAAATTATCGGAAATCGGAAATTTTCCAAAATTTTGAAATAGGAAATCGGAAGGAAAATACGTCGCAAATTGGAAATTGTAATATAGATTGTTCAAGCGTGATAGGGGGGATATATCTTTTTCCGGGTATATTATATTACTTATAAAATTCCGGAAACAGATATTTTTCCGGAAATATACTATAATTCAAGAAGCATATATGTATATTTTTCTGGAAATATGATAAAATTCAGAAACATATGTATCTTCGAAAATATTCCAATTTTCCGGAAACATATATTCTTCAGGAAATTAAAAATATACTGAACAACTATATTTTTGGAATTATAATAAAATTCACGAAACACTAATATTTTTCCGGAATATTCTTAATTTCGATGACAGATTACCTACCATTACTATCTACAGGAAATCTTTTTGTTGGAACAATAACATTAGGGAAGCACTTAGCCAATGACTTTATTCTTTTAAAAAACTGTTTATTTCCAATTTTCGAATCAACAGCAAAACAATACCAATTTTGGGGTTGATAATTTGTGGCTAGTTCTGCTTCCAGAAATCTATAATTCTTAATAATTTTTATTAATTTTAGTAATAACTTTAATAATTTATTAATAATTTTTAAAAATTTTTTAAAATTACTCCATAAACAATTCTAGCATAGGCTAATGGATATTTCTCTTCTTTAGTGGATAAAGGCTTTTTCAAGAAATAATTTCTTCCTTTAATTGATCTACAATCCATTAATAAATTTCTTGGATCTGTATATGTTAATCTTGATTTTGCTTCGAGTTTTATATAATCCTCTTCTCCTTCAATTATTCTTTTGCAGTCTATACGTCCCTAAAAAAAATTTTTTTTTTAATTTATTTATTATCAACTTTATCATGTCGAATTTCATTTTTGATTGAATTCCAAATTTTGTCATTAATTTTTTCCAAATCTCCGTTTTTTAAATTATTTTTCGATCTGTGGTGATGCTCAGATTCAATAGACTTTAATATAAATAAATGACTTTAAAAAACTTTTTATTATCAACTTTATCATGTCCAACCCTCCCCTATTTAAAGAAATCAATTCTCCCCAAAACTGTTAATTGTTAATTTATTCTTTTTGTTATTTATCCCTTAAGTCTCCCACTAATTATTTCTTTGGAGTTCGCTCCTTTAAATTGTATTGCCTACTTTTTATTAAATAAATATTAATTGGAATTTGTGTTTGGATTTGAATTGGACTTAAGAAGAATTTAATTTAAAAAAAGTGAAAGTTAAAAGAGAAAGACCTTAAAATTTCGCACGGATCCATCATCTTTCTTTATTTTAGTTCTAACAATTTGAGGAAGCACTTGTATTGGAGTAGGGAAAATCATGTAAATAATCGCTACAATTGATGACGCTATTAAGAATACACTTAGAAAACAGTGTAAGTAAGTCTTCATTGAATAATATTTTGGATTGAATTTAATTTGGAATTTTAATTATTTTATTATTCAAATGAAAATATTTAACAAGTGGTTATCTCCATTTTAACTTTATTTTCTTGTTATTCGACAAGCAGACTATAAAACACGTCAACTTTTTTTTAGAAGTGTTGGCAGTTGTGTTGGAATTTAATAAAAGAAACAGTGATGATTAATAATTATAAGATAATACAACAATATTTATAAATAAAATATTGTGAAAAAATCATTTTTTAGATAATGCCTCGAAACAAATATTTTTAAGTGAAAAAAGAAAATACTCTCAGTTTTTATTAATATCACAATTAACTTTATCAATATCCACTTTGCCTGTTTTCACCATTTCTTTGTGAAAGCGAGTCTGAAATTTATGAAATAAAATAATTATTTTAAAAATTGCCTGAGGCCAATTTTGATAGAATGTACTATTCAATCTTTTCAATCCTTTGTCTACAAAAGTTCTACTTCTCATCTCTTCATGCCAACAAAGAAGTGCCCCAAAATCAAAATCAGCTTGAAGTTTATTTGCAAAAAGGAAATTATTGTCTCGCAAATTGACTGACTTTATAAAGATAATAGTTAAAAAGTGTTTGAAATGATATAAAAAATTATTGCAGATTATACCGCTCCATCTACATAAAAATAATATTAAATTACTAAATCCTCCAGGCCAAACATGCAAAGATCATTACGAATATATCCGCTAGGGCATAGTAGTGTGTTCGAATCTTCTACCCAAATAGAAAATCTAAATAAGAACTAGATATATTAATTTTAATTTCATTTATTATCGGCATTAATAAGGTCTATATTTTTTTAATTTCGAAAATAAATTTAAGAGAAGAAATAAAATATTTTATTAGAACGACACCCTCTATTAGAACGACACTCTTTCTTTCTTTAATTTAATTATGGGTACACCCAAACGTATCGCAGCCACAACTTCCCCCGTTCCAATGTCGGGGGAAGTTGTCCTGTCAAAGGGGGAAGTTGTTCTAGGAACAGGGGAAGTTGTTCTAAGAACGGGGAAAGTTGTTCGAATGACGGGGGATTCTTCCTTCTTCCTTTGAATTCCGAAAGGAAGAAGGAATTCCGAAAGGAAGAAAAAAAAAAAAATTCCGAAAGGAAGAAAACGGAATTCTTCCTTTCAACAACCAAGGAAGAATTCCAAAAGAAAAATAAAAATTTTGTTCGGCGGTACGTTGGGCTGCTGTACATTGGGCGGCGGTACGTTGGACCCACGGTACGTTTCTATTGAAATATAAAATTTAACTATTTTTCTTCATTAATAAAATTATTATAATGATATAGATCTTAATAAAAATTTCAAAAAAAATGTTTAAAAATCGAACGACAGTATCTATTTTAACGACAGCCTTTAATAGAACAACAGTCTATAGGGAGGTTGAAAAATAAAACGACATGTCGTTCTATTAGAGGAAATACGGTATAACTAACCTACTAACAAATGGTGTAGAGATATTTTTATCAATGCATTTATGTGTAAAAGCATTGGGTGCTCTTAACACTTCTGTTGCCAATAATGTTTGAAAAAAAAGTTCATCACAACCATATTCCCCGCTTAATTTTAAAGAGTTAAATCAATGAAGTGTTAACTACCAGTTATTTAAATGATGAAGCAATTGAGTTAAATCAAGCTTCTGTACAATAAAATCAACAAAAGTGCGTGCCAAACTAGTTTGTACATATCCTTTGGATATTTTTAAAGATAAAGGTTTTCCTTCAGTATCAACTTGATTGTTTAATTTTTCTTTAAAATTTAAATAACTTTAAACATTATTTTCTAAATTCTAACCATCTCTAAATAATTTTAAATCTTTAAAAGTCCAATTAAATTTCTTGTAAATCTTTTGAATAAGCTCTTTTTGATTTAGGCCATATTCAACATCATTAGCCCCTCCCAACCATTTTAATATTTGAATAATTTCCTCATTTGTTTTTATCTGTACGTCGTCATTTTGAAGGGTAAAAACATATTCCCATTTATATTTCTTTTTAGATAATTCTTCCAAACATGACATAAATGCTGTTCCCATATGAACGCCTTAATCCATAACAATTTATTAATAATTTTTAATGTTTTCTGATCATAAGTTCCAGAAACATTTTTCTCTGGAAAATGCTCATGAAAGTGACTGATTCCTATATGGAAATAATTCCTAAAGCATCTCTAATGCTTACAGAACATACATATATTATACCAGGGTTCTCATTCGGCTTATTTTGGAAGTACAGTACATATAAATCGACCCTCGTACTTCTGAAATTGAAAATGTGCTTATTTATAGGTACGTACTTATAAATGGACATTTTGATTAAAAATTAAATTTAAGCTTAAAATTTCCAAAATTTGCGCCTACGGACAAAAAATGGAAGAAATCTGGCTTAAAGCATCCCAAAATTCTCAAAATTTCCGCTTGCGACGCGAAAAGGTTTATTTTTGGCTTAAGGATCATCCAAAATTTTCAAAATTTTCGCCTGCGGCGCTCAAAAAGGCTCATTTAGGAGAATAATTTAAATGGCCTGAGCGTAGATGAACTTTTTAAATTGTATTTTTGTAGCGTACTTATAAATTAAAATTCTCCCACTATGTACTTATAAATTGAGCTTTTTGTACTTTAACTTAACGTTTTTCCTATGAGAACCCTGTATTATACCCAATATTATAAAATTATAGAGGCATAATATATATTTTTCCGGAAATATTATGAAATTCAGGAGGCAGTGTATTTTTGCAAAAATATAATATTCCGGAAAAGTTAATAATTTTCCGGAAATATTATATTATTCCGGAAACATTGATAATTTTTCGGGATTATTATAATATTCCGGAAACATTAATAATTTTCCTATTATAATATTCCGGAAAAGTTTATTATAATATTCCGGAAAAGTTAATAATTTTCCGGAAATATTATAATATTCCGGAAATATAATTTTCCTGGATTATTATAATATTACAGAAACATTAATAATTTTCCGGAAATATTATAATATTCCGGAAAAGTTAATAATTTTCCGGAATTATTAAATATTCCGGAAACATTGATAATTTTCCGGGATTATTAAATATTCCGGGAACATTAATAATTTTCCGGAAATATTATATTTTAATATTTCATATATTGCTATTTATTTCCTAAGGCTATGCAGTATGTGGCGTGGTGTAATGGCTAACACATCATTCCGGTTTATTATTTCCGGAATATTTTATTTATTATATGTATTTTATTATATGTATTATATGTATAATCTATTTATTATACTATATAATAAAATTCCTGAAAGCTATATTTTCCGGAATTATCCTGGAAATATTATTATTTTTTTGAAAATATTTATAACTCTGGAGGCATATAACCTTTTCCGGGTATATATTCTAAATTCCGAGGACAGATTTTTCCGGAAAATAATAAAATTCCTGTAAACATTCTAAAATTCTTAGTATTCCTCATCTAATAAATCGCATAAACGGGAAATCTACCATTACTATCTACAGGAACTCTTTTTGTTGGTACAATAACATTAGGGAAGCACTTAGCCAATGACTTTATTCTTTGAAAAAAATGTTTATCCTCAAGTTGCGAGTCAACAGCAAAACAATACCAATTTTGGGGTTGATAATTTGTTGCAAATTCAGCTTCCAAAAATCTATAACTCTTTAATGATTTTTATTAATTTTAGTAAAAATTTTTAATGGTTTATTAATGATTTAAAAAAATATTTTAAAATTACTTCATAAACAATTTTAGCATAAGCCAACGGATATTTCCCTTCTTCAGTGGATAAAGGCTTTTCGGAAAAATAATTTCTTTCTTTAATTGATCTACAATCCATTAATAAATGTCTTGGATCTTTATATGTTAATCTTGATTTTGCTTCGAGTTTTATATAATCCTCTTCTCCTTCAATTATTCTTTTGCAGTCTATACGTCCCTAAAAATTTTTTTTCTTTAAAAAAATTTATTTATTATCAACTTTATCATGTCCAATTTCATCTTTGATTGAATTCCAAATTTTGTCATTAATTTTTTCCAAATCTCCGTTTTTTAAATTATTTTTCGATTCGTTATCCTCCTTTGTTTCTGGTTTAACAATTTGAGGAAATTTGAGCACATGTATTGGAGAAGTAGGGAAAATCATGTAAATAATCGCTACAATAGATGCCGCTATTAAGAAGACAATTAAAAAACAGTGTAAAAAACTCTTCATTGAATAATATTTTGGATTGAATTTAATTTGGAATTTTAATTATTTTATTATTCAAATATAAATATTTAACAAGTGGTTATCTCCATTTTAAATTTATTTCCTTGTAATTTTAATTAGTTTATTTATTCATTATTTAACAATTGTTTAACTTTATTTCTTTGTTATTCGACACAATAAAACACGTGGCAATTTTGACGTCTCGTCTTTTTTCACTTTTTTAAATATAATACTTCAAAATTTTCAGAAACTTCTCCCGCGCGCAATAATTTAAGAGTTTTTTCATAAGGATCCTCAAAAATTTTCGTATGCGACGCAATAAATGTCAGATTTTGGCTTGAAGATCTTCCAAAATTTCCAAAATCTAATTGCAGAATAATTGATAATGTAGAGTAATTGGTGTTGATGTGAAGAATATGTTGCTTATGGTCACAGATGCAGCAAAGTATATTCTTAAAGCTGCACGTGCATTGAAAAATTTTTTACCCAAAATTTATACATGTCTTCAAAGATCCCAACCTATAAGATTGATACGTTAGTCGTCTTGGATTGAAGCAGCGGTGTTTACCCCGGTCATGAGACATTAGGATGTCGTCAGATATATCAGCATCATTGAAATTCGCTCCAAAAACTTACTGCGATATATAACGTTCTTTTTCGTCATATAAGACAATTTTATCTGACAATAGGAGCAGAGGTGGGTCGGAACAGTCAGAGGTCTCGAAAATCGGAAGAGCCGGAAATTGAACTGGCTCAAAAGTCGGAAATCGGAAATCAATTTTTTTCGGAAATCGGAAGGAAAAAACGCCGGAAATCGGAATTCCGACCCACCTCTGGTTTGGAGCTCTAAATATTATATGAAATGCGATATTTACTTTTTGCCAATCTTTTCCGAAAATCGGCATAAGCGTCCTTCTTCATGAATTCTTTTATCTGTATTAAATGTTGAATCTTTAACCATTTTATAAATTCTTCAATATCTGGTTCGGTATCCCTTGCATTCCAACCTCCATATTCTATTACGTTCACAAATTCTATGACAAATTTATTTGGGTCAGTTATTTTTTCATTTAATAGTTTCTTGATAAAAATAATAAAAAATTATCTTGGTTTAAATATAGTCAGACTTGGCCATCGAATTCTGACAGAGTCTGCCGTCAAGTTCTGACAGCAGGCATTCCTAATCTTCGCCCTATCCGCCTCCTATTGGACCTAACCAGTAGGCTATAAGATATTAACTAGATAGGGTGTTGAATTTTTTTATAGTCTCCCAGTCCCTCTTAATCCCAAAGGGAGATCAGTTAAGTTATCTGTTATATTCTCTCTGTTGACGAAAGTTTAAATAAAGCTTCTATACATTTACATACCTGCTGTCCAGGATCTATACTTTCTGACATTTTTAACTCCAATAAATATTTCTGAGCTTCAAACCACCCTAAAAATAAACGGATCCATTCAGATAATTCATAAGTATTATCAATAAAAAATATTGTGTCATATCGTCTATGAATTCTAAGTTTAGAACTTTCCCATGCCGACTTTATTTGATTTTTAATTCTACAACATCCCCATGTTTGATTCTTTCCACGTTTATTGCAGCATTTTTCATGAATTTTATTATCCATCCAGGTATACCAAACAAATAAATGCGCAGCTAACTTATAAATTAAAATTCTCCCACTATGTACTTATAAATTGAGCTTTTTGTACTTTAACTTAACGTTTTTCCTATGAGAACCCTGTATTATACCCAATATTATAAAATTCTAGAGGCATAATATATATTTTTCCGGAAATATTATGAAATTCAGGAGGCAGTGTATTTTTGCGAAAATATAATATTCCGGAAAAGTTAATAATTTTCCGGAAATATTATATTATTCCGGAAACATTGATAATTTTTCGGAATTATTATAATATTCCGGAAACATAATAATTTTCCTATTATAATATTCTGGAAAAGTCTATTATAATATTCCGGAAAAGTTAATAATTTTCCCGAAATATTATATTATTCCGGAAACATTGATAATTTTTCGGGATTATTATAATATTCCGGAAACATTAATAATTTTCCTATTATAATATTCCGGAAAAGTTAATAATTTTCCGGAAATATTATAATATTCCGGAAATATAATTTTCCGGGATTATTATAATATTCCAGAAACATTAATAATTTTCCGGAAATATTATAATATTCCGGAAACATTAATAATTTTCCTATTATAATATTCCGGAAAAGTTAATAATTTTCCGGAAATATTATAATATTCCGGAAATATAATTTTCCGGGATTATTATAATATTCCAGAAACATTAATAATTTTCCGGAAATATTATAATATTCCGGAAAAGTTAATAATTTTCCGGAATTATTAAATATTCCGGAAACATTGATAATTTTCCGGGATTATTAAATATTCCGGGAACATTAATAATTTTCCGGAAATATTATATTTTAATATTTCATATATTGCTATTTATTTCCTAAGGCTATGCAGTATGTGGCGTGGTGTAATGGCTAACACATCATTCCGGTTTATTATTTCCGGAATATTTTATTTATTATATGTATATGTATAATCTATTTATTATACTATATAATAAAATTCCTGAAAGCTATATTTTCCGGAATTATCCTGGAAATATTATTATTTTTTTGAAAATATTTATAACTCTGGAGGCATATAACTTTTTCCGGGTATATATTCTAAATTCCGAGGACAGATTTTTCCGGAAAATAATAAAATTCCTGTAAACATTCTAAAATTCTTAGTATTCCTCATCTAATAAATCGCATAAACGGGAAATCTACCATTACTATCTACAGGAACTCTTTTTGTTGGTACAATAACATTAGGGAAGCACTTAGCCAATGACTTTATTCTTTGAAAAAAATGTTTATCCTCAAGTTGCGAGTCAACAGCAAAACAATACCAATTTTGGGGTTGATAATTTGTTGCAAATTCAGCTTCCAAAAATCTATAACTCTTTAATGATTTTTATTAATTTTAGTAAAAATTTTTAATGGTTTATTAATGATTTAAAAAAATATTTTAAATTACTTCATAAACAATTTTAGCATAAGCCAACGGATATTTCCCTTCTTCAGTGGATAAAGGCTTTTCGGAAAAATAATTTCTTTCTTTAATTGATCTACAATCCATTAATAAATGTCTTGGATCTTTATATGTTAATCTTGATTTTGCTTCGAGTTCTACATAACTCTTATCTCCTTCAATTATTCTTTTGCAGTCTATACGTCCCTAAAAAATTTTTTTCTTTAAAAAAATTTATTTATTATCAACTTTATCATGTCCAATTTCATCTTTGATTGAATTCCAAATTTTTTCATTAATTTTTTCCAAATCTCCGTTTTTTAAATTATTTTTCGATTCGTTATCCTCCTTTGTTTCTGGTTTAACAATTTGAGGAAATTTGAGCACATGTATTGGAGAAGTAGGGAAAATCATGTAAATAATCGCTACAATAGATGCCGCTATTAAGAAGACAATTAAAAAACAGTGTAAAAAGGTCTTCATTGAATGATATTTTGGATTGAATTTAATTTGGAATTTTAATTATTTTATTATTCAAATATAAATATTTAACAAGTGGTTATCTCCATTTTAAATTTATTTCCTTGTAATTTTAATTAGTTTATTTATTCAATATTTAACAATTGTTTAACTTTATTTCTTTGTTATTCGACACAATAAAACACGTGGCAATTTTGACGTCTCGTCTTTTTTCACTTTTTTAAATATAATACTTCAAAATTTTCAGAAACTTCTCCCGCGCGCAATAATTTAAGAGTTTTTTCATAAGGATCCTCAAAAATTTTCGTATGCGACGCAATAAATGTCAGATTTTGGCTTGAAGATCTTCCAAAATTTCCAAAATCTAATTGCAGAATAATTGATAATGTAGAGTAATTGGTGTTGATGTGAAGAATATGTTGCTTATGGTCACAGATGCAGCAAAGTATATTCTTAAAGCTGCACGTGCATTGAAAAATTTTTTACCCAAAATTTATACATGTCTTCAAAGATCCCAACCTATAAGATTGATACGTTAGTCGTCTTGGATTGAAGCAGCGGTGTTTACCCCGGTCATGAGACATTAGGATGTCGTCAGATATATCAGCATCATTGAAATTCGCTCCAAAAACTTACTGCGATATATAACGTTCTTTTTCGTCATATAAGACAATTTTATCTGACAATAGGAGCAGAGGTGGGTCGGAACAGTCAGAGGTCTCGAAAATCGGAAGAGCCGGAAATTGAACTGGCTCAAAAGTCGGAAATCGGAAATCAATTTTTTTCGGAAATCGGAAGGAAAAAACGCCGGAAATCGGAATTCCGACCCACCTCTGGTTTGGAGCTCTAAATATTATATGAAATGCGATATTTACTTTTTGCCAATCTTTTCCGAAAATCGGCATAAGCGTCCTTCTTCATGAATTCTTTTATCTGTATTAAATGTTGAATCTTTAACCATTTTATAAATTCTTCAATATCTGGTTCGGTATCCCTTGCATTCCAACCTCCATATTCTATTACGTTCACAAATTCTATGACAAATTTATTTGGGTCAGTTATTTTTTCATTTAATAGTTTCTTGATAAAAATAATAAAAAATTATCTTGGTTTAAATATAGTCAGACTTGGCCATCGAATTCTGACAGAGTCTGCCGTCAAGTTCTGACAGCAGGCATTCCTAATCTTCGCCCTATCCGCCTCCTATTGGACCTAACCAGTAGGCTATAAGATATTAACTAGATAGGGTGTTGAATTTTTTTATAGTCTCCCAGTCCCTCTTAATCCCAAAGGGAGATCAGTTAAGTTATCTGTTATATTCTCTCTGTTGACGAAAGTTTAAATAAAGCTTCTATACATTTACATACCTGCTGTCCAGGATCTATACTTTCTGACATTTTTAACTCCAATAAATATTTCTGAGCTTCAAACCACCCTAAAAATAAACGGATCCATTCAGATAATTCATAAGTATTATCAATAAAAAATATTGTGTCATATCGTCTATGAATTCTAAGTTTAGAACTTTCCCATGCCGACTTTATTTGATTTTTAATTCTACAACATCCCCATGTTTGATTCTTTCCACGTTTATTGCAGCATTTTTCATGAATTTTATTATCCATCCAGGTATACCAAACAAATAAATGCGCAGCTAACTTATAAATTAAAATTCTCCCACTATGTACTTATAAATTGAGCTTTTTGTACTTTAACTTAACGTTTTTCCTATGAGAACCCTGTATTATACCCAATATTATAAAATTCTAGAGGCATAATATATATTTTTCCGGAAATATTATGAAATTCAGGAGGCAGTGTATTTTTGCGAAAATATAATATTCCGGAAAAGTTAATAATTTTCCGGAAATATTATATTATTCCGGAAACATTGATAATTTTTCGGAATTATTATAATATTCCGGAAACATTAATAATTTTCCTATTATAATATTCTGGAAAAGTCTATTATAATATTCCGGAAAAGTTAATAATTTTCCCGAAATATTATATTATTCCGGAAACATTGATAATTTTTCGGGATTATTATAATATTCCGGAAACATTAATAATTTTCCTATTATAATATTCCGGAAAAGTTAATAATTTTCCGGAAATATTATAATATTCCGGAAATATAATTTTCCGGGATTATTATAATATTCCAGAAACATTAATAATTTTCCGGAAATATTATAATATTCCGGAAACATTAATAATTTTCCTATTATAATATTCCGGAAAAGTTAATAATTTTCCGGAAATATTATAATATTCCGGAAATATAATTTTCCGGGATTATTATAATATTCCAGAAACATTAATAATTTTCCGGAAATATTATAATATTCCGGAAAAGTTAATAATTTTCCGGAATTATTAAATATTCCGGAAACATTGATAATTTTCCGGGATTATTAAATATTCCGGGAACATTAATAATTTTCCGGAAATATTATATTTTAATATTTCATATATTGCTATTTATTTCCTAAGGCTATGCAGTATGTGGCGTGGTGTAATGGCTAACACATCATTCCGGTTTATTATTTCCGGAATATTTTATTTATTATATGTATATGTATAATCTATTTATTATACTATATAATAAAATTCCTGAAAGCTATATTTTCCGGAATTATCCTGGAAATATTATTATTTTTTTGAAAATATTTATAACTCTGGAGGCATATAACTTTTTCCGGGTATATATTCTAAATTCCGAGGACAGATTTTTCCGGAAAATAATAAAATTCCTGTAAACATTCTAAAATTCTTAGTATTCCTCATCTAATAAATCGCATAAACGGGAAATCTACCATTACTATCTACAGGAACTCTTTTTGTTGGTACAATAACATTAGGGAAGCACTTAGCCAATGACTTTATTCTTTGAAAAAAATGTTTATCCTCAAGTTGCGAGTCAACAGCAAAACAATACCAATTTTGGGGTTGATAATTTGTTGCAAATTCAGCTTCCAAAAATCTATAACTCTTTAATGATTTTTATTAATTTTAGTAAAAATTTTTAATGGTTTATTAATGATTTAAAAAAATATTTTAAATTACTTCATAAACAATTTTAGCATAAGCCAACGGATATTTCCCTTCTTCAGTGGATAAAGGCTTTTCGGAAAAATAATTTCTTTCTTTAATTGATCTACAATCCATTAATAAATGTCTTGGATCTTTATATGTTAATCTTGATTTTGCTTCGAGTTCTACATAACTCTTATCTCCTTCAATTATTCTTTTGCAGTCTATACGTCCCTAAAAAATTTTTTTCTTTAAAAAAATTTATTTATTATCAACTTTATCATGTCCAATTTCATCTTTGATTGAATTCCAAATTTTTTCATTAATTTTTTCCAAATCTCCGTTTTTTAAATTATTTTTCGATTCGTTATCCTCCTTTGTTTCTGGTTTAACAATTTGAGGAAATTTGAGCACATGTATTGGAGAAGTAGGGAAAATCATGTAAATAATCGCTACAATAGATGCCGCTATTAAGAAGACAATTAAAAAACAGTGTAAAAAGGTCTTCATTGAATGATATTTTGGATTGAATTTAATTTGGAATTTTAATTATTTTATTATTCAAATATAAATATTTAACAAGTGGTTATCTCCATTTTAAATTTATTTCCTTGTAATTTTAATTAGTTTATTTATTCAATATTTAACAATTGTTTAACTTTATTTCTTTGTTATTCGACACAATAAAACACGTGGCAATTTTGACGTCTCGTCTTTTTTCACTTTTTTAAATATAATACTTCAAAATTTTCAGAAACTTCTCCCGCGCGCAATAATTTAAGAGTTTTTTCATAAGGATCCTCAAAAATTTTCGTATGCGACGCAATAAATGTCAGATTTTGGCTTGAAGATCTTCCAAAATTTCCAAAATCTAATTGCAGAATAATTGATAATGTAGAGTAATTGGTGTTGATGTGAAGAATATGTTGCTTATGGTCACAGATGCAGCAAAGTATATTCTTAAAGCTGCACGTGCATTGAAAAATTTTTTACCCAAAATTTATACATGTCTTCAAAGATCCCAACCTATAAGATTGATACGTTAGTCGTCTTGGATTGAAGCAGCGGTGTTTACCCCGGTCATGAGACATTAGGATGTCGTCAGATATATCAGCATCATTGAAATTCGCTCCAAAAACTTACTGCGATATATAACGTTCTTTTTCGTCATATAAGACAATTTTATCTGACAATAGGAGCAGAGGTGGGTCGGAACAGTCAGAGGTCTCGAAAATCGGAAGAGCCGGAAATTGAACTGGCTCAAAAGTCGGAAATCGGAAATCAATTTTTTTCGGAAATCGGAAGGAAAAAACGCCGGAAATCGGAATTCCGACCCACCTCTGAATAGGGTGCCTTACCCCAGAGAATATTGAAATGTACTTAATGTAGCTAAAATATGCAATAAATTTTTTAATTAGTGCATTTTGTTGCCAAATTTTATTCAATATTTTGGCCCATAATTTCCAATTTTTCTGATTTTAGTCCATATTTTCAACTTTTTCAGTCCGTAATTTATGCTTATATTTCACGATTGATCGTTCATACAGACCCTAGTACTGATTATTAATTATAAGATCATACAACAATATTTATAAATAAAATATTGTAAAAAATCATTTTTTAGATAATGCCTCGAAACAAATATTTTTAAGTGAAAAAAGAAAGTACTCTCAGTTTTTATTAATATCACAATTAAATTTATCAATATCCACTTTGCCTGTTTTTAGCATTTCTTTGTTAAAACGAGTCTGAAATTTATAAAATAAATTAATAAAAGTTTTAAAAATTGCCTGAGGCCAATTTCGATAAAATGTACTATTCAATCTTTTCAATCCCTTATCTACCAAAGTTCTATTTCTCATCTCTTCATGCCAACAAAGAATGGCCCCAAAATCAAGATCAGCTTGAATTTTATTTGCAAAAAGGAAATTATTATCTCTCAAATTTTTTGCCTTAAGAAAATTAACTGTAAAAATTTAACAAGTTTTAAATAACCAAGTCCTCAATGCCAATAACACAAATAGCGTGGTTATACATGCCGCTAAAACATTTTGGGGTTGATGAATAGATCCAAGCGGAAAATCTAAAGGAAAAATTAAATCTCCAATTACTTATAAATGGCCTATCCAGTTGAATAGCCACTAATGTTAGTATTAATAAATGCCAAATCGTGGATACAATATTAATAAATTAATTATTACCCCTTTTGATTAATTATCCTCTCAGCAAGAGGTTGCAACAATAATCATCAGGGTAATTATTAGAGTTTCACCGGAAAGTTCCGATGTTTTTTTGGTTCCGGTTCCGAAAAGTTCCGGTGTGCCTGAACTTTGAAAAATTCCGGTTCCGGGATCCTGAACTAAAATTGGATCCGTATCCGCTCCGGTCAAAATTTCGGTTCCGGTGAAACATTAGTAATTATTGGAGCATATACGATATCAACGAATTTGAAGGAATTAATACGATATTGAGAACGTAGAAGAATTAGGAAAGCTATTTAAAATTCATTGGAATTCAGAACCTTGTAATATAAGGCACATCAACTTTTTTATCAAGACATTTGTGAGTAAAAGCACTGGGTGCCTTTAAATCATCAGATGCCGTTAATGTTTGGAAAAATAATTCATCAGCCCCATAATTCCTTCAAAAAAATAAATTTATTTATTTAGTAAGTATATTAAACCAAGAATTCAATTGTCTAATAATTTTGTCCAAATTAATTTTTTGTACAATGAAATCAACAAAAGGGCGTGCCAAACTAGTTTGCACATATCCTTTACTTAATTTTAAGGATAAAGGTTTTCCTTCAGTATCAACTTGATTATTTAATTTTTCTTTAAAATTTAAATTATTTTAAATATTATTTTCTAAATTCTAACCATCTTTAAATAAATTTAAATCTTTAAAAGTCCAGTTGAATTTAGTATGTAAACTTTTAATCATATTTTGCTTGTTTGGATTTCTAAATTCATATTCAACATCATTAGCCCCACCCAACCATTTTAATATTTGAATAATTTCCTCATTTGTTTTTATCTGCATATCATCATTTTGAAGGGTAAAAACATATTCCCATTTATATTTCTTTTTAGATAATTCCTCCAAACATGACATAAATGCATTTCCCATGTAATGCCCTGAAAATAAAATTAATTATTTTGAACAGAATAAATGGGAACCAGTGATGCGAGAGTTTCAGTTCCAGTTCCGGAACTGTAACCGTGGAACCGGTAAAGGTAAAGAAAACCGGTAAGGAACCGGTTCCAAGACTGGAACTGCCAACATTTTGGAACTTCCACATCACTGTTTGGAATATAAATGAATGGTTTTTGAAAGGGAAGGGTTCTTTATCCTTCGGTGATCAACTCAATTTTGATTCAGCCGAAACTCTAATTATCCTCTATTTTTTATTCACCAAGTATGGAATCTTTTCCGGCTCCCGCCGATTTTAGTCTTTTATTTGCTCTTCCGTTTCTGCCCTCCGCTTTCCATTTTTTGTTTCCATCCCTCACATAGAGTTCAGAGGTATCGGGATTTAGACAAAAAACGGTGTTCGGTATTATGGAATGGTGATACCGATACCGATCCCACCACGGGATAGAGATTAGCCGAAATCGGGATCGGTATTTGGAACAGAGATCCCGTTCCCGATCCAGACCTGATTGGGACCGTTCAATCTGCTTCGATTTAGTATATAAATTAAAAAATAAGCAAACTAACCGTCTCTATCCACCGGATACCGTATATTAGGAATTATAATGTTTTTGAAACATTTAGCCAAGGAGCGCACTCTTTTACCAAAAAGTTCCCTGGCTTTCGAATCAATAGCAAAACAATACCAATTTTGGGGACGATAATTAGTAGCTAATTCTGCCTCCAAAACCCGGTAATCCTTTAAATTAAAATTTAATTTTTTTTTATTTTCTCATAAAACTTTATAAACAATTCTAGCATAAGCTAATGGATATTTCCCTTCTTCAGTAGATAAAGGCTTTTCCAAAAAATAATTTCTCTGCTTAATTGATCTGCAATTCATGAATAAATTTCTTGGATCTGTATATGTTAATCTAGATTTTGCTTCGAGTTTTATATAATCCTCGTCTCCTTTAATTATTCTTTTACATTCTATACGCTTCTAAAAGTTTTTTATTTTTTTGAGAGATTTAGAAGTGTTCGTTAACCGAGATAGATATATCTCGGTACTTTTCCGTTCTGTCACACCCCCCTAAATTAATGCTCAGAATGTCATATATAGGGTAATAAAAGGTGCTGAGTCGAATGGTACCACTCTTTTTTCCCGGAGATGACATTGGACTGAGATATAAAGCTCGAAATGGTCAAAAACCATAAAGTCATTTTTGGCCCAAAAAATTCTAATATGCAAATAAGAGCTCATTCGAAAGAGCTCATCGATGTGAGTCGAAAGGCGTCAAAATCAACGAAATCTGATCTATTTGGACCGAGATACAGGCTTTTGAAAATTGGCCCATAAAGGGTTACTTGGTTATTTTTGTATCGTAACTTTGTCCAAACTTATCCAATCACGGTGATTTTGGTGTTTTTCGACTCAGCTCGATGAGCGTTTGTCGATTGAGCATTTATTTCCATATTAGAATTTTTTATCCCAAAAATCACCTTATGGTTTTTGACCATTTCGATCCCTTATCTCGGTCCAATGTCATCTCCGGGAAAAAAGAGTGGTACCATTCGACTCAGCACCTTTTATTACCCAATATATGACATTTTGAACATTAATTTAGGGGGGTGTGGCAGAACGGAAAAGTACCTATATCTCGAGCTAACCGAGATTTAAATACCGACTAACCTTTTTGTGTCTAATTTCATTCTTAATCGAATTCCAAATTTTTTCATTAATTTCATCCAAATCTGGTTTAAATTCTTTATCAGATTTAGCAATTTCTTTAATTTTATCTTTTAATCCAGCTGGTGGGAGTACTACGGTAGTTTCTCCCACCTCCGGAATTTGAGGTGGATGATGATGCTTTTTTTCTTCCTTAATTTTAACCGGATCATCAACTTTTTTAAGTTGGACATCCTTTTTATTGTCTTTCCCTCCATCCTTCTTATCCTTTTCTTTATCCTTTTTATTGTCCTTCCCTTTATCCTTTTTATTGTCCTTCCCTTTATCCTTTTTATTGTCCTTCCCTTTATCCTTTTTATTGTCCTTCCCCTCATTCTTGACTTGGACATAGACTTTCTCAGGTATTGAAGTAGGCATAAGAGGAAGTAGTTCTTCTAAAGGTGAGATTGGAAGGCTTGATCTTTCAAATAATACTTTTGGGGGTGTAACTAGATAAAGCATTATAGTAATAAATAACGCTGCCGTGACAATGAACAAATTGTTTATCCGAATACGTCGCATTTCTAAAGTAAAATGAATTAGATAACGGAGGGATTGGGACTGTTAAAAGACAGACTGGTTTTAATTCGGATGCCTAGCTGGCAGAAAAAAATAAGTTCACGATTTTGGGGTCCGGGATTCATAACCCGAAAAACGTCGGGAATTCACGAGTTCTGAAATCGGGTATAAGTCATAAAATTAAGTTTTTAAATAAATAAATATTTATGCAATAAATTACACGGTACAATAAATTATACACCCAGAGAGGTACAAAAAAATATAAGGTCAATAAAAATAATTAAAAAAAAAGAAAATTTAAAAAGGGGACAATGGCAGACAAAGACATGGAAACTGATTTTGGTATCCGTATCCGGATATTTACGGCGGATAAAGACGGATATCCGCAGGCATTTATATAATATCTGTATCCATATCCGTATCCATGTCCTATTCTGGACAATGGAATTTTTCAGAATTCCCTGGAGAACTAGGAAGTTTTTAAAAAAAAATTTTTTTCAGAATTATTTTGAAATTTAATCAGATTTAAAATCAATAGAATGGTTAAAATAATAAATTAAAAAATAATATTTTAAAATAATTCAAACACAAAAATAGTCAACATCTTCATAAAATATATAGGTAGATGTTTTTTAAAATGAGTTGGCAATAGTGTTGGAATTTTTAAGGAAAATAACAATTATTTTTTAACTTTATTTGGGAATAAAAATAATTTTTTTGAAAGGGGAAAATTAAAAATTAAATTCAATAAATTCTCTTAAAATTATCTGAGGAAATTAAAAAGGATATATATAAAAATAAATAAGTCAATTACAGTACTTTCTATAGAAGATCTCCATGGGCCTTTATTTTTCAATCATACTCCAAAGGGGTGTACTTTATTGAAAAAGGGATCTAATAAAAAAGGGTGGTGATTCTTCAACTGCCCCCCCCCACAAAATAAGGTGCTCTGTAGTCTCGTCAGAGGTTAGTTTCGTCAGAGGACATTTTCGTCAGAATTAGTTCCGTCAGAGGTCCTTCTCGTCAGAGGTCAGTTTCGTCAGAGGGTTTTTTCGTCAGAGATGAGTTTCGTCAGAGGCCTTCTTCGTCAGTAAGGCTCCCTTTTTAAAAATTTAATTAAACGGCAATATTATGACTAATACATATTTGTTCATGTTTCCGGGTCGATTGAAACAAATGAGGTGTCATTCGAAAGGGCTCAAAAAACTGAGTCTAATTTGTTTTGGAAGAAGTTTATCCGACATTCCGGGACCGAATTAAAGACTCCTGAATCCAGAAAAATCACATGGAGGCATCACCTCGTCGCGCTCGAGTCACTCGTCGAGCTGACTCGAATGAGCTATCATTTGTATACTCAAATTTTTATAACCAAAAATTTATAACCCCAAGTCTTTTATAACTCCAAGTCATAACTGCGTTCAAGTTATTGAATCCGGACGCCCAGGTGTCTCATTAAAGTCTCAAAAATAGTTTTGTGTCATTTTCCGGAACTCATCCCCATAGATCGCATGTCCTATATCAAAGCCAATTTGGGAAAGATTGTGCTAAAGCTCGTTGGAGCTGTTTTTGATTCATGGCTTTTGTTTAATTTTAGTAGATTGGATAGCGAAGTTGACGATGATTTTAATGAGAAAAATGTTCATTTAATACTCTAAATTTATTTATAGAATTTCTAATAGGTATAAATTTTTCAAAATTTTAAAAAAATTTCAGAAAAATAATTATAAAAAGATCAGCAGATAAGTTGTGACGATTTTTAACATTTTCCCTTTCTGACCATTTTGAAAAATAATTCGTTTAGGTATATCGTGTATTTTACGCGTATAGGCATTTTAGATTAAATAAGAGAAGAGTTAAGGAAAAGTAAAGCAGTTAGAGAAAAGCAAAATTATTAAAGAATGAATAAATAGTAGTGTTCTATGTATGTTTATGTTGTAATTTATTTCCCGGTGAAAATTTATAAATTTTCGGAGCTTATTTTTTTAATTTTATGAGCTATTTTTCGGGCGCCCCATAAAGACCACCTGCTTATGCGGGAGGCAATCAAGTCCCCCTGCCTTCGTGCAGGGGGCAACTCAAGTCCCCCTGCCTTCGTGCAGGGGGCAACTCAAGTCCCCCTGCCTTCGTGCAGGGGGCAACTCAAGTCCCCCTGCCTCCGTGCAGGGGGCAACTCAAGTCCCCCTGCCTTCGTGCAGTGGGCAACTCAAGTCCCCCTGCCTCCGTGCAGGGGGCAACTCAAGTCCCCCTGCCTCCGTGCAGGGGGCAACTCAAGTCCCCCTGCCTCCGTGCAGGGGGCAACTCAAGTCCCCCTGCCTTCGTGCAGGGGGCAAATCAAGTCCCCCTGCCTCCGTGCAGGGGGCAACTCAAGTCCCCCTGCCTTCGTGCAGGGGGCAACTCAAGTCCCCCTGCCTCCGTGCAGTGGGCAACTCAAGTCCCCCTACCTCCGTGCAGGGGGCAACTCAAGTCCCCCTGCCATCGTGCAGGGGGCAACTCAAGTCCCCCTGCCTCCGTGCCGGGGGCAACTCCAGGCCCCCTGCCTTCGTGCAGGGGGCAACTCAAGTCCCCCTGCCTTCGTGCAGGGGGCAACTCAAGTCCCCCTGCCTTCGTGCAGGGGGCAACTCAAGTCCCCCTGCCTCCGTGCAGGGGGCAACTCAAGTCCCCCTGCCTCCGTGCAGGGGGCAACTCAAGTCCCCCTGCCTTCGTGCAGGGGGCAAATCAAGTCCCCCTGCCTCCGTGCAGGGGGCAACTCAAGTCCCCCTGCCATCGTGCAGGGGGCAACTCAAGTCCCCCTGCCTCCGTGCCGGGGGCAACTCAAGTCCCCCTACCTCCGTGCAGGGGGCAACTCAAGTCCCCCTGCCTCCGTGCAGGGGGCAACTCAAGTCCCCCTGCCTCCGTGCAGGGGGCAACTCAAGTCCCCCTGCCTTCGTGCAGGGGGCAACTCAAGTCCCCCTGCCTTCGTGCAGGGGGCACAAATTTTGGAGGACCCCTGCCTCGTGCAGGGGGCACAAATTTTGGAGCGTCCGTGTGCCGTTTTGTACATGGACCTGCCCTCTGCTTCGGAGGGGGCTTTTAATAATGGGGGGGGGTCTATTAGAGTGAGAGCCTCTAATACAGAAAAAGGGGATTTCATATAGAAAAAAAGTAATTAAATAAAAAAATTTTTGGTCAAATCATGTACAATTAAATTTGTCAATGTCTACTTTGCCTTGTCGCCTCCATTCCTGATGAAAACGTGTCTGAAAAACTTAAGTTTAATTTTTCAAAAATTTTTTTCAAAAAAAAACTCGCCTGAGGCCAATTTTGATATATCGTAGCATTTAATTTTTTTAATCGGCTTTCTAAAATATTCCTCCTCCTCATTTCTTCATGCCAACAAATAATCGCTCCAAAATCGTATTTTGGCATCATTTTATTGACAAATAAATATTTTAAATTGTGGAAATTGTGCCACTAAATTATTTAAAAAATTTTAAAAAATTTCAAAAAAAAAATATTTTTTGAAAATATACCAAATCATCTATTCCAAATACACAACTATAATGACGAAAATTATTACTATAACATTTGTCTTTGTGCTCAAATTCCCAAATGTTGTATCTTTAATGAACAAAATTTATCTTCCTTTTTACAAATAATAATTTTTATCCCCTTCTAAGGAAGGATGTTCAAAATCTGTAGCACGAGAAACTAAGATTGATATTTGAACCTTAACTAGGCCCGATCTATCCTAGCGCTTTATGAGCATGATGGCTCGTCGACCCGTATTGAAATTTTAAGAGACGGTTACTGGGCCGTATACAGCTGGATTATTTTTGTGACATACTGCTTGTCAAAGTTTTATTTAAAGATAACGGCTCAAAACTTATTCAGAAATATCTGTCAGCAAGAGCTGCTCACACCGAACATGTATCATAAACATTTATAAGCTTTAAGTCTGGATTTGGATAAATAGTTTGTGTGTAAGAATATTAGTAACGAACTCCATCAATATTTTACTCCCGTGTTTATAAAAAATATTAATTGTTTTACCGAGTCACATACGGCACATTAATTTTTTGATCAATGCATTTATGTGTGAAGGCATTAGGTGCTTTTAAATCGTCTGAAGCCAAAAGTGTTTGAATAAAAAATTCATCCCCCGCATATTCCCTTAAATTTAAAAAATTTTTTTGCGATTAAAAAATAATTTTTGGAACCAATTGTCCAACTGATCAAGCATTTTGGTTAAATCGAGTTTGTTAACTATAAACTCCACAAAAAAACGTGCCAGACTTGCTTGAATGTTGCCACTTGCCAAAGACAATGTAAGAGGTAATCCTTGTTCATTAAAGCGTTTGTTTAGTGATGCTTTTAATTAAGGATTTTTAATAAAATTGATAAGGTTTTAAAAATATTCGAGCCTCATTTACCTTCCGCCCACTCTCATCCATAATTAAGTTCTCCTCAAGCCTATTTCAATCCTAAGAGAGTTGTGTAGTGGTATTACTAGGCATATAAGCAGTCGGACTATAATAGTACAGAAGCCAGTGTCAGTCTAGTTGGTCCTACTACATAAATAGTTCTGATAGCTCCCGCTTTCCTTAGTCTAATCCAGCCAAATCAGAGCTGCACGCAATTGCGGATTTCGAGATGCGGAATTTTTTCTCAATTTCGTGCAGCCTGAACCAAATAAAGCATAGCCCTCATCGTTGAGTAACACTTATTCTTATCTCAAACCTCGGAAAACCTTGGAACTGACAGGGAGTATCTAGAAAGAGGCCCGATATAACAACTATTCTTACCATCTTTAAAAATTTTTAGGGATTCAAACGTCCAATTAAATTTTCTATTGAGCCCTTCTAGTCTATCCCTTTCTACTTTACTATGAAAATTATATTCGGCATCACAAGCCCCACCAAGCCATTTAAATATTTGAACCATTTCCTCGTTAGTTTTTATTTGAATGTCGTGATTCTGGAGTGTCACTAAATATTCCCATTTTCTTTCTTTTTTAATTAATTCTTTGAAACAGGATAGATGGGCCTTTCCCATACCGTGACCTTGAAAAAAAAATTTTTTTGAAATTTTTTTCAAAATTTTCCAACCTCCACTATCTACAGGATATCTACTCCTCGGAATTATAATATTTTTAAAACAACTGGCCAAAGCCAAAATTTTTTCATAAAAAATATCATCTGCCTTCGAATCAACAGCAAAACAATACCAATTTTGGGGGTGATAATTAGTAGCTAATTCTGCCTCCAAAAACCGATAATCCTTTAAATTAATTTAATCAAATTAATTTTTCAATTAAATTAGAGCTACTTGATTAACTATTCGAGCAAAAGCCAACGGAAATTTTTTTTCATCCTCAGATCGGGTTATATTCAAAAAATGATTCCTCTCATAGATATCCTCACACTTTAAAGACAAATTTGGATTGTCTTTATAAGTTATTATTTTATTTTGCAAATTATATAAATAGTCTTTGTCCCCATGGACTATACGTTCACAATTAAATCTGTTCTGAAAAAAAATTTTTTTTTAATTTTTAGTGCTGATTTAAAAGCGAGTTTATTATCAAAAGGTGGATCTCAACTCCGTGGAGTCTCCAATCTTAGGAAGATGAGGCCCTTTTCTTCTCTCGTTTAGACTTTTCTCGTCTGGTTCGATCCGATTTTCCTTTCGGCTACCATTTTTGGATCAAGGACAGGTGCAAGGGGACAAAATGCTCCGGTCCCTGCTCCAAATGTCCAAAATAATTTCCTATTCATGTTCTAACTATCCCCTAAACACCTCTATACATGAGAAAACCCAACGGATAAACCCTTGAGAAACGGCAGAGATATACATAAATTCATTATTCTCTAAAATCTTTCCCGATGGTAACCAACTACCATTTTTTATGGCATATTTATTTAATAATTCTGAGAATATCTTTAGTCTTTTTAGTGGGATTTTTTATTATTTTTTAAAATTTCCCCAAATTATATTTAAATAAAAATCACCCAAGTTGCATTTTGTTCAGTTTCAAAGGCTTCCCAAATTTTTTTGTTAATTTGATCGAAAGCATTTTCTTTCGTCCTTTCCTCTTTAAAAATAACATCAAAATTATCTTCCTTTAAAGGTTTTCCAATATGAAAATCCGGAGATATTAAAAACAAATAACACAAAATAATTACAACTGCAAAGCACAATAAATAGGCACAACGACGTTTATGATGAGTTAACTATAAATTGTTGTTTAAAAAATGAAAATTTGGGGATTTTTTGGTAAAAATGAAATAACGTTTTTAATTCATAAATAAATCCTTGAGTATTCTTTAATAGCGATACCCCCTCTATTACCCCCCCCCCACTAGCGATACGCCCTCTTAAATTGGGGGTATTGCTTAGACAGCTCTCCTTGGGGGAGTCTTATTATTAGTTTTATAGACTTATTATCTACGGAGATGTAGAAGCAATCGTGTGGACAGATCACCCATTCTCAGGCCCTTTTGTGTAAGGCTTAATAACCCTCACATATAAGTTTTATTCTACGCCCTCAAACAAATAATAAACGATGTTTGTTAAATAGAGGTGTGTCTAAATCTAGAGGTTTCTAAAAATGAAGGGCGATTTTAATTGTCTTTAATTAATTAATCTTACTAAAAAAATTTTTAAAGATTAATTAATTCACATACATAATTAATTGAAGTCAAGGATGAATATTGTATTTTTGTTGGAATAAATGGCATGAGATTTAATTTAATTTTAATAGGTATTGAATAAATATAAAATTTAAAATAATGTCTTTTTTCCAAGGTTTGATTGTTTCTTTAAAATTTATTTATTTATTAATCATTTTTAGATGAATAATAGGTTAAAATATATTTTAAAACAATTTTTGCTATTTTTAAAAATTATTTAGAAAATTTGTCTTAATAAAACTTAAAAAAAAATAAATAAAATTAAGCCAATAATGAATAAAGGCAAGAGCAAGGTAAAAAAAATATAAGAGGATTTATTCAAAATTATTCAATTTCGTTCGACCTATGTACACGTGTTACATCTCTCCTCTTCACATCGGCAAAATTCCCCTAGAAATTTAAAAAAAGGCAGTAAAATAAGGCAAAACTTTATTGTCTATCATACTCTGATGGGAGCTTAAAATTCGTGGGACGGACTTCTTAAAGTCGAGCCAAATTCCTAAGGGTAGAGGTAAAAGAGTGATTTCATATTAATTTATATTTAAAAGAGGATTGCCGGAAACATTGATAAAATTGAAAAAGAATTTTGGTAAAGTTATAATTATGAATAAAGAATTGGGCCTCAGTTTTTATCGAAATTGGCCAATCGAATATTTTCTGGGACAACATTCAATGTCCGATTTTTCGAACCGAAACGGGCCGACAACTTTAATTCTGAAGCAAAGCCTGTGTATCAGAATCAGAGGTCGGTCGGAAATGATGAAGGTGCCGGAAATCGAAACTGTCTAAAATCGGAACTCCGACAGACCTCTGATCAGAATGATGAAAATAATTTTAAAGATAAAACAAACTAAAAAATTAAAATGTAAAAATTAAATAAAAAAATATTTCAAATTAAATAATTTAAATAAATTAAATAAAAAAGGGCCATTTTAAGTGTTCGATTTTTTTGTTATCTTATACAAGTTAAATATCGCTTATAATCAATGAAAAAAATAAGAGAATGCTTGTATTATTTAAAAAATTTTTTTTTATCTAATTGTTTGCACAAATGTTAAATTTTGAATTGAGTCGAAAAAATTAATTGAAAAAAAAAATTTTTTCATTATTCAATTTTGGCTAAATCCAGTTTAATTTATTGTGCTAATTTTGACTCCTCGATGGAAAGGGAAGGAGACTAAGAATCTCCTTCCTGACAAGAGCCTTAATTTTATGGACAAACTAAAAGTTTAGTTTATGAATTTTGTAGACCCAAGGGTTACTTATTGGGAAGGAGATGAAGCTTTCAATAATTTTAAAAAAATTTTAATTTTTTAAACGAATTTATTTAAGAGGGTTTAATAAAAAAATAACTAAAAAAATTAAAATTTAAATTGTCTAATAAAAATTTAAAATATAATAAATGAGGTAATCAAAGAATAAGGGGTTTTAAATGTACTATAAAAATTCTAATCTTTTTAAACAAATACTGGCTATAAAAAGTGGGTAGAAAAATAATTTTTGTTGGTTTTCCTGTCTATCCATTCAAATTTAAAAATTATTTTAAGGATTTGAATAATAATTGAGAATTTTTCCATATTTTATTAAATAATTTCAATCAATTGTCAATTTTGAATTTTTCGTCCCAACACTTAAATCTTCATTTTTTACATTATTAAATTTATTATTAATATGCGGTTTGGGATGTTGTCTTAGCCACCACAATTGAACAAACACTTCTCTATATTGTGAGCTGAAAAAAAATTTTTTTAATAAAAAAAAAAATTTTTTTTGAGGGATTTTAATGGATTTTTAGTCAACGATTTTTTTAGTCTGGATTTTATGACCAACATTTTTCTTTGTATTAAAAAATATTTTCTTTAAAATATGTTCTAAAACTTTACTTAGCGTGTTTCCACAATTAATTACTTATTGTATTCCCACAATTTTTGATTACCCTCGGAACTCCTTTATAGGACAGAAAAAATCGCGATTGTTTTCGATCGGAACTCATATGAGTTCCGAAATATTGGATCTTACTTTATAGGATAGAAATCGTGAATTATGTGGGGGTGTTAATTATATCTCTATTTTTGTTAAGAAATAATCTTCCAAAAACTTTTCTAACCTCGTAATTGTATACAACATAAAATTAGTTGCATAATTAATGTAAAAAATATTGAGAAAAGTCAAATTGGGAATCCAACAATCAAACTTGTGTAAATGAAAAAAGTTGATAACAGTAATATTTAAATTATAAGGAAAATTTAAAAGGACATAAACTAGGGGGATAACGAAAATAATATTGTTGTTGGTACGTGTTTCTGCTGACATTGCTGTTTTGTCTTTAAGGGGATAAAAATTAAATTTCTTATTTTTGGTCAAAATTTTGAATGTTAAAAGTTGTTTTTAGTTTAGGTCTTGAAAAATTATTATATGAAAATCTGAAAAAAATTTCCGAAAATTTTTTGAAAATTTTTTGAAAATTTTTTGAAAATTTTTTTGAAAAATTTTTTGAAAATTTTTTTTAAAAATTAAAATAAATTTTCTTGAAATTTTCTATGAAATTTTTTGAAATTTTTTTCTTAAAAATTCTTCAAAAGTTCAAACTTTGAATAATGTGTCGAGCACGTAGTTTAAAAATAATTGCAAAATTAACCAAAAATACGGCAAATAATGGAAGAATAAAGCTTATAAAAATTCTAGGGCCAAGAACTAATGGCTAAATTAATTTTTTTAATAAGTAATTTTTTTAAAAATTACCTTAGCTAAGGGCAAATTGTTGTTATAATAGTATTTATAAGGGTTATTTTTGTTTACGTAAGCAGGATTTCTTTCTCGAATAACCAGTAAAAGGTTGAAATTTGCCAAAAATGAAAATGTGAGTATTAACAAAATTATTTTCCATCTGTGGAATTGTGTGTACTAAAAATGAATAAATGTACAGGATTTAAAGTTAATTTTTGAAAATATTTAAATGGATTTGGTTGGATCATACGAAGGAGATAAGGTTATTAGCAAGTTGAATAATATAAATATATCCTTTATAAACATAGAATGATCTCCTTGGTTATATGGGAATGATCTCTCATTATAGATCTCCTTGATTATATTTAAAAAGAGGAACAAGAATGGCTCTTGTACTAAGATGATCATCCATGTTATGTCCTAGGGTCTTTCAGATGCCAAGTCCGACGAGTTAAGAATAACACTTTATTCAAAAGTGGATTGATGTTGGATCAGGAGATGGAGAAAAGGAACTAGCCGGCACTACAAAGACTGAAAATCATCAATCGAATATTCAATTTATCCTAGCTCTATTGATAAAAGGCCCGTCATATTTTTAAATTTTATAACAAAAAAAACAAACTTTTAAATGTTTTAGCGGAAATACAACAGCAAAGAAGCGTTCAATAGTCAAAAGAAATATAGTTAAATTACTAACATAGATGGGCACATTCCAAAAATATTGTCCAAAAAAGTTTATCCAATAAGATCTTATACCAAATTTAAAAATCCGTTCAAGTATAATTTTTAATAAAAGAACAGAATCGGAAGCAAGTAATACAATTAAGTATTTGTTGACATAATTCTTTAAAATTTATTATTTATTTAATATCTGACCTCACTCTAAGATGCCCTCACTTTTGATATCTCTAGTTAAGCTACGTTTATTAAAATTTAGTTGTTAATTGGATGCGGGGAGCTGCCTAATAAGGTTGTCGGATAGTTGGAAATTCTCGGATATCCGGATCCGATAACCAAACAGAAAATTTCCTGATATCCGGCCTTTTTTCGGATCCGGATATCTGGATCCGAAACCTTACTGCCTAAACGATACCTCAATTTTAAGAGACATCTCATTATAGTAAATACCCAATATTTGTTGCACCTCTATTTAAGATACGCCTATTAGACTTTATTTGACCATTGGTTGAGGGAACTGTCTAAACTGTACTTCCAATTTAAGAGACATCTAATTATCAAATACTAAATTTTTCAGCCCCAACGGGTCAACAACTTTTGGTAATAATTTCAATAAATTTCCACCTTGTGTAAACCAGAAATGACAATAGTCAAAATTGTCAATAAATTTCCAGAAACGCCTACAAAAGAGGTGAAGGTTGGCATAATATATTGTAAAATAAAAAATATATTTGTTGAGGAAGCATTTTGAATACAAAAAATATTATTATAAAGTGTTTTATTGTCAAAAGTTGTGGAGTTTGAGTCAGTTAGGAGTGAAATTATGGAAGAATTATTCTCATTATTTTCGATGTTAATTAATGAATTATTCATTATTTTTTTTATTTCTTAAAATTGTAATAAACAGAGGTTTGGGTATGAATTTGAGCTGTTTTATTTGGTCTTGGGTAGCGTCTTAGGGTTCATTCCTGGTCTTAAGTCATGGATCGATCTTGGGTTGGTCTTGAATGGATCGATCTTGGACATTAAAATCCGCAAAATATACTCAATATCCGCAGAATCTCGCACTCATTTCCTCCTCCTTAATCAAACACCTGAGAACAAAAACGGGACTTTATATTAAAAATATTATTCAAAATAATTAAAGGAATGATAATAATAAAAATTTTTAAAATTTAATTTGAGAACGTTCATAATACTCATTTTTTTAATAATTAATTCTATTAACTAATAATTAATAACCAGGAAATTTTTCAAGTCTTCATTCTCATTATTTAATTAATTTAAAAATAATAAATTAATATTTTCAATTTCTACTTACTAATATATTTAATTTGAAAAAAAATTAAGACGAAAACAAAATTGTTTAAAAAAGTTTAATAATAATCAATCTAACATTTCAATTTAATTATTTGATTAAATTAAAGTTTATTGAAAACAAGAAAAGTTTAAATATTTTTTGGTGTAAATAGAACAGAATTTAATAGGTAATTAATTCAGTAAGAAGTCAAAAAAAAATTTTTTTAATGGGAAGAATATTTTTTTAATTTTTAATTATTAATTAGTACAATTAAAATTATTCAAATCAACATTTCCATTAGTTCTTATGCATTCTTTATGGAAACGAGTCTGTGGCCAATTTTGGTATAATGAAGCATTTAATCTGTGTAATCCTTTATCTATTAAAGTCCTCCTCCTCATTTCTTCATGCCAACAAAGAATGGCTCCAAAATCGAATTCTGGCATCATTTTATTGACAAATAAATATTTTAAATTGTGGAAATTGTGCCACTAATTTATTGAAAAAATTTTAAAAATTTCAAAAAAAAATATTTTTTGAATTTACCAAATCATCTATTCCAAATACACAACTATAGTGACGAAAATTATTACTATAACATTTGTCTTTGTGCTCAAATTCCCAAATGTTGTACCTTTAATGAACAAAATTAGAAATATTTTTAGCCCTCATTGAGACTGGATTGGGTTGTAAAACGAAAATCGAGATTGATAGCACAAAAATTATTGATTCTCGAAACCGAGATTTATGTTCGAAATCTCAACTAGGCCATATCTATCTTAGCCCTTTATGAGCACGTCGACCCGTATTGAAATTGCAAGAGACGGTTACTGGGTAGTATCCAGTAGAGTTCGTCCGAGTCCGAACGAGTACGAGTATACTCGTGTCGTTCACTCGGGTTTTTTGCTGTTTTACTCGAACTCGTTACTCGGGGTCTTAATACTCGGCGTTACCGGTACTCGGTAACTTAATACTCGGCAGATACTCGGACTCGGACGTACTCTAGTATCCAGTGCCATGATGGTGCATTATTTTAACTGATTATTTTTGTGATATATGTAATGCTTTTCAAAGTTATTATACAAAAGATAACGCGATGAAATCCATTAATTTTTTACTCCCGGGTTTTTAAAAAATATTTTTTACCGAGTCACATACGGCACATTAATTTTTTGATCAATGCATTTATGTGTAAAGGCATTAGGTGCTTTTAAATCGTCTGAAGCCAAAAGTGTTTGAATAAAAAATTCATCCCCCGCATATTTCCTTAAATTTTAAAATTTTTTTCGATTAAAAAATAATTTCTACGACCAACTGTCCAATTGCTCAAGCATCTTGGTTAAATCAAGTTTGTTAACTACAAACTCCACAAAGGGTCGTGCCAGACTTGCTTGAATGTTGCCACTCGCCAATGACAATTTAAGAGGTAATCCTTTCTCATTAAAGCGTTTGTTAAGTGATGCTTTTAATAAAGGATTTTTTAATAATTAGGTTGATAAGGTTCTAAAAATATTCGAGCCTCGTTTTAGATACAAACCCTCCCCCAGAATTAAGTTCTCGTCAAGCCCGTTCCAGCCCTTAAGTTGTATAGTGGTATTGATAGGTATATAAACAGACGAATTATGATAGTTAAAAGTCTGTGTCAGTCTAGCTAGTTCATACTAGTCCTTAGCTAGTTCCTGAGTTGTTTCGTATGATAAAACAAAATCCATCCTAGTTTACATTACAACATTCTACTTTGCAGAATTAACATTAACAAATTACATTCTACTTTAACCTGTCTCAGCCCTCGGATAACCTTTGGAACTTACAGGGTATATCTAAAATTAGGCCCAATTTAATCGTTTTTATTACCATTTTTAAAAATTTTTAAGCTTTCAAACGTCCACTTAAATTTTTTATTGAGACCGTTTAGTCTATCTCTTTTTGCTTCACTCTTAAAATCATATTCGGCATCACAAGCCCCACCAAGCCATTTAAATATTTGAACCATTTCCTCGTTAGTTTTTATTTGAATGTCGTGATTCTGGAGTGTCACTAAATATTCCCATTTTCTTTCTTTTTTAATTAATTCTTTGAAACAGGATAGATGGGCCTTTCCCATACCGTGACCTTGAAAAAAAATATTTTTGAAAATTTTTTGAAATTTTCTAACCAGCACTATCTACAGAAAATCTTTCCTTTGGAACAATAACATTCTCGAAGCACCCAGCTAACGACAGAATACTTTTATAAAAAATATCGTCTGCCTTCAAATCAACAGCAAAACAGTACCAATTTTGGGGATGATAATTAGTAGCTAATTCTGCCTCCAAAAACCGATAATCCTTAAAGTTTTTAAATTCAGCTATATAAATGATCAACCTAAAATGTGTTACAAACTTCATCCGATAAGTAGTAGCTCTGGTTTTCAGAATCTATAGTCCGATATACTTGTGAATAAAACGAAGATCTCAGCCCCTTTAGAATAGAAGGAGGCAAATTTATACCATTTTAATAATTTGAGAAATAAAATGGGGGAGGGAAAGTTGAGGGAGTGGGTACGTAATTCAATCTTACCAACTTTATAAACAATTTTAGCATAAGCAATAGGAAATTGACGTTCAGCCTCTGATAACGGAAATTTCAAAAAATAATTACGGGAATAAATATCTTCACAATCCATAGGTATATCTACATCTTTATAAACTAGTCTATTTTTTGCTTTATCCTTAATATATTCTATATCTTCGTTAAAAATACGTTTACAGTCCAAAAATACATCACAATATGTCTAAACTCGAAAAAAATAATTTTTAAAAATTTTATTAGATTAGAAATCAACTTGTATTTGTTCATGTCTATGCCAGTCATATCTAATTGTCTTTTCATTTTCTAATTTAAGAATTATTATTTAAGTTAATTTTTAAATTAATATAATTAATACCATCTTTAGGACAATAATATTTTTTAACAAATTTTTTAGAATAATTAAGTTTCGAATTTGAAAGTATAATGAATATAATATGCAATAAATATAACATCATTGAACACGAAGTACTAAATTTTCCGTAATAATTATATGAATCAAGAAAGATATAGCAAAAATTCCGGAAGAAACGGAAAAAAATATAAATTCTGTAAACATTATAATATCCAAGAAACAGTCAAAAAGTAATAATATACGCGAATCATTCCAGTAACTTTCCGGAAACCTTCCAAAAAATTAAAATATTCGGCTAAAGTTATCCGAATATATTCCGGAAACATTTAATTAACACTCTTTTCAGGAAACATTTCTATAGTAATCCGGGAATATTCCGTAAACATTTGATTCACATATTTTTCCGGAAGCATTTAATGCACAAACTTTTCCGGAAACATTTAATTCACATACGGTTCCGGAAATATTTAATTTACATTCTAAAATTCCGGAAACAATTGAAAATTCCGGAAACTTTTCTATAATAAGGATTCTTGTAAATATATAGATATATTCTGGTAACATTTCTCTTACCAAATAATTTTCTCTCTCAAATACAACATTCCGGAAATGAGACTCCCTTTTTAAATAAAAAATTTTTCAGGAATTATTCTAAAATAACACATTTTATATAATAAATATTTGTACGACTACTTATTACTATGAATTGATAAATAATTTAATTAGTGAATTTTTCAAATTATTTTTATTTAATAAATATCAGTGTGTTACGCAATGAATCATCATTTGGATTTAAGTAAATTTTTTGGACAAAAATACAAAAAATTAAAAAAATTCTTGGGAAAAGTTAGGTATGATAAAATAGAAGAATAGTAGAAATAAATAAATTATTAAATAATTGAAGTTAAATAGAAGTTTGGAGGAATTAAATAAAATCTTGGGCGAATGACAGCTAAAATTATCCAAATCAACATTTCCATTAGTTCTTACCCATTCTTTATGGAAACGAGTTTGGGGCCAATTTTGGTATAATGAAGCATTTAATCTGTGTAATCCTTTATCTATTAAAGTCCTCCTCCTCATTTCTTCATGCCAACAAAGAATGGCTCCAAAATCGAATTCTGGCATCATTTTATTAACAAATAAATATTTCGAATTATAAAAATTTGGAACCTATAATATGAAAAGGCTTTAAATTTTGAAAGAAAAATCAAAACCAAGTCTTCTATTCCAAAAATGCAGTTATAATGACGTATAATTCCGCTATAACATTTTGCAGTTCCCGAATCACTATACCTAAGAATGATATAGTTTTTTTCTTTATTTTTATAAGATTGGAAATTTAAGGAAAATTATATCTTTATAGCTCATTTGTCCAATTTTTAGCTATAAACACCTCTAATTAAAAAAATAACCCTTAGTGTTAGGGTTGTCGATTTCTTCCTAACCCACTCTACTAACAAATTATGTAGGTATATTAGTGACCTAGTTACATAAGGCACATCAATCTTATCATCAATACATTTATGAGTAAAAGCATTTGGGGCATTTAACTGGTCGGATGTTATAAGTGTTTGTATAAAAAGCTCATCTGCTCCGTAATCCCTAAATTTACATTTGTTTTTGACAAAGTTAATTAAAAATTTGAGACCAAGAATCTAGCTGAAAAAGCATTCTTTTCAAATTCAGTGTGTTAACGAGAAAGTCAACAAATGGACGAGCTAAACTGGTTTGAACATAGCCTTTAGCTAGTTGAAGTTTTGATGGTTGTCCATTTTTATCTAGCTGTTTATTAAGCGAGTCTGAATTGAAATTAACGAATTAATAAAGTATAGCTGAGCTTGTGTTGACCCTATGTTCTTAAGTTCAGTCTCTGTGCTTTCCCTCGATCAGGTAATTACCAGTAAAAATTTGTTATAAATCTAAAAACCATTTTTAAATATATGGACACAATCAAACATCCAATGAAATTTTCTCCTCAATCCTTGTATTCTCTCCCTCTGACCATAATGCCGAAAATCTAATCCAAAATCACATGCCCCATCAAGGTATTTAAATATTTGAACCATTTCCTCGTTAGTTTTTATTTGAATGTCGTGATTCTGTAATGTTACTAAATATTCCCATTTTCTTTCCTTTTTAATTAATTCTTTGAAACAGGATAGATGGGCCTTTCCCATACCGTGACCTTGAAAAAAAATATTTTTTGAAAATTTTTTGAAATTTTCTAACCAGCACTATCTACAGAAAATCTTTCCTTTGGAACAATAACATTCTCGAAGCACCCAGCTAACGACAGAATACTTTTATAAAAAATATCATCTGCCTTCGAATCAATAGCAAAACAATACCAATTTTGTGGGTGATAATTAGTAGCTAATTCTGCTTCCAAAAAACGATAATCCTTTAAATCAAAATTAAATTTTCTTAAAATTTTCTCAGAAAACTTTATAAACAATTTTAGCATAAGCAATAGGAAATTGACGTTCAGCCTCTGATAACGGAAATTTCAAGAAATAATTACGGGAATAAATATCTTCACAATCCATAGGTATATCTACATCTTTATAAATTAATCTATTTTTTGCCTTATCTTTAATATATTCAAGATCACTGTTAAAAACACGTTTACAGTCCACTTTTTCCTAAAAATTATTTTTATAATTATTCAAAACTTTTAAATTATATTAAACTCCTTTGTAGCCTACATCTTTTTTTATCGTCTCCATGATATGACTGGAATTTCTATCCAACTTTTCTTTAAAAAATTTTTATATTATTACATACTATACTGCTATAGTGAACAAACCTGTAACGACCCTAGCTTAGAATAATAATGATTATGTATTGTAAATCAAAATAGATATCAAAGTTATACCTAGTCCATCTTAGAGAGGATAAATTTAACTACAAAAAGTGCCCAAAATTAATTTCATAGGAAAATTTTTTAGAAATTTTATTAGGCTTTAAACAAAATGAGGTAAAGGGTCTTTTTAGTTTTTCCACTACTGTATGTATCATTCGCTACTTTACCCTGATATTGAAACTTTTCGCTTCCGTCAAGTTGACTCAATTTGATAATTAAATGAACAAATATAAATAATAAGCCCATATATTAATCAATTAAGATTAAGCAAAAAATTATTTTTATAATGTTTATGTAAAATTTTTTTTGGTTAAAGAATAAAAGTTTAGGTATTTATTATTTTATAAATTTGTAGATGAAAAGTCAATTTGTTCTTTTTTCATAAATTTATGAATCATTGGGTGGCGATAAAAAGCATTTTTTTACTTGATGCTATATCTGCTCCATACTTTACAACTAACCTAATTTTCAACGTCCTATTATTATAGCGATCTACAGGGATACCAAATATTACTAAATTAAAATTTGAACATTCTGGTAAGTATATATTTTGTAAATTTTCAAGAACGTTTTATTTTTTCTTTTTTTAAATTGGAGAAAAAGAAAAGAGAAATAAAGTAATAAATTAAAACTATTTTTATTGGCACGATTTTATTTAATTTCGCCATTATGTCGAATTCTATAAAAAATAAAAATTTTTAGTTTTTCCAAAAATTTTTAAAATATTTAAATTTTTGAATAGAATAAAATGTAAATTTCATTATTCTTTGCATCAATTACATATTAGCAACACTTCAACAACTAACAACGACTAATACTTGTGTTTCAACAGCTAATACTTCTCCAAATGAACGAGAATATTGATACCAAATTTGATGTCATATTTGAATTTTCTTATAAAACCAAAGATTCTAAACTACAAATTTTGGTTTGTTTTTTAGTAACTAAAATGAAATTTTTGTAGTGATTAGCCTTTTAGGCAAATTATATTTTTTATTTTAATACTGAACGAGGTCTGTTCACTTTTTTCGGTTCCGTTTAATTGATGAAAAAGTATTTAGAGAGTCAATTTAGAGGTTTCTGGTTTTGTTACCTTTGTGTTCAACACTGGTGATTACCCTCTTTTTACTATCATTTTTCCTCTGCTTGATTAGAGACTAATTTTATCTTTCACCTTTAATAACTTTCAAATTTATTTTTAGGGTTCTTGGGACAATTTTGCAAAAAGAATAGCCTTGAAATGGTATGAACAAAGCAAAACTTTCATTACTATACTTTCTCTTCACCCCGGTTATTAATTAAAATCTCTATCTGATTTTATGTATTTTAGGTGATTATAATTATTCTTTGTATGCTGACAATAAACCTTTAAAGCGTTTTACTAAACATTCTGGATTTTTGGAAGTTAAGCCTGAAATAAATGGAAATTGTGTTAATTTATTGGTTAATAAAGATCCGGAAAAATTGGTTTTTCAAACAAAAATTTTTCAGGAAATTTTTAAAAAGTTTTTAGTTATCACATCTTTTGGAAATTGATAATGGAATTGTTAATATTGAAAAGAAACTGTTGAAATATGAGGTGTTTAGAAGGGATAATAAAAGTATTTTCTGTACTCACTTTTTACTAGACAAGTCCAAAACTCATGTCTGGGTCTTGGAAAGTTTTCTGTATTGGAATTTTTACATTTAAATGTTAAAAAAGCTCATTCCTAAGTAAGGACAACGTTTGAATTATTCTCTACAAAGATTTCTTGTTCTTGCCTTATCAAATTTTAATAATCTTCATTTATATGACTATTAAACCCCATCATTTTGTGTTAGTTCATAGTCCTTTATAATATAAAATATATTGAGGAGACAATCTCCTCTACTTTTTTTAGATTTTTTAAATTAAGTTTTGAGGAGTCATGAGTTCCTAGAGGGGTTGAGCAATGTGGTTAGTCTTTTGTTAATTGTTAAAGCCTTTAAGAAGTGGGTACAGATGATATTTGAGTAGCTATGTTACTAAAAAATTTTATTTTTTAGTTTGTTGATATTGACCAAATATTGGATAAATTATTTTTTGAATTTAAAAAGATGCGCTCAAACATTAAAATTTTGAATGTAAAAGTTCTTAAGGATTTGGCAACAGAAGCCGATCGTATATTAGCTTATGCTGAAATTTATTTTTTAATGTCTGAATGGGATTCTTTAATAATCGAAAAACGACTGAAGGTGAATATATTTAAAAAGTAGGGGAACTAAAAAAAAATAATATGAGAAAGGAAAAATGGTGGAAATATTGACGAAGCTGTTAGTTACTAGATTTGTCTACGCAGTTAATTTATGCCATGTCGGCTCAAAGGAAAAATAATAAGAGCATTTAAGCCGCTATAGGCAATTAACTGGTCCTGATCAAGTCTATTAGTTATCCCTTGGGATAGCAAAATCCTCCTCCCAATATTAAATAATTCGATTGGAGAGTTTCAACTTTATTTTAAATTTGGTTGTAAACTAAAAAAATTTCAGTTAAATTTTTTATTAAAAAGATTTTTTAGAAATTTGCTAATGGCGATAATCGTTCAAATTTTGAGAAAGCATTAAAAGAATTTACATGTTCAAAGCCTGAAATAATTGCTCGATTACAAGAATTTGTCAAACCAATTCAACGACAATGTGAACGTCTAGGTTTAAAAAATAATAGTATAGAAATGAAACAATTACGGCGAATGAAAAGTCATCAGTTTTACAACAGATTTTAATTTTTAAAAGAATGTCGAAAAAAATTTTTTTTTCATATTGAAAATATTTATTTTATAGGCGTACTAGCTGAGAGAATTTTATTATTTCACAGTCGAATTTTACTTTAAGATAACAACTTTTTTGGCCATAAAATGTGTCCCCTTAAGAGGTATCTTAGGTGATCGGTAGCAGTCAAAAAGCTCCCTTCCCCCCATGTTACGTCTGATTTAGAACGTGTGTGTTCTTAGTGAGGTTCGACTGTTTTTTGTCCATTTTTATTTATCCCTTCCCCATTGGCATTTTTATTATTTTATTAAAATTTTTGTTGAATTATTTATTTTATTGAATAAATATTTTAGTAGATAATAAGCACTAAAAGAATAAATTTTTGGCGTGAAAATAATTATTCTACAGCAGTTCAGACTCGTTTTTCTTTGATATTATGTGAATAAAATTTTGTTAATTGGTATCAAAAAATTTCTTAAGGTCTTGGGATTAAAACAAAAAAAAATAATTTTGATTTTTATTGAGTTTGAATCGAGTTATTGTCAAAATAAAATTGGCGGAAAATTTGTGTATTATTTCCTAATTTAACTACAAAGGAGAAATTTAAAAAAATTTTCATGTACATACTATATTTTTTGAAGACATTTTTATTCTATAAATTAGCTAAATTTCTAGTTTGTACAATTTTAGTATTTCCTCTATTAAATTTTCTACGCCCAATTCGTTCCCTAGGAAACTACATATATATAATACAATACAAACTACATTTTTCCCTTTCTAATTGCTTACGTCTAAATTTGATTCAATTTTTATCTTTAACATTTAATTTAAATTAAAAATTTAAAATCCTTTTCTACCTTTAAGGGTTGATAAAAATAGGTTTGATAATAGTTAAATAGATTGTGTTCAAATTAATTTTCTTTCCTTTGTTCTCATAAAAGTCCGCAATTTTTATCCGCAAATTTTACTTATTATTTTATGAGCAGAGGGTCGGTACTTCATGAAAATTTTTTTAAAGTATTTTGAAACTGGAATTATAAATTATATTTTTTTATTGTTTAAGCACTGAAAAAGAATTTGCAGAGTCTGCAATCTCAAATTTATTGTCCGCAAAGTTGGGCAATTACCAAATGTCACCAATTCTCTAACTATAAACTAGAAGAAAGGCGGCTATAAAAATTGTGACGGCGAGCACTTTTTGCAAACATTAGAACACTTGTTTAGTCATCCTAATTAAAAATAAAAATATATATAAATAATCTTTGTTAAAATATTTTCTAGTTATTCTCTTCTTTACTCCACCCCCTCACTCCAAATCTCACTTGAGTAGTAGCCACAATTTTTCTATTAATTATAAAATAATTTGAGCGAGCTACCTATTAAGATAGTTGGATTAAAAAAGGATATTACTTGCTGCAAGGAATTTCTATTCAACATATATCGATGATGATGGAGAAGAATAAGGCTGGGCGAGTAAGGCTACCTAAAATAAGGATACCCTCTTCCTCACTCATTTTTCTTTAAATTATTTAGTTAAAATTATTTTTTTATTATTTTAAAAAATTCAGATTTAATTTTTTCAATTCAATAAAAATGTCATTTAAACCAACCAAGGGTCTTTTAATCAAGGACTGGAAACAAGATGTTATTTACCTTGTCCAGTTCCCACGAACTCATGTTATTCCAAGTCCATCACCTTTTGCACTTAAATTGGAGACGTGGATTAGAATGAATGGGCTTACTTATAGAGTAAATAATTTTTCTTTTTTTATTTATGGTCTTTATGGTTATGTTCTAAAAAGTCCGCAAGTTTTATCCGCAATTCATATTTTGACTTGCGGATAAAATTTGCGGACTTTTTTGAAACAAAACGTTATAATTAGCTGGGCAAAAATAATTTTTAAATTAAATCAGAATGTAAGCAATGAACTAACAAAAGGATCATCTAAATGCCAAATTCCTTTTATCGAATTAAATGGACAGCAATATGCAGATACTAAGGAAATAATTGAACATTTAAAAAATTATTTCAAACTTTCAATTGATTCAAATTTAAATAGCGTGGAAAGAGCACATTTAAGAGCTTATACAATACTTATTGAAGAGTCGTTATTTCGGTAAAAAATTTGAATTAAATGAGGATTGAATTAAATGATGAAAAATATTACGAATTATGGCATGGCTCCAAGACCATCTCTAGGTGTTAAAACCTGAGTTAAGAATTTGAAAACCCCAGAACCGGAGCTATAAAAAACGGATACAGATATCGACCTCACGGATAAAACGGACTTTTGGGCATCCAAAAACCGTGTCCCTGAACAAGTCTGAAAATAAATAATTTTTCAATTTAAATCCAAAGGTGTGGACAATATTTTCGGAGCTTCGATATAGACTGGCTATTTACAGAAGACGGATTCTTGTCTCATGTAAAAGGCCTTAAAAAATTTTTAATAGGAAAACTCGGACCTACAAAGCTCAAAAATACGGTAAATTAAAAAGTAAATTTAATAAACAAAAATTAATTGCAGTTAAAAAATATTGTCTATGTCCAAGGTTATGGACGCCATTCAAAACACGAAGTTGATGAAATAGCCAAAAAAGATTTACTTGCCCTTTCAACGTAGGAGAAAAAATTTTTTCAATTAAAAAATTTTTTTTATTTTATAGTTTACTTGGAGATAAACCTTTTCTTTTTGGGAGTACTCCATCAACAGTTAATAATTTTCAATATATAAATTAAAAATCTGACATTAATATAAGCACCCCTATTGGGTCTTAAAAATCGTATAATAATGGGGTTATAAAAACAAGTTTTTCCTAAAATTTACATATTGGAGATCGGTCTGGATCAGGATCCAGTCTGGATTTTTCCTGGATCCAAAATCCTGTCCAAGTTACTAACCTAAATCCAGATCCAGAATTTTTGAAAATAACGATCTCTAAAAATATATACAAAGTTAATGATTTTGCGAACAGCCCTGACCGTTTGTAATGCTCTGGTTCCTTTATTAACCACATCGTTTAACCCGTCTTTTCCTTGCTGGAAACATGTTAAATGATCTATAATTTAATTAAAAAATTAATTTAAAAATTTTTTTCAGCTAGACGCAATACTTTTTGGATTATTAGTACAATATACGGATACACCCACTTCGGAAGCAATAAAGCCTTTACTCGAAAAAAGTGCCCCAAATCTGCTAGCATTTGTTTCATTAATTAAAAAACGTTATTGGCCTGATTGGAATGAAATTACTGAAAAGTTGTTGTTAAATCCTGAAGATTCTGAAGTAAAAAAGGAACAAAAATAAATTTAAAGAAAGATTATTTTTCCTAAGATAAATTATTTTTTTTTTTAAAGACAAAAATAAATTTCAAAAAATTAATTCGTTTTCTAAGCAACTACGACAATAGAAACTACAAGATACATTTTTCTGTGTGTGATAGGAATTTTCTTGTTAATATTTTTTAATTTATTAACCTTGCAATTGCTCGATACTAATTAAATTAGGTTTGATAGGAATTAATTGTGTCGAAATTAAGTGTCTTCAAGTTTTCTCAAAACTAGACTAAAGATATAAGAAAATATCAGGCATTCTTTCTCCTCAATTTTTCATATTTTATGAGTAAAATAGGTTGCTAAATCCTCGGACTTTTGATATCCGGATCTAATATCGGAACCGAAAATTTAAGAAACTCGTTCGTATCCGGATATTATAAATAACGTAAACCATCTAATCCTTCATTAATAAATTGCAGTGAAATGGATTAATAAAATAATCTCTAACCATTATGCACATTTTAAACAGTAAAGTTTGAACAAAATTTGAACGTATCCTCATTCTTTAACTTTATTAATTCAGAATTCATTTCATAACTTATAGCCAAAGAATGCTATAAAAATTGTGATTTAGTGTCTAATATACGGATATCCGAAGATTTCCAACTATCCGACAACCCTACTAAAGTGAAATCCGGCTGTAGTTATTGATATATTTTTAATGATAGTGGCGGCGCAAAAGTCGCGGAGCAAAGGTTCCCCGGCGCAAAAGTCAAAAGCCTTTTTGGAGTAATACCAGTTATATCTACAAAAGCACACAATTGTTTTATTCTTTTTAATTAAATAAAAAAATAAATTTCTTCCTCTTTTCAAATTTCGGTTGATTAACCTCAATCATCTTCCTATCCATTGTGAAAAATTTTTATGAGTAATCCCCATTAAAAAAACAGGAAATTTAATAGGGAAAGGAGTGCGCAATGTGTTTAAACAATTTTACACAAAAATTCTTTTTCATTCTCCCCATTTATTCAATTATTTTTAAAGTGTATCTTCATATTTTTTATTCAATTTTCAACCAATTTTTTGTGTCCAATTTTATTTTTTTTGTTGTTTTATACGTGAGGTTCTCCTTGAATTTAAGAAATTATAACTCCCTGAATACCTAACCTAAGATTCTTAAATTTTGGGATCTGTTAGAAAACACTCTAAGAATCTATATCCAAAGTTTGGCAGCTTTTCAATATTTACAAAAAATTCTATAAATATTTATTCTGAGGGAACTTATTTTTTGAAGCGACTAAGAAATAGTAAAATATCATACTTATTCTCGAAAAGCGGGAATTAATTTTTATTTCTTCACTTTCCTTGATATGTAGTATAACAAAATACTTTTCAAAAATCTTAGTTACTGGAATCCTGATTTTTCAAGATCAATCAGTTCTATTATTGTTATGCTTTTTGTTCTACATATAACAATTTATTTTTAATAAAGGATTTTTTCATATTAAATAAAAATGTCGTTTAAACCAACCAAGGGTCTTTTAATCAAGGACTGGAAGCAAGATGTTATTTACCTTGTCCAGGTACCACGTACTCATCTTATTCCAAGTCCATCACCTTTTGCCCTTAAATTGGAGACGTGGATTAGAATGAATGGGCTTACTTATAGAGTAAGTAATTTTTTAATTAAGGACTATTTTTTGTGGGCATTTCATCCAATATAACGTATTTCCTTCAAATAATTTCCAAATTAATCAGAATGTAAGCAATGAAATGTCGAAAGGATCATCTAAAGGCCAAATTCCTTTTATCGAATTAAATGGACGGCAATTTGCAGATAGTAACCAGATAATGGAATATTTCAAAAATTATTTTAAACTTTCAATTGATTCGAAATTAAACAGTATGGAAAGAGCTCATTTAAGAGCTTATACAATACTTATTGAAGAGTCGTTATTTCGGTAAAAAATTAAATTAAATGAGGGGTTGAATTAAAATATTACGAATTATGATCAGTGCTGGGTATCAGAGGCGGCGCAATGGGTTTTGCGTTTTTGGAAAATATGTATCTCTTGCGCCCGCCCCTGCTAAGCATGGCTCCAGGACCATCTCTACGTGCTGAAGCCAGAGTCAAGAATTTGAAAACCCTAGATCCGAATCCATAAAACATTCAATAACAAGCACTGATTATGGGAAAAACCTAGCCCAAAAATATTATTTATAGTTGGGCATTTGAATTTCTAACAATCAGATTTTCGTGAATTTTTTGTAAAATAAATTCAGAAATCCTATAATATAAAGCAAATATTCAAAATATAATTTTTAATAAATTTTTAAAACAAAATCCTTAACAAAATTTAAACTATACAGATGTCTTCAATATTTTCGAAGCATGGATTTTGGTTGGCTCTTTACAGAAAAAGGGCTTTTGGCCCATGCAAAAGGATTTCAAAAATTAATTGCGCAGAAATTCGGAGCAAAAAAGCTTCAGAAAGCGGTAAATTAAAATTAAATTTAAAAGAGAAAATAAATTCTAGATAAAAAATAGCGTTTATGCCCAAGGTTATGGACGCCATACATTAATTGAAATTGAGGAGATTGCCAAAAAAGATTTAATTGCTCTTTCAACGTGAAAGAAAAAATTTTTTTTCTAATTAAAAAAAAATTTTTTTTAATTTTATAGGCTACTTGGAGATAAGCCTTTTCTTTTTGGAAGTACTCCTACTACAGTTAATATTTTTTAAATTATTATCCTTATATAAACAAAATCAGCCTTAAATCTATGCTAATTTTTATTCAAAAAATTTTTTCAAACCTTGGGAGATTTATCAGACAAAATTACTCACCCTGCGTATAGTGAATTTAATTTCATTTGATTTTAATTTTATTTATTGGCATTAAGGTATAGTAGAACAGTCGGTACCGACCAGTAGTCTAGCCTGTATACAAATAAATTTTCAATTTTCGTGGGGGCTGGTAACAGCCTGGTACTGTTGCTCACTATCGTAGCTACCAAAAAATATCATATAGTTTTATATTTTGGATAGCCATGCCTAAATACTTGTAATCAGACGTGCTCTCGGATACTGATTTTGATATCCGTATCCAGATATTTACGCAGATACAGGCGGATATCCGCAGGTATCTTGATATTTCTGAATCCGTATCCATGAGCAGCTAACCATAATTAAATTAATAAATCCAAAAAGATAATTTTTTGGAAGTAAAGGGAAAAATATATAATTTTTTAAAAATTAAAAAAAAATTATTTTCAGTTAGACGCAGTACTTTTTGGTTTATTAGCACAATTTACTGACACACCTATAGTTTCTGAAACAATAAAGCCTTTGATTGAAAAAAGTGCCCCAAATTTGTTAGCATTTGTTTCATTAATCAAAAAACGTTATTGGCCTGATTGGAATGAAATTACTGAAAAGTTGTTGTTAAATCCTGAAGATTCTGAAGTAAAAAAGGAACAAAAATAAATAAAGGATTTAACTAACAAATTAATTTTTAATAAATATTTTAATAAAATTAAAATTTCAAAAAATTTCTTTCAAAAAAATTTCCAAAAAAAATTTTTCTTTCAAAAACATTCACACGAACAGTCGATTATACGCCCGACTTATGATTTTGCAATATCCTAGGCGGAGAATATAGGGCATTTCACAGGCATATCCCTTTATATATTAAATGAGTTTTGGGAGACTTCGTTTATTGATTTTTAAAAGGACTTTTTTAATGAAGAAAAGACAAAATTTATTGAAACGAAAATATGTAAACAATTAAAGATAAGAGTAAACAAAAAATCTTTCTCTAATTCAGTCAAAAAAATAAAAACAAAAAAATAATTCTCTAATCTTTATTACATTATTTACCTCGCATCAAGTTTACTTTTTAAAAATTTTAAATGTAAACATCGAGTGCCTAGACAAAATGGTACACAAACATCGGTGTACAAAAGACCTAAGCAACTTTAAAAGTGCAAAAGGCCTAAACAGCTTAAATTTACAAATAGCCTAACTAGCCCAAAAGGTACAAATGACCTAATCAGCCTAAAAGTACAATCAGATAACCACACAAAAGATTTAATTCATACAAAAAACCAAACAGTTGGTTTAGGGTTTAATAAGGTAATTTCGGGTTTGAATAAATCTAGGGTAAAAAAGTTCGAATTTTGTAAATAAGGAACTGATATTTAGTGAAAGCCAAAGACTTGAAAAAGCAAAAAAGATACTAATCAGATTAGACTAAAGTATTATAAAGCATGTGGGTTATAACTGTAATGTTAAAGTTCAAGGTTCGTCAATGAGTAAGAGGTAAGTATCAGGATCAGGGCTGTCCGCAATTGCGGACTGCGGATTGCGTAAATTGCGTGGTTTTTTGGACTTGCGGACTGCGGATTGCGGCTGCGGATTTTAGAATGAAAATTGCGGACTGCGGATTGCGGCTGCGGATTTTTATGATTTTTACGCAATTTTCACGCAATTTTAGTTTTCATTTTGTCGAATTTTTATTCTTTATTTTGTCGAATTTTTGTAATTTTCGTAAAAATATTTTGAATGTAATTTTAATTTTTAATTAAGGGTGATAATTATTTAAATTTATTTCTTAAAATATAAAGTGAGAGACTTTTCAGTACAGCTGGACTTATAGCAAATGATCTTCGAAAAAGTTTATTACCTGAAAACCTTGAAATGTTATTAACATTACACCACAATTTACTTATTTACAATTTTAATTATTGTTTGAAGTAATTAAATATTCTTCTTTGTATAAACTGAAATTGCGGATTGCGGACTGCGGATTGCGTGAAATTGCGTGTTTTTTGGACTTGCGGACTGCGGATTGCGGCTGCGGATTTTAAAATGAAAATTGCGGACTGCGGATTGCGGCTGCGGTTAATTTTTTTTCACTTGCGGACAGCCCTGATCAGGATAGTAAGATATAAAATTTTTAGTTGTGGAATTTAAAAAAAACAACTAAAAACAAAACAGCTTTTAGTTTTATAAAGACTGAAGCCGTCGCGAGCGAAGCGAGCACGGACTTTGTGCAGCATGGTGAATCCTGCAGTGATGATTGATTTTATTTGAAAAAATAATTATTCAAACTATGTTTTCACTTTTTTCCAAAAAAATAATTCTTCAATCTGACTTGAATCTCTATAAAAATTTTGTGTTTCTTTCGGCTAAATACATTGTAGAATATGCAAAAGATAGCTCTAATTATAAAGTGCAAGGCGAACTAATTTGTCTGGCCTTTAATCATAAATTATTTGAAATGAGCCCTATTCACGAAGAGAACACTGCTTCGTTGAGAGTTTAATAATGCGGAAATGAATTAAGAAAATTTCCTTTTTTACTTTAAAAATTAAATATAGTTGATTTATCTCTGAATAAGTTTAATCACTTGACAAAAAATTTAAACAGTAGAAATTTTGTAAACAGGAATCTTCGGATTAATAAAGGAAAAGACTGAATATGTTTGAAAAAATATAATTTGTGAGGATTAAGAATAACGAGGAATTTAGTGATTAAGAGTGATATCAGTGGTTTGTTTGACTAAAATATTGGAGGATTTATGGAATTCAAGAAAAACACTAAGGATGGGAAATTTTGAGTGTATAAGAGGATCTTTTGTTATTAAGGGATAACAGTAATTGGGGATCATAGAGTGGTAATTAGGGTGGCTAATAAAGATGGTGCAAATTTGAAATTTAATTGTGGTTTGGTTTTTGTGTAAATTAGGATATTTGAAAGATTAAAAATTAATATCGGGATCTTGAGGTGATTAAGAGGAAAACGGGGGCATGGTGAGGTTAAAGCTATAATAGAGAGGTTTTGAGAGACTAAATAATCATTAAGAGTGAAAAGCTGAATTAGGAGATTAAGACTGATATAAAAATTATGAAGATAAAAATTGATTTTAACGATTGGGTGTTTAAGCATTATAAATGAAGAAGGCAATTAGTATGAGGAGATTTAGGGTAATAGGGATATCATGGATTTGATAAAATTAAGATTTATATAATGGGATTTGGTTAGTTTGAAGGATTCAAAAGGGATTAAGAGGATTATCAATTTATCAAAAAGGAAATTAAGAAATTTTGGTGATTAAGAAAGATATCAATGATTTAAAAAGTGGTAAAAAATATGGATGTAGGAGAACGTCAATTGGATGGATATAATTGGCTCTTTTGAGAGGTGTGAATGTTTTAAAACATAGTAGTATTTCCTGAAATAAAGCCCCATGCTAAATTAGAGCTCCACCCTAAAATAGAGCCCCATTTTGGAGGGTAGTTGAAATTTGAGCCCCATGCTAAATTAGAGCCTCACTCTAGAATAGTGCCCCACCTCAATTTTCTCATTTACTTTTATTACAAATTGGTAAATAAAATTCAAAATAAGCAAGTTATGTTGCTTTGTTGTATTTGTGGGTATTGAATGAGGCAAATTCAAAGGGATTAGAAGAGATATTGTAATTTTTGGGAGAGTAAAAGGGATATCAGTGAATTTGAGGATTAAGAGGGCTATCGAGAGATTAAAATTGTGGTTTGAGGGAGATATTGTGGAATAAGGGACCCTCCTTAATATTAAGAGATTAAGGAGGAAAAAAGGGATTTGAGGGAATAAAGATTATTGGGCTATTTAGGTATTTCATGGCCAATTTCTTTCATTTGAGCCACAGGTGCAACTTTTGGAAATTTAGGCAAAAGCTTAAGTCTGCAAAAATTACTTGAGACAGGAATTTTTCCTAAATTTCGGAAATCAGAAGAAAAAACGACGGAAATCGGAATAACGATCGGCCTCTGCTAAATATAATTTTCACCTATATTGTAAACTAAAGTATTTAAAAAAATTTAAAAGCACACAAAAGTATAGCAAAATTTGTTCTTTTTGTTAAATTTTTTGGCATTAGTTTCGTAATTTTTTTTATCAACTCAAAATTTTTTTTAATTTTTGGAAAAATAATTTTTCAAAAATTAAAAAACTAATACTTAACTAATATTTTCAAAAAAAAATTTTAAAAATGGGAATTAAGTTCCATTTTTGTTATGACAATGAAATTTTTGAACGAAAATGGAAAATACTCAGCATTGCTTTTTTTCACATATGTCGACCTTTTATCAACCTATTTTTCGTCTTTATAATTGAAATGATTTGAAAAATAAGGTGAAATATATAGCCCCATGCTAAATTAGAGCTCCACCCTAAAATAGAGCCCCAATCTGGAGGATAGTTGAAAAATAGAGCCCCATAAGGCTTTATTTTAGGAAATACGGTAATTTTGGGGGATATTAGGGGATTAAGAGAAATAAGGGGACATTGACGTTAAGGAAAAACGAGAATTAAAATATCCAAGGATTTTGTGTGATATCGAAGAAAGATGGATAAAAAACAAATGCGGGATATTTTGCGTAAATAGTGATGCATCGGTTACGTGAAATTGAGAGGTTTGGAAGATTATATAGGGATTCAAGAACAGGGATGGGCGAACTTACGCTTCGCTCTTTCGCGACCTTTTTTCCATTTTATTTCGTTTCGTTTAAATTGCGGACGAAGCGTAATAAAAGAAACACCATTAATGACGAGAATTTTTGTAAATTTTTTTTAGAATTTTAGGAAATATTGTGGGATTTTAAATTTTTTAATTGTTCCTAACATTTTCTTTAAATAAATAAAATGAATTAATATTTCTTGGTGTTCAGTTGAGCTAATTGTTTATGTTTTGTGTCTTCGCGAATTATTTCTGGCATGATTAAGTAAAATTGATTTTAATGGAAGGGAATTAAGAATCGGATCTTGAGGGTTAAAAAGCGGTTTAATGTGCATTATTCTTCAGTGATATAAAGGGGTATATGAGGATTAAAAGGGATATCTGCAGATATATCGTAAATCCTTAAAATAGGCACCCCTCTAAAATAAGACCCCTCCCCTATACAATTTTTAATTGCCGTTAAACCGTTGTGCCTCCTCAGTTGTGTCCCATGAAGTGATATAGAAGGATTAGAAGTGAATAAATTGGTATTTGGGAAATATTGAGGATTTTGGAAAAATATTGAAGATTTTGGAAGGTCTTTCAAAAAATAAAGATATTTTGAGGGCTAAAGGGTGATATCTGAGATTTAGGGAATAAAGGGTATATCTGGGATTGAGCAAAATTAATTAACTTATAAGAGGATTTTGTAGGGTGTTAAAGAGAATGGTAGTTAAAAGGGATATCGGAGGATATTGTGGCGAAGTGTGTGGTTTAATTTTTGGGGTTAGAGTCTGTTAATGGGTGTGAGAGAGTCCGTCGAGTGATGTTGGGAACTATAGTCAATGGGTGGATTTTGGTTATAACATTAATAAATTTGAACGAGCGTTTTGGTGCCGCGAAGCGGCACCAAACCGCTCGTATACATTTAATTGCCAAAATAATTGACTATTATTCACGTGAAAACAGTAAATATAAGAGGGGGGGGGGAGAGAGAATTTTAAATTTTATTTTTATTTCTTTGAAAAGAGGTGAGTGGAGATGTAGGGGAATTAAAAAATATTTTATTTAGAATTTTAAATAGCAGCTATAATTAATTATTAAATTTACAATTTTGAAGTTTTTAAGCAATAAAACCTCTAAATCGCCTACGGCATTTGTCTCTAATACTTCTAATTCCTGATAGCGCAAATACCATTATTGTGTATTAAAAGTAGGGTTGTGGGCCCGGTCGGGTCCGAAAGATCGAGTTGCGCATCGAATTATGGCCCGAAAAAGACTCGGTCGGGCCGGCCCGATAAAAATGACTTGAACGCCGGCCCGACTTGAAAACTCCAACCCTAATTAAAAGCCAGATAATAAGGTTGACGGCATTTTTAAAAATCAACAGATATTCTTAATCAGAAACTGTATCTAAACTTGTATCTAAAAGATATTTAATTCCCAAAGCTGGGAGAAGGCGCTAGGATTGTAAATTGAAGATGCCAGCCGCCTAATGGTTTGCATTATTTAATAGCTAGCCAATTCAGCTTTATTAAATTTGAATATTTCACAACATTTTTTAAATTTATTATTAATTTATATAAAAAAATATTATTTTTGCCGCCTTAATGCACTTTATATTTTTTAAGTTTTAAAAACGTAATTTCGAAAATAATTTCGGTAATTTCGAAAATAAGGAAATGTTAAAATACTCTGGGAAATAAAACAATTTTCTCAATTATTTGTTAATCGCTCGGATTTTAATTTTCTTTTTCCCATTATTATAAAATGTTGGTAATGCAGCACATCGGAGATTTGCACTTTTATAATTTAGAAAATTGAAGGCTGCGAGACAGGAAGACGGATTGGGTGCAAGTCGGAACCAACTATTCAAAAGCCCCCCCCCCCCTCATCCGTTCAATGTGCATAAACTAAAGATGGCTATGAATGCCTAATATTTTCTCCATAAAACTGGAGCCTAATAATATTTTTTCAAATATTTCTAATTAAGATTTAAAGGTTTCTAAATTTTCATGTTCTTTTCAAATATTCTACTGCCTTTTGGCATTATTATATTTTTAAATTTATTATTATCAAATGCTGCACCACCAAGTTTTTATCCCAAAAAGGGTAAGGGTTTTTAATTAAATGGTAGAGGCTAGAAACATTTTCTGTGTTAGTAGAAGATTATCTTAGTATTAATTGACCATGAATCTAGTCTTCTCCCGAGGAGAAGAATGCGACAAAAAAATGTTTCTTGCAGACCACGAGCTGTACATTTACCTACCACGAGCTGTACATTTACCGTATAAGGCTCACATGCCATCTCCGACGGGAGGCATACTATTTATCCAGCTCGAGAGGCACTAAACTAAAGAGACTTGAGGATTATTGGATTGCCATCATTGTTTTAAAAAAATTAAATACGCTAATTACTTTTTTTTAAAGTTTTATATCTTAAATACTATGAATGGCGCTTCTTTTATAATCCACTTGATTATGCAGAAATTATTCTAGAGTGGCATTATTCGGATTTATTATTAACAAATAAACTGAGAGTTGTTGATGACAAATATTTGAAAACTAGTGCGGTTACACAACATTATTTGGTTAATATGTATATTAAAATGAATCGTCAAGAAGACCCAGATATTTTGAAAAAGGTTATTTTAGTTTGATAAAATTGTTGCAAGATGTTTGGACAAGGTCCCCAAAAGTCTGGACAACGTCCCCAAATGTCTCAAATATGGAAAAAATTTCTCTTATACTTATAAAAATAATTTTTTTAATTTCAGCTTAGGATGTTTGGAAGTTTAATAATCAATTATAGCTTTGGTGCACTATTTGAAATTTGTAGACATTTGAAAATTAGAGATATCTTAATTAATGAAAAGAAGAATAATTTTAGAATCGATTATGAAAATATATCAGCTTTTAGTGTTTCGTGTGGTGCTAAAGAATTGGCTAATCTACTAGCTGAAATGAATAATAAAATTCGTGAAGAATCGGATTTTCTGATTTTTATCAAATTGTTAAAGAATCCAAGTTTTTCAGACTTTTTTAGAAAATATAAAGACGACAAGAATGCATTGAAAAATATAGAGGCTGGACTTTTTATTGTATTTGGTAGTGTCCGTTTGTATAGCTTATATGAAGGATTCCCTGAATTCTTTCAAAATATGAGTATGTTTTTTAATAAATTATGGAATGGTTTGAAATGAAAACTTGGGCCGAATCCTTGTTTTCCAAATTATAGTCTTTTAAACTAGAGTTGGGCGGGATCGGGATCCCGGTCGGTATCATTACTCCTAATCCCGATTTCGGCCAATCCAGACCCCGCCGTCGGGATCGTGACCGGGATCATATTCCTAATCCCGGTCACGATCTTACGTCGAGATCCCGATCCCGCTCGACTCTATTTTAATTAAGAACACTAACGGACAGAAATAAACGTATTAATCTATTAATCTATTATTTACTCGCCCAATTTTCAGTTATAATTGAAAAAGAAGGTCAAGAAAATTTTCCATTAATTTATAAACTCTATATAGAGTATTTTGAAACTAAAGATATGCTAACTAAATGGAGAAATAAGCTTCTTATTGAATATATAATATATAGGGAATGGCTTTGTGGGCCTAATAATAAAGGTAAATTAATATAAAATAAATAATTAAACTTATTTTTAATTTTAATTAAGGCCAAAATAATTCGGAAGAAGACATTTACTGTATTAATTCATACCTAGATGAAGCTTGGAAGGAAATATCAAAATATTATTGGTATGGGGAGGAGGCGTTATTAATTATTATTAATTCTGAAGGAGACAAGGAAAATATGATTTGGAATATAATTTTTGTTTGTTTTATTAAAAAACTTTAAAAAAAATTTTCTTATTTAATTTCAGAAAAATTTTCAAAAAAATTATCAAAAAAAACTTTCTGAAAATTTTGAAAAAAATTTTTCTAAAACATTTCTAAATTAATTTTTTTCAATAGAAAATTTATTTGGAGCCGGAGGAGTATTCTACCTCTCAATTAGATGCAAGGACAAATCCCTCATTCCTACAAGCATCCTTGGATTCTCTAATGTCGCTTTATAATAAAAGAGGGAGCGAAGAATTTAAAAACGTTGAAGAATGGCACAAATTATTATTAGATAAAGATAATAAAAAATCATTTTTAAATAGACGGCGATGGAAGGATTTAATCAAGATAAATTTGAGAAAAAATAATTTATCAAAAAATAATAAAGGAAGAAGTCATATGCATACAACAAAATTATTAAATTTACTAAAAGGGAATAATGAAGATATAAATCCTGAAATATTAAAAATTCGGGAAGCTATACTTTCAGCTACACGTAAATATATCTTATAATTAAACAAAATTTACAAAAATAATTTATTTTATAAAATATAATTTATTATTCAGCATCGGATCTAAAAGCAATTACGGATTGCTCTGCTCAAAGCTTGATAGATTTATCCTGCAATGTGGATGATAATTTAATTGAGGTGGTTAATATTTGATTACCTTTATTTTTAATTTAGTCTAATATCAGTAATAATTAATAATCAGTTATCTTGAGACTAGGGATCTAGGGATCAAACTGGGATTGACTTATGAGAATATGTAGAGATCTCGAAAAAATATTTTTCAAAAATTCTTACTTGATAATAAAGATTTTTGGGACGAGATCTAGTATCAGTCCGATCTCTAATTTAGTTATGAAATAATATTAGTAATTTACAGATTGTTTCTGAATCTATTAGTGAAATAAGTGAATCAAGTTCATTTCCAAAAAATGGTCAAAGCTTGGAAAGTCCATCAACTGACAATTCAATTTTAAATTATCGAGATATTGTGAATGAAATTGAAGAAGTTTCAGATATTAATACTACAGCAGATGATAATAGCTCTATATTTTTACAAGATTTTAGTACCTCGGAAGTAGGTACCTCAGTAAGTATACCTTCATATTCGCCTTCATTTCTGCAGCATTTGGATTATGAAATGAAAGCTTATATTAATTTTGAGGGTAAATAATATATTTTAAAAATTAGAAAATATTTTTTTTTCAATTTTTAAAGACTTATTTGCTAAAATGACAAATAAGAAAAAAATATCAGAAGATTATTTACTACAAATGTTTTCGCTTTTAATTGAAACAAATGAGCATATTGAAGTTTTGATTTATCAAAAGCATTTTTTAATTTACGCAAATATTGCTATAATAGTAAAAACTAGAGCCCGGCCGGAGGGGTCGGTCGATATTTTTCGATAAATATCGAAAAATATCGAATATCGAAAAATATCGAAAAAATCAAAATTTTCTCGGTCGATATTTTTTCGATAAATATCGAAAAATATCGAAACCGAAAAATATCGAAAAAAAAGTCTCGATATTTTTCGATTTTTCAAAAATTTTCTATAACAAATGAATAACACAATAGACCTAGTAGTTTAATAAGATTAAGATTGATTAAATGGGATATTGGTGGATTTGGACGGTTTAAATGTAATATCAATAGACTTGTATTTGATATCGAAGGATCATTTGGGATATAAGTGGATTTTAACTGGGGATAATGGATTTTAAGGAATTAAAGATGATATTGAAGGAAGACTGTATTGTGGATTGAGATTCAATGGTATTAAGACTATTGTGGATTTATGAGATCAGGAGGGATATCAAGGGATTTGTGGATTAAGAAGGATATCGGCGGATAAAGAGATATCCACGGTTCCGGTTCCAAACCGGTTCCGGAACTTTACCGGTTCCACGGTTCCACTTCCGGAACCGGTTCTGGAACCGGACGGTTCCGGAACCGGAACCGGAACCTTTCCATCACTGCCCCGGATATCAATAATATCCGTATTGATCCTTGGATATCTCAAATATCCCATCAAATCTTCAGATATCCTATCAAGTTACTCTTAACCCACTCTTAACCACTTTTTTAATTCATATCAGTGTTATGTACCATATATTATCTCACATCATCTGGCTTTGGCAAACTAAATCGTGAATATAGAAGAAACCTTTCTCCTTTTCTGCGCCGCAGGCGCAAATTTTTTGAATTTCCGTTGGGCAAGAAGCAAAAATGCATCCTTTTTGGCGCGAAAATGTCAGATTTTTGACAAAAATGACGTTCGATATTTTTTTCGATTTTTTATTATTTGGTCGGTCGATTGTTTCGATTTTTAAATTTTGTCGGTCGATATTTTTCGATAAATATCGAAAAAATATCGAATACCGAAAAATATCGAAAAAGTCAAAATTTTGTCGGTCGATATTTTTTCGATAATATCGAAAAAAAATATCGAAAAATATCGATAATTATCGATGAAAAATCGTATCGAGCCGGGCTCTAGTAAAAACTATTAAGGAAGGACTGAATCTTGAAATATTTTTTGAGGATATCTCTCAAAATTTTAGATTTGTCAACGAGCTATGGTTAAAATTTAAAGAAAAAATTTTAAATATGTCCAAAAATGAAGGAAACGATATTGATGAGCAAGAAAAAAGATTAGATTATATTCTAAAATTAGTTTTTCGCTTTTTGTATAACAGTAAATATTGGGGAAATTCTTCAAATGAATGGACAAAAAGGTTTGCTCGCATAAGTGATGGGCGGGTTATCAGAAACACGATAACGTCTTAAAATTAAACTTAAATTTAAGCTTACCAACTTTACATAAACTTTAAGTTTACGAACTTTATATAAACTTAACTTAAGGATTACAAGCATTAAATAAACTTATTTTTAAGCTTAACAACTTTAAAGAGTTTAATTTTAAGTCAAGCTTACCGACTTTAAATAACCTTAATTTCAACCTTACTAACTTTAAATAAATTTTAAGTTTATCAACATATAAAAAACTTAATTTTAAGCTTACCAACTTAAACTAAAGTTTACAAACTTTTTATAAAATAACTTAAACTTACCAACATTAATAAACTTATTTTAAGCTTACAACATTAAAGAACTTAATTTAAAGTTTACCAACTTTACATAAACTTTAAGTTTACGGACTTTATATAAACCTAACTTAAACTCATCAATTTAAATAAACTTTATTATAATAAACTAAACTTTAAGTTTACGGACTTTATATAAACCTAACTTAAACTCATCAATTTAAATAAACTTTATTTAAATAAACTTTATTTTTATAAACTTTAATAAACTTTATTATAATTTAAATAAACTTTATTAAATAACCTTAATTTCAACCTTACTAACTTTAAATAAATTTTAAGTTTATCAACATATAAAAAACTTAATTTTAAGCTTACCAACTTAAACTAAAGTTTACAAACTTTTTATAAAATAACTTAAACTTACCAACATTAATAAACTTATTTTAAGCTTACAACATTAAAGAACTTAATTTAAAGTTTACCAACTTTACATAAACTTTAAGTTTACGGACTTTATATAAACCTAACTTAAACTCATCAATTTAAATAAACTTTATTATAAGCATACCAACCTTAAATAAACTTAATTTTAATCTAGCAAACTTTAAATAAACTTAATTTCAAGCTTACCAACTTTAAATAAACATAATTTTAAGCTTATCTATTTAAATAAACTTATTCTGAGCTTACCAACTTTAAATAAACTTAATTTTAAGCTTACCAACTTTAAATAAACAACTTAAACTTGCCAACTTTAAATTAAGTTAATATTAAGCCTACCAACTTTAAATAAAATTAATTTTAAGATTACCAACTTTAAATAAGCTTAATTTTAAATTTACTAACTTTAAATAAATTTTAAGTTTACGAACTTTATATAAACTTAAATTAAAGCATACAAACATCAAGTAACTTATTTTTAAGTTTATCAACTTTAAATAAACTTAATTTTAAGATTACCAACTTTAAATAAATTTTAAGTTTACGAACTTTATATAAACTTAATTTAAGGCTTACATACATTAATTAACCTATTTTTAGCTTACCAACTTTAAATAACAACTTTAAATAAATATATATTCGCTTAATACTATAAGTTTACTAACTAAATAAATTTAATTATAGTATTACAAGTTTTATATATTATTTGAGTTTACTAACTTTGAATATATTTAAAAAACTTAGCAACTTTTTCTAAAGTATAAAAATTTTAATTTACTTAATTTTCTATACTTAAGTTTAAGCTTAAAAGTTTATGGTTTAGAGTTTTATGTTTAATAAGTTCTTCAAAATTTATTTAATTTAATAATTTTAAGGAAAAAATACATTAACTATTCAAAAATGCATCATATATTTTCACATTTTCGCTTAACATTTTTATCAACTATGTTTGCTAAGAATGCTTGTATAAATAAAGAAGATCAAGTGTTAATTGATCGTAAATATTTTCAAAAATATTTTGGAGATAAATTTCTCGAGGAAAATGGGCAAATAAAATTTGAATTCTTTGCGAATCTATACCCTCTAATTGATAAATCAGAAAAAAATCTATCAATTAATGAGCAGGATAGATTGATAAATAAATTTATAGGAGAATTAGAAATTCGTTTGAAGAGAACAAGTAAAATGCTTGATCAACAATTTATGGGTAATCTTAGGAAGTTAAAATTAGGAAACTTAATCAAATTTTTAGATAATAGTTTGAGAAGTGAAATGGATAGATTTAATTCAGAAAATAAATTGATAAGCAAAGTGTCGAATGAAAAATGGAAAAATTCCAATTTATATGAAATTATAAATCAGTTTAATATTGAATTTGAAGGAGATGGAAGGGCAAATAAAAATAATAATGATGGGAAGAATGAAATTATAAAAGTTGATGATGGAAATGATGATGGAGAGGATGATGGAGAAGTGGTGATTTATATTTAATAATTATTACATCATAAAAATTATTATTTTTAATAATTCCATAAATTTAGTTAATGAAATATTTGGATAAAATTTATTATTTGGACGATGATGTAAAAGCTAAGAGGAAGGAAGCTATTCAATGGATAGAAAAACAAGTAAAAATGTGGCTGAATAAACAATGTAGTTCTGTTGGTATTAAATATCAAGGTACTTTATAAAAACATAGATATATACGAATACGAGATTTATTAATTAATAATATTAATTAATAATAAATTCTATGAAGTTTCGAGGTAAAAACGATGTGATGGCTATCGTTAGTCTGTTAATCAAATATTAATCTTGTATCAATAAAATAACTAAGGAATATGTATTAAATAATTCTTATCAAAATTTATATCTTTCTATCCCCACAATTATTATCATTTATCACCTACCAAATAAATCTTCAAATAAATTATTAAATAATAAAGCGGATTATTCAATGATCGTTGGTGGTTCATCCCTATTAGAAACAGCAACATCAGATTCCGATTTGGATATTATATTTCTACTTCCAAATCGCTGTCTTATTCCTATTGAAGTTAAAGAATGTAATGAATGCAAATTGAATTTCAATTCTGGGCGTTTTTGCCAAGAACATGATTTTATATTTGGCGATGGAGTTGATACGTTTAATTCGACCATTAAATTACTTGAGAATGATATGGAGGATTTAAAGGTTTCTAAATAAAAATTTTGTTTATTAATGGCAAGACCAACCCAAACCCCACCCAACCCGAACTCCCAACCTGAACCCCACTCCGAAAAAAGTGAAAACCCGTTCCCCAACCATAAAAACTTTCGTGTGCTTCGAGGAGGTTCTGGGCATTTAAAAGCATATAAATTCACCGCTAAAACAAATAAATTCATTAAATTATCAGGTCAACTCAATACCTTATGGAAGAGTACCACTAATTGAAATACAATATAAAAATATAGAAATTGATATAATGTTTGCAATTAATGCTTCTAAAATAAATACCTCATATGGAGATTTAACTAATTATACAAGTAGAGAAATAATTTGGGGTAATTTGAGAAAAATTGATATGATTATTGAAGAGATGGTTAATGCAGATGAGAAAAAAGTATTAACTAAAAGTGTTATAATTTTTGCAGGTAAATTATTTTTAGAATTTTTCAGAAATTAATGGTTTTTATGAGATGCATCCAAAATAGAGGGACTTTTTGTGCGGGCATATCGTGCGAACATACTATGACAGTACTAGATCCATGGCCAAGGTCGTGAAACCAGTAGAGCCTGTATATCGGGATATGTTCTTCACGATATATGTCACTCTAACACCTCAATCTAACTTAGATTTTTAAATATGGCTGGACTTCTTTAAGCGATTTTCCTTATTTAAAATAGACCTCTTTATATGAGTTGATTTTTCTCCAATCACATATGAGAGTATCCCATAGTATGTACATTCTGGACTGCCTTCAATTATTAATAAAATTTAAAGGTTACCGAATTGCATATAGATTAAAATATTTCCTCATTGATGATGGAAGAAGGCCAATTTATACAAATTTACTTCGAACTATTAAACTATGGGCAAAAAGTAATTTTTAATAAAGTATTATTCATAAATTTTTAAATTAAAGAAAACGAAATTTATTCAAATATGTTTGGATACTTAAGTGGAACTATATTAACTATTATGTGTTCAAAAATTATTTTAATTTATAACTCAGAAAATATATTATTTTTGATTAAGAAATTCTTTTTTACATTTGCAAATTGGTTTGATTTTTTTAACATTAGTGTTGATCGCTATAAGTAGACCTGTCAGATTGTAAGTAGACCTGTAAGTAGACTATAAGACTATAATTGTAAGTAGACTATAAGTAGACCTGTCATCTGTCAGATTCCGACTTTTCAGAACCCAGTATCAAGTCGGTATATAATATCTGTCAAATGCCGATACCGATTTCGGGCCTAGATAATGACACAGGACAACCCATGTTACTACACTATATCTGAGTTGATTAGAAGGATTCCGATACTATTTGAGAAGAGTAACCCTGAAACTATTAACAAATTAAAGTTGAAATATGTCAAACAATCATTTAATAATCTTTTAATATATTAGCCTTATTAAATTTCAGGGATTGGCCAATGCCCGTGCTTGTAGAACCATTAAACACAAACCAACAATTAAATTCAAAAGAAGACATAAATTTGAGACCCTGGGAGATTACAGATATTGACCCATATAATGGGCATGAAGGCGATCAAATGCCAATAATCTCTCCTTTATATCCCGAGCAGAATACAGCATATAATGTTAATTTAAATACAAGAAAATTAATTACAAAAATTATGAAAGAAGGTTTTTTGACAAATTCCAAAAAAAAATTTTATTTGAAATTTATTTTTAAGCCTACAATTTACTTCAAAATGAAGGGCGCAATAATTATTTAAAACTTTTTGAGAATTTTAATTATAAAAAATATTACAATTATTTTATTTTAATTACATGTTTGGAGACAGAAATACAGAAAGATAATAATTGTATTTCTGTAAAAGCAAAATTAAGAAAAACGTTATTTAAGTGGGCGGATTTGGCCAAGATAAAAGATCAAATAGAGCATTATCATGTGATAAGTAGTTTTCAAAGAAAAGAAGAAAATTGTTTGATCAAAGGGTATGTTTATAAATAATTTAAAGAATTACTCGAAATTAAATTCCTGGCATAAAAAATTTATCTTGACATTGAATGTAAGGTTGATTCAAGAGCACAGTAGATTGTGCCAACATTTTCATTTAATTATACTTCCGCAAGTATTAACACAACAATATTAACAATATCACAATTAGGGTTGCCGTTTCATTTGTCCTTTTCGAGCCAAAACTCGAAGACCGATTAGATCTTTCGAAATGAATCGGCCCATAACCTTAATCCCAATGAAAAACACAATTTAAAAACAGATTATATGGACCATGTACAACCTGGATTATTGGCATTAAACTGATTAATGATTCTGAAAATGAAGTTACAAACTTTGCAAAAGAAAGCATAGAAATGCTTAGTTATTATACAAAAAGTTTGAATAAAGGATCAGTAATAGTATTTTCATTTTTTGTTAGTGAATCAGAAATTGATCCAAAGTTAGTTAATGAATATTAACACATACTTTATTCAAAAGTCCAATAATAAAAGCTTAAAATGATAACACCTTACTGGCATTTCGTTTATAGCTTTCTAGGGACTTTAAGGGGATTTGTTGATGATATGAGGTTTTAAAGGAGGCTTAAGTAAATAAACAAGTTATTGAAGCTTAGCGGGGATTGTTTGAAAAATCCTTTAAAAGAGCAAAGATAAATTTAAAATATTAAAAAAATTCTTTAATTTAAAGAATATCCTCATTCATTTATGATAAAACTACAATTAACGATACTAATAAATTCCAAATAAAAAATGAAAATAAACAAATATACAGACAATATTCAAAATTATATTATGGACCTACACAAAATTTGCGTAAAGAAAATCCACTAGATCATAACAAGCTTATATCTCCAAATAGTTACCTTAATGGTAATTTTGTATTTTTGCCAAAACAGAAAGATTTGGTGATTTATTTTGAATTATTAAATAATTTTTTATGAAGGGATAAGTTCCTATTTTTTATAAAATTTTTTCAGGAAAAAGGCAAAGCTTCCAAAAATAAAAAGGAAAAATATTCAAAAACAAAGAATAAGAATTCGAGAAAAGGGCGAAGTTGAGGATACTGTATTTTCTTAAGGATCTGTATTCTCTTGATTAATTACCCTCTCTCTATTATTTTTAAGTAAATATTTAGGGTTGTCCATTTATGTAGATAACATTGAACCTGTATCATAAAAAATAAGTTACTAATTTTAGTGAAACGGGGCGGCACGGTTCATTATATGTTTATGAACAGCAAACTCATATATAAACTAGGTAATTAATCGAGGAACTGCGGTAGATGTCTTTAAAATTATTTTTTATTTTTTTATTCATTTTTGAAGAATTTCATTATAAAATTTAACTTTTATTTGAAAATTATGTACATAACATTACTCATAAATATTTAAAAATTAAATATATTTTTATTTTTTATTCTTAATATATTTAGCGTATTTCCCCGATATCCTCACTTCTTTATATCCTCTGTATTCAACGCCAATTGTTCACAAATTTCGCTCCAGTCTGGCCAAAACTGTTCTTTCATTCGTTTCACAAATTCCATAACATTTGGGGTACTTTTTTCTATAAATAGATTTATTTCTTTTAAATTCCGTGGCACATAAATTGAAACTGCAAGAAATCCAAAGGCGATGGCATCGAGCTAAATTAAAACTAAAAGTGATAATAAGTTTGTAGAATTGAATGAAGGAGTTGATCGGGGCATAAATTCATTTAGGACTCATAATTCAGGTTTATTCAGCTCGAAAAGGGTATGTAATTTAAATGATTTGAGGGGGCATCACAAGAGATTTTGAGCGACGGTTTATCTACATAGCAGGGATGGGATGGGTTGAGAAAAAAGTTGGGTCTGGGGTTCGGATCGAAAAAAAGTCCGGGTTTCGGGTAAACCGTCTGTCCCATCCCTATTACATAGCATAAATTAAAAAAGTAAAAATATACTAGAGAAGATTAGGAAAATTTTTAAGAAATTAAACACACCGTAGAAGGTTGGTTACCAAAAAAGTAAGGCTTTTCCCCAAGAAATGTTGATAGTGCCATCAAATCTTTTTTGGCGATATCCTCAATTTCATTAACTGAATGTCGTCCATAGCCTTGCGCATTAAGTGTTTTCTTTGTCTTTAATTTAAATTTAAAAATTATTTTTAAAATTCTCTAACAACCGTATATTGGAATTTTTTGGGTATTAAATTCTTTGCTATGAATTTTTTGGCGCCAGTAAAATAAGGTAAAAAGCCTGAATCTGTTCCAATCCATGAGGCATTAATACTAAAATCGTACTGGAGGCACCTGTTTTAAATTGTTAGTTTTTATTCGGATAAAAGGAAAGCTTGCTAGCGTCTTTGGAACTCTTAAAAAACTTTTTTAGAAAATATTTTTAAGATTAAATTAAATCGGTCTCATTTTTGGGTGTCCCGGTTAAAGCTCCAACTGAGAAAGTCAAAGATTCCAAGACCTATATTTAGAATCCCTTTCCTTTTTGTAACATTATTTTGAAATTGCCTCTATTACTCCAGCTAATTCAGCGAATAATTCAAGCTAAATATAGCCAATAAATAGACTACCTAGAATTTTTTATTTTAATGGAAATTTCCGGAAATTTTTTTGTAAAGTATTTAAAATTTTTAAGAGAATTAACAGTAATATATAATGGAATCTCTTAGTTATTTAACATTAAATTAATTTAAAAAATCAAAAATAATTGAAAAGTTAAAAAAATTTCTTACCTAAAGAAAGATTCTTCAATAAGCAAACTAAAAGCTCGTAGATTAGCACGTTCAGAACTATTGAGATTTCCGTCAATAGGCAACTTAAAGTGCGAACGTAAATGTTCAATAATAAAATTGCTGTCAGCATGTTGACGGCCATTTAATTCGATAAACGGGACTTGGCCCTTCACAGAAGCATGTTTAAATTGGTTACTCACATTCTAAAAATAAATTTAAATAATTAGGAAATTTGAAGCTGGACAAGGCTGCTGATCTAATTAATCCTTTAACACTTCGAGTTTACCGAATTAATAGGAAACGCTCCTATAAAAAAGTTTTCTTCTAATACTCTTGGATCGTTCTACTACTATAAGTATCACAGACCGTTCTGCATTATTTTAAAAAGCGGAAGAAGGAAATCGGAAGGAATGGAAGAAAATGAAAACGGAAGTAGGCGGATGATGGCAGAGATCCATCCCTGCTAGGTATTTACTTAAATGAATCTCTCAATTTAATATCCGTCCCATAGCTAGTTTCATATGTTTTTTAATCACAATTTATTAAAAAATTAAATTTATTTGCCTGATATTTAATATTATTCATTCTAAGCCATGTTTCCAATTTTAATGATGAAGGGGATGAAGAAGGAATTGAATGAGTTCTTGGAAATATAACTAAATAAACTACATCTTCCTTCCAATTTGGGACAAGTAAATTATGTGTTGCTTTTAACATTTAATAAATTTAATCTTAATTTAAATTATTTACTCTTAATTAAACAAAAATTCATTTTTATTTAAAATTAATTCAAAATTTGGAGATAAAAGGGCTTTCGGCCTCCGGGCTTACAATAAAGCTACTATTCTAATTGAGGTCCCCAGCTGGGATACCTGATTAAGTGGCATTCAAAGACCAATTGGGTGGCTAACTAAAAGCTAACGAATGCTTTAATCTTCGAACTTGAAGCATCAAAAAAGGGCTTGAGTGAGAATATTTGTCCCGGTAAATGATATATCTGAAAGATATTTTCATACATAACAACCAAAACTGATTTAATTTTTATGAAAAATTGACTAATAAAATTTTTGCGTTAATTTCAAATATAATTTATCCCAAAATATCGAAATTAAACAATAAATTGAATTAATTAACAATTTTTTATGAAAGAAGAGTATAAAATATATAATTAAAAAATGCGGAATTTAAATCAGTTTTGACTTCAATTTTTAATTTTTATGATTTAGATAATTAAAAAATAAAAAAATATTTTTTAATAAAATAAAAAGAATTTGGACGCCCCCACAGGAAATCAAACAAAAACAAATAAAAATAATTCTTTAAAGGAATGCGCGTTATTTTTACATTTTAGGAGGGTAATTGGAACCGGTTTTTTACTCAAAACTTTTTGATAATAATTATATTTCCCCTCTAATATTTCTTTTATTAGAAAGACCAACCACACAAATATTTTAATAAATAAAATTTAAAGGAAAACATTGGGCGGTGTAAATAAATTAAAAAATAAATAAATAAATTTATTTAGATTCTGAAAGAATTTTGATCGAGTTATTGTTCGAACTCTAATATATGTACATATTAACGAGAAAAAAATGAACGATCCTTCTCTGATCCTTTGATTATTCCGGCGATTATTCTGGTACATCTGGATAATTTGCTTCCATCAGCATCGCCTCTTACACACGAGAATCTAGACGCATAAATGGAGAATCTAACAACAATGTTGAAATAATTTTACAAAACAAGCTCCACCAATCTCCTTCAAAATTTAAAAAGAATCAAGCAGTTGTATAGACATAAATATTACTTTAATAATTAATTATTTATATGCCTTTTACTTAACTCGAATTTTGAATTATTTTATAATCTTGCCCAACTAAGACGGGATATGAGTATCGTTCGGATATTGAGATAGTTAGTAAGAAAAAACAAGCATATCATTAACGAGCTTTTTGGAACGTCTTGACGCGATTTTCATTTCCAAAATATTTTTCCCTATTAATCATTACCTATTCATTCATTAAAAAAATTTTTTTAAATCCATTTTCACAAAAAAAACTTTGGCCAATTCCAAACTTTAAAGTTCGCATGAAATCAAGTCAAAAAACTTTTAGCCCACAAGGTTTTGGGATCACAACTGTTATTTGCCATAAAATATAAAAAACATAAAAATAAATATATCCACTAACTTTGAAAAAATCGGAAGAAAAAAAAGACCGATGTTCTATACATCTCTCAACAAATATTTAAAAAAAATCTTTTTTTGAAAGAATTGATTTTGGGGGATTTTAAATTTTTAAGCCATTTGACGTTAAACGGTTGAAAGAAAGAAAAAAAAATAAATGGCATATGTTCTTTATAAATAAGAACAATAAAATGTCAGACGTTTAAACAAATATCCCTAGTTTATTTGAAAATTTTTTGTTCAAATATTTTTAATATAAAATGCTTTTAATTTAAAAATTAAAGAATACACATATATAGATTTATTTTTTAAAATTTTAAAATTATTTTTAATTTTAAACCCCCCCCCCTCTCCCCCAATCACCTCCCTTGTATAACTTTGTCAATTGTAATCGAGTGTAGGATGTCTTTATAATCAAATAGGTCTCAAAAATTTTCTATTATGTACCTAGGGTAGATCCAGAACATTTGGGATACAATTTAAAAATTATTAAGTACCGTATCTACCCTAACGTAAGGCAATCTTTCTCCATGCTCAAGGCTAACTTCCGTAAATGCTAGGAGATATCTTTTAGAATTTTTGGGACTGGGAAGGACCTGAGTTAATGGTTAAATAACTAAAAAATTCTCCTTTAAATTTAATTATTTTCTATTAATCTTGTTTAATCAGTGATTTTTTGCATTTTAAAAATTAATTATTCTGTCTAATTATAAACATACAAAAAATTTTTTTAATTTTAATTTAATTATCATATTTAGAGAATAAATAAAAATGGTCGATAAGGGTGAAGGTGACAACCGCTATCAAGAATTGAAGGACGGTATCTACCACGGCTACCAGCCCTTACGAGCTCGAAAGACCCTTACATATTCGTATACACCCGAATTTATGCCTGGAGCTTTAAATATGTATAAAATAAACTATAATTTAAATAATTAAAGAAAATTTTGTAGTGCAGTAGCTCGTGATATTGACTCGATACCTTCTGGACCCAAAGACGCTGGAGACTACCAAATGATTACAGCCCACAAAGTAAATCGTGCACCTAAAGTGAGCTAATTTTTAAATTATCTTGAAGTATCAAGAAAAAATTTTTTTTAGCCAGAAGACCCGTATGCATGGAGCGCTCCAAAGGTGGCAGCACAAGAAGATTAAAAAACAAGGATTGAAAATTTTATGGAAAAAGTATTATTCGAAAAATGTTTTGATGAAATAATTTTAATAAAAATATAGAATAAAGAAAAGAATTTCGGAAAAAAAGATTTTTTGATGAATTAAAGATGGACGTCTCTCATTTAAAAGCACAGGGATACGTGTTAATTTAAATTACGTATGGTGTTCCCCAATTGACAGGGTTTAGGCATTTGCAAAGTTTATAGGTTAAATGAATCTCTATCAGTCCAATGAACTCATAAACTTCTATTTCGGCTCATAAATCGTCAATGCATATAATCTAGTTCAGAGCCGATTTCTTGCCTGTGAAATGAATTTTGCCTAGAGATACTCCCATGTTTCCTTAGAGATACTCCTTTTAGAGATACTTCCCACAGAGATACTCCCACTTTTGTACTCATAAATTCATTAACCTCATAACTTGTCACTGGACTCTGAATCGGATTTTTCACATAGACATTTCCCTAACTTTTAGTCCCTTCTGTGCATTTACAATGAGAGTTAACAATATCAAACGACACAAAAACAATCTCAGAAAAATCTCTATCGAGTAATTAGACGAATATTTTCATCACTATCAGAAGAATCATTATTTTCATTCGTTACAGGCGATCCACTTTCCGGTGTATTAGGAGGAGCATTCAAATTTATGCTCATTATTTGTTTATAAGATTTCCTTCCTTTTTTATTATTAATCTTCCTAGCATTCCAAAATTTCAATAAATTCTTTTTACATTTATTTGCTAATATCTTTCCTTTCCCGCGTTTCTTGGAATTCTGAAATTAGCTTTTAATTCGCGGAGATTGGATTGGTTCCTATTTAGATGCTAGTTTCTATGTTTTCTATTTAATTCGTGATTTAAACACGAACCCAATGGAAGAGTGTTAGAAATCTCAATCACTTCCAATCCTTTAGTTTGTAAAGATTCCGCATGGTATGGTCGGGGAAGGATGCCTTAAGTGTTTACCAGGGATCGCGCAGACAATAAACCAAATTTACGATTTTCGGGAAGGGTGTATCGGGTCGGCGCGATCTCTGGGGTGACCATTATAGCGAGGCTCTTTTGTATTACTCTCAGTTTTTCGACACCTAGTTCATCATATATAAGAAATAAAATCTTACCTAATCCAATATTATCTATATCCCTCCTAAAACCTTAATTAACTATACCTTAGATATATCCCTTGTTTCCTCATTATTTTTGCTAGTAGAACCAATACAAAATAGGCCCCCAAAACTTAAACTTCTCCTTTTCTTTTTATCATGATTTAATAAATAATCGGTAGAAGCTGAATCTTGCATAGATGGATCGTCCAAACTTTGAATTTCATTTAAGGATTGATTTGTGGATTTTGAGGAATTTGGGGAGGATGAATAGAAAAAATGTGTAGAGGGATGAGTCTCTTCATATTTTTGTTTATAACGTTCAAATAAAATTAACTCAATTGGTTTTATTATTTTATTATGTCCAATCTTTCGGCGAGCTTCTTGTTCTTTTGACTTCATCCATTCCTCAAACAGCTAAATTAAAAAAATAAATTAACTATACATTAAATACTTATGTTTATTCCGTTTTTCTGCTTTAGAACTTCTGGTACGATTCTTGCAACTCAACTAGGATTTCGGGTAGACTTTTGGGCTAGAGCTTCAAGGAGATTTTCGCGGAGGACGGGGAATTTTAAAAGGTGTAGCTTCCCAGTCTTTTCCGCTTCCGGAAGAGATCCTTTTGCCCATTGTCCTCCGCTTTTTGTCCTCCGCTTTTTAAAAGTAAGAGATCCCTGATGTATAATCTAATTAATATTTCTACAAGCTACCTCATTTCTAAAATTCTTTATCGCAAAGTGCTTAACATTTTCAACCAAAAAATTATTTTTATTAATTTGCCAGTAGATATAAAGAATATTTACTGCATTTTTGATTATATTTTCTTTAATCGTGTTCTCCGTTCTAGCTTCGTAAATTTCCTCAACCCTAGATTCCCCAATTATTTTTTCGCCCGGAAATAGATTTTTTGGAATATCCGGTAATTTTTTTATGACGGAAACGATTTCATTAAAATTTTCAAAGAGCGGGTTGTTCAAATAAATTGCTATCTTAACCATAACTGATCTATCCATATTCAGTTCTTTTTCCAAATATTCTTCTAACAACTTGGTCAAAAAATAAATATTATTTAAATAACTATCCAAATCAGATTCATTTAAATTATAAAAAGGTGTATTGCTATTTATACCGGAATATAAATTATTATTTATTTCGATCATTGTTTTGCTTAATAATTCATAGTAACGAATACTTTCGTGTTTCTAAAATATATTTAATTAAATATTTTTATTTTGATATATTTTGTAAAATATCTAGTGAGGATTGTGAGGATTGTGAGGATTTGGGTGCAGTAGAGATCCATTGTGAGGATTTGGGTGCAGTAGAGATCCCTTCATATCATCTTAATCAGCATTAATTAAAATGTCTGTAAAGCATATAATTTCTAAGGATGAGAAGATGCTGGTTGCTCCAGCCGCCATTATTGCTTTACTTTAAAAACGTGGTCGAAGTATAGTAGAAGAAAGGTGGTTAATCGAGATGCTTATTCTATTGAGAGTTCCATTTAGCAGGAGAAAATCCTACTCGAGATTTGAAAAAAATTATAAATTATTAAAGATTCTAATACCAAAATATCATCTTTGCATGAATTTACTTCTGGAACAATAGCATCAATAATTTTAATTAAATAACTTTGATCATCCTTAGATCTGATTATTTCTCTAAAAGAATTAATTTTTTTAAGCTTCATAAATTCTCTAATAATTCCTTCAATTGTCCCTTCCCTTTCAATATTAATTAAAGTATTTTCTTTAATTATTTTTAATTCTTCCAAATCTTTTTCAATAATTATTTTAAAATTTGCAAAGGATTGAGGGCTTTGACTTGCCCACAAATTTGTTTTAGTTTTCATTGTGAATTCGTTCATTTTGAGACGAAGGTGGTAGAGCGTGCCAATTAGGTACTGAGGGGATATAGCGATACCTTTACCCTTGTATTTTGAATTTGAAAGGGAATGAGTTCTGTTTGACGTTCCTTTGTAGGTTAAATATTTTAAAAGATTTTGTGAAAATATTTATTTTTGATATTTTTCGTATATTTATTATGGCTAGTGGATAAATCCATTGCTAGGCCAGTCAGCTTAACAAACAAAGAAAAAAATAAAAACAATCATTTGGTGCTCGGAGGTAGAGCGTTTAGAATTGCTTAGGTACTATGCGTTTATATCCCCCCATGTCCGCAAATGTTTGTCCGCACTTTTCTTTCTTTTCCTTTCCCCTCTCATAAGGATTATAAATGGTCAAGTATTAATAAACTTTTCTTTTTCTCCTTTCAGATCATGAATTTTAAGAAGCTTCCTAAATCAGAAGAAGCAGCCATACTATTTTTACAATCAAAGAACATTCTACCGACAAATAAAATTTGTGTAAATGGTTTATGTGTAGGCAAAAAAAAATGGTTTATGTGTAGGCAAGATGGTTTATGTGTAGGCAAGAAGCTAAAGAAGAAAATTTTTTCGAATGGATTTGTAAAAAAATAGCAGAAATATGGCCTCCGAAATAATTTTTAAAATTGCTTTGTTTTTGCTTTTATATTTTTTATAAACGAATATTTGTCTGTACTAAGTTTTTACTTGACCATTTTAATCTTTATGAGAGGAGAAAAAGAAAAGTTTATTAATACTTGACCATTTATAATCCTTATGAGAGGGGAAAGGAAAAGAAAGAAAAGTGCGGACAAACATTTGCGGACATTTGCGGACATGGGGGGATATAAACGCATAGTACCATTGCTTACATCGGAGAGCTATAATGATCAAGCCCATTCGATCTTTTGCTATGTTTTGGGAGGAGGTGACCGTCTGTCCATAAATTTGTTTTCATTCATATACAGTTTATTTGGATGTGGCATATACACAAAATCCGTAACTGACTCCATTTCTTCAACAATACCCTCACTCTATTTTTATCTTCGAATTGAAATTAAAACCTGAAGACGAGGCTCGATTATCTTCAATATTCAAAATTCCATTATCTTCCTCCTCTACAGGTTTCCCTTTTATTTTAGTTTCACTAACAACTTCCTTAATAACCTCCTCATCCTCAGAAATATCCGAATCCTTTTTATTTTTATTTACTAAAGAATTCAATTTTAACGAAGTAAACTTCTTGGGCAAGTACCAATTAATTCTCGAAAAATTAGAATTATTCTCCTCCTCTCTAAAATTATTTTCCATATCAAAATCCAAATATTTTCTCATAAATTTCATCATATGATCAAATAATTCCAATTCATTCAATCCCAACGTTGCCATTTTTAATCTTTTTGGAGTATTAATATAAGGGATATTCTCGTGATACCCATTCGAAAGAAATCGAGAAATGTCAGATTTAATTTGTTTTATTTTATTTTCCAAATTTAAATTATCGTTAATTAGGCACATTTTTAGAAAATAATTTTGGTCTATCATTTTATCCCAAATTATTTTATTTTCCTCTTTAACCTCCAAAAACGAGTTGTATTTTTGTTGGAAATTATTTAAAAATGAATTTATTTCGGATTTTAACATCTCTTTTGGTGAATATCCATTTTTATTTTTATTTGTTGTTGACTCATTTTTTGTTGGCAACAAAGTAAATAATAATAGAAAGAATATTGTTTTCATTTCTAAAATTTTTTTTTGAAATATTGTATCGGAACGTGGGGGTCTTGTAATGAGGGTATGGGGTGGGGTAAACTGAGTCTTTAAAAATGGGGTCTTATAATATAGGGTCTTATAAGGGGTATGTAATGAGGGGTTTTATATTGAGGGCATATGGGGTCTTATAATGATTGTGTTATTGAAGAGGGAAAAATTACAATGGTCAAAGCCCCTCATAATTATAAAAGGCACATAGTTTATGTGAGGACACCTAATCTGACCATTATGAGTCCTTTATCTTTAATAATTTCTATGGAAATTTCTATGGGAAAGGATAATAGAAAAGTGGAAGAGTAGGTAATCTGATAATAATCGGTTTTCATTTCTAAGGGATTAATCGAAAAATAATCATTTTAGTAATTATGATTTACGATTTTTGACTTTTCTTGCTTATATAAATAAAATTTTAAAATTATTTAATTAAATTAACGTCTAATATTATTTACAAATTTTATAAAAAATTGTTTTTCTTTAAAATTGTTAAGAGTGCAAGAGAATATTTATTTATAAATTGCTTGTCGGCTTAATCAAAAACAAATTGCCGACATAAAAAAATAATGTCTGAGTAAACATATGTAGACTTGCCCTTTCTAAAATAGGCAATAACAAATATTATTCTCGTGGATGCACTTGCGGCTTTTTTTAATTTCTTTTTATAAGGAAAAATAATAAAATGTGTCGAAATTATTAAAAAAATCCTGGGCCGGCCTTGTCTTCTAAGCGCGCGGTCTGGACTTTAGTCTGGACTTCTTGACAAGCCGGTTTCTGATCACTAAATGTTTAGCTTCAGTTGATCACCTCAAGAATTTTTCTGCTCAAGTCAAAGACTCTCATTCTTTTTTAAATTTTCCTCCTCACTCTTTCTCTTTATTCTCCTCCTTCTGCGTGATTTTTAAACCCCGATCTTGAATAGAGATCGAACCGAAATTGGAACTCTATTCAATTCGCTCTTTCTGTTTTTTCTAAAAAAATTTTTTTAATTATGAAACCTCATAAATATTTTAATTTATTTAATAAATTTTTTCTTACACAAAAATTTTTTCCATTATTAATTATTTTCATTTTTAATTTATTGTACTTTACCCATTATTAAAAATAAATTTATTCGTATTTTTAAATTTAAAAATATATTTGTTTAATCATCATGCCATTTCCTTTAGTTCAGCCTTTTTAAAATAATTTTCACCAATCCTGGCAAATATTACCACGGCAATTCTAAAATATCAAGCTATTATTACTACTTATCTTATAACAAACGTATCCACTGCTGCATCCTCCCCATTCATTTCCACATTTTTTAAGGCAAGAGTTGTGATAGCATTCCCATCCTTTACCACAACCTCCCCATTGTCCGGCACAATTTTCATAGCAAGTACCTTTCCAGCAAGACCATCCATCCCTGCAATTCCAGCATCCAATGGCTGGGGATGGGTCATTCTCCAAATCATCTTCATCGTCTTTCTCACTACCGCCCTCCTCTGGTCCTGCATCCGGTCCTTCCTTTGGACCCTCATCTGTCCCTTCCTCTGTTCCTTCTTCCTTACCCCCTCCTGTTCCTTCTTCTTTACCCCCTCCTGTTCCTTGATCTGTCCCTTCTCCTCCTTCTCCTGTCCCTTCTTCCTCCCCACCCTCGTCAATGTTCTCACCACCTTCATTTTCCGGCTCTTCTGTTGGTGCTTCTGTTGGCTCTTCAGTAGTCGCTTCAATTTCCTTTGGTGGCGGAAGTTTTCTACCAGATGGGGGACCTTGATATCCATAATAATTATTGGATTGTGGAGCTGGAGTTGCTCTATTGTATTCATTTTCATAGATATTAGCGGTTAACAAGGTGACCAATCCAAAGATGATAAGTATTGAGAAAATCTGAATATTGAGATAGAATTATAACTTGCCGTCAAGTCCGATGTTTTCCTATAAACTAGCTTGATTCGAGAACCCTCGGATCTGAGTTAAAGGACATTAATACTCCAAACGAGATATGTAGGAGGTTAATTTTGGGGTACCTGGGTTTACTCGGTATCTTTAAAGACCATTAGGAAACCGGGACAAGATACTAATATTAAGGTCTAAGGAATTTATTTAGTTCTAAGATTATTGTGATAATAATAATTAAATACCTTTCGCATTGTATTAATTTATATTACGAAAAAAATTTTTTAATGAAAAAATTAGTTATAATTTAAAGAATATATTTATTTTATTAAATTACTAATTTATATAATGCCATAAAGACTTAAACTTCAAGTTAAAAATTAAAATATTTCTATATGATTAATATTATTAAACACCCAACTAGTATTACTTATAAAGTTTAAATAACGCTAAATTATTTGAATATATTTTTATGACATTTTAAATTTATTTTTAAATTATTAAATAGTCATTCAAAAAGTTTGGAATTTTTAAATTTTTATAAGCGTATTTGATAAAAAAGCTTTTTTGACAATTTCGATTTGAATAGAACAGAATAGTTTAAAAACTTTAAAATTTTTAAAAAGAAGTAGGACTCTTTTTAAAGGGAGGTAGGGTTAGCAGATCAACACAAATCCTTTGATATCAGAATCAGGATATCGGATCTATCCGAACCGAAAAGTTCCAGATATGGTGACCTTTTCTGAATAGAATCCATATTCGGTAAATCAGCAGAGTTCAGGATATGCTGTCTTTTTCTGATTCGGATATCTGGACTTGGCTTCCCTAGTCACAGGGGTTGATTTGCACTTAATAATATAGAGGAGGCATTTAACTTTATTTTTAGACTAAATTTGAACTAAATTAAAATTTTATGCTACAACTTTATTTTTAAAATTAATTTTAATCCAATATTTATCTATTTTATAAATCATCTCTCATTATTATTCTCTCATTTAGCTTCCTTGTAATATCATTTTTAAATATCCCTTCTTAAAACTAATCCTTTAAACAGAACTATTAGGTGATTGAGCAGGTGTTGGAGGAACTGGACGATTATTCATTTTAAAAATCGGTTTAAGGATTGGATTTGGAATTAAACTAAATGTTCCAAAATTTCCTTCTCTTTTAATTTCATCGCGTATAGAACTTCCAATTGTGGCCAACGTGGCTATTAACCATTTGTATTGAATATAAAATTTGAAATTGTGGGAAGTTGCCATTTCGATTTTAATCTCTGTCAATGCAATATAATACAGATGATGAATAAAGATTAAAAGAGAAATGTTTTGTAAATCTTTATAAGCTGAAAAATGATTTTTTTATTATTCATTTATCAGGATTTATTTAAAATTTTATCTTTAACAAAAATATTATTGAGGAATTGAGGCGGGTTGATCTGATTTTTTGATCAAATTAAAACTAATATTGTAGATCATGATTTCTTGTATAAAACCTTAATAGCCAAGGGACATCTAAAAATCAGATCAATCCCAAAAAGGAGAAAATTCAAAATGGTTCCTTAGTAGGAGAAGGATATATTGAACTTATCGTGATTATTAGGAGGTATTCAGGGTCCAGGGTATTCGGGTCCATGACTGCAATGGATATGGGCTAGGTTAGGAACCGAACAGAAGAACCCCTCAGTTTGGTAACCCTAATATGGACAGTAAAGTCTCGGGTCGTATTTCTCTTAAAACAAAGATGTTAAAATTCGATCCTTAATTATCAGTAAAAGTTTAGCCAATCTATTATGGCACCAATTTATTTTAAATTTTCATTTAAAAAATAACTAACAATTTTTAAAAATCATTTTAAATAATTTTTCCATTTTTTTAATATTTTCATCAAGGCGCCACATTAAATTGTGGAATTTTTCCATCAAGTATTCAGCATCATTTTCGTTAAAATCTTTTGAAATTGAAGGTATTAAACTTTCAAATTCTGTTTTAAACAATTCTTTAAATATATTCCAATTATCAAAATTGTTTTGTTTAAGCAATTCTTTTTTGTTTCCTTCAGAATTTTGAATGGATAAAAGTTTGTTTGACAGATCGTTGAATGCTATTAACATGTTTTTGGCTGCAACATAGCTCAGAAAATCTGGGCCTATTAATAAAAAATAAATTTTTTCGGATAAATATTTATAGAAACTATAAGTAGGATTCGGGGTTTCTGTTTCAAAAAGAACCTAACCCAAAGCCTAAAGATTTACGCTGAACTTTTATTAATATGAAGAACTTTTATTAATATTTGTTTTTGAAAAAAGAAATACGCCAACGTATGGTAAAGTTTTATGTTATTCTGAGTATTGGAGGAAATTGTCTGTTGGTCCTATATTGGTCTTTTAGTCATATATCCCCTATATTGTCATATCTTTTTCCCCTACCCCGATCTACATCTACAGCCCTCCAGAAGAAGATTTATGGAGGATCATGGGCAAACCCTTGCCTTTATGTTATTTATTAACTCTTCAGCCTTCATATTATGCCTCAGACTTATACCGTAAATCCTTTAACAGAACCGCAATCACTTTAACAAAAGCACCTAATATCTTACTAGAGAGATTAATTTCCTTTAAAATATTTTTTAATTTCAATTAAATTTTTTAGACCTATTCTCTTTTTATCAAGTTCTTGAATTGAAAAATAAGATAATTGAGTCAAAGTAAACTTTTTTGATTCATCATATTTAGCCTCAGCAACTTCAAAATTTTCCCATAATTCTTCATCCGCAAAAATTTTGTTAAATTTATTAAATTTTAATCCAAAATTAGCTGCTGTTTTATTATTTATGAGTAAATTGTGTTTTCGAATATTCGAGAAAAAACTTGTTTGAATAATTAAATTGGCAAATATCCCATTATTATTTTTACTTTCCACATTTTTGAGGGAGAATGAAAAAACTTGGTAAAAAATTTTTTTTAATTTTTTAAAAATTAAAATAATAAAATTACCAAAAAATAAAATAAGGAATAAAATATTTAAAAAATTTTTGAATTTTAATAATTGAAGCATTAATTTAAATATTTAATTAATAAATAATTGTCAATAAAAATATTAGAACGTTAAAAAATTTATAGTTGATAAAAAATTATCTGTAAAAGTGTAACACCGACATAAATAAATCATGGACGCTTTCCCTTTTATGTTCAGTCATATCGTATTGAGAAAGTCCTAAAAACGAGGTAAAATAGGGCCTCAGTTTTTGCAGCCTTCTCCCTCGAAATTGTGGTCAGTCAACCTAAAAAGGTTATTTCAGAAAAAATTTAAGAAAAAATTTATGAAAAAATTTTAGAAAAAATTCTGTAGGTTATCAAAATTATTTCCTGTCTTACAATTAGAATCTTTCAATAGATGTAAGGGGAAAGCTGATAATTTAATTAATGAGGACATAGTCTCAATTTCTAATTAAATAATTTTTTATTTTTATTTAAATTTTTCTACATATGTATATGATATTAATATTGAATTTTTAAAAATTTTTATATATAAAAATAACTCTAAATTAATGTCGGAAATGTTGAGAAGGAAATCAAAATTGTGAAATATTTTCCGCTTAATGCTTTAATGTACATCGATTGGGAAAATTTAAAAATAAATTAATATATTAATTAATAAAATATATAATTTATTAATTATTATATTAAAAATAAAGCAATTTTTTTGAAAATTTTAGTTTGAATGATTTAATAAGCAATTTTAAATTTAGATATAGTTATTTGAAGGATAATATAAATTTTAAAATAGAACCAATGTACTCTTAGGATGTAGAGAATGTGTTTATATGAGATTGACGGCTTCTGGGGTTTTTTCATTTTGGAGGTTCCTTTTTGCCGAAGCGGGGTATCTCCTATCATAAAACAGTTACATCACTAAAGAGGGGGGGGGGGCATTTTAGATCAGGATCGACCAAATTAGAGTTGTTCTATTAGAATATTAGATTGAAAACTTCTGGAAATAAATATCTAAAATATTCCAAGTAAGGCACAAACACTACCCAACTTTATCAACTGAAATTTTATAGAAACCATAAGGTTTTTTAATTTTTAAATATTTTAGAAGGTATGCCGATCAGTAAAAATATATTTAAACATAAATAAATTTTCCAAATTATATTTCTTTGTCCATCAAGAATTGTTTAATAATATAATCCGCTCGAGCTGGAGCCCATTTAGTTACCTAAATAAATTTTTGAGATAAATTTTCTTTGGAATAAAATTTTTTTCTCGTTATTTTACCATATGTCCGACTCCTTTAACTGAAAAATAAAAATATTTATTTTAAAAATTAAATTTAAAATAAAAATTTACCAGTCAGAAATGTCAAATCCCCATAATATTCAGTCACCCACCCACCAATTTGACCATCTAAGAGCCATGGACGCTTTGGAGTTTTTAGCTTAAAATGAAGATAGGAAGGTATATTTTTAATAAAAATATACCTTATATCCGAGTTGTTCCGAAAATCTCTGGGCTATAAGAAAATTACAAACAGTGTCAGTATCGCCAGAATAAAACATTGTCTTTATATTTGATTTTAAAAATTTTTTAACTAAAGATGTCGTGTCATCTTGGATTGGAATAAAAGGTTATTTTATTAAAATATACTCGGATCTAGCTATAAGATACACCCAAAAATGGATTGACCTCGATTTGAGATATATTTCGATGAAGTGTCATTAAGAGGCTATTAGAAATCAGTGAGAGTGAGGACAGACCTTCTCTAGTTCCTCCATCACTCACCATCAATCTCCATGGTTAACTCTCCCATATTCTATCTAGAGCCTAGATACTTTGATTAATGACTAATTACCTTGATACAGAGGTGGGTCAGAACAGTCAGTGGAACTGGCTCAAAAGTTGGAACTCGTAAATCGGAAATCAAAATTTTTTCTGAAATTGGAAATCGGAAAAAAACTTCGGAAATCGAAATTCTGAACCCCTCTGCCTTTATAGTGATGAATGAGTGATGACTTATACTCTAGGTTTTCATCACTTCTTTCTAAATAATCAGTGTCTCCACGCCTCTCGTTCTAATGTTCGTCTTAAAATGTACATGTTTCTATTTAAAATAGATTCAATTCAAAATCTTTGGCTCTGTATCTTATAACTAAATTTGCTTTATTAACTATATTGAAGGTCATAAGAATCAGAAACATTTAGGTTGCATTCTTCCCATTTAAATTTTTGATTTTGCGGTATATTGAGAGAGAGTTGAACTATAAAAAAATTTTTTATTGTTAACCCTCATATTAAAATTTTTATTAAAATTTTTCTAAACCTTCAGGGCTTTGCATATAAGTATTTATAGGTGTATCTACAATATAAACGAATTAAAAAATTAAAAATCTAGGTAAACCATCAATGCAAGGAGATGAATAACCATAGGAAATTCTTTCAGTTTTTAAAGTATTTTTTAATAATAAATTTTTCGATGCCATTCTTGATAATATCAAATTATGAAGCAGTGGATAAAATTTTTTATTATTTTGTTTTAAATCGTTTTGATCAGTTTTGTCTAAAGATTTTTAACTTTAAAAAATATAAGTAGAGATAAGTAGGGTCTCACTATAAACTAAACGAATACGTGATAATAGAGGAGTTCCTGCTTTCGGGAACCGAACCGAAAAATTCAGGATGCCCGGAAACTTCGTTTCGGATATCGTTTCCAAATATCTACAAACCTACTAAATTTGGGTGGTGCCGACTTTATTTTAAGGTACAATTATTATACTTATTTTGAGATCCGAGTGTATTAAATTTAAAATAATATTTTTGTGTACCGCATTTTCGATATAGATCGTAAGGATTAAGTTTTCCATTCCACATAGCATCAAAAATTCTATCAGTCTTAATTTAGTTAATTTAATAAATCAAGAAATAAATTCTGAATTTACTTACATATCTTATACATTCTGTATTATTCTTGTCAAAAAACTCGTAAATATTGCAACCATCTTAATTTATATTTAATTTATGTTAAATTATCAAAGAAAATTTTAACGAGATCATCTGTTTATATGACTTTAGTGATAGTGAATATCGTTGATGGGGAGGTTGGGTGGTTGATCAGAAACCCATACTTCAAAGACTGACTCGAGAAACGTTAGAGAGTGTATATTCAGTGTATACACTGACTCAGTGTATAGTACAGGGTATAGTCCATGCCATATCGTTAACATAACCCCAAAAAATTTTTAAAATTAAACATCCTACCCACACACCCATTACAACATCTGTGACCATATAAATTCCAAAATTCTTCATCAATTATTCCATGATTGTAGGCGTAAATTGGAGCTGTGTTATAATTCAAACTATCGCTTAAATATGCATTTCCTATAGCGATCCCCTTCAAATAAATTTTTAAAGTATTATTTAAAGAAATTAAATTGCTTTTAAATTTATTCCAAAATTTTTCTGTCCATCAATGATTTTAGAAGCAAGCATAGGTATATATATTCCTGCATAGGATTCTCCTGTAATGTAGACTGAATAATTTCGATATGAACTATGTATCTGCAGAAATTGTTTAACTGCCTCGTAATTCATTTTTGCCGTCTAAAAATATAAATTTTATTTGAGAGATAGAGAGACTATCTATGAGCTACACCCTAGGGGATAAAAATTTTATTTTATAATCAAGTGTATCCTAAATGGAAGGTATCGTTTACCATTTAGTATCATATCCTAATTTAAAAAGCTTTCGGTATATGATCGAATAATTATACTGTGTCTTTAAGCCTCGATTGGAGGAGGTCCTGGGTCTTTAAGCCTCGCCTGGAGGAGGTCCTGTGTCTATAAGCCTCTCCTGTAGGAGTTGATAGAGAGGCTGATCAGTATAATGGATGGATCTCAATGCAATTTGGACGAAACTGGCTTATTTTTGTGAATTGATACTTAAAGAGCTCCATAAATTAAGATTGATTATGGGTCTCGATAATGATTTAGTGTAGAAAATACAAGGCAATTATTAGAGAGGGTAATTATTTGAGAGATCTTTAGGAGAAAGTATTTGTTATATCTAAAATTAGTGGTGCATATTTTTTAATAAATTTAACCAAAAAAATATTACATTATCGTCACTGTTTTTTATCTTTCCATTAAGCGAATATGAATATCCCACACCAACGGGGGATTCAATAAAAACAACTGAGGCATATTTATTCCAAGAATGCACATTTTTACGAAGCGATTTTCCATCTTTGTTGATAAGATAAGGACCCATTCCATCAAGTAACCCTGTTAAAGACGAACAGCCTGGACCGCCATTAAACCAAAAAATCTAAAAATAAAAGGATTCGATTGTTAATCTTGAAAATTAATAAGAAAAATCACCAATTTATCTGATTTATTTTGTGAAGTAACAAACCAATAATGCAACATATCATTTTCTGATGCTGGAAGGTAACCTTAGTTGTGGCAAAATTTTTAATAAAAATTTGAATAAATATTCAGTATTTTGTGAATATTGTAAGAAAGAAAAGTGTCCAGTTGGGTAAAGTTCAAAACGGAGAGAGAGATCCTAAGGGATATCCAGCTGGCTACGGTTTAAAAACCCGGCGAGGGTTTAAGATTTATTAATAGTGAAGGTAAAAGAGAGCCAAGTTGGGAGTCCTAGCTCAGTCGCAGTCGCTCAACTTTACATGGTGAGCTAAAGCTACTAGCTTGAATTATTAGGAGGTAAAAAATAAAATTATTGTAAAATCCGTGGCGGTCCGCGCTATTCTTTTTTTTCTGTTACTATAATTATTTTTATTTTAAAGCCCTTCCAATTTAAAATAATCACATACCGGAGTACTGCTCAAAGTTAGGCCTGAAATTTAGCCCTGGAAGTAAATCACCAATTTTATCCATATCGGCGGTTTGCGCATTTAATTTCAAGAAAAATAAGAAAAACAAAAAAATAAATTTAAATAATAAAAGCATTTTTTTAGAATTTTAAAAAATATTTTTTAGAACTTTTTAATAAAATTGAGAAATTTATTAGATAAAAATATTATTTAATTTAGCAATATTTAATAAATTATTTTAAGGATTTACTCAATTTTGGCCATTTTTTTATTTTTGTTTACACAACCCTTCTTGGATATTTTTTAAATATTTTTTTTGAGTAAAAAAAACTTAATAAATTTATTTAAAAATCATCTGACTATCACAAAATTTCTTCTAAAAAATTTTTATTTAATTTGTGTTATGCTTCAGCATCATTAATTCAAATGTTTTTATTTTTAAATTAATTATTATTATTTTTTTGTGTTTTAATTATATTTTTACTTTGAATATATTTTTATAAAATACGTAGTTTGAAGCACATTCTAAATTTTTGCAAGATAAATTAATAACAAAAATAAATTTCTTGCAAAATTTATTTTTTTATCAACTAGGATTTTACCAGAAACTTTTGTGAAGGTATGCCGAACTAGCATTATAACAATAACAATGTAGGTACACTAGAAATCCAAAATTCAAATTTTAATGTTATTTAGACGAGGCTTCCTCCCATTAGCGCCTCAGGTGAGATTTTAAGAATCTTGGAGGGTCAAAAAGCTCCAACCTTAAAAGTTGGAACTATGCCTCAAAAATTCCAGACTAATAAACGTTGTTGTTGGAGACAGAATAGAATAAAAGAATATATATGTAGAATATTCTAATATTAACAGTAGACTGATAGAAGGGCTTATAAATTCGCTCAATATCCAACAAGAACGATGTCAAAGTCCTTTGAGCAGTTTAATTAAAACACAACGGGTTTTTGAATTTTTTAAAACGCCAAACGTCATTAATTGTTTGCCAAAACAATGCCTAGTAAATTACGTAATTCTAAATAAATTCGTAAAAATAAAATAAAATTAAAAACAAATTTTTCCAAAGTGCAAATAAAAACGTCAATTAAATGTCTGATAAAAAGGGCGATTTTAAAAAGATGCCGAGTGCGATGCACTCGGTATTTATTATTTATTATGCTTATTTTACAACTCTTGTCTATCTAAAAAATATTTTTTTATTAAATTTTTTCACTTAAAAAAAATTTTTTTTTAATTTTATTTTTAGCTGCGATAATTGATTTAATGTATTGCCATTACATTAATTTTTATTTTCTCTCTCATTTTTGTTTTTAAATTTGCATTAATTTTTATAAATTTTTATTTTATTTAATTTGCCATTTAATTAAAATTATAAATCGAATTAAAAAATAATATTATAAAATTTTATTGGTTAGCTATGTAGCTTTCCAAGGCTTTTAGTCTTAAGTCTTCCCTCAAAACCTTTCTTGTGGCATTATTCATTCTTGATCCTAGTCTCTACTTTTTGAGATTTTTGTATTACTCTAGGTAGGTTAAAAATCAAAATTTCTGTTCCATCCTTTAAATTTAATCTTTAATCAAAATTATATTAAAAATACTTTTAAATTTCCTGGCACATGTTCAGAATAAATCCTGAATTAAAAATTTTCTTTATTGGCTCACGTTAATTTTTATAGTTCAAAAATTGTTTTTGTTTTAACTAGCCACTATAAACTACTAGGTTTTATATAAATTTTTTATAAATCAGTCGACTCTCGATATAACTCTCTGAAGATAGTTCGTTATATAGAGCGGTTCTGTCTGGGGACTTTGCCTGGGATACTCAAAAAGGTTTGTTATATATCAGGAGCAGGGGCGGACGCAATTAGAAAAACACGTCAAAAAACGTCAAAAAACCCGCACGTCAAAAAATCCACACTCCTGATCGAGAGTCGACTTTATTTATTTCAGAAATTTAAATGTTTATAAAAACAAATCGAATCTTCATCCCTTTAATTATTCTATTTTTTCTTTATTTTCAATATTCAAATGGAAATGGCTTTAAAAAATTTGTTAGAAAAATAACAGACAAAATACCCTTGAAAAAAGACACATTAGTCCATGAAAGAGAAAAATTAAATGAAAAATTTAAAGAATTAAATAAAAAAATAAATGAGAAATTTAATGAAATGAAGCCGAAAATAATTAATTTTGCAAAGGATTTGAGAGATAATTTTAAAAATGATTATACCAAAAATGTTAATAATTTTACAATAAAAAATGTTATGTTTTCTGGAAGGATTATACCAGAAATTAAAAATGAGGAGGCGGAAATTATAAAGGAGGAGTATTATGAGGTTATACAAATTTATTTATTTAAGATAAATAATTGATCAAAAGGCTACAATAGGATTGCCGGTTTTTGGAACCAAAACGGAGGACTGAAGCGAAAGATCCTCGGTTCTTCGGTTCAATTCGGTTCGATCCAGAACCAACCACCTTAGGCTACAAGGTTTCGAAACTTGCTATTTCAAGTTCATGAAGTACAATTCATTTCTTCTACTATAGTACTTGCGGGTGATACGAGTCACACAAACCCCCAACTTTTTTACGACTCTAAACCAACCACGAGAATTTTCAAAACTTGACCCTTCGTTTCTCAAAGCTCGACAGGACCTCATCTTTGTTTTTTTTTGACTTTTTGGACAGTTCGTATATCGTCCCACTCATGATAAAATTTAACAATATCTAGCTCTAAAATTTTTTAAGATTAGAGTTAAATGTTTATATGAAAATCATATATTTGCTAATGATAAATATTGTTCTCTTCCTTATTTGGTTAAAAGTAGATTTAATGTAAATTTGGAAATTATAATGGAAAAATTAAATCAAAATGAGGAATTACCTGGAATTTTTGTGAATATAAGGACAACTGGATTTAGTAACCGAGTAATTTTATTTAATTTTTATTTTATGTCTCAAGGTTCATAATTTATGTATCGGATCCCGCCGTGTCGATTACCAAAAATTTTCTATGAAATACACGATCCACTTTACAGTGAATTTAATTTTTTCAGCCAAGTCCTTGATATGTAGCAAGGATCTAGCCGACATAAAAATTCAATTCACGATTTCGGGAATCGGAATTCGTGAGAAGAATTCAATTCACGATTTCGGGAATCGGAATTCCCGATCCAAAAAACGTCAGGAATTCCCTGGTATGTGTGTGTTAGCATTTACGGGTAAACTATCGTAATCACCCACGGAATATACTTTTCATAACACTAATGAGATATCTTGACTTATGTTAGCTGCTTCAGAAAAAGAAATAACTTTTAAATTTACTTAAATTTTATTCACTTTCAAGCGTTTTTGGAAGATTTACAAGCCCGATTTTAATCTCTACTATCAAATAGAATATGGCGCTTCTTCGCTTGATGAAATGAAAATTAATTTAAATATAGCTTTACCAGTAAATTCCCGAAATATTTTTCATTGTAAAGAACAATTTGAAACTCTTTTGAGAAACTCTAAAGTTAAAGAAGATGAAGTGAAGTTAGAGGGAGATGATCATTGGGTTTTGAAGTAATTATATGTTAATAAATTAAAGTATTCTGAAGAGACATAAGAACAACCAGGACTTCTCACACCATTAGATTTTGCCTCTAAGGTTGTCGGATAGTTGGAAATCGTCGGATATCCCGATCCGGATTTGATATCCGGACCAAAAATTTCCGAATATCCGGTCTTTTACGAATACGGATATCCGGATCCGACAATCTTACCATTTGCCACACGATTAGTGTGTGTATACCTATTTCGGTATTATACCTATATCGGTATTAATCCTACAGAGAGATTATCGAAATTAAAATGAATAACTTTAATAATGGTTCCATTTTAAGAAAAGAATTAAAAATTAACAAAAATGAATTTAAAGAAAAATATTTTGAATTTAAAATAAAATTGCCAAATTATAACTGTGAAGGCAAAATGCAACAATGCCCAATTTGTCAAGACAATATGTATTTAGAAACCAAAAAATATGGAGACTGTCAGGTTGGCTTTGAAGGGATTAATAAAGCAAACGATTTTTTAAAATTTTAGCATGAATTTCATCAGACATGTTTAACTAAATGGTACATATTATTCATATTTTTATTATATCTTTGGATATATCACCCTTTCTCCGAACACCGTCCTTCCACCAGTTTGGAATTTGCAACATAGCGTTCGGGTTGAATACCTAATTTATTAGAAAAAAAATTTGTGTCTAACTCTTAATGTTGAACCATGTCCGTATTTACTCGATTATTCCCCTCTCTTGAATAATTTCCCCTGCCACGGATGAGTTGAAACAATAATTCCCCTCCTCCAAATACCCTACTACACGTTCAAATTCCAAAACTCCAATACCAAAACTCCCTTCCTTGAATAATTCCCCATGCCATGATGGGTTTAAAAATAATTCCCCAGGGGAATTAACGAGTAAATACGGTATATACAAAAGACACTCTATTTGAAACCAGAGTCGAAGTAAAGCCCCATGAATATTTTCAACAATTCCAAGGATATCAAGTAATGCAACAGCTCCTTCATGCCCCGTATGCCGTAATACTGCAATAACAAGAGAAAATAATAAAGAATGTTTGTTTTGTGATTTGGATAGTACAGATGATGAAAAAGATGAAATAAGAGAGATTAAACAAATAAATAAAATTAAAGAAATAAATAAAAATAAAGGTAAAAATGTTGTAAATTTCATGGAAAATTGTGAAGATGAAGATGGAAGTACGGAAATTGCTGTTTACATTGAAGATCCCGTCTTTTCTGATAAAAGTTATGAGTTTGAGGTAATAATTGAAATTTTAATATTAAAAAAAAACTTTTTCAAACTGGTCGGACGCTGAGTGGTGGGTAGAATCTAGTGATGAGTAAAACTTTGGGAACTAGCTCAGAAGCTTGCCCCGGCGCCATAGACAAAACCAGAATTATAAAATGCACGGAACCTTAGCCAAACATTCGGAAACCCTGGAGCAGGGCCACAAAACCACAGAACGATCAGTACCTACCACTCATTGATAAAATAACCTCGTTATACGATATTATTATCCGTAACGTAACTTAAAATGAGCAGCTCGGATTTCGTGAAACTTTGATATAGGCATGACAAATTTAGAAAGGATTCCTCTAATGAACATTGAAAAAATCAGAAATTTAAAGTGGGTAATAATTATTAAAAAATAAGTATTAAAATTAAGTATTTCTTCGAATTTGGCAATTTCAATAATTTCTTCAAAAATGACCAAGTGAACGAGTTTAATAAGACGTTTTTACGTGGTCAGGTTACATCCATGGAAGAGGCTGGAATATTAGAAACGAATAACAAAGAATTTTGTTATGCCTTAAGTAAAATACAAACAATTAAAGTTTACAAAATGGAGGAGATCAATGGCTGATTTTATACAAATTAAGAAAATCCTGATTTAGGGGTTAGAAGCCCCACTAAATTTTCAAAAATAATTAGAGACTGGAGTTGTGAATGGATCTAAGTTGTCGATATCTAGAAAAAGACCGATCTCGACTTCAAGTTTTGTATGAGATCTGTCTCGGTCCGATCTCTAGTTAAAAATTGATCAGAGAGAAGTATACTAGGATACGAAAAACCCGGGATAATCCCGCCCGATCCCGACCGGGATCCCGATCCCGCTGAACTCTACTTTTTTTGAATTAGATATTTAAATTTTAAGAATTTTTTAACTTGCGATTTTTGATTTATAATTTTTTAAATTTTATTAGTCTTTTTGTATGTTTATAATTAAATTTGGGAATTTATTTATAGTTTTTAATTTACTTGAATTATTTATATTACATTTTTTTACTATTTTTATCCGATTATTATCCTTGAGAGAAAATTTTATGTTCATAAAGCTGTGATTCATTTACATATATTACTACTAGACTCAATCTAAAATAAATATTGGTTCGAGAAGAGATCTCATTCCTATATCAATCACTAATCTAGATCGCTTCTCAATATTTTATTTAATTTAATTTAAAATAATACTTTTTAAAGTCAAAAATGCTTTAACAACTAAAAAGTTTAACTATTGAAAATAGCATTTCCTAAGGCTGAAACTTTAAAAAATTCTTACTAAGCGACATATTAAATATTTTTTGGTAGGAAATGTTTTTTAAAAAAGTTTAAAAATAATTTGGTATTAAATAAATAACAAACAATGAATAAATAAAAAATTGTGAGTATAAAAGTAACCCAAATTTAGCTTATCAACATTCAATTTAAACAGTTTAAAATTAAAAAAATATTAAAACTTCTACTGATCAACATGCAAAAGGTTTGGGAGAATTCTAGAAAATTTCAGGAATCCCAAAAATTGCCTGATTCCTTTTAATCCCTTTTAAATCCCTCTAGGATTAGGGGAGATATTTGAGGACAGATATCTCCCAAAAATCCTATATAATGACACAATATACCTTTAAAATCACTCCTAATTCCATCTAAAATTTTGAGAGATATCGGATGATTAGGATAGATTTTTGATTTTATCGGATAATTTCCTAGATATATCCCCTTCTCCTTACTCATCCTTAGTATCTTGTTATCCTTCTAAACAATTATTATTATTATCCAACAAATCCTTCTGTAGTCCAAGAAAAACCTAAGCCCAGAAAAAATCCAGAAGGTCAATAAATGCCTGGTCCGGGACTCTGGGTATAGGAAAACTTCAGGCCTTGGCCAAGACCCAGGCCGATCTCTAATATGTTCTGTTACTAGGGAATGGCTAATTTTATGAATAGATATTTATTTCCAGTTTCTTCATGTTCTTCTCGTTCTCCTTCTGGCCACAGAACTTTTATTGGTCTCTTCTCGCTTCACAAAGAACAAGAAGCCGAAACATGAAACAACAACTCCAGCTATTAATGCTACAGAAGAAATAGAAAACGACCCAGCTCCAGCACACTGTCCCAAGTGTCACAACTATTGTGAATGTGGATATTATGTAGGGAATTCTTAATTAAATATTTTTGTAAAATTAAATTTTTTTAATAGCAATGCAACGGTTGCTGGTGCAACGAATGTGACGACAGTTGGTAAAATGTGGAAGATATACAAAAGATGGAAAATAAAATGAATTTAAAATGAAAGATAATGAAAAATTAAATGTGTTAAAAATAAATATTAAATAAAATAAATATTAACGGGAAATTAATTTGATATTTAAATAAGGGCAAGGCTCACTATGAAACAAGTTTCGAGTATCAAATGAAGATACATCTAGATACTTCCCAATTTATTATAATTTTTTAAATTGTGTTTGTTATAAGGGTGTTTGTTATAAGGTGGGGTACAATTAACTAAATACACGCTATTTAAATAACTCCCCTTAAAGTAATTTGTCGGAACATAAGGAAATCTTCGGATATCTGTGTACAGATATCGGGTTAGTTGATACTTTAAAAAATTATTTTAAAAATAAATTTTTAAAATTTAAGTACGAGGTGTTGGACATATGGTAATTTAAATAAAAACTAAATTCATTAAAATAATTTTTAGTTATTGAGTTGGGCACCGGTTCAAGCAGAATATATCTTTAATCAATTTTTAAATAATTCGAATTGAAGACAAATACGGGCGGAATAATACGAAGAATAAGCTAAATTTTCTTAAATTTTTCTTTAATTTATTTTTATGGGTCTTTATTATTCCAAACTCAAATATAAGATACACTTCTTGGGACCAAAATTTTTTTTATTTTAATGATGGGAGTATAGTTTTAAAATGGAGTATTTAATTAACAGACAGGGCTTTGAAAAAAAAGTTGCGAATGGATCTATCTAAGTTATCGATATCTAGTAGAGTAGATTGAGGTCGAGCTCGAGGCCTTGCCGGGGTCCTCGGCGATTCTTCAACCTCGGTCTCGATTTTGTTGACCTCGGGCCTCGGAACTTCGTCGAAGACCGGGTGTAAATCGACCTCGGTCTCGGGTCAAAATTTGCCCCTCGACCTCGATCGCGTCTTTTTCAGCATTGGTGATCTTCGGCCTCGGTTTTTTCGAAAAACCTAAACCTCGTGCTACTCTAATATCTAGAAAAAGGCCGATCAACCCTCGAGTTTTGTATGAGATCTTGTTTAGGTCAGTTCTCTAGATAAAATCTATTAGAGGGAAGGACAATTGGGTTAAGATCAAATTTGATATTTATTAGTATCCTGTATTAATATGCCCCAACTTTCTACAAACGAAAATTTTTGAACAAAAATTTTATTTAACTAATTTCATTAAGACTTTTCTTGAATTAGACCTTTAAATTTTAAGAATTACATATTTAACTTGAGAATTTTGATTTATAATTTTTTTCAATTTTTGATTTATAATTTTTAGTAGTTTATTTGTATGTTTTTAATTAAAATTTTATTTAATTTATTGTTTTGAATTTACTTGAATTATTTAAATTATTTTTTTACTTTAGATATTCTATTTTTATCCGATCAAATTTTAATTTATTAATAAAAATAAAAGTTATTTTAAAATCAATTTTTATCTAAAATATAATGTAATATCCCCAAAATGTCAGTGGACTGATTTTAAACAAGTAGATTAATGTTAGTGAAATGAAAATATTTTTCGATTATTATCCTTGAGAGAAAATTTTATGTTCATAAAGCTGTGATTCATTTACATATATTACTTCTAGACTCAATCTAAAATAAATATTGGTTCAAGAAGAGATCTCATTCAAAATAGTCTTAGATCAATCACTAATCTAGATCGCTTCTCAATTTTTTATTTAATTTAAAAATAATATTTTTTAAAGTTTTTTAAAGTCAAAAATGCTTTAACAACTAAAAAGTTTAATCATTAAAAATAACATTTCTCAAGGCTTAAACTTTAAAAATTCTTACTAAGCGACATATTAAATATTTTTTGCTGTTAAATGTTTTTTAAAAAAGTTTAAAAATTATTTGGTATTAAATAAATAACAAACAATGAATAAATAAAAAATTGTGAGTATAAAAGTGCCCCAAAATTAGCTTATCAACATTCAATTCAAACAGTCTAAAATTTATAAAGTATTAAAACATCTACTGATCAACATGCAAAAGGTTTGGGAATATTCTAGAAACTTTAGAAAAATTCTACCCCTAAATTAAGGCTTAGATTCGTCCCAAAAATTTCCTTGACTAAATCCCTTTTAAATCCCTCTAAGGGATGGCGAGATAGCGGAGGACAGATATCTTCCATAGATCCTATATAATCACACGATATTCCTTTAAAATCATTCCTAAATCCTCTAAGATGTTGAGAGATATCGGTTGATTAGAACAGATTTCTTATTCATTCGGATTTCTTATTTCATCAGATAAGTCCCTAGATATATCCCCCTCCCCTTAATCCTTCTTAATATCTTGTTATCCTTCTAAATTTTTCCAAATCCTTCAATAATATCCTTTAATATCTCGATTTATTTTTTATAATACCCATAAAATGTTCCATTCTAAAATTTATAATAATATTTTAAAATTATTTTTAGAATTAGTCTAGGAAAAAATAAGGGGTAATCATTAGAGAATGAGTGAATAATTTTTGTTTCAACTCTTGGCTGGGGAGTGTATATGTACTAGAGATTGGAATTTTTGAAAAGCCTGGGCCTGTTCCTGGGTTCTGGATTTGATTTATTGACCTGGGCCCGATCCTAAGTCTGTAGTCCATGAAAAACCTAAGCCCAGGAAAAATTCAGAAGGTCAAAAAATGCCTGGGCCGGGACTCTGGGTATATGAAAACCTCTGGCCTTGGTCCAGACCCAGGCCGATTTGTAATATGTTCTGTTAATAGGGAACGGCTATTTATTTTATAAATAAATATTTATTTCCAGTTTCTTCCTGTTCTTCTCGTTCTCCTTTTGGCCACAGAACTTTTATTGGTCTCTTCTCGCTTCACAACAACAACTCCAGCTATTAATGCTACAGAAGAAATAGAACACGACTCAGCAGATTGTAACCATTGTAACAACCATTGTGAATGTGGATATTATGTAGGGAATTCTTAAATATTTTTGTAAAATTAAATTTTTTTCATAGCGATGTGAAGGTTGCTATTGCCATGAATGTGACGAAGATGAAGAAGATAAAAAATAAAAAAAAATTTAAGATGAAAGATAATGAAAAATTAAATGTTAAATGTGTTAAAAATAAATATTAAATAAAATAAATATTAACGGGAAATTAATTTGATATTTAAATAAGGGCACTTCCCAATGTATGATAATCTTTTTAAATTGTGTTCGTCATAAAGCGGGGGTACAATTAACTAAATACCCTCTATTTAAATTACTCCTCTTATTTGATCCCAAGTAATTTGGCGGAATATGGGGAAATCTTTGGATATCTGTGTACAGATCCGATATGTCTATTGAACATTTTTTTCAAAGCCCTGTCTGTTAATTAAATACTTCATTTTAAAATTACTCTCATTAAAATAAAAAAAATTTTTGGTCCCAAGGGTGTATCATATAGTTGAGTTTGGAATAATAAAGACCCATAAAAAAATAAATTAAAGAAAAATTTAAGAAAATTTAGCTTATTGTTCGTATTATTCCGCCCGTATTTGTCTTCAATTCGAATTATTTAAAAATTGATTAAAGATATATTCTGCTTGAACCGGTGCCCAACTCAATAACTAAAAATTATTTTAATGAATTTAGTTATTATTTAAATTACCATATGTCCAACACCTCGTACTTAAATTTTAAAAATTTATTTTTAAAATAATTTTTTAAAGTATCAACTAACCCGTTAAGAATTTAAGATTATTATAAATTGTTTGAAATCCTCCAACTTGGCCATTTAAAATCCAGGCTTCTTTGGGTTTTATTAACTGTAAAATAGATTATTATTTGATATGGTCCTTGACTCCCCCCCCCCCCCCCCCACGATTCTTATGAGAATGATATTAGCTAAAATTATTAGGGTTAACGGTCAAAGAAATTATTTAGTTACTATTTAGTTACCCAAAAGAAATTTTTTCTTCCCTAGCCTAACTGAAGAGACCCCCCGAAAATTCTTCGGTTCTTGCTCGGTTCCGAATTGGCAAGAATAAGAGGAAGTAAAATGCAGAGAAATATTCAAATAGTACTTTTATTATGAAGTTTCAATTCTGGTACTTGAGAGAATTTTAAATTCAGGTTTAAATTCTCAAGGAAACAGACGATATCTCGTTCTAGCTCATGGTTATTCAATGAAAATTTTTAGAGAATGGGCCTTAAGTTCTGTCTCTTATTATGCGATGAACTTTTTAAAAATGGTTTCTTTTGTTAAAAATTTTTATACAAGGATTAAAAATAAAATCTTTTATCTCCCAGAGATTTACCTTCAGTCCAAGCCCTTGCACAAATTTTTGACCAAGTAAATAATTACAAACGGCATCAGTATCTCCATAAAAAAAGGTAATTGGAATTTTTGCTGCCAGAATAGTCTTAATAAATATACTCATATCATCTTGAAAAAATTATTTTTTTGAATTTTAAAGTAAGAATTTTAAACCATATTGTTTAATATAATTTTTGAAAACATCATCACTACAAGATTTCCAAGTAAAGCTATGATTAGTAGGGATATGTAAAGCTTTTCTAACTTTAGAATAAAATTAAATCTTTTAAATTTAAATTTATTTAATTTAAAATACCATCGGGTCTATTCATGTAATTATTTATTCCAGTGTCTGAAAATTTTGATAAATTATTAATTTTTATTTTAGCTAAGAGTATGGTCTTAGCTTTAACTTTTTCTAATGATTTGCTTCGGGGACATGGCAAAAAACTACTATTCTGATCCGAATTGAATCCAAAAAATATTGTTTATTTTTATATTTATTTAATCTCCTCTTGATGGCACGAAATTTAAACCAATAATAGAGATCGGAAAACTGTATATTTGAGTTTCAAACGAATACTTTAAAATCGAAAATTATTAGGATTTACATAAAATATCGAATTTGAAGTCCTAATGGAGGTAAACGAAAGTATCCAATCTCTACTCGAAGCCAGCCTATCTTTCATGAAAAGCTATCACTGTAACCAACTGTAACCAATTTTTGTTATTATATTATTAAAACTAAATTTCCAACCATCAATGCAAGGTAGTGAGGTACACGTTTCTGGTGCGCATGACATTGGTTGTCCAAGATTTAAATTTTGAGCTTTAGGGAAACGATGTTTAAGCATCCATCTAAGAATGGAAGAACGCTTTGGCGTTTCTAGAAAAAATTTTAAAAAATTGGGAATTCATTTGTTAATTACCACAATCCCTGTAATAATCGTAGGGATTAAGCCGCTGACTATTCCAAGCTATATTTAGCATATCAGCAACCTTGAATATTTAATTTATTTATTGTAATAATAGTTATAACCATTTGTGCACAATTATCATTTAATGCATCTATCTTGCAGCCATCTAAAATTTTAAATTCATGATGAATTATAAAAGAGAAAATCATTTTTAATAAAAATAATTTTCAAGAGATATCTAATTAAAAATAGTCGCACTCTTCCAATTACAAACATAGTGACAGCCGGAAGAAAAATAACTAAAGAGTATAAGGATATCGATACGTGATCATGATGATGATCTTGAAATGACTTTCTCTCACACAACCCTCACAATATCTTTGCCAGAGATCTAGTCGACCCATATCCCGAAAATCGAAAGTTTCCGACGTTTTTTGGTTCAGTAATCCCGATTTCCGAACATCTGAAATTTCCGATTCCCAAAAATCGGGAATTGAATTTTTATGTCGGCTAGATCCCTGGTGCTTTACCACCCTCACATTCCAGTCTCTTTTCTGGTATCTCTTAAAATAAAAAATCCCTCACCAACACATCCTTTGCAACATTGTTTCGAAAACAATTGCCATGTTTCTTCGTCCAGAATACCATGCCCATAGGCAAATTGTAATGTTGTGTCAATACTCATATTCCAATTCATTAATCCATTTCCTATTGCTAACCCCTTTATTTTTTAAAATTAAAATGTTTCATTTGAATTTTTATCACCTTCAAATTAATGGGAAAAACTTTTTGTCCTTTAATAATTCGATCAACAACCATCGGGGCATAAACACCTGCATAAGATTCTCCCGCTATGTATAGGTTGCTTTTTCGGAACATTGGAAATTTTGTTAGGAATAATTTAGTTGCTTCATAGTTAGCATCAGCTGTCTTAAAATAATTTAAATTTTATGGAAGGAATGGTTAGAAAAAGGCTAGTTGAATTAAGGTGATAATAATGAAAGCTGAAAGTTATATTGAAAAATCTAGGTTACTAAGACCAAGATTACTCAAGATATGATCTATTGAATTGATTAAGTCGCCAAAATAATAATTAGAGTAAGAGCGAGGTAAAAGCTTAATCCCGGACAGGCTTCGCTCCTGCGACCACGTACAGGTGCTCTACCAACTGAGCTACCTTCACTTTTAATAGATCTTAAACTCCATCCCAATGAGCGTTTTAAATGCTAGCCAGCTGGATCTTTCTCTTCTTTACATTAGGCAATCATAGGATCAAAAGTCTACATTACTGATGCTCTTTTCTACTCTGGGTATTTCACCTAATCAAGAAATTAGTTTAATATACTTACTTGATCATCATTAATCGTAATATTCCCATTAAGTGCATATGAATACCCAACACCTATTGGAGACTCCATATAAACTATCGAAGCTTTTTTATTCCAATTATTTTCATTTCTGATTAGAGTCTTTTTATCAGGGCTTAAAATGTATGGACCCATTCCTTCCAATAATCCATTAAGTGATGAACATCCTGGACCTCCATTGAACCAAAAGAGCTTGAAAAATTTTATTTTTTAGTTAAAAATTTGAATGGTTTAGACCAGTGGATCAGTTGCAGGATTTGATTGCGACTTTACAAGCCAATAGTGAAGCATATAATTCTTTTTAACTTGAAGATAACCTTAAATTTATTTAATAAGTTTTAGAATTTACAAATAATTAGCCCACTCAAATGATTAAAATTATTAATGAAAGATTTAATCGAGATGATTTAATCGAGTAAATATGTGACATATCTGGAAGGTTCCCGATCGTTTTTACATTACTCGGTATCGCCTCTTTGGCAATCCAAAAAGCCAAGAATTTTTTATCTCCAGCCCAAATGCATGAAAATTTTTTGTCCCATTTTTCCGTTCTTGTATTTCATTAAAGAAATATTTTAGTTCTCGTTTCAATGATAGAGCGAAATTTTAGTTTCGTGAATTCTACTCCGTACCTTCTCTCCTCATGTTTCCCCTTTATTCCAATTTCAATTTTCCCAATTACCATTCTATAATACATAATTCAAAAATAAAGATACCTGAATAATGCTTAAAATTTATATCAAAATTAATTAAGGGTAGTTTATCAGTAATTCCATCCTTCTCTCCATTCATCGAATCCGTTCCATCTCCCAATAAATTTTCAGGTAAATAAATCAGAAATAAAACGAGGGAGCAATAAAATTTAAAAATATTTAAATTCATTTTGAGGGGGTTGGAAGGAGTAAAGAAAAGTATAAGAATGAAGGATCTCTCCAATATTCTGGGGATATTTATGTATAGAATTTTACCTTAATTTTCGGGTTTAATTAAATTAACGGCTAATAAAATATTTAAGAATAGGCAAAACTCAAGGCAAAATTCGAAAGAAAAATTCCCTTATTTAGCTATAAATCTCTCATGTTAATACGTACGAAATCGAATAGATAGCAAAGATCAAAGCTATCTATTTCTAAAATAAAAATTGCCAGCAATAAAAATTGACAACTCTTCTATTTTAAATAAATCTGGCTTGCAAGTTAAGCCAAAAAAGGAATAATAATTTTATTATTATCGAAAAAATTAATAAAATAAAATTGAATAAACATTTTAAGGAAAAATTTTTTTATTCAAATTCTTTTTTATTTGAGGGTTAGCAAACATTAAACCACGTAAAGTTGATGCTAAGCCATTCGGTGGTAATTTTCTATTTTCATTTTCATAGCTTAAAATTCTCTTGGATCTCCTTTGATCTTGCATATTAAGGAATAATTAAGGAATATTTCAAAAAAGTCGAGAGAATTTAAACACCCAAACACATAAAAAGTGTGGTATCCTCCAAGGTGGGGCTGTATTAGAGGGTGGGGCTCTAATTGAAGGTGGGGCTCTATTTGAAGAAATACGGTAATAATTAAAATTCTGCTGATACCAAGGAACTACCCGACCCGATTCCCACTTCCCGAAATCAGAAATAGGACTTTAAAATGAAATCGGGAATTCACAATACATGGAACCAAAATTGCCGATTCTCGAAATCTCGACTTTTTTCTTATTCGAGCTAGCCCCGCGGTATACTTTAAAACACCTCCTTAAAAACCTAACACTTTTCTTATGATTAGGGGTAAATTAAATCGAGAGTTTTGCATAGGCAGCCCACTTATAGTGAAACCCCAAAATTGAACGTGTTTTAAATTGAGGTCTCTATTTTATATTGAGGTCCGGCTCTATTAAAAAAATTTTTTTTAATAATAAAAGTATAAAGCAATTATTATCTATTTAATTTGCAGTTACTTTTATATAGCAATTTTAATTTAATCTTTTATTAAAATAAAAATGTTGACTTTTTAAAAATGTTTGCTTTAATAGAAATGCTTGCCTACTTAAAATTTAAAAAGTAAATATAAAAATTTTTTTTAATTTCGATAAAGTTTAAGTCAAAGCTTTTTATTTCTATTTTCAGAAATAATAAAAATTTATTTTTGAAAAAAATAAATAATAAATTATTCAAATAATAAATAAATTTTTGTGTGATTTTATTGTTTGCTCTTAACTTTTATGTGTATTTTACATATATTAATTTAATAAAATAATTTATTTTTGAATAGATTTTAGATTAAATTTTGACATTTTTCATTATTAATTTCAATTAAAAATACTTAAAATAGGGCCAAGGTTCCAAATATAAAAACAATCGTGATAGGTGGTAGATCGGTTGGTGATGGTTGGCTGATCGGATAACACCCTGTATGGGAGAGCTCTCAGAAGCAAATGCTCTCCAAGTCCCCTCTCATTTTGTTATTTCTGGGAAGGGTTCAGAGTTGAATGGTTAATGAACGAAGAGCTCTCAAGCTCTTCGTATCCTTCCCAATCTCTTGATATTTTTTGAGGTGAGTTCTGAGCGTGTCACGACACATGCAGATATGACATTTGCAGACCCGACACTTGCAGACCCGACTTTTGCAGACCCGACATTTGCAGATACCGACACTTGCAGATATGACACTTGCAGATCAGACATATGCAGATACCGATACTTGCAGATATGACACTTGCAGATCAGACATATGCAGATCCGACTTTTGCAGATTAGACCCATTTTGCTCTCTTTACCTTACCTATACACCGTTGAGTGTTTGCTGCTGCGGAGGAATCCTGGGATCCATTTTTTTTCATAATCCGAGGAATCCTGGGATCCATTTTTTTTGAGAGGAATCCATCTCATCGATGATAAGAATAGGATCATGTTACGAGCCCAGCGACCGTTGAATCCCCGCAAGGCGCGTGCCGCAAAACCCCGCGCGAACCGCGGGGTTTTGCACAAGCGCCTTGCCGACGCTCCATAGGTCTACGTTGAACATTTTGAACCTCCGGAATAAAGAGAATTTTGAGTTGCTTTAATAGGTTCAACATTCTATAGAACACCAAAGGGGATTTGGGTGATTAAGAGGGATATTAGTGTATTGCTAGCTTCTGAGACATTGTCTTAAATGCCCCCTCCGAAGCAAGGGGCAGGTCCAATATACAAAACGGCACATGGACACACCAAAATTTGTGCCCCCTGCACGAGGCAGGGGTCCTTCAGGATTTTTGCCCCCTGCACGAGGCAGGGGTCCTCCAAGATTTTAGCCCCCTGCACGAGGCAGGGGTCCTCCAAAATTTGTGCCCCCTGCACGAGGCAGGGGAACTTGAGTTGCCCCCTGCACGAGGCAGGGGGACTTGAGTTGCCCCCTGCACGAGGCAGGGGGACTTGAGTTGCCCCCTGCACGAGGCAGGGGGACTTGATTGCCCCCTGCACTAGACAGCGGGACTTTATGGGGCGCCCAAAAATAAGTTAATTATTTTAAAATAATTAAATTTGGAAATAAGCAATTTTTAGACGGTTAGTAGAGATGAGTGAAGAGCGCTAATTATTTATGCATTCTCTAATTATTTACATTTCTCTGTCTATTCTTTCCTTTTTTATTTTTTTTCTTTCCTCCTTTATCTATTTCTTTCTCCCTTTTCTCTCCTTTATTTGTTTATAAAACTTCTCAGTGCATAGATTAGACGATATATATATTTTCAAAATGGTCAGAAAGCAAAAATATTTAAAATTGTCTAAGGACAGATTTAAAACTAATTTCAAGGATAAATATAATTTTTTAAATTCGTTAAGGCTTTAACGTTATCCTTATTTTTTGCTATAACGTTTGTCTGCTCGAAATCGGATCTAAGGAAAGATATATTCAAAAATTATCCGAAGATTTACCTCTCAGGATATCCGAAGATTTAGTTCAGTCCTTCGTTTACTAATTTCGTAACTTCCTTTACAGGTCAGTCCTTAGTTCATTCCTTCGTTTACTAATTTCGTAACTTCCTTTACAGGTCCTTGGAAATCTTCCTTTAGAGGTCTCTTTACTTACTGAAAAAATATTTTTGTGTCAGCTTAATTCTTATAAGCAGATAATTTCCTATTCATAAACGTGTTTCCTTTTTTAAATTCTAAAATTTTAAAATTAAGACAAATTTTAATAATTATTAATTCAAAAAGTCACATAATAAATTAAGAACAGGTGAATTTTACTGTTGCCACGAAGTAAATACTTTCTTAAAACTGTTAGAAAACATCTGTTCAGTAAAATAAAAATTTATTTAAATATTAATTTTATATTAACAATTTTATGAAATTGAAGTATATTAATTTATCTTAAAAAAGATTAAAAATAATTCCCTTAATAAGCAACACAAATTCAGTACGAAAATATATCCCTGAATATCCGTTACTTTCTTTCTTGTGTATCTCCTCGTAAGTTCAATCTCTTCCGGATTTTATATTCATAGAAGCATCTGTATTTCTTCAGAACTTATTTCCTTATAAAATAGGTATAACACACTTGTCTGGAACACACTGATCCTGCCAAAATAAAAAATAAAGTCAATTTCGTAAATCGGGCTTCAATTTCTAAAAACGTCTGGAATTCCTGATATTCATGATCGAGTCGGCTAGAACCCTAGTTGGCTAAAACCCAAGATCTAAAGATTTAAGAACCAAGACTCCAAGACCAAGACAACAAAGACCAAGACAACTTCAAGACCAAGAACCAAGACAATAAGTTATATAATTACAAATTTTTAAAGCTGAGCGGGAGAGAGATGCTTATGTGACACCTCCAATTCTACGCATATCCTCATCTTACATTTTTCTAACAAATTATTAAATTTAGATTAATGGAATTCCCTCCATTAACGTACATTTTCCAATATATTGAAACAATACCTCTAACAATTTTAATCCCCTGTTCTCTTTTAAATTTATTTTTATTATGGAAAAGTAGTGTTTTACACAATAATTCAAAAATTATTCTCATTTCTCAAAGCATTGTTATTTTTATTTATTCATCAGGCCGTTTATTTATGTAAGTCTAAAGAAAATTAAAGAAAAATACAAAACTTAAATTGCATTTTTAAGGATTTTTTTAACTAACTGTAAACAAGAAAATCTTTTAAATTCATTATCACCTCCCTTAACGAAACTTATGCTTGTCTGTATATATTTTGGGAATTTAATTGGGCATGTGTTAATATTGGAGAGAACAATAGCCACTTTATTTGCTAAAAATTATGGTCAAACTAAAGTTCCTATATTTGGAATTTGTTGTATTTTAAGTTTGGTAGGAACTATTAAAATTAAATAATATACGGTATTAGTGATGCCCGGAAGAAGAAAAAACCCGGGAATAAGAAAATGATTTCGGGAATAGACATCGGGAGCCGGGGTGTCCACAATTGCGGATTGCGGACGGCGGATTGCGTAGAATTCCGTGTTTTTTGGACTTGCGGACTGCGGATTGCGGCTGCGGAAAATTTTTTTATTTGCGGACACCCCTGAACGGGAGGCCGAAAACCTGGGAAATTTTCCCGAGTAGGGATCGGGATACCCGAGCATCACTAATAAGTATAAACAAAAAATTTCCATTTTATAGTTATGTTTATTAACACTGACACAATTATTCGAAAATTACAGTAATGAAAATTATAGCATATTTGCTTCTATTACAGTTCATTTGTCGCTATTATTAAGTATATTAGAACTAATTGTATGTTTGTTATTTTTAAAAATATTTTTTAAATAAAAAATATTTTTTAGGCATTTTCTAAGCTGTCTTCATTTAATAAAAAAATTTATAAACAATTTTTAAATAAAAAATCTGAGAAAGTCCAAAATTATAAATTAAATGAACGATATCAGGCTGGTTTTTTACAATAATATTTTTGAATTATGAGGTTCCCTGATAAGATCTGCGGATAGTATGCCGTATTTCCATTGAAAAAATGATTTTTTATCAACTTCCAAAGGGGAATTTTATAAGGAGATTCTTCTATTTAGTGTATGTTCTAGGGTGCGATCTATCCTAGTGACTAACAGAATAACACAAGAATAGAATAACGAAGGTGGCAAAGAGGTCTGATCTTTAGTGCAGTCACTAGAGGCCAAGACTAGAGTAGCACGAGGTCGAGGTTTTTCGAAAAAACCGAGGCCGAGGATCACCGAGACTGGAAAAGCCGAGATCGAGGTCGAGGGGCAAATTTTGACCCGAGACCGAGGTCGAGGACCGAGGAAAACCGAGGTTTTTAAAAACCTCCATAGATTTTCAAAATCCAATTAAATTTACTAAATTTTATCAAAATTTCACTAAATGATTACAAATTAATATAATGGAGATGACCATTATAGATATGAAAGCTAAAATCCTTGATCAAATAATTTCAAAGCTTTGATCAGCTTTTTTCAAACACTGTATTTTAAATTTGATTAGCATGAAAGTGAACTGGCCAACCGAGCCGAAATTTTCGATTAACCGAACTGAACCGAAAATTTGTCAAAGATTAAGGAGATCTATTGAGATAAGGATTTGAGTGATTGAAAAAAAGTGGATTTGAGTGATTGATAACGGGTGATAAAAAGGGTCGAATTGATTAAGGGGGTTCTAATAGATATTAGTTTATTAATAACGGATAAAGGGATTTGAACCGATAAATTGAACCGAAAAGACGGATAGACGGATATGGGGTCCCGGATAGACGGTCCCTGCTCAATTGAGTCCCGGCCCTATAACTTAGCAAGTAATGGTCATTTTTTCATGTTCTTGATATCATTGGATAGAGAAAAAATCAGAATTTTTGACCGATTGATAAAAAAAACTTATGATTTGAAAATTAACTTTTTTAAAAAAATACGATTTTTCGGCACTTTATCCATCATAACCTTATAACAACAATCGGTCAGGAATCTTGATTTTTTGGTATGTTGTAGCCTATTTAATGCACTATCCAATGGTACCAAGAGTAACCTGCGCCGCAGGCGAAAATTTTAAGAATTTTGGAAGGCTATGAAGCCAAAAATCTTCCTTTTCCTGCGCCGCAGGCGAAAATTTTGAGAATTTTGGAAGGTAAGTCACCATATTACTTCCATATTTTACAAAAAAGCAATTATTAGGGGTGTATATTTAGCCTCGGTCCTCGGCCGAGGTTCGGGCCGAGGACCGAGACGAGGTTCCGAGGCCCGAGGTCAGCAAAATCGAGGTCGATGTTTGAAAATGGCCGAGGACCTCGGCCTCGGCCTCGGCGAGGCCTCGACCTCGTGCTACTCTAGCCAAGACTACTGACTGCTTTTATACGAGACCCACCATACCTAATATTTAGGCACCATTTATTCACAACTTTTTGCGTTAAAGATCGACTATGATATACCTAAAATCGCATAAACCAACGTCAAAAATTAGCCATAAATGGGCTCAACTCTGTCTGCTCTATTTCATATGCTAATAAAATATTAACTCTGTACCGGTAGACATGACATCCTCTATTGCCAAAAAAATTTTTTACTTACTTATTAATAATTAAAATTTAAGCAATTAGAAAATATTTACACCGGAAAACAATTGGCACCCTCATTTATCTTCCATTTTATTAATATTTTATGTTCGAATATTCTTGTAATTATGACAAATTATTATGTGATACCATTAGAATTAATTATTGATATAGTTGGTTTTTTTCTTTTGATCCACGCATTTTGTAAATTATTCATTGAAGTGACCGTGATAACGTAAAAAATTTGATTTATTTTGCCCAAAAAATTTTTTTCAGATTCCATCCAGTCTTAAATCGCAACCTAAACAAACTAGTCTCTTCAATATTTATCCATTTTAAATGCTTAAGATCCTCAAAAGTGAGTGCGGATAAAGGAAATGACTTGAAGATTTTAACAAGTATGGCAACAAAACAACAGCAAGTACACTTTGAAATGCTTGGAAAACTGTGGGAATAATTGAAAAAAAATTTTTTGGCTGTAAGAAACAAAAAATAATATTTTTTACATAACTTTTTAATTTAAAAAATTATTAAAAATGTGAGAAAAAAATTTAATAAAATTTATTTTCCAGTTTGTTTAGATTTATAATTTGTATTTTTTTAACTTAAAATTTTTATATGAGAAAATTTTTAGCTTGTGAGAATATTTAGAAGTATTAAAAAATTTTCTTAGAAACTGATAGAGTACAACTTTTCAATCATAAATATTTTTACTTTTATTTTTTTCGAAATTTAAGTCTAACTAGTTAGAGCTAACTTGTATGCCTGAAAAAAATTTAAAAAACTAGAATATATGCCAGTAGTAACCCCCCCCCTTTTGTCCCACTTAAAAGTGGGACAAAAGGAGGGGTGTGTCGGCAAATCAAAGGAAGCCAAAAGGTGAAGACACATTCTATTTCTCTAACCACCCCTTTGTCTCCACCCTTTTGTCCCAGTTAGTAGTTAACCCCCCCCAAATCGCTCCTCCCAAATCGCTCACCCCAAATCGCTCACCCCCAAATCTCTAAAACCTAAACCTTTTGAAGCTTTTTTATTTTGATTATGCCGTCGACCTATACCTTTTGATGGGGTTCAAGGGAAATTTATAAAAGGGTGAGGGTAATTAATCATATTTAAAATAATTAATTACTTTTTGAAGGTAAAGGGTGATGACAGGTGTCAAATAAATTAATATGTTAAGAAAAAAGAGCGATCTGGGTGGAAAGGATTAAAAAGTTTGAAATGATTAAATTTGGCATTTTGAAATATTTTTAAAGGGACTTTTTAATTTAAAAATAAATTAATAAAAATAATTTTAATTATATAAAATTAATAAAATATAAATTTATAAAATTTTGATAAAAAATTAAAATGATTTCAAAAAAAGAGCGGAAGTACAAATGTAAGGGGAATGTAAGGGGGCGGAGCTAATTATTTCGAAATACCAACTTTCAAAATGTCAACTGACAGAATGGCAAATTTATAAATTGGAGGGAATTCAAAATTTAAAAATTGGGGGAATTTCGAATTTAAATATTAAAAAAGATTTTAATTAAAAATTCAAAATTTAAAAAATTAAAAATATATATTAATTAATTAATTAAAAATGGAGAAGAAAAAATTTTTAAAATTTTTGACAAAAAAATAAAATGATTTCAAAAAAAGAGTGGAAGTACAAATTTAAGGGGATTTCAAAATACCAAATTTATAAATTGGGGGAAGGGGGTGGCATTTAATAATTTTCAAAAAATTTCTCAATGTCAAAGAATAATAAGAATAAATTATAAAATTTAAAAAATAATTAAATTAAAAATGAGGGAGAAAAAAATTGACAAAATTCTAGAAAAAAATTAAAATGATTTTAAAAAATGAACGGAAGTACGAATGTAAGGGGCGGAGCTAATTATTTCGAAATACAAAATTTAAAAATGTCAAGCGACAAAATGTCACATCGACAAAATGTCATATGACAAAAGGCCAATGTCCAAAAGGTCACCCGATAAAATGGTAACTTTAAAAATGTCAAGCGAAAAAATGCAACATCGACAAAATGCCAACTTTCAAAATGTCATGTGACAAAACGCCTACTTTAAAGATGTCAAGTGAAAAATGATAAACGACAAAATGCCACATCGACAAAATGTCAATTGACAAAATGTCAAATTTATAAATGGGAGGGAATTCAAAATTTAAAAATTGGCGGGAATTTCGAATTTAAAAATTAAAAAAGATTTTAATTAAAAATTCAAAATTTAAAATTAAAAAAATACATTAATTAATTAAGTAAAAATAGGGGAAAATAAATTAGACAAAATTTTGAAAAAAAATTAAAATGATTTCAAAAAATGGCCGGAAGTACAAATGTAAGGAGTGTAATAAATTATTTCGAAATACCAATTTTTAAATTTTGAATGACCAGAAGTACAAACGAAAGTTAATAAAAATTTTTTGTAATATTATATGAATTAAATGTTTTTAAATATTGTAAACAAGCTTTAATTTAAATTTTTCTATTACTCAAATGATTGATGATGATTAATATTTTATCGGAAGCATAAATTTGTTGTAACTTCTCTCCTTTCTCCTTTGAAAAAGTATTTCGTAATTAGGACATACTCCAAAATCGCGAGTATAAAAGGTGAGATTTTTTCATTCTTTATATCATTCACTATAAAAACTAAAAATAATCTAAAATAAAAACTTATACAATGTCTTTTAATAATGGACAAAATGGTCCTTCACCAACTAAACGCCCAAGATTCTTTATCAAGAATCTACTTCCTCATTTATTCAATACCACACAACGCGGCGCTGGAACAAACCTGCAAAATTATTACAGACAAATCGATTATGAAACTCAATTTAATAGTAAATTTAAAATGATGGGAACTACAGGAAAGTTTATTATTGAAAAACTACCGGAAAATCCAGAGGAATTATTGAGAAAAATAATTCAAGAATGCATGGATCAAACCGTCGAAGCATCAAAGAATCAATCAATTAATCCTGACCGATTAGGAGCATTAATTTCTTCACAGTTACTGGATAACGATATATGGATACCAATTAGAAAACTAGAAAAAGATACAATAGACAACATATTAACAAGATTTCAACTTGTTTCGCAATCTAAGATAGAAAGGGGGTCGCTTTATGGGCACCCCTTCACAATAAAAGTCCAGACACTGGGTGTTTCATCACTTCAGACAAATCAATCGATTAAAGGGCGTGCACCACAAAAAAAGGAAATTGACCATTTTCAACTAAGAGATGAATTATTTATTAAAATAGCTAATCCAAACAACTTATGCTTATTCTATGCTTTGGAAATTACAAGAAAATATGTTATTAAAGAGTTGGGAGATAGAAGAAAATTTAATAGATATATGCAATACAGTCATCGCCAAATGAAAGATGTTTTTGATCTTCTAAAAGCTACAAAAATTCCAAATGACCTTCCTGAATATGATGCGGTGGTTTACGTACCAATTGTTGTGAATTTTTGGAACAATCAATATAAAGACGCAGGATATAAATTTAAAGTATTTGTTTTTGGAAGCACCAATGAGAAACCTATATTTAAATATGGAAATGATAATTTCAATGTACCAATCTCAATTTTTCACTCAAATAATCATTTTGATGGAATAAGAAATGTTGGAGGAATGTTCGGATTTAAACACAAATATTGTTTTACTTGTGAAAAGAAATATAGAAAATCAAAGGAACATGATTTGAGATGCAAATCTCTCTGCAGATTTTGTGGACGTATTGGAAGTGAACGTCCTTGTATGGCAACATCAAACTTTTTCAAAAAATGTGATGACTGTGGGAAAAAGTATTTAAATGAAGATTGCTTTGAGCATCATAAGAAAAGCAGCAATTGTCGGCAAACAAAAATATGTGAAAAGTGTGGTGTAATATGGTCAATAAAAATTATAAAAGAGAGGAGCAAAAGCAGCACGTTTGCGGGCAAAAATGGTGTCAAATTTGCCGTCAATATCATAGCATTGAAAGAGGTTGTTACATTCGCCCTTTGGAACCTAAAAAATCACTTCCGTACCGACTAGTAACATTCGATTTTGAAGCAACACAAAATGAGAAGATAAATAATGTAAATGAAGAAAGACGGCTCCACAAAGTAAATTTCATTGCCGCAACAGTAACCTGTACAAAATGTATGGAAGATGGAAAAATATGGCGTTCACCTCTGAACCAAAATGGAAACAGTTGCACAATCTGTGGGAACAATCGATCAGTAACATTTTCACATCAGCCATTCACTCGAACAAAAGTCGATAAACAAACTGTCACACAAAATCCGCTCAAAGACTTTATTCAATGGATTCTATTTGAACTCAACCCTCAATATTCAACAATGGCATTTTCACACAATGGAGGGCGTTATGATATGGTTATGGTATTCAGAGAAATTTATCTGAAAGGAGTTGTGCCATCGATGATTCGTCGTGGTAATAAGCTTTATGAATTAAAAATTCCGCGCAACAATAAATGCAATGAGGTTATATTTCGTGACTCGTATAATCTCTGTCCAGTGGCTTTGGGGAAGTTGATTGGAGCATTTGGACTACAAATAACTGAAAAACAATTTTTCCCTCATCTGGCAAACATCCCCAAAAATTATGGGCGAACACTTCAACAATTACCCTTAAAATCTGATTATTTATATGGAGGAATGCCCCCTCAAAAGCAAAATGAATTTGACAAATGGTATGAAAAAGAAAAAAATCACCGATTTTGTTTGGACGAAGCATTGGCTGAATATTGCACAAACGATGTAGATATTCTTACAGAAGCACTTATTGCTTTCAGAAAAAAATTTATGGAAATTAGCAAAAAGAAAAATACACAACCTGGATCATCTCAAGAAGGGATTGATATTTTAAGAGATGCAATGACGATAGCATCAGCTTGTATGAAACATTTTCGACTTAATCATCTGCAACCTGAACACTTGGCAATTGTTCCTGAAAAGGGATATGAAAACTGTGATAACCAAAGTGAACTTGCACTAAAATATTTACAATGGTACGAAGAGACACGGGGAGTTCAAATCCAAAGTGCACATTCAGAAGGTGGAGAACATGTGGTAGCTGGAAGATACAAGGTAGATGGATATATAAAGGAAGAAGATAGAGCAATCGAGGTAAATGGATGTGCTTGGCATGCATGTGAAAAATGCTTTGGAAATGATTTGTATAAAATTCTACCAAATGGAAAAACAATGGCTAAGACTAAAGAAGATGATGAAAATCGTTTGGCAATTATACGACAATATATCAAAAATGTTGATATAACGGTTTATTCAACTAAGATGAGAAAAATATTTAGACCGATAATACAAAAAGGAATTATATCCAATAACCTCAAAATTGTACATTTTGGACAAAAATGATTTCATATTTTTACTTATTAAATATTCACAACTGTATTTATTTTTTAATTGAATAATAAAAATTTGTATATTTTAAGAGAATATCACATATTTTCAGTAAAAATAGGCAAAAAATAGGGTGAGGCTGTACCACATCTAAAAATAAAATTAATTCATAATAAAAACCTATCTTAAATAAACACCCATTACTCAATATTAAAAAATATCGCTATTTAAATTAAAAAATTTAATTAAAAACTAAGCATTTGAAAAAATCTCTAATAGTTTCTTTATTACAACAAATATTTTTAAAATGTTAATGTTTTCAATAATATTCATATCTATTCTGTCCTTAGTAGTAGAGAGTTCGGACGATAAAACCAGGAAGAGAGAATTAGTGACAACAATATTTCGGAGGACACCATTACCAATATGGCGGAGAACACCACCACCACCAATATTTCCTAGCAGAGAAGAACATAATTTAATGGAAGTACCAATATGGCGAAGAACACCTCCACCAATATTTCCTAACAGAGATGAAAATAATTTAACGGATATACCAATATGGCGGAGAACACCTCCAACAATATTTCCTAACAGAGAAGAAAATAATTTAATTGATATACCAATATGGCGGAGAACACCACCGCCAATATTTCCTAACAGAGATCTTAATAATTCAGGTGAATTTCGACGAGGCGATAAATTAAACAATAGTTTATTGAATAAAACGGATGGAAAAGAAAGTTTAATTAAGAAATGGTTTGTAAAAGATATCTGTCATTTGAAGAAGAGTGATATAGCAAGACAAGTTGAAATAAAAAATATGGGGCGTTGGATTCTACGTTGGGATCTTTGGGACAAAAAGTTCAAATTTGGAAAACATAATAGAACAGATTACATCATGTATTCAAGATGGCGATTTTTATATGAACCTCCTATTTCAAATATTATAGATTTTTTCAAAAATTTGTAAACTATTTTAAAAAATAATTTTTTATTTTTGATATTAATAATCATTTTCATATGTAAATTTATAATTTGTTTAATATTTAATTAAAATAAAAATTTCAAATTAATCAATCAAAATATTGCGTTTTTCCCATTGATTGGGTTTACCTTCTATTTCAATCCACAATATTCCTGGTCTCGATTTTGGTTTAGTGGGTGTAGATGTTAAGTTTCCGTCGGATATTGGAATACTATTTAGACTAGTTGTTGATGTAGACGAACTTGCTTGTGTGCGCCGTGCTGTAAAAGTTATACCGCTTATTGTTGACGGGGGTGATTTGGGTGATGAAGGAGCAAAACATACAAGCTCAAGCGGGAAGTATCTCTCGCAAATTCCATCCTTTGTAAACGTTCTTGCGATAACACATTGATGAAACGGATATTGGAGTTTTATTTTGTGATGCGCAAAGAAATGTGCCGCAACCGATATATTAAATGGATAACTTAAATCGCCGTAGGCCTTGATTAAATGAGCCCCTGATGTTGTAATTCCGTCACATCGAATTGTATATCTCAATCCATTCCTATCTGAATAGGTTGTCTCTATCTTTCCGCTTTCATTTATAAATTTTGAAATCAAATCTGCATTTTCCTGAAGCATTAGTCTATATCTCACCAGATAAATTGGACAGTCCAATTTTATTGAAATATCTTCCAAAATCGAATTCATTTTTATCGATTAATTTAGAATGTTTTCTAAAATGTTCAAATGAATTTTAAAATGACAAGATTTAAGAAAATTTTGCCTTTTTATACTCAAAATTTGGCCTTGAAAATTGATACCTATTACGAAATATTGCAGTAGGCGGGACTTGTGTGAGTATATAAGGCAATAGATTTCCCAATTTTCATTCATTTATTCATTCATTCATATAAATAAAATTTTAAAAATAAAAATGAGCGGATTAAAAAATCAAAAAATCCCAAAACTTGAATTAATTAATGAGCCAAAAAATGAGGAAGAAGAGATAATTGAAGTAGAGATAGAAAAAGATACGGAAAAAAGCAATAAATCAAAATCTGCTACTTCAGAAATAAACAATGGAAAAATTGAGAAGAAACATGGAATAAATCCGCGTATACTTTGGAAAATTATGCGCATGAAAGATACCCCAAGGATTGAAATAAGAATTTGCAAAAAATGTGCTAATGCGCTTTATTATGATAAGAATAAATTTACTCAGAAGGACAATGGAAATATTGGAATTTGTTTTGAAATTTGTGAAGGCTGCGCGAAATTAAATATGCAGCTCAAAGATTTTGTTTCAGAGTGGGATGAGAAGAAGGTACAGAACATAAAAAAATGAATAAAATTTTCAACAATATTTTTTACATAAACTTGTTATTTTTAATATTAATTTTAATAATTGTAATAATTTAATTTAAATAAAAATTTTGGAATTTTCCTTATTATTAGTTAACATAGGAAATTTTTCAATTCATTAATTCAAATTCTCTTTTTCGGAAGCCACGCCCATTTTCTGTGTATAAATACTGAAACATTCCCCAAGATCAAACTTCCATTCAAAATTTGAATTCATTTATAAAAATATTAAAAAAATGTCAGTAATTGAAAATAATTGCCAACTCTTAGAAAAAGTGCTCCCTGAGGTTATATTTAGTGTGTCTTCGTCTGGTGTGACAATTTCATCACCACGGCTCATAACAGCACGTTTTGTGGAGTTTGACTTAGCAGGAAAATGTAAAAGTTGCAAGGGAGAAAATGTTGACATTGATTTTATTGTTACTCCGAAGGATGTAACCTTATATTGCAACCGCCTAAAATCAGAAAAAGTAGTAATGTTTGACCATATCTACGAAATTCCTCAACAATGTATTTTTCGAGTTAAATCAAAAGGGAAGAATTTCAATATCATTCACAAGGAGCCAAAGTGTAATGAAAAAGATTTTATTAAAGGAAATGAACAGATGACTATCAAGGAATTTTTGTCAAAGTTTTCACAAAACCACGCTCAAGTAGGAATAGAAGAAGAAACAAAAGAAAATATAAAAGAAGACGATAAAGAAAAGAAATTAGAAGAAAAAGATAACCTTCCAAATAAAATTAAATCTTATTAATCTTTCAATTAATAATCCTCCAATAATCATTAATCATATTTTATATTTTTAATTTTCGATAAATATTTTTAAAATGAATTATCATTTATTTTCCAATAAAGATTTGAAATTAAAACTTCCATTTGGCTGTATTATTAGCGGCCCAAGTTCAACTGGGAAAAGTACGCTTGTCCGAAAATTAATTTTCAATTCTGAACAACTTATTGAGCCTATTCCAAAATCTATACTTTATTGCTATGGCGAATATAATACTCTTGTTCCCGAACTACAGCGAGCCGGAGTCTCAGTCTATTCCGGAGTTCCACCTGAGGATCTTATTAAGAAACAAGAACAACCTGCACTAGTCATTCTTGATGATCTAATGTACTCAATTGACGAAAAATATTTATCGGAACTTTTCACAAAGAAATCTCATCATCTCAATTTTGGCATAATTTTTATCACTCAAAATCTCTTCGAGAAAAAACTCAAAGTCGCACGTCAAAATTCTATGTATATTGTATTAACTCGCGCACCAAATAGTGCATTGGCCATCCGAAATCTAGGAGTACAATTATTCCCAGGAAGATTAAACTATTTTCTAGACGCATATCGACAAGCTACAAGCAGCAGTAATTATTCTTATCTATTTATCGATTTACACCCAGCATCAGATCCAACACTTAGACTAAGAACAAATATATTTAAGGACCAAGAATCAGAAGACTCATACAATTCATTACCTATTATATTTTTACCCAAAAATTCCTCTAATTGAAACCATGTCAGCGAATATTAGTCAACTTGTCAAGGACAACCTACATTTCCTCAAACAACTCGCAAAAACTCGCTCACTAACTAAAAGAAAACAACTTTTAAAAAAAGCTTCAATCGACCAATTACTCTCTCTCACTGAAATTTGTTTCAATATTATACGCAGTCAATTTAAACTAACTAAAAGACAAAAATCTCGTCTTCTACCATTCGCTGATTTTGTTCGCCGTGTGAGTAGATTAAAAACAGAAAGAGGAGCCCGACGTACAGTAATACAAAAAGGAAGCGGTTTACCAATCGGATTGTTTCCTGCCCTCCTAACCCCAATCATTATTGAATTAACAAAAACATTAACAAGCAATTTATAAAAATGGCAAATAAATTTATATTAGTTCCTGAAGATATATATCGCGGATTACTTACTCAACCGACACCAGAAACTGGAAATATTAATTTGGATTTTACACGAGAAAATCTGGAAAATATCAAAAGACAAAATGCCAACACTGAATTAAAGAATATAAATTATAATCAGGAATTAAGACGTTATTTACACATGTTGAAGGACCAAAATGAGAGACCAATGAATGTTTCAATAAGACAAATGGAAGATCCAGCACTGGAGCAAATTAAAAAATTACTTCCCCTACTCCAAACAGACTCCAATGAAAGTAATCAACAAGTACTTAAACAAAATAAAACCACACCAAAATTTCCACATCTAGAAGAGTGTGCCGATTTAAATGAAAATGAGCTTAGTATGCATACGGCCGATGAGGAATCTCCGGATTCCAGAAGGAAAACTGAACCAAAAAAGACAGCAATAAAAGAAAAAACAAAAGAAATATTTGAAAGTATGAAGCAAGAGAATCTTGATAAATATGATGTGAGCACAGATGGAAAGATTCTAAGTAAGAAGGGCGGAAAAGAAATACAAGGAAGCAATGCACAAAAATCTATAGAGTGCATACTCCGAACAGGAATCAGTGGGAAATTGAGATGGGGTGAATTGACACCGCCAGGAACATCTGTTCTAGAAAATAAATTAAAAAGTGATCATAAAATTTGGCCGTTGATAGAGAAGGCACGAGAAAGCTGCACTCCAAAAAGAACTTATTCAAAACAAAAAAGAAAAATACCTGAATCCAAAGAAATAGCTGAATCAAAATGGAGACCTCCAGCAGAATGGAAATGATTTTAGATAAACTTTACAATGATCCAGCGAATCCAGCAGGATTTGCTGGTGTAAATCAGTTATGGACTGAGGCTAGAAAAAAGGATGCGAGTATTAAAAAGAAGGATGTTGAGGAATATTTGGAAGGAAATAGAACTTATACAATTCACCGTCCTAGACGCGTACACTTCAAAAGATCGATAACATATCCATCTGGGTATATGACAGATGTTCAGTGCGACTTGGCAGATTTTCAAAAATTATCGCGGCAAAATAATGGGAAAAATTATGCACTTGTGGCAATAGATGTTTTAAGTAAAAGAGTTTTCGCTGAACCTGTTCGCACTAAAAAATCAAATGATATGATTGATGCATTTGAAAAAATTTTGTCAAGAATGGAAATGCACCCCCACCGAATTTTCAGCGATAAGGGAACAGAATTTTGCAGCAAAGAAATTATGGATTTCTTTAGGAAAAAAGATATTGAGAAATACACGGCAACCTTTTCATCAGTTAAAGCATCTCTAGCTGAAAGATGTATTCGAAACATTAAACAGAGATTATACAAATTTATGAGTGAGAAACATACTTTAAAATGGACAGAAGCATTACCAAAGATAGTAGACGCAATAAATCATTCAAAGTGTAGGATTTTAGGCGGATTAAGACCAGTTGATGTAAGATTTAACAATGCAAAGAAAATAAGAGAAATGGTATTTGGTCCTATTGGAAAAAGTAATCTTCGAAAAAAACCGCGCTTTAATGAAAATGATCATGTGCGTATGAGCAGAAGTAAAAATATTTTTTCAAAGGGTAATCTCCCAAATTACAGTGATGAAATTCTTCATATAGATCTAGTCAAAAAGAAGGCTAATCCAAATAGATACCGCGTCCGTGACGATAATGGAGAATTATTTAAAGGATATTTCTACCCTGAGGAATTAACCCGAGTGAGGAAAGATGAGAATACTAGTTACAGAATTGAAAAGATTATTAAGAGTAGAAAGAAAAAAGATGGAAATAAAGAATTTTTTGTTAAATTTTTTGATTATCCTCAACCCCAGTGGATTGACGAAAATCAGTTTGTATAAAAGACCAATTTTTCATTCCCCATAAATCATTTGTAATCATTTTTCACTTTTATTGTTCAATTTATTATTATTATTTTTATTGAAATAAATAATGGCTAATACATTCTTTGTTGTTCTTCCTAGCAATGTTAGTGATTACCCAGATAATAAACCCAATAAATATCGAGTGCATCTGCCTAAACCAATAGAATTTCAAGGTGGAAACTGGGTATGTGGGCTCTACAGTATCCAATACCCCCAGTCTTGGGCTGCAACTATTGGCACCGACGTTAAACAATGGATCGAAATTAATTACAAAAACAAGAAACCACATAGAATTGGAATTCCCAAAACAACACAACTAACACCGAACGGACTGAGCTTCTTTCTAAAACTTGTATTATCCAATAAGGAAAAGTCTAGGAAAAGACGTGATGTTTCAATCGAGACATTTGAGGATGAAATTATCATTGACCCAGAAATTAATTTAGTAGTTGACGCAGTTAAGAAAAGACGAAGAAGGGAGGCAAGTGAGGTGGATACTGTACCGTTGTGGGTAAAGGAATTTTTTAACCAGTATCCTCACAATTACTGGGATGCCATACGCGATCATGAGCAAGAGTTAGAACAACATAAAGTTAAAGTAGAGGAAAAAACAAAAGAAGTTCTTAATGAGGAGAATGAAACAAATAAGGAAGAATTGCAGCAAGAACTTGATCACCTACATTCCCTTTCAGAGGGTAAAAAGAAGGAAATTCGTCTTTTAACAGAGGAAGCTAATAAGAGAGACAGGCGTGATGATCGACTAATAGCAAATCAGTTTCTGGAACAACATCCAAATGATTATCACGAGCAAGTAATAAAGATGGAAATAAATATAATTGTAAGATACATTGAACTAGAAGACAAAATTAGAGAAAGCAGAGGGGGTGCTGGTAAGAATGCTCGTTCTGGTGACGAGATTCAGAGGTTTATTAATTCAATAAAACGTATGAGGAAAAATTTGGAAGCAATAGAATCTGTTATTATTGAAAAAGATTTGAATATTACTAGAGATGAATTTCATCAGCAAAATTCAAATACGCACTCAGAATTTGTACAAAAATTTTTTGAAGACCATCCAGAGGATCATTGGACAGCTTTGAAGAAAAATTTAGGTGATCTACAGGAATTACACAGCCAAATTCGAGAAAAACGTGATTTGCATTCACAAGAACAAGATGAGGAAGAAAAGAATAAATTAGGGAAGGAGATTGACAACTTAAATAAACTGTCTTCATACAGAAGAAACAGATTTACAGCAATACATCAAGAGGCATACAAGAAATGGAAAAATTTTGAGCTGCCAATTCCACCAACTAAAAATGAAATTAAGGAAATGCAAAAAATTGAAGAGAGAACACACCCAGAATATTTAGAAGATGCCCTGAAAGTAGATGATAAAGGCAAACCAGTACCAATTCCTGCTCCGGTAATTACAGATGAAATGGTTGAAGTTGTCAATAACAGACATGGGTATGAGCAGGACAAGACCAAAGAGTCAGAGGAAAATGAAAGAAAAGATAAAGAACTGAAAGAAAGCAAGGAGAAATTAAAACATGCCAGAAGAATAGACAAACATGGAGATCCTATATCACTTGAGCAGCCAATAGAAGAAGAGGAAGATACAGTAAATGAGGAGGAAGATTACGAAGAGGAAAATGAGGAGGAGAAAAGCAGTGGAAGTCCTGTTTTAGATTTGTATTCCTCAGAAGAAATTATACCAACAAAAGAGATATTTGATGAGCATAAGAATGTGCAAAAAAATGATAATCTGATAAATGAGAAGACAGTCACTTTGATTGAAGAAAAGGAATCCCAGGCAAAAGATTTATATTCTGACGTTGAATTTGAATATTTGGACAGTATTGATCGCTTTAGAGTAGTTTTTAATGATCCTGAGATTAACAATATAATTATATCTTCACAATTATGTTATGTTCTCGGCTTCCCCATGGGTCGTTTGGTAAACGGTCAAATTGGAAAATATGGCATTGACCTCAAAGGTGGATTCACAAGCTTTTCTGTTTATTCAAAAGGACTAACAAGTAATGTAATAATGGGAAATTCGGTCAGTTCGTTACTAAGAATTGTGGCTGTTGAGAATAGGTCTGGAGGTGTTATTGAACGAGTGTATGATCAACCAATGTTCATACCAGTGTTACCCAGAGAGATTAATGAGATTGAAATTGAACTAAGATGGATGAACGGAAATCTAGTAAAATTTGATCACGGAACTGTAATTATTACACTAATGTTTAACAGAATGTTAAGATTTTAATTAAATGATAATTATTTTTGAAAATTGTAATACTTTATATATTTTTTATCATTTTAATAATAAAAGAAAATACGAATTCGTCTGGATTTGAATTATTTGATAATAGTGTTAGAAATTTTTTATAAGAGTATCCAGACGAAATAAAATAAATAAAAGTGATACAATGTTGACCACAAGTGGGTAAAAGAGGGTTTTGAACGGGTACATTATTAATTACACGGTTTGGAAATTTAGAAATAAAATTTTTAATTGAAATTGGTGGGTTGGGGAGTAATAATGAATCAAAGATTAATATATTCTCGGGGTTTATTATGAAAAATGCAATCCAATGTGATCCTTTCTGAGAAGATTTTTCAAAGTTGACGACCATTGAGCAAGGATATTTTTGAAAATCTTGTGGGATTTTATCTGCGGCAAAGCATCCAATAAAATGTCTTCTTGTAATTCTATTTTGTGATAAAATTTTCTCTATTTGTAAAGTGTCCATTTCTGTAAAGGAAGAAAATGTTTATATCTCTCTTTGTATCTCTCCAAGTTCAATGTCTTTGTTGATGGTTTTAATATTTTGAAATTTTCTAAGTTGATAGGCTAAAGCTGCAGCTAATAATAAAAGCCAGAGTACAATCAATGAAATGCAGTAAATAGCCTGAGGTATTGATGTTCCTGTTGAAAGAAAATCCTTGCAAAGGGCAGGAATTTGTAAATTATTCACTTGTTCCATTGACCATAAATCCAAAATTTTAATATTTTTATCTGGGTTAAAAGTAGTAGAAGCTAGACTGATATTATTTTTAAATCTTTCAGGTAGAATTGAGAATCTTGTTGTATTATTATTATTAATTTCGATTGTTGGGGGTATTGTATTGGCGTAATAACCTATATATTCTCGTAATTTTTCTCTATATTCTAGATTATCATTTTCATTAGTCATTGTATACTGTAGTGATAATTTATACAAAAAGAAAAATAAAATAATTAAAACAATGCTAAATTCAATTTTAATAGTAATATGGAACATTTTTAAATGAAATGGGAAATGAAAATTTGAGAAAAATCGAGAGTATTTATACTGAAATATCTGTGGAAATAGTTCTGTTTCTATCTAACATGAGCAGAGAATCAATTTCACCCATAGCCACTAGTACAATCCCACCACTTGGAACCGCCTCATTAAATGTCATTCTTATACTAGTTGTGCCATTTTTTATCAAATCAAACATCTCCGGTCCATTATCTTCTTGGCTATTTGTTAGGTTAAATACGAAAAAGCAATATCCTGCATAAGCATACCGAAACATAGATATACCGTTACTTTCTAACGATCCCGCATATCCTATTGCTTCTTGCATGTCATGATAAATTCTAGCGTAGTTTCCTTTTGGAAAATCAAGGGAATAAGGAGCTGATGGATAAGTAACTCCCCCAGCAGTTATAGAAATATCTCTCAAATTAAAATGTTGAAAATAAAATGGTGTTGTCTTTTGTCGTCCTACGAAATCTTTATTACCAACCATTCCCAGTATAATTCTTCGTGGCACCTGATCCATCCATAGATTAGCATTAAATTCTGTTCGGTTTTCACTAATGAATAGGGATTTTAAAGATGTTTTCCTTAATGGATATCGTGCAGGTTTTATTTCAAGTTTTTTCGCAATATCGAATGCTAAACTGTCCATTAGCTCAATCTTCTTTACATATAGCTTGCAAGCTAAAATTTCTAAATGGTATTTTGGTGCAGTGTCCCAGGGAGCACTGAGTAAGAAACTTGATTCGTGTGGGAGTAATTCAATATCAACTTCGCATTGATTCACTAAATATCTTGGTTGATTACAGATATCAACGTCTAATTTGGCCATAAATTGTGCACTGTGCGGGTTTCCATCTTCATCTAAGAATAATTTTTTCCTTGATTTGATTCCATATCCATTTGCATCAACTCCTGGATATGTTTGTGTAGCCCCATCATCATAATATCCCGCTACAGAAAGATAAGAGTTCTTTACACTTTGTGGGTAGGTTAGTTCGTAGTCAAAAATACTTTTGTAAGCCATGAGGGAATTCCCTTCAAAAACCTGTGTCCCATTAATATGCATGCGACAATTTTTCCAAATTGTGTGGCCTATAAGCTGCACGGTCGACACATTATCATCCTTTCCTATATCAACAAGTTTCCCATCTTTGTCTTCTTTTTTAATTCTAAGTTCAGTAAAAACATAAGTTTTGGCCAAATCAATATAATTTGTAGTCGCATGAATTTTGAAATGAAAAGGGGTGATATTTACAGGGTTCAGTGTGAGTAATTCAATAAATGAGGAGTTGCTAATACTGACATTCGTATGGGGAGTTTCGAAAAATGATAAAGCATTTGTTATTGCGTTACCAGAATCACGATCAATTTTCTGATGAGTAGACATTTTTATTTAATAAAGACCGAATGTATCTATTTTTTGACGTTTCTTTTTCGGTATAAGTGAGGGATGTTTACCAATAATGATTTGATGACTTTTTTCCTTTGAAAATGTTGAATGAGGTTTACGATTTCTTTTGCGACCTTTTATACTATTTCTCGCTTTCAATCCGGTTCCAAACTGTTTTTGCATTCCACCTTTCTCAAGCAATCTGTCCAATCCGCGTTTTCCTTCACTTATTACAGCTTGCTTAAAATTTGGTTTAAATTCATCATTGCCATATTCTGGATTCCCGACACTTTCCAAAATTCTTCCTCCAGTATCCAATGCTTCTTTTGCTACTGCTGTGCCCGCGCGTTTTGCATATGGCAAAAGGAAACGCCAAAAATTTCTGAGTACATCTCCGACTCCGCCACCCGCTTGTCTCCCGTATCCACGTTGATAGGGATTGAGTCCACGAAAATAGTAATAATTATCATCAGTTCCTTCTCCTATTTGACTAATAGTTGTATGGTGGTCATCGTATCCGATAGTTCGCGGATCAAAGGGGATGTGAACCATATTTAGATTAGAATAAATGTTTTATATAGTGAAAATATTATTATCCAATATTAATGAAATTTAGTTGAAAATTTATTAAATAGAAATTGAATGTTAGATAAATATGTGATATATTGTAAAAACAACAAAATTAATTAATGGTGTTTAAATTTTTATTATAATTATCTTTATTATAGATTAATAATAGACATGTTTTATTAATGGAAATATTCGCCTCCCGTTTGCTTTTTAAATACACAAATTAAATTTGGCATTTTGTCGTTTGGCATTTTGTCGATGTTGCATTTTTTCGGTTGACATCTTTAAAGTAGGCGTTTTGTCACATGACATTTTGAAAGTTGGCATTTTGTCGTTTGGCATTTTGTCGATGTTGCATTTTTTCGCTTGACATTTTTAAAGTTACCATTTTATCGGGTGACCTTTTGGACATTGGCCTTTTGTCATATGACATTTTGTCGATGTGGCATTTTGTCGCTTGACATTTTTAAATTTTGTATTTCGAAATAATTAGCTCCGCCCCTTACATTCGTACTTCCGTTCATTTTTTAAAATCATTTTAATTTTTTTCTAGAATTTTGTCAATTTTTTTCTCCCTCATTTTTAATTTAATTATTTTTTAAATTTTATAATTTATTTTTATTATTCTTTGACATTGAGAAATTTTTTGAAAATTATTAAATGCCACCCCCTTCCCCCAATTTATAAATTTGGTATTTTGAAATCCCCTTAAATTTGTACTTCCACTCTTTTTTTGAAATCATTTTATTTTTTTGTCAAAAATTTTAAAAATTTTTTCTTCTCCATTTTTAATTAATTAATATATATTTTTAATTTTTTAAATTTTGAATTTTTAATTAAAATCTTTTTTAATATTTAAATTCGAAATTCCCCCAATTTTTAAATTTTGAATTCCCTCCAATTTATAAATTTGCCATTCTGTCAGTTGACATTTTGAAAGTTGGTATTTCGAAATAATTAGCTCCGCCCCCTTACATTCCCCTTACATTTGTACTTCCGCTCTTTTTTTGAAATCATTTTAATTTTTTATCAAAATTTTATAAATTTATATTTTATTAATTTTATATAATTAAAATTATTTTTATTAATTTATTTTTAAATTAAAAAGTCCCTTTAAAAATATTTCAAAATGCCAAATTTAATCATTTCAAACTTTTTAATCCTTTCCACCCAGATCGCTCTTTTTTCTTAACATATTAATTTATTTGACACCTGTCATCACCCTTTACCTTCAAAAAGTAATTAATTATTTTAAATATGATTAATTACCCTCACCCTTTTATAAATTTCCCTTGAACCCCATCAAAAGGTATAGGTCGACGGCATAATCAAAATAAAAAAGCTTCAAAAGGTTTAGGTTTTAGAGATTTGGGGGTGAGCGATTTGGGGTGAGCGATTTGGGAGGAGCGATTTGGGGGGGGTTAACTACTAACTGGGACAAAAGGGTGGAGACAAAGGGGTGGTTAGAGAAATAGAATGTGTCTTCACCTTTTGGCTTCCTTTGATTTGCCGACACACCCCTCCTTTTGTCCCACTTTTAAGTGGGACAAAAGGGGGGGGGTTACTACTTATGCCTTCCCTCGATTAATTGTCTCTCACGATTAATTAACCTCGAGGGGGATGTTTGATGAAATTTCAATCAAATCGGATCTCAATAAGATTTTTGGTGAATTTATAATTACGAAGCAGCCCCTATGTATGATTCCAAGGTTATTTTATGGGATCAAATAAATCGTTCTAATTAGAGATCGATATTTTCAAAAATCCTGGATCTGGATTCTTGATCTGGATTCAGTTTAGTAACCGGGACAAGATTCTTGATCTGGATCCAGGAAAAATCCTGGATTTTTTGATCTGGATCCAGCCTTGATTTCTGGATTAATTTTTAAAATATATAAAGATAATAAATACACACCAAAAAAATTATTTTCATCGATTCTGACATAATTTTGTCATAAATAAATAGAATATTAAATGTATTCTTCAAAAATCAAATTTTAATACTTGTAATTGATCAAAGGCAATTCTTTATTCAAAAAAATAAGCATCTCAGCAGTATTCGGTTTTAGCTGCGACCTTCTGTAATTATATACATCACGTTATATACATCACCCAAATTTTTATTTTTTAATTTAAATACATTAAGCTGATTTTGAATAATATAATAGTAATTTAGATAAAGGAAAATTATTTAGCTTTAAATACAGTCGGACCTTATTTTTAAAACACTCTCAGGGCCAGAATATGTACATTTTAATGACTGTAACTTAAATAGGGGTTATCGCTTAAGCAGATCCACACCGAGGAACTACCCAAATTTTTAAAATATTAATTTAAGTGTTAAAAGAAACTACTGTATCTCAAATAGGTTGGGGTAGATGCTAAGGTTGTTGGATAGTTGTAAATATTGGATATCTGGATCCGGTAAAAAAATTGCCCGACAAAATGCCAGACTAATAAAATAAAGCCTTTTTTCGGATCCGGATATCGGATCCGACAAACTTAGTAGATGGCAGTCTATAGACAATGTACTTAACCACACTAAAAATATGTGAAATAGAGCTTCATTTATTATTGGATGTATTTTATTGTGGGATCTGATTGTAGCTTCAAAATAGCAGGCTTGGCAATGGACACGAATTTTGGTGTTCGTATCCGGAAATATCCGCGGGTATCCGGATATTATCCGAATCCTTTGCCAGGCTGGAAGATAGTTTGTTATTGTATTATATGATTTAAAGCGGACTCTTAATTTCAAAATAAAAATTATTAAAGTGCAACCTATAAAAATTAAAAATTGCCCGACAAAAATGCCAGACTAATAAAGTATCGGAAACATAAAAGCATATAGGGGAATATTAGGAAAGAATTTAAATAAAAGGGCAATTTCATTAAGCAATAATAAAAAATAACGTCTCAATTTTTAAATTTTGTTTAAAAATAATTAAAAATTATACAAGTCCTCATTATTCTTAAATTAATTAAAATATTTTTAAGAAAATTAAAATAAAATTTTGAAAAATATGAAAATATTTTTTAATCTTCTATTTCTAAATTTATTTATAATTAAATTTGCTGAAAATGCTATATTTAATGGTACGCTATTTAATAAATAAATTTTAGCTGAAAGAGTTATTTATATTTAATTTTAAATCAGAGAATAATCCAAGAATAAAGAAGGGCCCATTATATTCAAATCTATTTTTATCTAGATATAAAGCAAAGCATTTGTTAGGGGATATATTGCAATTTAATTAACACAATCATCTATCTTTTCTTGTTTTGTATCCATTTTGGACGGAATAGTGCGTTGTTCAGTCTCAAGAATGATTGGGACATTGTCAGGAAGCTTTGAAAGACGGTACCATGAAGGATGGATTTGCCCAGGTTTCCAAAAAAATTTTCCCAAATCAAATTCAAAGTTGTAAGGCAACACTAATCAGGAACCTAACTGTGTCTATATTGATGAACTTTCAGTATACCTACTCCAATTTCGAGACAATAATAATCTTTTTTACAATTTATACAAATTTATTAGATTACTCGACACAAATTAACGATGTTTATACCAAAATATTTTCCTCGGAAGACAGTAACGATCCACAAAAATTAACTTCAAATATTTGTAAAGCTAATGATTGGGTACTAAAAACAGAAATTAGCGATAAAATTTCTGAAATAGAGAAACTATCTCAGGAAAAAAAAATAAATTTGAATGAAGATGGACATTGGGGAAGTGCAATGAGCACATTGAGAGCAAGTGATGGGGCCGTTTCAAATAATAAGAATAAAGAATCTGTTGATTTAGTCTGGCATTTATTTAATACATTTAGGTATTATAATAAATTTTTGGAATAAAAAACTCAATGGAATGTTTCGAGAAATATTTCACGATATTATCGATGGTCAAATTTTTCTCAAAAAATTACTAAATTTACATTCGACCTCTATTGTGATGAGTTTAACGAGCGGTCTTTGGGCGAACTAACTCTTGGCTGGCTTAATTTTTTCTAGATTGCGAAATTCTTTTCGACTTCCGATCTTCTGTACTACCATTTTTAGTATGCGACAGGTTCCAACCTTGTTAGTCCTGATCATGGATTAGTCCTGATCAGTCCTGATCAAATACCCTAGTTAGTAAATTTTTAATCCAGATCATATCTACCCAATTTTTGGTTGTTTTGTGATAATTTGGGTTAACTAAAATCGTTCAAATCCAAATAGCTATGATTTAAAAATTCACAAAATTGCATTTTTTATTTTACAGACAAATTAAAAAAGGAATCGAAAAAGGTAAAACAAAAATTCATAATATGAATATTGTAATGGGCTTCCCAAATGCTTCTCAACAAGAATATGATATAATTATTGGACACTTTAATTTTATTAAAAAAGGAATTTTAAATAATGATAATGGAGGAGGGATTATTAAATTTGGAGAAAGGATTGAACGAGAATTGGAAAAACAATTAAATGAAAAGTACATTTTTGATTCAAATATAATTTTTAAATCTGCAAATAAACAAAAATGTAAGAATACGATATTTTTTTGAAAATATTGGAATCGGATTACGAGTTTTAATGTAAATTCAATTGCTAAATGTCATATGATAGTGATCGAAATGAAATGGAAAATTTTTAGCATCACGAGAGTTGCTTATTCGGAGCATAAGTAATAGGGTTGGGGGCCCGGGACTTAAGTAATAGGGTTGGCAGCCCCTTAAGAATAGAGTTGGGGGTCAGTCCGGTTCGGAAGATCGAGTCTGGCATCAAATTTTGGCCGAAAAAGACTCAGGCGGTCCGGTCCGATAAAAATTAAGCCCGAAAAAATGACTCGAACGTCTGCCCGACTCGAAACCCCCAGCACTAATAAGTAGCCCTACAGATCAAATACCTTCGAGGACCAGGAAGAATCCAAGTTTCTATATCTTTTAGTTCTTGGCCTTGGGATCTTAAACAAACATTTCATAGAGATAATAACTTCGAGGTGCTCGAGTCAAAAAATTTTAAAAATCACAATAATTTGATCATTTATTTAATTCAGATCAACTAATCAAACCATTACCCTACTACATCAAACTATTAAACAGTAAATATAAGGAAGGCGAAACAATATTAGCCGAATTTAATTTAACCTATCCAATATTATTAAAAATAGTTGATCAAATATTAGAAGTTTTGGGAAATAATAATTTTAAAAATCAGTTTAAAATATTAATAAATATTGGAGAAAAATATATATTTAATAAAATAAATGAGGATAAAAATTATACAAATAACGAGCTTTTTGAAATTATTTGCGAATTACACGAATTAATTCAAATAATTAATGGGAATGGAGAGTATGAAAATTTAAGTGAAAATGATAAATTAATTGAAGCCAGAATCCTAATTTTGCAAGAACATTTGAAAGAAATTTTAAATTATGAGAGAAGAGTGCAATTAATGTTGTTGAGGCAGTGGGGGGCTAAACATAGACTTGTAGAATTTTTTCTTGGATTGGAAAATGTCGAGCATAATTATAAACAATTGTTGGGAATTTTTGATTTTAGTAAGTTTGTTAAGGTTTTTGGCGAGATAAAGTCTCCTAATTATTGTTTTGAGCTCCTTCAAGAGTTATAATTCAAGGAGGATTTTTTGGACTAAAAAATAAAGTGATATATCCCTGTAATTTATTTAGAAAAAGACTTGTAAAGGGTTAACAATGATCAAAATAAAAAACGAACACTTTGAATCATTCCGAAAATCGAGGCATTCAATTGAAGCTTACAACCTCTGTAGGTGTAGACATCGTCTCCTCTACTATTTTTCATAATGCCCGACTCGATCTTTCGGTCCGAGTCGGGCCATTTTGGCAACCCTACCTGTGATGATCAAATTGGAGACGATATAATTCATTACTCAAATGGTTACTTACTCGAGGGGGTAATTGATCGGGAAAATGCGAAATCTTGTGTTTATAAAAGCGATTAAATTCCTACATAGTATTTTTCCTTATAGGTGGCATAAGTTGGACAAAAGCTTAATTAAAAAATATAATTTTAAGATATTGAGGAACTTAAAGATCAGATCTACTATTTTTACAATGAATGGAATACGAGCAAAGATTATAATATGTCAGCAAATTCAATAAGTATTTTAAATTTTCTGTATTCATTAGAATTGCAAGGAGACCTAAAAGGAAACGTTGAATGGAGCAATTTTAAAATTCGGAATATAATTTTAGCGGATTCTACAAAGGATGTAGAAATTTTAAATTTGACGCAAAAGCAAATAGGTGTAGCTAAAGTTTATATAAATTGTATAGAAAGAAAAATATGTAATTTTGAAGAAGAAAAAGCTGTTGATAGTAAGGAAGAAAAAGAAAAATTTTCAAAAATATATATGGAATACATTGAGAACATTAATGTCAGCATTCTTAGCGACTATGTGAATGAGAACGATGGTTAGTAAATAGGGTTGGCTGATTCTGGAAAATCCTAGGATATCCGTGCCCAATATCCAAATATACAAACTAAAACTTTCGGGATTTTTGTATCTTTAAGGATCCGAATATCCGGATCCGTCAACTCTAAGTATAATTTTTATGTAAAATCAAATCTAAAATTTAGTGCAAGCCATCTCTGATATTTCGCATTTCGATTTTAGCCTTTTAAAATCCCACTAACGTAAGTGGTCCTTAGTAAATTTTGGGAATTTTTATCAGGCTAAGCATAAGTTCTACTTCAGAAAATTTTCAAATATTTTTAAAATTTTATGAAAAATTCGTTCAGAAAAAAAGATCGAGCACTGAGTCTAGGTCAAATTTGAATAAAATATCATAGTAAAAAATTATTTAAATATTTTAGCAGCAAAAGTAATTAAAAAAGGAAGCTTAGAAGCATCAACATTCAATGGGGGTTATAATTTTCTGAAGATGTTACGTAAAAAATTAAATGAATATGATATTCCTTTGACTAAACATAATGCAAGATTCTTCAAAATATTTGAAGATATTGAAAAATTGCAGGTACTTAAAAATATCATTAATTATAATATTAAAATTAAATTCATAACGGGAATCAGCAACCCTATGACTTGCAATCTGCATTGTTTATCCAATTGAAAAAATTTTTTATAGTAAATTAAAGTTGATGAATTATGCTTGGATAAAATGGATCACGTCGGCTATATGAAACTTGGATCTGTCCAAATAAAAATTTTCCGAGAGGGTCCATTAGAATATTATTATTCCTCCTAAATTTTGGGGACTAGGACCGAAGAATTTTTGAGCAAAATTCTAGTATTAAATTATACAAAATAATATTTTGTTTTATAGAACAATAATGAACATGAGGATAAAGTTGATAGTAGTGAGTTGAAGGAAATGAGTAAAGAAAATAAGGATCTTAGTGAATACTTTGAAAAAAATCCTGAGAACTTTATTAAGGTAATTAATTAAACATTATTATGATAGATATATCATTGAGTAAAAAATCACAGACCTCAGGTCACTTATTAAAGTAACAATTTAATAGAATGTATTCAGGCTTGATATAAGACCCATACCGCTATAGTCTTTTATAAAGGTTCATATTATTATGCATTACCCCCTCCCTATATGCTCAAATAATTACCCTGGGTGCTCATATGTAGTTTCAATCTCTAGCTGAAGAGAGTAATTTATAGAGAAGGTAATTACTTGAGAAAGGATAACTATTCGAGCATATACGATATTTAATAAATGGATTTAAGATCCATATAGCTACAGAGTGTCTTTAAGAGGGCTAAAATGATGACTATTCAAGTAATGCTTCCGTAGAAATTTTCCTTTATGGAGAAGCAACGGGAAAACAAAAATCAAATTTAAATTTGAAAAATTTAAAGATAACCACCGCCGACCTGGGTGAAGAACCAACTGATAAACATACACTTAATTTAATTCATTTTTATCAACATAAACTGGAAAATCCAACTTCATCAGAAAGTGAAATAACAGAAGAAAATGAATTAGATTTTGAAATTAAATATAATAATTTGTTTATATTGGAAGCAGTTTTTTGGCGTTATAGAAGCTTTATAGAAAAATTTACGGTTGGGGGAGATGAGGTTTTAACAGATGATGATGTTATACAACATTTTGGTGAACTATTCACTACTTTGGGTTATCGGGGAGAAATTAAAATTACTGATGAAATAGGTGGAAGATATAAAGAATTTTTACAAAACGGCCAAAATTTGTTAAATATGAAGGAGCTGAATGAAGAAAATTTACGTAAAAGACTTTGTTTAGTACACTCTTTTGTTATTAAATGGGCAAATGATTTAATTTTAAATGAGAGTTTAATGTGGAGTTCAATCATGAATACGACGTTGGGATTGCCAATTATTGTAGGTTTTTAATTAAATATTTATATGTTCAGAGGGGTCGGAGGTGCAATTTTTTTCAGATAGGTTGCAGGTTTGAATAAACACAGTTTGGTGTCCTTTAACTTGTCTAATGGAAACATTATTTTAGGAATTTTTTACGTCTTACTATATGTAGGAAACGCCCAACTATTAAAACGCATTACTTAAGGAAGGGATTTTTTGGTTACAGAAATCCATCTTCGGGGATCCAGCGAAATGAGAAGGACTCCTACTGACTATTATCCGCAATTTCTTAAAGCCGGACCTCACCACTGTACGTCCAACGCCTCGCTCACTCACTTTTTAAACGTCAGAAATTTTTGAACAAGAGGTAACATGCAAATGAAATCCGATTGGATCTGTTTACACATGAATTTTCCTCTAAATTTAAAATTTTTAAGGAAAACGATTCTTCAATTTTTCACCAATTACAACCAATTGAAAGTAATTGCTCAAATAAAAAACATTTAAAAAAGACAGCCGAACTCTATATTAATGGGATTGACCGTCTTCAACAAATACAAGAAATACACAGAAAAAATATAGAAGAATTAATTGGGTTGTCAGGCTCCTTTGTTGAATTTTTGCGTCAAAGCTTATCAAAAACTAAGCTTTTTAATTTACTTGGACCAAGAAATTTTGGGGAATTTGAGACAGAATTTGCAGAAATTTTGGAAATATGTAAGGGAATTTAAAGATTTATTAATTGAGTTAACTAATTAGAGGGAGGTACTCTCAAACTTTGTAAGAATAGTTTAAAGGTTGGAGATAGATAGATATAGCTCAAATAAAAAAATTACCTCTCAGCCATCCCCAGTTATACATATTATTGTTTTACTATCACCCAAGTGATGGTAAACCTTGCCTTCAAATTCTACAGGAAACTTAAGCACTCAATGAGAGGGGATTTCTATCATACATAATGATAATTTTTAGGTTCTTGGGAAACACGTTCTTCCTTAAACCGAGTAATAGAGAGTGGATAATTATATAATGTTATTTTATAAAAACTAATTATAACTATTCTAATGGTAATATTATTTCTATCGATAGCCAAATGAGGTATAAAAAGGGGCGGGGGAAATTACGAGGGGGAGAGGGCAATTATTTGAGGGATGGCAACATAATCAAATTATTTATAGGGAACATGGAGGAGAATTATCGTTGGTATCTCTATAAAGAATTAATTGGTCTCAATTATGAGATTATTAATGATGATCTAGAAAATGGGGAAAATGAGGAAATAGAAACAAGAAGCAACGACGAAGACATTAATCTTGAAATTAGACTGGCAAAATCTCTATTATTTAACAAATTAGTTACATACGAGGATACCTTGATATTAAGTTTACGTTACGCTGATAATGACTCATTAAAAGTAGTACAACAAATAATTGGGAATATTAAATATTATATTTATATGTCCTTGCCTACTACATGCTCACTAAATATTTTGGTTGAAGCCATAAACTTATTTGAAAATAAAATATTTGATTTGGTCGTAAAAGGAGATTGGGATCAAATAATATATTTATTAGGACAAAGTATAACAATGAAAGATTTGAACGAGAAAGATGAGCTTAAAGAAAGGGTGAAACAAATTAGAGAAATTCTTAGAAAAGAACATGTTAGATATTTATCTGATAAAATTGAAAAGGATCCGGAACTGAGAAAAAGATTAGCGAATGAGCTTGGCCATAAAATCAGGATATTTTTTCTGTTAGACGATGATAAAGAATATAGAAAATTTTGTGATAAGTTTGGACTTATTGACTACAAAAGTATGTTAATTTTAATTCGGGATTATAAGTTATTCGTGTGTGAGGCTATTCTTGTGTGAGCTATTCGTGTGTGAAGACAGCCCTATACTTATGAAGCCTTTAACCTTTGACTTATAATAATTTTGAATCCAATATTTTCGAACCCATACATAGTCTCCATAATATATCATACACATCAGGGATCTAGCAGAAAATTTCAGAAATCAAGAATTCACGAAAACTTTTAATTCTCAATTTGAGGATCATGATTTCTAGTCCAAAAGCCGTTCGGGGACCAAAAAATTCTCGATCTTCAGGAAACGGCTCAGATAAATCTGTGTTATATGTACATACATATTTAATCCCTCTAACCGTTTATATACCAATTCTAATTTTAAAACAATTAAGTTTATCGAAGTAAAGAACAATTAGCAAAGCACTATCAAGCCTCAATAGGCACAAGAAATATAAATAATATGACAAAAGGAAAAAATCAGTTAGCTGCGCATTTATTTGTTTGGTATACCTGGATGGATAATAAAATTCATGAAAAATGCTGCAATAAACGTAGAAAGAATCAAACATGGGGATGTTGTAGAATTAAAAATCAAATAAAGTCGGCATGGGAAAGTTCTAAACTTAGAATTCATAGACGATATGACACGATATTTTTTATTGATAATACTTATGAATTATCTGAATGGATCCGTTTATTTTTAGGGTGGTTTGAAGCTCAGAAATATTTATTGGAGTTAAAAATGTCAGAAAGTATAGATCCTGGACAGCAGGTATGTAAATGTATACATAGAAGCTTTATTTAAACTTTCGTCAACAGAGAGAATATAACAGATAACTTAACTGATCTCCCTTTGGGATTAAGAGGGACTGGGAGACTATAAAAAAATTCAACACCCTATCTAGTTAATATCTTATAGCCTACTGGTTAGGTCCAATAGGAGGCGGATAGGGCGAAGATTAGGAATGCCTGCTGTCAGAACTTGACGGCAGACTCTGTCAGAATTCGATGGCAAGTCTGACTATATTTAAACCAAGATAATTTTTTATTATTTTTATCAAGAAACTATTAAATGAAAAAATAACTGACCCAAATAAATTTGTCATAGAATTTGTGAACGTAATAGAATATGGAGGTTGGAATGCAAGGGATACCGAACCAGATATTGAAGAATTTATAAAATGGTTAAAGATTCAACATTTAATACAGATAAAAGAGTTCATGAAGAAGGACGCTTATGCTGATTTTCGGAAAAGATTGGCAAAAAGTAAATATCGCATTTCATATAATATTTAGAGCTCCAAACCAGAGGTGGGTCGGAATTCCGATTTCCGACGTTTTTTTTCCTTCCAATTTCCGAAAAAAAATTTTGATTTCCAAGTTCCGACTTTTGAGCCAATTTCGATTTCCGGCTCTTCCAATTTCCGACACCTCTGACTGCTCCGACCCACCTCTGCTCCAAACTGAATTAAAGCCCCACTTTGAAGGATAGATGAAAAAAGAGCCCCATATATTTTATTATAGTGAATACGGTTATTTTGATTTTTGAATATTTTAGAAATGGAACTACTCGGTGAATCACGAATATACGATGATCTATCTATATTCATTCCTCAAGATGCTTTATTTGAAATTTTGGAAGCAATCAAAAAGGAAATGCATATTACTACAGATAGAAATGATAAAAAATGGAAAAATATATTAAACGATAAAATGTGGGATAAAAAGGATGAAGTGGTAACCAAAAAGACTAAAATTAATAAAAAAGGTAAAAAGAAGGAGGCTAAAACGATAGTGGAAGTGAACAACCCTGATGATAATAATCGGGAGGATAATTCGAATAAGTTAATGGAAAATGAACAAAAGGAAGGAGAACTTGATAATCAACAAAATGAGCGAGAAAAATTAGACAGATTGCCAGAAAATCAAATTTTGGAGATAAAAAATAGCCAAGACCTAGAAGAATCTGAAGAATCCGAACAATCACAAATTAGTGAAAATAAGAGTCAAATTTTCAAAAAATCAAAGAGAAATTTACAAGAAAGAATAAATCAAAAAGCTAGAAGAGAAAATAAAATCAAAAATGATAGTTTGGTGTTAAAAGAAAATTTGGAAAGTTTTGTGGAAAAAAGAAATTTGATAAAATTGTATGGCGAATTTATAAAGGTGGAGAATTTAAATTAATTTGTGGCAAATTATTTTTGGTATTTTTGTGCTTCAGTTTCATTTATATTAGAGCCCAAACTGGGTCTATCATCCGAGAATCGAGATTCAAAAAATCTAGATCTCGATAACCGAGATTTTCGATCGAGTTCTCGTCCCGGCTCGGGCTCTCCGGGCTCTAATCTAGATCCACTCAAATTCTGAATTAGTTCTTTCACTGCATTAATCTGCAGGTTTTTCTGTCCAACAGTAAATTATGTATAGCTAAGTACGCCAAAAATTATTTGATCATATAGGATAACAAAACTTAAAAATTTAAGGCACCATCAGATGAAATACATAAACAATTAAATATAGCCGTTTATATTTATGAAATCTCAAATCGGTTTAAATGGTTAGAAGAAGTAAAAAATGAATGGCCAATAATTTATGAAGCAATGTTTTTATTAAAAGGAGAAAACAAAGAAAATAAAGCTATGAATAAATTAATGGAAAAATTAAATAAATTTAAAGAAAGTGTGCTTTCCTTAAATTTAATAGAAAATTTAAATGAATTTGAGATTAATTTACACAAATTACTAAAAGAATTAATTTATGTTGTAGAAGGTATTTGGGATGGAAGGCATAATGGACGTGTTGATCTGGGTGAAATTAAAATTGTTAGGAAACAATTAAATTATAAAATGCTTGTGGAAAGTGCTGATCAGGATGATGATCAATTAAGTGATGAATATTATTCGATCTGGGAAGGTATTGGAAGGGAACACAAATATAAAATTGTTGCGATACTTTTCGATACTGGGCTAATAATGGAGCAAAATAAAATAATTGAGAATGTTAATAAATTTTTGAGTGATTGGAAAATGATGAAAAATCAGAGATTTATAGGTTAGCTTTTATGAAAATAATAAATTTATTTATTAGTGAATAAGGACTATGTTTTGGCTTGTTTATTCAGCTTACCTAAATAGGAAATATGTATAATATATTAGACGGCAACAAAAGCAAATCCAAGAGAACTGGGAGGGGGTGATGAGAATTTTTGTTAGCTAGCTTTTTTAGCTGACCAAATAAATTAATTTGCTAAAATGATATACATTATTATAATAAGTATCATACTTAGAGGTTCCCTTGACAAGAGGATTTGATGTAGCATACATAGGACATCTTAATTTTAACCATGACCTTATGGTTCTTTCTTGTAACATAAGCCAAATTACTACAAAATCTGGGACCTAGAACGGAGAGTGAACAGTGGAAGTATAAAATTAACATTACAAAATAAGCTCATTAATATAAATAATGAAGTGATAAATCAATTAAAAATTTAGATAATCATAAAATTCCTAATCATGAAAACCCAAATTACATCCAACCAGAACCTTTCCAACAAATTAGTTTTGATGTCAAAAGTGAAGATATCACAAGTGAAGAGGTTCAAATATATTTATTAAATAAATTTATTTATTAAATTTTAGCTAGAATATTTATTGGAAACCCAACTTAGGGATCCAGAATTGGTTAAAAATTGTTTACAAATCATCAGATCATCCATCAGTGAATGGGCAAGAAATATTCAGAAAAAAATAAAATTATTAGTTGGGGGTTCTTATATGTTTGGAATTGATACAGTTGGGGCAGATGTAGATCTAATGATTGTTTTACATGAAAACGATTTTGATGGAATGTTGAAATTTATTGGAACAGAAAAATCCATTTGTAAAGATAAGAAATGCAATGATCACTCTCTCTACTGTATATTATGCAAGGTAGTATATTCAAAAATATTAGTTGACTGTACTGAAAATTGAGCGTTTTGTGCTAGCTTCAATTCTTGCCTTGGATCGAACTAGCTCCACTAGCCACACAAAGGTTTGGGAGCTCAAATATTGCCCTATCAAAAGGCCTTTCCTGAATGCGCTGTTTATCTCGGCTAGTAACCTGCTAGGAATTTATCGGATCTCATTATTCTATAGTACTACATAGTTGAATAAATTTGATCTGATTTTCCTCCAAAACCCGCGAATTATACATATTAATAATGGGATTATAATGGATAAGATAAATTATTAATAATTTAAATTTAGTTTAAAAAAATATTTATTTAGTTGGATAATGTAAAGAATATTCAAAAGGTTAATACAAGAATTCCATTAATTGAATTAAATTATTCAAACATCGACTTTGATATTGCTTTGATATTATTACCATCAGAAATTCCAAATACTCCAAATTGGATTGAAAAAGTTTTGGAAGATGAAAAGAATTTAGCTATTGGAGACAGGAAAATATTACCTTTAGCTAGTTATAAAGCAAATGAATTTATTTTGGAAAAAATTCCAAAAGAAGATTTGAGGGCAAAAAATTTTCGTTTTGCAATTATTGCTATGAAAATATGGGCAAAAAGTGAAAAAATAAATTTTTTTGGATTTTTAATTAAAAAATTTTTTTAGAAAGTTCAATTTATGGAAATATATTTGGTTTTCTAAGTGGATCAATCCTCTCAATTTTTATTTCAAAAATTTATTTATTATATCCAAATGCTAATTTACACGTTCTTTTACAAAGAATATTTCTGACATTTCTAACGTGGTTGGTAATTTTTAGAAAATTATTTTATATAAAATTATGGCTCAAGTCCAGATTGTAGGTCCAATCCACACAAATTCAAACAATATTTATATGTCACTTGAAAGCCCAACCAAATTTTTCAAATGCTTAAGTATGCGGTTCTAATCTATGTAAATAGAAAGCTCTAATCAACTAGAGTTATGGTAAACGCAGAATCTTCTTCGCACGACCTTAGTGTTGAAAAAATCCTGGTTTTAGGTAATCCGTGACATCCATATTATAAAATTTTATTGGATGCATACAGGTTGATTGGATACAGGTTGATTGGACTCATTAACTCGACATTAGCCAAAAATATTTTAAAAAATAATTTTAAGGAATTGGCCAGCGATATTTCATTTAAATAAAATTAACTTAAAAGAACCCGGATGGATACCAATAAGAGAACGAGTAGATCGTTCTGACTTTTACAATAAATTGATAAATATTGAAAGTAAGGAGTGGTTAGCTTTAAATATTAATAGATTATATAAACATATGGAACTTGTTATTCCAATAATATCAAGTTCTTTTCCTGAACAATCTGTTGGTTTTAATATAAATAATTCTACCAAACAAATAATTATGGAAACAATGACTTTAGGTTAATTTAAAATTTTAATGTTAAAAATTAATGTTGGATATTAAAAAATAATCATTATTATGCCCATGCTCCTTCATAGGCTGGTCAAACACAAGGATCCCATCATCCTCCGCATACATCTCGACAAAAATTTAATTCCCAATTTTCGGGAATAGGGATTCCCGACCCAGAAAACGTCGTGAATTCCAGATTTTTGGGAATCGGGTCGTCTAGATCCTTGGTATATCTCCTGGCCTTTGTATACTTTCTGGGCAAGCGAGTGAAAATGAGTGATCCCTAAATTATAAATTTATTACGAACTAAATAAATCAAGTATAATCTAATTGAAAAAAATATTAATTTAGGTCTAAAACAACTTAGAGATGTATACAATGCAGGACAAAAAAGAAAGGCGATCAAAGGATTTTGGGAAAAATGGCTTTCAGGGATTGATTTCAGATTAAATGTAATTATTAATTATCACTGTCAAATTAAATTTAATATATTTTAAGTATAAGCATTTTATTATAATTGAATGTGCAGCACTTCATAAAAATGTTGGGGATAAATTTTGTAATAATGTTGAGAGTAGATTACGGATACAATTAATTACTACAATTGAAGAAGAGCCCCAATTAATTAACTATTCTCATATAGGTTATTCTTGGACTACTCAAGAGTGCAAAAGGAAAAATACAAAGTAAAATGATCTAATAAATTTTAACACGTTGAAATATAGGATGGCATGTCGCCTGATCCCTTTATCCCATTTAATCCCTCCAAATTTACCTATATCGCCCCTATCCTTTCAAGTCACCCTTTGTCCTTTTTAATCCCCCGATTAAACTTGAATAAAAATAAAAAAACCAGTGTTGATCAAAATGTTGTAGTTTTAGGGTAATCGTTATTGAGAGTGTAGGTCTTCAGGGTCAATAGGTCTTCAGGATGTAGGTTTTCAGGGGTGGACTCGCCTAACCACCCTCGTTAAGGTGTTCTGTATCTTCCACTGTGTCTCTCTCTAAGTGAACTTTGGTTTGTTAAATTAAAAAATTTTTTGAATTCAAATCAAAAAATATTTATAAATTTAAGAAATGTCAAGCTTCAATATTGTAAATATTGGTTAGTTGGTCTAAAACTTTCTAATGATAATCATCAAACAGTTTCTGAAAAACAATTTGCAGAATTACTGCAAAAACGGATGGAAATTTTTACTTCAAGGATATTAAAAGCAAATAATATTAAAAAGATGAATTTAAAACAATTAGCTTTAAATTTATATTATGAGAAGAGAGAAGGATTGAATAAATGGTTTGGATTTTATACTGCTGAAGCAATTTTTAGTTGACCCTTGGGGTTGAAAAATTAGGAACCCGCTTGATATCGGACATTATTGTGAGCTAATTAAGACCTAATAATGAGCTAATGAGTACGTGAAAATTAGAGTTGCCGTTTTCGAGTCGAACCGACGGTCGACTATATCTTTCGGTCCGTGTATGTACATTTTGGCACCCTATGGAAAATTGAGTTCTACTATAAATATTTAAAAAAAAATTTAAAAATTTTTAGGTTACAAAACTGAAGTAATTTTTGATGATTTGTATAGGTGCCATTTTATTTAATATTATTGTAGCTTAGAATAAGTGACAAACAGAATTTAATTTTCAACTCTTGATTAAAAATTACAAAATTGAATTAAACAAAAAATTCTTTTTTTATCTCTAAATTGTATTATTATTGTCTAAGATTTTTTAACTATTAGATGGATTTTGTGAATTTTAATAGTATCTTATCCTTGTGATTATTTGACGTAAATTACATATAAATTATAGTTTTATTCTACATAAATGCAAAATTTCATATGAAATTAGTCTTGAAAACTGAGTATATTACGCGTTAGATTTTATAGTTGACAATCTTTGCATATTAGGTAAGGATCAGTAGATATGTAAAGATTTGAATGGGTGCGATTGCGCCCTTTTCAACCCCAATTCAAAAACTGCTTATTGGTAAATAAAAATAACTTTATGGAGTGAGCATTAAAATGGGATTAGAATGCATATAACAAATTTAATCATAAAATAGAACTGATAAATGATATAGGATTGACATGGAGGAATAGAATGTTGATTGGAGTCATGGCAAAGCTTATGCCAAAGCTTATGCTTTTATCATATATTTTTAAGCACACGTTTACGAAAAAATGATTTTTAAATATAAATTCGAATTAATTCCAGCTTTCTACTAACATTTTAAAATGTTCATCGATATTTGTTTTACTTATAAGTTGTTCGCCTTGAATATTTTTTATTGAATTGAAAATATGGAAATTGTTAGTATTTGTATTTGTCTCCGTAGATGGACGAATCTTTGCGAGTTTACATGATGTTAAACGTTTAATACGCGAAAGTAACGTTCTTCTTAGTGCTGGATGATGCCTGAAATAAATGGTGAAATGAATTAGAGTCTGAATTCATTTTAGATACACCCTTGGATTGAAAAAAATTTTTGCCTTATAAGGGGTTTGTTAAACAGGGGAGGCGTTTAGCTTATGGATTTCTCCACACATTTTTAGCGGAACAAAACGAAACGAAGCTTTCCCCTACCAAGTGTTTCACCTTAGCAAGTGGTCAACTAAGTTTTAAAAATTTATTAAACTAAGTAATAATAATTTTGGGTTATGAGGGTAGGCTGTATTAATCAAGAAAAAATTTTTTAATTAAAAATTTTTTCTTTAAAAAATAAAATTCTTACGTTAAAACAGTAATTTCAATAATTCCTTCAATTATTGAAGTAAAAACAAACAGAACAGCATAGCATAAACTTTGCGCATAAGCCGGTTTTGTAGCAATTTTAAAATAAACAAAATAAGTTAGAATTGTATAAAATAAATTATTTATTAAATGACAGATGAAGACGGGAGCTAATTGTCTACTTGTACGAATATTTTCAGTCAGCTTTTTAAAATAAAAAATATTAATTTAGTTAAATTTTTATTTTTAATTCATCTTATATTTATTCATGAGGGTGTTTTTCGTCTATAATTTCTTCCTTAGGTTAGCGGAAAATTTTCTTCATGCTTCATTTTGTAGATAATTTAATTCTCTATCGAAAGATAACAGGAACTTGTAAGGATACTAAAATTAGCTGAATTATTTAAGTCGGAATACATCAAGGTTGGGTGCTTTTAAGAAAGATGTTCGGCCCTCACTCATATTCACCAAACCATAGTGCCGAAGCCGTGCTGAATTCATACCCAGAATATAGAGGAATATTGGGAGGGGAGTATATTTGGACTTCCTAGGAAGAGCTTCAGGGTTGATCAGGTCCTTCAGCAATTCCCCATACTCAAATATACACAAATACACACCAGCTGGTGGAAACTACTATTTAACAATTTAATACCAGTTCATAATATTTACTAAACAAAAAAACTAACTAACTAACAATAAAGCGATTGAAATCAAGTGTGAAAAAGGGGAGGGATTTAAAATTGCATGAAATAGAAATAAATGAGATATGAATACAAACTCCAAAGGCACAAACTCCGAACATGCTCAATACCGGGTTATACCTTACATTTACAACACACGTTATTATCAGAATTATTTAGCGAATAATTTAAATATTGTAAGGAAGAGAAAGATCCAGCTGGCTAGCATTTAAAACTCTCACAAGTCGGGGGTTTAAGATTTATTAAAAGAGAGGCTGAATGAAGCGTCCCGGTAGCTCAGTCGGTAGATCACCTGTACGTGGTGAGCGAAAGCGTCTAGCAATAAATGCCAGGAGCCTGCACGGGATTTAACTAATCGAAGCCTGCACGGGATTAAACTTTTACCTCGCTCTTACTATATAACCAAAAATTAAATTTAATTTGAAAGCCGATACAAATACTATAAAGGTGCTACCTGATATTTTTCACTCAAAGAATAATCTTCTGTATTAGGCAATAATTTTTTATATTTCTTTAAATTCTTAACACCGATAGAACCAATAATCTTTAAAAATGAATTAAAATGGATATTAAATATTTAAAATTTACTAAAAATTCAAAAGATGAACAGAAAAGAAGAAATGAATTTGAAACCAAATTAATTAATGTTGTATTCCACGATTTTCCATTTGTAAGAACATTTAGTGAGGAAAATAAAAACTGTAAAACTTGAGTATTATTGAAGATCCATTTTTCAAAAACCTTTCATCGTTTCGGGACTGGACCTCGCTGTATTACTTACATCCATTCCGGTTTCCGGGACAGGATCCAGTAAAATCCCTTATTAGCTCCCGTCCCAAGCCGCAATCCTTTCTTGTCTAAAAAGGATTTTCTCTCCTTCCCAGCTCTAAATATATTTTTAAAAAGTATCTCAACTTGAAGGTGGCGTAATTTCGAGGGATTTATAATTAAGTCTGACAGTAATAAAATATAATAAAATTACCAAAATTAAAAGAAAAAAGCAACTAAAGTACGGTTTACGCCAATTTTCATATTTTCTAACCATAAAATTAGCCAGCATCCTTTCAATTAAAAGTATATGTCCTATAATGTTACGGGCCATGTTTGTGAACAAGGAAATATCCTAAAAATAAATAATTTGTTTCTTTTAAGTCTATAATTATAGAGAGATGTCACCAGGAATCATAATACAGCAGGATTTTTAACTGTTTTATTTGCTAGGGAATCCTCATCTCCAATAAATGATTTTATTTTTATGTTAGCATGATCCCTTAAGTCTATTGACATAAGGATTGAACTGATAAAGTTTAAGCTTAAACCCAAACCTTACATCTCTTGAAAGTAATTTGTTCGAGATCTCGAAGTATAGATCATCGGGAAGGTAGGATGGATCCATTTTTAAAAAATTATTCCCTCGAGTAGTATCTTTTCCAAAATTTTATTTTATGCTTAATAGAAAGCCCTTTAAATTTTCTACAAAATTTAGATCCCAGTTGCCTTCAAAATTTACTCAAAGTAAAATTGAATTACTTGCAAAATCTGATCTCCTGGTCGGAAAATGTCTCCCCCAGTAAATTTCAACAAAACCATAGTCCAACGCTGAATTTCAAAAGTCGAAATAATTGAGGATTGAAAAATTAGTAAAAGCCATAAATTTGGGTGTAATATATTTGAAGTAATCAAAATTGAAAGGTTAATCAACGAAATACAAATAATTATTGGATGTGTAATTAATTCTATAACACCCATAAAATATCCAAAAAATAAAATTTCTGGGTGTAGAATTGTTGTTAATTGTGTAGAGTTGGAAAGAGATGAAGACATTTCTAAGGGACTAAATTATAGAAGTAAATTTCTAATTTTTAATTTTAGGAGAGATCGGAACGAGATGATATGGTTAGAACAGAATATCGGTTAATTCTGCGATAACGACTTGGTAGATTCTTTTCAACTACAGTCTCTATAGATATATCTATCTATAGATCCCTGGAACAACAATGGATCTCCATTGAACAACATTCGGTGGTGACCCAAAAGTAGCCGTGGTACCTTGCGGTGCGGAGGCTACTTTTGGCTAAGGTTGTTGTAGATACAAGGTTCCTGTCCTCTACTTCCAAGCGGGAATATCACCTGACAAGAACTATATTTTAAAATTTATTGACAATTATTTGGGTAAAAGTAGGTAAATAGCCAAATGCAGAAAAATGTGAAACTATGGGCAATATAAGACTAAGGACTGCCTTTAACTTAAAACGAAAGCCTTCAAGTTTGGCCATAATAAAAAAGTTTAATAATTAATTTAGTTATTAATAAAATAAAATGTTTAGAAATTCCAACTCAGAAAATTTTATAATAAAGTGTAAAGTTTTTGTTGCTATTTACCATTCAATTGTCTTACTAAACATTTATTCAAATTTTAAGCTAACTAGCAATTTTTGTCACGAAATATATCGTGTAATTATGTACACCTTTTAAATATGAATGTGATGTTTATGTTGCTATGAGGTTTATTTTCTAGAAAATTTGAAAAAATTGCTTAGAATATTTAGCCTTAATGAATAAACAGATAAAATTTTTTTATACATATGAGAAAATAAAACTAAAATATAAAAACTAAAAATACTCAATAAATTAGAGAGAGAAGAAAATTTTGAGAAAATTTTCTAAATTTGAAAATTTCTCACAAATAATGAACAAAAATCTAAATAAAAAAGTAACAATGAAAATTCTGTAAATATGGAATATGTATGTGATTAATAAATAAAAATAAATATTCACGCTACAAAATGAGTATAAAATATTTAAAAGATGTTAATGATAAAAATTATGAAAAAATGAAACGTGTCACGTATCTTTTATGTAACCTATACATTAAAAAGTTTTTAAAAAGTGTCAACTGCTGAATTGAGGTTTAGATAAAGGGTGTGTCACTAATTTTGAACACACCCTTACTGATATAAAATAAGTGAAACTTATTGCCAATTTTTCTATAAAATAGCTACACATTGTTAACAGGAGGATGCAGGATGCGTGCTTCCGTTTGGTTGGCTAAATCATATTGTCCTACTATTATGAAATAATAAAATATGTTCATTTTAAATTTGAGGTTTTTCTGTGAATAATAATTTTGGAAAAAATAATTCGAAATCATATATCTCAAAACTAAACGTGTGCTAATTTTATTCTCAATTGTTCTCTTCTCGGCCATTTTCATAAAACAAATTTAACCCAACACTATCTTCTTCAATTTTAATTTTATTTTTAATTCCTTCCATTATTCTTTCTCCAAACTTTTTGAAACGTTCTTCTAATAAATTTATTTCAGCTTTATCAAAATCCTTTTTTCCGTAAGGCAATTTTAATCCGACAGACCAATACTTACAAAATACATTATCCGTATTTTTGTGCTTTTCTCCAAGCAAGTTTTCCTTAGGTCTACATTTTTCTTTAACCCAATAACTCCCAATATGTGAATATTCAATTAGTTTAGGATCTTCCTCAATTGTACTAATTAATTGTATTCTAAGTCTGTTCTCGACTTTGATACAAAAATCTTCCCCAATTTGTTTATCTATTCCAATACATTCAATTAAAATAAAATGGTTATACTTAAAATATTTTTAATTAAAATTTAGAAATTTTTGGTAAGGAACCTGTTTGTGAAAATTTACTCCTTTTAACCATTTTTCCCATTCATTTTTTAAATTTGATTTTGATGCATTATGTATCTGCCTAAGCATTTTCAAGCCTAAAAATTTATTTGCAAAATTTTCAAAAAAATTTTAATGGTAATGATAAAAATTTCTCAATTGTTTAGTGAGTGTTTAAGTGATAAGATGTCCATGTAATTTTGTCTGATTTTTATTTATAATAATATATTCTTAGAATAAAATTTTAATGTCGATATAATTTACAAAATATACAATAAGTTTTTAGAATATTTCTTGCACATAGAACGTTAAAAATTTTTATTTAGGAATTATTTTAAAGCCATTAAAATTTATTACAAGGTAAAATTTATTACAACAACGTTTTTTAACTAACTTTATTAGTTAGATTAGAACCCGGGTTTTGAAATAAAAAATCCTGTTTTATATATAAACGTCGTCTTAGAGAATTTATTTAACCCATAATAATGCATAAATTAGGGCAAATTCATTTTTAACCCTTCTCCAGAAAGCCTTGGAGGGGATAATGTCCAGAGTTGGCAAATCCAGTTAGCTATCTGCAGTTTCCCTGTATTCACTATGAAGTGTCTACCGAGGATAATGGTTTTCCTGTAAATGCCCATATTCGGAAGTGGTATTAATTTTTATTTAAATTAACCTAAAGTCATTGTTTCCATGATTATTTGTTTGGTAGAATTATTTATATTAAAACCAACAGATTGTTCAGGAAATGAACTTGATATTATTGGGATTTTAAGGTTAAAGTGTTCAGTTAATCTATTAGTATTTAAATCTAACCACTCTTTACTTTCAATATTTATCAATTTATTGTAAAAGTCTGAACGATCTACGCGTTCTCTTATTGGCGTCCATCCGGGCTCTTTTAATTTGATTTCATTTAGATGAAATATTGCTGGCCAATTCCTTAAAATTATTTTTATAAATAATTCTGGCTCTTGTCCAGTTACACATCCTCCAATCAACCTGTATGCATGCAATATAAAATTTATATCAAGTGCCACGGGTTATTCAAACTCCGTGCTTTTTTTGAACTCGAAACACAATCCAAAGAAGACTATTAACTCTAGTCGATTTGAGCTTCCTATTCCCATCGATTTTATGGTACTAAAATGCAGAACTGAGTACTTAACGCTTTTAATTGGACGCAAAAACATGGCTGGGTTTTCCATGTGACATACGTTCATTGAATGTGCGGACAAGAGACATAATTTTTTAATAATAATTTTCTAAAATTTCCCAACCACGTTAAAAATGTCAGAAAAATTCTTTGTAAAAGAACATGTAAATTCGCATTTGGATATAATAAATAAATTTTTGGAATAAAAATTGAGAGAATTGATCCACTTAGAAAACCAAATTTATTTCCATAAATTGAACTTTCTAAAAAAATTTTTTAATTAAAAATTCAAAAAAATTTATTTTTTCACTTTTTGCCCATATTTTCATAGCAATAATTGCAAAACGAAAATTTTTTGCCCTCAAATCTTCTTTTGGAATTTTTTCCAAAATAAATTCATTTGCTTTATAACTAGCTAAAGGTAATATTTTCCTGTCTCCAATAGCTAAATTTTTTTCATCTTCCAAAACTTTTTCAATCCAATTTGGAGTATTTGGAATTTCTGTAGGCAGTAATATCAGCACAATATCAAAGTCGATGTTTGAATAATTTAGTTCAATTAATGGAATTCTTGTATTAACTTTTTGAATATTTTTTACATTATCCAACTAAATAATTTTTTAATTGAATTTAAAAGTAAAATTTTTATAATAAAGTTTTAAAGATCTTTCTAGAACTAGAGAATGACAGATATGTGTTGCTAGAAAATAACATATATGTGTTGCTAGAGAATAACAGATATGTGTTCATTTAATATTCTTTTAGATTTGGAGAGGAGCTTTAGTTTAGAGCTTATAGATCATCGCATATGAAACCTCTTGCTTTTGAGATTTTTAGTAAATTTTTTCAAATGAGAGATCCCATGGATAGTCTCATACCGAAATTCAAAGTTCTTGCATCCAAGGACCTTATTATTCATGGTCCTTACTATGACTACGACATTGCGTTATGTATTAATCTTTGTATGAAAAAAAAATTTTTTGTAATAGTATTTTACTTTCGAAAGATGATGGTACAAAGCTTTTTCATCATTTCCAAAAAATTCACTGATTATATCAAACGACTTGTTAGTATTTCGTGCATATTCCTCAACAATTAAAATCATATCTATATCTGATCCAATTGTATTAATTCCTAACATGTAGGAACCCCCAATTAATATTTTGCATGTTCTATCAGAATCATTTCTCCATTCTCTTATCGTTTTTTTAATTTTATTTATTTTCTTGTTAACTTGATCTTCCTCTCGTAAATTTTTAATTAATATTTCTTCAAGCTTTAATTAAATAGTTATAAATTTAAGTAAAAATATTTAACCTCTAAACTAGTAGAATTTTCAATTTTATTTGTAAATTCAATTTGTTGGAAGGGTTCAGGTAGAATATACTTGGGAGCATCATAATTTTCAACGATTACATGAGAATCTTAAATTTATTAGGATTGTAATTAAAAATTAGCTTACGATTCTTTTCGGTCTTAGGCAAAAATGACCGCAAGTTTTTGAATCTAAGACTTGATACTATTTTCTTTTAGTATTGAGCTCATAACCGAAAAGAAAAACTACAAAATTTACTATAAGAAAAATCTCAGTTATATGAACGCCTCCACACCACTCCCAACTTCCACATAGTAAGGTTGTCGGGTAGTTGGAAATCTTCGGATATCCGGATCCGATATCCGAAAATTTCCGATATCCATCCTTTTTTCGGATCCGGATATCCAGATCCGACAACCTTAGCAAGGTAAGTTCATTGCCTTGGCTAATTCCCATACATATTAGATCCTATTGTACAAAAACTATTTTATATTCGACTAATATTTTTCAAAAATAATAAACCAATAAATCTCTGCTCTTTAAATTTATTCCAATTCACAGAAAATGCTTCAAATTCTTTATTATAATTATATATTTCTGTATATGTTTCAGCTCCAGAAATTAACTGAACAATTTTATTTTTTCCGTTCCCATCAAAATTATTCCTATCTCCTTCAATGTCTTCATTTTTCTCATAAAATATTTTCATAATCATTTTATAATTTAATTGTTTCCTAACAATTTTAATTTCACCCAGATCAACACGTCCATTATGCCTTCCATCCCAAATACCTTCTACAACATAAATTAATTCTTTTAGTAATTTGTGTAAATTAATCTCAAATTCATTTAAATTTTCTATTAAATTTAAGGAAAGCACACTTTCTTTAAATTTATTTAATTTTTCCATTAATTTATTCAAAGCTTTATTTTCTTTGTTTTCTCCTTTAAATAAAAACATTGCTTCATATATCATTGGCCATTTCTTTTTTACTTCTTCTAACCATTTAAACCGATTTGAGATTTCATAAATATAAACGGCTATATTTAATTGTTTACGAATTTCATCTGATGGTGCCTTAAATTGTTTTAAAGTTTAATTTATTATTTTATTTAATAATTTATGACATACTATAAAAGCGCTAGCTTTTAGTCATTCCCTATCCCAGTCTTAATCAATAAACGACAACTTATTTTTATTCATCGACAACTGGTCTATTTAATTGCTCACAAGTTTATTTTTGCAATATATGTGGTCAAGAATATGTAAATTGAATTGTAATAAAGAGACAAGAAAATTACGGAAAAATCTAGCAAGAAAAATAGCAGGAAAAATGATAAGGAAGGAAATTTAAGGTCATTTTAAAAGTTGTCTCTAGATCATCTAACATTTAATTTTAGCCATATATAAGAAGAAAATAGACTGATTCATATACTGCTAAAGCTCAATCAATCACAATGTAAAAAGAAATGATAATATACAAATGTTATTAACTTTAGTAAAGGAAAAAATGAATGATTAGATCACCCACGATATTTCTCATAAAAACTAATTACTTATATTTCCATTATACCTCAATAAATTGTTTGTAAAATTCGACTAAATATTTATATTCCACAAATTTTTCAAGTTTTTCCTTAAAAATTAATTCTTCAATTTTAGGTTCTTTTTTCTCGTTCTTCGATTTTTTTGGCTTTTTATTTTTAGTTATTTTTTCTTCACCTTCATTGCGCTCATCTATATTTATATTAGTTAAAGAACCTTCTCTATTACTAGATTGCTCTGAATTAGAATCTAAACTTTCTTCCCTTATACTTTCTTGTTGCCCTATGCTTACTTGACCTTCTTGATCAACATTTATTTTGTTTTTCTTTTTATTGTTTGATTTTTTAGAATTTGCTTTTCCTTTTTTAGTCTGTTTAGGACTTTCTTTAAATTCCTTTAAAAGATTAGCCAAATCATTTTTTTCTTTTTCCGCCATTTCTTTTTTAATTATTTCATTCTCTTTATTTATTTTCTCAATAATTTCATCAATTTTATCTTTGGGGAGAAACATTTCCATTTTTATCTTCATTTCATTCTTCCCACATTTGTTCATAACTTTTAATTTAATTAATTATTAATTAAGTATAATTAATAAAAATTTAAGCTTGGAAATTTAAGATTTACACGAGCTCATACTCGTACCTCTCCCCTATTTTTAGCCTCGTACTCGAAAATTTAATCACGAGATATGTACAAGTAAAAATTTGGAACGACCGTCAAACCACTGGTTACAGTTATTAATTTAATTCTTTAAGATTGGTTACACACCTAATGTTCGGAGCGGTTTTACGGGGTTTACAATTTTTTGAGGCTTGTAGCGGTCAGATATTTAAAAAATTTCAAAATAATTCCAAGAAAATTTTTTAATTTCAAAATTTTTTGTTAATCCAGAAAATGTTTTTTGGAGCTGGAACGGTTTTTGAGGTGCAACTCTGTTTAATTAACAATAAACTCACTCAATGCTAGCTCTCTCAAATAATTAATTTCCCCCATCTTTTGCTTCATTTTGAATATTTGGTTAAATTTATTATAATGCAAATCTGAAAGCCAATCTTTGTAGGAATTTGCTTGATTAATTTCATCACTATATTCAACTAGCATATCCGTCAAATTTTTTTCTGTATCGTTTTGGCCTTCCTCATTTCCTTGCGCTTGCTCCATTTCATCATTCGCATTATATATGTCAATCCATTCTTTATATCTTTCTTTAGCAGGTATTTCATCTACGTAATCAACTTCATAATTTGGTTGCTCCTCTTCTTTCATCTTATGTTCCAAGAGAACATTTAGTGCCATAGACCACCTCCAAAATTTTTTTCCTATTTTCTTCAATTTTTCCTGACTTTCTTGTGCAAAAATACAGTCATACTCTATGTAAAACAGTGTTTTGCTATAATTCCAAGCACCCATTGTCCAGTCTCGAGCAGAACAACTTTTCCATACTTTTTTATTTTTCTTTCCTTTCTTCTGACCACACTCTGAATTTATTGTATTTTCCATCCATGAGTACCAAACAAAAATATGGGAAGCTAATTCATGCGCTATTTGATTTACTATATTATTCTCATCCTTCATTGAGTTTAAGTAATGTTTGGTTAACTGTCCATTATTGAGAAATACTAAAAAATTATTTTTTAAGGACATAAGAAGAGGGTCCTAGAGCTGGGGAAACACTGGCCAAATATTTTAGTTATTTATAATATTTAAAAACAATTTCCTCGCAATAGGGCTAACGTACATCGTTGAACAAAAATAATTGCCCGAATTTATGATAAATGACAGTATAAGTCTATTATTATTAAGGGTTATATTATATTATTAAGGGTTATTATAAACCCTTAATTATTATTAAGGGTTTATTATTAGTATGACAGTATGTCTATTATCATTCACAGCGAGTGGTCGAAATCTCTCAACCTTCGAAGGTCTCTCGACCTTCGTGAGACCCAACCCTGGGAGGGTCCCCAATTTTCTTAATATTAACACTCAAATCCAATGTTTTCTCTATAAGAGATATGAAAATCTCTAATATGTATTAGGGATCTTAGGTTCTATTTATTACACTTCAGATAAACATTAAATTAATGATATCCCTTTTTATAACTAATTATATTCTTATCTTAATTTTAAAAAATTTTTTGTTTATAACTTACAATCATAATCAGTCACTTCATCTTGAATTTGTCCATATAACTCAATACCTATCAACTTTGCAATTTTTACTTTTATGCCTAAACCATTTGTTATTTTTTCTATAAATCCAGGGTTATTCGCCATTCTTTCAAGTATGTAGTTATAATGATTTTCATTTAAAATATTTTGTATTTCATCGTTGATGTCATCTTCTTCCATATTTTCTGGCTCACAAACAACTTTGGCATTATCCATTGTTTTTTTCAATAAATTTGCCTTGATAGCTAAATTATCCTCGTTTAAATCTTCAAACTCTTCATCAAATAATGTGATTATTTTGTGAAGAATACATCTAGTCTTAGCATTAATTATTATTTCACTCTCAATTTCATCCAAACAAATTATATTTCTTGATATAGACTTGTAAATCTCTCGTCCCACATTTTTTAACTCATTTTCAAGTCCATTAACCTCGTCCCCCTGATAATTTTCAATTTGATTTTTAATCTTATTTTCGTGCTCAAGAAACATTCTCATTAAAATTGCTATTGTTATCCTCAATTTAGGATATAGAATAATATGCTTTGTATTTTTCTGATTTTCTTTTATATTTAATGCCAAAGCTTGATCATAAAGTTGGTTCTTATAATTCTCTTCCATCTCCGCTGAAAATAAGAAAAATTTGTTTTACTCTGCTTGGGAATTGTAAGCAGATTTATACTAAAACTTAAGATTTATTCAGAAGTTGATAGTTTAAAAATTATACGGTGGAAATCTGAAATTTTCTGTTGCTTCCGCTGAAATTTTTGTTCAATTCTTTCTAAGGACAGCAAGTAAGTATCACTCCTTTGTAGGGATAACTTTCAGTTACCAATATAATAATCATATTACTAAATATTCATAGTGCTTTTTGATCTCAACCTATATCTCGATCATGATCTCAACCTCAACGTATATTCTTCACGCCCCTCCTATAACATAATACGATTATTTTAATTTTTCATTTAATAATTTTTTAAATTACTATATAATATTTACATATTTTTAAAAGTTCAGGAAATTCTTCTTCAAGTTTCCCAAAATTTTTAGCGCCAAGTAAATCAAAAAGTTTTGTTTTACTTTCTATTTCTCCTATAAAGTTTCTGAACGAATTTGATCTTTTAATTAAAAGTTTAATATTTGTTCTGTGTATTTCAAATATTTGATCATCACGAGTCCCGTCAAAATAACTTTCAAAAATTTTGTTAAGATTTGCTGGGATTGAACAAATATGTTTAGTTTGTTTTACAACAGTTTTAGGAAATACTCTCTAAAATAAATTTAAAATTTTATTTAACAATTAAATAAAAATTTATAATTATGAGATGTTATTGTCGGTTCGGGTCCGAGTATCTTAAGGTTTTCCAAGAAAGTAATTTAGCGTTGGGTAAATACTGGAAGAATACTGGAAGATCTTCGGAAGATCTTCGGATTTCTAGTAAATGATTCGATATCCGGATTTTTTCTAACCTATTACTACATATCTTAAGTTTATTTTCTTGATATTTTTTAATTAAAATATTTTAATGATTACCATTATTCCAAATCTTCCTTTAATAAGAATTACCAAATAATCATTTTTCATAAATTCTTCATTATTTATCCATTTATCCACAAATTCGTGTAATAAACAAAGCTTATGTTTATTATCTAAATTTTGATTTTCTTTTACATTTACGTCTTTTCCATCCAATATAAAGTTTTTGTAGACTTCTTCATATGGTTGTGTCCATCCAATTTGATATCTTTTCATTAATCTGAAGCCATATGTTGAAAAAGTCTTTATAAAATGATAAAATATAGAATCAACTTCTTTTTCCGATTTTTCATTAAATATTGTAAATTTATTTAAAAAATCTTTGTAGTTCCAAATAATTACTGATAAAACAAAAATTCTTCCTTTTTCGGCGACAAAGTACAAATTATTAGACAAATAATTTTTATAATTATCAATTAATTCAATTGTTAGTTGATCTGTTGGTTCTTCATTATTTATCTGTTTTAATAAAAAAATTTATTATAATATAGTAGCTACATGTGATAACTCATGTTCGTTAGCTAAGGCGTGACTGTGAATCAATTTCGGACCCTGATCAATTACTATACTTACACCAATACCCTCTTGCTATAACTGGCAAGATTTTTAAATCCTGCAACTGCATTAAAATCCTGAATGAGTAAAGTACGATTAGTTCCTCAAAATCAGGGTTCGAATATTCTAGGGAGTGTTCATGGGAATAATTACTTGAAGGAATAATTAAAGGAACAATATTTAAGGATCAATTACGTTTGATCTCTCCACATGAGAAGAGTTTTGAGACTCTTTATTTTTAAATGTGCTCAGAGTGGTATTCTAAAAAGCATGGGCCTCTATTAGTGCATTTGCTTCTATTTTTCATTAGCCTTATTAAGTGAGCTTCTATTAGGGCATGGGCTTCGATTGGAGTCAGGCTTCTATTGAACATTTACGATATAATTATAATACCAAATTTTTCTCATTCAGTTTTTCTGATAATTCGATAAATTCAATATCATTTTTTAATTTCTCAATAAAAATAGACACTCCTTGTAGTTGATCCTGATTTTGCACTTTTGATCCCCTTGTGTATTTTCTTAATTTGCCTTTATGTATAAGCAACTTTTCTCTTCTATTTAGTATAGCATCTTTAGAAGCTGTAGCAATAAGTATATCTCTATCATATTCATGAAATCTTTTAATAAGATATAATTGTTGTAGTTCATCAATTAATTTGCCTTGTTTGGATGACTTTAATTTCAAAATAATTTTTTTGAGTTTTTAAGACTGGATTTTTGTTAATCTTAAAACTATTGGCTGGTACAACTAAGTTAAATTTCGCCCAGAATCAGGCCCGCACCCTCAGGACTAAATTGAAGTGACATTCGATGTCATACTATAGATGCTAAAATATACTTTCTGCCCTGCTTAATTATCGTTTCTAATTAATCAAGGGGGAATTTAATTTGTTGATTTTGTTGACGATTGTACTATAGCTTCACAATATGACAAATTATTCTAACAATAAGAAGAAAAATTAAAATATTATTAAAACCTTTTTTGCCTCATCATCAAATTTATTTAATAGATCAAATGAGAAATCGCAAATAAATTTTTCTTCAATTATTTTGGTGACTTTGCATTTTTCCCATATCAAATAAATTTTATTCTGATAGTAAAAACTTTCCATTTTTAATTTTTCTATATTATTTTTATTAAAATCACTAAGTGAATCCACAAAAATTAAAAATTTATATTTGATTTCGTTCCATTCGGTTTTTTGATTTATAATTAAATTATCGTCTATGCTATAAATATATGCAAGAATATTTAAAGCTAATTCAATATTTAAAGAAGAATCATCATCTAATATTCCTCTAGAATTTTTCTCATAAAATTCTTTATAAATGTTATGCGTCAGATTTGAAATTTCAACAGAAGCTTAATTGAGAAAATTATTTTTGTTAAGATTACTAAAGGCTGCTCAAAATTTATTAAAATATTTTCTTTTTTTTTTTTGATTATTTTTATGAATACAGGCAATAATTTTTCGATTTATCGGTACAATTTTATTGATACAGGTTACCGATACCCCCTTCCCACTATAATAACTTCATTCAATATGAAATTGGCCCACTCTATCCTCTGAATTTCTAATTTTAGAACACTTTTTCGGGGCTGTTAAAATACATATAAGGATATAGGAGTGTAAGGATATAGGACCCCTACTGACTCTCTTGTTGTCATTCCTAATGATTATTCTCTTTTATAAACATAGGCTTCATAATGTTGTAGGACTATTTTATTTTTACCGTATGGATGGCCTTCAGAGGGAAATTGAAAAATAAGACCCCCCCTTCCTCTCCAAAAAGTTTCTCTCAATAAAAAAGGCATAAATTTTCCTATTAATTTTAAAAAATAATAAATTTACAGCAATCATAAAAAGTAGGTAGAAGTTTTGGATAATTTTGTTTAACATTTTCCAATCCAAAGAAGAATTCATTTAATCTATGCTTCATACCCCAACCCTGTCTGATCTGACTTGAAAAACTATTTTCTTCATTTTTAATATAAGAATTAATATTTTCTTCATGTTTAGAAATAAATAATTTTCTTAATTCTTTCAAGAATTTTATCCCCTCATCCATATCCTTTATATTTTTATTTTTTATATCAATTTTATCTTCTCCCTTTTTAATTGTCTGATAAATTTCGTAAAGTTCAAAAACAAGAGTTATCCCTTTCATATCATCCTTTTCGTCTATAATATCATTTATGACAAACAGTCCCCCAATATTTGATAAAATTTTAAATTGGTAGTAGAAATATTTATTTTCTTTTTTTAATTCTTGATCAATTTTTTCGAGTAATATGGGGATTGTAATTAAGGATTCAGCCCAAACTGTCTGTCCTTTACTATATTTTTCGGCAAAGAGAATCAAGTAATCTATTTCAGAATTTTGTTGATTTATATTCCCTTGAATTAAAGTTTTTAAATTTAAATTTTGAAAGAAGTGCTTAAAGGCCGGCAAACTCTACTTTCAGTCTGGAAAAGAATGAAAAGGATTTCTCAGAAAAAAACTCTCAGAATTAGGTCCCATACTATCTTTTGTTATTTTATGGTATTGGTTATCCATCTCCACTAAGCATAGGACCGAGTAGGTGAATGTTAACTTTGGGGTTTCTTGACTAATTTTAGGATCAAACTTAGGGTGCATTTGATAGTCAAGTTCAGATTGAAAGTCTAACGCCTTTATTTTTTTTGTCTCTTTGGGCTGGGGTGTGTGTCTGTTCTCGAGGCATTAATTTTCTCGGAGTCTATAACATCCTTCTTAAGTTAAATTAAAAACTTACAGCTTGGAGAAATAAAAAGATTTTCAACATTAAAATCCATATCAACCTCCATTAGATCTTCAATCATTTGCTCAACTCTGAATGCAAAGTTACACAACTCATTTTCGTTGTTATTTGATAAAATGCCATTTTTAATATGATAAAAATGTGCAAGAACGATATCCCAACTTAATTCATTTCGCTCATTTTTTGTACAAGGAATGTAAATTTCTTTTGAAAAATTTTCTTTTGTGAATTTAAATACCAGTTCTTTATCATCTTCTATCTCTCTAATAATTTAATAAAAAATAAATTATTTTTTAACGTTTTTATTGAAATATGATTCTAAGAATAATATTCCAATTTAACTCCTACACGACAAGCAAAATTTCGGAAATTGAAATTTCCAAATGGCTCTGATAGGCAACTCGCAATCCGCAATTGCGTGCAGCCCTGATCACACCACTAATTAACCTCTTATATCCAAAAATCTTATATTTAACCAATTAACTAAAACTCCTTTGAATGTTTCATAGTTTTAAACACGTTACACAACTTTATAAAATTCTTAAGCTGCTGTAATCTCAAAAACCCTGATCTAAAACTTTGCGAAAGCTAAAAAATTTCCAACCTAAACTTTCTAAACAATTTCCAACATTTACACAAATATTTATCTAGTTCCTCTTCTGTCTCTTTGCGCATCCTATCTAGGAATGGAAAGCCTCGGATTAACCCTCCAATTTGTCTTTCTAAAAATTCCTCAAAATTTTCATCAATTACTCTTTCAAATTCTTGTTTAAATTCGTTTTTAATCGCCAAAACGTTAACTTGTTGAATATAATATATCCGTTTATCACTTTCCTTGGATAAGTTAAAAATTTTTGTGTAAAGTTGCTCCATTTGGAAGGTTTCATCATCTTAATATTATTTTATTTGAAAAAAATTTCTATAACGATTTCAATTTATTTTTTGACCCTCATGTTGTGAAACATGTAAAAAACATACGATATTATGCCTTTCTATTAAAGACGCCATAATTAAGGGGTCTGTATTAAAGGTCCCTTAAGTATAGAACCTTTAATAGAAAGGCACGAAATCGTATGTTTTTTACTACATGTTTCACAACATGCTGCGGATTTAATCCCTGCACATTGAGGATGATTTTTCTTTATTATAGAAGAAAAATAGGGCACAATGGTTCACAAAATGGTCCTCTGTCCAATCAAAACTGAATTAGTTGATTTTAGTATCATTCAACACAGATCAAAGAGCTCTTTCGGGTGATATATAATTTGCCATAAAATGAGAAAAAATACAAAAATAGAAAGGAAAAATTGGGAAGGGCGACTTCCAAAGTATTACCGACAAAATTTTTCTTGAAAATTTTTCTAGAAAAATTTTTTGAAAATTTTTAAATTTTTCCTTATGTTGCTATTTATATTATGATTAATTACCATTTTTAGTGAGAACATTGTAAAATAATAAAATAAAAATTTGTAAAAATATAAAATTCATTTTTACTGCAAAATTAATATTTAAAATTATTATTTAAAATTTAGATAAAAAATTATTATGAAAGTGTCTAATATTAAATAATGCACTTTACATTTAAAATACATATTGGGCTTATTCTCCTTCCTCTTCCCATTAAAAGCCGAGGAATTTGTTGTCCTTTTAAGTTTCCCGTCCCTCCTCCACGAGGAGATAGAAAAAAGGTTGCTATCTCACTCAAGAGTACCTCCTGTCTCCCCGAAAATTTTCCTGAGGCCTCCCATCGACGGGGTATAACCCTAATTTTTACTGGAATAATCCCGATATTTTCTAATATTTTATTAAATAAATAAATAAACTAAATAAATAAATAAATTTTCTTAAATAATTTTTTTTAATAATTTTTTATACATTTTACAATTGAAAAACAATTTAGCGAGGAGGGAAAATTGAGGAGGGAAAATCACAATGCTTAACAGGCGACTCGAGTAAAGTAACACGTATAATCTTAATAAAAAATTTGAGAGGGGAGATTAGAAAGGCAAACAGAGAGATTGTCTATAGCTAATTAATTTATCTTGAATCGATTATAAAAAATAAAAATTTAAAAATTAAAAAAAAATTATTTTTGACAAAAAAGAGTAAGAAAAACTCTTCCGGTTTTTTTAAAATTTTTAATGGTTGTGATAGGTATGGACGATGATGATTTTTGATCAATTTGGCTAATTTGGTCTGTTTAAAAATTTGAAACTTTCAAGTTTGTGTTCCGCGCGAAAATTTTGTCGCACAGCCCTGGTCTGTGATGGATAGTATCTGCAGATCTAGAAAGATCTCTCTCCTAGAGACTGGAACGAGACGAGATCTCGTACGAAAATCTCGATTGTCGAGATCGAGAGTTTTCGAGATGTGCCCTCACAGTCCGACCCAGTTAAACGACCCTTCAGTTTAATTAAATTTTTATTTTCACAATTCAAAAACATTTTCCATCATAATTTACAATTTAGCATGAATCTTAACTTTCGGATAATATTTGTCATAAATTTCAGCCAATTTCTTCCTTTTTGCATTACATGATTTACATTTCATCTTCTTTGCGTCTTTGAATTCGTCGTCACTAATTTCTAAATTTAATTTTAAAAAAATAAATTTTTTTGTACTTTTTAACCTTCAACAATTGTAGTCATTAATAAATAAGTTGTTGGATTTATGGTTGTAATTATAGGGGTTGTTACCTCTTTATATTCTTCTGTAGTTGTTTGATATTCCTCAGTAGTTGCTTCATATTCCTCAGTAGTTGTGTTAGCACATTCGGTTGTCTGAAATTTATAATTTCTAATTATTCTAATTTCAAAGATATATAGGGTATGTCCCCATCTATTAAAAATTAAGCTACATCCGCCAACTTTGGTTTGTTTAGATCCATGGCGGACCATAGGGATACAGTGGATTGCATCATGCAACGAACCTTACATCAGGAGTTCGAAGATTCTATTTAATGTTATATCCCTCCCTACGTTTGGGATATAAACAATGCTATATCCCTACAACTCTTTAATAATTTTCCGTACAGTAATACCTATACGGAAACCGAAAAATACGGCCGTAGTACGGTACGGTCTGGTCTCTAGTATACACGCAGATGCGATTACTTATCCTTTGATTGGACGCATAAACCATTCATTGGACGCGTTTACCTCGGTTGAATAAGTTTTTGATGGAGTAGCACTTTTTGAGGTTGCCGAAGTAACTGCTGAGTTTTGAGGTGTTGTTGCTAATGGTGTTGTTATTGTTGATGCCGTTGTTATAGTTGTAGGATTTGGTTTAGGTTCTTCACCAGAACTATGACAAACTAGAAGGAATTTTCTCCAAAAATTTTTCCTTTATTTACCTTTACATTTCTTTGGACAAGCCTTTCTTACACATTTGTGAAGAAAGACATTTTCGCAGTATTTTCCCCATTCTTCACAAAATTCGCTTCTATCCTCACATTTATCTACAAGAATAAATTAAACATGGATATTTAAACAAATCAGGCATGAAACGGATGATATCTTGATATCTATGGATATAGGCCGATTTGGATATGTCTGTTTATATCCATATGAATCACGAAAAATTATTAATGTTCAAGATATTGAGAAAAACGGCTAGATTATTAAACAGCCGAAACATTTCCCAGAATCGAGTTTATTACCGTAAATCTTCTAATAAAACCACACTCTCTGAAAGAAGCACACTCTCCAATATAAGCACACCCTACGAAAGGATTGAAAATAAAAGCCCACTCTCTAGTTGAAGCACTCCTTAATATAAGCACACACTACGAGAGGATTGAAAAATTAGTTCTATTAGAAGATTTACGGTATTTATGTGCCGTTGATATTTAATTGCGAGCGTATAACTGAAATCGCTATATCCTGTACCCGTTACCCCATGCCTGCTTTAATCATATAAATTTACAATTATATTGGTTCTCTATAGAACAATCTCCGCTACATTCAGCCCAAATAAACCCGATTGGAAATAAAAATAAAAATATAGAAAATAAATTCATTGAAAAATATTTTTTAATTTTAATTTAAATATTCACTTTTTAAATTAATTTTTTAAATGAATTTCTCTCACTAGTAATAAAGAAAATTTGGAAAAAAAATTTTCTTTTTAGTAATTTTTAATTTGTTCATCTGCCCTTTTTTGTTTTTAATTTTTATTTAAAATTGAAAGGCAGAAAATTTTGCCTGAAATAGAATTAAAAGACTTTTTTGCCTTCTATTAAATTTCAAAATTGATGAGATAAGCTAAAGCTGAATAAATAAATTTATTTTTTACTCGAGATTTTTTAATTTTAATAATTTTAAAAATTGATTTTTTTAATTAAAAAGTGCCGATGGCTAATAAGGTTGTACTCCTTTCAAGGGAATAAGGGTGTACTCCTTTCAAGGGATGGGTCGGATTGAGAAAAATCTCGAATGTGTGGATTCATTCAGATTTACAAGGATTCATTCGGATCGAGTCGAGGTTCGGTTAAACAAGTCGGGTTTTGATATCGGATTCCGGATAATCTGACTTATCCTTATTTTCTGAAAAATTCCCTCTACCAATGAACTAATTTCTAGAGACCAGACCGGGAGTAAATCTGGGATGTGAGTAAACTCCAATTATATAATAAAACGTTTCCCTCCTAGGCACTCCTTGTGACACTTACCTAACTCGAAGAACAACCCTAATAATAAATTAAAAATATATATATAATTAAAAATCTATAGCTCCAATATTTTTTAATCTTTCCATTTCTTTATTTGAAATATTTAATTCTTGAGAAAGTACTTCGCAAGTATGTTCACCTAGCAGTGGAGGTGCTGTTCGAACTTGATTTTCTGTATTACTATATTTTACTGGAGGGCCTAAAACAAAAAATACTTTACTTCGTAAACAAGTTGAGTTTGAATAGAAATCACACGGCCATCCCCAAGCCAATAAAATACCAAAAGATGAGAAGGTCCTGATCCTGAGAGCTGTCCGAGGCATGCTTGTTAATCCATCAATCCCAACCCGACTAATTTTTTATTTACTAGTCTGGAAGTTTCATAATAATAATTTGTATTCGTAAGATTATTGGTTCTCGAGTCAAAACAAAATTCTATTTGAAACAAACTGACCAACAACTTTTACATTTCCATATTTAGGATGCTCCATAATTTTAACTAAATCCAAATGCTTTGTTTGTTCATGTTCAAAAGCCTCTTTAATTGTATTTACTGGTCCAGACGGGAAGCTTTTGCTTCTTAATTTATTTTTCCAAAATTCCAAATCTTTTGTCAAAAATCTATAAAAAATATTTATTTTAATTGTAAAATTTTAAAATACTTTTCTTTAAATTTTTTCAATAATTTTTCTCGATTTTTTACTCGATCACTATTTGTTGCATATTCTGGACTTTTTGCTAATTCTGGCATTTCCATTTTTGTACAAAGCTTTAAAAAAGCAAATTAAAAATATTTTTGTTAAATTTAAAAGCCTCCATAAATGCTTGATCATTTCCAGCACCAACAACATAATAACGGCCATCCTTTGTTGGAAATGCTTGATATGGAACAATACTTTCATGTTCAGTTCCCCATGGTTTACCTTAAGCGGATTAGATATTTTTATTATCGACATGATTCAGGTATATTATCAGTTCAAATCAAATCAAGTATCTCAAAACAATGTACTACAACAGCTAGGTACTCCAATGTTGTCGTAGTACTCCTTTCAGCGAGATGTTTAAATTTTATTAACTACCCTGGGTAATAATTTAATTACTCCCCGCTGGATGGAGTAATTAATTAAGGGAGGATAATTATATGAGGTTTGAAATTTGAACGTGTTTTAGGATATTTGATGGAGGGTAATTATTATTTGAATCTATCGCTGGATGGATAATTAAAAAATTGGGTAATTATTTGAGGGAGGGCAATTAATACAGGTTATGCGTTAGGTTAATAATTACATAGGATAATTATTCATGAAATTACGTTATTATAATTCCAATTAATGAAATATGGAAGACTTAAGGACCCGTTTATCATTTAATTTTCCCAACATTCCTACACTTTATATTTTATTAATTTGTGATTAAAATAGTTTGCTTATCAGCTTACAAAATGTTTTATTTTAATTTTAAATTTAATTATTTATTAATAAAAATACATTCAATCCCTGCATTTATATAGTTACTTCCAATATTAATTAAAGTAGCTAATTGTGTAGATAATAAATTACACTGAATTTGTTGTCCATTGCCAGTTTTATCTCTATGTAATAATGCAGCAAGTATAGCACCATGAGCATAAAGACCAGTCATTAAATCTGTGACTGCCACCCCCGGTTTGCAAGGTTCTAAAATTTATCTTTTTTATCAGGGAATCTTTATCTCAAGCACACATCTCATTCTACCTATTTTTTATCAGTTAAACTCCAGAGTTCTTCAATTTAACTAATTCAGAGGTTGTCAAAATGCCGTTTAAGGTACCGCTGGAATTTTCTTTCTCCCTTCCTTGGAACTACTCTCCTCGTTTCTGGATAAACATTCCCCGCAAAACCCTTTCACCCACATTTTTATCGCCCCAAAACTTTTTCGTTCCAAAATTCGATGCCCTACTCGATCATTCTGGCCGGACCCCCAACTCTAATAATAAAATTAAAATATATTCACCAGAATTATCTGTCCGTGGTCCTGTTATGCTTAGCAAACCTCCTATAGCTGCAGCAATAACATCATAGCCTGGATCTTCAGAATATGGTCCGTCAGGGCCGTAACCTTCAATTTTAAATATTCCTGCTGAATTTAAATTATTTTAGTCTAACCAGATATTGAACAGTAAATTAATCGAGAATTAATTCCTTTGAGATTATCATAATCCAACCCAAATTTCTTCATATAACCCGTTTTAAAGTTCTCAATCAAAACGTCTGCTCGCATCGAAAGTTTTTTTGCCTGTTATTTTTTATTTTTTAAAATCTGTAAAATAATTTTATAAATTATGTTTATTAGAATAATTCATTTGAAATTAACTCATAATTTTTCCTCATAAAATAACCTCTTTGATGGAAAAATGGATCAACATTATGGGGAAATGAGGATAAAAGAGTTATTCTCATATCCAAAATTTTGAATCACTTTCCAAAATTATGTCTTCCCTATGATTCTGTTTCCGTTAAGCACTGCGACATTTTAAAAACGAGGTAGCAGTATCTGAGAATTTTATCAGGTTCTCTTACTCGATAAATAGAACCAGGAGTTCAGAGTTAACCTATAAACAAACAATTAAACATTTTTGACTCGATAAGATCAACATTTGATCGTGCTTTGAATCAAATTTTAATTTTCTGGCAAAATCTAGAATTAAACGTAGAGTTTATGCATTCTGTTGATAAATTTTTCAGAGTATTTTTTTTATTTCAAATAAATAAATTATACCAATTCTCGCCCTTCCGAATTTGCCAAATTTATTGCCACACTCTTTTTGTTTCTATTTAATGAAAGAGTATAGCAACTCTGTCCATTAATCGTTGGTGGATAAAACGAACGAGATTCATCTCCAATTTCTTAAAGATTTTTAAACATAAATTTAAATATCTCTAGCTTACTAGGCCTTTCAATTTTCCAAATTTTCGCCCCCAAATCGCCCAGTATCATTGAAGCAAAGGGGGCTGCCACAACTCTCGAAAAGTCAATAACCTTTATATGAGATAAAATACTAGATGCTTTGACAGTCTCCATAATTTATTAAAAAAATAATAACTAGAGTTGTTCAGAGCCGGTTTTAAAACCCAAAAATTTTGATATTTTTGCCAAAAATTAACCGTTTTTACAAAATTTAAAATGAGTAATTTTAATCTGAAAATGAGTTATTTTATTAAAAATTGCCCAAAATAAAACAGGTATCTGTCTAATACTTAAACCCGTAAACTGGGTTATTAAAATTTAGATTAATCGAAATCCGGAGGTACCGATTAATAACATGTAGCAGGGATGTCACGGGTTGAGAAAAAAGTCGGGTCGGATTTTGAAAAATAAAAATTCTCGGGTCTGGTTTTGGGTATCGAGTCGAAAAAAGGCCGGGTTTCGAGTAACCCGTGACATCCCTGACCGGCACGAACAACCCTAATAATAACGATGATTTTATAATTTTTATTATTAATTAAAGTATAAAATTATATTATTATTTTCTATTTTAAAAAGAAGATAATAGTGACAGGCTGTGCAAACTATTAATTTAACAGACGGTTAAATAAATTTATTGATCAATCGAGAAAATAATAAATAAATGCTAAAATTTATTAGTCGAGATCAGACGGAAAATTCCGCATAAACATTTTTACGAATTTTATATCAAATGAAAAGGCAGGGGGTTTTTATTTTATCAAAAAAGGGCAAATTCTCATTAAAGTATTAGACCAGGAATTATTAGACCAGAGGAAGACCAGAGGTATTAGACCAGAGTCCAAGAGAGGCAAATTTTGTAAATAATCAACTTAAAAATGAAAATCACTAATCTCTCTCTCTCTCTCAAACAAAAAAGGCATTTAAAATTTTTCCTAAAATTTTATATATGGCAAACTCTGAAGTATTTGGGGAAAACTGCAAGAGATTAAGTCCTATTATAATTATTCAAAAAATGACTAGCCCTGTCTCTAATAAAAAAAGCAACCTTTCACCTAAAAACTTTGTTTTTCCTTTTCAAATTTATTCGAGGTAATTAAAAGTAAATTAATAATTAGTAAACCCCATCTCTTAATTCTTTGAAATTTTTAAAACTTTGTTTAGAAAAATTATCATTATCATATTAATTCAAAAATTATTTTCTTCTTCCAAAAATTCTTTCATTTATTTAAATCCATCCCAGTTATATAGGTAAGTTATTACTAAATTGTTTTATAATATACTCAGCTCTGGCTGGGGCCCATTGGGGGACCTTAAAAATTTTTTTTTATTTTTTAAAATTAAATTTAAAAAATAATTTTCACCATATGACCAACGCCTCGAACTGCAAATTTAAATAAATTATTAAAAATAATTTAGGTGATTAATAAACTTGCCAGTCAAGAACGTTAATCCACCAAAATATTCCGTTTTAAACCCTCCTATTTGTTTATTAAACAGCCAGGCTTGTTTTGGTGTTTTAAGCTTAAAAAATAATTTTCTAGATGGAAGATTCAAAAAATTTTTACTTTAATCCCAAGTTGTTCCGAAAATTTTTGACCCATGATAAAATTACAAACAGAATCTGTATCTCCATAATAAAGCAAAGTTGGCACTGTAGCGTTTAAAATAGTTTTGAAAAATGGGGTCATATCGTCTAGAAAAATTTTTATTTAATTATTTTCTTGAATAAAATTGTTTAAAAATTTATTTTTAGTTTAATCAGAAGTCAAATATAAATTAAATAGTATAAGCTTATAACATTTTGACAGCCCTGACATTTATAAGAAAATCAGTGTTTCGGGGTTTTTTAGACTTTCAGCTATTTTACTCGACCCGGATCCATGTTAAGGCAAAAATGGGTCACAAAGATTAGGAAAGCTCAGATTCTACTGACAACTCAGAAAAGCTGATAAAATATTAATTAAACATTATTTACCCTGAATTATTTGGTAACCATTAACAGAAGAAACACTATCACTACACAAACTCCATCTAATATTTTGACTAACTGGGATATGCAATGCTTTCATAACTAGAAATATTTTTAAAGATTAATAAGATTTGGGTATATATTAAGTGTATATCAGAGCAGACCGATCCGCAGACTATAACTCTATAAAATTCTGGTATTATTATATTCCTGGGATGGGAAAATTCATTTGAGGGTAGATGATATAGAGCCATTATTGAATGAGGGTTATCAAGTACGTATAAAACAGCAAGTTCGAACACTTAAGCTTTACGTCTACTATCAAACCGATGTGATATGACGGATCGGGTCTGCAAATTAATAACAAATTCACCTTCTTTTTTATTCATATATGTATTTATGGCATCATCTTTAAGTAAAAATAAAATTTATTTTTGATTAGAAAATAATTTTTTAATAAAATGTTTTTAATAGATATCTTTTTACCATTCATGGTCAGATCATTCCAAGGTAGTAGTGGAATGATCAGATCATTCCAAGGTACTTAGCTGTGTATTCTAAGTACATCAGCTAAGTACATTCCAATCAGCTAAGTACATTCCAAGGTACTTAGCTGTGTATTCTAAGTACATATTCTAAGTACATCAGCTAAGTACATTCCAATCAGCTAAGTACATTCCAAGGTACTTAGCTGACTTTTAAGCTCAGAAGTTATAGTTTTTTGTATTCCCAATTCGAGGACAGCAGAATCACTGCTATGAATGATATGCTCATTCGTTTTTTAAAAAATTTTGGCATTAATACAAGAAATTTTTTAAAATTTAATCATTCTTATGTCGATCATTTGCTATTATTATCAGAATATAAACTAATTATTTTACCGGCTAAACAAGGAACAAGTGACGGATCAAACGAACTTCCATCATCTCTTTTTACTCTTCTGGTATCTTCTTCCATCTTAAAAATTTTCTAGATTAATTTTAAGATTTAAATATAATACAATATTCAGCTTTGCCTTCTTGGCTAATTTGGCCATATTCTTGAGCCGAAAAGCTGCTCTAGAGAACATATCATATTTTTGGTAGGATGAGGCATTTGGTGAATTGCCTAATTTATTTAAAGTTTTTTAAACTTTTATTGTTTTTTTTATTTACCACAATTTCTATAAATATCATAAGGATTTATATTGCCATTGGAAAATAAATTGTAGATTTGTATTGCCTAAAATAATTTTTATTTTATTAAATAAGAGTAGTATAATAAAGTTACATTATTAGAACATATTCCGGTCAGCTTTTCTATATCACATCCTTCTAAATTTAAAAATTAAAAATTGGGAATGATGCTGAGCTTTGGAATCTAGCATAACAGAAAGGAGAGGGATGTTTCGTGGCATTCAAAATCCGATGCCAATACTTTTCGCGATCAGAAGCTCGATCAGTGGAAATTTTGAAAACCCGATACGGGACAAAATTCGATCTTTTTCAAAGTGTCCATGTTGGGGTCATAATACTTCGCATTAAATTAATTACAGTACCTACACAGCCTTTACAGCAATCTTTTTTAACTGACTGCCAAAGCTCCTCGTCTACTATGCCATGGCCATATGCATAAATAAGAGCTGATTCGTAATCTATCTTTTTATTTAAATAAGGATTGCCTATAGCTAGACCCTGAAATTTAATTTTTTTTAATTTTCAAATTATTTTTACCTTTAAATTTATTTTAAATTTATTCATTCCTTTAACAATTAATGATGTAAGCATTGGCAAGTAAATACCGGCATACGACTCTCCGGTAATATAAACATCATTTTTTAAAAATTTTGGATATTTTTTGAAAAATTGTTTTATTGCTAGATAATTATCATCAGCAGCCTAGAAAAATTTTATTACATTATTTAATTAAACTTCAATTTAACTATTATATGTTATCGTCATCTGTAAAGTTTCTCAATATATTCTTTACTGTATAAATATTTATTTTTAATATAATATTCCTTCCTTATAACCACACCGAACGATCCCTCCTTTGGGCGTATTTCTTAAATAGGGTTGGAAGGAGTGTTCGGCACGATTTGGTACCGAGTACTTCAGGTTGCATGTAGGATGAGGATGGATTACGAACCTAACGCTTTGGAATGTGATCGCGGTTCATGACAGAACTCGAGTTATAAATGGAATTTTTACTTAATCTTCGTCTATTTACACCTCCCCTTGACCCGACACATACATATCCCTCAAAAATTATCCATTGGATAATGAACGGTCAAGACTTCTAATAGGATGCTTAATTTAATTATTTAAATTAATCATACAATATTATCATTTGTAGCAACATTTCCATCTGTTGCATAAGAAAATCCAACCCCAGCAGGCGATTCAATAAAAACCACAGAAGCATTATTATTCCATGAATGAGGATTTTCGATTAATTTAGACCCATCTTTATTTAGAAGGTAAGGGCCTAATTCTGTAAATAATCCTAATAGAGAAGAACAACCAGGACCACCATTATACCAAAATATCTTTAAATAAATATTTAATTACTACATAAAATTACATTAGACCTCACTATAAAATTATTTCAATACACCTCAAGTCAAACTACATTTTAAAGCTGGGTGGGAGTAACTGCCTTCTCCGTCTTCCGCCAGTGGCAAGACGCAATCGGATAGTGATAATAAAAACTAGCGTTTGACACCTTATGCTTTCAGCATAGCGGAAGACACAAATTTTATATAAGCCTAGCTGCCTAAACCCCCCATTATAATAAATAATTTTTTCTGTCTTAAGGTTGTATCTTATAGTGAGTCCTGATTTAAGATAAATTATACCACTGGGTCTTTTTCAGGATTATTTTTTGAATTTGTTAACATATAATGCAGAAATTTAGTTTTTGAAATTTGTAGATAACCTTTAAATTAATTTTTTTATTTAAGATATTTCTAAATACCCTAAATTTTAGTTACCTTAAACCTTAAGATAAAATTATCTAAATTTTATTTGGCCACTATGGTAGATGCCTAATGAACCTTAATATACATTCAATTCCTCCGCACTTGTAAACAGACCTGGTCACGGATATTGATCTTGGTATCCGTATCCGCATATATACGGCGGATAAGACGGATACAGGCGGATACCCGCTGGCATTTTGATATCATTTGTATCTATATCCGTATCCAGAAGCAGGTCTGCTTCTAAATAAGATTTTTTAATATACATAGTTCACTATCCGTAATTTGACTCTCAATTTAAATAATGCTTTAACGAAATATCTATCGATGGAGTTTAGCAAAGATCTTTGACGGAGAAATTTTTGGCTTAGATAACCTCGATTTATAATACATATACATAATATAAATTTTGGAAACACTCTGGAAACACCCTCTTTTCCAGAAATATATTTACCTGAATAATGTTTAAAATTTAATTTAAAATCAAGTCCTGGCAGTTGATCAGTTATTTCATCGGGATTATTTTGAGATTGGGCAAAATTATCTTTGGCAAATATAAATAATAAAATAAAATAATTTAATAAAAAATAAAAATTTTGCATTAATTAATTAATTAAATTATAGATTTATGCTTGAGAATTAATTTTGGAAATTTTCAAAAATAATTTTTCTATTTATAAAATAGCAATTTCTATTTATTAATGACGCTTTAAATTTTTTTTAATTTTAAAATTTCTTAAAATAAATTTTTTGCATTTGTTTAGCTTAATAATTAAATATATTGCTTATTAATGTCTCATGCAATACACGTTGTTAATTTCTGATGCCACAACCTTGAAAGAAAATTTTTGGATTTTCTAATATTTTTTTAAAGACATTTTTTAAGAATAAATTTTTTAAAGTCAAAGAAATTGGGAAGAAATCCTCTCTCAGAGGATCCGCCCGTTATAAAAAAAGGATGTGTTGCTCATGGTCTACTGAAATTTACTATACCTATAAATCAAAAAATTTTTGCTTAATGTTCTGAAATTTAAATTTAAGGAATTTTTTAGTAAAACACCGATATACAAGCCCAACGCCGAACCCTGACATGACTTCACCGGCAAACTTCAATTCCCGATACTCCCTACGCTTATGTAAGTTATCTCGGGGCCGTCAATACAATCTCCGATTTCTGAGAGCCAAGATAAATTTTCATTTTGTTTAGCTTATTCCATAATATCTCAAAAATACACGTTTCAAATTTTAAAAATTAATTTCAACTAATAATTTTATTTTAAAATTTTCTATTACGTAAATATTAAATTTAATTTTTAGTTAAATTAAGGAAATAATTTTTTCAATCCACGTTTATAATTTATTCAAATTTTAAAATTAATTGGAGAAAATTTTATTAATTAAAAAAATTATTTTAATAAATTAAAAAATTATTTTAATTGAAAAATTTTTTATTTAGTTAAAGAACTCTTGAGTAAACTTTAAAAAAATTTAATAAAAATTAAGCTACACAGGTTACCATTGGAAATACAATAAGCTACAATCATTCTCTAACAACAACCTCTTTCTAAAGGCAGCATTATAATGGTTTCGAAAATTATAATTTTCGAAGTTCTGGTTCTATGAACCATTTCCAACGCAATTTTTGCGTTGGAAATGGTCTTTTTTTTATTTTATAATATCTTTTAAGTTAATGTTTCCTTTAACTCTGATATTTCTTGAATCTATGTGTATGATAAAAATGAATCCCCTGCCAATAGCGAGAGTTTTACTGATGGATAATATCTATAGATATGTAAACAGTCAAAGTGAGATAATGTAAATGAGATCTTTAAAGATCAAAAATAATAAATCTTGTCCTAACTAAACTTTTTAAAGAAGAATCATTACAAGTTTTTATGGTACCAAAAACAACTTTACAAAATAAAAATTGTCGTTAATGAAAGTTAATAGAGTCGAATCTCGTTATAGTGCACTTCCTTGGGGTGGAAAAGATTTAATTTAGAGCGAGATCTAGAGGTACCTCTTTGGAATATTTTGCTGAACCAGCGGTCAGCCACACATTGATAGTTTTATAGGAGGGAGGTATCTCTTTCGGTTCTGATCTTTTTTTGTCTTATTTAAAACACGGCAGAGCTTATCACTTAACTATGGAAGTATACTATAACGAGATATAGCTGTATATTTTTATAACATCTCCAAATAATTTTTTACATCATCTATGGTATGTCTTAACACTCCTATATATTCAAGCTCTGTAAAAATCACTTCAAACCATTTAATTAAATTTAAACATTCTTTTTTCAATCCTTTATATCTCTTAGCAATTTCACGTAACTTGTCGGATATTAAACGTAAAATAGAACCTTCAGAAAATATTACCATGTCTTTATTATGATCAAAAGTATTTGAGATAATACCATCAGTTGATGCGACATGTATTATCAATCTGAAAATTTTTTTTATTAACCTCAAATTTACTTAAACCTTTGGGATTTAAAAACATCTCGGACAAAAAATCGAGATTTTCTGACAAAAAATCGAGAAATAGTTTCCTATTTTAGTTTTTTAAAGTGCCAAAATAGATTCATAAAAATCCATAAAAGGCTTAAATAAATTCAAAATAGATTATAGGCTCAAAAATGTCGAAATCAGGTTTTTAGGTTCAAATAGGAAAATGCCCAATTTTATGTAAATCTTTCGAGGTCTATCGACTATAAATTCAGAAATATTTCACGAAAAATTCTGAAACTTCTGAAGATGATAGTCAAGGATGTTACAGAAATTTGATAATATTTTCATGGATTTAGGTCTCGCCTAAGTAAAGTTTTGAGTACTCGCGCCGACCTCAACCCAGTTAGGGCGTGTATTATACTAAGGTCGATTTGGTACAATTAAAATCTTGATTACCTCCTTAAATAAAAAGAATAAGCAACATATTTAACTATAATTCCATTTCTTCTATCTCCTTGTGAAATCAATTCATGACCCTTAACAAGCAAGATTTCAACCAATCTCCATGAACGAACAATCATCCCTAAATTTTTAAACGGCGAAAAATCTTCAGAAAGGTTGCCATCTTCTCTAATTGCATATATCCAATTAACAATTTCTTTCAGTTCTTTGTTCAAATGAATATTTGCTTAAATTAATTGATAAAACGCCTTAAATTTCTGTTATCTTAGGCCTAAAACTTTCTGTTATCTTAGGCCTAAAAAAAACATTATAATATGTCTCACATTTCAAGAAAAATATTATTAAATTTAAAATAAAATAAAGTCGGAGCTCTATCTTAAGTTAGTGTTGTTTTGCCCGCCCTGATTCAATTTTACATAAATTTTTCTATCTCAAGTCCCCGAATGTATATCTCCCAAATGTATAAGATCCCCGAATGTATATTTTCATAAAACAATTTTGCTTACATATACGATCGTCCAAAGGTATTTTAGTAGTAGCATGACAAGGGGCGTTCAAAACCAAATGTGATATATGATTATTTTTGCAAAAAAGCGTAGCGATATAATTTTCAAATAAGCTTATTCCAATATTAGATGTCATTAACCATTTCTTATTTCCTTTTTCAAAATTTTTTAAATTGATTATAGTTGAATCTAATTCATTGAATCTTTCCTTATGCCCTACAAATTTTAAGAAAATATAATTTAATTTTCTTGATAATTTTATTTCGCTATTTTTTCTTAAGCATAGTTCAAATTTATTAGCATATATTCCTTCATAAATATATTCTATGCTTTTTACAAAATTTTCAATTTTATCTCTTAATTCTAAATATTTATTAGCAAATTCATAAACTTCTTCAAATTCTATATAATATGGTGTATTTAATTGGTTTCCAGTAACAAATAATTTATCCAATTCTAGTAATATTTTTGCATCTAATTCAACGGGATCTTCCCCAGTAATTTTTTGAAACTGGCTTTCTATAATTATTAAAATTAAAAATTTTTTTATACGGATACACTATAAAATAGAGATAAAATTTATATGAGTAGCGCACCGATTTATGTAAGCACATAGAAGCTTTCGTACTTTTGTATTGCCGTTAGGCTTAAAGCTCGTACTAAAATTCGTAAGAGTTGTACAAAGTAGAGGAGTTAAAAAATACGAATTAGAGTTACGAGGCCAAAATAGGGATGTAGCGTTTAATATAATAGGGTTTAACAAAATAGGGTGTTACGAGGCCAAGATAGGTATCACTGGTGGTACAAAGTACGAGTCAGGCCAATCTGAAAGTTTGAAGCAGTGGCCACATGATGCACGTGATTTTTGTATAATAATATTAGGCATCTCTTTAAAGACATCTCTCCAAAGATATGAGTTTTAAAAACTTCTTTTTTGGGTACCTTTTCGAGTTGTAACTGAAAAATTAGTTGTGTCGTTACTATGATCACAAGCATTATCTTCTTCCATTTTTATTCTTCTTTTAAATTCATTTAAAAATTTAATTTCATCTTCTGCAGCCGGGTTTCTATTATTATTCTCGTCATTTTCAATTATCTCTCCTTCCTCAATTTCATTAGAATTTTCATTAATTTCCGGTTGATTTACTGATATTTCATTTTTAGTATTTTTTAAATTTTGTTCAATCACTTTTGTTTTATCTTCAATTTTAATAAATTTTGGTAAATCTTTTTCCTCAATTTTATGTCCATTATCATCTTCATGCTTGCTAACTGTATTTGTTTAAAAATTAAAATTAATTACCTAAACATTAGAGCTGCCAAAAATATGCTCTCTTTATCTAATCAAAAATATGATTAGATAAAGCGAGTTCGAGGTTCGATTGATGCCCGTTATTTAAACTCATGCAGAGCTCTTAATATTTATGTATATTAAAAATATTTTGCATAATTTTGAATATTTTATAATTTTTTCAGCTAATCTAGGTATATTCTTGTATATTTTATTTGCATATTTTTCCAGCCCTAATAATTTATATTTTATTTAAAAATTCAAAAATTTATGAAAATATTTTAACAAAATATTAATTGATTTCGATTAAATTTTTAAATTTTAAAATATGTAAAAATTTATCCTTGGATTTCGAACTATTTATTAAAGTTTAAAAATATTTAATCAGCTTTAAGAAGAAAATAAATATTTCCATATTTTCTTAAACCAAATTACTCTATTACTTTCTTCTGCTTCAATAAATTGCTCGTTTTCATTGTTATTCAAATTGTCTGAACATTCAACTAATCGACTTGGTGCTGAATCTTCCAATTGTGGGATATTTTTTTCTGATTCGGATATATTGCTAGTTGAAGCTATTTTATTTGTTCTTTTAACTTTTTTTGCTTTAATCTGAAAGTATATTCAAAAAGTTAGGATAAATAGGTTCTATGATTATCTATTTATTTACTTTTTTTAGATAGATTAAGAAGGATATTACAGTCAAAATTAATTTATAGTATTTCCTCATATTTAATGGCCGAGAATTCTACTTTTTAATCATCTTTCTAAGATCCATTCTATTATAGAGAGAGAATTCAACACAGTTTCCATCAACGGAGTGGCCTTTCTATTAGAGACTCCCTATTTTCAATGTCTTAAAAAGCCCAATATCGCACATACTTTCATCATTAGTGACTTTGTAGAATTATTTTCCTTTGAACTTTTCCTTATAACTAACAGCCCTCATCTGAACAATCAACTGATTGACTAATAATAAGTAGGATGGACCTTCTCCGATTACGAAGGAGATTAGACCTCCTTGATATCCCTTTAGTGCTCTTTGCATCTATTTTGACTCTTTTTACTTTTAGTAAGACCTTCATATATTGGATTATCTAGGAGATGATCCCGTAATTTCAGGCCGATGATATCAAAGTCAAACTCACTCTTTTTTCTCGTTTATCTTCTTTCTTTTTCTTATCATTTTTCTTAATTAATTTATCTTCATTTTCTAGGTTTAATTTTTCTTTAACTGGATCATCCTCTAAAATTTCATCTTCCTCATTTTCATCCTCTAAATTTTCTAATTCTTCCTTCAAATATTTTTCTTCTACAACTTTTCCTTTAATAATTCTAAATTCCCCAGCTTTATTATTATCAAACTTATGCCCTCCTTTTGAACTTTTAATTGTTTTTTTGATTTCAGTCAAAATTCTAAATTCATAGTTTTGTTCAATAAAGTCGATAGATTCGCTATAATTAGCTAACAAATTGTGGATATTAATTCTTTTTGGATTTTCCGAAGAATTTTTTTTTGAATTAATTTTATAACCGTCATTCCGACAATTAAATACAAAATCTGGCAATTTTTCTTTTAATTTATATAAAGGAATTTCTTCTTCAATTTCTTTAATCATTAATTCATTAAATTCATTTGGAAGAACAAATGCTTCAATCCAATAATTTATCTCTCCAATATCATTTACATACTCTACTATAGCTATTTTAAAGAAATTTGTGGGTACTGCTAATTCGTTTTTGCCGATAAGCATAAATTTCATTATTTGTTTTTTTGGCAAGAACAATGGGCCTGTATAAACACTTGTTTGTCCATTTCTTGCCATACAACTTAATATTTATTAGATAAGATAAAGGAAATGTCTCCATGATCCGTGCCATTTCGAATCAGTAACCGAACCATAACCAGGCTATAGAAGGAATATTTGATGGGTAATTCGAAAAATTTCATAATTCTAAACCGTACTCTAACCATGCACAGAAAAATGCGGGAAATCTGACCAGAATATATGGGAGGAGCTTTGAAGGCGGGTATCTAACGGGATGAACGCCCTAAACTAAATTAAATCTCCTACAAAATATATTCTTCAATAATCCGCCAATGTCCTCCATTCATATGCTTATTTTGAGGAGCTGAATTAGTATAGTAAAATGTTTGTTTAACATTTGTTGGATGATTATAAGCAGGAACATTATGTCCATGTTCCAATTCATGTCTCTAGAATCATAAAAATTTTCTCGGATGATCAATATGATAAAATAAACCTTTCCATCATCATAATCATGAAAATTTGGTTGAAACTCTTCTTTAAATTTTGGATCTATATCCCACCTAAGACAACGACCACCTCTTACTATTTTATTTATAATTATAGGATCAATTAACTCTAATGTCCATTTTGGTATTTTTCTTTTTCTATCAAAGCTAACCAAAAAATCCTTAAAATATTATTTTACTTTCATAATAACTCCAAATCAAAAATGGAGCTTTATCTGCTCCAAAATGTCATATTTTTTCTAGTAAGAGAGGGGGCCCTCCATGTTTTCAAAAGGAGAAACGGAAAAAAAGGAAAATAAAAATGACAAAAGGGCCAAAAAGGAAGTAGTCCGAAGACAAGAAAAATATGTAGATCTTATTGCAAGTTTATAGTAAAGTATCACGAGGGCAAGGCCTCGCCGAGGCTGAGGTCCTCGTCCATTTTTTTCCTACACTCTCGGATTGATCGGCCAGTCTCGGATTGATCGGCCTCGGAACCTCGGTCCTCGCCAAGAACCTTGCCGAGGACCGAGGCTAAATATACACCACTAAGAATTGCTTTTTTTGTTACTGATATTTATCTTTACCTTATAAATTCTTATATTTTGCTTATCTGATTCTTTTTCACAAATTTTATTAAATTTGTGTCCAAATGTTGGCTCGATTATGATATTTGAAATAATTTTATTTGGTTTTTTAATTTGCTTATATTTCCCAGTTAAATTGTGATTGTGACAACCTAAATTTATTTATAAATAAAAATACAATCGGACCTCACTATGAGATAAAACATGGGTTATTTAGTTGGTTATTGTCTAGTTAATGTCATTGTTTGTTGGCTCCTTTCCTACACCTCCCACACCAGTAGTATCTTAAATTGGGGTGTGATATTGTATGTTTATGGTGTGGATAGGGAATGCTGTATATTGGATGTTTCATGACACAAGCTACGGAGTTGGCTCCCGAGCCGGGGTCATTTCCACCACTGATATCTATTCTTGAATGTTTTATATTTAAATTTTTTACTTTTAATATCTTTATTATATCCAATTCCAACTGCTTCCATAAATTCATCCAATCTATACCCAAATACCATTCAATAAATTCAAGCTGAATCTTCCAATCATCTCCAAATTCATTCAATTTTTCCTTTCCACAATCTTCTGAATTTTTTTCTTTAGATAAAATTCCTTTTAATTTAGTTCTGGTAGCTCTAATTATAAGTATATCAACACAATATTTTTCTTTTTCAATTTCAATTAATAAAATTTTGAAAAAATGCGTTGTTTTTGAATGCTTTATTGTATCATTGAACTAGATAAATTTTTTAAAATTTGAATATTTTAATTTTATTATTAAAATATTGTAAAGCCTATATTTATGTTGACCACTTACTTGCAGAAAAACTAAAGGTAAATGAGTTAAAATAAAGGATTCAATGGTAGGATGCTAGTTATAGGACTATGCCTCAGTTCTATAATCACCCCATTTAATAAATTTTTCCACTGTAATAATGCCAAATTATAAATGTCTTATAATTTAAAGGCTTAATAATGAGTGTCTTGAATTGTGGGTATCGCTTAGGCACCTCTAACTCACTCACCAACTTGTAAAAAGGTATCCAATTTGAGAATTATTTAATTTGGGATTAAGTAAAATCGAGATAAAGCTTTATAATATTTGGGCTTATTTAAAATTATATTCTTTTGGACACAACAAATTATAATTTGCACAGCTTATGTTAGATACATTATTTAGCCGCAGAAATAAACAATATTTTATGTCCAAATTTATTGGAGAGGTAAATAAGTGCTTACTAATTATTGAGCTTAATAATTACTCATTATTCATCCTATAACAATAATTTTCAAAATATTATATACCTCATATTCATTGAATAAACCGTTGAACTTAAAGTCCTTTTCCCCTTTTTTGTTCATTTTATTCAATGACAACGGTCCTGTTATCATAATAATTTTTGTTTGGTTTGATCTGATGACACAACTAATAAAAATTTTTTAAAAATGAATTTAAAATTATTTGTAAAACCTCGAATATTCATTTAGTACATCAAGTACTATTTTCATTTCTTTATCCCTGGTATGGGCAAAATCAGGTTCTATCGACTTATATATTTGCTCAAATGCTTTGTTATTTGGTTCTATTACTGTTAACAGCCAATTATCAATTTTTGTTAGGATATTTTTGCTTAGCAAATAATTCTGGTCAAGGAAAAATTATAAATATTTCTCAATAAATAATTAGAAATTGAGAATTTACCGATAAGACCTCCCTATTAGATACCTCCAATACCAAGTATACCCTATTATTTACATTGTGCAGGCCGGACAGACTATCGGTCTCTGCGGACACATCAACCTAACAACGAGGCACTCGGATACGAGGTTAAATAATCACAGCATTAAATCTAATTCAACATCAGCATTCACAGCATTCAATACCAACTTATACTATATAACTTCTACTTAATCTGCCATTATCCGGAGTTCCATGATTTACTCATAGTCAAAAAAGCATTTCTTATTCCTAATATAATACCTTTCCATTGAGAAATTTTTCTTCAACTGGCCAACCAAATTTAATAAAATGGTCCTTAGCCAATTCTGAAAATTGTTTTCTTTCATTTTCCTCATTTATTTGAATTTGTTCTTTTGTTAAATTTTCTATTGTTATTTCATTTTCGCAATCTTTTATGAGTGTTTGAGGTATTGTCAAGTGTGGAAAGAAGAATCTTGGATCCATTTGGGGAATTTGAGGTGAGTAGCTAGTTGAAGGATTTGCGTATATTGACGAAAATAAATGGTCTGGTTGTAAATGTATCCAATTATCATTTGAAGCTTAATTTGGATGAATTTTAGATAAAGATTAAAGAATTATTTTACAAGGCGGCAAAATACCCAAAAGTTTAGAGTCTCTTTGGTAATCACTCATTCGGGAATTTGAAAAAATCACACCTAAGTTGGTGCGAACTTTTGCTCAGAATTTTAAAACAATTTGTATTCTTGGCAGCAAAAAAATTTTTTTGCAATCCATAATGCGTTTAGGCTTGAGTCTGGAATAAGACTACCCTTACAAATATTCGAGCATATCCCCAAATCCGTATTTAAATTAAAAAAATAAACAAATTCTATAAAAAAGAAATATTTTACATTCCGAGGAGGAATATTCATCCGTATCCAACATAGCCCATTTTGCTTTATCATCTCCAGATTGATATGTATTTTTTGTTAAGACAAGAATAATAGTGAAAAATAATTTCAAATTTAAAAACATTTTTCTTAATAATAAAGGGCAATTCAATGATTTACAATGAGTGAGTAATGAAGATAAAATAAAATTTTAAAAATGGGGAGAGAGGGGGGGGGGAAGAGGAGTGGGGGGAGGGGGTGAAGGGAAGGGGAGAGGAGAGGGCAATTCAACAACCACTCTATTTGAGTGATTGAGAAATCTAAAATATCCACGTATAATCAATATTAGAATTCGATAATAGTAAATGCCATATTGGGTAAACATATAGTGCAAGTAAACAACATTGTTTGGAAATACATGGTGAAGACAAAAGATTTTAAAATTTTAGCTTTTGGACTTTTAGTTTTGCCCTGAAATGTTCAGTAAAAAATAACCTAGTTTTACCCAAGAAATGTTCAATGAAAGTTAACCTAGCCTTTAAACATCTACATCTATTTTATTGTTAAGAGAGAGAGAGAGATAAGGTTTCTTGAAATTATTATGAAGAATCAAGAACTCATCGACTTCAAAAAGATAAGGTTTCCGAAGAGCCTGATCCAGGAACTAGTTCGAAAATGTTTTTGTATTTTTCATATAGAAAAATCCTAATCTGAATATCCGAGAGTTTGACTGATCGTTAAGCTCCATTAATAATTTTTAAGCTCGATTAATAATTTTTCTGAGCTAGAAAGAGTGTAAGAATAAGAGAGAGTAATGCTACGCATACATAAAAATCGCGCGCGATTTGCGACAGAAAAGATAATGGAAAAAGAGGAGACATAATCGCCCGCGATTATGTCTCTCCTTATTTTGCATGATATTTTCTGTCGCAAAACGCAAAGCGATTTTTATGTAAGCGTAGCATAAGAACTCTCAATTTTTTTAACATTATACTTCCAAAAACATTTTCCATAATTTCGAAAAATATTATTCTTCTTCAATTTATTTTTGAAATTTTGCTTTCCTTTTTCGCTTGATTCATAATAGTTTTTTAATCAAAAAGAAAGCGATTAGAAATGCTACAATTTTGAGTTTTTAATTTTGATTTAAAGAAAAAAAGGAAAAATAAATTAAAAATAAATTTATTTCATTTATTGTTCCTTAACAAATTTATTTTTGATTTTAATAAAAGGAAAAAAATATTTATAATAAAAAGAATTTTTATATAAAAATGCTAGGAAATTCAAAAATATTTTTTATTAAATAAAAATTTTTAATTTTTAAATAAATAAAATTATAAATTGTAAAATTGAACTAGAAATGTTGTTATTTTTGTTTTTTATTAGAATTTTGTTTTTAGAAATTTTTTATTGTTTAACTAATTCTGGTAGTTAATTTTATATTTAATTTTTATTTTTAATTTAATTTTTATCGTATTATTTATAATAAAGCCCCCATCTGAATTAGAGCGCCTCTTTAATAAAGACCCATTGTAAGACTCTTGAAAAATAGGGTCTCTCTCTGAATCAGTACCTCATCATTAATACCTTTCCCTTTCCTAATCACTTGAGGGTGGTTGAAAAATATAGCCCTATGGAAGACTGCCTACCCTTTGGAAGACTGAAGACCTCTCCCCTCTCTCAGTCAAAAGGAGGGATGATTGAAAAATAAAGCCCTATGGAATGGTTGAATACAATATTCTAATTAAATATTTTTGAACATATTATAATTTCTAGATGATCAGTATCCTGTGCCATTATGGCCACCACCACAGCCATACAATACACCTCCAACAACGAGTAATTTTAATATACCTAATTAGTATAATAGTAAATTGGATAATTCTTTTTTATCGAGTTTCTCTAATAAAAGCACCAGTACCTTTATTTTTCAACTCTTCATATTATCTCCTAGAATGGTGTTACAAAGATTTGTTCTTGTGATTTTTCACTCCTCTCCCAAATAATTAATGAACATAACACTTTAATCAATGAACATAATTTATGATTTTTCAGGAATTACAACAACAACAAGTACAACTCTTTTCACTAGGCCTCCACCTCCGCCTTCTCCACCAGCACCGCCACCCCCTCCACCACAACCTCATTTTAAGCCTTACAGAACAGCTCCAGGTAAATTTAATTTAAATGCAAAACTTAACCCTAGGCAAAACTTAACCCATATAATAAACTACTCTCATTATAAAATATGTTTTTTAGCCCCAGATTTCATAGTAAGGTCCGACTGTATTTCAATTTTTAAGTTGTCACCTACAGGTGCCGTCCACCTCCAAATCCGTGTATCCCAACAGAAGGAATTTATGGAACAGGCAACTTTTTTCCTGCACCTCCTCCTGCTCGTCAACTTCCTCCCCAACCAGAGCAGTCTATGACGTCACAGAATTTAATTCGGCCTCAAAACAGTGGAGGAAATTCTTTCAGACGATTTAATGGTGAAATGATTATTATTTTTGTTTTTATTATTTTAATTTTTAATTACGTTTTTTAACTTGTTTTTTGTTATGGAAATTATGCAATCTTTTCCTGATTATTTAAAAAATCGTATACAGTCGGACCTTACTTAGGTATACACTCTGTAACAAAATGATAGCGCCACCTAGTTTTTTATCAATATCTCACCAAATATAAAACGGATATGTTTCAAATTTTGGCAGAATATAAGTAAAGATATTATAGGTGGCGCTATCATTTTGTTACAGAGTGTATGCTCTTAGAACAGAAAATTTTTACTATATAATGATATTCTAAAATTGGAGTATTTCATAGACAGTAGTAACCGGAACCGGAACTCAGAGAACCAAAAAATCCCGGAACTTCCGGCCTACCGGAACTGGAACTTCCGGCGCAACACAAAAAACAGCCTTTCCCACCCACTGGCAAAACTAATTTTTAAAAAAAGTACGTTAAATTGAGGGTCCATATATTAGTGTGGAGTACACATAAGCGAAGTCCGACTGTATTAATATAGGGAAGTTATCACCCCCAAAAACCCCAAAAAGTCTCACCCCCAAAAACCCCAAAAAAGTATTTATTTTTGCTGCCCCAATTTTTCTGCCTATTTATTTTTTGCTCTCTCAAATTTTTGAAATCTTCAAGGTCATTAAATCAACTATTAAGACATGAAATTTTTTTTTTAATTATTTCAAATTTAAAAAAATTTATTTTTCACATTTTTGCAATTAAATTCCTTCTTTACTACCAACTTTTGGAAAATATTTAAAATAAATTTGTATTGACATTCTCATTAATTTTAAACTTATCTATCTTCTTTTAATTTTTTTAACTTTACTATTCGTCAAATAAATGTTTTAAAAATAAATTCTATATAATTCTTGAGTTGATTAACACAACCAAAAATATTCTTTGTATTTTATAGTATGGAAATAATTAAATTAGGTGTGTGGAAACTTGTACCAAATAAAATTTAAAATGTTAAATTAACTGAAAAAATCACAAGAAAAAATCTAAAAAGGATGTGAATGATTAATGCTCTCCAAAAATGGTCTTTAATCAATTTCTAACTATCCAACTTAAATATAAATAAAATAATTTGGTATTACCTTAAATTATTTTTTGTGTTTAAATTAACAAAAATTAATTAAATAATGATGTTTAAATTAAATTTTATTTTATTTTTATTCTCTATTTTATTATTTAATTTAATATTTGAGAGTGTAAACTCTCTAGAAAATTCTGAAAATTCTGAAAATGAGAGAGGCATAGTTTTTTTCAAAAAAAATTTTTTTTCATTAGAAGACCCTTTAAATATTTAAGTGATTAGGCTTGCTCCTGGGTTATTGGTTTGATTTATTGACCCGGGCCGGATCCTGGGCCTGTAGTCCAGGATAAACCCAGGCCCAGGAAAGACCCCAGGTTGGTCAAAAAATTCCTGGGCCTGGACTCTTGGTAAAGTAAAACCTTGGCATTGGTCCAAACACAGCTCGATCTCTAATAGGGATACATCTTGTCTCTAAGAGTTTATTATATTTTACGAGGTATATTTTAAATTAAATCTCTAATGGTCAATACAATGCTCCCCTCTAGAGTTGTCGGTTCCAGGAAAATCTTCGGATATCGGAATCAGAACCGAATCTGAACCGATGATCGAAAGAAAAATCCTCATTTCTTCAGGCTGGTTCCGAGCAACCCTATAGCAAATTGACTGACTCTATTTAGCGTATTATGTAGTAAGGTCCAACTTTATTTAAAATAATATAAAGATTTGTATATTTAATTTTTAGTACGCCGACATCACCACCATCATGGTTATGGTGGTTATGGTTGGGGAGGAGGAGGCTGGTGGCCTTGGAATGGTTGGGGATGGGGAAATGGATACGGATATGGATATTACGGACGCCGTTAAAAATAATTTTTTGATGAAAAATATCTCAAGGAAAAATAAATGTGAACAAAAAATTTCAAAAATTGATTGAATTAATTTTTAATTGACGAAATACATGAATTATCTAATATAAATAATATTATGACTTTTTATAAAATTATGATTAAAATCTATAATTTTAAATAAAATTTTTTTGTTGTCTTGTTTATAATTAACACTTGGTCGAAATTTTCCTTAAAATAGCGTTCAGACTTGATAAGCAAGTTTCAAGATTAATTCTCTAAAAAATCTCTGTAGTACTATAACTTCTCAAATTTATGATCTGTGATTATAATGGTCTCAAATGTTTATTGATGGTCTCGGTGCTGAAAATTCGAATTTGAATAGTATTCTGATTTAGACAAAAAAAGGTCGTTAGAAACTTAAATTCGATCTAATCAAAATTAATCCAACAAATATTCGATTCGTCAGATCTCTAAGTCTCCAAACTAACTCTACATTAGATAATTATATTTTAATGTAGAGCTGATCTTGATCCATTGTTTAAAAATTCAAACTAATTCTCTTTCCCTCCAAGACCTGTCCTTTTATCTATATTTTATTCTTGTCTCAGTCTAGATTTATTTTCAAAAAAAATAAATTAAAGATCTTATAAGAATTGTTTACTAATTTTAGACACTTAACTTTTATAAATATTTTGAAATATATTTATTTATAAAATTTTTGTTTTAAAGTTTCTTATGATCTGATAAATAAGACTTTACTATTTGTTATTTTAGGTGATCATTTTTTCCAAAAAATAGTCTACAGCATTTAAAAATATTTTATTTATACAAAAATAATTCTTAATAATTAATAAAAATGGCCTCCAAATTATTTTTAATTTTTATTTTATTTTTTATTCTCAATATTATCCTTATTTTTAATGTAAATGCGATGGATGAACCACAAAATGATAGAGGCATTATTTTTTATTTTAATTTTATTTTATAATAAAATAATTATTTCAGCTCGCCGACATCACCACTTTTTCGGTGGCCCTGTCTTTGGCGGGTTTCCATTTGGCGGAATGGGATGGGGATGGTTTGGGCGGCGTTGATCATATCTTTTAGTGAATATGAATAAAATGTTTAAAAAATTTTATCCAAAAAATTTTGCTTAAATTTAATCGGACCTCACTATAAGCTACACCCTCGAAACTAAAAATTATATCTTATAATAAGTTGTATCTTGCATAGAAGTTAAGTTTATTTACTTAATGATGTGCATCGTGTCCTTCTCCACTCAAACTTATAAGTTGAATCTTGAATAGAGGCTAATATTAAATTCTTAAAAGGAATGTAACTTTTTTCTAGGCAGCTCCCAAGTGTCCAACAAAATTTTAAAAAATATAATAAATTGGGTGTATCTTAGAGGGAGGTCCATTATTTGATGACATAATTTTATATTATATTAATATTTTTTTATTAATTAATTTTTTTAATCTCTTAAATAAGCTAATGATAAAATTGTAAAATTTTTATTTAAATTATAAAATTTTATTAATTTAATAAAAATTAAATTTCAATTTGTTTATAAAACATTTTTATATATTTAAATTGTTCCGCATATTTAATGCCATCCGTGATGACCTCCTCCTCCTCCATGTATTCCATATCCTCCTCCGTGACCTCCTCCACTCCAATATCCGAAGCGTTTAACTAAAAAAATTATTTTAAATTCTAAAAATAAATGTGAAAACTTTGTTCTCCGCTTCCTCCTTCAAGTTGTGTTTCCATTTGTGCAAAAACAAGTCCTCCACCAATTATTAAAACGAAAGCGAGTAGAAAAATAATTTTTAAGGATTCCATTTTTAATTTGAAAATTTTTAAAAATATTTTTTGTAATTCGAATATGCTGTTGATTTTATATAATTTTGAATCTAGTGATTAATATAGTGAAGGAGCCATTATGGCGTTAAAATAGTTTAAGGGCGATGCTCTGATAAAAGGCCTGGCTCTATTAGTTCAATACCTTATACAAGCCCATCTGAGAGACCTTACATATGAAATAAATGCCCTGCCTCTACTAGAAGATACAACTGGTATCTTCATTTTTTGACTGGTAAAAGATACCCATCTAAAAGAACTCTATATAACGGCCCTCTTGATCTGACATAGCTTTCAAAGCAACAAACCGAGAGGTTCTATATATCAAGATTCGACTGTATGCTCGGAGAAATTATATAAATTGTTTAATTAAACAGATTATTAAATTATTAATAAAATTTTGGACTTTATATAGGAACATTTCCTCTTCATTATTATTTTTAATAAATAATTATATTTGCTATTTTTAGTTTTATTTTTATTTAGTAAAATTTTAAATTTAATTTTAATAAAAATAAATTGTTTACTAATAATTTTATTTTTGTTTAATAAATTAATTTAACTTTCCTATTTTCAAAAATAAATATTTTTAAGTTTCTTGTGATTTTTAAAAATATCTTTATGGTTGTTTTTGTTTTGATAAATTTGTTTTTGTTTCGATAAATTTGTTTTTGTTTATTAAAAATGAAAATACTAATGAGAAAATTATTACAAATAATTTTTTTAATAAAGAACGAATATTAGTAATTAATTTATAAAAATAAAATTAAAATATTGAGATAACGAGTATTATCGTTAATTGCTTGTTGAAATATTTAAATACCAATGAGGGTGATTATGTCCTGTTTATAAAAATCGAAGTGTTCCACGTTTCCGGTTTCTAAAGGCTTCCTAAATGTTCTGAGATTAAGTCTGTTTAACATAAGGAATTTAACATTTCTATGTCATTATCAAAATTTTCCTTTATTTTCATATTGGAGTAACCTATAGCAAAATTGAACTTCTTTGTACCAAGGGCGCCAGTATTCCGACCAATAATTTTAGAATTCTGGCGAAAGGCTGAAGGAAAAAAGACACACTTTCAAGACACACTCCTGGCCTGTACCGCCATATTTGGTAAGCTAAGTAATTTATTGTTAAATTAACAATGAAGCCTTGTCCTTTTTCTGAAAATTTTTTGAAATTTCTATTTGAATATTATTTGAATTAACTTTAACAATAAAGTATTCTAAAACAATTTTTGTGTTTATTGACAATTATTAAAGTGCTTCCCCTAATTGCATAATTTTGATTTAATAAATAAATTAATAATTCTGATGTAATAATTAAATAATTATTATTTTATTTTATTTACGTCAGGCTTATTAAATCGGATAAAAATTTTAATTTAAATTCTGAAAATTTTCCAAAGATTATTAAGATTCAATATTTTGTTAATTTATTAAGTATGCTTCAAAATTATTACAAAAAATTTATTTTAAATTTTATTCTATTTAATATTTTATTTAAATTTGTTTTTGTAGATGCTAAAATTATGGGTAATTTTGATAATATTTTTAAATTAATTTTTAAAAATATTTGAATTATTTATTTGATATAGCTTGATAGAGATTCGTGTATATTAGACTTAGTGCCCGAGACTTTATCAGGGAAATTAATAATATCTTAAAACAAAAAATACTTCGGACCTCAATGTAAACGATAACCTTGGAGATAAAAATTGTCTATGAGGGTTTCTTAAATTGAGATTATCGCTCATGACCCACTCCTCCCACCCCCAACATTCGGTGGCCAACCAAAGCTTTTCTTTTAATTTTTGTAAATCTAAGAGCCTGGGTCGGGTTTGCGACTTTCGGGTCTGAGTTTTAGCCGAAAACGTCGGAGGAGGATTTTTCTGAGGATAATATTAGTTTTTGTTGTATCTTAAAGTAAGGTCAGACTGAATAACATTTTATCAAATTTTTATTGTTAAATTTTAATAAAAAGGAAATAATCTACTTGTTAGAGATAGACGAATGAATCGTGTAAAAACAGCTTGTGCAGCTGCCGGTCTGATGTTGTCAGCCTGCGCAGCTGTAGGTTCTGGCGTAGGCACTTATTTAACTCTTTCTGAATTAAATAAAAGTAGAAACGAAAAAGTGGAAGAAAATGAAAATTCTAATAATAAAAAGGTAAATGAAAATTTAAAACTTCAAAACAAAGTCGAGGAAAGTTCTGAGAAGAAGCCTTACAAAACTAAATGGATACCCCCGAGACTTTGAATTTTCTTAAAAATAATTTTTTCTTTAAATTGAAGTATATACGTTCTAGTCATGAACTTTTAATCTGATTCAAGTCAGCAACCTCACTATAGAATAGACCCAATATTGGATACAATTCTAAATCGGTTCTCTATTCTATTGTTCTCTATTCTCTATTGGCCGATGAGTTAAGGGGCTGATTAGGCATACCGGTTCGTGGAGGATTTTCGGATATCCTGAGCCAAATCGTAAAACCATTGAGTCTTTAGTCTTATTATAAGAAACCATTAGAATACTATTTTCAGACTGTATATTATCTTAAAGTGAGGTCAGGGATGTCACATGTCTAAAAATTTTAAAAATCCAACCCTTATTTTTCTTCGCATGTGACTCCATTGTTGCGACTTGAAAATTAAAATAATTTTTAAATAAACATAAAATTTTTAAAGTAATTTCTGTATTTAAATTTTTATTTAAATAAATTAAATCTTTGAATTATTTTTTATACAACCAATAATTTAATTTTTTAAATTTAAATAATTGAATAATATGTCCTTATATAATTTAAATTTTTTAAAATTAATTTTAAAGTCTCTAAAATACCCCTAATTATTTATTTCAAGTAATTTTTTATTCAAAATTAATTTATTCCGCTTGACGTAAAAAACCTTGACAACATGTGTTTTATTTGAGATAAATATTTTTTTAATATTTGTATTAATTGTGAAAAACAATAAGAAAATTTTTAACTACGCAAATGAATTTGATAACTAATTAATTTATTTTTTTATTTTATTTAATAACCTTTGTGTTAATTTATAATAAATTTTTAAAAAAATTTCTAAGGTCGTTAAAATTATAATAAGTTATAATTTTAATTATTTATAATTAAATTTTAAATAATATTTTTAAATAAAATATTTTTTAACAGAATATTTTTCTATAAATAAGGCAACATTAAACGGCTTTGGTCAGAACAAGCTCGACGGCTTTGGTCAGAACAAGACCCTCTGAATGAAATACCCGCAAACGCGATTTTGCCGACCTCTAATCTCTATCTCCTCGTGTTGGATTGTCCTGAAATTTTTGTAGTACATTACAACACTACTGCAATAATTTCAGAACAATCCGATAACGAGAAGATAGTGAAGCTCAAAAAATTCAAGTGGGGATATAATTTCTTAACACTCTGTAACTTTTATCCTTTTTGAATTAAGCTAAAACTTAGACAAATAATAAAAAATTTAAATTAATTGTCTGGGAGGATACAAAAGATACATATTTGTTTTTAAATTTTTTTCTTGTTTTCATGACTAAGTTTTTAATAAAAATGAAAATAAATAAACAAGAGTAATTAATAATTTTAAAGGTGTTTTTTGTAAGAAAAAATTTAAAAAAATTAGAAAATCAAAAATTAAAAACAAAAACAATCCTTTTTGTATTTTCTTAGACATTTTCACAATTTAAATTCAAAGAAAAAAGCATTTTTAATTTAAAATTCACTCGTATTTAATGAAAATTTCTCAAAAAGATATAAATATTTAAAAATTTAATTAAAAATTTTAATTTGATTTGTGTTCGTGGAAATTTTATATTTTGTTTATACTAATGAAAATTTTGTTTTTCGTACACCTTTGAATTTTATTATAAATATTTTTCTAGAATTTTTTTAAGAATATTTTACAGTATAGTATAATTGACTTATTATATGTAGTTACATCTATACTAACTAAAATAATCGCATTAACTCGAAAAGATTTTTGAGGACAATAATCTAATTATTTTTTAATGATTAAGTACATGGCGAAGTTTTCTTTTGTATAATTTCTGTCATTTGCCAAAATATTTTTATAGAATAAAACTGTGGATTTGGAGGGGAAAACACCTAATCACCCGACATCCCTTCAAATCCCTTGATTTTCCTCATCTGCTTTAAGAAGCCGCTTTCCATCGGCTTCTTGGCCTTCCATAATTCTTAAGATTTTTTGTTTCCGGCGCTGAAATTTTGACGATTTTTCAGCGCGTTTTCGTTAAACAAAGAAATTATGGATACCCATATCCATTTTCGTCACGCTTTTGAGTCCCCTTCAATTTATTTTAATTTAAATAATTTATTAATGTTCCTCATTAATTAATTTAATTATTTACAGATGTCAAATATAAACTTAAATTGTTTATTGGTAGAACAAATGATAAAAGATACAGTTTATAGTGTTGCCTGTTGGTTCAATATTTTTATTATTTTATTCATTCTTTTATTAATCTTTATTTTATTTCGAGAATATTCTAAATCCAAAATATCTTTGCATTGTAATTTAATTGTAAATTTTAATTTTTAATTAAAAATAAAATTTATATTTAATTATAGATATTAATAGCTAATGCCGTTGTTTATTATCTCATTTATTCAATTCCTACTCTTCTAATTCTTTTACGTTTTAAGGTGAAATTTTTTTAATTTTTTGTTGAAATATTCTCTATTACATTATAAGAGACTTATTGGGGTTGAAAACATTTTACCTTATAATGAGACATTTTAAGAGATAAAATATCGCTTGGTCCTAAAGATAAGTATTTCTTTATTGGTGTAACGTATAGTGAAGTATCGTTCGAAAATTTTTAATTTGGCTGACCACTGGGATATGGAAGCCTCATTATGGAACTTAGAAACATCAATATACAATTTTTAGCCTCAGGAGTATACCTTTAAGAGATACGTCTCGATAGCCGTGAGCCCTCTCTTTCAATAATCTAATACTCCGAGTAAAATCTAGCATCCACGAAGCCCTAGTATCGTTCGATTCACTCGCCGAGTTATCAGAAAAACGTAAGTTGATGGAGTTGACTAGCAATCGCTCTAGCCTTCCCTCACCTTTCAGTAAAAGGTCTTTTCATAATACTTTAATATTCTATTAACAAATATTTATTCCCAATTTTAAGTATCTCGGATTTACTTATAAAGATAATTGTGAATTATTAACACCTATTTGGCTTGTAATTTTTTCTGTTTCTCCAAATTATTTTTACTTAATTGCAAATACTGGCGTTCATTTTCTTATAATGTTGGAACGTGTTAGAGCAACAGTTTGTATTTGGCAATATGAAACTAAGGGAAAGATATGTGCGATTCGTGGAACTATTGTTGTTGTAAGTCTTTTTATGGAAAATCTCTGGCCATTAGTCTTGCCAGAAATTAACAAATACCAAGCTGAAGCTTTATGCCATTTTCTTCTTGATACACCCATTTCCTGTTTATGTTTATGTTAAAAATAATTTATAACGTGGTCTATTTTTTAATTCAAAGTAAAATTTTGAGTAAGAATTTGCAGGAAATTAAGCAACTACTCGAACGAGCAATTTGCGATTCACTCGAGGATGGTCGCTGGGGAACATTGATCGCTGGGGAACACCGTTAAGACAGATTCGACGAGTAATTACACAGCTTTTCCTTTTTACTCGCTTTTCTCCGCAGATACTTGATTCACCTGATCCTTATTAATCCAAAATTTTCAAATAAAGCTTCTAAACTTTCTAAAAAATTAAAATTTACTCAAATTATTAGTGGACATTGTCTATTGTATACACAATCTATGTCATCTTATCTGCACTAGCTGATACAGATACCTTTGGACAACCAATGGGTGTTGTTTATTTAACATCAAAATATAATGCAACAATTATTCTTTATACTTATTATTTAATTCTTTTTATTGCTACTATTACTACAATTTGTGATTTTGTTATTTATCGCATAAACAAGACTTTTAAGAAGAGGTTTTACAATTGACTTATGTTATCTCTCTTTACCTCACCCCACCCCCCCCCCCGTTACGTGCTATCCACCGGGAGTGAAATAGAAGGAAAGATGGGTTCCAGAGAGATTGGTTGCCTCTTGGGTTTGATCCCTTGTCTCCGGTGACAGAGATTCCCTAAGACATGGGGGTGTCCTTCACCAGAGCTTCGTAACCCATGTAACCCAGCATCTTTTGAGAACAACCCCGAACCATGAATGCCGAACCCAAGTTACAACGAAACTCAACTGCTAATTTCTCTAATTAAATTATTTAACATTTTAAAATTTATTTTTTAAAGAAACAAAACAAGCTTCACCTACTCTCTTAGTGCTAATTATCAACTAAACGAAAATTTACTTGCTATGCGTTTCATTTTACCGTTAGATGCTTTTTATGCTCTATTTTTTGGACTTTATTTAATTAGTGTTGCTGCGCTTAGAATTTATAGAGAAAAGTTGGGTGATGTAAATTACATTAGTTTTTACTGCTTGGCAACTATGGTGAGGATTTTATTTTTTAAAAGACCCCTACTAGATACACCTAAATTTAGGATACGTTTTCAAATTTTGTTTAATTATTGAAAGTAAGATATCTGAAACTCGAAACCCTTTTTTCGACTGAATTTCGAAACTAGATCGAAGAAATCCGACAAGTCCATCCTATGATCAAGTCATAAGTCCATCAAAGTCATAAGTCCATCATAAGTCCAACAAGTCCATCCTACAATCCATCCAACTATGAACAATCCCATTCCTGATTAGGTGTGAGACTGCCTAAGTGATACCCCATATTTAATGAACATCTTATTAGAAGGTACCTTTTTCCAACCCCAAGGTGTATCTGATAGTAAAGTGAGGATTACTACAATTTTTAAAGTAATTTAATTTTTTAGTTACCATTACTCCACTCATTTATAACCTTGTTCATCTACATTTGTTTTCTAAAAAGAATTCAACGCAGAAAAATTTTAAAAATAAGTCCATTAGATCAAACAGGACCGTTATATTTTAAAGAACTTAAAAAACAGTGGAATTCAAAATAATTTTGAATTTGATACTTATTTTTAAATTTAGTATAGATTTTTTTCATAAAATTTTTTAGTATAGTGTCTTTTGACATTTGAAAATTTTTAAAAGGTTGGATATTTTTGCTATAATTAGGCCGGTGGATTTTCTATAAAATTAATCAAGATCAGCCCATAAATCCCTCTGAATTGAGTCGGTTTTTTGATTTTTAGAGATTGTAATTTATAGCAGTTTCAAGGGTTATTTTAATATCCGCCATTGTGGCATCGCCAACTTTTGTCTATATGGTTTGCATGAAAAAATTCTGCCAGATGGTAAACCAATTATTTATTAATTTCAAAAATAAATTATTTAAAAAAATAAAATAAATAAATAATGGCTGATATTTAACACCCCCAACTGTCAAATGGCTTATATTAAAATACGCCCAGCTTTATTCGGTTTACTACTGCCGTTATAACTTTTTAATATAACTTTCCTTCCTATTGTTGATTAGATATATGTAGTCCTGCCAAAATAAAATTTAATAAGTAGCAGGAAGCGGAATCTACACAGGATTAATTTGCATTATTTCTCAGAAAATAGTACAATTTCTTTCATTTACCATTGTTATTAAATTAACACGAATTTTTTCTATTTACTTTTTTGCCATTTAAATACTCGTCAACTAATGGGTTTTAAGAATAATAAATTGTCGTAACACTAAAATTAATTTAATTTATGGGAAAGCTCATAAGGAAAAGCCAAGTCATTTGGTAGTGCTAGCCAACCTCCGACGCTTTAATTGTACTCCTTTCTTTATTAAAATTTTCTAGTTAAATACGCATTTAAAAAATATTTTTTATTACTTCAAAAGCTAGGCAATTTGTTTAACAATTTAAATATTTTATAGACACCCTAGTCATTAATTTCCACAATTTATTTGAAAAATTTTTGTTACAAAATTTATTTAATCCCGTTAGCTTTGTTCGCGTTCGTCTTTTAAAAATTATTTTATTTTAATTTTCTTTTGAGGTTAAAGATTTTTTATTGTCTTGAAACACCATACCATGAATTATAGAAAAATAATTTTGCCCGTTTCTACCCTAAACACATGCCATTTTTTGTTTGAGCTAATAAATATTTGAGTAAAAAATATTTTAATAACACATGCCATACATTTTAAATACACACTAGATGAAAAAATCTTTAAAATATATACCTTATAATTTATTATTAATAATTAATAATTATCTTTTATTTATTCCAATTACCTATACCTATATAGATATGTATTTTCGAACAGTCGAACCTCAGTTAAATACCAACTTGGGGCGAAAAAATCTTATTTAATAGTATATTTAGTTTGTTAGACGGACTTCCCCTGTTGGCCTACCTAATTTAAAAAAATTTAATACCCTTTAAAATTAACGAATTTTTAAGGGTATTAAGAAAATTAAAATTTATTTTTGGATAAATATTTAGATACTTGTAACGTGCCGGCCTGGAAAATAAATTCCAGATTTTTGGAAATGCATGCTCTTTGCTATAATTAGTTATAAATTAGTTAATAAGGAAGGATATAAAAAATTATTCATTAATCTTAACAAGCCAATAATTATGCTTTTTATTTATAAAAAATTTTAATTGATGTTCAAAAAAATTTTTGAAGCTCGCCCAATAGATCTCGTCCAACACTAATAAGCTATTTCCTTAGAGCTTTTGTTTCCAAAATGTTTACTTACGCCTCTCTATTTTTTTTAATTTTATGGTTTATAATTGTAATATTTAAATTGAGATATTCTACAATTAATTATATGTAGCCTCTGAATAAAATAAATATAATTTTAAAATAATTCTTATTTATAATTTTTAATTAAGCTATACCTCCATGTTTGTAGGAATATTAGTAAATTTTTCCCAATTTCAGATTTTTTGGTTCAATTGAATAATTCTAAAAAATTTTATGTCACCATCTAGCCAACTCAATCTAACATTCTTTGGCAAAATTTTATAATATTTGATTAACTCATTCGTGAGATACACAGTTTTTTCAAGTGTTGCTATACTTCCTCCGTGCAGCGCTTTAGAAATATTTTTTCTTAAAAAATTTTTTTCTAAAAATTTAAAATGTCATCTTCAAATATCACAAATTTAAACTGTTTATTAATTGAAAATCTTTTGTTAAATCCCCTTTTTGGTTTAATTACCTGGGTTCAATTAATTATTTTATTTATTTTGTTCACATCTTCTGCAGTGCTTTTTCGCCAATTTAGCATAGCTAAAATACCTTTACATTCAAATTTGACGGTAATTTAATTAAATAAATTTAATTATTTATTCTCTTTATTTTAAAGCTGTTAGTATTTAATGTTATTATTTTTTATTTAATTAATGCGGCTTTCTGGACAGCTAATTTAATTCGGTACAAGGTGAATTATTTAATAATCCTTGTAAAATTTTATTTTTTGGAGGTATTAGAAAAGAAAAAATATTAGAGGAAAATATAAGTCGGGACGTGAAAAATCGTTGAGAATGGGACTGATTTTAGTAATTAATTGCCTCGCTAACTCAGACGGTGGAGCATAACATAGTAGTGATCGAGGCACAATAACTCCTGGAAGCTCACAGGACTCCTGAAAGATCTCTTCTCTCTCTCTTACTTTATGGTAAAAAAGTGAATTTATTGCTCTAGCGATAATTTTAACGATCGAAAATCTCAATTTTAACAACTATGCTTTTTTACCAGGTCTCGGTCTCATCTTCAATTGGCAGCTAATGGGGAATCCTCATCCGGAACCTATCCGAGATCAAAATTTTACTCTAATCCTGGCTGTCGGAATTTCCAAATGGTTTATATACCTAGTTGAGTATTTCTGCGGATATACTTAACCTTCGACATTAATAAACAAAATTTTAAGATATTAGTTTATACATATTCTGATAATTGCAATTTATTAACGTCTGTTTGGCTTGCCGTCGTTCTAATTGCTCCAAATTATTTTTATTTAATTGCAAATACTTGCATTCATTTTTTAATTATGTTGGAGCGTGTTCGTGCAACTATTTTTGTTAAGCATTATGAAATGGAAGGAATAAAATTTACTGCTGGAGGAATTATTTTTGTGGTACCATCTTTTTTCTTTGTTCCAATATCACTATAAGATATCGCAACTAGATAACTTTTAGTTTAAGAGATACCTGTTAATTTAATCATGCCTCTATATAATAACACCCCATAAAAGACCTCACTATAAAACGGCCCACTAGATGCCTTTTGTTCTAAATACGACTAAGGCCGAAAATTTTCCGTGACTCAAGATCAAGACCAAGACTAAGACCGAAAAAACCCGATAAAAGTCTTGAGTCAAGACTTAAGACCAAGAGTCTTGGACAGCTCTAACTTTATTATAGATACACCTCATTTTAAGAAAGATTCTTTTAAATATAGTAGGCCACTAAGCGAAGGGGCTGTTTAAATGATACACTTATTTAGATAGACCTCATTACAAGCTAATACATATTTTTAGACCAAAGAGTTTATCTTATAGTAAGGTCCAACTTTATTTTCTCACATAATTTAAAAAATTTTCAATTATTCTTTCAGTGGATTTTATCAATTAGCTACACAATTTATATAATTTGTTCAGCCCTAGCTGATCAAGACGCCTTTGGTCAATCCTTGGGTATTGTAGCATTGACTTCTAAATATAATGCAACAATAATTCTGTGTTCTTTTTATACCACACTATTTATATGTGTTGTTATTACTTTTTGTGATTTTTTGGTTTATAGAGCTAATAAAAGAATTAGAAGGAAGTAAGTTGATAATGACAATTTTTATTGTTGGTTTTGATTACCCAACTAGTTAATAAAAAATAATACCATTGGTGCATTATCCTTATCATTCCTACTCCAAACATTTATACCTCGAGATCATATACCGTAAATCTCTTATAATTACTCTTGGTAATTTTTTTCGATCGTTCGATAGAGGGGATAATTAATAGGGTGTACTTATTCTAATTTATTTTAGAAACAATAATTATACATATTATTTCTAAAGTGGATTTTTTTTCTATTTTTGGCTGGAGGGGGTATTTAATAGAATGGCTCGAAATGAAACCTAATCCAAATAAAATTTTGAAACTCTATTCGAATTTTTTCTCAAACATTGAATTCCCTGCTTTGATGATGCCATCTCCTTGCGTCATAAACGGGAGTCAAGTTCAACTCATATATTCTAAACTTTATTTTCTAGAAGTAGATGTGAAAAACCAGATATTGCCCCAACATATTCATTAAGTGCTAATTACCAGTTGAGAGAAAATATTTTTTCAATGAGACTTATTTTGCCATTAGACGCGGCATACATTATCTTCAACGGTATTTATATGACTGGAGCTGCTATATTAAGAATACACCGTAATGAAATGTATGTAGAGCAGTATACTAGCATCTACTATGTTTTTATGACGGTAAATTTAAAATAATCTTTATCAAGGTTTGGAGTAGAGGCAGGAATTGGGAAGGATTCAATATTCGAAAATTTTATTTTTAATCGAGCTCCAGGGACGTTATTATGAAATCGAGATGGGTATACCTGGTTAATCTACCAGGTTCCTTTGGTAGATCCCCAATCTCTGAGGGTTAACCTTTATTAAAAAATCGACTCAGAACTCAATGATTAACCTTAGCTCCTACCTCGAGGTAAATTAGCTCTTACTTTGATTTTATAATACCGTCCCAGGTTATCGTGAAATTCATTATTTATCGTTAAATTTAAGCACACTTTTGAACCAAGATCTATTATTATTTTTTTGTGTCCGCTACAAAATTATGTTTTAGAATTCCTTCTGAAATCATAGTTTAGGGTTCACTTTTTTTTAATTTTTCCATTAAGTGTAATTTCAACATATCTCCATGGATACAAGAAAATAAAGCAATAAATAAATAAAATAATTTCTAGTTTCCACTTCTACATTCAGCCATAACATTGTTAATTTATATTTGTTTTGTGAATCGAATTAAAGAAAAAAGAATTTTGAAAATACAACCTTTAGATAGATCTGGACAGTTATATTTTAACGAATTGAGGAAACAATGGAACACAAAATAAAATTTAGATTTTTAACTCTAATTTAAATTTATTTATATTTCTCATCTTTCTGTAGATACTAGTTATTAAACTGAATAAATCGAATCATAAGTAAAAAAATTAATCACGTTGGGAAGGTATTTATTTGGCCCACCGCTGGGTAGGTTAATTAATCTAGGGAGGGTACTTAATTGAATAAATACTTTATTTATCGTAGCAACTGCATAACGTTAAGATTGTTGAGCCTTAGGACATCTGGCACTTATCTTAGTTACCTAACGGATATACCCGTAGGTTCCTAAGACGAAAACCTAACGGATATAGATGAAAATCTAACGGATATACACAGATTAAAACGTCGGAAAGTGAGGGAAGTTTTTCAAAAATATTTTCATCCAAATGGGAATAATTTTTAAATTTTTTTGATAATTCATAAACCTACTACTTATCTTAATTTTTGAAATATTATTTAGATTTTATTCAGTATTTATAAATTAATTAAAAATAGGTAAAATTAAATCTGTTAAAATAAATATCCAAAATTTTTAAAACAATTTTACATTTTCCTATCCCGCTTTTTAATGTTCTAAAATTGAGGTTATCATGTTCTTAAGGGATTAACAATCGGCTTCACTTTTTTGTTGTCAGCATCTTCTTCAGCAGAATATGGGGGAATATGAATTGGTGGAAGGCCTTCAGCGATTTTCAGATTATAGCCCATTGAAGCTGAAATTTTTGCGAAGTACTACAGTAGGACCTCACTTCAAGTCACTTTGGGGCTAAAAATGTTGAGCCCTATAATGTGGTGTTTGTCAAATAGAGGTTATTAAGAACGAGAGACTTAATCGAAAAGAGAATCGACTGAGATACTCGCCTGTCTCTCTTATCCATTAAGGCATGTATATTATAGTAAGGTCCTACAGTAATCCAAAAGATTATTATAACTCTAAAAATTTTCTAAAATTTATTCTTTAATAAATACTTATAAAATTAAAAAATAATTTAATTATTTACGCGCTGATGCGCTATATCCACCACCATAACCACCACCCTGCATCGAACCAAAACCTCCAGATCCACCTCCTCCCATACCCATTCCTCCTGAATTAATTTAAAACATCTTAAAATTTAGTTAAAATAACTACCTCCCATATCACCGCCTGAACCACCTCCACCGCCAATTCCACCCATCCCCATTCCTCCTCCTCCATTCATATCTCCACCACCCATAGACATACCACCACCCATTCCTCCGTCGGGCATGCCACCTCCGGACATTCCTCCACCTTTTGAGGAAAATTTAATTTTAATTAGGGATAGGTGAGAAGGGATTTAATGCCAAAAATTATTGTCTAAGACAAATTTTTTCGGACAGATCCGGATTTAAAAAGAATTCTTCTTCACTCACCATATCCCATCCCCATTCCTCCACCGCTCATTCCCATATTTCCATCAGGCATACCACCTCCCATTCCCATTCCACCTCCCATCATTCCACCACCACCACCCATATCTCCCCCTCCCATCATTCCTCCACCGCCGCTCATCATTCCACCGCCTCCATCAGGCATTCCACCACCCATTCCTTCAAAAATATTTTTAAGCTACTTTAGCAACCAACATGTTATGTATCGACTGCGGTGTGTCCGATACTAACAGAAAGACTAACTAACAAACGAGGTTTATCACAAGGCAAACAATACAATAGAATAAGCGAGACTATGCGTTGGCTGTAGCTGTAGACTAACTGACTGACTAACTGGCGACTAAGGACTGACTCTAGACTGACTCGGTAACTCCCTGACTACTAAAAGGCTTCGCCTTTTATACTAAGCACGCCACCCTAACACCTCCCTTCTTTAATTAAGTCGGGACTATGTTTCCGACTTTTCCGACTTTCCGACTTTTCTCGACTAGACTTGGTGGACTTTAAATACTACTAGCCAACACAAACAAAACATTGAAAATACAAAGGGCCAAAATACAAAGTGAGCAACAAAAAGGGGGAGATACAAAAACAAAATTTACAAAACAATATTATCACAATTTTATTTACTTCCTATTTACATCCCATCTATTTCCGATCATCTCCCGTCTTCGTGCTCGCGTACATTGGCTCATCTGTTTGTGTGCATCCTTCGCTTTCAATCTAAAATTTTCAAGAATTTGACTACGAATTGAACTTTCCTTAGTTCTTAGACTATCTCTTGAATCTGACTGGCTCCCAAATGACTTCATCGACTCTAACTTTCTAAGGTCCCATTCTTTTCTAGTGACTATCGTATTCAACTTCGGGACTTCGACTTTACATATCTCTCCGACTTTACACCGAATTGTCCCTATCAAGCAGACTATTTTGCCCTTTTTATTCTCGTTGCAGACTATGACTTCGTCGTTTTCTTTTAACTGACTAGACATTCTCGAATAAATAGACTTTTCCGAATAAATAGACTTCCTCGAATCTTGACTTGACTGACTTTTGCTACTTCTTTGACTTTTCGACTTTCGGCCCTTTTGACTAAGACTCTTTTGACTATACTCTCTTAACTTCGGCGTTTCCACCGTCAGACAATGTGGTCCTGAATTACTAGAATTGACTCTCACATGATTGACTACTGGACTATTGCCCTGGCTCAACCATTTCTTTGGTTTCCGGCAGTTTCGACTAATATGTCCAATCATGCCACAATTGTAACACTGACGTGACTCTCGACTATTGACTTGGCCTTCTCGCTGCCATGACTGATTTCTAGACTTTCTGAATTGAGCACTTTGACTATGTTCGACGCGAGCAACGTTATTAACGTCAACGTAATATGCAGGTTCGATCTTGACTTTTGGTTGACTATCGAACATTCTGGCCTCCGACTTCATTGCGAGATAACTGCGACATTCTTCTAATAGAATTTTCAGACTACACTCTTCGGTCTTCGAATAGCGTTCCACGAATTTTAGACTGATCTGCCGCAAATCGTTCATCTCTTCTGGAATCCCGGCAATGAATATGAGGATCTTGACTTCCTCGACTGACAAGGCCATTTCTGCCTTCTCGCATTCAGAATTGACTAAATTTCCGAAATCTAAGACTTTCTCCGGACAAGGGCACTTTAACTTCATGACTTCAAATCGCCTGACTAACTTCGACCGTGGGTCACAAAATTCTTTTTTTAACTCATCGACTAAACCTTCGAATTTCATTGACTCCAACTTCTGGGGCATCAACTTCTGTGAAATCTTTGCATACTCGCAAGCCCCTAACTTCGTGACTAACAATCTGACTTTGACTTCTTCGGCTAATGACTTTCCGTCGAATTCGAAAAACGACTTATTCTTATCATACCAAGACTCGAATGTGACTCCTCTCTCAATGTCTGCATTGAATTCTCCGACTAACGATTGTAATTTCCAATACAACTCCGATGACTGCTTTTCACTAGAATCTTCGGCTCTAGGATTGTTTCCAATCAATCCTTTAACTAACTGACTAAACTGCTGACTGATCTGTTCAGATTGAGCCTTGAGAATTTTCTCCAATTCGTCTGCTCTCATCTTGACTTGACTTGCTTGACTACTTGAACGAATTACAAAATAACGACTTGACTGTTCGAATTCGACTGTTCGACCGCGCCACTGTTATGTATCGACTGCGGTGTGTCCGATACTAACAGAAAGACTAACTAACAAACGAGGTTTATCACAAGGCAAACAATACAATAGAATAAGCGAGACTATGCGTTGGCTGTAGCTGTAGACTAACTGACTGACTAACTGGCGACTAAGGACTGACTCTAGACTGACTCGGTAACTCCCTGACTACTAAAAGGCTTCGCCTTTTATACTAAGCACGCCACCCTAACACAACATTTACCTCCTCCACCCATCATCATACCACCACCTCCCATATCACCACCACCGCCACCTCCCATACCTCCTCCACCCATTCCTGGATCCCATTGAGAACTAACACTTTTAAGCGTAATAATGCTTAGGCACATAGTAAATAATGTGAAAAACATTTTTTCAATTGAAATTAAAAATGAACTAGAAAATTTCAGAAAAATTTTTGTAACCCTTAAGAAGATTAGTTCCTAGAAAAATGGGCAAGAAGGGTTCTTCGATACTTTTGAAGTTTGTCCTAGGTAATCGGCTGTGCAGAGTCCGAAACTGAGTTCAAATTTTATTTATTTCAAATCCCAGACCCGATTTTAAATCCCACCCCAATCCCAATCCAACCTCCCCCCCCCCCCCAATCTGACCAGGTCGAATTTGGATTAAAATTTGTAAACTATGATAACGAAGGCCATTCTGAATCGTCTCTCCAGGCTGAGTGAATAACTAAAATATATCGAGAGAGCACTTCTTGCTCTTTGTTTTAGAACCAATGTACTTAAGGATTACCAAAAAAGTTTTGTTTAATGAACAATTTATAAGGAAATATTAATTTTTAACTTAAAGTTTTAAGAAATTTTCTAAAAAATCCAAGAAAGTTCTAAGAAATGGACAGCAAATGAGCGGACACCAAATAAATTTACTTTTAAATATATTAAAATACAAAGGGAGAATAATAGATTCCCGAAAATATTATTTTCCTTTTTACATTAAAAATAGCCAACAAAAAATAGAAACATTATTAAAACATTTGCAAGTTCGGGAAAATAAAGAAAATGCTTTTAATAATAAAATTATTAAATCTACTACTAGTTTTCTTTGTTTTTCAAAAATTTTAACAAAAAAAGGAAAATTTTTTTTGTTTTATTTTTGGAAATAATTAAAAGACGAATTTTTAGAATTTTTTACTTTATTCGTAAAATATTCAGCAGTCGGGATTTTATTTTTAACCCTCCATGTCCTCCAGATTACGTATTCTTTAAAGAGGGAAATTGTTGCATTCAAATTTCCTTGCCAGAGAAAAAACCATTAACTTGGAAAGAAGCTAGTGAGGAAGCGAAGAAGAATGGGGCTCGAATGGCTTCCATTCATTTTAAAAAAGAAGATGATTTTATAAGAGATAAAAAAATAATTTTTGGATAATAATGACTTGGATCAATTTAAAAATTAGATCTTGTGGAAAAACAACCAAAAGGAGAGGGTAAAGACACCAGGCAAGACTTAAATCCAATCAACCTAATAAAAATAATGTGAGAGCTAAAGTGATATGTGCTAATGAGGAGGCAACTGGAAAGAAAGGATGGCTTAGAAATGGAGTAGATAATAACCCAAAATTGATCTTCGTTGAGGAGGTAAAAATGAGAAAAACAGAATATTTTTGATTTTTCCAATTTCAGGCACATTGTGAACAACAGTCGAGTTAGATAGACTTGATTAAATGTGAATTTTGATAATTTTTTAAAAATAATCTTTAAATTTTAAATAAATTTATATGTTAATTTTTTCATTGACCTTTGGTTATTTATTGAGGTAAAAGGCAATACATATCTCACTAGATAATTTAAAAAAATTTTCCGATTTTTTTCGACTTTTTCGAATTTAATTCAAAATATGACCTAGCAATAAATTTTTTGAATATACTTCATAAATCAATGGAAAATTATTTTTGAGAAGCATGAGAAAATTCCCCAAAACTATTTTATCTGCCATTGATAATGTTTTGAACAAAAACGAAGGCACACATGAAGAATTGAGGAGAAATGAATTTGCGTCATTTCTTTTGAAGATGGGTCATCTGAACTTGCCACAACCCAATTTTAAACCAAAATATTTCTCCTCCCATTTTCCCATATTTTATTCAAAAATTAATCCTTTTATTGATGGAGAGAATATAAGTGCCTCCGCAGTGAATTATTTTACTTCTTCGTCTTTTATTTATACAATTTCTAAATTTTAGTAAACACATGTCTCTTTAATCTATAATAATTTATTATTTTTTATTTAAATTTTTATGTCAAATTTTCGATTGATTTAAGTTTAACCCCTTTAACTTATCAAGATAACAACTTTTTAATGTCCAAGTACAACTGGACATGGAAATACACTAAAAGATAGCGAAAACTCAAAATTTTCGACTTATCAATAAAAAATTTATCGTTGATAAAGCTTCGAAAATGCAATTTATTTAAAAGATCTAGATTTTATATTTTGTACCGAATTTTGTTTTTATCAATCTGCCGAAAATAGGGTTGGGGCCCGATCCTATCAAGTCCGAAATATCGTGTCGGGCCTTGAATTTCGGTCCGAAAAATACTCGGTCGGGCCGGTCCGATTTTTGGAATATTGTAGTTTATGTAATTCTCCATCCAGTGATGAACCGTACTTTCGATAATATAATTTGCAATAGACATTTTGTCGCGAGCCACATATTCATCTTTTAGTCTTACTGTATTTCCCCTATTTATTAGATTAAAGACGTTCATCTAATCAGACTTAAATTTTTTTTCATTTTTAGTTGAAATTTTTATTGTTAAATTCTGAAATATGAGCGGAACTAATGAAGATTCGTTTGATTTTCCTGAATTTTTGGAGAAGGAGAATTGTCTTCCGGCTTCTAATTCTTCAACAACTTCATCTGTTTTTGGAGTATTTTTTAATTTAATTTTTTGTGAAGTAAAAACCTTCCCTCTTATTCAGACTCTGACAAATGCTCATTTTTTGCAAAGCACTTCTCAGCAATCAGCTGAGAAAATACAAAAACCTGAATGTTTGAAATGGTCCTTTTTCTTTTTGAATTTTTTGGCGATCCGAAAGGGATGCCGGCATCGAATTTTTCCTTTTATCCTCGAAAAGGAAAGAAAAGTTAATTTTACGGTTGCAGTATAGTATAATGGCGGTATATTTGACGAGCTAGTCGAAAGGTACCACTCTTTTTTCCGGAGATGCCTGTGGACCGAGATATAGGTACTCAAAAATCGAAAAACATAGGAGGGAGTAGGCTGAATTTTGGTATCAAAATTTGATTTTTTGAATGATAGCTCATTCGAAAGAGAAAGAGCTACTCGAACTAAGAGCATTCCTTTCGGATATAACCAATTTGGCCAAATTTTTAAAAATTTATTTCTAAATAGCTCTCATAATCTACGTAAAAGTGGAAGTCGTGCCATTTCCCCAATTATAGAACCATTTCGAGAAGATATGGATAAACTTGTCAAGGACGGAACAAGTGACAAAATTGTTCAAAATTTGGTTACTCGATTTGAAAATTTTTTTGACGTAAAAATATATTTTTTTACATTTTTTAAAAAATAATTTAAAGTATTTTGAAAGAAAACAATACCAATTAAATGCAAATTGGGAAAATTTCCATAAAGAGATGGCTAAGTTTAATCAACAAAAAATCCATGAATGGGCAAAAATGGTAGATATTCGGTTTGGTCTTCAAAGTGATGAATATAAAGCAAAGGCAGGAAAAGATTTTGATAAAATAAAAGAGTTGGAATTAGAGGTCTAGTTAAAATTTGATTAAAATTATTTCATTTAAAGCTAATACATGCAAAAATTAAATTATTGGAAGGAGAAGTAGATGCCTTTGGAAAAACATTTAAAGAGGATAATTGGAGAATTAATGATTTTAGTGAAATTTTGGATAGTAGAGAGGTCTTTTCAGAATTTTACTCAAATTTATATGCTTAATTTGTAGCATTACTGCTCCCAATCTGTTGATGAGCCTGTAAATTTATTTAATTCTCTTACACAAATTTCATTAAACCAAAAATTTGAATTACCTTCAGAAATGGTTGATTTCAAAAATTTATTCTATTAAGTATTTTTTAAGGTATTTACAATGTATAAATTGACTGAAAGAGGTAAAGCATATACATTTAAAAATGGAAATGAAGAAATTGTTGTTACTGAACTTTGTGGATGTGAGAATCAATATTGCCTTTTATATGAATATCCAAATAAATTAATTTGTGGAAATGGACATTTAGGGAAGCATAACATCAAAAATTTTCGTTGGACAACAGTTCCTCAATTGCCAATGTCAAATTTTAATATGACAAAAAAAATTGAAGTAAATTTTTATTTTAAAACTGAAAGTATTTAAAAAATTTTTTTAACAAGTTTCATTAATAGAATACTTTCTCCACATTGATAATAGTATCATTTAAAAGCGCTCTTCAAGCTTGGTCGAATAATACCAACATCGGCTAGATCTGATGATTTTTAACAAAATTATCTGGCAATGAAAGGGAATAAAATAAACGGTCATAATTTTGTTTATTCAAGTTAGATTTCGTTGATTTTAATGTCACCAACTCAGCTTGAATGGCTCTTTCGAATGATAATAATTTATCATAAAATGAGAAAAAACTAGGAAAAAATAATAAGGAAAATAGTGTGGCCTGAATTCCAAACTATTACCCCCACATTTTCCTTCCTCAAAGTATTTTAAATGGTCAGGTTTAAGGTTTAAACTGTATTACCAACCCTACTCTAATTTGAGGAAGGAGAAGAGGGATCGGTAGTAAAAATTTTTTAGTAAAAATTTTTAAAATAATTTTTATTATTACTTATAGATTAATTTTGTTAAAGAAAATAATTTTTATCAAATTATAACAAAAACTGAAAATATTATTAAATTTTATCCTTCTGGTCAAATGGAAGTGGTTTGGAATAATGGGGATGAAACAATAATACTTCCAGATGGAGAAAGGCGTGAATTTCTGCTTCGTAAAGAGCCTAATTATCATTTGGAAATGTTTTTTTTTTATTTTTTTAATTAGATTATTTTATAATTTAAAGTTATGAAACAACTGGAAAGGCTTTTCGTTTTAATTCATCAAATAATTGGCAAACTGAAAAATTTATTCCGGATGTTAGAAGAATGTCTGTTCGACCAGATGGGTCCTTTTCTTCATTGTTTAATAAGGTATTGAAGGAAACTAATATCGTATTTCTTCTAATAGTGCGACTCTCTCTATTAGACCGGCCACTTCTAATAAACCGACCTTTTAGAGGATGTTTGAAAAATAAACCGACCGGTCGCACTATTAGGAGAAATACGGCAATTTAGAAATATCGATGGAAAATAATTTATTTTTTAAACAGACACAGAAAAAAACTGAAGAGTCTGATGAATCCTATTTACAAATTAATGGGACAGATTTTAAGGTTTTTCTCTTTTTTAAATTTAACTTGTGTAGCAGGGAACGCGCCGACAGAAAATCAAATTCCCGATTTTCGGGAATCGTGAATTCACGAAATTTTCGAATTCACGATTTTCGTGAAACGGGAATTCACGAGCCAAAAATCGTCGTGAATTCACGATTTTCGGGAATCGTGAATCGGGTTGGCGCGATCCCTGTTGTGTAGTTTAATAAAACATAAGCTATTACAAGAATGTCTGATACTACAAGAAATTGTTCATTACCATTTATAAGAAAAAAATAGAAATATAGGCGCGTGACTGAACTGCCCTTTACGGGTCTGAGCTAAATATTGATGATTTATATGTTATGAGCAGAAATACAGTACCCAAAAATTCTAAAAACCTTAGGGTTCGTTCTCATTTGTCTATTGTCGTCTTCATTTGTCATATATTTCGGCTCACAGGCGATCCCCGGGCTAATTTTTATGTCGTCGACTCAGCTCACCGAGCTCTCTCGAATGAAATATAAATCATCCATATTTAGCTCAGACCCATAAAGTGCAGTTAGGCCGGCCGCGTGGTAATGGAAATGTAAACTACACAAGTACTAAATGTTTTTATAGCTTCGTCGGTTTAATTCTACAAAGGCTGTTAAAATTGTAATACCAGTAGAATCTTTTCCTGGGACAAGTGTCCAATTTTGGCTTTTTGTTGAAGATGCCATTATTGTTAAACATGTTCGTACTGAGAGGGGATTTTGTGGACAAAAGAAGCATGGTAAATTTTTAAATAAATGCATTTGGTTAAGAGTAAATAAATTATTTGTGTAACATGAAAGTGGGTATTTTGTTAATATCTCGGCCGCCCCACTCCTACCCATATTTGAGTCTCAGATTAATTTTTCTTTTTACTTGCCAATCATTATTTCCTCCATATTATAAGTAGAGCCATGATTTTTATGTAAATGCAATTTTTTATCAAACTTTGAATGCTGTACATATAATGCACAAAAAAGTTTCCGCTTGTTTTAAAAACGTTAAAAGGGGTTTCTATTTGCATAAAATGAATATTTTTGACTATTTCGGACTTCGGCTCTTTCTTGGCTCTAATTATTATCATCATAGCTCTGATCTTAAACAAAAGCTTAAAAAATATTTAATTATTAGATTTTTAAAGATGAATATGTTTGTTTCTCTTATGGCAAAGCTGGAAAATATTTAAACAACACCAGCATTAATTGAATTACTAGTGAAAATTGCCTTTTAATATGCTATAATCAGATGGATTCATTTCAACTCTGGGGAATTATTTGCAACTCTGGGGAATTATTTGGGGGAAATTTTCAACTCTGGGGAATTATTTGCTAAACAACGAGTCTCCATGTATTGAATCTGCGACTCGTTCTGGCCTCTTTTCCTTATACCAAAAAATATTAAATTCGCTAACTTGTGAGATACTGACAGTAGACAATGCTACCTCGTGAGATACACGATGTTTTTGTTTTCATCTTTCGTAGACTCCTTGATTTTTATTATATTTGTTTTGTATTTCGTTTGAAAATTTCTTTTTCTTTCGTTAGTATTTTAAATTTTCTCGTACTTGTAATTTTTACACTGCTTATATCTTTTTCCTGTACTTTCCTAAATTGCTAATTTTGAAAATAGTATGATCGATTTTTATTTTTCCCCAAATACCTATATTACAAAAAATACCAGATTGCATGTTAGAACCTAAGATCCAATATCTATTCTGTAAATCACCAGCTTCTGCAATTAAAACCTAAGCCATTTTTTGATGAGTGTACTACATAGACATGTTCTCTCTTTTCTCTTTTTTTGAACCTCTTTCTTAATTTTGCCGGTTCCGGTTTTAATTCTAAAACAGTTTCCAAAAAATTTTTACCAATCTTATTGAAAATTCAACTGTTAAGATATACTAACTTAAAAGTTTCATCAGTGCGATTCATGTTCGATTAATATTTCTTTATTGCCAAGACAGTCAGGGTAAATTATAGAGTGGATTTGGAGAGATTACGAGGCTATGAAGGGATATAGGGATATCAGATGATATGGGGATAACAATCTTATTCCAAACTATATCCCTTTTAATCCCTCAATATCCACCCAAAACACTATATCCCGCTTAATCTTAAAATCCCTCATTATGCCAAAACTCTTCTTTATTTGAGCAGCAGGCATCAATTTAAAAATTTTGAAGTATAGCTCATAGAATTCATCATCTTTATAATTTATTTTTTAAAAAAAACAATTAGTCATTCATCAAGTTCGGGTTCCAACCAATATCCAGATAAGCCTGCCTAAATACTATGAATCCAGCATAGTACTATCCAATCGACCACACAAACTTCTCAAAGAATAGGAAAGACATTTTTTTACTCGTATCAATTTTCTCTTCCTTTTCCTCACATGCCTTCCGTCTTTCGCTCACTTCTTTATCCTTCACCCATCATTTGGGTGTATCTTTGGAATCGGTTCTGCTTTACCGGTTCCACTTCCGGAACCGGAACCGCACCAGTTCCTGAACCGGAACCCCCGCATCACTGCTAGTACCTCGTACTTTCTCTACTCGGGAATTATGAACAAATTTAAAGTTTTTGTGAATTTTGGGCAAAGGACTTCATTTTTAGAGCATATATATTCGATAATTTTAAAATTTCTGAATTTTGAATTTTTTTTAATTTCTTAATTTTGAATTTTGTCCCGAAAAAGACTCGGTCGGGCACACGATCAGTACCGGATCTTAGGTTTAATTTTTAAATCGTACAGGATGCATAGCCGAGTACTTATTGCCATATATTTGGGGAGAAGATAAAAAGTATTTATACTTGCTTCAAAATTACCCATAAATTTTTTCTCATACTTGTACCACCTCTTTTTTGGCCATATACTAGTACTTGCCAAATATTTTCTCGTAATCTTTGTTTTTGACTACTCTTTTTTGGCCTCGTACTAGTACTTGGCTAATTTAGTCTTATACTGTATCTCTCAAAATCACTCTTTCAATCCCATAATTTTTCTCACGGGAACGTTCCAGGTTTATCACAACACAACTATTTTCCATTCCTTCACCTGAATAAGAATGTTAATTGAAATAATTTATATTTTTTTAAAATTTGTTGATGGATTTTCAACAAGTACTTTTAAAATATCGATCTTTATTCTAATATTCTGTCTTTTTATTATTTTTAGTTAATCTTAAACTGGGTATTAACAGAGCTTATAAAGCTACATTTTATTTTGGAGAAGTTATGGAAAAAGAGAATTGTCTTTCAGCCTCTACTTCCTCAACAACTTCATCTTCAAAACGTACTAATATAACTCCTTCTATGTTTCAAAGTCTACAGACTTGTGAAGATCGTTCCATTTATCCACTTCAAGATGCAGTTCGAGAAGATTTGGATAATCTTGTCAAAGACGGAGCAAGTGACAAAGGATTTCAAAATTTGACTCCAATATTACACAGCTCACACCAACATGGACATAATGAATGCGATAAATATATAAAACAATTAGAATTACAGGTGTTTTAAAAATATTATGTTTAACGCGGGATATTTTTAAATATATAAATTAACGTTGGGCCGAGATACAGACCCAGGAAAATTGAAAAATAAAAGGTTGGACCAAGCTCATTTTTTTGCTAAAAAATGGGGGGGGGGGCTTTTGGCTTTGCGCAGGGACAACAACAACAACCACCAACCCAGCATCAATTAAAGTCTATTTTGAGAAATAATGAAACAAATAAAAATATTCGGGTATGACATATAAAAATTATTTTTCAGTTTGTTTTATTATCTTTTAATCATTTTTTCTGTATTGTGACTTATACACTAGGGGTGTGCGAGTTTCGCGTTTCGACTTTCACGTATTTTCGCGTTTCGCGTGTCGCTTTTTTAAATTTACTTTCGCTTTTTGCGCGAAATGCGAAAGTTTTATACACCCCTAATGACAGTGAAAGATGGTGAAGTTGGAGAAAAAATGAGGCCCGAATAAATTGTGAAACCTCCAAAATTCTCGAAATTTTCGCCTGCGGCGCAGAAAAGAGAAGAAATCTGGCTTAAGGATTTCCAAAATTCTCAAAATTTTTGCCTGCGGCGCTGAAGATGGAATAACCTTTCCATAAGTTTGTCGCCCGATATTCCCCCCACTATCACTCAAATCCTCAATATCCTTCGGAATTTACTCAAAAAACAATTCTACGGAACCTTTGAAAACATTCTAAGGAAATGTTTTCAAAGCATTCTATCAAAGCGAGGTACGGACTTCTGAATATCCTGAAAAATAGTTTTTCACGATAGCCGCTTGCGCTCATCCCGACCCCCATCTCCATATATTTCAACGTTCTGGAGTCTGCAAACTTCTTCTACACCTAGTTCGACTCAGAGCTCCGAATGAAACCTCTTTTGTCTAAATAGAACAAGAAACAAGATCAGTATAAGTCACAATAACCTATTTTTCTAATGATAGAACCGAGTTCACTTTGCCGCAGAACCTCTTGCATGTCTCACCAAGTCTATTTCGCCTGAAATTAACCTTGCTTTAAATCATCGATACGAATTACCTTCTGATATGGTTTATTTTTAAATTATTTTGGTACTCTGTTATAAACCAACATTTTTTATTGCCCCCCCCTTTTATTCTACTTTCCTTCTCATGCCTTCATTTCTAATTGCGCAAAGTTTTTGTGTTGGAAGAATGTTTTTGTAAAAATTGAATTGTTACTTATTCACTCTGTGGAGGATTGAAAATATGTAGTCATTATTCGAAAACAAATTTAAAAAACAAAAGAAATATTTTCGTTTTCTATAAATGAATTTAATTGCCTTTGACCATTTTGTAATCCAAAAGCGAAAATAGAAATGAAGGTATGAAAGGAACGGAGAATAAAAGGGGGTGTTATGTATCGACTTGCGGTGTGTCCGATACTAACAGAAAGACTAACTAACGGCTAACTAACAAAGGTTTATCACAAGGCAACAATACAATAGAAATGACGAGACTATGCGTTGACTACGACTAACAATAGGCTGACTGGCTGACTCGGTAACTGACTAACTCCCCGACTACTAAAAGGCTTCGCCTTTTATACTAAGCACGCCACCCTAACACCTCCCTTCTTTAATTAAGTCGGGACTATGTGCCGACTTTTCCAACTAGACTTGGTGGACTTAAACTACTACTAGCCAACACAAACAAAACATTGAAAATACAAAGGGCCAAAATACAAAGTGAGCAACAAAAAAGGGGGAGATACAATAATTACAAAACCAAAATTTACAAAACAATATTATCACAATTTTATTTACTTCCTATTTACATCCCATCTATTTCCGATCATCTCTCGTCTTCGTGCTCGCGTGCATTGGCTCATCGGTTGGCTTCACGTTTTCTTCGCTCACCAGTTCGATGTCCACGTCCTGCAAGTCGTCTTCTTTCTGAATGATCCGGATGTTCTTCTTGAAGATCTCTGAAAGCTTTTCTTTATCCTCTGCTCCAAGACTTTCGAACGAGCCGGACTTCTGATCCTCTTTGGACTGACTTTTCATCGTATAATCATCGAACCACTTCTTTCGAATAAACCACTCCTCGCGACTGACTATGGCTCTCAGCCTTGGGACTTTGACTTTATATCCAACTTCGAATTTACTCACAATAGTCCCAGGCAACCATACTTTCTTGCCATTTTTATCTCTGTTCATGACTACGACTTGTGTGTCTACTTTGAATCGACTCGAACTTCCCGAATAATTTGACTTTCCCTTTAAGAATCCTGACTTCGTCGAGCCTTGAGTAACACGACTACTCTTTCTAATATTCTCCTTCAACTTTGGGACTTCTACTGTCAGAATATGTGGGACTGAAGAATCAACTTCTACTTGATTTACTTCTGGACTATCGACTCGCTTAAACCTTTTCTTTGGTTTCCTGCAATTTCGACTAATATGTCCGACTATTCCACAATTATAACACTGACGTGATTCAACTTGGCGTTCTTTTTGCTTTGACTTCATTCTCGCTCGTTTCGACTGTCTGCTCCGACTATGTTCGATCCGACTAACAGCATTTACTTCAACAAACTCTTTAGGTCCACTCTTGACCTTTGACTGACTATCGAACATTTTCGCTTCCGACTTATTACTCAAATAGCTTCTCACTTCTTCCATCAAATCCTTCAACGTGCAGACTTCCGACTTGGCATACTTCTCTACAAATTTCAGACTGATCTGTCTTACGTCCAGCGCCTTTTCTGGAATGCCTGCTATAAAGACTAGAATCTTGCATTCCTCGACTGTCAAATCCATATTCGCTTTCTCGCATTCCGAATTGACTAGAGTCCCGAAATCTAGAATTTTCTCTACTGATGGACATCTCATTTTCATGACTTCGAATCGCTTGACTAATTTCGATCTTGGGTCACTGAATTCCTTTTTCAGTACCCCGACTAGACTTTCGAAGTTCATCTCCTCTAGCCTTTCCGGCAACATCTTTTGCGACATTTTCGCATATTCGACTCGGCCCAACTTTTCGACTAGTAATCGGACTCTGACTTCCTCTGCTAAAGACTGCGCGTCTACCTCAAAGTAGGACTTGTTCTTAGCGTACCATGACTCAAATGTGACCCCCTTTTCAATGTCGGCTTGGAACTCTGTAATCAGCAACTTTAACTTACAATACAGGTCCGTTGACTGTTTCTCTTCAGACTCGGTCCCGGCTGATTTTCTTTTCATCACCTTTTCCAGAATTTGGCCGAATTGTTCTGACTGTGCTTTCTGCAGTTGACTGAACATCTCATAGAATTTTCCTTCGTCCATTTGACTGAATTATTTGACTAATCAAACTGACTTTGACTATGGGTCTGCCTGTTCGATTTTTTGACTACTCAATTAAGAGTTTAGCTGTTCGACCGCGCCACTGTTATGTATCGACTTGCGGTGTGTCCGATACTAACAGAAAGACTAACTAACGGCTAACTAACAAAGGTTTATCACAAGGCAACAATACAATAGAAATGACGAGACTATGCGTTGACTACGACTAACAATAGGCTGACTGGCTGACTCGGTAACTGACTAACTCCCCGACTACTAAAAGGCTTCGCCTTTTATACTAAGCACGCCACCCTAACAGGGGGCAATAAAAGATGTCGGTGTATAACACAAGAATCCTATTATTTTTAATATTTATTTGAAGGTGAATATAACGTATAGATTGCCTGCACGTGGGGGTACTGAATATATTTTTACTGATGGAATAAAAGATATTATTGTAACTGAACTTTTCTGTCTTCATTACAACCGACGTTCCGTTTTATATCAATATCCAAAAAAGAGAATAATTAATCAAGATGAACGTGATTCAGATATGTCTAACAATATATATTTTCGATGGATAAGTGTTGATCGCTTGTCGTCATTTATTTCTAATTTAAGAAAAGAGAATATTGAAGTAAGTTTCAGTTTCATCTGAATCCTTATATCAATTAAGGACAAATAATCATTAACCGGTACACGACGAATGGGCGCGGCCGAATGGGCGCGGACGAATGGGCGCGGCCGAACGGGCGCGGAGACGAATGGGCGCGAGACGAATAGGCGCGAGACGTTTGGGCGCCCGAAGTTATTTTTTCTAGAAAATTTTTTTGTTCTGTTCTAATTTTTTCTTCTGATTTTTTTGTTCTGATTTTTTTCTGATTTTCTGTTCTGATTTTTTCTTCTGATTTTTTTTTGTTCTGATTTTTTTCTGATTTTTGTTCTGATTTTTTTTCGGCGGTAAAGTGGGCGGCAGTAAAGTGGGCGCGGTAAAGTGTGCTGCGGTAAAGTGGGCGGCGGTAAAGTGGGGTGTACCCTCTGACGGATGTAGGTGAGTTGGGGAGATAGCGAAGGATAAAGGGCAGGGGGCGAAGGATAAAGGGCAGGGGTTTATAGCCTGATAAAGGGCTATAAGTATGGGGGAAAATTCCGTCATAAGTCCCGGAAACAAATTCAAACAGACAATATGTCATTTGAAAGAGCTCAGAAATCAGGACAAAAATCAGAACAAAAATCAGAACAAAAAAAATCAGAACAAAAAAATCATAAGAAAAAATCAGAACAGAAAATCAGAAGAAAAAATCAGAAGAAAAAATCAGAAGAAAAATCAGAAGAAAAAATCAGAACAAAAAAATCAGAAGAAAAAATCAGAACAGAAAATCAGAAGAAAAAATCAGAACAGAAAATCAGAAAAAAATCAGAACAAAAAAATCAGAACAGAAAATCAGAAAAAAATCAGAACAAAATCAGTACAAAAAAAATCAGAAGAAAAAATCAGAACAGAAAATCAGAAAAAAATCAGAACAAAATCAGTACAAAAAAAATCAGAAGAAAAAATCAGAACAGAAAATCAGAAAAAAATCAGAACAAAAAAATCAGAACAAAAAAATCAGAACAGAAAATCAGAAGAAAAAATCAGAAGAAAAAATAAATCAGAACAGAACAAAAAAATTTTCTAGGAAAAAATAACTTCGGGCGCCCAAACGTCTCGCGCCTATTCGTCTCGCGCCCATTCGTCTCCGCGCCCATTCGGCCGCGCCCATTCGTCCGCGCCCATTCGGCCGCGCCCATTAGTCCTGCTCCGTCATTAACGTTTGCTTTGAGGTCCCCTCCCCTTCCCACCCTTATCTAAGTCTTAGATTAATTTTCCTATTTAATTGTCAATCATTTCTTCCCTCAAATATTATAAGTAAAAGCAAGTCAAAAGAACGTAATTTATCTCTACATCAAAACGAGTGTTATTTTTGGTTAAGCTAAAATTTTCTTTCTTTTTTTAAAAAAAGAAAATTTACGTTCAAAATTACATTTAAAAATATGCTGATATCAAAGGAGATCAGCAAAATCTCATTGTCCATTATACTGATCATAATTCATATTCTATGAATAAAGTCAAAAACAAATTTTTAATTATTTTATTCTGTTAAAGGGAAAAGGGGAATTTTGATCATAATTTCAATATCAAATATTATCAAATAATTTTTATTATTTTTTAAAGATTAATTATCTTAAAGAAAATAATTTTTATCAAATTATAACAATAACTGGAAATATTATTAAATTTTATCTTTCTGGTCAATTGGAAGTGGTTTGGAATAATGGGGATGAAACACTAATACTGCCCAACGGGGAAAGACGTGAATTTTTGCTTCGAAAAACGCCTAATTTTCATATGGAAATGTTTTTTTATTTTATTTTAATTAAATTGTTTTATTATTTAAAGTTATGAAACAACTGGAAAGGCTTTTCGTTTAAATTCATCAAATGAGCGGCAAAGACAAGAATTTATACCGAACACTTCGAGAATGTCAGTTCGACCAGATGGGTCATTTTCTTCCTTGTGCAAAATAAACCCTTCTAATTTCGAAATTCTTTCGATGGTAAAATACTTTTTTGTTATTAAATCATGCTAAAGTTTTTAGAGTGACAGTGAAACCTCTTCAGAATATTCAGCGTCATGTTTAAGAATAAAGGCACCAGAATTTACGGTTTCATCCCTTTTTTTAAATTTTCTTTAAAATGTTTTTAAAGCTTTGTCGTTTTGATATAAGTAAAGGAATTGTGATTGGTATTCCATTGGAACCTCCTGAACATGGTTACAGTTTAGAAATTTGGCTTAATGTTAATAATATCATTTCCGTTAAACATGTTCATTCTGTAATGGTATCTTCTGGAGTAGAAAAGCATGGTAATTTTTATAATGAATGGATTTGTCTGAGTGGTCCAAATAAAAGGTATTTGGCTCCCATAAATTGCATGGCCCAAAGATATATTTACAAAAATAATATTAAATATTTTAAAGCAAAATATGTATGTTTCTGTTTTGGTACTTCTGAGGAAAATATATAAAAAAGAATATGGAATGTGTTAAGTGGATAAAAATTAAACTATAATTTATTTTTTATGTACATTTACAAAATATTTAAATACGGGGAATCTAGTTGAACCACATAAAATATATCTTCTACTAGTTACACCTAAATTTTAGATGTTTTTTTAATTTGTTTGTTAATGGGTGGGGGTAGTTATATAAACTATATTCCTACTATTGTAATTAATTACAACTCATTATAAGATATAATTTTTCAGCCTTAAATTTTTATGAGGTTCGACTACGTTTTACTAATTTTTTGTTTTCTAACGTGCCTAAAAATAATTTAACTTACAAAGCCATATTTTAAATTTTCTAAAGTCAAATTTTTAAAATAAATATTTAAATTCTTATTTAATTAATGCATACATAATTTATTCAACAAAATCTAAAAGAAATTGTTGTTGATTTAAATTATTAGAATAGAAAAATCGGTGTAGATCGTTTACGAGAAAAATTAAGGTATTTGTGGGTTGTCTCATACCAGTTTTTGCGGACATTTTTGTAAAAAATGGTCAGTCCTTTCTTCCTCGGTTTCACTCAATTTCACTCAATTCCTACAGAAAAAAATGGTTGTCAAATTGATGTGTTGAGTTGTACAACAAAACAACCAATAGCCACTATAACGGTTTAGGAAAAAAATTTTCTTTTGATTAAAGAATCAACGTGATACAAGAAGTGTGAGAGCTAAAATGATATGTGCTAATGAGGAGGCAACTGAAAAAAAGGATGGGTTAGAAATGGGGTAGATAATAATCCAAAATTATTCTTCTTCGTTGATGAGGTATTTAAAAATGAGAAGAAAAAGAAAATATTTAAATGATTTTTCCATTTTCAGGCACACTGTGAACAACAGTCGAGTTAGATAGAAATCGCTTGATTAAATGTGAATTTTGATAATTTCTTAAAATAATCTTTAAATTTTAAATAAATTTATATGTTAATTTTTTCATTGACCTTTGGTTATTTATTGAGGTAAAAGGCAATACATATCTCTCACCAGATAATTTTAAAAAATTTCCCGATTTTTTCGACTTTTTCGAATTTAATTCAAAATATGACCTAAAAATAAAATTTTTGAAAATACTTCATAAGTCGTGAAAAAATTTATTTTAAGAAGCAAGGGAAATTCCCCAAAATTCTTTTATATGCCTTCGATAATGTTTTAGGCTGTACTTTAGTACATGTAACCGGTACCATTCGATTCGTCTCGGCGAGCTGAGTCGAATGGTACCACTCTCCATCTGCGGAAATGCCTGTGGACCAAGTTATAGGTCCCCGAAAATCGAAAAACAATAGGGGGGAGTAAGCTCAATTTTGGGGTGAAAAAATCGATTTTTTGAATGATAGCTCATTCGAAAGAGCTCTTCGAGCTGAGACGAATAACACCAAAATCAACGCGATCTAGCAAGTTTGGACAAAGTTATGATCGTTTGTTTTAGCTCCTTACTTATGGCATATGTGGAGGTTTTGTTGCTGCGGAGGAAGCCTGGAATGCCCACCTCATTATGATAGGAATAGGTTTATGTTACGAGCCCAGACCCAGCGCCCGTAGACTCCCCGCGAGGCGCGTGCCGCAAAACTCCGCGCGAAGCGCGGAGTTTTGCACAAGCGCCTCGCCGACGCCCCATAGGTTTACGTTGACAATTTTGAGCCTCATTATCTCGGCTCAGAATGAAGATCTCGAGCTGATTTTGGTGTCATTCGACTCAGCTCGAGGAGCTCTTTCGAATGAGCTATCATTCAAAAAATCGATTTTTTCACCCCAAAATGGAGCTTACTCCCCCCTATGGTTTTTCGATTTTCGGGAACCTATATCTTGGTCCACAGGCATTTCCGCAGATTGGGAGTGGTACCATTCAACTCAGCTCGGTGAGACGAATCGAATGGTACCAGTTTCAAGTATTTTTTCTGCGTCCGCTAGACTAAAGTATATCCATGTTTTAAATAAAACTAGGACACGCCCGCACACATAAAGAATTGAGGAGAAAAAGAAATTTGCGTCACTATTTTTGAATAGGGATCAACTAAATTGCCATACTCCATATTTTAAACCAAAATATTTCCCCTCACATTTTCCCATATTTTATTCAAAAATTAATCTTTTTATTGATGGAGGGAAGCTGAAAAAATTCAAAACTTCGCCCAGCCCTCTTTCCTTTAACTAAATGAATGCCAAAGTGTATAAAGAAAAGTATATATGCAGTGAATTATTTTACTATTTCATTTTTTAATTTATATAATTTCTAAATTTTCGAAAATACAAGTCTCTCTAATCTATAATAATTTTTGATTTTTTATTTGAATTTTTTGTCAAAGTTTGATTTAATTCCGTAATAAATACACTACAAGATATAGAAAGTCAAAATCTAGACTTTCGATAAAAATCCTCGATAGATAAGGTCCCAAAAATTAATTTATAGATTTTGTAAAAAATTTTGCTTTGAATTAAAACTGCCGAAAATTTTATTTTTGAAGATTGTATTAGTTTATTTAATTCCCCATCCAGTGATGAACCGTACATTTTGATGATATAATATAGAATTGACGTTCTGTCGCGAGCCACATAGTCACCATTTAATCCTACTGTATTTTCCCCAAAACAATAACAAATTTTTTATATTAAAGATAATATTTTTTCTCTTTTTTAGTTCAATTTTTTATTGTTAAATTCAGAAATATGAGCGGAAATAATGAAGATTCGTTTGATTTTCTTGAATTTTTGGAAAAGGAGAATTGTCTACCGGCTTTTAATTCTTCAACAACTTCATCTATTTTTGAAGTATTTTTTAATTTTTAGAAGTAAAAACCTTCCCTCTTATTTAGTCTCTGAACAGTGCTCATTTGCTTCAAAGCACTTCTCAGAATTCAGCTGAGAAAATAAAAAAACCTGAATGTTTGAAATGGTCCTTTTTTTCTTTTTTAATTTTTTACAATTTATTTTTAAAAAGCTCCCATTATTTACATAATAGTGGAGGCTATGCTATTTCTCCAATTGCGGAAGAATTTCGAGGAGATTTGGATAAACTTGTCTCGTATGTGGATAATCTACGTGAAGTGTTAAGTGACGAAATTATCCAAAATTTGGCTATACCTTTAAGAAATTTGTCCGATGTAAAAATTATTTTTGATTTTTTTAAAATTTTTTTAAAGAAATTTGAGAGGCAACAAAACGAATTAAATGTGAATTGGGAAAATTTCCACACAGAGAGAGAAAAATTTAATTATGACAAACTCGAGGAATGGGCCAATCTTTCAGAAATTCGTTTTCGTCTTAAATTTGATGAATACTTTAAAGCAAAGGCAGAAAGAGAATCTACTAAAGTAAAAGAGTTGGAACTAGAGGTCTAGTTAAAATTTGATCAAAAATATTACATTTATTTAAAGCTAATACATGCAAAAATTAAATTATTGGAAGGAAAAGTAGATGCCTTTGGAAAATCATTTAAAGATGATAATACAAAAATTAATGATTTTAGTGAAATTTTGGATAGTAGAGAGGTTTTAAAGGAATTTTATATAAAAAATTTATATGTTTAATTTTTAGTATTCCTGTTCCCAATTTTGTGAGCCTTTAAATTTAGTTCCTGCACCGTTTGTCCAATCAAAATTTAATAACATGGATATTTCTTTAAATGAAAAATTTGATTTACCTTACGAAATGGTTTTCTTTAAGCCTTATTTTTTAATATTTTTTAAAAGGTAAATACAATGTATAAACTGTCTGAAAAAGGTAAAGAATTTACATTTAATGATGGAAGTGAAGAAATTATTGTTACTGAACTTTCTGGATGTGGTCATCATTATTGCCTTTTATATGAATATCCAAATAAATTAATTTGTGGAAATGAGAATGGTTCAGACAAGTTTAACTCAAAATATTTTCGTTGGACATCTGTTCCGCTTTTGCCAAAAATTAATTCTAATGTAAACAAAATTGAAGTAAAATTTTTTTAAATATGAAAGTCTTAATAATTTTTGAATAAATTCCCTGCTATGAATTATTTTGACGTTCGATAAGAGGGGAACGAAATTGAATTTTACCTTTTTGATTTTTCTATAAAATTTTCTCATATTCCCATTTTTTGCTTCTAAATGAATCAAAACACTAATTTTTGGCTAAAAATTTCAAATAATTTCCATTATTTTTTAAGATCAATTTTCTACAAAAATACAAATTTTATCGAGTCTACACTCCTGTTGGGCATATTGTCAGATTTCTTTCTTCTGGTCAAGTAGAAATTTGGTGGAAATCCGGTGACAAAACTATAATAATTCCAAGTGGTGAAAGACGTGAATATTTTGGTTCTAGAACTATGGAAGTGTTTGTCTGTATTTTTTAAATAAATACTTTTTTTTAATTTAAAGTTATCACACAGACGGGACAGCATTTCGTACGGAATTTCCAGGTCAAAGAGAGGACTTTATTCCTAACACAGAAAAAATGTCTGTACGTCCCGATGGCTCTTATTCTTTGTACAATGAGGTACATATTTGAAAGATTTTTTTAAAGTATACAAGGAGATATTTTTAATAATACATCGATTGTATAAAACCTCGAAGAAATAATTACCTAAACTTTCGATGAAAAATTCCTACTTTTAAAAAATGAAGGATTTCCGTAGCGATCCCTCCCTACTATACTTGAAAGCCTATTTTTTATTTAAATACTAAGTATTATTTACTTTTTAATAATCTCAGGAAACGACTTCTAATTATTTGGCTGACCCTTATTTGCAAGTAAATGCACAAGACTTCAAAGTTTTTTAAAATTCTTTTCCTAAAATAGTTTTTTAAAGCTTCGTCGGTTTAATTCAACTAAAGAAATTATGATTGTAATACCAGTAGAATCTTCACCTGGTGACAGTATTCATATATGGCTTTGTGTTGGTAATTCCCTCATGGTTAAGCATAGGGTTGTCGGTTTCAAACCGAACCGAACCGAACCGAAAAACCGAAGATTTTCGGTTCGGTTTGTCGGTTCGGTTTCGGTTAACCGAAAATTTCGGTTCGGTTTGTCGGTTCGGTTTCGGTTAACCGAAAGTTTCGGTTCGGTTTTTCGGTTCGGTTTCGGTTAACCGAAGGTTCCTCGGTTGGCCTTCCAAAATTCTCAAAATTTTCGCCTGCGGCGCATATCAGGGATTGGATATATGGGGATTTGGCCTTACAAAACCTGACTTTTCCCACTTGGCCTTCAGAGACTTGGCTTTCTTATAATTCCGATAACTCTTCTAATCTGCTGATATCCTTATTTGGTCGTGATATCGAAGGATCAAAAGGTTAACCTCCTCTGATATCACTTAAATCCCCATTGATCAATTCAGAATCCCTTTTATCAACCGATATCAAATCTCTTATATCCAAAAATTCACTTATACCCCACCGCTAATCCTTTATAACTCCTTAACCCTCGAAAAAATTTTCGGTTCGGTTCGGTTAACCGAAAATTTCGGTTCGGTTTCGGTTAACCGAAAATTTCGGTTCGGTTTATCGGTTCGGTTTCGGTTAACCGAAAATTTCGGTTCGGTTTGTCGGTTCGGTTTCGGTTAGCCGAAAATTTCGGTTCGGTTTATCGGTTCGGTTTCGGTTAGCCGAAAATTTCGGTTCGGTTTGTCGGTTCGGTTTCGGTTAGCCGAAAATTTCGGTTCGGTTTATCGGTTCGGTTTCGGTTAACCGAAAATTTCGGTTCGGTTTGTCGGTTCGGTTTCGGTTAACCGAAGAATTTCGTGAAACCGACAACCCTAGTTAAGCATGTTCGTATGGAACTGGGAAATTACCAAAGTATTTTCTAATAAAATTATTTTGGTAAAATATATTTTCCATATGCCCAAAATGACCGTAATCAAAACGGCCTCGACGCTATATTTTTAGCTTTTTTAACTTAAGATTGATTTTGAAAATTTCGCTTTGAATTTCGATATTTTTCTATTACAAAAACAAAGTTGCATTTACTAAAATATTAATTTTTTAAAGAAACCAGAACATGTTTCTCGCTTATCAATTGTAAGCACAATCATACTTACAATATAATGGAACTCCAATAATTAACAATGGCTCTTTAATTGAATAAATTGGAAGTTGGAGGAATTTAATTTTGGTGGAATTTGTGGAATTTACAAGGAATTTTAAATATTGTTTAGAATATTTTTTGTCATATTTTTTTATATTCGGAGTTCTCAGGGTACATGTACATTTGCATTAAAAATACCATGGTCGGACCTCAAATACCTCTAATAGTATATAACCCTCCTTTTATGATTTTTTAATTTTTTTGGGTGTGGGAAGCTCTCTAAGCGATACCACTTGATTATTACTCATACATGATATACGGGACACGCCCAAGTAGGCGCGCGGCCAAGTAGGCGCAAAGCCATAACTTGCTTGAAAAATTCTAGACCTTAACAATTTTGGTACAAATCTGTTTGGCTCGATGAGAGGAATCGTTTATACTAAATTTGTTAAGATTCGGAAATCTTGAAGCAAGTTATGGCTTTGCGCCGTTATGGCCGCGCGCCTACTTGGGCTATACCGATGATATACTATTTTTACAGACTTAATGTTTTCTCTGTCTTCTGTCCCTTAATCCTCCCTTAATCCTCTGTCCCTTAATCCCCCTTAATCTTCTGAGGTTCGGCTTCATTTTATATACAGGGTGCGGCAAATTTGCGCCACTTTTTCTTTTTGTCATAATTTTCTTCAAAATTAATGAAAATGGATAATTCTTTTTTTGTTTTATTCCCAACACTTTAAGAAACTTGCTGATACCAAAATTGCTTTTAAATTTTAAGCTTACTCTGAGTAAACTTCTCTCAAAATTTGAGCAAGATTTTTTGGATAAAAATTGGCCTAGATTCAAGGCTGGGAGTTTGATATTGGAAATGTTTATATCATTCGAATCAGCTCTTCATTCTGCTTCAAATGATATAAAAATCTGGAGCCTATGACAAAAATCGGATGAGATACGGTCCTCTGAATGATAAATTAAAATAATTTTGGCAAAAATAAAATTCTTGAGTAAAATTTTCAAAAATAAGATTATAAGCTATTTCGATGCTCCTGATCGAGATGAGTCGTTTAGTACCAAAATCAATGATATTGAACAATTTTGAACGAAGTTATGCGCAAATAAACTTTGGCATAAAAAAGGTTTTTAAATTTTCTAGACGTTCGAACACGATTATCTTTGCCAACAGTGAAGCAAATTTTTAATATTTGGTATCAGCAAGTTTCTTAAAGTGTTGGGAATAAAACAAAAAAAGAATTATCAATTTTCATTAATTTTGAAGAAAATTATGACAAAAAGAAAAAGTGGCGCAAATTTGCCGCACCCTGTATTTTTTAACATGTGCTTTAAAATTTTTTTACAAAAGTGATTTATATTCTAATTTTTTATATACGAGTTATAAAATTTAAAGATGTTAATTGAAATAATTTGTTGCTATTGGAGATAATGAGTCCATTTTTCTCCCAGAAATGGGGTACCTTACTCGAGAGCTTATATGAAATTTATTTTTAACAAAAATTTGAAAAACTTATCAAAAAATGAGCATACAGTAATCCAACTAAAAATATTTAATTTGGAATTTTGTTTGAAATCCTATTGTTGTCGGTAAATCCTATTGAATCCTATTGTTTTTGAAATCCTATTGTTTTTTTAAATCCTATTGTTTTATATTAGAAAGCAATTCCATGAGCAAAATTGAAATTTCCAAGCACTGATCCTAACTAAAAGGGGTAGGATAAAAAGTAGTGGCATGCCTCTACTTACTGCTTAATTCACCCCACTAACACTGAATTAATCGTAATTTTATATTAGAAAGCAATTCCATGAGAAAACATGTTCAGGACTATTAAGTAGAGGCCGGACCGAGACGAGATTCTACACAAAAAACTCTGTCATCGAGTATTGAGATTTTTCAAGATACATATCATCCTCATGCGACCTTTCAATATTGTTTATCGTTTTTTCATTTTTTATTCTCACATAATTAATGTTGACTTTTTATTTCGAATATAATATAATTTTTAATTTCTAGGTAAATTTTAATTTTTATATTTATTCACTTTCTCCTTAAAATATTCTTTTTTATTATTCTTTCACCACATAAATCGCTGCCACTCTTCTGGATCATTAGGCCATTTGAAAGGTCGATTTAAAAATAAATAGAGAACAAAGGATGAGACCTAAAATAAATTTTTTAATCTAAAAAATCCCCCAAAATTACCATTAAATTAATCAAAATTTCGAAAAATTGTGCTTTTCTTGATTGTTTATCCAGTGAAAGACGCCATAAAGCAAACGGTATAATAAAATAACGAAATTCTAATAAAAAGGCTGGAATGAGGCAAAGCGAGGTAAAAATAAGATAAATGACCTAAAATGATTTTTTAAGAAAAGCAAGATTTTTAAGAACGACCTTTAATTTATTTGGAATTTCTGAGGTCATTTTAAACATAAAAATTGCACTGAAGGTATAGAAAGGTATTGCCAAATATTTTGCCTAAAAATAAAAAAAATTACACAAAACTGATAAGAAGATAGTTTAATAGCTCCTCCAAATTTATATAAATTTATAGGAGGCTATTGAATAGTGTTTCATCGGAACCGAAATTTTGACCGGAACCGAATTTAATTTAAGTTCCGGATCCCGGAACCGGAACTTCCGGTGAAACTCTACTATTGAAACGAGTTACTCAACTATACCATTCGAGGGACGCATTTTATAGAGTTAAGTCAAATGGTATCGAAATTAAGTGACGATATAAGATAATAATTAAAATTTTCTGAATCGAAAACCCCTTGTCTGAAAACTGAGGAAAGATCAAACATAGTTTATAGGATTACTCGAGACATCGATCTAGATACCAAAAATCGCACTTTGATAACCAAGATTTTTGAAAAGATCGTTTAGGTCTAAACTTTAGTTAACGGCACTGTGTAATGGCAATCTGACCCAATGGCAACCATTAGATCACCAGATCCAACGACAAACTATAAAAAATATTGGACCCGACAACCCGGTATAAATCCGAAAAAATTCAGAAATGCCCATAAAATAAGATCTAAAAAAATTTCTAACAATCCAGTGTCTCTGAAAGAATCTTTGCCATATATAAAAAGTAAAATGTCTATTATCCGCCAACAAATAAGGATGTGCTAATGTACAACAATTGACTGACAAAAAGGCAAATAATGAAATAAATAACATTGAAATTAAAGAAAAACTGAAAGAAATTTTTAGTTAATTTTATAAAATTCACCGATTAAATATTTTCTTATAATTTTGTAAAAAATAGCTAATAAATAAAGGAATGGAAGATGCTGCAGTAAACCCAACAAAATAAAATAATTGAGGTAAATGAATGACCTGAAAAAAATTTTTTTAATTAATAAATTTGGGTTTAGTAAGGAGGTAGGAAGTTAGCAAGAGGTAAACTGGGTGATTTAACGGATATTTTTTCCGATTTTCAAGCAAATTGGAGAAGTTAATCAAGACGGAAATACCTTGAAAAAATAAATAATTTACTTCATAATTACTAGAGTCCATCCCCCCCGTGGCTTTCTCCAAGAAAATTGTTCCCCGTGCCCCCCCCCCGTCGGGGAACAACCCTAATAATTACTCCGTAAACCCCAATATAATTCCCCCCTTAATTAACTCCTCGCCCCAGGTAGCTGTTAAAATTAGTTCACTTGGTTAACTAGAATATGCTTGTCACTTAAAATTTTGGACCTATCACCCTCACTTTTTGTCTTAAAATTCTTTATAGTTAATCAGAAATCAGTTAATGAGTTATAAGGATCTCTCTAAGAAATTTCTTATAAACCACCAAATTTAACTATAAAAATTCAAATTTTAACCGGTTTATGTGCTGTTTTATCACCTAGCACAATACTTCCATTATTCCAAACAAGAAAACACATAAAAGCGAAAACCAACAAAAATTGATAAATTAATTTAAAAGTCTTTAAAAAATAAAAAAAAACATTAAAAATAAAATTTTTTAAATTTGCCTTGAAAAATAATTGTTTAAAGGAGATTTGATTAAATAAAAATTGTTTGAGTAAATTTAATGAAATTGCCAAACAATTTAGAGCTGGCCAGACAATGTTGGTCTTAAAAAATTTTTTTAAGTAATTAAAAAATTTTTTGAAGAAAATTGTGCCTGTCTTGTAAGCACTGCCAATGCCAAAAATATTGAAGAAATTAAGGAAGAATTGAAGGAAATACCCCAAATAAAAGCTGTGAGGGAAAGAAGATCTGTGTAACTTGAAAAAATATTTTTTTGAATATTTTTTAAATTAAATTACTAAAGAAAAGAATTGTTAAGCAAGACAGGAAGGAAACAAATTGCTAAAGCTGATAAGCGAACATCTCTAAATTGATCTGGAAAAAAGATTTTTTAAGATATGTCAGACCTCACTATATGTCACGCCCAATAGTAGAAATGAGGGATGGACCGGGTTATCCGAACCCCGAAGGTTTTTTAACCTGTAATCCGAAATTCTACCAAACTTTTTTCTCAATTAGGTACTCTTTAGTAGATACAACTCTAGTTGGATGGCGCAAACATCTACCTAGTAGAATAACCCTTCCATTCAAATGTCAATCTAATAGAATTAGAGATCGGTCTAGATCTGGATCCAGTCTGGATTTTTCCTGGATCAAGAGTCCAGAATCTTGTCCAGGGTACTAACCTAAACCCAGATCTAGGATTTTTGAAAATATCGATCTCTAAATAGAATGCCACTATGTAAGTTGATTGAAAAAAAAGAATGCTTGGACATCCGTCTAGAGGAAATTAGGATTTAAATTTAAAATTTGGTAACCCACTGAATGGTAGGAATGCTTAAACAATACCATCAATTTAAGAAACACCTAGTTATAAGATAAAAATTTTAGAATAACCAAGGGTCATATAGTGAGATCAGACAATAATTTTATTTAATTTTACCAATTTCATTTTTTAATTTTTCTTTGGTAGAAGTTAAAATAAATCGTCTTAAACGACATAAACCAGCAAAACAAAAAGGCAAAATTAATGAATTGAGGTAACGCTCATAACCACAAAAACCAAATAAAACAGCAAGGAAATAAAGCCCTGGAGGTGTAGTTATCATTGGATTCCTGAAAATACGTGAGGGTTAAGAAAATCTGTTCGGGAAATATGTGTCTGGTATTAGACGTGAGAATGATTATTTTGTTTTTATGTAGGGTTGTCAGTTTCAAACTGAACCGAAATTTTCGGTTCGGTTTGTGGGTTCGGTTTCGGTTAACCGAAGAATTTGGTACCGATAACCATACTTTTGATGAATAATTTAGAATTGAATAATTTACAAAATAGACTACATCTTAGGGCAGGACGCAAATGAAAATTTTTTTCAGCCGCAAATTAATTTTAAAATCCGCAGACGGAATCCGTAAGTCAAAAAACTCGCAATCTTAAGCAATCCCCAATTGCGTCCAGCCATGCTTACATCTGAATCCTTCCCATTCATTTAACTAAATTCTATAGATAGGAAAAATCGAATTCGAAAATTATTCGATCGAATAAACTCGATGTCTGATCTCTAATAAATTCTACCCTTCCTAATTTAGACAACCTTTTAATATAAACAGTTATAATTTTTAAAGCTTTTATTTTCCCCATTTTAACAATTTATTACGGTGATCAAGACGTTCAGCTTCCGAAAAATCGAAAATTAAAATTCTATCGAAAATTCCCGACTCCCTATTTTTTATGTAGGTTAGATCACTGCTATGTACATTGATACCCTTTAAGTATTATAAAATTTAAATTTTCTACCATTCATAATAAATTCCTCTGCAATATAATCTTGTCTGCGCAACATGAAAAATTTCATCCATATAAGGCTCTGGAACTTTTTGATAAACAATTCTGACTACAAGACTGTGCAAAATTCCAATAATTGAACCAAAGAAGAGATCGAAAAAGGAATTTTTAAAAAAATAAAAGAATTGGGGAAAAACCTTGAATCGAGAAAATCAAGTTTGACATTATTTTAAAAATTGTTGACAAACACCGAGGAAACTAGAAATTCTTTGAAATTATTTTTGTATGGTAAAATATAGACAGAATTAGATAAAAACTGAACTTGACTAGTCAAAATAAATTTTTTATAAAATTTATAAAAGAAAAAATATTTTTAAATAGATACATTCGAAGCTCACACCCTTGGAAGTGAAAAAGTCGTAAATTATAATGGATTTTTTTCTCATAGTTTTTTAGAAAATATTTATTTGAGATATAAAAAACTATCTTAAAAAATAATTTTTCCCTCCCCTAAAAATGGAGTAAAAATGGAGTTATAATTGAAAATTTTAAATTTTTAGGATCACAAACCCGACAAAAATTTTCAATTAAAATATAATTTAATCTGTTTCTTTATCTTTTTCCAATTTTTCTAAAATCATTTAAATTTGTGCAAAAAGTAAGTCTGCCTCCTTGTTGTTCTAAACTTCAAAACTTGATTTTTTCTGAATTTAAAAATTAAAAATTTTTTTTTATAAATTTCTAATAAACTTTCAATGCCATTCTTTTTGAAATTCAGCTTTTTTTCTCCTTTTCTTTTTCAATCTTTAATTTCGATTTTTTCGTTCTTCACGTAATTTTTTTCTAATTTTGTTGTGCACGATAAGTACTTTGATAGTCTTTTCTAAATTAATTTGAGAATTTATTTATTTTGTAAAATTAAAAAGTAGATTTTAGCCTATGCTTATATGGGAAAAGGATTGATAAAAATTTTAGATAAAATCAATAAAAATTCTAGCCAATAGAGTAGGTTCATCAACTGCTAGAAGGCATCGAAACTGTGTTTAACCTAAGTAATAATAGGGTGCTCATAAACGGATAAAAAAATAAAGGTTTTGACTATCGGAATTTTAGACCTCCAGCCTTCTTAGTCAACTATGAGCTTTATTTTGGAGAGGCGATTTTTTTAGAAATTTTTCTGTTCTGTTTACATTAAAAAATTCTGGTTTTAAATCCTACCCAGGCCTATATCCAAAGTATATTTATAAAAAATATACCGTTTAACTATATCCGATTGAACTTCATTATCATCCTTAACCTGTCCACGCGCTGTTTTATTAAATTTTCTTTGACGAACATTCTAATTATTTTTGTGTCTCGTAATACAATCTCTATCGATTTTCTCCATATCCAATTAATTTAAATTAAAAACAATTTTCTTTAGAATTTAAAAAATATATTGTTGAATAAACTTTGTATGAATTTAAAAAAAAATTTTTTTTAGTTTATTGTAAAATTTTGACTTTAGAAAGATTTTAAAAATAAATTATTTTAAGCACATGTTATGTATAAATTAAAACGAAGCCGAACCTCACTAATAGTATAAACAATCAGGGTTAAAAATAATATCTTATGATTGTTACTTAATCAAGAAGTGTCGTTTAAACACCTTCCCCATTCAGTAGCCAAACAAATTAAAAAAACATCCTTAATTGAGGCGTATCGAGTGTTAGATTTTATTATGAGGTCCGACTTAAATATTCTTAAGGCAAAAAATGAAAAAAATGTACCCTGAAATAAGAAAAAATAACTTGTTTAAAAATATCTCAAAATTAACTCAAACTATAAAAAACATCTAAATAAAACAATATTTACACATCCACCAGGAATATAGCTTTTTGTAATCACTTCAATATATATGTTGTTTGCAATCGCCATAAGAAATGCAGATAGATTTATCTGTAAAAGATTTAATGTTAGATATTCCCTACTAACCATTTGTTACACCAACTAAAATGCGGACTGGGAGGGGGGAAATAAGTACCGATTTAAGAATTGCTTATGTTAATATATCTTTTTGCCCATATTAAAACAATATTTGCGTCGAAAATAAATTGTCGAAATTTCGACATAGGTGATTTTAGGAAATGCGCCTCAAAATAAATAGACTGAAAAATAGCCCCATATTTGGTAACAAAACATTTTTATAAAAAATTACTATGATCTTCAACGTGTTTAACAATAATTGAATAATCAATACAGATTTTTACTTCGATCCAAGTACGTGAAAAAGGCTCTTCAAAAATACTAACGGTAATTGTTTTTGTTGACATGTCACGTTTGAGCTTCAAAAAATATTTTAAAAAATATATTAAAAAGAAAAAAACTGTAAAATCATTGCTGACAATTCGTAGAAATTTTTTGTCTCGTCCCTCCTTAAAATAAAAAATAATATTTGAATGAACTTTTAATTACTCTTTTTTCTAAAGCTGAATAAGAGCCATCTTGACGTTCACTCATTTTATCCAAATTAGGAGAAAATTTTTCTTGACGCCATTTTTTGGAAGCAGATGAACGATAAGCTTCTCCAGAAGCAAGATAACTTTAAACAAAAATTTAAAAAAAATAAAAAACAAACATTTCTTCGAGTTCTAAACCATAATATTCATATCTGTTACCGTCTGGTCGTATCACTGTTTTATCATTGCATCTCCAATGTATACTTAATTCACCATCAGAAGAAAAACGAATATAATTTCCTTGCGGTGTGAATATTTCAAAAGATTCGTGAAGAAAACTAATCTTAAAAAATATGAAAATTATTTTCAAATTTTTACTAAATTTAATCGTTTTTGATCCAGTTATATGCCAGGGGAATATGTAAATTCATTAAAAAACGCCTTTCTCAATCTTCAGGGGTCTGTATCTGGCCAAATCAAGTCGGATTTTTATTCGATTTTGGTGTCATTCGACACGCTCGACTAGTTACTCATGGAAAATAAAGGAGAAAGGGAAGGAAAAATGGTCAGACAAAGAAAAGGGGCAAAACCGAAGAATTACCGAAAATCCTTAAAAACCTAATGAAAATAAAAAAATTGCCTCAATCTTGTTTAGATCAGAATTAGATTTTGGCCATGAAGTAACGCTTGTCCAACGAAATCTTTTAAAGTTATGCTTCTCTGAATGTTCATTTTCACCAAATAATTTATTTGGATATTCATATAAAAAGCAATTCTGATATTTACAGCTACAAAGTTCAGTAACAACAATTTCTTCCTTTCCATCACTGAAAGTAAATTCCTCGCCACGTTCAGTCAATTTATGGAATGTATAAACCTTTTAGAAAAATAAAAAAAAATTTAAAAAGCATAAATAAACCATTTCTAAAGGTAATTCTAATTTTTTATGTAAAGTCGAAAAAAATGTTTCAATTTTCATGTCATTAAATGTCGAATTGGTGTTAGAAGGAATAAATTTTATTGGTTCATCAACAAATTGAGAACAGGAATTTTCGTGCTAAAATTCAAAAATATAAATTTTTTGAATAAAATTCTGAAAGAACCTCTGAACTATCCAAAATTTCACTAAAATCATCAATTTTTGTATTATCCTTCTTAGATGATTTTGCAATGGCATTGACTTCTCCTTCCAATTTTTTAATTTTTGCATGTATTAGCTTTAAATAAATGTAATAATTTAACAAACTTGGTTCTTATATCCTCCCTTCCCCAGTCCTCAATTTAGTTGAAGTACAAAATGGTCAGTCAATTTTTCCTTCCATAATTTAGAAAAATTGTAGTCACATGCATTCAGTCACTCTTCATTCAATAATCCTACTTTTTCATTGTAACCTTCTTAAAATATAAAAAATAAACATCGATTTGTTTAGTCATTTACAAATAAGAAGGGCAAAATGTGTGAGACAGGAATTGAAGGAAGAGTGATTGAACAAATGTGATCACAAGCAAATTTTTCTAAATTATGGAAGGAAAAATTGACTGACCATTTCGTACTTCAACTAAATTGCGGACGGGGGGTGGGGGAGGAAATAAGTACCAACAAACTTTAATTAACCTCTAATTCCAACTCTTACTCTATCAGAAGTCTTTCCTGCCTTTGCTTTATATTCATCAGATTGAAGACGGCAACGAATTTCTGCGATGTTTGCCTTCTCTAAAAGGAGTTCTTTCCAATTCACATTTAATTCGTTTTGTTTCCGTTCAAATTTCTTTGAAAAAATTTTTAAAAAATAAAAATAATTTTTTACATCGGACAAATTTCTTAATGGTATAGCCAAATTTTGAATAATTTCGTCGCTTAACACTTCACGTAGATTATCCACATACGAGACAAGATTATCCAAATCTCCTCGAAATTCTTTTGCAATTGGAGAAATAGGATAACCTCCACTATTATGTAAACTATTAGAGCTTTTTAAAAATTAATTGTAAAAAATTAAAAAAGAAAAAAAGGACCATTTCAAACATTCAGGTTTTTTTATTTTCTCAGCTGAATGCTGAGAAGTGCTTTGAAGCAAATGAGCACTGTTCAGAGACTAAATAAGAGGGAGGTTATTACTTTTAAAAAGAAAATTATATTTAAAAATACTTCAAAAACAGATGAAGTTGTTGAAGAATTAGAAGCCGGAAGACAATTCTCCTTTTCCAAAAATTCAGGAAAATCAAAAGAATCTTCTTCAGTTCCGTTCATATTTCTAAATTTAACAATAAAGCCTTGTCTAAAAAAGGGGAAAATTTTATATAGGATTAGACGAAATTTCTTTAATATATTTAGCGGATTTGGATCTTTCAATTGGAAGAAACTATCGTATTAATAGGCAATTAGTTAATAATCAATCATTAAAAGTTTAATAAATCGCGCCAAATCGACCGTGTTATTATAGTTATCAAAAAGCACGGTTCATCAATGGAAAGAGAATTAAATAAACTACAATATCCCAAAAAAATCAAAATTCTTGAAAGATTGAAAAAAAGTTTTGATCTAAACACTAAAATTTTAATAAATGCTATTCTCATCATTTTATCAATCATAAATTTTTTATTGATAATTCGAGAATTTTGATTTTTCGATATTTTGTACCACAAATTTGCCAAAAATTTCTCAAAAAAATCAAAATTATTTTAACTGTATTTAGGAATTATATCGATAAAGTAAAATTTAGGAATTGTATCGATAAAGTCATAAAATAAAATAGTAAAATAATTCACTGCAGAAATACTTATACATATATACTCTTCTTTATAAACTTTTGGCATTCATTTATAGTTAAAGAAAAGAGGGCTGGGCTATGTTTTAAATTTTTTCCAGACTTCCTTCCCTCCATTAAAAAAAGATTAAATTTTAAATAAAATATGGGAAAATGTGAGGGGAACTATTTTTGTTTAAATTATGGAATGTGGCAATTTCAGTTTATCCATTTTAGAAAGAAATGACCCCAATTCTTCATGTGTTTCCCTCATATTTATTTAAAACATTGTTTAAAGCAAATATGTAGAAAAGTTTTGGTCAAAAAGGCAAATAGAAGACATTTATGAAGATTAAAAGCTATTGAAAACTAACTACATTGCTACTAAAAGACAATTTTTCCACGTTTTGTGGAGTTTGTGATATTTAAATTTTGTTTCTAAGTCTGATTTAAAATCAATTTCGAAAATTCAAAAAAGAAAAGTAAAAACTCTAAAAAAAAGATGAAAATTTCAAATAAAAATAGGAAAAGTTCAGAACTTTGTAGATAAATAATCAAACGTCGATTAAATGGAATTTAATATGCAGTAAATGTACATACTATAGAATTTATAAAAGATTATAAACTATTATCGAAATTTTATCTAATCAAGCATTTATATTCAACTCGATTGTCAACTCGACTTTTAGGGTCGGGATCTCGATTTTTTCGAAATCGGATATTTTATTTTATTTTGGCACGTTCTCTCATTTTTTCCTTTTCTCACAAAAAGGTCAGAAAATATATAAGTAATTATGTGTGAAATGGGAAAATATCGACACGATCTAGAGCAGGGCTTCCGCAGTTGCGGATTGCGTGGTTTTTTGTACTTGCGGACTGCTAATGCGGATTTTAAAATTAAAATTGCGGATTGCGGCTGTGGATTTTTAGGATTTTTATGAAATTTTCACGCAATTAATCGCAATTTAACGATATCGCAATTTAACTCAACTTTTAGGGTCGGGATCTCGATTTTACGAAATCAGATATCCCAGATCAATACGATATCAATGATATCTCGCTCAATTTCAAATCTTCAAATTTCGATATTCTCCAAATTACTGATTACCCTTAAAACCTCGACTTCCCTTATATCCACAGATTACTTTTTATCGCTTTTATTCTTATCTAATTAAAATAAACTAAAAAAGAATTTCCCTTAGAATTATTGAAAATACATATAGTGAATAAAAAAAATCAAATTATGCATGAATTAAAAAAATTTTTTTTAAATGTAAATTTTATTGCAAGAATTTGACTTAAGAAAATGTAAAATATGTATAAATGACTTATATCTTAAATTAGTATAAAAAATAATAAATAGATACAATGAGAATACATATAACTTGAAAAATAACTTGTTATTGAAAATATATCATGGCTGGATTTATCTTCTACTTCCGCAGAAATCCGCTTTTTTGACCCTTCCGTTTCGTATATTTGGCTTCCGCGGGATTACACCCCTAATGACAACCATTATAATTAAAGAAATTAATTTTGTAGTTCAAAAAAATATCTGGTTTTCCGTCTACCGCTTCTTTATTTTATTCAGCTTTTTCAGCTTAAGTCTCCGCTTTTTAAAAATTCAAAATTATCCAACCCTGATATATGTATATACTCATGTACATTGAAAAATAAATTTATATTTAGGACATAACGCATTGTTAAAAATATTATACATCATTCTGTTATATGTGCGCATTTGCCATACGAAAAACAAACATGTTTGTCTTTAAATAATTATATTTATGTTAATATAATTATTTAATTACCATCATTTTTTTGTAACGAAAATCCATCTTCATTGTCCGTACGAAGATGTTTAACCATAATTACATTATCAGTACAGAGGCAAATTTGTACAAAAGAACCAGGAAAGGATGATTCTAATGAAATTACAATCTCAACTAGCTTTGTTGTCTTAAACCGTCGAAGCTTTAAAAAATAATTTGAAGAAAAGAATCTATTAAAAACTTTAAAATCCGGAGCAGTTATTTCTAACCATTCCTCATTAGTAATTTTTGAAGTTGTTTCTGTGTTGAGCTAAAAAATAAATAGTAAATATTTAAACGAAGAATAAGCTTTAATCGAAAGAGATATTGTTTGCATATTCGAATTTCCGCACCAAAATTGAGCTTACTCCCCCTGTCTTTCAATTTTTCGGGCCTATAACGGGGTCCAGATTAATTTACTAAAGTATTGATAGAATCAATCGAATCATCTCATTGAAGCAAATCGAAAAAATATGTCACGTCCCGAACTTTTACTACCAGTACACTACATTATACCCAATATTTAGCAGGTTTAAAAATTATTTTACCATCAAAGATATTTATTTTTGAATTAAAAATTCCTTTAAAATACCTTACTGCACAACGCAGAATAAGACCCATCCCGCCGAACTGACATTCTTGTCTTATTCGGTATAAATTCTTCACTTTTCCATTTATTTGATTTACATGATCGAGTGGCTTTTCCGTTCGAACGATAACTTTAAATTAAAAATTTAAAATTATAAAAAAAACACACGATTCGATCTTTGTATCCAAAAATTCTGTTCTTGTCCCGTCTGGATAAATTTTTGTCTCATCTCCGCAAACCCAACAAACATGTAATTTACCAGAAAGACAAAATTTAATAATATGGCCATTAGGGGTTGTAATTTCATAAAAATGATTTTTTTGAAGAAAATTGACCTAAAAATAATGCAAATTATTATAAAATTTTTGGCATTGAAATTATGTCAATTCGAACTATACCGAAAAAAATATTTTTTTTCGGGTTGTTTGTTATACTCACAAATTACTTTCTGTTCTTTTTCTGTTATCCGAAAATCCTGGGTCGGTTTATTAGTCGGTTTCGCTTAACGAAGAATCCGTACTTTTTAAGATCAGCCTACTCTGAACCCAACTTTGAGCATTTATTAGGCAAATTGAGCATCAAAATACCATAAATTATTTTTCAATTTTTTGACATTAGAATTTCAGGATATTTCTCTTATTATTTAGAAGGTTTTGAAAATAAAATTTCGATTTCTACTTTCGAATTTTAGTCTAACTTTTCTTAGAGACCAATACCGTATTTACTCTAATTAAATGACAGTCTCTAATTGAATGACATCTCTAATTGAATGACACTTTTTTGGGGTATATGAAAAATAGAATGACAGTCTCCAGTTGAATGACATCTCTAATTGAATGACATTTTTAAAATATAACCATCTAACTCTTATATCTCTATCCCCTTTATTAACTAGTTTATATTCCTTTTTAGTATGGATAAATGTGATATTTTTGAAGGGATTAAGAGGGATATTAAGCGGATTAAGAGGGATATCAGGGGATTTGGGAGGAAAAAGAGATATATCAAGAGATTAAAGGATTTGAGGAAAATATCGAGAGATTGAAATGATTAGAGGAGGTTTTAGTGATTAGTAGATCAAGAGGGATTAAGAGGGTTAGTGAAGGATTTGGAATGATATAGAGGATTTGAAGGATACCTTCTTAATCACTTGATATTTTCCTGACTGATATCCTTACTGATATCCCATTAAGTCCAACGAATATCTACAGCCCCACAAATACTATACCTTCTTAATCACCTGATATTCTCCAACTCCTTCAATATCCCTCCGAATCCCAACAAATTTCCTGATGTCCATCATAACCTAATATAATCCTTCAAAATAACTCTAAATGGCTGATCACTCTATATCATGACCAAATTCCTCAATGGCACAAATATAGAAACCTAAATATCGGTAAAATTTTGAAAACCTGAAACCGAAAATTTCGAAAACCAAACTATAGAAAACCAAAAAATCGGTAAAATTTCGAATTCAGAAATATTAGATAGGATATTCGATTCATCCAATCTGTATTTCTGACCTATGAAAAATAAAGTGACAGTCTCCAATTGAATGACATCTCTAATTGAATGACACTTTTCTGGGGTATATGAAAAATAGAATGACTGTCATTCTATTAGAGAAAATACGGTATTTTGCTTTTTTCATGTAAAGCCAAAATTTTACTTGAGACCAAAATTACAAAAAGCTCAAATTTCCATTGCCCAAATTTCTGGGCAATGGGAAAAAGGATTAAAAATTAAAATTTACTTCAATTTTTTTCCTTTTAACATCAAAACTTGATAGTGGCAGAGGAACGGTTGTCCAACGAAAATATTTGAAGAACGTGTCTGCATTATTTTTATTTTCGGCAGTTATTTTTTGGAAATCATATAAAACACAATTTCGACAATATGGAGGACGACAACATAATAGAGTTTGAACAACTATAATTTTATCAGTCCCATCACAAAAAGTAAACTCCTCGCCACGGCTAGTTCGTTCATACAGAGTATATACCTTTAGAAAGAAATATATAAAATAAAATTTAAAAATATACCATTCTAGAAGGTAATTCAAATTTTTGATTCAAAGAGAGTTCCATACTATTAAATGTGGAATGGATATGAAAGTCATCGGTAAAGTTGTTAGCCTGTTGTTTTTGTTGTGTATTTAAATTAGCGACGGAATTAGATCTGCGTATAAATGGTTTATCCGATGAAGTTGAACTTGCATTATAATTAAACGCATTAACTGAATTCCTTGGAAATAAATCTATTCGCTTAGAGCGAAAAACATTAAGTCGGGTGTCTCTAGACCCCGCATTGTTACTAGTACTTTGCAAATTATGTTGAGATGCTGGTAATGGTTGTTTTTGTTTCTTTATTAAGGTTAATTCGGCAAGAAGAGTAGCATTCTCTTTCTAAAAATTTTTAGAAAATTTCAAATTAAATTTGTAAACTTGTGTCTTTGCCAATCTGTCTTTATAATCATATATTGGCTGCGCTTGGTTTCGTCCCCTTTTGTTTCGTCCCCTTTTTGTTTCGTCCCCTTGAACAAAACTTTTGTTTCGTCCCAATGTACAAAACTTTTGTTTCGTCCCCTTTTGTTTCGTCCCCTTGAACAAAAACTTTGGATTCGTCCCACTAAGTTAATAATTGGCAAAAAGCTCTAATAATCATAGGATTTGACTACCGGATATTCTTTATAGCTATTGTCTTTGATTAATTTTAAAAAATTTATAAATAAAACTTTGATTTCTTTATATTTTTAGATTATTTTCTGTATTAAAAATGATTAGAAGCCGGCTTGAACATTTAGCACGAGCTCAGAAACGGCCGCGTTTAGAGGATTTTTCGATTAATCAGACTTCGTCCTCGCATCAAAGCAATTTGGAAAACAACGAAAATCAAGTCAACGTAAGCAGCGAATCTGATAATGATGATTCTGATTCCGAAGCTCAACTTATTTATTTTGAGGTTGGAAAGCCCTCAAATCCACAAAGGAAGCAAGCTAACGAATATATTTAACGAATTCGATAAAAATTTTACTTTTTTCTTTGTGTTTTTGATTGTTTGTAGGCTTTTATTAAGGTTTTGAAGTTTTTTAAAGAATGCTCATGTTTTTATTAAGATTACTCGTTTTTAGTTTATAGTTCTACAAAGTGAGTATTTTTACTCTGTTGGACATTTTGAAAGGGGACGAAACAAAAGGGGACGAAACAAAAGTTTTGTACATTGGGACGAAACAAAAGTTTTGTTCAGGGGGACGAAACAAAAGTTTTGTACATTGGGACGAAACAAAAGTTTTGTTCAGGGGGACGAATCCAAAGTGGGACGAAACCACAGCGCGCCCATATATTTCATCCTTTAATTGTTTAATTTTTAATAATGATAGACCTTCACATGCTTTTAGTTGTTCAACCTTAGATAAAATCTTTAATTAGTATATCAAATTATTTTTTCCCGGGGGGGGGGGGGTTTGAGATTTCCTGTGAGCTGAAATATATCTGTCAAAAATAAGACGGAAAGTAATTCAACAAATTAGTAATAATACATAAGTTAAGTATTATTACTATAGATTCTATTTTTAAACTATTTTTTATGCCAGAATTTATTGTGGAAAAATAGTGGTTTTCAAGTCATTCATATAAACTAAAGCAGCCCTGATTCATAAGCAAAACTCCTCAGTTTAAGCAAAATCATTATTACTTGTGATTCCAAATTAATTATTCTACGTTGAAGCTGAAGAGAAGTGCTGTGAACATCAGGGACATTTGCCTGTTTGAAATTAGGGATGTCCAGAGGCTGAATAAGAGAAAAATTGTTTAGATCAGAAAATAAATTTAAAAAAATACAGCAAAAAACGAAGCATTTAGAGTGTCAGAATCTGCAAGACAATTCTCATTTTCAATAGATTCTTGACAATTAATATAATTTTTTTTAGCTCCGCTCATTTCGACTGAAAATCAACTAAAAATATAAGTTAGAGGATTGGCACTAGAGAATGAGGTTTTCAAAAGTACGTGTTGAAAATTCATAACAAATTTTTAAAAAATTAAAAAAATTATTTGAATTGAAGAAATTTATTGTTTGAATTAACGAGAATTACGGGATCCCACGCGGGATTTTGTAAGATTCCTCTCCCGCAATCAACTCTTTAGATTCGCGAAATAAATGAATTATTCTTTGTGATATGTTCCTTTAGAAAAAATCACTCATGCGGTATCCCTAAAAAATTTTGCATTAATCTTGAAAATCATAAAACTTTTAAGTATTTGTAGATTTTCCATGTACGGGAAAGTGACGGTCGAGGCAATAAATAGAGATAGTACGATAAAAATAAGCAGAGTAAGAAGTACAAGTACGAGCAAACAATAAAAGGACAACAAACGAAAAAAGTTTAAAAACGATAAAGGCAAAGAAAAAACATTTTTGAACGAAACACAAAACAAAAACATCAAAAATCCACGGAACCCTAAGAGACATGAAAGTAAAAGAACAAAGAGGAAAGATAAGAAATCTGTAGCAAATAATCCCCAAAAAATATAAACAGTTTGTATCATCTCATTACTCAATCAAAAAAGCAAGTTCTCTAGTAATTCAATACTGTTGTTGTTCAAATATCCCACATTTACCGTAAGAGAAACAAACATATTCATCTTTAAAATTTAATATTTTTGAATATTTTGGCTTTAGATTATATCAAAATTATTTTTTTGAGAGATTACCATGTTTCTTTTGTCCACAAATTTTCTTTTCCTTAGAAACATGTTTAACAACAAGGGCATTGTCAATACTGAGCAATAATTTTAAACTAACACCAGGAAATGAGTCCACTGGTATTACTATCTTAACCGATTTTGTTGCATTAAACCGTCGAAGCTTTAAAAAAAATTAAAGAAAAGAATTTATTAAAAACTTTAAAGTCTGGTGCATTTATTTGTAAGTAAGCCAAATTTGAATATTTTTGTGTTGGTTCTGTATTGAGCTAAAAAAATAAATGATTTATTAAATAAATAAACAAAGATTATCGTACAACATGTATTAATTGCCCTCCCTCAAATAATTACCCCACTTCAATTAATTACCCCATCCAGCGGCAAATTGAAACAATAATTACCTCCAAATAAATGCCCTAAACACGTTCAAATTTCAAATCTCGTATAATTACCCTCCCTCGATTAATTACTCCCTCCTGCGGAGGTCGAAACAATAATTACCCAGGGTAGTTATTAAATGATATACGGTAAGCTTAATCAAGGCAATTTATATTACCTTATTGCACAACACAGAATAAGACCCATCACGCCGAACAGACATTCGTGCCATATTAGGTATAAATTCGACTTTATGCCATCGAGTTGAAAGATTTGAACGAAATGCTTTTCCGTTTGAAAGATAGCTTCAAATATTTTAAATTTAAAAAATTAAAACAAACAATTCCATATTAAGATCAAGCGTTTCTTGATCAAAAAATTCATATCTTTCCCCCTCAGGTAGTATTATCGTCTGATCACCACTATTCCAGGATACTTCCAAACTACCAGAAAGACAAAATTTAATAATATTTCCGTTTGTTGTAATTATTTGATAGAAATTTTTTTGAAATATAATCTGCAAAAGATAATTAACGTTATTTTAGAACGAAATTAAAGTCTTTAATTTTAGTTGCCAAAAAGTTTAGGTTTATGAGAGAATTTAGAAGAAAGGAAAGGTGGAAGCTATTAAAAATTTCAAGTTTTAAAATTTACTTCAATTTTGTTTTTGTTTATATCAGAATTAAATATTGGCAATATTGGAACTGTTGTCCAACGAAAATTTTTGGAGTTATGCTTCTCTGAATGTTCATTTCCACAAATTAATTTATTTGGATATTCATATAAAAGGCAATAATGATGCTCACATCCAGAAAGTTCAGTAACAACAATTTCTTGATTTCCATTTTTGAATGTATATTCTCTACCTCGTTCGGTTAAGATATACATTGTATTCACCTTTTAAAAAATATTCCTAATAAAATTAATTTCAAAAATTCAACCATTTCAGATGGTAATTCAAATTTTTGATTTAAAGAAGTATCCAAGTTATTAAATGTCGAATAGGCATGAGAATTAAATAAATTGATAGGCTCATCAACAAATTGGGAACCAGAATTTTCTTGCTAAATATTAAAAATAAATTTTTCAAATAAAACCACTTAAGAACCTCTCTACTATCCAAAATTTCACTATAATCATTAATTTTTGTATTATCCTCTTTAAAAGCTTTTCCAATGGCATTGACTTCTCCTTCCAATAATTTAATTTTTGCATGTATTAGCTTTAAATGAAATAATTTTAATCAAATTTTAACTAGACCTCTAATTCCAACTCTTTTACTTTAGTAGATTCTCTTTCTGCCTTTGCTTTAAAGTATTCATCAAATTTAAGACGAAAACGAATTTCTGAAAGATTGGCCCATTCCTCGAGTTTGTCATAATTAAATTTTTCTCTCTCTGTGTGGAAATTTTCCCAATTCACATTTAATTCGTTTTGTTGCCTCTCAAATTTCTTTAAAAAAATTTTAAAAAAATCAAAAATAATTTTTACATCGGACAAATTTCTTAGAGGTATAGCCAAATTTTGGATAATTTCGTCGCTTAACACTTCACGGAGATTATCCACATACGAGACAAGTTTATCCAAATCTCCTCGAAATTCTTTTGCAATTGGAGAAATAGCATAGCCTCCACTATTATGTAAACTATTAGAGCTTTTTAAAAATAAATTTTAAAAATTCAAAATGAAAAAAAACCATTTCAAAAATTCAGGTTTTTGTATTTTCTCAGTCGGTAGCTGAGAAGTGCTTTGAAGCAAATGAGCACTGTTCAGAGACTAAATAAGAGGGAAGGTTTTTACTTCTAAAATTAAAAAAATACTTCAAAAATAGATGAAGTTGTTGAAGAATTAGAAGCCGGTAGACAATTCTCCTTTTCCAAAAATTCAGGAAAATCAAACGAATCTTCATTATTTCCGTTCATATTTCTAAATTTAACAATAAAAAATTGAACTAAAAAAGAGAAAAAATATTATCTTTAATATAAAAAATTTGTTATTGTTTTGGGGAAAATACAGTAGGATTAAATGGTGACTATGTGGCTCGCGACAGAACGTCAATTCTATATTATATCATCAAAATGTACGGTTCATCACTGGATGGGGAATTAAATAAACTAATACAATCTTCAAAAATAAAATTTTCGGCAGTTTTAATTCAAAGCAAAATTTTTTACAAAATCTATAAATTAATTTTTGGGACCTTATCTATCGAGGATTTTTATCGAAAGTCTAGAATTTTGACTTTCTATATCTTGTAGTGTATTTATTACGGAATTAAATCAAACTTTGACAAAAAATTCAAATAAAAAATCAAAAATTATTATAGATTAGAGAGACTTGTATTTTCGAAAATTTAGAAATTATATAAATTAAAAAATGAAATAGTAAAATAATTCACTGCATATATACTTTTCTTTATAAACTTTTGGCATTTATTTAGTTAAAGGAAAGAGGGCTGGGCGAAGTTTTGAATTTTTTCAGCTTCCCTCCATCAATAAAAGGATTAATTTTTGAATAAAATATGGGAAAATGTGAGGGGAAATATTTTGGTTTAAAATATGGAGTATGGCAATTTCAGTTGATCCCTCTTCAAAAAGAGTGACGCAAATTTTTCTTTTTCTCCTCAATTCTTCATGTGGCTTGCCCTAGTTTTTATTTAAAACATTATCGAAGGCAAATAAAATAATTTTGGGGGAATTTTCTCATGCTTCTCAAAAATAAATTTTCCTTGATTTCTGAAGGATATTCAAAAATTTTATTTATAGGTCGTATTTTTAATTAAATTCGAAAGCGTCGAAAAAAATCGGAAAATTTTTTTAAATTATCTAGTGAGATATGTATTGCCTTTTACATCAATAAATAACCAAAGGTCAATGAAAAATTAAAAAATGAATTTATTTAAAATTTAAAGATTATTTTAAAAAATTATCAAAATTCACATTTAATCAAGCGATTTCTATTCAACTCGACTGTTGTTCACAATGTGCCTGAAATTGGAAAAATCATTTAAATATTTTCTTTTTCTTCTCATTTTTAAATACCTCATCAACGAAGAAGAACAAATTTGGATTATTATTTGCTTTAACTCTAACCCATCCTTTCTTTCCAGTTGCCTCCTCATTAGCACATATCACTTTAGCTCTCACATTTCTTGTATCACGTTGATCGGATTGAACACTTCCTTTAGTTCCAAACTAAATATTATTTTTTACTTTAAAATTTTTTTCCCTAAACCGTTATAGTGGCAATTGGTTGTTTTGTTGTACAACTCAACACATCAATTTGGCAACCATTTTTTTCTGTAGGTCCTTCATCTACAGGACTTGGTTGCCCTTTCTCTGCCTTCAATTTTATTGAAGATGGATTACAGCCTGTAGTGCATTTGTAACCAGCTGGTAATCCATCTTAAAATTAAAATCAGTCAAGTATTGTTAGTGTAAAGAACTACTTACTATTCCCTCCTGGGCCAACTCCTCCTGTTGGATTGCCTGGTTCCGGTACTTTTTTGGACAAGTCAATCTTATATTAAATTATATATTTCTTCAAGAATCAGAATTTCTCTACCTTCCACACATAACCTCCCTTTTGATTCGGATCATAAAGACCCCACGTTGCCTTTCCGCTCGGATCCTTAGAAATTCCACCAAATCCAGTATTTCCATTAAATGTAGTTTTTGGTCCCCAAGGATCAGTATTCGGCTAAAAATATTGCCAAAATTATTTAACAAAGCAAATCACTTTTATATCTTTTGGACTTCCATAGTTTACACGAGTATTGTCAGACCACGCGAAATTGTTGATTTTTCCATTTGTGGCATTTACGTTTAATCCAGTAAAGTAGACAGGGTTGTCTTTACTTTCTCCTTTTGGTTGTTTCGCCACAAGATCTAATTTCAAATTTATTTTAACCAAATTTTAACCAAATATTATTTCTACCCCTTATAAAATCATCTTCCTTTTTAAAATGAATGGAAGCCATTCGAGCCCCATTCTTCTTCGCTTCCTCACTAGCTTCTTTCCAAGTTAATGGTTTTTTCTCTGGTGAGGAAATTTGAATGCAACAATTTCCCTCTTTAAAGAATACGTAATCTGGAGGACACGAAGTATTTGGTGTTGAAGTGGTACTAAATAAAATTTAATATAATAATCTCTTAATGGAAAATTAAAAACCCTTCTGTTCCAATCAGGGTTGTAAGATCAGTACGAGTATCATCAGAAACTGGTGTAGCATCTAAATTTATTATGAATATTTATAAATCAGTTTCACGTTGGAAAATGATTTACTTATGGTATGCCATTTAAGATTAATTATAATTTTACCAGTTCCATCAGTAATTGCCTGAGCCCCTACTGTTCCCTCACTCGTTGATTCTGTTGTTTCTTCAGGCGGCGGAGTTGTATCCTCTGGTGGGGGAGTTGTTTCTTCGGGCGGCGGAGTTGTATCCTCAGACGGTGGAGTTGTTTCTTCGGGCGTCGGAGTTGTGTCCTCAGCCGATGGAGTTGTATCCTCTGATGAGGGAGTTGTGTCTTCGGGCGGCAGAGTTGTATCCTCTGATGGGGGAGTTGTGTCATCAGGCGGCAGAGTTGTATCTTCTGATGGGGGAGTTGTGTCTTCAGGCGGCAGAGTTGTATCCTCTGATGGGGGAGTTGTGTCTTCAGGCGGCAGAGTTGTATCTTCTGATGGGGGAGTTGTGTCATCAGGCGGCAGAGTTGTATCTTCTGATGGGGGAGTTGTGTCATCAGGCGGCAGAGTTGTATCTTCTGATGGGGGAGTTGTGTCTTCAGGCGGCAGAGTTGTGTCCTCAGGTGTGGCGGTCGTATCCTCTGGTGTGGGAGTTCTATCCTCAGATGCGGGGGTTGTATCCTCTGGTGTGGGAGTTGTATCTTCCGGCGTTGGGGTTGTGTCCTCAGATGTGGGGGTTGTATCCTCTGATGGGGTAGTTGTATCTTCAGGCGGTGGGGTTGTGTCCTCTGGTGTGGGTGTTGTTTCCTCTTGCGTGGTTGTATCTTCCGGCGTTGGGGTTGTGTCCTCGGGTGTGGGGGTTGTATCCTCTTGTGTGGTTGTATCTTCCGGCGTTGGGGTTGTGTCCTCGGGTGTGGGGGTTGTTTCCTCTTGCGTGGTTGTATCTTCCGGCGTTGGGGTTGTGTCCTCGGGTGTGGGGGTTGTATCCTCTTGTGTGGTTGTATCTTCCGGCGTTGGGGTTGTGTCCTCGGGTGTGGGGGTTGTATCTTCAGGCGTTGTGTCCTCTGGTGTGGGAGTTGTTTCTTCGGTTGTCGTAGTAGTTGTTGTCGTAGTAGAAGTAGTAGTATAGTAGTATATTGGCCTATTATAATACATACCTGGCTGCTTTAAATTAATTATTTATTTAATTATAGTAAATCAAAAACTACCATATAATTCATATAGTTCCCGTAATAATGAGGAAATTTATAGTTCCGGAGGTAGATGTACTCATCACTTTCAGAGGAAGAAGATCCATATTTGTTGTGTCCATTATATCCCCCATAACCTCCATATCGTATTTTATGACCTCGATATTTCTTCTTTTTGTAGCCTTTATTATCTTCATAACTCTTTCCGCCATATCCTTCGTCATACCCTCCATATCCTTTTTCATCATTATATCCATAACCTTTATCATATCCTTCATTATTTCCATATCCTTCTTTATATTCATTTTTATCTCCATAGCCTTCTTTATTATATCCTTCTTTTTCTCCATATCCTTTCTCATATCCTTCATTTCCTGCATATCCTTTATTATCTCCATATTCCTTATCATATCCTTCTTTATATTCATATCCTTTATCTTCTCCATATCCTTCTTTATTATATGCCTCATTCGTCTTTTCGTAGTAATTATCTTTTTTCTCATAGGTTGGCTTCTCATAGTTATCTTCAGGTTTTTTATATTCATCCTTCTTCTCATAATTGTAGTTAGTCGGCTTCTTATAATTTGCATTATCTTATAATTAATTTTAATTAAAATCAAAATAACTGTTAAAATTTTCTGAAATTTTTTTTACTTACACACAGTCCCGCCATTTTCTTTGTAGGCGTCTTACATTAAAATTTAAAAACCTTTAGAATAATTTTTAAAATTTTCAAATTTCTACCTGTATCATAATTGTTTTCTTTTTTGTAAGCATAAGGTTTTGGGTATGTTAAATAGGTCCCTGGGCTCTTGTGGTAATAAGCTTAAAATAATTTTAGCAATTTTTATTAAATTATAAATCTGATAAATTGAAATAAATTTTTAATATATAATACCTTTATTTTTGAGATATTTGTTGGGATATAGTGGCACTTCTAAAAATAAAATTAGTATAAAAAATTATGTCAAAACCGGGGCTGAACCAGTAGGTACTGGTAAAGCCGTCTACCCTTAGTTAACCCCTAGTTAATATTAAATTTCAATTGTTATTAGAGTGATTCGAGTATTGAGAAGGGAAGTGTCGAGATGATATCAAGTTTTAAAACGAGTCCGATCTATCACCAAATCCCTAGCAATCAAGCACGAGCGTCAGAGCTCGATACGACTCGATACAAACACTATTTCTTTGTAAACCCATTTACTAAAAATTTATAACTACCTGCACTATCTACGTCAAATCCATCATTTATGTAAACTACATGAGCAGCATTAGTGAAGGCAGCAAATAATAAAATAAAAATCAAGTATTCAAGCATCAATAGAGCTTTGAATTAATTCAAAATAATAATTTAAAGGGGAAAAAATAATTTCTATTTAAGAAAGACTCCTTCGTTTAACCATCAGAAACAGGGATTCTGAGAGATTCTAGTTGTCGATCAGGGATTTCTTCAGATGATGGAGGAAGGAATCATCCCGAATACTGACTGGTCGAACCCTAGACCTAATACCCTATCCGAAGAGAACTGAGAAAATCCGATCTGAAACTCAACACGGCTAACTCCCAACCCGTCCATCCCTTAACAATCTTCTAAATAAAAATGAGGGGGACTGATTAAAACGAAACTTCACTTTAAAATATGGTAGTATTTTTTACAGAATTGTCAAAAAATTTTGAAATTTAAAAAAGCGAATAAAGTGAATATTTTTAAATTTTAAAATAAAGAAAAAAACCTTTTAAATATTTAATGTTATTTAAATGATTATTCATTTATTAAATTTTTTTGTAAAATATACAAAACCTTTTAAAAAATTCCTCTTTATGACACCAATTTTCTTAATCATTTTTTAGAGAAACAAAAATAAAATGGCGCTGATAAAATGCTTAAAGTACTTTTTAATCAAATAAAATTTTAAAATTCCTTTAAATTTAAAAATAAATTTATTTAATTTAAAAATAAATAGCGAGTTTAAAGCTAATAATAAAAATATTGTCTGTCGTTATTATGTACGTGTTAAATAGGAATATAAAAATAATTTAATAAAAAATTATTACTTTCTGTTATTTTCATTTTGTGCCGTCTTAATTCCCGAAAACCGTAAATATATTCTTTAATTCAGCATGACCCCTGTTACCCAAAGATTTTTCAATATTTAAAGGGACTCATGCTTTGCTGAAATAGGGTCTCAGAGTTTTCTGATAAAGTGAAGTCTTATTCTCCTCAGGTCTTGGAATTTTTCCTGAATTTTCAAATTTTCCAAGGTTCAGAAATGTTCTAGACCTATTTAAATATTTGAATTATATTTTCCTCTTCCGAAACAAGGCACTGCATATTTAAAGTCAGCAAAAAATAACGCTAATACTAATTTATTATCAACTAAATTATAAATTTAATTAGGTTCGGACCACTTAGCTTTATCAAAAGCTTCTTTATGTTTTCCTTTTAAATATAAATCTACCCAATTTTCTATACAAATATCCGGTCCTTTCCAAAATTTCCAAATATCTGGAATTATTAATTTTGGATGTCCCTTTCCATGTTGTTGATGCAATAATTCACACAAATTACATAAAGGATTGTATGTTGGAGCATATGTGCCGTTTTGAGAGAGGATAAATGCTTGGTGATATTTACGTTCTAGTTTTTTGTGTAGAACGTGATAATTGGTTTTACGATATGTTTTTGTCCATTCAAAATATCTGGAATTTTAACGTGGTTCAAAATTAAAAGTCCCTATTTACTCGATTAATCGCCCTCACTCGATTAATTATTTCTTAACCAGGGCAATTAATAAAAAACGCTATCAGTTAGACGGCATTTGTCTATATTTCTAACTAAAGTATAACAACTAAAGTATAATGATTTTGGGTGCATTACTCTTGATGGTCTTACGATCACGTAATATCACAAACAAAAATATTATACCCCAAAACTTTAGTAGCCCCCTTTAGCTAGTGCAAAAGGTTAATCGCGGCTGGGTGCGAACCAGCATCTTGAATAGACCGGACTGATGTGTTGCACAGCCTTAGGAATTAAATAGCTATATGCTTTACACTTTATCAATTAGAAGGCTTTGTGGACAAAACGAGCTTTATTTACCAAAATAATATTGTAAAGATGCTGTTATTCATGAAGGTCCTGAGGTGTATCGAGGTCTACTCCAAAATATCTGTCCACAATTATCACTCGGAATTTTAATTAATTTTTCTTACTTTAAATATTCAGTTCTATTTCTCTGTAAATAAAGCAAATAATCAGCCAGTTCTGTAATATTCTTGAAATCATCTACAGCAATATATGCACTGTCAGGCACTTTCCATTTATCAAAAACTCGTCGAGTAAGAACAACAGGAACAATTAAATGTTTTAAATTCCAAAATTTTTCTGTGACATAACCTTTACAAACAGCATTTTCAAATGCCAAATAAAACATGTGATTTTCTATAAAATATTTTAAGATATAAAAAATTTGATTTTTTACCTAATTCTCGATTATAACAATATTCAAAATCACAATTTGCCCCGCGGACGCATTTTCCATACAAATCAATTTTAATTAGCTTGCGCAATTCTTGTACAAGATTTTCTCTTCTGGACGGAGTATCTTTAAAAATGAAAATTTTTAATTTTTTTAAATTTATGTGGAAAAGCGGGAGACTATCAAACAGAGATGCGTCGAAATTTCGATTTTCGACTTTCGATTTTCGATTTTCGACGTTTTTTTCTTTCGATTTTCGATTTCCGATTTTCGAATTTTTTCATAAAATTTCGATTTTCGATTTCGATAATTTTAGTTTTTTCGATTTTCGATCGATTTTCGATTTTTTTTGCAAAATTTCATTATCTTTTTTCTTAAGATTTTATTCCTGCGGGGCCAAAAAATGAAGAGATTTGGCTACTTGACCTTTCAAAATTCTCACAATTTTCGCCTGCGGCGCTGAAAATGGAAGTTTTTGGCTTAAGGATCTTCCAAAATTCTCAAAATTTTCGCCTGCGGCGCTAAAAAAGGGTTAAAAGTATGGAGGAATAAGAATAATGGATAGGAGGATCACGAGAATCACATATATATTATGTAAATAAAACGATTTCCCTTTAAGCCACCCAAATCCCACGATAATCCGCCCAAATCTCTCGTAATCCCTTGATATCCCTCTTATTCGCCTGATATCATATAATATCCCCCTTAATCTTCCCAAATCCACCTAAATAATATTATCATTGATTTTTCAGCCTCTCAATTAATCCATTTGCCTTACACTAATAAGAGGGATATAGGTGGATGGGATATCACGGGTATCAAGGGGTAGGTAGAATATCAATCCCCTAATCTTGTATACATATCCCTCCGATCACTGATATACCTTAAGACTATCCTTAATCCATGGAATCCCCTTATATCTCAAGATTAACCCTTATATCTCCATATTGCGGATTGTTTAATACACTTTTAGTTATTTTAAAAAATTTCGATTTTCGATTTTCGACGTTTTTTTCTTTCGATTTTCGATTTCCGATTTTCGAATTTTTAAATAAAATTTCGATTTTCGATTTCGATATTTTTGGATTTCTTTCGATTTTCGATTTCCGAATTTCGAAGATATTTTTATTTCGACGCATCTCTGCTATCAAAGTATTTGGCGGATAAGAAAAGTTTTAAATTCTGGTTATCTTTGAGATAAAATGACTCATTTTATAATCCAACAGGTTCTTTACAATCCAGCAGACTCTCTTTATTATCCCATAGACTCTTTATAATCCTATGGCATATAGCTCCTCTATTTTAAACCTCTTCCTCCATATCCGTCATGAATCTAAAATCAGGTTTCCGCACCTGGAAAATACTTTGCCAGTCACTAATCATAACAGTTTATATGCTTCTTATTATTCTTATTTTCTAAATTTAATTTAAATTAATAAAATTATTAACCGCAATCTGAGTTAACTTGCATTGCCAATCCAGTTTTTCTTATTACATTTTCCATTACCTTTAGATCGAAAAATATTTTTCTTTCACATAAAATTCCAAAAAAATTTCCACCTCCTTTTCAGTCCAATATTCATCTAATTGGCATTCACCATTACAAGGAACAAAAGTATCATAGGGATAATAAATATCGCTGTCTAAACGATAGGTCATTGTAATATTGAAAAAATCTGGGGAGACATCCTTATAAAGATATTAATTTTTTATCAAAAAATTTTTCGAAAACCTTGAAATAATCAAAAGTATAATGTGGCGGTTCGTCCAAACAGAAGACATAAAGTTGATTTGGTAATCTTATTTTAGGCAAGTCTCTATGCTCAGACCGAATATAATAAACAATAGCAGAAGCATTTAAGTATCTTTAAAAAAGATTTTTTAGAACCCAGTAATTTTTTGAGATGATTTACTTATTTTTATCCGTCGAATATTCACATTCATAAGGACATTCATTAGTATTAAACATTCCAGTTAACATAGCTACTACATTATCATAATTGTAAATAGTATTCCATCCAAGAATAATTGGTTTAAACTAAAACGATTTTTTATTAATGATTATCTCTTATTCAGAATAAGTTAGACTTGAGGGTCATTTTAAATTCAAGATTAATTAACTGCCATCAAAGTTGAAACTTCAATCTTTTCCTTTATTGTTTCATAAAATTAAGAAAATAAATTTTACCTTTGGATTTGGCGGAATTTTTTTTGGTTTTTCTCTCAAATTTAAGCTTTTATCATTCGCAAATTTAAGATAAAATGGGTACAAAAGAATTAAAGAAATACAAAATAACATGAAATAAAAATAACGTAATTTATTATTTATTCTATTATTATTGCTGTGTTGTCCATTAAGTATTTTATAATTTTGTAATTTTCTCAAAATATTTCTCATTTTGATCTTAAAAATAATTTTTATTTTTATGCTACTGGATTAATCATTATTATGGTAATATTTTTTAAATGGGGTATGTAACAAAGATGTCTCGGATTGAGAAAAAAGTCGAGTTTCGGGCTGGGTTTGTCAATTTTCCTCGCTTTCGCGTAACCGTCGCGTAACGGGTTACGATGTTTCGCGTAACCCGTGACATCCCTGGTTTTTAATTATTTATTAGGGCAACTAATACTAGCTTAAGTATCAAGTGTTGTTTATAGAGATCAGACCTATTATAAATTTCAAACAAAAATCTTAAATATTGAGGGGGATATCTCGAAAAATATGCCGATACTTGTCGAACCTTTGAGTTCTCTAGTTGTCTCTATACAGAGGAAACCTCAATTATATTCTTGAGAGGGAAATTTACAAAAATTCCTCAATCGTCAAGCTCCCGGAAAAATTGTACTTCCGTTTTCAGATAACGATTCTGGATTTACCAGAACAAAAACGCATCCATCGGATTTTTACAAAATAACATAATAACAAAAAATTATTAAAAAGCATAAAATCGGCCTTTATACGTTGGGACCAACAAAAATCATGTCAGTGTGGTCCATTGTCGGACAATATTTATGTATTGTCTGAAAAATTAAGTTGAATATTTATATTAGTACGATTTGCATTAATAATATCATGTACTAATGATATTTATTAAAATTCAGAAATTTTTTTTAAATATTCCGATTTAAATAATTTTATTCATTTTAAATTTTTACTTAAATTCAAATATACAGACAGACATTAAAAAACAATAAAAAGATAAAAATAGAAGGATTAAATAGAGAAATCATAAAATATTAAATTACTTTTAATTAAAGTTTTAATAGAAAATAAAATTTAAACATAGTCAATGTCGTCTTCAACTCATCACGTCGTCAGAAACTCGTCACGTCAACGTCAAAAATTCGTCATGTCGTAGTCAGCGTTTCGTCAACTCGGCAACGTTGTCGTCAACACGGCACGTTGTCGTCTACTCGGCAACGTAGTCGTCAACTCGGCAACGTTGTCGTCAACTCGGCAACGTTGTCGTCAACTCGGCAACGTTGTCGTCTACTCGGCAACGTTGTGTCAACTCGGCAACGTTGTCGTCAACTCGGCAACGTTGTCGTCAACTCGGCAACGTAGTCGTCAACTCGGCAACGTAGTCGTCAACTCGGCAACGTTGTCGTCAACTCGGCAACGTAGTCGTCAACTCGGCAACGTTGTAGTCAACTCGTCAACGTTGTCGTCAACTCGGCAACGTTGTCGTCAACTCGGTTGTCGTCAACTCGGCAACGTAGTCGTCAACTCGGCAACGTAGTCGTCAACTCGGCAACGTAGTCGTCAACTCGGCAACGTTGTCGTCAACTCGGCAACGTAGTCGTCAACTCGGCAACGTTGTCGTCTACTCGGCAACGTTGTCGTCTACTCGGCAACGTTGTCGTCAACTCGGCAACGTAGTCGTCAACTCGGCAACGTAGTCGTCAACTCGGCAACGTTGTCGTCAACTCGGCAACGTAGTCGTCAACTCGGCAACGTTGTCGTCTACTCGGCAACGTTGTCGTCAACTCGGCAACGTAGTCGTCAACTCGGCAACGTTGTCGTCAACTCGGCAACGTTGTCGTCAACTCGGCAACGTTGTCGTCAACTCGGCAACGTAGTCGTCAACTCGGCAACGTTGTAGTCAACTCGTCAACGTTGTCGGCAACTCATCAACGTTGTCGTCAACTCGGCAACGTAGTCGTCAACTCGGCAACGTTGTCGTCAACTCATCAACGTTGTCGGCAACTCGGCAACGTAGTCGTCAACTCGGCAACGTTGTCGTCAACTCGGCAACGTTGTTGTCAACTCGGCAACGTAGTCGTCAACTCGGCAACGTTGTCGTCAACTCGGCAACGTTGTCGTCAACTCGGCAACGTTGTCGTCAACTCGGCAACGTAGTCGTCAACTCGGCAACGTTGTAGTCAACTCGTCAACGTTGTCGGCAACTCATCAACGTTGTCGTCAACTCGGCGACGTAGTCGTCAACTCGGCAACGTAGTCGTCAACTCGGCAACGTTGTCGTCAACTCGGCAACGTTGTCGTCAACTCGGCAACGTTGTCGTCAACTCGGCAACGTTGTCGTCAACTCGGTTGTCGTCAACTCGGCAACGTAGTCGTCAACTCGGCAACGTAGTCGTCAACTCGGCAACGTTGTCGTCAACTCGGCAACGTTGTCGTCAACTCGGCAACGTTGTCGTCAACTCGGCAACGTTGTCGTCAACTCGGCAACGTAGTCGTCAACTCGGCAACGTTGTCGTCAACTCGGCAACGTAGTCGTCAACTCGGCAACGTTGTCGTCAACTCGGCAACGTTGTCGTCAACTCGGCAACGTTGTCGTCAACTCGGTTGTCGTCAACTCGGCAACGTAGTCGTCAACTCGGCAACGTAGTCGTCAACTCGGCAACGTAGTCGTCAACTCGGCAACGTTGTCGTCAACTCGGCAACGTAGTCGTCAACTCGGCAACGTTGTCGTCTACTCGGCAACGTTGTCGTCTACTCGGCAACGTTGTCGTCAACTCGGCAACGTTGTCGTCAACTCGGCAACGTTGTCGTCAACTCGGCAACGTTGTCGTCAACTCGGCAACGTTGTCGTCAACTCGGCAACGTTGTCGTCAACTCGGCAACGTTGTCGTCAACTCGGCAACGTTGTCGTCAACTCGGCAACGTAGTCGTCAACTCGGCAACGTTGTAGTCAACTCGTCAACGTTGTCGGCAACTCATCAACGTTGTCGTCAACTCGGCAACGTAGTCGTCAACTCGGCAACGTTGTCGTCAACTCATCAACGTTGTCGTCAACTCGGCAACGTAGTCGTCAACTCGGCAACGTTGTAGTCAACTCGTCAACGTTGTCGGCAACTCATCAACGTTGTCGTCAACTCGGCAACGTAGTCGTCAACTCGGCAACGTTGTCGTCAACTCGGCAACGTTGTCGTCAACTCGGTTGTCGTCAACTCGGCAACGTAGTCGTCAACTCGGCAACGTAGTCGTCAACTCGGCAACGTAGTCGTCAACTCGGCAACGTTGTCGTCAACTCGGCAACGTAGTCGTCAACTCGGCAACGTTGTCGTCTACTCGGCAACGTTGTCGTCTACTCGGCAACGTTGTCGTCAACTCGGCAACGTAGTCGTCAACTCGGCAACGTTGTCGTCAACTCGGCAACGTTGTCGTCAACTCGGCAACGTTGTAGTCAACTCGTCAACGTTGTCGGCAACTCATCAACGTTGTCGTCAACTCGGCGACGTAGTCGTCAACTCGGCAACGTAGTCGTCAACTCGGCAACGTTGTCGTCAACTCGGTTGTCGTCAACTCGGCAACGTAGTCGTCAACTCGGCAACGTTGTCGTCAACTCATCAACGTTGTCGGCAACTCATCAACGTTGTCGTCAACTCGGTTGTCGTCAACTCGTCAACGTTGTGTCGTCAATTAAAACAAATTTATTTTTCTTTTTTTTAATATAAATTTCTATTTTTGTCTAAATCCATTTTGAATTAAACAAAGAGACAAGATTGTTTGTTTTTATTTTTCAATTTTTTCCATTATTATTTTCATTTTTTCCACAATGCTTTTCTATTTTTATTTAATTAAATATTTATTTTTAACCATTTTATGTTCTAATTATGAAAATAAATTTGTTAATGCGCAAAGTGCTGAATTAAGTAAATTATAGTTTATATGTCATCGTCCAAATTTAATATTAGGACAGATGTCAATTAGCCGGTCAAATGTACATTTGTCCTAATATTACATTTGGACGGTCTTCTAAATAATATATTCGATTATTATATACCATTTATCCTGCAAGGCAGATATTTTTAAGAGAGGGGGATCATGAGTGCCGACAGTTGAAGACTATGTCGACAATAGTTGATGTCGATGACGGTTGAAGATAGGGCTTTATTCGACAGCTTTAAAGTGAAAATTCTTATTAGGAGTGTAGGTGATTAAGGGAGCAGGTGATTTGCCACCTCATTCTTAAAGTAATAAATCGCCATAATTTCAGAGACACTAAAAACCATAAAAATTTTTTCCAAAAAATAAAATTTAAACAAGGTGAACTTCAAAAACTCTGTCCAAACCTACAAGGGATATATTGCTCTCATTGTGAGCACAAAAGTGTTGAGGAAATTTGCCCGTTTGAATGTCAATATTGCAACGGGGGAGGTTTACAAGGAATTAGTAGAAGTGTATATTCAAGTCAATCATCTATTGTTCCTCAAAATTTGGGTATTTTTTTCAAAATTTTTTAAAGTGAAGTCACAGGGTAGAGGATTGAACCTACCACGTTTAATTATAAGGAGCCAGACCTGGTCACAGTTACTGATTTTGGTATCCGTATCCCGATATTTACGGCGGATATCCGCAGGCATTTTGATATTATCTGTATCCATATCCGTATCCACGAGCAGGTCTATAAGGAGCAACATTTAGTTATTAGATGCAATGTTATCTAGGTGCTCACATATAAGTTAGTGCTCAGTTTGTCCTTGTACTCTACTCTGTAGGCGCTGATTTAGGAATTTAAAAAAGGCCGGGTCCGGGTAATGGTAATGGAAGTAAATCTATAGAGTATACCTTAAGCTTTTAATATTTGAAAAATAAATTAAGACGACCTCGTGCTCCAATGCAAAATTGTTCGTGGACCTTACTGCTCGATTTGTACAGTAAGCTACAAAAAATTTCAATAAAATATTTTTCAAAATTAATTCCTAGAATCCATCAATAAACGAATTATGTATTAATGAATGTTTAGAATGTGAATATAACAAAGAATATACTAATAATTTAATTAAAATTAATGAGGTTAATCCTGGTGAAGAATTTGAAGATGTGGATGAAATAAATGGAGAAACGAGTGATTATGATAAAAGTAAAATAAAATTTTTTAAGGAAATTTTTGCCTGTGATGATGAAAATAATTTTTGGTGACGTTGAATAACGAAGTTTTTCTGCCAATCTCTCTCTATTAGAGAGAGATATCTCTATTAGAGAGACAATCTATTAGACAATCTCTCTCAACAAATCTCTCTCTCATATGCTGTGCTTCATGCGACAGAGAAGATAATCGAAAGAGAGAAGACAATCCTTATTCTGAATGCTATCGCAAAACGCAGATCGATCCAAGGACAGCAATAGTTATGGGATAATTTCTGCCACGAATCTTCAATTTACTGTTTAATATCGAGAAGACATTGTCTTTAGAGGAAAATAAGTATTTTTAATTTTTTCTCATTTCCTTTCACTCATAAACAAAATTTTTTTTCATAAAATTTAAAAAATAATAAAATTTATTTATAAATTTTTAGATAATGTACAAACAAATTTAAATAAATTAATTTCACAACTCTATAAAATTGAAATTAAGGAGAGGAGGAAGAAAAATGTTTGTTCTTATTAAAAAAATTTATAAAAAAATATTCCAAGGAAATAAAAGATGTAGCCGCCGAGGAGGATGAAAACGAAGAAAATTATTATGATTTAAATTTGGATGAAAGAGAAATTTATGATAAAGAAAATATAGGAAATGAGCGTTTACATTTTAATAAAAAATTATTTTAAAATAAAATTAATTGTTTAACAAGTTTTTAATAGAAAAATAGCCTATCGAGAAATTAAAAAAATTTTGTTTGTTTGTGTATGTGTGACTAAACAAGCTGAATTTACGTGTGATTGAATATTTAATTCTCTAAATAAATAAATATAAATTTATTTTTCCTGCTCTTAAAATTTAAAAATTTAATAAAATGAATAAATTATTTGGGGTCTTATTTTTATTTTTAATATTTTTAATGATTAATGCTGATGATTATGGGATACCTGAAGTAATTTGTTAATTAGCAAATTAATATATAATTAACAGATTTGTAAACTTGAACAAGACTCTGGAATTTGTTTGGCTTTATTTGAACGTTGGTGGTATAACAATGATTTGGGCCAATGCAAGGTTGGATATGAGTATAATAATGTAAAATAGGAGGTAATGTCGTGACTATTTAGTCAACAAGAGGGAAGAAATATAAAGAACAAGGAAATTGGCAGCGGCTGGAAATAATAACAACAGCAAATGTCCGAACGGATTAGGCTGCAGGCTGGAGAGTAGGGGCCTAGATCGCAGGACAGCAGTCCAGCCCAATTTTTCACAGTAAAACCATTATCCCTTAAAAAATTGTGAGCTGGACCCGACATGGCAAATCACTCACTCAGCGTGGCAAACGTTGGCAATATTTTCTAAAACAGAAATCCACCTCAAATTAGATAAGTATAGGAGTATGGTTGACAATCCTCATGGGTTCAATTTTTAAAAAAATACGGCAAATTTATACACCGCTTGTAATGCCGAATTGTTCATACATAAACCCAAAAGTAATTTTTTCCCCAAATAAAAAGAGAATCTTTCATTACTTTATTACTTTAATCATACAAAATGTTAAAATTTAAAATTATATTTTCAGAATTTCACTTATGGCGGCTGTTACGGTAACGAAAACAATTTTAACACTAAATTAGAATGCCAACAAAATTGCAAAGTATATCAATTAATATACCTATAATTAAAATATCAAAATAAAGATATGTGAACTTGAAAAAAAGGTTGGACCTTGTAAGGCTTCAATACCTCGTTGGTGGTATGATAATGGTGAATGCAAGGTGATATCTGAAAATTATCGAAATTTATATAAATTTTAACCTTGCCTTAAATTACATGATTCAGGGGCTATAGTTAGGGTTGCACTCCGAAAGGGTGTGTAGGGGTACGGGGTTTTCAAATTGTGTCGGGCGGGGTCGGGGTGCAACACTAGCTATAGTACATGAAAATGCTTAGAATCTCTTAAGCTGATTTGAGCGCAGGAGAAGTCTAGTCCTTGATTAAGCCTCACTGTATCTATGCTTCTTCATTCTCCTTTGTCTCAGGTCAATCTCCTAAGGCTCCAATCATTTTTACCCTGGGAAGGATCTTGAAACAATTTGAGAAATACACAAATATTATTTTTTTCAGAAATTCAGATACGGCGGTTGTAAGGGTAATGATAATAATTTCAAAACCCTTGAAGAATGTCAAAAAACATGCAACGTTTGTTTACACATTTTTAACAAATTTTATGATGAATAAAATTAAATGATAATTTTAAAATAAGGTGTGTATGCTTGACAATGACTCTGGACCTTGTGAGGCTTTATTCATCCGTTGGTGGTACGACAAGGGTGAATGCAAGGTAAATTGAGATTTTTAGAAGAGATAGTCCATTCCTCTATTCTATAGAAATTTGTCTACGGTGGCTGTAAAGGTAATGGAAATAATTTCAAGACGTTGGAGGAATGTCAGGCGAGATGCCAAGTTTAGTTACCTATCTCAATTATTTTAGCTAATAATTTTTTATTTAAAGTACCCTTCCAAAAAGAAATAATCAAGTTCAAAGAATAAATATTGACGAAATAATTAAAAATAAAATTAAATGAAAAAATTACTTTTCATTAGTAATTTTAAATTTTTTCGAACCCATTATCAGATTAAAATTGAAAAAAGTGTTATTCATCAAAAATTTTTTTCCTTTTAAAAACTTCTCCAGATATATAATTAAATCATTCGTTTATTTTCCAATAAATATATTTTTTAACAAAATTATTTTAAATTTAAAAATGGGATTGTTATTAATTCATATTTTATCACTTCTCGTATTGATGAATTCTAAATTTGAAGGTAAATTCAATAAAAAGAAATAAAGCCAGGTTCCTGGGAATTAAAAAATTATTCATTAGTGGACTAGAATTTTAGCTATTTTCGAAAATAACTCGGCAGAATTCAATGTCAAGATATGCTCTTGTTACTAAAGGGACGATTTCCTGCACTAAGTTGCCTGTGATAGTAACTGTAGAAAATTGAAATTCCGGGCAATGGCATCGTGTTACTACCGTGTGATAGTCTTAAATTCTTTAATAGGCTGTTCATTTTCTCATTCAGATTTAAATAGAATAAATAATCAAAATTAAAAAAATATTTTTTTACTAAACAGAATCAATCAAATGCTACCTCGAGAGAGATATCACTGATAAAAGAGGACTGCATACTAGAATAAAGCTGCAAGAATGCAATAATAAAGAATTTCCTTATTTTTTCGCTGATGATAAATGCTTAAAAAATGATTGTGGAAAATGTTAATTTATTAGAAAAATAACTCGAAATAGCTCTTGATTTAAAAGATATTAATTTTTATAAAAATTTTTTAGATGGCTATACCAAAACTTGTGGTAATTGCAATTTAACTAGAATAATTGATAAGCTTGGTGGCTACGGGGATGATTGTACTTGTTATGAGTGCGACACTGATTTGTGTAATTCGGCCATTGGATTTGTGTCAAATTTGAATATCATACTTTTATTATTGCTTATTATACTAAATAATGGTAAAATTTTTGTATTATATCGTTAAATAAAATTATTTACTGTAATAGCTTTTCATCAGAAACGGATCCTTTACCAAAAAACACGAATATTCCAGCAAACAGAATCGTAACATTTGATATAAGCCCATACCACCTAACCACTTTCTAAGTGGAATTGTAAAGCAAAAAGTTACTTAATTCCTATGTGTACAAGGGTTGTTTTTAATGATAATACATTAGTATAGTCAATTTAAGATGCCCGAATACCCCTATCCCAGAAATACCATTTGCACTAGATACCTGATTGAGAAATGTTTATAGACTAATATTTTATAGCCTAACTTTACTGAATATTATCTTCGACACTATCGAACCCGACCGTCTGATGATGGTAAAAACAATGCTAAGGACCTAGAAGGAGTTACATAATCACACTCTGATTTTTAATTAATAAATTTTTAAATTATTTAAGCTTTCCGGTGATCTAAATGAATGTTGACATTTATTTATGAAATTTTACTTTTTAATGATTAATTTTACAATCATAATTATAATTTAAAAAATTGTTATTCATTCAAAAGATTATTTTTCCTATTAAAATATTTTTTAACTAAATTATTTATTCTAAATTTTATTTTAAATAATCATAATCTAAAATGAAATTGTCATTAATTAATATTTTAACTCTTTTACTAATAATGAATTTTAAATATGGAGGTAAACTATAAAAAATCAAAAAATATTATTTATCGTTACCAGACACACTTGAATGCCATAAAGAAGAAGATCTTAGAACAGAAAGTGGTAAACATGATAAATTAGATTTAACAAAGTGTCAGACTTTTTTATTTGATCATGTATGCAGTAAAATTGATTGTGGAGAATGTTAGTCTATTCGAAATTAAATTTTAACGCTAAGACCGTAATATCCTTCGAAGATTAAGACATAAACCAAAAGGATGGTTCCTTTTGCATCCCTTTGGATTTTCTTTTATGTCCTATAAATTTTTGGCACTGGTCTAGTTTATGCGTTAAGGCTTTATAAAAGAGGTGGGCCGAGTCCCACAAAATACGAGACTCTCAAAAAGATACGAGAACGAGATAAAACAACATACGAGACTTCTAAAAATACGAGATTTCACGAGCTCGAGATACGAGACTAAGCCAACACTAACTAACACACCTAACTTTGGTATAGATATGACTTATAGAATTACTTCAATGGACTCAGAATATCTTGTACGACCTCATAAGTTTTAGTGAATTCATAGTTTTCAATGGAATCTGAATCGGCCCTAAAATTTTGAAATAAATTTTATGCAAATATTCAGATGGATATACAAAAGGTTGTGGGGGTTGCAAGTTATCTGGGTGGCTTAAAAAGATATTCGGCTTTGATAATGGTAAATGTACATGTCATGAGTGTGATACTGATCTTTGTAACTCGGCCATTGGTGTTCTATCAAATATACGGATTATATTTTTATTTTTCTTGATTATTCTGGTGATTAATGGTGAATATTTTTATTGCATTTTTAAAACTTTGTTAATTAGCTACTCGACTAGGGGTCTTCTGCATTGTAAACGATCTAAACGATTATGAAGAGATGTTTAGCCCAATCGGAGCTTGAGGCTTAACAATAACCCAAATCTTTTCCCGGTCCGAGGAATACGGTAACCCTTCTTGCCAATACCTTAGATACTACTTTAAAAAAATTTTAAAAATCGTTTTATAATTAATAATTTTCTTAATTAATAAATTTTTAATTAATAACTTTTTAAAATATTTCAGCTCGTATACTTCCGGTGATATAAAGGAATGATGAAATTTATTTTTGAAGTTTTACTTTCTAATGATTAATAAATATATTAAAATAATTTTATTCATGAAAAAATTTTTTCCTATTAAAAACTCTCTCTCACTATAAATATACATATGTAGATCATTCAAATGTTTTCAGGAAAATTTTTTAATAAATTATTCAAAATTTTATTTAAATAATTTAAAAAATGGGAGCGTTATCAATAAACGTTTTAACACTTTTCTTATTAGTGAATTGTAAATTTGGAGGTAAATTTAGAAAATCAAAAACTTATTATTTTAGTTAATAGAATGTAACAGTTTCCAGAGAACAGATATCTAGATTATCCTCAATAAAAATCGGATAAAAAATTAAAATTATGTAGCCTTTGTTCTTTCACAAAAGAAGATCCGCAAAATATTAGGACAATGCCAAAAGCAGTAACCCTCCAATTGTAGTTGTTAATGGGGGGGAGGGGGGTTACTGCACAAAATTAATGGGGGGGGGGGGGGTTAATGCACAAAATTAATGGGGGGGGGGGGGGGTTACTGCAAAAAATATTATTTTTTAAACAGACACAATCGAGTGTTACTATGAAGAAGATCTTACCTATATAGATGGAGAACATTCTAAAATTGCTTTAGAAAAGTGCGAAGCTGAAGTTTCTGATAATAAATGCGGGAAAATTGACTGTGGAGAATGTTAGTCTATTAAAAATTAAATTATAATGTAAGGAACTTATTATACATGAAAATTAAGAGACTTAAAATTTTGAAATAAATTTTATTTAAAAATTTCTAGATGGCTTTACCAAAGCTTGTGGAGGTTGCTTTTTTGCTAATGCTTTCATTAAGGCGGCAGGCTTTGCTAAGGGTCAATGCGAATGTTATGAATGTGATTCTGATCTTTGTAACTCGGCCATTGATGTTCTATCAAATATGAAGATTATTCTATTTTGCTTGATTATCTTGATAATTAATGTTAATGTCATATAAATTTTTTAACTGGAGTAAAGCAGACGGGCATTTCTCTCCTTTGGTTAGTGCAAAAGGTTAAACGGCCTGCGGCTGAACAATAACCCACTTACCCTACTTCCGCTTACCCATAACTTCAAACAACCCTAGGAGGAGTTACAATAATCGCACTTGTTATCTGATTCTAGCAATAATATTTTATTTATTTCAGCTTTTATTCGTCCACAAATCTACTAAATGTATGATAAAATTTATTATCAAAATTTTGCCTTTTTTAAATGATTTCAAAAAATGTTTGTAAAAATAATTATATATTTAGTCTTAAATAATTTATATAATTTTTAAATGAAATTTATAACTATAAATTATTTATAGTATTTGTTACCGTTTGTCAAATTTATTTAAACTTTTTGAGATTCGTTTTTAATGATTAAGCTATTAAAATCATTCACGCTTTGTCAGAAAATGATAAACACCCTTAGTTTTTATGTAAAAAACATATTTAAGTTTAAATATGATAATTTTAAATTTTTTTTATGAATTTCTATTTCATATTCGAAAGAAAAAAAACAATCAGATATAAAATATTTATAGGTATTGAGGGATATAACTGGCATTTCCTAAAAGACGACTGTCAGATAATAATAACCCTTAAGTTTCGGCATTAAGGGCCGTTCGAAAAATCTGCAAAAATATACTAAAAAAGTATTATTCATTTCAAAAGATATTTTTACATTTAAAAACGGCTCTCTATAAAAAACAAGTTAAAACATTCATATATTTTTTAAAAAATCACAGCCAAGCAAAACCGGAACTTCCTGTGAAATCCAAAACTTTGATCACTTTCTAACGCTTTTTTGGATTATGCCAGAACCGAAACTATAAAATACCCCATCCATCCACCCCATTGTTTGGACTTGAAAGAATAACGCGAATTCAATATTAACTTCTCTAATTTATCAAAAAATTATCAAATTTTTTACCTATCTCATACTATTTTTTAATTTTTGTATCCCTTGTATCCCCCCAAAAGATAATTTATAATTCTGAAGCTAAAAGTATGACTAATTAAATATAAAATTAAAAAGTCAATTTTTTAGTATGAATATGCAATGCTTTATCTACTAATAAAATCATCATTAAAATTTATAAAGCGTTAATCATCGGAAATTTTAAAAGTAAAAGCTTCTCTCTATATTGAAACGTTCATAAATATATTTTCAATATTTTTAACTAAATTAAAGCTAAATTTTATTTTAAATAATTTAAAAATGGGAATGTTATTAATTAATATTTTTACTCTTTTCTTATTGATGAACCTTAAATTTGGAGGTAAATTTTAAGGATAAATAAGGGTTCCTGAAAATTAAAAATTATTAATTGCTGGCCTAAGGATTTTTGCTGAAGATTTTTGTTAATCCAAAAAATACCAAGGGATATTAAGGTTCTGAGAGATAACATTCTAACACAGAGCATATGCATACCTATAAACAATAAAAATATTTTTGTTAAAAGATTCCACCAAATGTATCGCCGAGCTAGATTTTAAACATAGAAATGGAACCCATTCTATTATTAAGTCAACAACATGCAATACTGAAGAACTTGCGAATGGTACCCTTGGTAATAAATGTTTTAAAAATGATTGTGGAGAACGTTAGTTTGTTTGCCTTCAAATAAATCTGATTCAAAAATTTCTAGATGGATTTATGAGACATTGTGGGCCTTGTATAATTGTTAATATGGTCAGCAAAGAAAAAGGCTATGAGAATGACTGCACCTGTCATCAGTGCGAAACTGATTTGTGTAATTCGGCCCTTGGCTTTCTGTCGAATATGAAAATTATGTTTCTGCTTTGCTTGATTATTTTTTATTTTTCCGGAATTTAAATGAAGTATAGAATTGAATGAATAAAGTACAGAATTAAATAAAATGAATTTATTAAATTACATATTATTTTCACATATGCAATTTCAAATAATTATAAAACTAATTTCAAATATTTAAAATAATCCCATATTATTATTAAAATTAGCCATTTATTTTTTTATTAAAATTCTAAAAGCATTTAAAGTTAAACGTCGAACAGTTACGTTGTAATAAGACGGATACAGGAGGAATTATACATTTTGAAAACTTTGAAGAATTTCAATCAACATTCAATAATAACTGTAATTAAATATTGATACTAAAAATAAGTGTGTGATCTTAAAAATACTGGACTTTATTTTTTCGTTATATCATCTTTATTTTTGTTAATTAAACATTTATCTCAAGAATTGTTCTGCATGAGTTACACTTAAAACATTATTTAAAATGCTTTTTTCATGTTTTATTTTATTTATTTAATTAGAAAATAATAATTAACCATGAAAAGGTTCGAACCCGAGACCTAATTTTTAACGATTTTGTAGTCATCGCTCATATCCACTTAACCAAAATTACAAATCCGCTAGGGCCATAGCTGGTCTGCAGTGCTTTTAATGATTAAGCTATTAAAATCATAATTTTAATTAAAAAAATATTATTCATTCAAAAAATATATTTTCCCTTTTTTCACATTTATTTTCCCATTTTTAAACAAAATATTTATTTTAAAAAAGTGTTATTCATCAGAAAAAAATTTTTTTCCTATCAAAAACTCTCTCTATATATTTAAACCATTCATATATTATTTAAAAGATTTTCTAGCTAAATTATTTTATTTTTTCCAAATTCAAAATGGGATTATTATTAATTAATATTTTGACTCTTTTCTTAATGATAAATTTTAAATTTGGCGGTAAATTTAAAATATCAAAAAAAATTAATTTTTAAACAGAAACAATCGAATGTTATGCTGAAACTGATCTTACTTTAAGATCTGGAGAAATTTCTATATCTCGTTTAACAACGTGCGATACTAAACAATTATCTGAAAAACTTAAAATACCTGTTGTTAAATGCTTCAAAAGCGATTGTGGAGAGTGTTAGTTTTATTAAAAATTTTGTCTTTAGGAAGCTGCAGGCTGAATATTAAAGCCTTCCAATACCGAAAATTTTCCACGCCTCAAGATCAAGAATAGACCTCAAGACTTCCTTTTTCAGTGAATTTTCGAATGCCAAGAGACCATATTTCTTCCATTTTGGAAATAAAACAAGGAATTCAAAAAGTCGAGACCAAAACTTCACCCCAAGACCAAGACCAAAAAATTCCCTATGAAAAGTTTTGAATCAAGTCTAAAGAGCAAGAGACTTGGACGGCTCTCAGAATATCATTCTTAAAACTTTGAAATAAATCTTATTCGAAAATTTAGATGGATATTACAAAGGTTGTAATTTTTGTGTAGCTATTAAACTTGCTAACAAGCTTATCGGATTTGAAAAGGGTGATTGTACCTGTTATGAATGTGATACTGATAAGTGTAACTCAGCAATTGGTGTTCTGTCGAATTTGAAGATTATTATTTTATTTTGCTTGACTACCATCATAATTAATGGTAAATAATTTTTGTTATTTCGATCTTATAATCTTAATAATTAGAGATTAATCCCGAGTAATTTTCGCTTCATTGTAAATTAGTCTATAATCTGAACTAGAACTGAAGCAGGGATGTCACAGGTTAAGAAAAGAGTCAGGTTTCGAATCTAAAAACGTCGGGGTTTCGGGTGACATCTCTGATCTGAAGCCATAAACCGTTGATCACTAACTCACACACCAACACGTTCTAACGGTTTTTATTCCCATATGTAGAAATACCTTGCCCCAACTTAACTTAAAGTACAATGAAAAAAACTACAAAATTAACACCTCTAATCTGATTTAAAAAATATATTTTTAAATTATTTTAGCTTATATTCTTCCGCCAATCTATTAAATGAATGATAATGAAAATATTTCGAATTTAAAAAATGATTGCAGATGAAAAATGATTGTCTATATAATAATTTCGTTTAAAAATTTATATAATTTTTGAATAAAAATTTTAAAGATCAAAGAAAATTTATATAATATGGAAAGAAAACGAGAGGAGAGTAAAGGAGATATCGTTTAATTTGGATAGTATAGGAGTTCAGTTGAATTTGAGGGGTTATGATAGGAGATTTTGGCAAGAATCCTCACAAATATTTAAAATAACTATTAATATATATTCAGGAAAACCATCCTCAGAGACAGTCTATGTTTGTTAAGAAATATGTATATAACGACTTAAATTTTTTCTTTTCCTCAAGGTCAAAATATCATTCAACTTGCTTTTATAAAAATTTTCAGAATTTGGGAAGAAAAAGAAGCCAGATTTCTTCGTTTATTGTGAGGAAAATTTCGAAAATTGCGTGAAAATCATAAAAATCCGCAACTCGCAATCCGCAATTGCGACCAGACCTGGTTTACATAATCTTATAGTTTTGTCAAAAAATGTCAAGTTGAGCTACCTATGTTCTACTATTTTTATTAATAATTTTTTATTTAAAGTACCCTTCCAAAAAAGTAATAATTAATGAAGCTAAAAATATTAAGTGTTGATTAATTTATTAAATTTTACTTTTTAATGAGTAATCTATTAAAATCAACTATAATTTAAAAAATATTATTCACCAAAAAATATTTTTCCTAATAAAAACTTCCCCTGTATATTTAAATCATTCATATATTTTTTGATAAAAAATTAACAAAATTATTTTATTTTATTTTTAAAAATGGGATTATTATTAATTAATATTTTTACACTTTTCTTAATCTTGAGCTTTAAATTTGGACGTAAATTTTTAAAAATTTAAAAGAAAATATTAAACTTTTTAACAGACTCACTCAAATGTCATGTCGAAATAGATTTTACTCATAAAAATGGAACTCGTGTTGTAGAGAAGCCAGATACGTGCAATACTAAAATACGTCTTCATAGACTTTTTGGAGATAATTGCGTTAAAAATGATTGCGGAAAATGTCAGTTTATTTTAAAAAATTAAATCAAAATGCCGCGACTTTAATCTAAAAAAATCGCGATTCTAATCTAAATGCACTTAGTTCATATTCCGCATAATGCCGCAAAATCCCTCATTTTAAATTTTCGGGATACGCGTAAGGTGAACAAAATACAAATTTTGCTGAAAGTAAAGAGGGAAAAGAAAGGAAAAATTTGTGATATACTCGATCTTCCCTTTAATCTATCAGATCACCTTATTATTTTCAGGAAGAAATTTGTTGGGGGGGGGGGGGGGGGGGGAATTTAAGTCAGATAGTGAGATGCTAAAAATTTGTTGGGGTATACAGGAAAAAATTTGTTGCGGTATACACAATAGAAAATTTGTTTAAAAATTTAGATGGCTTCTGGAAATTTTGTGCGGATTGTGATTTCTTTGAGTTAGCTAACATGGCAAATGGCATGGGGGATGACTGTACCTGTTATCAGTGTAATACTGATTATTGTAACTTGGCCTTCGGCGTTGTGTCAAATATGAAAAGTATTGCTTTACTTTGCTGGATTATTTTAATTCTTTCTTTAATCTAAACGAATGAAGCCAGATAATTATAAAAATATGTTAAAATAATAGTAATACAATGATAATCTTTTATAAAATTTAAAATAAATTTATTTTAATTTTTTTCATTGACCTTTGCCTATTTAGTATCTCAATATCTGACTTAAATTTTTTCATTTTTAGTTGAAATTTTTGTTAAATTCTGAATAATTTAGTTTTTTTCGCATCACTGGTGTCAAAGTAACAAAAATCGTTTCATTAAGAAAAAGTAATGCGTTTAGGAAGCTCTCCATATGCAGATACCCAAATTTTTAAAACGTCTCTTAAATAGATGTTTATCTAGCGTTGAGTATATCTTATAAAAATATTAGACTAAATGCATTGTCTAATAATTCAATTTGAGAAGAAATTGATTTAAGACGAAATTCCCGCTTTTCAATAAAATAAAATAAAAAATTTGATAATTATTGAAGTAATAATTTTTGTTGAAATAATTTTTCTTGTATAATTAATACTTTATTATTTTAAATTAATTAAATTTGAAATAAATTTTGAAATTAACTTCCGGACTGCAAACTTATTTTTAAATAAAATTAACAAATAGACATACATCCTCCTTTTTAGCCGAAAGTCCATCTGCACTTTTAAACTTTTATTTTTAAAAATAATTTCCTTATTTTTTAATCAGGAAATTATAAATTAAAATTTATTTTTCTCACAATTTATAAATTTTTATTTAAAATTAATTTCAAAATTCATTTCCGCATAATTGCCTTATTTTTATTTGAGAATTCTTTAAAGGGTATGTATTAGCACTTTAAAGGAAGGAAAAAGGGCATTTATATAAACAGATTTTTAATTCTTATTCGCTCATTAATTAGTTAAAAATTTAAAAAAGTTTTAAAAATGAAAATTTATTTTAATTTAATTATTTTTTTATTTATTTTAAATTTTTATTTTGTCGAATTGGCAAAAAGGAAGGCAACGGATTCTGATTTTCCCGAGGTCCGCTTTATTTAAAAAATTAATGCTTAATTGTTTTAGCAAAATAAAAAGCAAAATACAAGCAACCATGGTATTTTATTTATAAAATACATTCACGTCCGTCATAAAACCTCCAATTTCAGATAACCCCAATTTAAGACACGCTTAAAATTAATTTGTTCACAGATGTGACGTCTATTAAAGTACCTCTCATTATAAAACGTCCTTCTCTCCAGGCTTCAAATCTTTCAAAACAGGGATCTCATGGCGCGCCAAACACCAAACGCCGATTTTTCAACAAATTAAAACACGCCAAACAATAGAACGCCAAAATTGGCGAAAAAGGTCGCGAAAAGGCCATGGCGCATATCCCTGCTTCAAGCCATGTTTTTTGAATGAATTTTTTCGATTTTTGGTTTTCTAAAGATTATATTTCGATTCAAAGTTGGGTGTAGTTTCTTGTATTTGTTAGTCTGAAATGGGGTCGGCAGCTAAAATTATATCCATTCTATGTTATCAGAATTTAATTACCTTTCTTTTTTTATCCCATCAACAATTAAATCTTCCTTCTTCAAATGCTGATAATGAGAAGCAAAAAAAGTTTTCCTCTGAAGCTGTAAAATTTATTTTAAAAATTAAAAAATACATTTAATTATTTAGTCAAATATTCGAGGAAAAAATATTCTGCATGATGAGTCTGCTATTAAAAATAATTCGTTGACTAATCAACAATTAGGAGCCTCCACTTCTAATCCTGGGCAACAGAGAAATAATAATTCCGATCTTGTAATTTTTTATCAAAAAGGAATAAATTTAAATTTTATTAAGTTAAAATTGACAATTATAAATCATTTGTTATCCCATCGACAATTTAAAGCCTCTTCTTCAAATGCTGGTCATCACAAAAATATTCCCTCTGTAAATGTAAATTTAAATAAAGAAAATATTTTAAAATTATTGAGTACCATATTTTCAAAAATAATTATCCTGGGTAATTATTATCTTCTTTTCTGAGATGGTAATTTCTCTCGTGAGGGGTACATAATTAAGCTAATTGTTCGAGTTTTGAAATTAGTAGATATTCAAATTTTAAGATAACCTGAAGTTAGAATATTTTTTTATTTCAGTCGGTTCGTAATTATAGACGAACTAACTGGAAGTTTCGTACGAGAATCAAGATCTCATCTCGAAAAAATATATTGATATCCGATATTTTTGTTCGAGAACTCGTCCGGTCTCAAAATTTTCAATAACATAAGCGTGATCGTGAATATATATAATCTTGATCGAGACTAGTATAAAATTCTATTTATAGCTAAATTTTCAACAAAAAAATATTCCGTATGGAAATAACAACAATTTGCTAAAACAGTTTATGCCCTCTTCTTCAAATGCTGATCAACGGAAAAATAGTTCATATGAAAATGTAAATTTATTTTGATAAGCGAGATCCAAGACATATCATAAACATATTTATAGCCAAATTTTCAACAAAAAAATATTCCGTATGGAACTAATAACAAAGTGTTACACCAATTTATGCCATCTTCTTCAAATGCTGGTAAACGCAAAAATAGTTCCTCGGAATATGTAAATTTACTTTAAAACCCTCAATTTTTAAAAATTATTTAGTTAAAATATGCAATTAAAAATAGATTTTTATCTAATGAGCCATTTGACGACGACATTTATGGTAAAAAGAAAAATGTTTCCCCGGAATATGTAAATTTTATTAATAACCAAAATAATTTTACAAACCCTATTCAGTATAAAAATACACATTTATGAACTAAAATAAATTTTTCTTGGAGTTTTTAATGCAGCAAATACCTCAAATACCTAAGCCTTATATTCCTGAAGACTTTCTAGATTCAAACCTATCCTAATTTTCAGGGCTAAATAAAACTTGGAGAACACGAAGAAGTCGATGAAGTCTTTAGGTTGAGGAGGGGAGGGGCACTTTTCTAACCAGCTTAAAAACCTCGAAAGCAAGACTTTATCAAAAATTAATATCCTTACTCTATTTAAATAGCAAAATATTCAACAAAAAAATCTTCCATATGTTCAATATGCTATTGATAATAACTTGAAATTGCCAATTCCAAAAAATCCAAAAGCACTTCCATATGATTTGTCTAAATATGCATTTAACTTCCCCAAAATGAATAAGAAAAATATCTATGAAGGAGCATATGATCCTTATACTAATTATATTAATTTTCAGCAATAACAGGTAATTCAAAATAAAGACCAGATTAGGATGGGATTACCAAATCGAGATCGATAGCTCGAAGGATATGAAGATGATAAGCGAGATTTTTGTTCATGTTGGTCTGATCTCTAATTCAACCCTAATTAGATATAAACCTCACTATAAGTAAACTCAATACTGGCTTCACCTCTATGTAATGGACATTGTTAAAGCTCGGTTGGCCATGGGGTGTTTAAGCTTCGAGCTTAAGCTTCCTTCCACTATTCAGGATACACCTCATTATTGGGTAAAACTTAATAGGCCCAGTGGTTATCTTAGTATACTTAGGGAGGCCAAATTATAATTTATTTTAAATTAATTTTTAGATTTGGCTAATAAAACTTTGGAAAATGGCTTTGAGAAGTTATAAATTTGACATAAATTAAATAAATAAAATTAACATCATTATAAAATTGTTAATTATCGTAAAAAACTTTTTAACTCTGTCATGTTTTTTTTCTTGTTTATGTATATTAATTTTTAATATCTAGATATATCCGTGATCTGATGGATATGTTAATCATTTGCATATCTATCATATCCGTTTGGATTTGAAAAAATGCTTATCTCTATCAATCCGTTTCTTTGTCTATTTGCGAGTTTGTCAAAATGCGTCTTGCGTTTTGCGGCAAAAAATAGCATTGGGAATGAAGAGATGCGTTTTTGTCTATTTTTGCCGCAAGACGCTTTTTATGTAAACGCACCATAACAGCCGTGTCAGGAGCAGCCTGTTTTCTATTAAAAAAATAAAAGTAGGTATTTTTGAATGAAAAATTAAATAATTATTTCCCTAAATAGATAATTAATTGCACTAAACATCGAAGATTGGAATTAAAAATAGTTTTTTAAATATTAAAATTATTTCCTCGAAAATTCTTAGTTAAATTTATTAATTAAATAACCTTCAAATAGGCGAAGAAAAGAAATATTTATTTTTGTTTGCCGAACTTTAGCAAATTAATGAACAAAAATCAAGTTTAACTAGTGCATATAAATAGTTAATATTTTTAATCATTTTATCAAAAATAAATTTTTAAATTTAAAAATTTAAATTTTTTTGTGTTATTGAAAATGAATAGCAATTTAATTATTCTCGTATTTTTCTTTGTTATAATAACCACTGTACATAACTTTCAAACACCTCAAGTAAATATTTTTAAATTTATTAATAAAGTTGGACCCAATAATAGATACCCATATATTTAAGATGTTTTTTAAACTGGTCAGCTACTAGATGGAGGGGCCTAGCCAATACTCTCTATTTAAGATAGAGAAAGGACCGAGACGAGATCTCGATCGAAAATTTGTTATCGAGATTAAGAATTTTCCGAGATCTCGATTTTCGTACGATAAACTTTTCGAGACTACGATCGAGATTATCGAGATACTCTCGATAATCTCGATTATCAAGATTTATCGAGAATCGAGAATTTTTCGAGATCTAGATTCTCTTACGATCTCCTAGTACGGTCTCTTAGTTAAGATTTACTTAACTTGTCAGAGCTCGATATAATATACATTCAACACTAGATTAGATATACATATCTAAGCTAAACCTCAAATATATCTAAGACATCCCTCATTATAAGGGGCTATTTTGCGCCTAACTTTGTCACTATCTTAAAGTGAGGTTCAACAATAATAATAAAATTAATTTAAAAATTAAAATTAGAGCTGTTATTTGCCCAAATCTGTTGGAAATTGTAGAGGAAGTTTCCAACGATGGTGGTACGATAATGGGTACTGCAAGGTAATTGAAAAATAATATTTAAATATTAAATTACATTTGAAGAGCTTCATTTACGGCGGTTGTGGAGGTAATGCCAATCGTTTTTATAGCTATGCCGAATGTCAACGCGCTTGTCGTGTAAGTTTTTATCTATTGAAATTTATTCTTAGTAATTTATACAATTGGACCTAACTATTTATAAGACACATGCGGGCTAAATTAGTGCCTTATAATGAAGTGTGTTTAAAAGGGGGGGGGGGGTGTTGTGTATGGGCGTCAGCCCTTAAAGAGTTTAGTATAAAAGCCAGTGAAAGCGTCAGTCTAATTGGATCATACTAGCCCGGCTAGTCCCTGATCTCCTTCGTCTGTTCCATCTCAATCCCTTCGCCCCTTCGCCTCTCTTGGATAAACTGTTATTATTGTGCTCGTTGACATTAGTGAAATCTCGGACACCTCGGGTCGTAACATGGGGGGGGGGGGGGGGGGGGTACGTTCCAAATTTAAAAAGCGTAGCTTAAATAGAAGTAAAGGTTATATCATTAGAGTGTATTTTATAATGAGGTCCTAAGATTTCTCAATTTTATATAAAATTATTTTAAGTTTGGCGGAAAGAAATAAAGCAATGGACATAAAAGAAATATGAATAATAAAAAATATTATTAAGACGAATGTGATACTTAATTGAAAATATTAAATATTGTAAAAATCGTTAATAAAAAATTATTTTAAAAATTATTATGAAATCAGAACTCAATTATGTGAACTGTAAACATTCTCCCTTTAGTTTATCTTCGAGTGATGAGAGCTCCTAGCCGATACACACTAAAGTTGGCGGTTCCGGGTATCCGGAACCGAAAAAACCTCGGATATCCGGAAATTTTCGGTTCTAATACCGGTTCCGGATATCCAAAATCTTCGGTTCGGATATCGGTTCCGTATATCCGAAGATTTCCTAGGAACAGCCATCCTTAATAAACACACGATTATGTAATATCTCAAGCTTTCAGCAAAAATATTTTTAACTTTTCAACCAGTCTTGGCCTCCTTACCTATACATTGTTCACTCTTTCGAATAAATAAGAACACATAAACGAGAGTCGATTTACTTATATTAGAATTTATTATCCGTGCACGGAGGGCAAAAGGTCAACACCAATTTTTGGACATCTCACCACTATCGAATCAAAACCTCAAAAAAAGATTTGAATTTATTCATCAAAAATAAATATAAAATTCCCAGTTAAAAAAATATCAATTTTTACTTTTTAGAATCTTATCAGCTTCCACAATAACGATTAACAGCGCTTCCAAAACCTCAATGAACATACGACCCCCAAATCCGTGAGTCAACTAAAAAATATTCTTAAACAAATTTAGAAAAAATAGACCAGACAAAGTATAATTAGACAGCTCTTGCTGCAACTTTTCATCCAAGTGTGGAGTTCGTGTGTCGAATTTCAAAAAAGTATCAGCTAGCGGCGTACGGTCAGCACGGTGGAGTTCGAGAATGCGTTGAAGTACGGCGCTAAATTATCGATAAATAAACTAGATCTTAAAGTTATCATGCCTAGCATAAATAAGCCCCATATACGACGATACATTGGTGCATCCTGTGAGTTGTGGACTTCAATAAAAAAATAAATATAGGTAATTATAGGGATAAGATGTGGGTCGGAATTCCGAAAAAACGTTTTTTCCTTCCGATTTCCGAAAAAAATTTTTGATTTCCGACTTTTGTACTAGTTCCGAGTTCCGACACCTCTGACTGTTCCGACCCACCTCTGATAGTGATTTCAGCTGTTTCTGAATTTCGGGTTAACCCGCAGACATCCACGTCTTATCCCCTATTAATTTAATGAAACACCTATTTCGCCGAGAACATATTTAGCCAGCTCCTTCAATGGATAATGCTTCGAATTAACTAAGTTAAAGTCGCAAGCAATCTAAAAATAGCTTTAAAATTGTGCCAAAATATTTTTGTTGGACCTGTGCTACTTCTTCCTCAACAAGACTTGAAAAACAAGTTAGTGAAACCTGTCGGCGTCTGCCTTAAACCAATTAATTTAGAATGAAATATTTTTCAATAAATTGAAATTACCAGAGGGCAATTCAACACCATAACTCTGAAAAATATTTTTGAAAAAAATATTTCAAAACTTCAAAACTAATACTTTGTTTATACCCCCTTTTCTCTTACTGTTTTAGCTTTTTTTAATATATAATCTGTTATATTTCGATAGATCTTCAAACTTTCTGATCTAAAATGTCAATTTCATCAAAAAATGTTCTTTAGATAATGTAGTAAATTTCCCATCGTTCCACATTTTTTCAAAAAAATTGACCTATCTTGCCATCTTCGTAAGTGATTATGAAATTATGCCTGAGGAATGTAAAATTAGCGCTGGCATTTTTCTTCTTCTACGGCCCAAAAATCAGGTGGAAAAATGGCCTATGGCTATTCAACTAAAAAGTTCCGTGAATATTGATATCGGTTGAGGGGTAAAACGAGGAATTCCAAAACACGGAGCAGACAGAGCAGGGCGCTTACTGAAACGGTAGGTTCGATATAGGTAAAATTTGAACTTATATTCGGACTTACAAAACCGACTATTACCAAATCTTTTAAAATCTTTAATAAAATACTTAAAAAAACTTGTAAATATCAATTAAAAGAATTTTTTGAAAATAATTTATTTAAAAAAGTTTGACATAAAAATTAAAAATATAAATGACTTATGTTTGTTAAATTATTCTTAAGCACATGTAAATCGAGACTAAAAAAGTAGTCGAACCTCACATATATAAACAATTTGGGCTGAAAAATTATATCTGATAATGAGGAGTAACTAATCAAGGGATATCGCTTAGACAGCTTACCACACCCAGTGACAAATCACATCTCAAAAATAATAGTTTCTAGTATTAGATGTATTTTGAGGTCCGACTATAATATTTTGATAAAGACTGACAAAAAACCCTGAGAATAAAAAAATTAAACGTTGTAAAAAATAGTATAAAAATAATAAATTCCCCGTTCTTAAATTATTTGTACATAAAGCCAAAATAAAGTAGATACAACTTCAAATTAAATACAGTCATATTTAGACTTAATCATGTTATAAATATGTTCACACATGCCACGAGAGAAACATACATGATTATCTTTAAAAGATTATTTTTTTAATGATTTTTTAAATGATTTCTGCCACTCCCCTACGTTAAGCATAAAATACCATATAGGGTAATAAAAGGTGCTGATCACGTTTATCTTGATGTTTATTTCTAGATATAGAGAACCTCTAACCCGGAAATTGTCATTTTAATAAACTATTTTGGGGGAATATTCCTCTATCGTTTTTATCTAAGAATAACAAAAATCACCGCTATGTTTTAATAGGGTTGAGTTACAGGTCCCTGAAAATTGAAAACACATGAGGGATTCTAACGGCCTAAAAATTATGTAGTCCAGGTAAATTTACATCGTGAGGCAGATACCGTAAATACTTCTAACGAAATATTTTTATAACATGCCTAAAGAAATTTCATTCTCAGTTCGAACATGATTAACCAAAATGGAATTATCAGAACAGAGTAAAACTTCAATACTTGCTCCAAAAGATGAATCAGCAGGCATAACTATCTTAACAGCTTTTGTAGAAATAAATCGACGAAGCTTTAAAAAACAATTTTAATAAAAGAGTTTAATAAAACTTCAAAATCCGTTGCAGTAATTTGTAAGACGGACGTTTCAGAATGTCTTGTTTTTTCCAGACTGACCTGCCTTTGCTAAAATAATAAATTGGATAAAAAATTATCTTTAAATTAAAGAATGGTTAAAACGCTTTACGATACCTTTTTGTAAAAATTAGTGGAATAAGTCCCATTTTGGCAACAAATTCTTGTAGAACTTGGGAAAAATTCTTTCATTTCCCATTCAGTTGCAGCACATTTACGTACTGCTTTTCCATCTGGGTAATAACTAAATTAAAAAATGTTAAATTAACAAATAAAAACGGTGTTTCTTGTGAATTATCCCTGACCAGTTTTTTCGGTAATTCTTCGGTTTACCCCCCCCCCCTCCTTTTTCTGACCATTTTTTCATTTTTCCTTCCCTTTTTTTCTTCTCCCTTTTCTTCCCCTTTTTCCTAATTTTTCATGAGGCAAAGTATACTAAAAAGAGAAATTTAAGAATGAGAAAATTTATTTTCTTTTAATTTCTTTCACAAGGATAAAAAAGAGAAACATGATACCAAAAGTTATAAAAAACATGTGAAATATCACCAAATTTTTTTTGGTGATATTTTTTTTGTTGTGCAACGCCATGTTGATATTTTTTTTGTTGTGCAACGCCATGTTCCATATCGTTCATTTTTGCCTTTATGTATAGTTGTTCTGCCACCACATGCTTCACACGTTCTTTTCCCATGAAGAAGTCCAAGTTCTTCGAGCCAAGCAACGAAATCTTTATCGTCCAATTGCAATTTTATACCCAAATCGATCATATTAAACTTTTTTAGTTGCTCCATTTTTGTTAAAGGATGATGAAAATGATTTTTACCCGAAATTTCTCAGTTTTATACATACATATTTAATCCTTTTTAGTATACTTTGCCTCATGAAAAATTAGGAAAAAGGGGAAGAAAAGGGAGAAGAAAAAAAGGGAAGGAAAAATGAAAAAATGGTCAGAAAAAGGAGGGGGGGGGGGGGGTAAACCGAAGAATTACCGTTTTTTCTGGCATATTTTGCGGCTCATTTATATTTAAAGACATTCTGGACTCTGGACGGTGATTTGGTACTTCCGTGATTTGATAAGACTTTGATTGTCCTACATGTTTTAGACCGCCTCTCTGTGGCATTATTAATAACTCACATTTAATAATGGAACTGGATAATAAAGAGAAAATGATGAAGGGGAAAAGTCTGACCATTCTGTACATAAAAATTAATCCACAAAATATGTTCGCAAGGACTGGTCATGGATAATCACAAGCAGCATAAAAACAAACATTTCCATCTTATTCTTTCCAATAAATTCCTGACGTTCACCATCTGGTTCAACAATGGTTTTATCCCCAAATTGCCATAAAATTTCCAATTGTCCGAAAAGAGTAAAATTGATAACAGTTCCATCATTTGTTATTATTTGAAAAAACTTGTCTTCAAGAAAGCTTATCTATAAAATCATAATTAATTGAAAAAAATTTTTGTATTTAAATTATGTCACTTTACTTTTGCCTAAATTGAATTTTTCTTAATTCAAATAACTCAAAATTACAAATAGCTGATACACGGGAAAATTAGGGAGAAAAAAGAAAAAGATGAGATTCAAAAATTATTTAAAATTTACCTCAATTCTGTGGTTGTTTATATTAGTATCAATCGTTGACGTTAAAGTAGATTTCAAACGGAAATATCTAGAGTCACGATATTCATATAATAGACATCGTGAAGATAAAGGATGATCACACCGATAAAGTACAACAACTGATAATTCTTTGCTACCATCATTAAATAAATATTCTTTCCCTCGATCTGTTAATGTATCACGAATGAAGATCTAAAAAGAAAATTAATTCTAAAAATAAAAGCGAAAATTAACCATATCTGACGGTAAATCAAAACGTTTATTTAAATAAGAATTTTCTTTAATGTTTGAAGACATATCAGCAAATTGAAAACGATTTGAATCAAACTAAAAATATAAATTGTTAATTGTGCATAAATTTTTAATCCATATTCAATGATAACCTGGAAATTTGCCCCCGAATTCGTTAAAAATCGACTTTTCACTACAGGCTGTTGCTGGTATATAGTTAAAGGTTGTTGGTAGAGGTGAGTATTTATTGAATTAAATGAATTCGAACGACGAATAGTACGATTTAATTTATTTGCTTGTTGTTGCTTTTCCAACTTTAGTAAATCTATCTCACCATGAAGAGAAGAGATAACTCGCTAAAAAATTATTGAAATTATTGTGGAGATCTCAAAAAACATTGAGTGGGAACCAGGGATGTCACGGGTTACCCGAAACCCGATGTATTTCGATCCGATACACGAAGCCCGAAACAAGAAATTTTCCAAAACCCAACCTGAGAAATTTTATTTTACAAAACCCTCCTTTAAATCTGACCCGACTTTTTTTGTTGAAATTTTTGAACAAAATTCCAGGCTATTCAAAATTCTTTCAATATAGATGGTATTCCTTTACTTGCAAAAAATCCCTCTTAATCCACAATATCGGAGGATTTCAGGATAAAGGTGGATTTGGGACATATCGGGGATTTGAGAGGATATCGGAGGACCAACCCTCTAAATATCTGATCACAGACACACATTAACCCCCTAAATGTACCTCTAATTCTATCCTTTTTAATCGAGCAGATTCTTTTTCTTCCTCCGCTTTCGATTTATATTGTTCAAACTCTCTATTCATATCAACAATTTTTGCCGATTTTCTGATTTTTTCTTGAAGTAATTCCTGTTTCTCAGAACGAAGATTTGAGCAATATGTATTAAATGATATTTGTTGTAAATCAAACTTCTTTAAAAAAATTAATAAAAAACAAAAATAATTATATTCTACTTGGGAAAAATTTGTCAGTTGTTTATCCAAATTTTTAACAAATTTGGTACTAACGACTCCTCGTAGTTTGGATAGTTCTGAAATCATTTTATTAATGTCTCGACGAAGATCTTCTGTTGTAGGAAATATTGTATCATTCGGTTGTTGAGAAATATTTCTGAATTTTGGAATTTCCAAAAGCTAAATGAAAGAAAAAAATTTTATATCAAAAATTATAAGACCAAAAATAAATTTAAAGACACCTCTAGATTTGAAGTTGAAGTTTCCATTTGTTTAAGCCAAAAAAAAGGAAACTTTTTCTGATCCGCTAATATACAAATTTAAGCCTAACTAAAAATGTAATAAAAGTTTAATCGGATTAGAGCTAGAGATTTTTAAATTGTGAGAAACATTATAAAAGTATGTGATGAAAATCTATTGACAAATTTAAAAAATTATTGAAATTAACGAGGATTATTCAATACAAGTTTATAAATTAAGAAATGAATACTAGTGGTTGTACACATTTTTAAATACGAATACATTTAAAAAATTAGGCAATTACTAGTATAAAAGAATAAATTTGAAAATACGAGAAAAAATAAGCAGTCGATCGAATTTACTAAAATTGTGAAAAAAACAGTAAACAAAACAAACTAAAATAATTCGATTAACCTCTCAATATAAATTATTATATACAATAATAATTTATATTTTTTTATATACGAAAGAAAAAAGAAAGGAAATGTTTAAAAGAAACAAAAAATGAAATCCATTAATAATCCATGCAACGTTACATGATCGACAATTACTTGTAAACAAAAATAAATATCGTGTACGAATTAGATCCAACAATTAATCAATCTCAAAAAGGGAGGTACCGCAACCTACCTCGAGGCCAGCCACCCCCGAGCTATAACTTCGTTCAAAAGACTTGAATTCGGGAAATATTGGTATTTCGATGTGCCTCAATGATCTAATCGAAGCATAAAAGGCATCCTGGATTCGATAATTTTGAGCGAAGTCATAGCTCAGCCGTCTCCAATAAAAAGGCATTGTTCTCTAGTAATTCAACCATTGGTGTTCATACCTGTCTACATTTGTTAGAAGATAAACAAACATATTTATCTTTAAAAATTTATTATTTTTAAATATTTATTTGTTTTTGTTAAAGTTTTAAATTTTAGTTTTTAAATTTTTTTTGTTTAAGTCAGAGACATAACAAGAATCTTTAAAATCGAAATTCTTTTAGACAAAATGGATTTTAAAGATATATTACCACGCCTTTTCTGTCCACATGTTTGCTTCTCCGTTCGGACGTAATTAACCAAAATGGAATTATCAGAACTAAGTAAAACTTCAATACTTGATCCAGAAGAATAAGAATCAGCAGGCATAACTACCTTAACTGCTTTGGTTGAATTAAATCGACGAAGCTTAAAAAATATTTTAGGGGAAAAAATTAAATGTAAACCTTAAAATCCTTTGCATTTATTTGTAAAAAGGACTCTTTAGAATATTTTGTTGTTTCAGTATAGACCTGCCGTTTCTGAAAATAATTTTGGTCAGATATGAAATAGAATACAAGTTGGGCTAAATCATTAAAATACCATATAGAGCAGGGCTTTAACGCCAATTTTTAAAATTCTAAAATGCGCCAAACGCAAAAATTGGCTATAAATGGATGCCAAAATTTTTTAGAATGAATGTTCAGTGGCATAGCGCCATCTCGTGCAGCCCTAATGCAAAGAACACCATGGACTAAGAATAAAACATATTCAAAAAATTTTAATTTTTTAACACTCCTTCAAAATATATGTCGAAAATCTAACAGTTTTGCTCATTGCTTGTAACAATGAGTTCGGACATCAACTAATTCTCGGGCTAGGAGGGGGGGGGAGAGGGAATAAGTACCGAAAAATTCTTTCAAATACCTGGCTATACAATGTAGAATAAGATCCATTAGGACGGACAGACATTTTTGCATAATTTGGTAAAAACATTTCTCTCTGCCATTTATTTGAGGCACTTTTACGAAAGGCTTTACCGTTTGGAAGATAACTTGAAATATTTTAAATTTAAAAAATAAAAACAAACATCTCGATATTAGAATCATGTTCTCCCTGATGAATATATTCATGTCTTTCACCATCTGGATGGATTATTGTGTCATAACAACGATTCCAACTAATCTCTAAATGACCAGCAATACAGAATCTAATAATATTTCTATCAGGTGTTATTATCTTATGGAAATTACTTCCTCGGAGACAAATGATCTATAAAAATCAGAATTAATTGAAAATTCATATTCAAACTTAAACGTTTTCAATTTTAGCTACCAGAAAAGGAAAAAATTGAAGGAATTTAGAGGAAAGGAAATGAGAGATTTGTTAAATTTATTTAATTAAAAACAATTAACTTGAAGATTTTGAAGTCCCCCTTTTTTCCTGTCCCCCATTTTTTCTTTTTATTTCTTCCTTAAGAATATGCACAATGGCCAGTTTTCTCCTTCCTCTATTTTTACTTATTCCCCTGAGGTATTCAAACAAAAGGCATTGATAAAGAGGTGATTAATTTTATAGCCATACAATTCTCTTTTGCCTTCGGAAAACACGCTAATTAAAAAAGAAAAAGCAAAGAATGGGAGGGGGGGGGGGGACAAAGCTCGGAATTACTAAAGATAAAATTTATCTCAATTCACCTCAATTTTGTTTAAATCATAATTAGATATTGGCAATAGAGGGGCGCTTATCCAACGGAAATATTTGGACCCAGAATTGTCAAAAAAATTTTCATTTTCAGCAATTCTTGCTTGATATTCATATAAAAGACAATCATGATGATCACAAAAAGAAGGTTCAACAACAACAATTTCTTCATTTCCATCATTGAATGTATATTCTTTTCCTCGATCACTCAATTTATACATTGTATTCACCTTTTAAAAAATATTAAAAAAATTTTTCTTAAATCAACCATTTCTAAAGGTAATTCAAATTTTTGGTTTAAAGATGGAATTTCCATGTTATTAAATTTCGAATTGGCATCAAAAGGAACTAAATTTAAAGACTCATCAACAAATTGAGAACCAGAATTTTCTTGCTAAAATTCATAAAAAAATATAAATTTTTTTGATAAAATTGTGAAAAGACCTCTGAACTATCCAAAATTTCACTAAAATCATTAATATTTGTATTATCCTCATTAAATGATTTTCCAAGAATCTCTACTTCTCCTTCCAATCTTTTAATTTTTGCATGTATTAGCTTTAAAAATAAATGTAATAGCTATAAATTTAATTTTAATTTGCCTCTAGTTCCAGCTCTTTCGTTCTAGTAGATTCTCTTACAGCCTTCACATTATATTCAACACGTTGAATTTTAACTTCTCCTTCCAATCTTTTAATTTTTGCATGTATTAGCTGTAAATAAATGTAATAATTTTGATCAAATTTTAACTAGACCTCTAGTTCCCTCTCTTTAACTCTAGCAGATTCATCACGTTGAAGACCAAAACGAATAATTTTCTGTTGATTAAATTTTGCTCTCTCTAAATAAAGTTCTTCCCAACTTGCATTTAATTGGTGTTGTTTTCGTTCAAAATACTTTAAAATATTTTAAAATAAACAAAAGATAAATTTTTTACATCAAACAAATTTTCAAATCGAGTAACCAAATTTTGAACAATATTGTCACTTGTTCTGTCGTTGTTATCCAAATCTTCTCGAAAAGCTTCTATAATTGGAGAAATGGCACGACCTCCAATATTATGTAGATTATGAGAGCTATTTAAAAATAAATTTTAAAAAATTCAAAAGGAAAAAGACCATTTCAAATGTTCAGGTTTTTGAATTTTCTTAATAGGTTGCTGAGAAGTGCTTTGGAGCAAATGAGCATTTTCCAGAGTCTGAATAAGAGGGAAGGTTTATTTCAAAAAATAAAATTATATTAAAAAATACTCCAAAAATGGATGAAGTTGTTGAAAAAGCTGGTAGACAATTCTCCTTCTCCAAACACTCATAAAAACAAAGCGAATCTTCTTCAGTTTCGCTCATATTTCAGAATTTAACAATAAAAATTTCAACTAAAAACGAAAATTTTAAGTCGGATTAGAAGAAATAATATTTGCAGTACGCGAATTATGGTATTAAGTTTTGGGGGAAATACAGTAGGATTAAAAGATGACTATGTGGCTCGCGATAAAATGTCTGTCTGTATTATATTATAGTTATCAAAGTTACGGTTCATCACTGGACGGAGTATTAAATAGACTACAATATTCCATAAAATAAACATTTTCGACAGATTGATGCAAAGCTTTGATCAAAAAACTATACTTTTCTAAAATGGTTTTTCGAAGCTTTATCAATCATAAATTTTTTATTGATAAGTCGAGAATTTTGATTTTTAGTTATATTTTAGTGTATTTATTTCTATGACAAGTGGTACAGGTAAATTAAGAAGTTGCCATTTTGATATGTTAAAAATTTAAAAATTGTATAAATTAAAAAATGAAATAATAAAATAATTCACTGCGGAGGCACTTAAACATATATACTTTTCGTTATACTTAGTTAAAGAGAAGAGGGCGGGGAGAAGTTGTAAATTTTTTCCAAACATCCCTCCATCAAAAAACAGAGTAAGTTTAAATAAAATATGGGAAAATGAGGTGAGGGGCAGAACTTCGAATGATAAAACTCAGTCCAGACAAAACTTCAACCGAAAAACTTCGAATTACCACCACTTCGTCCAGACCAGTAGATCATTTGATTGATTTTCTCCTTGTTGATCACTCTCGAAGTTGATCTTAATTAATCAGGTCTTAATTAAATAATTGCAATTCAAAAATTTTTTTGGACGAAGTTTTGGTCGGACGAAGTTTTGTCTGGACAAAGTTTAGTCTTACGAAGTTTTGGTCAGTCAAAGTTTTGATTGGACGAATTTTGGTAAAACGAAGTTTTGTCCGACTGAGTTTTGTCGGTCGAAGTCGTGTGTCCGTCCGAAGAACTGCCCTGACATGGGGAAAATGTGATGAGAAATACTTATTTTTGTTTAAAATATGGAGTATGGCAATTTCAGTTGATCCCTCTTCAAAAGAAATGACGCAAATTTTTCTTTTATCTCAATTCCTCATGTGGCGTGCCCTCGTTTTTATTCAAAACATTATCAAAGGCAAAGTAAAGAATTTTGGGTCATTCTCCCCATAAAAAATAATTTTTCCTCGATTTATGAAGTATTTTCAAAAATTTTATTTTTAGGTCATATATTGGAGTAAATTTGAAAAAGTCTAAAAAGAAAAAACGGAAATTTTTTTAAATATCTACTGAAATATGTATTTCCTTTTACTTAAATAAATAAAGGTCAATGAAAAAATTAAAAAATAAAGTTACCATATATTTTATAACAGATACTCTTAAAAAATTGTCGAAATTCACATTTGATCATGCTATTTTTATTCAATTTGATCGTTATTCACACTAGACGGACCCCCGGTTTTCGGCCAAGATTTCTTTCAGAACCCTCTAAATTTTCGCCTGCGGTGCTCAATTATTGACCTTAAAATAATCCTCAAGTAGAAGAATATCAAGTTTAAATTAGGCTAGTTGGGATGGAATATTAAAAGAATTGTAAAAAATTATGAGACAATAATAATATAAATTTGGAATTTTGTTAAAAACATAGAAAATAAAATATCAATTTAAATCAGGCCCGAGCAGGACTAGACCAAAATAAAATTTCAAACTACTTCCAAAAATATTCAAACATCATTTGTAAACGAAATTTGTTAACTAATTTGGTTCAAAAATTTTAATCACATTGTGTACTAACGTGGATTTTTGATTCCTCTCGAATATATAATTTAGTGTTATTTGTATATTTAGCATTTTATTTAAAAAATTATGGAATCGAATAAAAATGTACTATGGAAATTCATAAATCCTTTCGTTTACTTAATTTTAAATTTATATCGACTATATATTTAAGCATTTTTAGATTTAATAAATTTAATTTGATTAATTATTAAAATCACTTCCCTGTTAAATTTAAAATAATTTACCCATATTGTATTGGGATTAGAACCTTAATTGAAAAGTTGATCAGTAAAACAGTCTTATTAACCATAAACAAGAGCGTGCCAGTTTTGATTAAAGTTTCGTCTTTCGTTTTTTTAAATTAAATTAGGCGTTTTTTTAAATTAAATTTACTAAAATTTAAAAGACAATTATTGTTTAAATTTTTAGTAAAATCTATTTATAGTATAAAGTAGGATGGTCTGCAACCGGTTATTAACCGGTACCACCGGTTTTCAGTTAATCTAAATTTTAGAAATCCGGTTTTCGGTTTTTAAATTTTCTAAAAACTGTTAATTTTCGGCAACTCCATAAAGTAGATGCGCCAAGATGTTAACCCATCAAAGAAAAGAAACGGTAAGGAGGAGAATGCAGCGAAAATGATTTTTGCAGAAATGCCTTTTGCGGACATATAGGCCACGAGCTGGACATTTACCGCATTAGACCTGATATAAATCTAGATACCTTATTTTAACACAGTCTAATCTCATCTTTACATATTTCTAAATTAAATACTCTCAATTTAAGATACCTTTTTAGTGAGGGATCACTAGGCGCTTATGTAGTTGCTAATTTAATATACTATCAAGACCTAGTAGCATATAAAACTTTGTTTTATTAAAAAAATTTTTTAGAAGTATTTTCAAATAAATACATATGAAGAGAAACTTAGTTAATGAATGTCAAATATGCGGTTCTGTTGTGAAAGTTTCTTATCAATATAATGTTGATTGTTGTAGAGTTTGTGCGGCATTTTTCAAGTTTTTAAATATATTTTTGAATAAATTTAAAATTTAAATTTTAAAAGGATCCATCTCCAAAATAAAGGAATCAAATTTGAATGCAAATGTTTCCCAACACGATTCAAAACACCTTTAAGGTTGATAGACTGTGAAAAATGTCATCTCACCAAATGCCTATCTGTTGGAATGAGAGAACCAGAGCAAGCTCCTGAGATTTCAGAAACTTGCTATAAAATAGAAGGTTCATCAAAAAGATCTAATCTAAGAGAAAAAGGTCCATCGAAAAGACAGCAACAGACAAATAGGAATTCAGAATATTATTCGAGAGTGTGCCCTAAAAAATATTCATCTAGACAAGAGTTGAAATATAATAAAATTTTGGAAGATCAAAAGGTTGGTTACCTATGTTTGAACTTATAGATTACTCGGAGTTCCTGGATTCTCACAAAGAAAATTTTTGTAATAGATATAGGGTATTTCAAGGGATTTCGAGAGATATAAGGGGAGTATGGTAAATATATGTAAGGGGTATGATAAGATACATATTTCAGTACCATGAGTGTATCTTTAGGCTAGATTAGAATTAAATTTATCAAATTATGTATAATTCTTTAGATTGTTGCCACAATTGTCGAAAAATCAGTTAATGAACACAAACAAGTTAATTTACTAATAAAAATCGGTGAATATCAGAAAAGAATTATGAATGCCTTTAATGATGTAAATGAAACTTTGCTCAATGGCTTGATATATTTTGAGAATATGATACTTTCTGGGATTAATATTTTCGATAATATTGAAATGTTTTCGGTAAAATTTGTATTAAATACTAAAAATATTCGTCTATTATCAAGCCAAACCCTCGCCCAATTTCTCGAGAAGAAATGCTCAGCTTCGAGACGGACACTGAAAGTGACGGACTATTTAATAAGAGGACATATAAATGTGTTCTTGTTGATCAACTGATATGCGTTGCTATTGCAAGATCTATGCCTTTCTTTGATAAGTTATCTATAGCTGATAAGGTCGGCCGATAAATCTTGGCAAAATAATTCTTTATTTTGTAGATTGCACTTTGCCGAAATGTATCAGGTCCATTCCTATGCTTTGCAAGTTCATTTATACCATGCGAGCTGGGCGTAGATACTTGGGCACGTAAAGATTGCGTTATGCCTGCTCTTGGTCTTCTTAAAAATAAAGATTTTGTGCAGGATTTTAGGTAAGCCTTTCCCTATTACAGTCAGCCTGACGGCAGTCTCATACATCTAATAATAGATAGACTTCAATTTAAGATATGTTCATTAACGGCTAGATGAGGTATCTGTCTAAACGATATCCTTTAAGATACCCCTCATTATAGGATACCTTTGGCGGCTAAATACTCTTATTATTCTCAATATGAGTTGCCACAATCAATTATCAACCCCATTTTATGCCTACCTATACTTTGAATTTTTTTTCTTAATAAACAGATTAATTATCATGGCTGATCGAATATTTACCAAGTCTGTAATTCCCTTTAAAAAAGCGGCACTATACAAAGAGGAATATGCACTATTAACAGCTATTATATTTTCACATCCAAGTAAAATTGATAACAAGCTTAAAGGGCTATAATTATTTATTAAGGTATTGGAGGTTTATCACATTATGGAAGAGAATTGTTATACGAAGAGTCTGCTAGATACACGAGAATTTTACTTGGATATCAACAAAATAAATTGGGGATGATTGAGGGTGCTAGACGACTGGATGAGTGTATTTGTTTAATTAATGCAGCAATCCACGTAAATCAAACATTTCGTGATATGCATACCTACATGCGGAATAAAGCTCCTAATAAATCTCCCGATATTCTTGAACGTTTTTGATATAAAATTTGATAAAATATTATACTAGTCAAAACTTGTACCCTTTGGACCTAAAAACTTTTAGGGCCCTTATATAGAAGATAGATTATATGGGAGGTATTACAACCTGGGTCAACCATGCATGGATTATCCTACACGAACCCCTCTCTTTTAAACCCGGACCTTTTTTTGCCTGAACCTGCAATTTTAATTTTAAAATTCGCAGCTGCATCCGTAACTAAAAAAGACCATCGCTGGACCGAACCTCGATCCCTCTTTTTCCTCATCCATCACTGGTGCTAACTAATGATAATATAATATTGAGTTCTGACTGCATTTTGACAATAAATTTGTTTTAAAATTAATTTTAATAATATAATTTCTAAATTAAAAATATTAATTGTTTAGCTTTGCGTCCATTGAATAGAATAATATAATTCAGTTTGCTTTGATTATTTTTTAAGCTCTTGACAATTTTAATTGTAAAAAAATAAATATAAAAATAAAGGACACACACAAACAGGTACTGTTTGCACAAGGCTTAACTTGTATATTTTCGTTTAATTTTTTACTCCACTTAAAAAAATTTTTTTGTTTCACAGTTAAATGTAAAGAAAATGTTTTTTCGATTTTTTTCTTTAATAAAATCTTTTTGATAACATTTTTGATTATTTAATTTTTAATTATTATCTAATTGGTTCTTATTGTAAGGAGGAGAACTGATCCAATAACTTTAAATAATCCCTACTATAGAGCAACGGACTCTTATCTTCAAACATTTACATATTCCCTGTTATTTAATTAACTCCGTCTACATTAATCATTTTTAACTAAGTTAAGTCTTCTGTGCGGGAGTGTGCCTTTCGTAGAGACGTCCGAGACTCTTGGTCTTGAGTCTTGTCTCAAGCTTTTCTTGGGTTTTTTCGGTCTTGGTCTTAGGGTGTAGCCTTGGTCTCAAGTTTTGAGTCTTGGAAAATTTTCGGTGTTGGACATCTCTAGCCTTTCGCCTTTAGTCGTTCAGCTTTCGCCGAATTTTCGTCTTTTATGTGTTTCATCTTGTCTTCGTTTTCGCTATTTAAAAATTGTTTCGGCATACTTATGTTCCGTTAAACCTTCGTCTTAATAAAATTGTATTTTCTATTGTAAAGGATAAAGCATTAGGTATTAGCAAAATTATGTAATTTTAAACTCTATTTATTTTTCATTTTTTTTTCTGCTTTATAAAATCTCTTTAATCTCTCATTTTTAGAATGCTTACAACAATAAAATAAATTTCTCCCCTTGTGATTTTTGACACTAAAAGACAGCCGTTTTCATTCTTTTATTTTTTGCTTTCTTTTTTAAATCTACCTTGAAACTTTTTTAAAAAATAATTTATTTTAAAGTGTCAAATTTAATAAAATAAATTAATTAAATATTTTGTTGCTACATTTATTTTTTTTATTTTTTTTCTTATTCCTTTGATAGTTTTCTTTGTTAGATCTAGAAAGTCTCGATTTTTTCCTCAATTTTTGGATTTCTAGATCTGGCCAGATCCGATACGGTTCTAGATCAAAATTTGGAATGAATAGGAAAATACAAAGTATCCTATTACCATAATTAAATGAGAACGAACCCATATGAAGCTAAGATCACTTCAGATGTGATTTAAAGGTTTCTAAAAACAGAGAACCAGAAGCCCGAGAAAGCCCCTTGGCGGGCAAATGTAGAAAAACAAGATCAGAGGAAAACATAGTCGCGAATCTGGAAAAATAATTTGAAGAGATTTGAGATATTATAAAGATTATAGGTTCTTATATAAATAAACCAGGAAAATAAGTCGCGAAATTATGAGGATCTGATAAAATAAAGAAATATTGTTCGATAATTTTAAAAATATATTTTATTACCCCATAATAAAGAAAAGTTTGTGCTTAAAATCACGTGAATTCTTCTAAATTATTTAATTTTATACGTAAATAAAAAACTTTTTCTTCTCCTTTATAGCTAGATTGTACTATTAATATACCTAATTTTCTATTAAAAGTCCAACGAATTTCTTTCCGTTCCCTCAGATTATTTTTTTTCTTTTTACTATACAATTTTTAAATCCATTTTTTTATTTCCAACTGCTAACTAAATTACTAAATCTTTTTAAAAAGCAGCTGTAAAAACAATCTTTTTAGTATTTTTATCTATTAAATACCTTCTTTGTTCTTCAATCATTCTAAATCAAAATATAAAAAAGAGAGAAAAGATTGAAAAAATCGTGTGATTTTTTACGAAATCCCTTCTATTGTTTTATTATTATTTTTTATATTTTTTAATAATATGTATTATTAAGAGCGATTTATAATTAAAGGCATAATTAATAAAAAATTTTAGAAAATCATAATTACTACCTCCTCCCCTAAGGATTAATTTTTCTCAATAATTACCTCTTATATTAATTGCCCTCTCCAACAGGGTTGAAAAATCAAGGGTATAATCATGGAAATACATAGACTAGATTTACAATTTTACGAACTCTATCCAACGCACAAAAGACTATTAATACAAAACGATGACGGTTTTTTTTGATTATTCATATTTATGTATGTGAAGATCCTGGTGACAAGAAACTGAATTCTTGGTTTTAGGGAACCGTGATTTCGCCTACCAATTAATTTTCGATCCAATGAATTTTGTGAATACGAATCGGCATCCTTCCTAATAATAATACCTAATAATTCATCCTTTTCCTATTTAAATTATTTTCAAATTTATTAACAATTTTTAGCTGCTTTAAAAAATAATTTATTAATAAATGTCTGATCTAACTAATTCAAATCAAAAATACCCAAAACTTTCTTCTCTCGCCCTAAGAAAAATTATATTAACAATGGTTACTGCCAAACTACGTTGGAGACGAATTGAAGAATTTAGAGAAGAATGCCGAGAATATATAATTAAATGGGCTAAAATAAATCAAGTAATTCGTTTACAAATATTGGATGGTTTGGATGAAGCAATATTTGAATTGAAAAGATGGAGTAATTATTTAGAAAAATAATTTTTTATTAAATAAGACATCCATCGGGACCAAGACTAACTCGAAATTGAAAATATTTTTATTTTGAATCAAAAAATTTTTAAATTTAATTTGTGGCGAACAAAACGAATTTTTTTGGTCTAAAATTGATTAGGGTTCTGATCAAAATTTTATTTGTAAATCCTCCTCTATGTTACTTTAATATTTTTATATAGTATCTCGGGTAAGTAATATGTCTAATCGAACGGAATAGGCTAATCAAATTTGTTGATAAACAGCAGGTATGTAGAAGTATCAGGGATGTCAGGGATATATTTACCGTTTTTAGAGGGGTGTATATCTACCGCTTATATCTCCCGTTTTATGCAATATCTCCGTTTATTCCTTGCTTTCGCTTTATAAATGAAGATTATTAAAAAAAATTATAGCTGAAAAACACACACAAATATTCCCAGAAGAGGAAAATCTTGCTATAAGAAAGGCAGCTTTACGTCAAAAAGCGCGAAGCTTAGACTGCTCCAAAACAAATACTACATCTTTATATAAACCACAAAGAACAGCAATGAGAATTTTAGAAAAATCAGAATATTTACGGATATTTTATGATTGCCTAATTTGGGAGAAGACAATGTAAAATTAATTTTATATAGCGGACCTCATAATAAGATACCACCAATTTTAAATCTCCTCAGTTTAAGAGACTCATTCCTTGAAATGGCTGGTCACTGCATGAGAGAACTGCCTAAACAATACCCTAGAAGAGCCTCATTATAATATACCTCCAATTTTGGATGCACTTCGATTTAGGAGACCCTTTATTTAAACTGGTTGATCCTTGCATTGGAGAACTGCTTAACTAATACCCTCTATTTAAGAAACACCTCAGTATAAGCCCAAGGGCTTAACTTATAGTGAGGTCCTACACTCATAAAAAAATTAATTTTGAAATTTTTCAAAAAAGGATTAAAATTAATGATTTTGCTACTGCCAAGAATATAGTAGAAAGTCAATGCAAAAATTGGTCTCAATTAAAATTTCAATTCGCCTGTTGTTATGCTATGGAAGAATTATTGGAGGATGAGAGAATTTTTGATAAGAATAGAAGGAGGGCGTTTAAGTTAGTTTAGACAAGTGGATCTTTAATTCAATTCTGATTTCTGGCTCATTATTCTAATTTTTCCTTATTAGGAACTTCTGATTCATAAAAATCAGAAGACTGATTTTCTGACTAAAATTCTGATTTTGTTGTTAAGAATTTCTGATTCATAAAATGAGAAATTTGATTCTGACCCTAAATTCTGTTTTTTAAAATTGAACTCGGATATAATTTGGAGGGTTATTTCTTCAATAAATTTAAAAATAATTTTAAAATTTATATTAAGATAATTTAATTTTTAAAAATCATAGAAAGAAATTAGACAACCATCCAATCTACCATTTCTGGCTTAGAGTACTTGCTGATCGTCAGGAATGGACTAAACTATACCGATCTGATCGGTTAATTGTTGATCAAAGATTAATGCTTGCTTTTAAATTTGCAATTAATAATGGATTTATTGAATTGGTTAAAAGATTATGGTTAATAATTATTATTTAATTTTTTGATTTTAAATTAAAGGGACGGATTAAGTGAAGGTCAAATGGAAGCTATTGGTAAGCATAATGTTTAAATTTAAAATTCTGATTTAACTAATTCTGAGTTTTAATTCTGATTAAATTCTGGTTTTTAATTTTACTATAATTCTGATTTTTAATTCCTATTTTTAATTCTGATTTTTAATTCTGACTTTAATTCTGATTTTTATTCTGATTTAATTTTGAGTGTAAATTCTGGTTTTACCTATATTAATTCTGATTTTATTCTGTTTCAAAAAATTCTGATTTTTTATTCTTATTTTTTTTTTAATTGCTGAAAAATTTTAATGTCTGATCTTCAGAAACTGTTCTCATTTAGTTCTGATTGAGAAAATTATTCTAACCCTTAATTCTGATTTTACAATTAAAATATAATTAATTTTAAGGGTTTTTATGTTGGAAAAAAGTTTGTTTTAATTTACAACATCCAGAAATGGTTCGTTTTCTTTGCACAGTGCTTTGTCGGATTAATAAAAGGGGTTTAAATTAATTTAAAAAATATATTTTTTAAATTAATTTTTAAGGAATGGCACAAATGAGTTGGAATAATTTTTATCACAAAACATATCAAACATTAGATGTATAATTTAAAATAAAATTATATGTACTTTTAATATATTAGTTAACTCAAGGTATAGAGAAAAATGATTAGAAAAAATCGGATATGAATTTGGAACGAAAAATTGACCAGTTTCAGATAACCCGTGACATCCTTGATTGACTTCTATAATAAATCTAGGGCAATATTGCGGGCCGGGTAAAATAAATTTAGAAAATATCGGAGACATTTTTGGGAATAAAAATTAGTCGAGCATTGAAAAATTGTCAATAATATTTGAGACGGCCTTATTCTAGTCTTAAAAATTGCTTTGAATTTAAATAAATTTAAGGTTGAAGGACTTAGCCGTGACGAGAGGCTAGAACGATTTAAAAAACTTGAATGTTTATTAGAAAATTGGTGCGATCCTCTAAGAAAAATAATTCTTTCAAGAGAGAATTTTAGGTAACTTAATTAATTATTTAATTATTTGTTAGTAAGAACCCCAATTTTATGCACACCCACTATAGGACACATCTCAATTTAGATTATTTTCTAGGTTGAACAAGTACCCCACGATTTTCGGTTATCACCGGGTTTCGACCCCCGGTTCTCGGCTTCGGTTAATTTGTAAAAAATCCTGTTTTCGGTTCCGGGAGGTTAACCGTTTGTGTCTAACCCTTATTTTCTGTTTAATTCAGTTGCCCATTGGCCAAGGAAGCTTCCTAAACGTTACCATGTATTTAAGCTAAACCCCATTATAAGATAATTTTTCAGCCCCGAAAATTAACGATAATAAAAAATAATCTTTTTCAGAGTCTTCACGGATTCTGTCTATTATAATAGACCAGACTCCTTTTTATTATTTTTGGATTATTTGGAAGATTCTGAACATTTAATTAATGGAGCCAAAAAAGAAGTTGATAGAATTTATGAACGAAAAAAGGATAAGAAAAATGTTCAATTCTTTCGACAACAATTAATTAGGCAACAAACTGCTAACGAATAAATTAATTTTTCGGGAAGTTATGGACAATTATTATGAAATTTTATTTGGTGATTTTATGAATATTATTTTTATTTATTGTGTATTTACTTTGAAAATTTTTTTTAATTAATAAAAAAAATTTTTATTGTTCAGTTTGTTCTTCTACTACAATAAATTTAGTGAGTTTGTATTGTTTTAAATTTACTGTTTTTTTGAAATAAAGCAAATTTCTTCAATTAAATTTATAAAACATTTCCCAGATGTTTTATCATTTTTAAAAGACTTTTATTTTACTGACAGTTTTTTAAATTTATTTTTTATCTTTTACTATTATCTACATGCAAAAATAAAAAATTTACAGTTAAAATGAAAATATGTTTAATGTAATTACACGTATAGCTTAATAGTTAATACGAATAATTATTTTATGTTTTTAACACAAAATGTTAATTAATTCGCTAGTTTATATGAAGACTGACATAACTACTAAGATTCTTTATTGTGAAATAAATTAAATAGCTATCTCTTTACTATCAAAATGATAATGAAACAGCACGGGAGATGATCCTTGGGTCTTGTGTTTTAATTCCAAACGGTTTTCAATTTTGTCCGCAAATATTTTGCGGGCAATCCGCAAATAAATTTTTTCCATTTTCTTTTTTCTTTAATTTTTTTCTTAATATTTAACGCTTTATTTACTTTTTATCGAATTTTTCATCATTTTATTCCTTGTTTACATACTTGCTCATCTTTTTCGTCCACTTTATCCACTTTAAACTTTTTATAAATTTTATTCATCTTAAAGACTTTCAATTGCTTTTAATTTATTTTATCTTTATCAATTAGCAAATTAATTAAAATAGTTCATCATTTAATAGTCTAATCTCATTATAAGACTCCCATCTCCTTTAGGCTTAACTTGTGCCTTATAATGAAGTTTGTCAGTAATCTAGAATTGATCTAGGTAACTGACAACATTTCCAAATTTCGGGAATCGGTACGACATCCATGGTTATCTTATGATTAAAGCTGGAGAATTTTGAATTTTAAAAAGTGGATCAAGAAGGATTGTACGCATTAAGGGATTGTACAAGCGGAATAAAATTAAAAAGCGAAGACGGAAGCGGAAAGGTCAAAAAAAGCAGAATTCTGCGGAAGGCGGAAGCGGATCCAGCCCTATTATGTATGTTACTCTTGTTTTACTTAAGCTATGAAAAAAAACGCTTTAAAAAATTCTTTCCTTTTGATGCTTTTTCTTTGTGAAATACCCCCAATTTCTCCCTACAAATGGTCAGTGTTGTTTGCTCTTTAAAATATTTTTTTACTTTTTATTTACACTAAATTCTTCTACTCTCTTGCACATTAATATATTTTTCTTGTTTTTGCTTACTGAAAGCCCTCACAAATATTTATTGAGTGAATAGTGGCGACTCTCCTGCTTGCTCATTAGAAGATTTATTTTTGACATATGCTTCTCATCAATATAAGATAAATTACTATTCAGAACGCTTTTTTGAATATTTTTAAATTCTTATTTAAAATTTTAATTCCAAATTTTTTCTTAATACTATTTTTAAAATTAATCAAGTTTTTTAATTATCTCGTGATCAAAAATAAGAATATTTTTAATTTAATTTTACAACTCAATTTTGATTTAGAGAAATTAGCCATTCGAGGCAAGGAAAAAAATTTTTTCATTGAAATTTTGGGAGGGGTTAGAAATTTTCAAAAAAAAGTTTTAAATTGGCCGTACTATCCGTATAAATGTTATTTGGATGATTTTGAATGAGAGTTGGCGAATCCGTTTTCTGTATCCAAAAAAGTCCAGATATCCAAAACAATTGGTTTGAATATCCGCGTTATTTCCAGGATTTTTAAGTTTTTTCCTTGATTGAGTATATACCAACTCAATCAAAATTTCAATATCCTAGTTAATTCATATACTGTAGATGCTTGCATAATTACCTAGCACCAGATGACTTACTGCCGTTCAAATTTCAAAACTCGAATAATTACCCCTCAAATTAATTAAAATAATTATCCAGGGTGATTATTCAATAAGTATTTTTGTTATATCCATATCCATTTACCTTTTAAAAATTTTTTTTCAAATGCAGAAATAAGAGAATGAAATACAAAAAAGATTAATGAATCATTTTTCCATGCTTTAAACATTTTTTAAATTTATTTTTTTTCTGATCTTTGGATTTTTACAAATTTAATTCTTCTTGTTTTTGTTCTTTTCCAAGCTAATTCCAATATATTTTTTTTTTAAATTTTCTCTTGCCGTTCTAAACCCCTAAATACTTTTCCTATTAACAAAAATAGTTTTTGGGTTGAGAGAAATGCCTCCTGCTGCTTTGGCGTCTTATTTTATTCATCTATTAACTATTTCCCTACCTTTTACAATAAATTCTTCCTCCCTTCTTCCTCTTCAAAAATTCTTCCCTTCCCTCAAAAATTGTAAAAAAAATAAGGTAAAAAGCCACAGAGTCATTGCCGTCGTTACAAAAAACAGAAAAAAATTTTCTTCCTTGGTTCCTCAGTTATTTTCCTCAATTCTCCCCTTATTTTCCTCAAGTCCTCCTTTCAATTCTCCCTCAGTTCCCTCTCAATTCCTCAATTCTCCCTCAGTTCCCCTTATTTCCTTGGTTCTCCCTCAGTATCCCCCACATATTTTTTCACATAAATTATATTTTTCTATATATTTTTTTCCAAGTTGAGTCACCACAACCTCTCCCTCCCTCTCTCCCTCCCTCTTTTAACATTTCCTCACACACACATTTTTTCATCTTTTACGAAATAAGCTCCCTCAAAAATTTTTATAGACGGGGCAAAATATAAAATAAAATAAAAAATATTATGATTGCGCTCTTTTTGGACATTGTTGTCGTTTCTTTGATTTTTCTCTTTTTTGCTTCCTACCACCGCCTATTTTCGAGGCGAACAAATAAAAGCTTAATACAAACACAAAAAAGTTGGGGAACAGTTATAGCTACTACATTTAATAAAACTACAAATAAAGTCAATAATAATAATAATTTTAATAATAAAATGCCTAGCACGTCGAAAGAAATTTTAATTGAACAACAAAAAGGTGAGTAATCATCTTTGGGAGGGGGTAGCAAATGAATAAGCAAATAAATAAATTGGGGGGAAAAGTATTTATTTTTTGTAATTTATTTATTGGATTTTGTAATATTTATTTCATAATTTAAAAAAAGTTTTTTTAACTCTAAAAATATTTTAACTAAAATTTCTAAAATAAATTAATAAAAAAATTTTTGAAAAAAAAATTTTGAAAAGAATTTTTGTTTAAGTAACAAAAATGAATCCGGATACTCAATCTAAACAACAAATACTTTTTGAAGATCCAGGTGAATCTAAATAATTTTTTAAAAATTATTAATTAATTTTTAAAAATATTTTGAAGCTTGTAAAGATTTTTTATTTGGAGTTTTTCGGATTTTTTTCCCTTTTTTTGGAAATTTCTTTTTTATTTTGCGGACTTCCTCAAATTTTGCGGACTTTTTTTGAATTGTGCGGATTGTTACATTTCTTAAAAAATGTTAATTTTTAAAAGATTTTTGATTATTTTCATCTTAATAATTCTTTGATAAGATTTATTTATTGGAGAAAAAGTCCGCAAATAATGTCCGCAAGATATTTGCGGATTTTTTTTATTTTTCGAAGAATAAAAATATTTTGCAATATTCAATTAAAAATCAAATTTTCTTCTTTTGAAAATAGAATTTCCTGCAATCTGGCAAAGCATATATTGCGAGGATAGGGAGTCTGATCTACCCTCTCCTAAAGGAATAATATGGAAACGACCTTGGGTATATAATTAATTTTACCTTTAAAATTTCAAAAAAAAATAATTCTTTAAAGGAAATTAATAGTAATGCCTGTTTTATTCGTAACCAGACAGACAATTCAGCCTTTCAATTAAAAGATATAGTCCAAGGCCAATTACGCGATTGTTGGCTGGCGGCCGCTCTTTTAGCGCTGATTCAATCAGAAGAACATTTTAATGCTGTTATTGACCCATCTTTGAATAATAAATTAAATTCTGAAAATTATACAGGTTTTGGCTATTTTAAAATTATTTTTCGATAAAATATTGCCTCAGGCAATTTAAGAATTTATTAACCCTTGAGCAATATCCGACAAAGGAAACTAAAATATTATTCGATCCTTTAGCGACTGAGTATTTGGTAACCCTTGGTATAAGGTCAAAATAGTTAGGGGCTGTAAATTCTCTTATTTCTCGGATTACAGTAAGACTTCTGTTAAATACCCCTTGCTTCTGAAAGAAAAATAAATTGAAACTTCTGTTTTATGGAAATTGTCTCAGTCAACATCAATCAGTGATTTTTCAAATTTAAATTAAGACAATTTCCAAGTATACTCTTATTTGATAGGGGAGTTATTCATAGACCCAAAAGATGATGATTTTCTGGAAAAAAATTTTGGGAAAAGTTTTAATAGACTAAATTTCTCTAATTATTTTTAGGAAAATTTGCCTTCAATTTTACTATCAAAGACACAACAAGGGAAGTTATTGTTGATGATCTTTTACCTACAAAAAATGGTCAACTTTTATTTATGCATTCATCTGATGGATTAACATTTTGGGCTGCTTTATTAGAAAAAGCATTTGCAAAGTAAATTTAATTAAATTCTTTTGACTTAATTTCTTGAATATTAAATTTCAAGAAATTAATTTAATTCTTTTGAATATTAAAATTAATAAATACCACTGAGTCTTGCGGGTTTTATTTTCAAAAGAAATTTTTTAAAATATAAAAAAACATCTGAAGTATTTGTAAAATATAAGTTTTTAAGAATGTATCGATCCGGAAAAATCGGTCGGAAAAGGATTAGGTTTACGGGTGCAACTGGATCTCCAACTTTTTGGGATTTTTGGGCTTCAGCTAACTAACCGTACATTTTCTATCGGATGTCTTCCTACGAAATTTAACTGGATATAAAATTATAACGTTTATATTCCACATAATCCTTTCATACGTCATACTAGCTGGATTCAGCCTTATTTTAAAGGATTACCCGACATTTTTAAAAACCAAGTTTTTAGGATATTGAGATTAACCTTATGCTTAATCTACATCAAATTGTCCCCAATTTCATTTCCTCACAAGTCGTAAACTTATCTTTTAAATTAATTGATGTCCGCAGAAATTTGTCCGCAAATCTCACTTATTTAAATTTTTTATTTTTTAAAGATTATATGGTTCTTATGCAGCTCTGGAAAATACAAATCATTTCTATCGAGCCTTGAGGCTTTTAACTGGTCCAGGCACTATAAGATTATACATGTTAAGAGATATTACTCGATCTCAATTAATTCGCCTATTTTCTACAAGAATAACAGACATTAGATTGTGTCGATTTTGTTGTACAGTAACGGTAATTTGTAAAGTTTTTAAACAAATAAATTTTGATATTTTTGGATAGAATGGATTTATTGAAAAGAAGGGCCATACAGGAAGAGGTGTTTTAGCCATGCGTTCATTCACAATTCTTGATTTTATTGAAGTATGTAGTTGATTTTTAATACCTATAAGGTTTAAGTTAGTCTGTGACAATTGGATATTTTCTGTACCAATATTACCAATAATAGAAATTCAAAAAGTTTACCTATACACATACTGTTCCGGTATCATTAGTGCAGGAAGAAACTGAACACTAATTTCAGTTTTTTCCAGAGGTGAAATCCCAGCTTAGGTGAAAAAATTTAGGTGAAATCCCAGCATAATAGGGTTTCCTAATCATCAGATATCGGGATTTTAATAAACCTTGACTGTGGAAAGAGGAGCTGGAACTTTAAGAAAACCTGGGGGATGGACATGGATGATCTAGAATTCACTTTTTCCCGTCTAAAGATGACCAGGGCCCGGCCAAGAGATCGAACCAGATTCCGTTCCTTTTAATATCCAAGCATAAACCTCTCTTAAAATGATTAATCACAAAATTTTAAGGATCGGCGGAGGAATAATTATTTAATAAAAATTAGAAATCCCTGGTCTAGAACAACATCAACACAAACCAATACTTCAAAATCAACAGAAAAAAATTCTCCAAAATGGGAATACGTTTCCCCAAGATTTCGAGGAATTATACAAAAAATCGAAAACGGTTCCTTCTTATTGGGAATAGATTCATTCCATTCATTTTTCGATTATATTGAATGGTGGCAGAAGGAAGAGGAGGAAGTTGAGGAAGAAAATAAGAAGAAAAAAGAAGAAAAATTAATTCAACAGCAACCCCCACCTCCATACGAAACTACGACATTATTAAAAGTAGAAGTTTAGAAGCTTTAATAAAAATTAAAAAAAAAATAAAACAACAGATATATAAATGCCCAGATGTTTTAAAGGAAAATAAAAAAAGATGCTCATCACTTAAAAAAATATTTTTTTGAAGAAAGATTTACTATATTTATTTATTTTGATTTGTGTAAATACATATTTTCGATTTAATTTTTAATTTGTATTTAAGCTTAAAGAGTAAAAAATAAATGAAAAAAATATATGAGATTGTTTTATGTCTATTATCTGTCCTAGATTTCCCAAGGATGAGAGCAGACCTGCCCATGGATACGGATATGGATACATATATTGTAAAAATGCCTGCGGATATCCGCCGTAAATATGCGGATACGGATACCAAGATCAGTATCCGTGACCAGGTCTGGTTGAGAGTAACAGTTTATCCAAATTAGAAAATAACATTGTCGATTGTAGGTGAAGGATGAGTAGATATATTTAAATAGGGCACAAAAACGACATTGGTCATGAACAAGCCCTGACTGACCATTGAGTTCGAATAGAAGAAAAAAAATGACCAATGATAGTTGTGATAAAAAATTGAAAGTCAGTGGTCAGTTCGCGGGAAGGGTTGCTTCAGTGATTTATTTAAATATAAATCAGAGCTCTAGAGATGAGTAGCCGTGCTATGTAGCCCTGCTAGTATGATCCAACTAGATTGATATTGAGACTCATACTATCAAAAGCTTTTTCTTAAAGATCGATCCTTGTTTTAAATATCAATAGAAGAGATCAACTTTTTTTTTGAGTTTATATTTTTTTTAAATTTTGAAAAAATCCTAGTTCAGTCCGTATTCTTTTTTCTTCTTAAAAATAAAATTAGATTTCTAAAAATAACAAAAAAGGCCTTCTCTCAGATAGAGCTAATACAGTAATTTATATCAGCAATTAGTCAAAAGTGGTATGATGCTCCTCATTGAGAAGGAATATACACCAATAAATAGGCAAGAACTCTACCAACTTAACCACGAAGGTAAACACTTACGTTCAAGTGTAAATTAATATGTAGTGAGTTTATTAATTTGAATCATAAAAGATAAAATGCTTAATGAAAATTTTAGGCGTCGCTTCACAATTATAGATTCAAAAATTTGGCATTATCGCATTATACCGCCACATATCCGCAAATGCTTGTACGCAAAAGTTTCTACTTTCTTTCCTATCATAAGGATTAAGATTAAGGCCAAAACAATGACTTCTAAAGCACGTTCCAAATATAACACGCTCTTACCAAGAATTTCTATCAAAAAATTTTTACTTATATTTGAAAACCAAAAACAAATTTATTTAACCATTTAGAACAAAATGAAAAATGTTAAGACTTTATGAAATTAATTTTTTTTTCAATTTTTACATCAATATTATTGACATCATTTTGAATATTACTTTCGGATTATAAATGTTTGTAATAGTAAATGTTGTTGCATTATCAATTATATAAGGCATTTGTTTCTTCATAAGATTAGCTGGAATAAGATCAACCTCAATTAAGGAGATAATATTTGAACAGTTCTTTGATGATTCAATTTGCTAAATATTAAAATTATTTTTTGATTTATATGTATATTCTATGTATAGGTAGATAAGAAAGAGCTCTTCGAGGTGGGTAGAATGATACCAATTGTTATGTCCGTGATTTAAATATTTCATAATATTTTCATCATTTTACATTTTAATCTATTTTGCCCGATTTATTAATATATTCAAATGTTTCCCTCATTCCAACTTTCAAATATTTTCCCCTTTCATCTTATTCAAATTGTTGCCCTTTTCCTAAACTTCCGCCCTTCCTAGCCCTTCCTATTTCCGCCCTTCCTAGACCCTCCCTATAAATACATGTTTCATTTCCCCCATTTTCAGTGCTCTTCGGAGCCTCACTTGACCCTAATTATGATTTGATAAAAGAAATAAATATTATAAATAAATTGCCTCATTAAATTGAGAGTTTAGGGTCATTTTAACTTTAATAAAATATGTCTGATCTACAGACATAGTTAAGTTTGTTAATACTTAACTAAATTAAGAAGCTGGATCCTCTCTGTGAAAGCTTTTTGTTCCTCTGCATGGGATTAAAACAAGTGATCGTAACTTTGCTCAGTTAAGTCAAATTTCGTTTATTTTAGTTCTATTTGACTCAGCTCAAAAGCTCTTTCGATTGACATATAAATAGCCATAATAAGATAATAGATGCTGCAAAGGGATTCGAGAAATGGTGGGGGTCTAAACCGAAGAATTACCATTTTTCCTAATGTTTTTGAGCAACATAATAAAGTGAGCTCATAATTTTACGACAGTGGTTTTTAAAAAATATTGGTGTAATTTTCGCCATAATAATGCTTGCTGAGAACTTGCAATATATTTCAGAATAAGCTAAATAAACATATATAAATGTTCTAATTGAAGCACAGTCTCTAATAGAAGCTATTTGCCTTTGAAAAAAAGTAATGGGAAAGTTGACCCTATACGCAGATCGTGCCGGCTTGATATTTTTCCTTACTTTTTTTGAGTAGCTCGGAATGGTCATGTTTCTCTACATTTTTGATGTTTGTGATTTTGCCGTAAGGAAAAAATGATGAGTTATTTCTTCTTTCTACAAAAGACGAGACGGACAGACAAAACACGGACGAAGACGGACAGACAAAACACGGACGAAGACGGACAGACAAAACACGGACGAAGACGGACAGACAAAACACGGACGAAGACGGACAGACAAAACACGGACGAAGACGGACAGTTAGCAATTTTTAAAGCATTTATAAGAAATTAAAAGAAAAATGTCTGTTTTTCCTTATGGCTACCATCATAAACATAAAAAGTTGGGAAAAATATCCAGTAAAAAAAGTAAGGAAAAAATATCAAGCCGGCACGATGTGCGTATAGAGCCGGAAAGTTTTATTCAAAAGTTGATGAAGAAAACTCAAAGATGAATAGAATGTTCTGGAAGCTGAATGGAATGTTCAAAACAGATTTGATTTTGGTGGGCTATCAGGAGACTTCCGTTGACTATAACTCCGGTTCCCGGCCATAACATGTCTCATTTAATTTCAAATATAAAATAAAAAAAAGTATGGAATTCCATGTAAAACCCGCTATGAAAATATTTAAATTCATATATTTGTCATAAAATGATTTTTAAACTTTATACCACAAAATATGAAATACAATGTGAAATAAAAAAATAATTTACTGATATGTCGAATATAATCTGCATTAAATCTGCGCGGATTGTAATAAAAAGGCTTTTGACATTTTTCCTTTGATTTACACTGGATGCAGCAACTTTTCCGTCCCTATTGTTTTAGCCATATTTCGCTTCAAAGTCAACAAAGATTGATAAATCTTTTTTTTTAAGTTTATTCACACACACTAATAAATTTTATGGTACCAAATTTGTCTTTAAATTTGTAAATTAATTTGATTATTTTCTCTTAGAGTTCCAACAAATCCTTTTTGGACAAAAAATAGCTTAATTCAAAGGATATGACTGAATGATATAAACATTGGAGCTTATTCAAATGTTTATATCATCCGAATAAGCTCTTCTAGCCGATTTGAATGACGGCAAAAGCAATTACCGTAGATGCTGAAATAATGTCCCCTCTCTCAAATAATTACCCCCTCCAACGATAGGTTGAAACAATAATTACCCTGGGTAATTATTTTAGCAATTACGGTATATAGTTCATGAGCATGAACGAGATTTGTTTGTGAACTCTTCAAGACGAGTCGATTGGTACCAAAAACGTAGAATTGGATGACTTGAGCAAGTTATGACAAGGTAGCCTTTGTCATGAAAAATATTTTTTGGTTCGTTTAGATTTTCGAACGTGTATATCGTTACTATTTATAAACCAAATTTCTATTGGTTTGGTACTGAAAAGTTTCTTAGAGTGTTATGAATTAAATTAAAAAAGGCCATAAATGGGGGCGGAAAAGTGGCCGCACCCTGTATAATAATTTTTTTTTGTATAATCCACTATGTACATTCGGTCAATCCAACCCCGTTCAGTCAATCATGCATTGCAGTATGTTTGTCTAAAAATTATTTCAGTAATAAATTGTTTGTCTAAGAAAGTTGAAATGGGAAAATTTTTGAAAAAAATTTTAGATCGAAAAAGCTACAATACCGTAATTAATTAAGGAACACGTAATTTTTAAGAGTAATATTATAGAGTAGCCGACACCAAGGGAATTATGGGAGGTTGAACAAGTAAACCCCCTATATCTTATTTTGACTAGTGCTATATAACAGCTACCGAGCATTCTAAAAAATTTGGCTTAAAATTGCTCAAATTTAGAGCATATTTTGGGAAAATTATATAATCGGATTTGCCTTAATCAAAATTTTGTAAGGCTAAATTATCTCGTTACCCCGCATTATTACTACAAAATATAAGTTTTAGGCAAACTAACTTAGTTTTCAGAAATGGAATCAAAGCCTGGGTAATCATCAAAATCAGTTTCGGTGGCGTGTCCTTGATTTTGGTTAAAATTCTGAGCAGGAGGAGTTTGGTGTTGAGAACCTCCTGATACAGTATTTTCCAAACTTTTTTGCATTTTATCAAGAACGGAATTGTTATAATCATTGGAATCATAGTTGTCATTTCCAAGTAGAGTATCATGAACACTGCCGATGTATTGTGTCTTTGAATAATAATTATTAGATTTAGTCATGATATAAAACCGAATATTTCCAGCTATCCGACAACCGTACCCAATAAAAATAATTTCCAGCTATCCGACAACCGTACCCAATAAAATATAATAATAACCAATTTCATATCTTTGTTTTTGCGTTTATCCTCAGAATCAATGAGTGCTTTATATTTAGCGTCCCATATACTAATAGATTTTCCTTTAAATTGTGTTTCAAATCCTGAGATGTATTCGGATTTACGTTTGAGTGCTTCTTGATGTTCATTGGCATCAACAGTGTTGAGTAAAGCTAAAATTAGTATTGTTTTTGCTATTTGTGCATAAAATCTTTATTACAAAATTTGTTCACAAAATATTATGGGCAAAATTAAACGGGTTTAAGATTTATTTTCTAATTATCTAATCAGGCTTTTAATAAAAACTTGGTTGATATTTATTTATGTTATGTTTACAATTATATAATGGGAACTTATGTGGTTTGGGTACTCTTTTTTTAGCCACGCCCTTTTTTCCTTTTCCATCATCAATCAACCTTAATAATTGCAGAATGGTCATAATTTTTTCTTCCTCGATTTAACTCAATTTTCCCAGTGGCATGTTCAATGAGAGGCATCAACAGAGAAAAAGATTACTTTTTCTTTCCAATGTCACCAAATATAAATTAACATTTGAATCAATATTCTTATTTTTATTTATTTCAGTTATTTAAAATGACAATAAGTACCCGGGTCCTAGTTTTAGAACTAATTATCCAGTACCATTTTCATCTATTTTTAGACATTTTTGACCCCTGTAACTCAGTTCAGAGACAACACAGACAAATTTTGGTGTCAAACAGTCAATTTGAATCCAGATTCAAACAGTCAGTCGATGAGATATATTGAGCTTAGACCTATTTATTTACTGATTTTTTTGTACATCTTAAACAAAAAATTACCTCAGCTGAATTGGTGACAGGAAGGAATAGTAAAAGAATAATGATTGAAAAGGAAAAAAGTGCGTGGCTAAAAAAAGAGTACCCAAACCACATAAGTTCCATATAATGTTTAAGCCCTTCTGACTTATCCATCTGACATATTACTTGACCTATTTATCTTCTGACATTGTCTAACTTATATATGTGACATCTGCCCGACTCTTTCCACTCATGACATCCTTGTGACCTATCCACCTGACCTATCTACACATGACATCCATCTGACCATTTAACATGACTTTTCCACCTGACACATCTGACCTTTTCACCTGACATCCACGCGATTTATCCGCCTGATTTACCCCACCACCAATTAGGACAAGAAGTTTCAATTTAGAATTTTTACTACACACTGGAATAAGGAACGGAAAACACATTTTTAATATACCGGTATTTCCAGAGCTTCCTTGCTGAAGACTTGGATGGTTTATATGACTCAAATTATATGTGATTTGGTTGGTTGGATTGAACAAATTTTGTTGCGAATTATTGCTCGATGCTGGGCTTGAGTAAAGGCCAGAATTTTGTGGCGGAGAAACTGCATCATAGACATGATTATTTGAAGGACCTTCGTTAAAATTTTTCAATCCCTTTTCTTCCATATTCTTTAACTGAGTAAGAAGATCAATCGCTGGACCTTCTTAAATAAAATCTAATAAAAAGACGGACCTAAAGATAATTGCCAAATAAAGCCATTTATTTGTCTCTTTTGATCTTTTTTGATTTTTTTAATATTTCAGCGGTTTTCAAAAAAATTTCAAAATTATGAGTTATACGCGGATAAAGAGGATATGGTCGGATATGTCAAATCATGATTTGGCCAAATTAATTTTTGTCACATGACCTTTTGCATAAGCTGAAGGAGAAATAGCTATCATAGCTCCGAACTATTTTTCGAATCATGGTCTAACCGATTTAAAAATAAATTCCTTTTTCAGGAAATTCGTAAATCGGGTCGACAAAACACTCTAGGTGTTAATTAATAAATTAATCATTTATTTAATTCAAATTACCGGGAATATTATTCCGTTTCATATAACTTTTGCGTTCAGCACCGTGGAGTGAATATACATTGTCCTTTTGTATACCATTGTCCTTAACTTGATGAATTTTAGTATCATGTTGTTTTTTATGAATATTTTCTTCATTTCCTTTTTTCACACAATTTACAAAATCAAAAATTAGAATTTTTATGAGAATAAATTGAAGAAACAAAATTAAATTCATTTCTCTAAAAAATAATTTTTATTTTAGTAAGTCTATAAAGTAGGAATCGACACAGCCGGTTATTACTGCAATTTAGTTATCGCCTGTCACTACCTCCGATTTTTTGATTCCGGTTCGGTTACCTGTTTGTTTCTACACATAAAGTCAACTGAATTTTCGAATCATGTTTATAAAATACATACCGTATTACCTCTAATTGCGCAAAGTCTCTATTTGAACGGCAATCTCCAATAGAGAGGCCCCTTGAGAAGGCTCAATTAGAGGAAATACGGTATTTACATCGCTAACAATTGTCTCGTGCGCCCGGCCCTGATCCTTCGTGATTAATGGTGTTATCCTTTTTATGCACCAAAATACCTCGTTATTCCTTATATTATCCACAGATCCACTAGGCATCCTTCATAATCCTCAAAAATACTTAGATATCCCCACTAACAACATCTTAAAACATAAACAACACACCTCTTAAAACATTTTAACACAAAAATTATAACAAAATTTTTGGTACTTTTCGGTTATGAGGTTACACATTTACAAATTTTAAAAAGTTCTAAAAATGGTCAATATATCATATATAGGGTAGAAAAAGGTGCTGAGTCGCCCGGTACCAATATTTTTTCACAGAGATTCTTGTGGACCGAGATATAGGGTTTGAAATGGTCAAAAACCACTAGGAGTAGCAAGCTCATTTTTGGGGTGAAAAATTCCATTTTTTTTCATGATACATCATTCGATTCAGCTCTTCGAGCTGAATCGAATGACACCAAAATCAGCTCGAAATCATGATTATGAGAGCAGATGAACAAGCTCAAAATGGTCAACGTAAACCTATGAAGCGTGACTCCTCCCAGTGGTTTTTGACCATTTCGAGCCCTATATCTGGGTCCACAAGAATCTCTGTAAAAAAGATGGGTACCGTTCGACTCAGCACCATTTCTACCCTATATAAGATATATTGACTATTTTGAGAACTTTTTAAAATCTGTAAATGTGTAACCTCATAACCGAAAAGTACCAAAAATTTTTTTGAAAAATCCAGGAAAAAACCTGGATCCGGCCCGGAATCCGGGTAAATTCTGCCGGACTTCGGAAATTATTTTTACCGGATTAAAACCGGACCGGATTAATCCGGAAAAATCCATCCGGATCCGGCCCGGCATGCGTGTGAAATCCAAAATCCGGTTTCCGGGCCCGGAAAAATGATTTTGCCGCTCACTAGTAAATACAAAGGCATTTTTTGGACCAACCTAATATATTTTTTCTACGAAAATTTTGTTAAAAAATTTTTAATTAGAAAAAAATTTGTTTAGCATTAAATGTTTTGGAGAAAAATTCCTAAACATTAATTTTTAATTTTCATTTAATAAAATGTTAATAAAAATTTTAAATTAAATGCCAGACAAAAAATAATAAATAAAAAATTTTTTAAATGTAAAGACATCCTCTCTAAAGCATCCTCTTTAAAGCATCCTCCCCCCCTCCCCCCAATTTTTTTACATCCTCCTCCCCATCCCCCAACCATTGTCTAAATTTATCAATTTCACGTGTTATTGATGGAGGGAGAGGAAGCAAATAAAGGCAATGCTTCACTCGATTAAACGCTCGCCTATATTGTAATTGACGGAACAGGATCATTGAGTCCCGCCGTTTGAGTCCCGCCGTTTGAGTCCCGCCGGTTGAGTCCCGCCGGTTGAGTCCCTGGCCGGTTGAGTCAACCGGCGGGACTCAATCGGCGGGACTCAAACGGCGGGACTCAATGATCCCCCGCCCTGTAATTGACAAATTAAGAGTCTAATAAGAATTAAGAGTCTAATGAAAACTAAAAATGTTTTTGACAATAAGACTGTAAAATAAATATTTGGAAGTTAAATGTGTTTCTAAAGTTTGAATTTATCTAATAACTTTAGTCTCTTGTTTGGGTTGAGGGCCCGGTCCGGTTCGGTTCGAAAGATTGAACCGGGCCTCGAATTTTGACCCAAAAAAGAATCGAACGGCCTGGTTCGATCAAAATGAGGCCCAAAAATATGACTTGAACGTCGGCACGATTCGAAAAATCCAACCCTACTATTGTTGAAACCAACCCTTTTGTCGAACTAACGGGATCATAATTATAAGGTGTTAAAGAAGCCTGTGAATGTTTAACGTGTTACTCCCGATATATTTTATTTAGACAATAGCCACCTCGTCGTGAATTTTCCCTTTGTTTGAAAATTAGAGATACAAGTGAACTTTGTCGGAACTAGTGGTGGGCGCAACAGACAATTGAAAAAACTCATTACTAGGCCATAAAACAACGCAAAAAACAACGCAAAAAACAAGAGACGCAAAAAATAGACAGAATAATTTAAATTAACTCCCCTTGTGAAATCAAAATTTTATTTTAAAATTTTGTAAATAAATAGAGTTGTAAAACATGTGAATTAAATAATTTCAAAAGAGACGCGACATGTTTGCGTTACAATTTTTGTCGGCGGAAATAATAATAAATATCCAACAAACATTTATTATTAAATATTTATTTACTGCACTTTGTAAAAGGACAAAGCTAAAAAATTGTCAATTTGGCAAATGAAATTAGAGGATAAATGAGTAATTAAAAAGTAGCTGGAACTAAAAATGTGGCTCCTCATTCCCAGCGGTCTGAATCTGACTAATGAAGTCTATATCGAGCTCTCAGCTTTGTTGAGGCATAGTAAGACTCTTAACTATGATAAGGAAATTATATTTATTTAAAGTTTTCAATTGATGCCGAAAATGAATAAAGGAGATGATAGGTATTTATAATTATAGTTAGCAGAGGCGGAAAAACAAAGTAAATAAGATAAGTTAACGAGATATTTGAATATAAAGGAAAACATATTTAAAAGATAGTCGAAACGGTGATATCCAATAAACAGAGGCACTTGTTAATTGATAGGATTTTGACTAACTGCTGGGAGTTTTAAGCAATGCGATAAAAAGGCATTGAATTGCTTATAATAGATCAATAATCTACTCGCATATCGAATAGTCTGGCGCTCTCATCAGCTATACACAGGGCTTTAGACAATGGACGTGATTCGCTGCGTCCATGTTAGCTTTTTTCTAAGAATACAATAAAACAAATAAAATTCATTCAAGTGCCCATAAAAGAAATGTACTAATTAAAAATGGATATTTAAAGATATGGATGAGTTCGGAAACAACAATAAAGTGTTAAATGAAGGCATTAAGAAGTTATACCAACGTAATGAGTGCAAGTAGTGAAAGTTCCTTTTGCACCAGCAACAGTGATGACTGGAGTCAGGATTTTTATGAAATACATATTTTTCTAGCAAACTTGGCATGATGTATAATGCACAAAAAACATAGTTTCTGCTTGTTTGGGTTTCTATTTGCATATTTTTGCATATATCGGACTTTGGTGCATGAATGCATAGTTTAATGCATATTTCGAGGGTTTTGGGGAAAATATAAAGAAAATTGCCCAAATTTTTTCCTAAATTTTATAAAAATTTAGGAAAAAATTTGTAAAAATTACAAATTTTGTAACATTTAATACTGTAAAGCATATAGCTATTTATTTCCTAAGGCTGTGCAGTAGGCGGCGTGGTGTAATGGCTAACACATCAGTCCGGTCTACTGAAGATGCTGGTTCGCTCCCAGCCGCCGAATAACCTTTTGCACTAGCTAAAGGAGAGAAATAGCCGTGTCGACGCAGAAGACCCACAGACAGAAAACCCAAGGACAGAAGACCCACAGACAAAAAACCCACAGACAGAAGACCCACAAGGACAGAATACCCACAGACAAAAGACCCACAACTATTTTTTCTTTCCCTTTTATTGTGCATAAATTTTGGCGGAGGGATGTTGTTAGTTCTATTTGTTTTCCATAATAAGGGGTTGATCAAACAACGGGAAAGTTTTTTCAATATTAGGGAAGGTTGTTCTAACAATCTGGAGGGTTGTTCAAACAGTGTGGGACGTTGCTCCAATGACAGGGAAGCTTGTTCCAACCAAGGGCAAGTTATTTTAACAATGGGGAATGTTGCAACAACGGGTGAAGTTGTTCCAACGATGGGAATATTGTCCCAATTACTGGAGAGCTTGTTTAACGAAGAGGGATCTTGATTTCCCGTATTATCGGGATTTTTATCCGAAAAATCCGGTCCATGTCGTGTCAAAAAATCTGGATGCGTTCATGTTCAGATATAAAAAATAGTATAAAAATAGCTAATTGGCCTTCTAAAATTTCCAGAATCTTGTCTGTAACGATGAAAGGGAAAAGTAGATCAAAGGATATTTAGAATCAAGGGGTATTTAGGATTAACTGGATTATAGCGAGAGTCAGTTAAGTCCACATGGATGGATATAGAAGGATTAGAAGCGATCAAGGGTATTGGAGATATGCAAGGATAACGGGGATCTTTGGGATAGTAGAGATTACTTATATTTCTGAGAAACATGGAGGGATATCGGTGGATAAAAGCGGATTAGTGGTAAAAGCTTAAAAGGTTTAATCACTTGAAATTCTTTGACATATCTGATTTACTGTTAATTTCTTTCTCCTGGTTCCTGTTATACACAATTCACGGATAAGAATAGATATCGGTTGATTCGAGATTTTACCCCTATATTCCTACACATCCTAGGTTTAATCACCCGATTTTTCAATCCATAAAATTTAACGCTAAAAATTCTTTTGATTGACTTTATAATAATTTTTTATATTTTAAAATTTATTAATTTTGTGCCTTGAGAAATTGGAAATCTTTTTCAGAAATTTCTGAAAATTTCTTCTAAAGTTTTAGTTAAAAAAATTTCTTGTGGGTCTTTTGTCTGTGGGTATTCTGTCCTTGTGGGTCTTCTGTCTGTGGGTCTTTTGTCTGTGGTTCTTCTGTCCTTGGGTCTTCTGTCTGTGGGTCTTCTGTCACTACGCCAGAAATAGCTATAGCCCAGCTGCTTTACTATACTCAATCTATACATTTAAAATTGGATAAATCTTAATAAAAATATGTGTTTGAAACTTTTTGACCAAAAAAAATGTAAAATTTCTAGGTATAAATTGTATTTTTTTGCATATTTGCGTTAAACTAGAGTATAGCCAAATACTAATACTGGCTAACAAACTACGTAACGCCCAATAAAGAACAATTATATGCCCCGGAAATATTTTATACAAAAGATTAAATTTTAAAATTTTACAAAATAAATGAAATAGAAAGAATAGATTTTAAATAGATAAACAGATTCTAAAGTGATAGATTTTTTGTTTTCTTACATTTTTTAAACTTTTTTTTGCAATTTTTGATTTTTTTGCTTTTTTTGCTTATTTTTGTTAATATTTCTTTTTTTTTGTTTTTTTTTAAATTTGAACATAATGTTCGATTCTTTCAGTTATACGACTAAAGTCCGCAACTTTTATCTGCAATAAAGTCAAAGATTCTTCCATAGATTAAATTAGGTATTTCTAGAGATTCATCATTACTACCCTCGGTATTATTCACATAAAAGTAGTGAATAAATATTTTTTAGAAAAAAGCAAAAACAAAGCTTTTCTAGAAATTCAAAGAGATTTTTCTCGAGAAAGTTGCGGATTTTTGCCGTCACCTAGACCGAAATGAACCAATGAACTGAATTTCATTTTTAATTTATAAAAATATTTTTTCAAATATTTGCTTCTCAGTTTTAAAATATTTTTTTTGGATGAAATTCAGTCAAATTAATACTTAGTATTCCAATCGGATTACATATTACAGTCGGACATCACTTTTAAATGGTGTACGGAATATTGGGCACTGAAATTTTGGTCACCAAGAGGAATTTTGGTCACCAAACTGAAAAAACAAATCTTATGTAAAACTGATAAAAAAGTGATAAAATATTGTTTTCAAGCCCCAGTTGATCAATTTCAATGTTGATCACTCTCCCGGCTGATCACTCTCAATCACTCTCACGGAAAATTGATTAACCGGGAGAATGATCAACATTGAAATTGATCAACTGGGGTTTGAAAACAATTTTTTTATCACTTTGATATCAGTTTTAGATAAGATTTGTTTTTTCCGTTTGGTGACCAAAATTTCAGTGCCCAATATTCCGTTTTATGACTTGGTGTCCAAAATTCCGCTGGTGAACAAAATTCCAAAAAATTGGTGACCAAAGTTTTGAAAAATCTTGGTGACCAAAATTCCAGTGTCCAAAATTCCGGTACCCCTTTTAAATACACTGAAAAAGATGTCATTTAGGTATCTATCCAACGACCAATTAAATAAATAAAATTACAAATTTAGTTGTCCTATTAACAGATCTATGTCGACTGTAATATGAAAACTAAATAATAATAATGAATTTTTCTGCTAATTGTGTAGCTTACCCCTCATAAGCACCGCCTCCCTTCCTCTCTTATAGAATGAATGAAAATTTTGGAATGACCAAAAACGTAAATATTGCACAACAGTCGCTTTATAAGAAAGGAAGGGAGAAGAAAAAGGGGTAGGGCTTGTGTGGGGTAAACTACACAATTACCATTTTTCCTTCTATGACTACTACTTAAACTTTATAGTTATTCTAATCTAGTTTGGTAGCTATAAATTTCGTAATATTAAAGCCACCAATACCACTACGTTCTAATTTCTCATTTAACTTTTCAGCTTCTGGATGTAAAATAAATTCGATTTTACCACAACGGAACGGACACATGTCGTGATTTTCATCTTTGGATATTTCAAACCATTCTTTTATGCATTCCCAATGGAAAAAATGTCCGCATTTATTTAATTGAATATTGTCTCCTTTTTTAAACTTTTCATGACAGCTTGGGCATTCTCCTTCATTTTTCTTTACAGCTTCATTAAAATTCATCTCCATAATTTTCTCCTTGAATGAAATTAGATGTTAAAAACTTGATTTTATATACCGTATTTATTCTAATTGAATGACACCTCTATTTGAATGACACCTCTAATTGAAGGACACTTCTTGAGGGGTATTAAAAAATAGAATGACAGCCTCTATTTGAATGACACCTCTAATTGAGTAACATTTTTCTCTAATTGAATGAAAAAACATTTACTTAACTACCTAATTTCTATAAAATTTCTATTCGGTATATTAAGCATTTTAGATGGATAATATTGATAATTTTGACGAAGAGATAGATGTAGAGGCATTATCAGAAGGCGAAGGCCCATCTGAAAAAAGCAAGATGCTCATATACAGTTGAGAAGAAGATAAAGCTATTAAGGTACTATCGCATTATACCGCCACAGGTACTATCGCATTATACACATGTTTGTCCGCAGGTTTTTCCTCCTCCCGTCCTCTCTTTCTTCTAATAAAGAATAAAAGAGGCAGGTTTTCCTTCTCTCTTTTCTCGGGTTATTAGGGAACAGTAAATGATTAGTAATGGTAATGGAGAAACAAAAAGCATCGAGGAACTGCGAGACATCATTTGGAAGTTATTTAGCTGAATTTATGTGCAGACAAGAGACTAAAGATTTTTTTGAATGGATTTGTAAACAAATAGCAGTGATTTGGCCTCCTAAATAATGCTTATATTTTTGTTTTTTAATTTGAATTTTTATAAATTAACATTATATTTGCCTGTGCATTATTAATCATTTACCGTTCCCTAATAACCCGAGAAAAGAGAGAAGGAAAACTTGCCTCTTTTATTCTTTATGAGAAGAAAGAGAGGATGGGAAAAGGAAAAACCTGCGGACAAACATTTGCGGACAGCGTTTTGGAGTGTGTCGTGGAAGTATTATTTTGTGGAGAAAACAAGAAAACGATTTAATGTAAATTTTTTAATATTAAGAACTTATTTAAACTTTGTACATTAGCTCAAAACTTTTTACTTTATTAATGAAAGAATTTCACTAAATTTTCTTTAAAATTTAAAAATTTTTGATAAAATTTGAAAAAATTGATCATCGGAAAATAGAATGACAGCCTCTATTTGAATGACACCTCTAATTGAGTGACAAAATTTCGGGGCATTGAAAAATAGAATGACTGTCATTCAATTAGAATAAATACGGTATATTATTTTAATTGAAAAAATAAAAAGATTGTTTGCTATTAATTTATTTCAGGGTTCCAATATTTGTGGATTTTTCCTCATTTTGTGGTTTTTCGATAGGCTGATGAGGATTATTTTTAAAACTGCGGATTTGCAGATTTTTGTGGTCTTTTGAAGATTACGAGGATTTTTTTATATTTTCTTGTAGTTTTTAGGATAAAATGTCATTTTTTCTCTTACGGCCTTCCAAAATCCTCAATATTTTCGTCTGCGGCGCTGATGATCATTAGTATAATAAATTGCTCAATTCCGTGCCCCCTCAAAATCTCTATTCCTTAAAATCTCTACGCAGCTAAAATGCCTTATAATCTCTACGCGGCTAAAATGCATTAAAATCTCTACTCGGCTAAAAATGATGAAAATATCTATTCCTTAAAATCTCTATTCCTCATAATCTCTACACGGGTAAAATGCCTTAAAATCTCTACACGGCCAAAAATAGGATAAAATGTCTATTTTTTCATTCGGAAGCCTTTTGAGTGCAAACGTTCAGTGCGGAAACGTTTTTCTGATTTCTGGTTTATCTTTTGGTATTATTTTGCTTGAATAGTTTTTGCCGCTGTGGTTGAACCCAGGTCATGTCCAGCAGAACGACAGCAGCCGCGTCAATACGATCACCGCAAGCAAAATGAACACGACCGCAGCGAAGCAGTCGCGTATTATATTTTCGATATTTACGGCGGATACAGGCGGATATCCGAAGCCATTTTCAAATTAATTGTATCCATATCCGTATCTATTACCAAGTGGTTTTTCCAGCGAAAGATGCAGATGGTACACTTTAGTTGAGACTCAACCGTCCATTTTCGCGGGGTAGAGATTTTAATTATTTTTACCCCAGTAGAGATTTTAAGGAATAGTTATTTTAAGGAATAGAGATTTTAAGCATTTTTAGCCTAGTAGAGATTTTAAGGAATAGCGATTTTAAGGAATAGAGATTTTGTATGGGAGCCCTCAATTCAATTTTTGGAGTCAAAAATATAGTGATACTATTCAAATTTTGGTCTTGATAATTTTTGCGGATTTTTGATATAAAATGCGAATTTTTTAGCTCAAAATTGCGGATTTTTAAAAATTCGATACCGTTTAGCTTGATTTATTTCCTTTAATAAAAACAAATCGGCTCTATATGAAAATAGGTCGGCTTGATATTTTTCCTTAGTTCCTTGTACTGGTCATTTTTCCTTAGTTTCTATGTTTGATGATTTTTGCTTTAAGACAATATGCTGCAAAAGTAAAACACACGGTCTAAACAAACCACGGTCGGACTTATAACAGTCTTACCAAATCATGGAACGACTAAAATAGGGCCATACCAAAACATGGAACAGACAAGTATCTTACGAAATAACGGAAGGAACAAATCATTTAACGACCCAATCACGGTCCAGAGAAAAAATATGCATCTTCTAATTTCTAAAAATTTTACGACAATAAAAGTGATATCAAGTATCAAAGAATTTGGCGATTCCTCAACCTGGTCCCTCGCAAGGTTATCGAGGGATTTGAGTGATTAGTGATATAAAGTATTTTTCCTTCTTTCCTTTTTTCCATCATTTTTCCTTACGGCAAATATAAGCAAGCATCAAAGACTTAGGAAAATTGACCATTCCAAGCAGTCCAAGGAAGTAAGGAAAAATATCAAGCCGGCACTATTTTCACATAGAGTCAAAAAATTTCAATCTGAACTTTTGTGGTTTTTCGTTTCTCAATAAATTCCAATTATAGTTAGAATAAATTTTGATAATTTTCAGGAAACTTATAGTATGCCCTACATAATAATGGGGGTAACTTTCTGTATGTTACCCACATTATTTGATTTTAAAATAATTTTTGGGAACGAAAAATTGTTAAACCTACCCCAATATGCTTCTTAACTTCTTTTAAAATTTTTTTCATATGCTTTAAACAATAATCTTTGATTTCTTTAACCGCTGATCCGTTTCCAATCATTCCTTTGATTGTATTTTCTAGTTGATTTTCATGCACGCCTTTTTCTATTAATGATTGTCTGAAGTACACAGCAAACTAAAATATGCAATTTAGATGAATAAATTATTTTCGGTACTTTTCCGTTATCTCCCCCCCCCCCCCCCTTCCATTTTCCTTTCCTTCTTTCTCCTTTCAAAATGGTCAGAGTCAAAAAGGATTAAATTAATTTAAAGAGGCAGTAAATAAGATTAAGGCGTTCATGTTCCATTTTTTTAAATTTATTTTTAAATCAATGATATTTTTAATCTTTCTACAATCAAAAACATTCTACCAACAAACAATTTTGTGTAAATGGATATGAAATGACGTTGACTTGGAAATCAGATTAGAGTGGGATGTCAAAAATCGAAATGTCGTTCGCAAGTCAATATTTGTGTCGGAAATTTGGTAGAAGGTCAGATTCCGTTTGTTATTGTCCGCTTAATCTACTCATATTCCTTTGGAAAAATTAACTCCAAAATGATTTTTTATTTTGATAAAATCTATTTGCTTTTATTCCTCTTGCCTGACCATTATTTGCCTTTGACCATTTTGAGACGAGAAAAAAGAAAAGAAATGGAGAAGGAAAGGAAAATGGGGGGAGATAACGGAAAAGTACCTCATTTTCTTTATAATTTTTGAAATATTTGTGGTTCTTTTCGCTTAAATGCCAAAAACTCCGCAAGATTCAATCGAATCTTCAACTCCCGCAAGCAATTTCAATCCCTATTGTGCGAATTTATAAAATATGTAAAAATTTAAAATTAATTATGTAAACCTTTGTAACATAATGAAAATAATCTTCTTGACTATTAATATCAATATGATAACCTAGCTCATAAAGTCTGTACTCTTTACAAGCAGATTTCGAAAAGAATTGTTTAATCAGTTTATAACGCAGTTCTAGATCATACTCAACTTCTGAACTTGAAGATGCACCCCCACTTGAAATTGAAGGTAAAATTTGAATAAATGTTAAAATAAGAAAAAGGTTGAATGATTTTGACATTTTGAATGAATCAAGTTTTCAACTATAAAATTAAAATAAAAGTTATTTTAATTCTATGAAAGGATTAATTTATAAGTTCTTATGCAGCGATTGTAAGTTGGGACGGGACTTCTTTCTTAAGCGTAAGATCTTCTTTCTTTCTTTATGCTTTTTTATAAAGGCTAACGTTTGAAATACAAAAACCCAGTGTTCATATAATTAATTATTAGATAATTTTGATAATTATATTTTAATGAATAGCTTTGCACATCACTTGAGTGTTATCATGTGTGACATGCCTGTTTTATTATCTATTCAGTATGGCTATCGTAATTGTGTGAGTGTATATCCATATTTTTAATTGATTAGATATGTATTCGATACGTTAAAAGGGCTATTTCGAATTTAGTCTGTATTTTTTCACAATCTAATTTTGATCATTATATTTTAATGAATAGCTTTGCACATCACTTGAGTGTTATCATGTGTGACATGCCTGTTTTATTATCTATTCAGTATGGCTATCGTAATTGTGTGAGTGTATATCCATATTTTTAATTGATTAGATATGTATTCGATACGTTAAAAGGGCTATTTCGAATTTAGTCTGTATTTTTTCACAATCTAATTTTGATCATTATATTTTAATGAATAGCTTTGCACATCACTTGAGTGTTATCATGTGTGACATGCCTGTTTTATTATCTATTCAGTATGGCTATCGTAATTGTGTGAGTGTATATCCATATTTTTAATTGATTAGATATGTATTCGATACGTTAAAAGGGCTATTTCGAATTTAGTCTGTATTTTTTCACAATCTAATTTTGATCATTATATTTTAATGAATAGCTTTGCACATCACTTGAGTGTTATCATGTGTGACATGCCTGTTTTATTATCTATTCAGTATGGCTATCGTAATTGTGTGAGTGTATATCCATATTTTTAATTGATTAGATATGTATTCGATACGTTAAAAGGGCTATTTCGAATTTAGTCTGTATTTTTTCACAATCTAATTTTGATCATTATATTTTAATGAATAGCTTTGCACATCACTTGAGTGTTATCATGTGTGACATGCCTGTTTTATTATCTATTCAGTATGGCTATCGTAATTGTGTGAGTGTATATCCATATTTTTAATTGATTAGATATGTATTCGATACGTTAAAAGGGCTATCTCGAATTTAGTCTGTATTTTTTCACAATCTAATTTTGATCATTATATTTTAATGAATAGCTTTGCACATCACTTGAGTGTTATCATGTGTGACATGCCTGTTTTATTATCTATTCAGTATGGCTATCGTAATTGTGTGAGTGTATATCCATATTTTTAATTGATTAGATATGTATTCGATACGTTAAAAGGGCTATTTCGAATTTAGTCTGTATTTTTTCACAATCTAATTTTGATCATTATATTTTAATGAATAGCTTTGCACATCACTTGAGTGTTATCATGTGTGACATGCCTGTTTTATTATCTATTCAGTATGGCTATCGTAATTGTGTGAGTGGATATCCATATTTTTAATTGATTAGATATGTATTCGATACGTTAAAAGGGCTATTTCGAATTTAGTCTGTATTTTTTCACAATCTAATTTTGATCATTATATTTTAATGAATAGCTTTGCACATCACTTGAGTGTTATCATGTGTGACATGCCTGTTTTATTATCTATTCAGTATGGCTATCGTAATTGTGTGAGTGGATATCCATATTTTTAATTGATTAGATATGTATTCGATACGTTAAAAGGGCTATTTCGAATCTAGTCATGTATTTTCACTAGAGTTCGACCCCGGGCCGGGACAGGGTTTTCCGGGCCCGGAAACCGCGTATTTTGATAAAATCTGGTTTTTCGGGGTTCCTGGTTTTCGGGCTTTTTAGCCCGGAAGCCCGGCCCGGGTCGCAAATGAAAACCCCGGGCCCGGCCCCGTCGAATTATTCTTACAAATTCTGAATTTTTCAATTTAAAATTTTTGAATTTTTTGCGCATATGTTGGAATTGCGCATATGTTGGGGAATAAATTTATATAGACAAATTTATATAGATTTTTGTTTAACATGTCTATTTAAGTCTGTAGAAGCAACTGAAGGAGTTAAAATTTTGTCGGGAGGACTGCCGACAATAAACAAAAAGGTTTAATTACCCAAGTTTGAGATTTCAGATAAAAGTATTAAAATACGCCGAAATGGCACCCACAAAATCTGAATTACAACAGATAATGGAGAAATTGGCTGCTTTAGAATCAAAAATCGATAATAACAACACTAAATTTTCGTCTTTTTCTAATGAAATTCTTCAAATTAAAAATGCTTTAACAACAATTGAATCAAAAATTCAAACAATTGAAACAAATTTTAAAAACAATGAGTCATCAGGAAGCGAACCGTTCTATTATTGTTATTGGTCTACACGAATCAAAATCAACAACACCATCAATTCGTGTTGGTGAAGATAAAACTGCAATCGAAGATGTACTCAACTTGTTGGGGGTTGAGAGCCCATTCATTTCGTATAGAATGGGTAAGTATGACCCAACTGCTAAAGGTTGTCGTTTAGTTAAAATTGTCTTTGGTGCTTCAAAATTTCAGCGAATTGCACTTGCTGAATGGAAACGTCACAGAGTGGAAATGAAAAAAGAAGCTAAATGGTCTCGTTTATTGATTAGACCAAGTCTTACTCGTGAACAATTGGAAGCTGAAAAAATTGAACGTGCAAAGAAACGAGATTAATACAATAAGAAAATGAGTGTAAATGTGACTGAAAGAACAAAAAACTATTAAGAGGTCGTCCAAGATTCAAGGTTTTAAAAAATTCTTTAAAATTTTCCCCTTTTTATAAATGTCTATATTTTAATAGTAGGAGCTTAGTTAACAAATTAGATGCTTTAAGATTACTTTTAGTTTCCAAATCCTTTAAAATAATTTGTATTTCCGAATCGTGGCTGAACAAAAAAAATCGATAAACCCAAATTCTACATACCACATCTTATTCCATTGTTAGATGCGATAGAGATTCTAGGGGCGGTGGTGCTTGTATTTTAATAGACAATATAATTCCCTTCTCTTCCGTTAAAATTCCTAAAAATAAACTATAGACATTTACTCCCCCAAATTTGACAAATTTAGAATGATAACTATTTACCGTCCTACTACAAAAGAGAATTTTGAAGACTTTCATGAATTTCTTGACAAATTTAGAAAAATTTGACAAATTTAGAATGATAACTATTTTCAAGAAATCTCTTCCCCAACCAGACAAGAAAATTATCTTGATCTACTTTTTTCCTCTTCCGCTTCTCGCGTTGCCAAAAATATTACTATAAATGCCCCTTCTAAAAATTCTGACCATAACACCATTGAATTTAACTTAAATTTCAATCATTTCCCAAAAGAACCAGAATTCATCCATGACTTTGACAATGCCGATTACAACCAAATTAACAATATTCTAATTGGTTTAAACTGGAATAATTTGTTTATAAATTGTACTGATGTAGATTCCCAATATACCCTATTTTTAAATATCATTCATCAAATAATTCAAAATTTTATACCATTAAAAACGATTAATAAATGTTTTGCTAAATTCCCAAAACATAACAAAAAATGATCTCATATAAAAACCTTTTACGGAAAAATATTAATAAATCTGCTATCCGTGCAAAATACATTCTCACACAACAAAAAATCGACAAAGAAATTTCTCGTTTATTTAAAAACAGAGAAATCTCGAAATTCAACGATCTACGATCTAGATTTCAGTATATAGGGGCCTTCCTTAAATCCAAAAAAACCAAAATACCAATCTTCAACATTAACGATCAAATTACCATCTCTGACAAAGATAAAGCCGAATGTTTGGCAAAACAATTCCAATCTATTTTTAACTCTTCTAACTTTGACTCCTCTGACATAAGAACTTTTACAAAAATAATTTATCTTTTATTGATATCAATCCAGAGGAAATCTACAGCATCATAAACAAACTTGATAATGTTAATAACATATCCACGGATGGAATCCCCAACATTTTCTTAAAAAATACAGCAATCTCATTAACCATTCCATTAACAAATATATTTAATATGTCAATTATGACAAGTAAATCTCCACTCCAAACATTTATCCAAACATTCTCAAAATACTGTGAAATAAATGGCCTTAAAATCGCTGTTAGCAAATGCAGTTCATTTCACATTGGAACTAAAAATCCCTTCCACCAATATACACTACAAAACATTAATATACCAATTACTCCATCCAATGAACCTATTCGTGATCTTGGCATCTATTTTACATCAAACTTAAAATGGGATTCTCACATTAAAATTACAACAAATAAAGCAACCAGAATCTATTACACTCTTATAAAATCTCTTAAAACTAATAACACTCAATTCCTAATTACTCTGTTCAAAATATATGTCATACCTATCCTCGAATTTGGATCTCCTATAATAAACCCTCATCTAAATAAAGACATAAACGCTTTAGAAAATATTCAACATAGATTCTTAAAAATAATATACTTACGCTCTAAGAAACACAATAACAGTCCAACATTACCTAATTATAAAGAACTCCTTGACCTATTTAAACTTGAATCTCTATCGCATAGACGTTTAAAATCAAATCTTATCCTTTTCCATAATATTATTTTAGGTAAAATTAATCTAAAACACGATAATACATATAGCATTCTCCCTACAACTACAAGAGGAAATCCGCATAATTTATTTATACCTTTTTGTTCAAGCACCATTCGGAAAAACTCATTTTTTATAGCCATCCCAAACATTTACAAAAAACTTCCAATAGAATTACAAAAATCGTCAATCGAATTGTTTCCAAAGCTCCTAAACAATATTAACCTAAAAAATATTTTATCAAAGTCAAATTTCATTTTATTGTCTCCAGACCTTATACAAAACTTTTAACTTAAATTATAGTTACGTATCATTTTATTTTTATCTGAATGTCACGTTTTATACGTATAAATTGAATTGAATTGAATTTCCGATTTTCGGGAATCACATTATTTTTGTTAGAACTTTGCGGATATCACTGTTGAAGATTGTAATAAAAGGAAGGATGCTGTTATCAAATATTTAAGTAGAGTCAATGTAAAATAAAACATAAATGTACCTTGGATTAAAAGTGATTAAGAGGATATTTGAGATTAACAGGGATCTAGAAGAATAATATTGCGGAATAAAAGAAGCATCTAGGGCTAAGACGTAGAGTACGTCGAGTACCGAGTAATTGGAAAAAAATCGAGCTCGAGTATATACGTCGAGTACCGAGTAATTGTTCGAGTTCACAAATAAATGTACCTTGGATAAATGTACCTTGGATTAAAAAAAAAATAAAACACATAAAACACACTTAAATTATAGTTACGTATCATTTTATTTTTATCTGAATGTCACGTTTTATACGTATAAATTGAATTGAATTGAATTTCCGATTTTCGGGAATCACATTATTTTTGTTAGAACTTTGCGGATATCACTGTTGAAGATTGTAATAAAAGGAAGGATGCTGTTATCAAATATTTAAGTAGAGTCAATGTAAAATAAAACATAAATGTACCTTGGATTAAAAGTGATTAAGAGGATATTTGAGATTAACAGGGATCTAGAAGAATAATATTGCGGAATAAAAGAAGCATCTAGGGCTAAGACGTAGAGTACGTCGAGTACCGAGTAATTGGAAAAAAATCGAGCTCGAGTATGTCGAGTTTGAAAATCCGAGTTCGAGTTCACTTTTTATGTCCGACAGTTCGAGTAATCGAGTAATTTCTATAAAACAGTATTTTAAAATAATTTCATAAAAACAATACTTTTACTAAAAACTATTCATCATCATGCTGGGTATTGGGCATTTGTTGACAGTGATGCGGTAGATCATCATCCAAATCCCAGTTATTTTCGTTAACCCTCCTATATCCCTCTTAATCCGCCAAAATTCCATGATATCGCCCACGTTCATGTTGGCTCCGGGCTCCGGGTGGAAAATTGATGGATAATATTATTTCGGGGTATTTGTGTAGATTAAAGGGATAAAGAGTGATAAGAGGAATGAGATGGATATCAAGGGATCAAGCGGGATTTGGGCTGATTATCTTGGGATTTGGGTGTATTAAGAGCAAAATCTAGGAAATTCGGGGGATTAATTGGGATATCGTCTCTATTAATTCCCCACCCTAGGGATGGGTTGAAACAATAATCCCCCTGGGGAATTACTAGAGTAAATACAGTAAATGATTATAAATTTTGTTAAGAATTTTAATAACATTTCTAACCTCAAATTTATATAATCCTGGGTCTATAAGACTCGTATATAATTAAAGAATTGAATACATATTTTCTGGGTTAAATAAATTCGACATCCGATTGTAATTTTATCAAGTCAATTTTATTTTTTAATTTTAATTAAGGGGCTAATTATAAATTTAGTGCTGCGCCCATAATAATATGAATAAAGAAATTAAAATTCATTTATAAATAAATAAATATATAATATATCTTAGGAAGATTAAACAAGTATTTAAATTTTACACGTTTTCTATTTTATTTTCTATTTATATTTCATTACTTGCTGTTTTGTTCCTTTTAATAATTAATTCAGTTAATACATCAATTCCTTTATGTATTTGTTCTAAACGAAGTTCCATAGCATTTACTCGTTCAGTTAATCTTTGCTGGGATTGCCCAACTCCTCTAACCATTTCTGTTGCATTCTGGCTTATCTTTGAGAATTTTTTAAAAATTATTTAGGCAAGTATATTTCACATTACTTTAGCTACATCATCCAGAGAAACACCATTTTCCTCCTGTAATACTCGCTGTTCTTTCCTTAGCCTTCTCAAAGTGCATATAGCGGCACTTAGACGTCTTTGGTGTTGAATTACTTTATCCTAAATTGAAACTATGAGGATGATTGATAAGTAAATCAAATTGAAAGTACTAAACTAGACTCCGGCTTGGAGATGGATCCGAACCTAAATTTTCTCTGGGCCGAAATTAGGGCATTTCACAAGATGCCTCAAAGTTCCTTTCGACTATCATATGGTAGATTGGATCCGATACTTAACTGGAATTTTAAGGGGAGAGGTAATACTAGGGGGAGTAAGAGGCAAAAATATTTTAAAGTTATTTTAATCATGAACCCTAGCCTGGTCTATGATACAGCTAATATCCGGACATCTATTTTATAAACAAATTTTATGCAATTACTTGATCAGCCATACTTTTAATTTTGTACAAAAACCAACACTCTTTTAGTACTTGTGCTGCAGTTATTTTTAACTGAATTTATAGTATCTTTGAAAATTCGTTTTAAACTTCATACACTTCTAGCATGCTTAGTCCTGGCCATAAAATTATGTACACGCTCCTCAGCGTGACTTAAGGAAATTTTTTGTGAAATAACGGCAACAATCATACTGGCCACACAAACACCGATAACCCCAGTCAAAATAGCCATTAGTCTTCCACAAACAGTTATAGGATAAACATCTCCTATGATAGAGGGGGTAATTTAAAAATCTATTCAAGAGTTACCATATCCAATAGTTAAAAAGGTAACACACATTAACCATAAAGCATTATAATAGCTCCTCAAATTTTCATCACCAAAATTACTAATTAATAATTTAAATTTAAATTAGGGAAAAATTGTTTTATTGTGATCCTACCCTTCGCAAAGGCGAAGAATATAGCCGCCAATTAACCAGAAAACTAGCTTTCAATTATTTTAAATTAAAAATATTTTGATTTTAAATAATTACTTACAACAAATATTGCTAATGCCAACCCTTAAAATTTAATTTATTTCAACTTCATTTTAAATTAAAATATAGTAGGAACACGATATAAGCTTACTGTTAACCTCAATCTAAAATTTGTTTTTGAAAATAATTTGATCTGATATTGGGCGAAATAAGTTCACTTCTAAAATAAGTCCACCTATAAGCCGTGAGGGTGTATCCTATCACTACCTGGATAAAGATAAAGTGTTCTCTTCAAAATAAATTTTGTGTCAGTCTTCACTCTATTCATTCCAGCAATTGATTTTGCTGCGACATCATATGATAATCGTGAATGTAAATGTAAACATCTAGTTACCCAATAAAGCCTTAAAAACATTAATGAACTTAAAAAAGCATCGATGGTAGGCCATTCCAAACCAGGCAATGAACAAATTGAGCAAACAATGAGCTGACAAATTATTTGAAGTTTTTATTAAAAATCAAAATTAGAAAAATGAACTGCGATAACTTTAGCCTAATTAATTTTTTGTAGAGTTCGAAATTTAATCCCGGTTTAGGGCTTTCAAAAAAATTTTTATCCGGACCGCATCTTATGGATCAGAATCCAGAAAATTCGGAAATCCAGATTTTTATCAAAATAACCTGATCGGAACTCCCGAATCCCGAAAATCCGGTTCAGCAGCTCGGCTCGAACTCTAATTTTTGAAATTTTTTTGGGAAATAATAGTGCTTGTTAAGTTATGGAAAGAGGGGTTATCGAGAATTGGGATTGTTAGAGATACCGATCATAATTCTCGTACGATCCTCTCTTTAACATTTTAGAGTCAAGTTCCTTTAATTTACCTCAAGAATTATTTTCATTTTAACATGTTGTGTTAACACAGTTTGCCAATTAGGTATACTATTCTGATACATATACGTCTAAAAAGTATTAAGTTTAAAATATAATTTAATTAATCTGCCTTAATATCAATCCAATGAAAGTTTAACGTAGCCAAAAGTAAAGCAAAAGTGCTAATAATTAAACCAATATTTGCTGTCTTTTCACAAATTTTAAAATTTAAATTAGCACATTCGTGAGCAATAATCATTAATGAAATCCCTATAAGGGCCAATCCAAGTGCCAAATCGCCAGCAAGTCTTCTCTGACCCATTAAACGACGACTGGAATGGAAACCGTTGCCGTTCTTTTCTATAACACTGAAAGGGGGAATTTTTATAATTTTTTTTGAATTTTTGATTTTTCTAGAAAATTTTTAAAAATTTAATTTTTTTGAAATCTTAAAAATTTTTGAAAATCTTTAAAATTTTTTTTTTGAAATTTTTTTGAAATTAAAAATTTTTTGAGAACACAAAAATATTTCTTCAAAAAATTAATTTTCCCTCCATTAAATCTACCCAATACTAAAGTGTCGACTGAGCCGCCATGTGGCTAATGGAAGAGATGAAAGTCTGCGACGACATCTGACTCTCACAGAATTTGGGGGTGATGAAAGCATCTCCACTGTAGAAAGCATTTTAAGGATATTATTGTCTTTTTTGGTTTTTTTTCTCACACATAAATGGATTTACTAAAAGGGAATATTTTTAAATAAATTATGGAGATGAAAGAAAATAAAAAATAAACAAAAATAATTAAGGCAAGAAGAAATTTACATACATGTATTTTATTAATTTTTATTTATTTATTTATGTATTTTATCGAATACACAAATAATCAGAATTAAAGTTTATTTATTTAATTCTAAAATACATTTAAACTTTGAATTAAAAATAAACTTGAATTATAATTTCTGATTTTATTAAATCTGAAATAGTTAAACTTTAAATCAGAAATAGAGTGAAAATAAACTTGAAATAAACTTTAATTCTGACTAAATAAAAACCAGAATTAATAATTCAAGTTTATTTATCAGAATTCTGTATTTCATTACAAAATACATGAAAATACATTTTTTAAATCAGAAAATATTTTGCCTTTATTTTATTAAAAAATACAAGCTAAAGAAATACAAGCAATATAAAAGATTAAAAAATAAGCTTTTTTTGGTCTCGCATAAAAAGCATCTAAAAATTAAGAAAGCGTGAAAAATGAAAAGAAAAAAGGAAAAAAATATATATTTTCTCAGAACATTTATTTTTCATGCTGTGCCTTTGTCAGAATTATTTATCAAATACTAGAAATTTAAATGAACGTAAAATTGGATTAAAATACATATATTGGAATAAAAGGAAAATTGGCAATAAATTATTTAAATTTGTTAAATAAATTTTTTAATTAATTAATAAAAAAATAAATGATAAAAATAAGTAAAATTATAATAATTTCAATATTTAAATGAAAATAAATTTAAAAAAAGAAACAATATTTTAAACAAAATCCGTTGGGAAAATGTAACAAAAAAGGCTATTATTATTTAAGAAATTATGAAGAGTATAATATGTAGTAGAAAATATATTCTGAAATAATTCATTCATTATTTTGTTAGAATTTAAGTTTATTTAGGATTTATTATTTCAGAATTATATTTAGAAAAAGTTTAGAGTTATACTTTTTTTCAGAGTTATACTTTTTTAGAATTATACTTTTTTTAAATCAGAATTAAGCTTTATTTTATAATTCAAGTTTATTTAGAATAAACTTTTAATCAGAATTAAATTTATTCTGTCAGAATAATGTTTTAAAATCAGAATTAAACTTTTTTTATCAGAAGTAAATGTTTATTTCAGAATTCAGGTTTATTTTATTCTGAATTAAAAATACAGCTTAATTTACTGAAATAATTTTGATTAATCGAAACAATTAAAAACAAAAAGAATCAAATAAATATTTTATAAATACATATATTTTAAAATATATTTTTGCTAATTAAATTAATTTTAAAAATTTCACCTTTTTATTTGTTCCTGAGCTTTCCTTTTATAAAGATCATTTAAACTATTCATATCCTCCTCGCTAATTTCCATATCAGAGATTGAAATTTGTCGAGAAATATTTAAATAATTAAGTGTTCCACAATTGCGTTGAATAATCATCCCATGCTGTTGTAGCCAACGATGGAGAACCTTTATTATAATTAAACTTTAATTATTTATTATGGTTTTAGTTAAATAAGAATTTTTATTTAATTCTGAAATAATAAACTTTTAAATCAGAATAAAAAATTCTGAAATAATAATTCTGGAAAATAATTCTGAAAAAATAATAAGACCTTAAATCAGAATCGGAAAGAAAATAACCCAAAATTCTGATTTAAATAAAATCAGAATTACCTACAATAATTCAAGTTTATTTAAATCAGAATTTTGTATTTTAATAAAAAACACATAAAATACAACTTGAGAGATATTATTACAAAAACAAACTTGACTAGCTGTTCTTTCATATTTTTTAGATAAATCTCTTAATAAATTAATTCGCATAGTTCCATTAATTTTACATTCTCCAACACCCCCAGTTGTATCAACTATAATTATAAATTTAGCTTATTAGCCAAATTCTTTATTTCTTCAAAATATTCTAATAGTTGATTTAAAGTTATCTAAAAATTTTAAATAGATTTAATAAAAAATTAAATTAGGTAGATAAAATTAATTATGATTTAAAATTAATTGAATGAGTTATTAGTAATTATGTTTTATTATCAGAATAAATCATGACAATTTTTAAACACTCTAATCAGAATTCAAGTTCTAAGTAAAAGAAATTATGTAAAAAATTCTGAAGAAATAATTCTGGTAAAATATTTCTGAAAAAAATTCTGGAATAATAATTCTGGTAAAAAATTCTGCAAAAATAATTTTGTTAAAATTATTCTGAAATAAGAATCCTCAAAATAATTCTGAAATAATAATCCTTAAAATAATTCTGAAATAATAATCCATAAAATAATTCTGAAATAATAATCCTTAAAATAATTCTGAAATAATAATCCTTTGAATAATTCTGAAATAATAATCCTTAAAATAATTCTGAAATAATAATCCTTAAAATAATTCTGAAATAATAATCCTTAATAATTCAGAAATGATAATTATGAAATAATTCTGATTTAAACAAAACCAAAATTTATCATTCAAGTTTATTTATAAAAATAAATCAGAATTTTGTATTTTAGTCAAAAATACTTAAAACTTTTTTAAAAAATACATTTATTACTACCTGCCAATATTTAGGTTTAATTAATGCTCCATTATACACATTTTCAATTTTATCCAAATCAATTCCACAAATTCCAAAATCCTTCAAATTTCCAGAACTTAAATATTTTTCTAAAGAATTCCACAATTTTAATGGGTAATTTTTGACTAAATAATTATCCTTTCTTCTAATACTTGATCTAATATTTATAATAATATTTTTATTATTTTCTTCGTTATTTGCCTTCTTTTTTGGTTGTTTATATAAATTATTATTTAAATTATTTATTTTTAACAATATAAAATTTGGTCTAAAATTTAAATTTGGATGATTTAATAATTCTTCAATGCCAGTAGAAAGTAACTCATTTAAATTATTGTTGATTATTAGTGTTAGTGATAAAGAAATATTTTTGTTTTCTCTTGGAGATGACTAAAATAATTAAAAAATTTGTGTCTAATAAACCTAGGATTCATAGACAAGAGTTTGAGTTTGTATCGTATTACTGTCGTCAGTACTATTTGAGAAAATACGGTAATTAAAAATGAAAATCTTTTCGGATTAATTCCCTATCATAAACTTCCATGACAATATAATAAATCTAATTTAAACTAGCGGGTTAGAAATGGTGCCGAAGACTGTGGGACCGAGTTTTATTTAACTAAATCAAACGCAAGTTAATTTATTAACTTAAAGCTTTATTTTAAATTCTACCTGATTTTCGTTAAAAAATTCTTTATTACCCCATTCATTAATTAATTTAACAAATTCTATTATATTTTGATCATTCCCAGAATTATTATATTTTATATTAAAGTGGTGACACCCTGCTTTGAATGCAGCGGTGAATAATGGCTTTAATGTCTCATACTTTGAATTTAAAAATTAATTATTTTAAATCCAGAATATTTTTAAACAACCTTTTGTATAGTAGGTAAATTTATACTTAAAATTTGTTTCGGAATTTTATTAAAATTTATTGTAGTATTTATCATTTTGATGAAAATATGTTAATATTAATAGAAAATAATAAGTAATAGGAATAATATTAATTAAAAATATTCTTAACTTAAAATTTTTTTCTAAATTTCTTATGAGCTAGCCTTTTTGAGGCTCCTTTATTCTTGGTCACTTACTCGTAATTCAAACTATGGTACGACTACAAGCCGAATTTAGGGCTCTATTTAGGATATGCCTACCATATGATTTTATGTTCCTCAAATATCAGTTTAGACGGAACTTAGACAGCTCTATTAAATAATTTTTTAAAGAAAAAATAATGAAAGTATATAACTTTGGTTGGTTTTCTTCGTGGCAACGGAAATGCCGTATTTTTAAAGGGTTTGCCAGCTAATTATGAAAAGTGAGAAAGTAAACAAGAATAAATAATTGAATAAATTTTCTTTATTTTTAAGTTATGCTAATTAAGTTATAATAACTAAATTAAGAAAGTTTCCCATAAAATACTTATAATTTTTGAAATAAAAATATTTTTTAATTTTTGAATTTTAGAGATACAATTTTTTAAATTTAATTTGATAATTACTCAAGTAACTCAATTAGTAATTTTACTCGTATTAATGTCAACAAACTTGGTTTTCCTTAGAGAAAATAGGTACGAGTAATGCTTCAAAATTTCAGATCTGCTAGTGCCCCCCTATCTTTGCTTTTGTTAGTTTTTATTTTGAGTACTCATATCTAGTACAAACTATGAGCTAAGAGTACGGGCCCGAATCTTGGTACGAAAAACTGGTTAGGGGTGCGTTTGCGAATATGTGTATTTAGATCCTGAAAAAAGTCAGAGCATTTCGGTTCGAATATTGAGACCGTTGATTTAAAATAATATTTAAATAGTCGAAGTAAAATAATAATTTTAAAGACTAATGTTAAATCTTATTTTTATAAAAATTTATGTTTTAACTCAAAGTGAGTTTATGCTTGAATGGATTGAAAAAACATTAAAATCTTTAAAGAAAAGGATGCGTCTTGACACTAAATACAATGGATATATCTTTTATTATAACACTATACTCTCTAGAGAAAAAGTATAAATGGGTATTTGGCACTTTTAGTTCGCAAAGAATGTTTTTTTTTGAAAAACAGACTAAAATGCACGAATCCTAAAGTTAGAATTTATTAACTAGAAACTAATTTTAAAGACTTTTTTATCAGTATTTTTGGTTGATTTTATTTTGGGATATTAGCAAGTCTAAGAGGAAACATGTCAGATACTATTTCTCGACGATTTAAAAATTGTTAAAAAAATCATTTTAAATATTTTATAGACTGAAACGACAACTGGAGAGCCAATTTTCGGTTTCACTTTTTTCCTGATTAGGATTGTATTGTCAGGCCAAAAAACAAGTGATTTTCAGTTTCGTTCTGAATATCAGAAGATATTCTCAGAACCAGTCAACCCTACATACTTCTAATGATCCTTTAACCCTTCTCAGAATTGCTAAATGCTGTCAGATGAATTAACCGTAAATTAATTTTCCAATCCTAAATTAAAAAAATATTAATTTAATTATACAGCTTTGACCGGAATTTATTTTTTAACTTTATTTAATTATTTTTCCGAATAAATAAATCAAAATAAAATTAAAAAATACAATTTTCAAAAAATTATTGCGTATTCAATAAAGTAATAAATTAATTTTAATAAAAAAATAAAATTTTCGCACATTCATTTTATTTTTTACAACCAAAAATTTTTTTTATTTTGAGAGAATTACACAACCAAATAATTATTATTAATTATTATTCGGTGTAATAACTTTTTAATTGCTATTACGAATATCTTTTAATATTAAAAGACCATCGATTCAATTAACAACAAAATTATTATTTTATTTTCGCGCTTATTAAACAAAAATTTTTTTTTATTTTATTAAAATTATTTTCAAAAAAATAATTGTTGCAAAATAAATAGAGTAATGTTTACTTGATTATTGATGGGATTACTTTTGGATTTCTCAGAGCCGAACCTGGATTAAATTAAGACTCGGGCCAGGGATACAGGTGTGGTGTAGCTCTAGAAACCTTGTGGTCTTTCGGTGTACCCTCTAGAAATATTTTCAGATTTTTGTTAACTACCTAAATTATTTCCAATTATCAAGATAATTTTTAATGTTCATCAAAAAGCAATGTTTCCTTCAATTATCAGCTCTTTTTCTTTTATCATTTGAAAGGATAAATGGACGTCCTTTGAATGAAGGGGATGAAGGTTTTTTTAATTATACTGTCGGACTAGAAATGTCACGGGTTATCGAAACCCGACCTGACTATTTTCTCAACCCGTGACATTCCTGTCTCGACCTCGTTTTTAAATATTATGTTTGAAAAAATCATATAGGAATGTTTGAATAGTGGGCATCGTTTAGCCCCCCTAATTCAACTAATTGGGGGAAAGTGCCATCGTCTCCTTAGTCATACCTCTCTCTCTCTCGTCCGGTAGTGAGGCGGGGGGGGGGGTGACTACGCAATACCACCCATTTAAGCTGTATCTAGATAGAGGGGTCAAATTGTAACTGTGAAAATTAAATTTAAAAAATTAGATTTGGAATATGATGAACATAAATTAACTGAAAGAGTTTTCAAATCTATCGACACAAATAAAGATGGTGGAATAACATTTTTGGAATTAATGGATTCTGTTGAAAAAGGCAATAAATGTTCTCTAAGTAGAGATCACAGAATAGAACAGGAATTTATTTCGAGAGATCAAAATGGAGATGGGGTGATTAAAATTAATGAGGCTCTATCTGCTAAAAATGGTAATTTGAAATATTTTTAGGGTTTAATCATGGATGGAACGGGTGACCCGCTACTCGAAACCTGTACTTTTTCGATCCGAAACCTTTTGTAGATCGAAATCTTTTGTAGATCGCGATTTAGAATCAAAAAAGTCCGTGTTTCGGGTAACCTGACCACTGACTCTAAGCTTAGATTCCGAAAGCTTTATACAAAGCTTTTACCGGATTATTTAGGTACATTTGATGGAGATGATAATACCTCTGCCAGAGAGTTGTTCAAATCAATTGACTTAAACAATGATGGGGCTGTTACAAAAGAGGAATTCGTGGCATATCATGCCCATCAAGTTCGAGAAGAGGAAGAAAAAACATCCAAAACTTCATTTGCGGAGGCAGATACAAACAAAGATGGAAAACTTCAATTAGCAGAAGTTTTGGCTGTTGATGAAATGAATAAAAAAGATAATTCGAAATTCCATCAAATAGCAGCTGCTATTACTTCTGCAGCTATGCAATTTGATTGTCAAGAAAAAATAATTAAAAAATAATTTGTATGTAATTTTTGAAAATTGTGTGATAAATTAAATAAATTCTTTTTTCTATTCACGTCTAGTCATTTATGGCTATAGGCGCTATAAATGATTTTCATATAAAATTCGAAAGCAAATGCCCGCAGACGCATGATTTTAAGCTGACGGGAGTTCAAGATCTATTTTAAAAAATTGAAAGTAGAACTCCTGTTGTTTTGAGGTAAGAGCAACCCTACGTGTTGAGTGAAAGTGCCTAAAAGTAATTGTTTGAGTTACGCGAATACACACAGTTCGATAGTCCATAGTTATTATAAAACGAATATATTCCTGGAAATATTTTATACAAAAGATAGTTTTTACAAAAAAACGAAAATAGGAAGGAATAGATTTTAAATAGATACCGTATTTACTCGAGTAATTCCCCTCTCTCAAATAATTCCCCCTGCTACAGATGAGTTGAAACAATAATCCCTCCCCTAAATACCCTAACTATACACATTCAAATTTCAAAAATCGAATAATTCCCCCCCCCCCCCCCTTGAATAAACCCCATGCTACGCATGGGTTGAAAAAATAATTCAGTAGGGGAATTAATCGATCGAGTAAATACGGTAGATAGAATTTTAAAGGATAGATTTTTTTGGTTTTTTAAATTTTTTGATTTTTTTATAATTTTGTTGATTTTGTAGATTTTTTAGATTCTTTTGTTTTTTTCCCATTTTTTAGATTTTTTTGTATTTTTGCTGATTTTTTTAGATTTTTTTGTTGTTTTTTTTTCATTTTTTTGTTTTTTGATTTTTTTTTAATTTTGTTGATTTTTTTTGTATTTTGTTTTTTTTGAATTTGTTTTTATCACTGCAACTTTTATCATAATAACTACTAATCTTGTAGTTTGTAAAATTCTTCAAGTTCGTATCTACCAATACTACTACTTTCTAATTTACCATTTAACTTTTTAACCTCTTCAAATATTTCTACTTTCATTTCACTGCGACATTTCGGACATTTTTTGCGATTTTGTTGGTCGTACTGATGATACCATCCAAATACACACTTCCAATGGAAGAAATGATTACATGTAAGCTTTACAATATTTTCCGTATTTCTAAAATTTTTCAGACAGATTTGACATTCTGTTTGTTCATTCTGTACAGCTTTTTTATATACGATATTCAGCATTTTTTTCTTAAATAAAATTGAATATTAAGTGTATAATGTAATTATTAGTATTATTTTATTAAATGAACTTCTATTTATTAAATGAACCTCGTTCCTCGGCGAGATTGGAAAATTGGCGATGACCTCGGCCTCGGCGAGGCCTCAACCTCGCGCAACCCTAATTATAACCTTAGTCTCTATTAAAAAAATATCGGACCAATACCTAAAAGGCGAAACAACAAATTATGCAAATTCTCAATAAGTCCTAAAGATCTGTAGAAAATTTCGCTCAAAGAAAATTTTTTTATTAACAATATGGCAAAAGTATAATTATTAAACATACCCAACAATTTTCTCTAACTTCTTTTGAAATCTCGGCCATACGCTCATTACTATAATTGCCGATTTTATTAAACGCTGATCTGTCCTTAATCATTTCTTTCATTTTGTCTTCTAGATGATCTTCTTCTAGTTTTTTTTCTTTCACATCATTTTCTAATGATTTTCTTAGAAGTATATGATACTAAAATAAACAATTGAAATCAAAATATTATTTAAATAAAATTTTATGTAATTCTTTTCTTTTGTACTTTTTGTTATGGACTATATTTCTGAATAGTAGAGATTTATCGCATTATACACATTATAACAATCCAAAATTTAATTATTTTTTGAAAAATTGCTGTTTGCGGTACTCTTGACTTGTATGGGACAATTTTTGGTTGGACCGATTTCGACAAATGATATGTCGTTGAAAGACTTGTCGAGTGATCGAATTAGGGGTAAGCGAAGTACATATAACCTTTTTCATTCTTAATGAAGAATGAAAAGTGTTATAGTCATGTTGGCTTGTACTAGCCAAAGTTTCAAAAAACTAGAAAGTATTAATAACAATAACTGGTGTCAAAAATACTTTAAGGCGAAGAAATTCGACACTTTGATCAAAGCTTTGATTCTCGCTAAAATTTAGTGGAGCATGAATCATGGTCAAATTGATATTTTTTAATTCTGAATATGATTTTGTTGTTACCGTCACCGAGTATCCGAAAGTACACACATTATTCAAAATTATAAAGAGATAAAGAATTAGATCAAATGTAAAACACTCTAAATGAAGATCACGAACGAACGCTGTCGTTTATAACGCCAAATTTAAGCAAAATTATTATAAAATTTCAAATTTATGTATTACCTCATCAATAAAGTGATAATATACTGGTGGAGGAATCGCGTTCAAATGCTCGAAAATTCTTAAGATTTCGTCGAACTTGTTAAGACATATACCATGCTTTCTGCACTCATCAAGAAGAGATTCTGAGCCATATTTGCTAATAAAATTAAAATCAGGCGTATTTCTCGAACTTGAGGATGCACCCCCGGTTGAAATTGAAGGCAAAATTTGAATAAATGTTAAAATGAGAAAAAGGTTAAATGATTTTGACATTTTTAATGATTCAAGTTTTTAACTATAAAATTAAAATAAAGGTTTATTAACACTAAGTAAAGCAGCTGGGCTATAGCTATTTCTCTCCTTTAGCTAGTGCAAAAGGTTAATCAGCGGCTGGGAGCGAAGTAGACCGGACTGATGTGTAGCCATTACAACACACCGCCTACTGCGCAGCCTTAGCAATTAAATAGCTATATGCTTTATTAATTAATGAAATGATTATTGAATTTATAAAATCTTTTTGTCTGTAAACCAAATTTCTATTATTTGGTACTAAAAATTTTCTTAGTGTTGGGAATTGAATTAGAAAGATTTTTTCAATTTTCATTGACATTAAAGAAAGTTATGGCAAAAATAAAAGTGGCGAAAATATACCATACTAATGTTTCTGGGTTCCTAATTAATACCTCTCTTCCCACCCCTATTTCAGTCTAGATTTAATTTTTCTTTTTAATGTCGATCATTTAGGCATTTCCTTCAGGCATTATAAGTAAAAAGTAAATTATATTTATTATTGGCAAAAATCGACCTTTATATAGATAGAAGAAATTTGATCATTCCGGGGCATAAAAACTAAAATGAAAATTAATCCTAGACTCATATAGGAGTTGAATACATTTGTATAAGAGAGCGGAATTTTGAAAAAACCGGGAACGGGAAACGGGAAATTGTCTATGGAATATTATAAATGTGCCTGTTCCTGAACACATATTTTCGACTCGATAACTTTTGAAGATGGAGCATCAGTGCCCAATCATTGTAAATTTAGGCAGACTTCCTAAGGTATTTTGGCTATGACTAAAATAATTGTGGTGACTATTATGGATATGACTAAAAGTGAAACCTAATTATAATGCTTCTAAATTTTTATAAGAAAGAAAAAGCTGATTATTAATTAATTAAAAACTCAAAATGAATAAAAATTATAAATTTATTGGCTTTAAATAAACAATTCAACTCATATATTTTTTAATTTAATAGCTTTGCACATCACTTGATTGTTATCATGAGTGGCATGCCTGTTTTATTATCTATTCAGTATGGCTATCGTAATTGTGTGAGAGTGTATACAGATTGTGTAAATTATGGATATTCAGTCAGTTAAGAGGGCAATATTATTTCAAAATTATTTATGTATTTCACAACTTAATTTTACAATCATTAATAATTTTTAAAATGCTGCGCAGTCGCAGCTTTCATTATTGAATATATTCTCAATATATCCAATATGGCTATTGAAAATGATGTGTGGATACCCAGATTGCTTTATTGATAGAGAATTCGATATGTTAAGAGGGCAATATTATTAAGAAATTATTCATGTATTCACAATCTATAATATCATGCAAATTATTTTCATGTGATTTTATTCGATTTAATAAATAACAGTCAACAATTTTAACAAAATAATTATGAAATCAAAATAATTACAGTTGTTTAAAGGTTATTCCGTAATAATTTCACTGGGCCTGGCGTATCGGCTACAAAAAAGTCCCTAATCCCTTTCATTGAACAAACCAGTCAATTACGGTAATGACAGGGTTTTCCCGGACAATCCGTTTGTTTAATTCCCTAAAAATTTCGCAGTAAAATTTTTCAATATTCCTCTTAAAATAACATATGTTGGCTTTCACTTTTTAATGGTTTTATTCAGTTGAAAAAATATACTACTTATTGGGGTCTTTCAAATGATAAAAGTTTGGTTCTGTTCTAGTTTAATAATAAATGTAGGCTTAAGAGGATTTTGGGATCTAGTCACTCTGTAATATAGAAGTAGTTGTTTTTCCATTTCTCTAGAGTATTAAACTTTCAAGACTGAAAAATAAATCTAAGAACTCTTAATAAAATCGAATATGTGCCCTGGAAATATTTTATACAAAAGATTAAATAATTTAAATTTTACAACTAAAAAAGTACTAAATAATAGATTTTAAATAGATAGCTAGAATTATAAAGGATAGATTTTTTGTTTTTTATGCTTTTTTAGATTTTTTTTTGTTTTTTTGGTTCTTTTGGCAATTTTTTTCGTTTTTTTGTTTTTTTAAATAAATAAGGTTTGGTTTTTTTTCAGCAGATTTGCGTCGTAATTTCGAATTACGACGTTTTGTGAGTTACGAATTACGATTCCGAAATTTTTTAAAATTACTATTTAGAATTACGATTACGAAAAAAAATTTTCGGTTACGACGCAACCCTGCTTCCCAGTGATTGCGGCAAAAGTCCTCAACCTTTATCCGCAATAAAGTCAACGATACTTCTACAAAAGTATTTTTACTTCTGTAATTTTAATTCAGTTCTGTCTTTCTTTAACTTCGCATAAAAGTGAATGAATATTAGCAAAAATAAAAGAATCACAAAATAGCTTTTCTAATAATTCGACGAGATAATCTCGATAAAAGTTGCGGACTTTTGCCGTCACAACAATCGAAATGAACTAATTAACTGAATTTCATTTTTAATTTTTATAGAAAATTTCTTCCATTATTTGTTTCTTAGTTTTAAACTACATATTTTTTTGTGAATGAAATTCAGTTAAATTACATATTACAGTCGAACCTCACTTTTATAAATTACACTAAAAATTCTGTTAACTATAATGAGATTATCATAAATTAAATATTTAGGTTGGCTACTTATCCAAAGACATTTAAATATAAAGAATAAATTTAGTTGTACCCATTACAAATGGTGTTTAGGTGAACTTGAGGGTACCTTTCCGTTACCCCCCCCCCATTTTCCATTCCTTTTTTCTCCTTTCTAAATGGTCAAAGTTAAAAAGGATTAAATTAGTTTAAAGAGGCAGTAAATATGAAAAAGTGTTCATGTTGCTCTTGTGCTTCAATTCAATTCCCTACAATGAAAAAACATTTTACCAATAAGCTAATTGTGTGTAAATGGCCATGAAATGAAGCTAAGCATTGGAAAGAAAATCGAATTGTCTTTCAAAAGTCAACATTCGAGTCAGAAATTAGAGGGAAGTCAGATTCCGTTTGTTACTGATTTATTCAAGAAAGAGTTTGCAAAAGTTTAGCCAACGGGCAGGATTCGAACCTGCGACCACCTGCTAGTTGTTGCTAGGCGCTTTCGCTCACTATATGCAGCAGGGATCTAGCCGTCCCGATTCCCGAAAATCGGGAATTAAATGTTCGTCGGGGGCTCTACCTCTGCAGGAGCTCTACCTATAATAATAATAATAATAATATATAACGGAAATTGTACCAAATTGAGATCCGACTGTAATATTAAATTGATATTTATGGAAACCAAATAATAAAAGTTTTTACTTCTCGAACTACTAATTTAGCTTAGTAGTTATTCTAATCTAACTGTGTAGGATCTAATTTTATAGTTCCAAACCCACCAAGACCACTACTTTCTAATTTCTCATTTATCTTTACAACTTCTGGATGTAAAATAAATTCGAGTTCACCACAACGGAACGGACATATTTTATGATTTTCATCTCCGGGTGTATTAAGCCAGCCTTTAATACATTCCCAATGGAAAAAATGTCCACATTTAGTAAATTGAATTTCTTCTCCTTTTTTAAATAGTTCATGACAAATTGGACATTCTCGCTGATTTTTCTTTACAGCTTCATTAAATGGGATCGCCATAATTCTTTTCTTAAATGGAATCAAATGTGAAATGTGTGATTTAATATTTAATATTATTTCAATAAAGAATACTAAATACATAGTTCATTCCTTCAATAAAAGTAAATTTTTATGAAAATTTTGTTGATTTTTCGATTTTCAATAAATTCCAAATAGGTACTTACATATTAATAAAACAGAAATAAATAAAATTTCAATTTTCAGGGCCACGCTTTTATTACATGATGATAGAGCTGTCCAGGACTCAGAATTTTCCCAGACACAAGACACGATTCCAAGTCAAGACATCTAGGCAATGACCCAAGACCAAGACGTCGAGTCTTCTCAAGACCAGTGGTGTCAAAGTTCCAAAATTTCTCTGGAACTAGTTCCAGTTCCAGAACTAGGTTCCGGAACTGGAACTTTAACATTACTGCTCAAGACAAAAGACCACAAATTAAAATGACACAAGACTACATACTATTTGGTCTCAAAGATTAAATTTCGTCAAAACCTTTCGTCACTGAACCTTCCGTCACCAAACCTTTCGTCACTGAACCTTTCGTCACTATTCACCATAAAAAAGAGAAAGCACATCTGGATGGACAAATTTAACAAAATAGATTTATGGAAATTAAGTTGAATAAAAGAAAGTCATATGAATGAAGATGAAATATAATAAACAAAATTAATAGCTTTTTGATAAAAAACAAATAATAATAAGGACGCCTGGAACTCTGAATTTGCTTGACGTATATCGTCAGGAAATATCCATCGATGGAACGTTTAAGGTATGTTGACTCTGGTTATAAAGTCAACTATATTTCCCTACTTAACATTTTTGTATTTAATTACTGTAGACATCGCCAAGAGGCTTTGGAATTTTAAGTGCTCCGGGCACTTAAAATTCTTGGCTCCGTCTCCAGCTCCAGCTCCGGGGTTTTCAAAATCTTAGCTCCGGCTCCGGAGCTAGCTCCCGGAGCCATACCCAGCACTGATGATATCATCTTTATATTAATTACAAAGAAAAAATTAGTTCACTAACCCAACACTTTTCTTTTACTCCTTTCATAATTCTTTTTATATGCCTTTCACAATATTCTTTGATTTCATTTGCTACTGATCCGTTTCTAATCATTTTTTTCTGTTCTTTTTCTAATTCATTTACCTTCACACCTTTTTCTATTAATGAATTTTTGAATAACATATCACACTAAAATATGTAATTTAAAAATACCGACCGACCCCTCCATTCGGACTCTAATTTAAATGAGTGTACCACTCCGTTTTGAAAATTTTTGGGACGGGTGCTACACTACTGTAAATCCCATTTTCCTTATGATTTTGAATAAAATTTGTAAAAGATATCATTTTCAATTTTTATTTGCATAATGAATGGAGTGCGGAATACATAGGTGATGAGGTATATCACTGAATAGTAAACAAGGACAAAGCAAAATTCAATGTTTTGATCAGATTAATAAAAATTTTAAACCGATATAATGTAATATAAAAATTATATATTAAATTTGTAACCTGTTCAACTGTTCGAATATATTCCGCTTGGCTATTATAATTAGTTATCATAACATGACAATACACATACATTTGGTACTCCTCAAGAACAGATTTCGAACGGAATTGTTCAATCAATTGATAAACCTTTTCGTGATCAATCTCATTTCCTGAACTTGAAGATGCACCCCCGCTTGAAATTGAGGGTAAAATTTGGATAAATATTAAAATGAGAAAAAGGTTAAAGGATTTTGACATTTTTAATGATTCAAGTTTTTAACTATAAAATTTAGATAAAAGTTTATTTTAATCATGGTTAGAAGTACGTGGTTGTCAAATTGTTTCGAGATGAAGTTCGGGTCGTGGTAGCAAAATATGGTCATGGTACAGTGTTATAATGGAAAAATTTTTAAGAATAGAGTTCAAATTAATTATAATGTTCATGCTGAGAAATTCAATGGATGGGAGATGGAATAGAACAATCATAAAAAAGTCCCGAACCGAAACACAATAAACTGTGCAACATCCAACCCGTATCCAAATTTTTCAGCATCCTAAGGCAAATTTTTTCCAACATTTCTAGAGCTGCGGATGGAAATTTAAAAATTTAAAGTTTCTAAAATTCTATGGGGCTTCTCCTGTCGAAAAATCTCACACGCCCGTATCGGTAAATTTCTTTTCACCCAGCGGCCAGCCAAATTAAAGACCTTTTAATTGTGCTGTAGATTTTTTGTTGGGAGAGGTATAATTAATTCTAAAGGTTTTTATAAAAAGGATAGAGGTAAATCACTTATTATTAATTAAAAAATTAAAAATGAAATAAATAAATAAAATTAATTGGCTTTATATAAACATCTTAACTCTTATACATATTTTTTGAAAATGGCTTTTACATAACTTGAGGGTTATCATGTGCTACAGTGCAGCCACTAATTTTTAAAATAAATTAAGCCAAAATTGCCATTTACAGTAGTAGTATAAGCCAAGAATAAAATTGATAAGCCAAAATTAAGATTGGTAAGCCAAAGGGATCAATCCACCTTAGCTTAGCCTTAATACAATTTAATGGGATATTGCACTTTAGTCTATTTATGTCAACACCGATTAATGAAATATGTAAATTAATGTAAATTTTTTTTGCAAATTTTATTTGTTTTTAATATATAGCATTGGAAATTTATAAAAATAATTTTAAAAATAAGTTATTTAAAAGTTATCTCTTACTACAGTTATCTGTTCATTAGAGTTGGATACAAAAAGGTCCGTATGTCCGGTAATTTTAAGATATACTGTTAGTTCCACGGATATGCCAACCGTTACGTGTCCTGAAATATAATCAGAGAAAGGTCCAATAAGAATGATAATCACAGACTTTTCTAGGAAAAAGGGTCAACATACTGTTGCATAAATCGCGCAGTTAGATTCTTCAATCCTCAGATTAGTGATAGATTTTCGTATCAACGAGCTAGAACATTATCATAAGATGTTAAACTAGGGTAGCTCCCCGTCCCCCGTACCCCGACGATTTTTTTTGGCAAAACCCCCGATCCGAACCCCAAAGACTCTACCCCGACAAACCCCGATCCCCGACGCTACCCTATGTTAAACCATTACTGGTTCCTTACTCTTTACCCTCCCTTCAATAATACTTTTAGAATCCATAAAAATTCTAAAAGTGTGAGGAAATAATTTACTAACATTATTTTTTAAAACAAGAGATCTTTACAAAAATTATTTCTATAATTTAAAATATTAGTTTATTAAACATCCGTCCATTCCTCCTTTCTTCTTTGCAATGAACTACTAAAAATATTTTTTAATTTAACACAAATTTAATTTTATTTAATTAATTATACTTAAAATTATGTTGATTATCTTCCTTAATTGTGGATGAAAAAAGAAAAGAATCAACTCGACTTGAACCTATTGACCTATCCATTTCTGAAGGTATACGTCTAAATAGTTATTTGTTAGTGATTAAAAAAAAAATATTTTTAAAGTTACTTAATTCCATTTGAAGGCCATCCAATCCTTTGATCATCAACTATAGGTTTAACGTCTGTAAGTATTGAAGATTGTGAAGGGGAATATAAACGATGAGAGGAACGGGAACGAGCAAACTTTAAAAATAAATTTTTGAGGTTTTTTGATCAAATAAATAGAAGTCTTAGTTTCATAAGCCTAGAGATATACCTATAATGATGATTTTAATGAGTGGTTAGATCTGATCCATTCTTTGGATAAAATGGTATAATATTGACTTGGAAAAAGTTATAGTCTCTTAAAGTTAACCGGCCCTCTTTGCCGTTCAGAAAAATAATAAATATCTTTTTCTTATCGGTAATTTCTAAAAAATTTTCTGATAGACACAATATATTTTTAAGAAAATATTAAAAAATACTTACAGGTTTTGGCAACCCATTTTGTTGAAGAGGTGTTGAAAATGTTACTTTGGGTATCTTAGCAAAACGTTTTTCACTTTCCTTAAATTCTTTAATGAATTGTGATGGTTTTTGTGTTCTAACTAATTCTGGGTTGGCAACATTAAAGTTGCTGGTATTTCCGAACTGATTTTGTTTTGATATTCTGCTCAAAAGTGGAGGGGAACCTAAATATTTTTAAATTAATTTTCAAAAAAATTAAACTAAATTTGTGAGGCTATAGGATTTGAAAATTAATTTTAAGCGAATTTATATAGAGCTGAGCATTTTTGAGATTTCTCTAGAAAACTCCAAGGTTTCAATTTATCCTCCAACTGACAAAATTGAAAAACTAGTAGCCCGATATCCCTAACCACGAATAATTTACGATTTTTTGAATAAGTTAAAAATATTCCAAAGATTTAGAGAGATACCTATATTGAGAGAATTTAGAAAGATTGAAAGAATTTCAAAGAAGTGGTGGGGCCATATTTTTAAACTGCCTTCCAGTGAGGTATTTTTTAAGCAAATACGGTAATAGAATATGTTGCTACTTCCATAAGAAGGATCTAGCATTCCCTATTTTTTCTATTTTTTTAGATTTATCCCTCTTTCGCTATTTAAAAATCGTTTGAAACATCCCCTAATACCCACCTCATTAGTCTAGTATTATTTATAACAAATAAGATTATACTTGTTTTTATCAGATCATTATCAGTCAAAAACAAATCTGTTGTTGTTCGCCCACCTGCCCTTGTTGAGATTGTGGATGTATCAATGGTTAATGATTTGGGTTGTAAATATTCATTATCAGAATTAAATAGGAAAGGCTATGTGATTTAATTTTAAGTTAAATTTCGTAAATTTTAAATGAGCTTTTTACTTTTCCAATAGAAAATGTTGTATTTTCAGGAGCCAAAGGCACAGGATCATAATGTCTATTACTTTCATCTTGAGTATATTTTTTATTTTTATCATCAACAAAATTCTCTCCGCCAAAATTATTCCAATCTACATATTCGTATACTACATCTGAATCTGTTGGGGTATTTAATGAAGGTTCGAAAATATTTCTCTCTCTTTTATTATTTAAATTTCTTGTTTGTTGCTGTAAATTAAATATTGAGAAATTAGTTAAAATTAAAAAAAAAAATAAAAAATTATATTTAGACTGGATGGATACTAACGAAAAAAGCTTTGCGGATCACATCGGGAGAACGATTTTTTTAGCCTCGTTTAGGCTAATTTCAAAACTCGAATACATATAGGTATTCAATTCTTCAATTAATAAACACCTCCTTCGTTGACTCGTACAATTAATTAACCAGGGTAATTATTCAAAAAGCATCGGATTTTAATTAAAATAATTTTTAAAATTTCAAAGAATCTTTTAAAAAAAATTCTCTAATTGAATGCTCGGATCTTCTATTTTTCAATCACCATTCTATTAAAGGGGGGAGGGGGGGCATTCTATTTGAGTGATCCCCACCCTTTCTATTAAGGGAGGGAGAGGGGGGGCGTTCTATTTAATGAAAAACGTTATATCCTACCTGTGTTTTACTTTTATTTTTAATATTATGCATAGATTCTCTTTCCCACTGTTTTAATTGTTGTGATTCTATTTTATATATTGGTGATCTACACCTTCTTGAATTATTAAAATCTCGTTTAGGCTAAAAATTATTTTTTAATTTTTTTATCTTAGAGATTCCTAACTTCTTGTTGTGAACATATTGATGTCTGTCCCGTTGAGGCAATTGTACCGGAAAAGTTTTTAAGTAAATGGGCACCACAATTATCGTCTTCCAAGTCTTGCATCTTTATAAATATAATTTTTTTATTTTCTAGTAAAAAGTAAAACAAAGTTGGACTATAATACAGTAGCATGTAGTGGGATCACGCTCCCAATTTTTTGATTTAAATGGATTTTGAGTGATTTATCCCTAGGGATCACGTTCCTCAAACAATGATTTTGCCTGACACTAATAAATATATAGCCTTAGGTCGAAGAATTGAATCTTAATGGATTTTAGGTATGCGGTGTATTCTATAAATGTGTCACAAATAATTACTTTAATCTTCATAAATTTTTCGCTCCGATTTTTGCCAAATGCAGCTTTTGTAGCTATACAACCGGTTATTGAACATATTAACATTAATATATTGCTAAATAAAGATATCCAAAAAGACCAGCCAAAATGTTGCTAAAATAGAAAATTTTGATTTAGAAATCTAATTTTTCTGAAAATAGTAGGGGAAAACGATTCAATTTTTGGGACCGGGACAGACGATATGCGTATGAAGTAGGGAGCCGGTTGTTGTAAGATCCTAAAGTATAAGAATTAAACTTAAGACCCTAACGAAAATTTATAAATACCCCGAACTCAACCGAAAAATCCTAGGTTTTTCGCTTCCGAACCAAATATAGGATTACAATATACCGTAAATCTTCTAATAGAACCACACTCTCTGAAAGAAGCACACTATCCAATATAACCACACCCTATGAAATGATCGAAAAATAAAACTCTCTAGTAGAAGCACACTCCCTAATATGCGCAGTCTACGAGAGGATCGAAAAATATAAGCACATATGGTTCTATTTGAAGATTTACGGTAATTAAAGCAATGCTCTTATCTAATAAAAATTTTAAATTTAAAAATTTATTACCTCATAAATTCCTTCTTCTTCTTTAATAATATTATTGTCTTGATCTGAGGCAAACATGAAAAAAAGTAAATTACCCGCAATACTTGAAAGAACAGAAATTACAACTAAAACAGCTGCTATACAAGTACATAAACTTTTAAATTATTAAAAATATTTTCTATTTTCAAATTTATTTACCGATGACAAAAAGCAAAAATTAAAAAAATTATAGCAAAAATAGCACAGATGGTTGAGATAAGATTGGCTACTAATGTTGCTATTTTCCAACCTTTTTTTTAAATAAATTTAAAGAGTATATATATTTCTACCCAAAAATAAATGTTGATAAGCATCCCCCCACAATCTATTTTCGTCATATCCAAGTTCATACCAATCCTTTTCATCTAGCCAATAATCAAATTTAAAAACACAATTTAATGCTGTAAGCCAAAATTGATCAAAAGGACGGGCGAGGTCAAAATGCCTTTAAAAATTAATAAAAATTAAAAAAAAAATTTTTATTCTCTTATACTACTATAATACCAGGAAATAAAATATTAAACGAGAATTTAACTTTTGGGAAAGTAATAACAAAAAACTAGGATTAGGTATAGGTCACAGGGGGATAAGACAAGAATACCATGCATTGTTCGAGTTAACCGAAACACCGAATATTTTTTAAATTCAACTTATTTTTGGTATAGAAATCCTCATAGAGTTATCAGTTCTAGAAATTCATAAGATATCCGGAAATGAAATATCCAACAGTGTAAACATTTTTTCTGAACTGAGAAACATGCTCACCTTGAGTAAGTTGCATGGATCTTGCCACCCAATTTCCGGAAATTTGGAATTAAAAATTTCTCTAAATTTCCAAATCCCCGGAATTATTTTTATATTGGTATGATCCCTGGTGATAACCTAAGCCAACAATACTTTCTTTAAAACCTGTGTAAAGTAGCATAATATTCTTTGGAACGTCCATAATCATAAGAGTAATCTCTCTTACAATCTAACCAAAGGCCATGATGATGTTCTGTTCTACCTTCCTTTGATTTTAAATTTAAATTTTAATAGTTAATTATTTAAGATTTACTTCCAAATAAACAATTTGCCAACTAGGTGTTAATAAACCCAAGATAAGTGATGTTGTTGCAAAAATTAAGATTAAAAGGAAGCATATTAGCCAACCCGTTGAAGTTGTTTGATTTCGCATTATTTAAATTTTTATTTGTTAATTTATGGCACTTATGTATTTAAAAATAATTTTAATATAAATTAATAGAGGAAAGTGCCGATTCCACCAGAAAAATTAGCAAAAAAATGGGATGGGGCTGATCCAGATGGTCTGATCAGGCTGATCCTAATCCTCTCCAGTTCAAAAACCGAAGAAAGATATTTCCGAAATACCTTGCTTTATTAATTAGGCTAGAAGAAGACAACGTTTAATACACATTAGAGACCGGACGGTATCGTACTACGACGGTATTTTCAGTATTTATCGGTATTACGATCGGTAGTACGGTACGGAATACCGACCGATATAATTTTGAAGTTGATCGGTATATATCGGTATTTTTTTGTATTTCAGTATGGAATTTCAGTTCAATAGGAAATTCAATCTCTAATACACGTAAAATGAAAGAACAATTAACATAATAATCGTAAATTAGATTGTTTTAATATTTCAAATTTTAAATTATCTCTTCAAAATGGACTTGAAGAAATTTAATTTTGAATAAAAGATTTATGGTTCTAATAATTTTCTAATAATTTTTTGAAAATATTAAAAAAAAATAATATTATTATTGATTCTTATTTAAAAATAATTTTTTTTTGTTTTATTTTAGAAAAAAAATGGATTTTTTGAAGGACATAAAAGGCTAAAATAAGCAATAAAAAGACGAAATGCATGCGCAAATGTGTGAAAATAAGAGAAATAAGGAAGGAAATAGAATGGGTTGAAAATTTTGTAAAATGGGAGAAGGAAATATAAAAATGACAAACGGCTGGTGCGCAAATACATATATAAGTAAAGCTCATTTAGGTATAAATCAGAAAAAAATTGACGAGAAAAACAAAGATGTGGGACTGTGATTTTATTAGTGGAAGCTTGTTATTCTCAATTGGAAATTCTGATCGGAGGTGAATCTGAATTCCGATTTTCGATCCGATTTCCGAAAATTTAGGCTGATTTCGAATTTTTAAGCCATTTCCGATTTCCGACAGTTCCGATTTCCGGCACTTTTGTCATTTCCGATTCACTTCTGGTTCTGATCTGAATGTCAGCTGATCAGAGTGACTGAAAAACCGAGTGTCAGCAAGTTTAGATATTGAAATCAGTTATGAAAATCTCTTAGAATTTTTAAAACTAAACTGAAATATCGTTTCGTTTCAGAACCGACAATCACAATAGAGTATAACTCTACAGTAGCCCCTCGTTTCGTTAATTAACCTGTAATCTGGTCATATAACGTGATTTACTAGGATATCTGAATAATAATCTTTTCTATTATAAATGTTATTTAATTAACAGAGACGGATCTTTTTTATAATAAAAATAAGATTTAGCAGGATAGGATCAATGCTTAAAATACAATTTTAACACAGAAATTCGTAGTGTATTGGTAACTATTTTTTCCTACTAACAATTCTTAGCCCAAATAAAAAAATTTTATTTGATAATTTATTCAATTTAAGACTGGAATGTAAAAATTGACCAGAAACAGGGAAAAGAATTTGTAAGAAAATAGGAGAGGTCATCGGCATTCGTTCATCAATTGCTTTATTTTCCCCCATTAATGTGCTTTACTGCGCGACAACAAAACAACAACAAAAACAAATTTTTAGAACAGTGTTCACACCTTTGAGAATGGTTATTTCCTTCTACAGCCGATGCATGTTTCCACATAGTATATAGGGTCTATAATGATTTTAAGAAGATTGGAATGGATAGGTATATGAATGAATAAATAATTAATACAAGGACATAATTTAAACAATTTATTACACAAATAGGTGTTTAATAAAATAATTAAAAATAATTAAATCCTTTAATGGCTTGAAATTATTTTTAATTTTGGCTTGGCTTGGATATAGCGCACGCAATTTTTAATTTTCGATGGTGAAAGGATATGTTTGAATGGAAGAACAAGTAAAAAGGAACAAATAAATATGGCTCTTTTTGTGTAAAAATAATTCTGAAAATCTAAAATTTTTAAATTTAAGAGAAATTTTTATGGGATTTAACCTAGAGTGAGGAAAAAACAAAAACCTTGGAAAAACGAAAAAATGCATGAATAAAACTCGAAAATAAATTTTATTTTTAATATTTTACCAATGTGTTTCGTTTTATTTTTCAATATGAAAAAAATTTATTCAAAGCATAAAATGTATATCCTCTAGAATAAATCCAAATTCAATAGATATTTTTTATCAAAAAATTTTTTCACGAAAGGTGTAGATTATTTTAGAGAAAATACAGTATAGAAGTACCGTATTTGCTCTATTAATCCCCCAGTCTCTATTAATCCCCCAGGCTCTATTAATCCCCCAGTCTCTATTAATCCACCCACCCTAGAGATGGGTTGAAACAATAATCCCCCTGGGGGATTACTAGAGCAAATACGGTATATATTAAGCTATAACTGAGGCTGTCAAAAAGTTAACAAAATATTTAAAATTATAAAAGTAAACTTAGACTTGCTTGAAAAAATATAGATTTTCTTAAGGTATAATTTGGCAGCCTTGGTTATAATAAATTTCAAAAGCTGAAATCAAATTATAAAAATCAAATCATTTTTTCTTCATATTTATTATTAAATTAGTGACTGAAATTTGATGTTGAATTCTTCCGATATCTAAATTTTGGATAGAAATTCTAGTATATACTTTAGATTTAAGACTAAGAATTATGAAAGGTTTACTACGATATATATTTTTCAAAGTGATCAAAATGGTCAGAAATGATAATATTACAGTCTTGGTAAAAATAGTTCTCAAAAATAGCCTCAAATTCCTTAGTAGTAAGGGGATAATGATACTCGGGAGAAGAAAAAACCCGGGAATCGGGAAAATGGAGTCGTGTCGGGAAACGACCTCGAGAGTCTGAAGGGGGTAGGGGTTAGGAACCCTAGCATCATTAGTAGGGGTTATATATTGACTTAAATACCTCCTCTTCTGAACCATCTGACAAAGCTTTTATATGAAGCATTTAACGATAGATTCGTAGTAATTGCCAAATACTTTTCCCCATCATCATCACATACATCTTTTGCTTCATATTCTAACGCTAATTTGAAATCTATGAACGGCTTTTTTGTTTCTTTCTTTAGCTGATCATCAATTAAATTTTTTATCATCCCCATTAGCATCTTTTCAAACTTCTTTTCTGCAAGCATCATTTTAATAAAATATCTAAGTACTTCTTTTAGATTCTCCGTTAGATTATCAAATATACTATTCAAATAATTAAGCAGTATAACCAGCAGATCATTAAAAAGGTCAAGTAGTTTCTTCATTAGATTGTTAAAAAAGTTAAGCAGTTCATTAAACATTGTAACATAATCATAAAGCAGATCTCTTAGTTGCTCAAACACACCAACAGAATCTTTGAACATATCTTTTAATTTGCCAACTACATTGCCAGAACCATTAAACGCTTCTTTATGTTTCTCAAGCATAACATCAAAACAAGTCTAAATATTGAAAATATTATTCCGGAGACAAACTGAATCGAACTTAAAAAGTTGGACATATTGGCACCAGAGGTGGGTTGGAATTCCGATTTCCGATGTTTTTCCTAAAAAAATTTCGATTTACATTTCCGAGTTTCGACTTTTGAGCCGGTTCCGACACCTCTGACTGTTTCAACCCACCTCTGTTTAATTCATAGTATACAGCAGAAAATAGATGTTATAATACCTTATCATCCGATTCATTATCAGCATCATCATCTGAATCACCGTCAGAATGATAGGCCGAATCGCGATCATCATCATCATTGCCACCATCATCTTCCTCTCCTTCACCACCACCACCATCTTCTCCTCCCTCTCCTTCATTAATAGCAACTTGTTGTCCTCCTTCAACTTCTTTAACGCCTTCTCCACCACCACCTCCTCCTCCTCCACCATCTTCTCCTACTCCACAAACTCCTTCTTTTCTAGCGCGACGACTACGCACTACATTTAATAGGTAGTTTATTGTAGCGTTTATTGATAATGTTATAAGGTTTTTGAAAAGGTTTATGAATGCATTTTTTATCTTCTCAATCAGATAGAATGGAAAGTTGGGATCAATCTAAATATTGAAGATGAGCATAGATATTTATTTATATATCTTAATACCCCAAAATAAGGTTGTCGGATAGTTGAAAATCTCCGGATATTCGGTTTTTTCGGATCCGGATATCTGGATACGATAACCTTACTCCACAAGTGTAAAACTATAATACTGTAATATAATTTTATGTAATCAATCCTATAATACTAATATGTATTATGCTAAAAAATTGTTAAAGAAATGTGCTAAAAAATTTAGTATTTCTGAAAAACAGAAAAACCAATTCTAATATCCGTATGTTATCCGTCTACTTTTCAAAACAATCCGCATCTGCCCTGAAAATCATGGTAAAATACTATCTTTTAAATGCCCTAAATGAGCTTGGTCTTAGCAAGGATGCAGGGCCAGGCATTGAGGGCAGCTCTGATGCAGATGGAGAAATAAGGACATGAGATATTTAGGTTTATATGTACATAAGAGATATTTCAGAATTAACAAAAAACTAAAATTTTTGCTCAATTTACCTTCAAATCAAAAATAAGCAAATCCACTACAAGGTCCATTAGTATATCTTTAATAAATTGTTTTAGCAAATAAAATCTCCTGCGTTTTGAAACATCAGAATTAAACAAATTAACAATTAGTACATCAGCCAGAGTTCGTACAAAATCTCTTATTACAGGTTTTATTCGGTTTTTCAAAGGGGCAGCGAAATCCATCTGAATATACAATATTTTTAATTTAATATTTTGGTTGGCAGATCATGGGAAATTTTTGATATCAGGATCCGATAACTATTCTTTTTTTGAACCTGGATACGCCAACCTTAATTAATAACCCCTAAATTGATCTAATGTTTGAGGTGGAAAATCCTAAAAATCTAAAGAAAATCCGAATTTTTTCTACAAAATCGGATTTTTTCGGATTCGGATATAGAGAGGATTCAGATATTTTGAAATATATTTAGGAAAATTATTAAACGGGCGTGCTCAAATAAGTGCCCTGAGTATATTCCTTCAACCTGCAGCTGGAGGGTAATTAACAGAGCGGGGATAATTATTTGAGAGGGTCGTTGTTAATGTATATACCAGGGATCCTGCCGGCACAAACACCACAAAATTCCCGATATTCAGGGATTTTCGGGAAATTCGGGAATTTTATTGGTTTTTACAAGTGGTCAGATGTTGAACATAGAGGAATCTCAGGTACAGATAATCAAAAGAATCATAGAAATAACAACACCCTATAAAATAATTGCTTGATCTACCTCATATTGTAATACTCGAATAGTATCCACCACCAATCTAATGAAGCCTATTATAATTTCTTTTAACGAGCCATTCAAATCGCCAAATTTTGCATCTTCAGACAAAAATAAACCAAAAATTATTTGATTAAGAATTGGATCTATATTTTCATTAAATGTTTCATTAATAACTGCTTTAGAAGAATGTAATAGTTCTTCTAAAAATATTAGTAAATCATCTTTTGATGGCATTTTGAAATTAAAGCAATATTAATAATTATAATTTACATAACCACCTAAAAAATAATATTTACTAATCAAGTCTAAAAAATTTTTTAAAATATTATTTAAGGAAAAAATATTCTGATTAATATGATCTCATATTAAAATTTAAAATCTTAGTTCTAGATTCGGATATACACAAACTGGATCCGAACACAATAGTATGGTTTGCTTTAGCATGTCGAGCGACACCCAATTCGCCTACCCATCGTCTTATTTTACGGGCCCAGGGCGTTCCGAATTAGATCATTTTAACGAGGTCGGCGGGAGTTTAACGAGGTCGGGGGGAGAAAATTAGTTATCCATTTCCATAATGGATATCCGATTCATATTTTGAATTAAGATTTTTCCTATCATAAATATTCGAATATCCAATTTAAAAATGACATTTTAATTAAACTTATAAGGTTCTGATTAGATAGATAAGCTGGACAAATTCAAAATTTTTATTGTTCATATACAAGTTTTTAAATAAATAAAATGTGTAATCTGATAAAAACTGTTTACTTTTAATGAAAAAAGCAAATAATTTTTTTATTTATTCTTTAAAAAATAAAATTGTCCTAACAAAACAATAAATAAAATTAACATTTTGAGCTAGTAAGAGAAAATATCTCAAGGATACACGATCATAAGTAAAGTGTAAAAAAATAAAAACATTTTCTTATTATTTTGGAATGCTGAACAATATGTTTTTAAAAAATCTCTTTTTTTGTTTAATTTTTTTCGTATTAACTAACAAATATGTAACGTGTAATCTATACTTTCTTTTGTGATTGGATAAACAAAAAATTTTTCTATTTATTATCTCCCAATTTAATCAAAAATTTTATTTAAATAAACAAATTAATCATTTCTCCCAAAAGAATTTTTCATTTTTAAGGGGAGCTAATAAATTGAAAATTTATTTTTTTATCAAAACCCTAACTTAATCTTCATCATTCCTTGCTGTATTTGAATAAAACATACCTATATAAATATAGGTGATTAAATCTAAGCATTGTTGGGCACTTATATTAGTGACCGAACTGTGAACCTCGTATCTCGAAAATATGGCTATATTTTGAGGTATCTATAGAGGTATCTCGAAAATATGGCTATATTTTGAGGTATCTATAGAGGTATCTCGAAAATATGGCTATATTTTGAGGTATCTATAGAGGTATCTCGAAAATATGGCTCTCAATAGTCAAGATTTTCGTTCGAAATAACGTCTCTTTGTTGTATACTTGGAAGTAATAAAAATATTTTTAAAAAATTTTAAATATTATTAATTTTATACATACATACTACCTGTTTAAATTAAAAAAAGTAAACAACTATAGCTAACAACCTTTGAACAAAAGGCAATGAATTTTTTAAAGTGCAAATATTAAAATTGTTTAAATTAAAAAATTATTCAAAGTTTATTTTCTATTATATTACTATAGTTTTACTTTCTCCTAAAAATTTAAAACAAACTAAAACAAAATATTTACTCATGTTTTTTTATATTTTTCGATATAATACCGTTTAAAGCATAAATTATATTTCCTCTAAAATAACTCGAAAATTAACTTCTATTTTTATTTAAAAAATATTTTCGAATTGAGAGGATTATTTTAGAGAAAATACAGTATAAAAGTATATATTGAGCTATAATTGAGGCTATCATAAATATCGATAAAAATTTTAGAATTTGGAGATGAAAACAAAAATCAGACTTCTTTTTACAAAAAATATAGATTTCCATTTTTGGCATTAAAAAATAAAATCAAATTGTAATTATTGCATAAGATTCCAAGTTGAATTCTTCATATATCTAAATGTTGAATTAAGATTTCAGATTTTAGGAAAGATTTTAGGACTAATAATTGTGGAGTAATAGTGGTGAATTTGGGAATTTTCTGATATCCTGATACAGATCCAACCTATTGTGAAAGGCTTATCTATTTTATAAAACAATTCTCGTCAACTAAACAGACAAGTTTTACAGCTATCTTTCTTGAAAGGAGATCAAAATGGTCAGAACTGAAAGGATCTGCAAAATAGTCCTCAGTCAAAAATAGTCCCACATTCTCAAGTATTAGATTAATTACCTCGTCATCTGAAGCATTACAAGAAGCATTTAAAGAGAATATCGCTAAAATTTTCAAATATTTTTTCTCATTTCGTACAACATCCTTCATTTTATAATCCATCTTTATGTTTAAATCTGTAAACGGCTTCTCTTCCTCCTCCTTTAACTGATCTTCAACAAGCTTTTCAATCATCTCCTCTATCTTCTTTCTACCAAAATTATTAAGCATCTTTTTAATAATATTTATAATTATTTCCTTGAATTTCTCCAACAGTTCAATAAAATAATTGGCTATTTTCTCAAACAAACTATTCATATGATTAAGCAATTTATCCAACAATTCATTAAAAAATTTTGAAAGTTTCTTCATTAAATTATTAAAAAATTGAAGTAGTTCATCAAACATTGTACCAAAATCATTGACCAAATCTCTAATTTTCTCAAAAAAGGCAGCACCAAACATTTTAAACATATTTTTTAGTTTCGACATATTACCAGGACAAGTCTAAATATTGGATACCGTATTTCCTCTAATAGAGCCCCTCTCTCAAGTAGAGCCCCTCTCTCAAATAGAGCCCCTCTCTTAAGAATGGCCCACCCTCGAATACAGTCCCAGTTTGGAGAATAGTTAAAAAATACAGTCCCATGTGGGCTGTATTAAAGAAAATACGGTATCTTTTTATGTATATTAAACCGGAGACTAGTTGAATCGATCATATGTAGCTAGTTTCTCAAACAAAAAATGTATAAAAATTAGACTGCATCCCTAGAGCTTCGCCAGAAGTTCCGGTTCCGGTAGGCCGGAAGTTCTTGCATTATTTGGTTCCGGTTCCGGTTCTTCAGTTCCGGTTAAACCGGAACTTTTTAACACCCCCTAAGGATTGATTTCTCACTTTTTATATGGACGAAATTGGAGAAATCTTGCTACGTGGTCTATTTTCTCTATTTGTAGCCTAGGTATTTTCTCTATTTTGTAATCTATTTTGTAGCCTTCCAAAATTTTCCGCCCATTGGCCTCCCTCCCCCGAAACACCTAGTATGGAACCTCTTCATCCGAGTATGGAACCTCTTCTACCTCTTCATCCGATTCACTATCAGAATTATCATCACCTCCGACTTCTCCATCATCATCTCCACTACAATCTCCTCCTCCTCCATCATCACTACTACCATCACAACCTTCTGCATCATCATCTCTACTACCGCCTGCATCATCATCTTCAACATCTCCTTTCTTATCATCGACTTCTTTTTTAACAACAGCTCCTTTCTTATCATCGACTTCTTTTTTAACAACAGCTCCTTTCTTATCATCGACTCCCTTTTTATCATCATCTTTTTTATCATCATCTTTCTTATCATCACCTCCACCACCTCCATCATCTTCATTATCATTCTTTTTATTATTGCAACAACCAAGCGGTTTAAACAAATAATACACTATAAATTTCAGTAGCTCCTTTAGCATGTTTCTTAGAGCAGTTCTTATTGCTTCAATTATTTTTTCATACAGATAGTGAAGATCAATCTAAATATTTAATAAGGCATATATACATATATCTATATATTTATATAATTAATACCCCAAGAAAGCAGTAAAACTAATAATATAATTATTAATAATAATATGATTATAGTACCATAGTAATAGACTAAGCTAGGGTGCCTGTAAAAAATATAGCTCTGTAAATAAGAAGTGAGAAAGATATTTGTGGATTATCGAACTTTAAATAATATCTAATAGTGAATAAATAAAAAAGCTACCTTAATATCCAAAAATAGCATATCCACCACCAGGACAATTAAGAGATCTTTAAGAAAGTCTTTTAGAAAAGTAAACGGATGGAACTTTGAAACATTAGAATTTAGCAAATAATCAATTAGTTTATCAGCCAGCATTCTTAGAATATCCTTTACTATTTCTTTTATTGTTGTTTTCGATTTGCCAGAAAAGTTGAGATCAGTCTAAATATAGCACAAATATGATTATAATTCAATAATCCAGGAATGATAAAACACTGATATTACAGTAATCCTGTTTAGGAATGGCACCAGGGATGTCACAGGTTGAGAAAAAAGTCGAGTTTTGATTCATGTCGGGTTTTCAAAATTTCAACGGATCGGGTTTCGGGTCGATAAAAGTCCGGGTTACGGGTCGGGTCAGTTAAGAATTCGACCAAGTAGCAAAACTCGGACGAAGGCGGACATATAAAACACGGACGAAGACGGACGGACAAAACACGAACATTCAAAATTAGAAAGGAAGAAATGAAGGGAAAAAACGATTACACCCTTATTTGCGTAAAGGACAAAATAATATTCGAAACATACATATTTAAGATCTCACTAATCACCTAACCTCCCAGATTTGTATTTAAATCGTCTGCAAACCCTTATGAAAAACTAGGACGAAATATATACGTTTATAAGTTGCTCAAAAAGTCTAAAAAAACTAAATTAAACTAAATTAATTACATCAGTACCAAGCAATGATTGCTTAATTTACCTCAAATTTAAATGCTTCATTAACAATTTGAAACAATTCTATAAAACCAAGTAAAAACTCTTTTAGCAGATTATACTTCCCGCATTTTGAATTGTCAGGTTTAAACAAATAATACAAATAATTAATCTCTTTTTCAACATAACGTTCAAAGACAATTTCATTTACAGTTTCAAGAAAAAGTTTTTCTGACGATTTGTGTAGTTTTTTTAAAAATTTTAGCAGATCATTTCTTGTTGGCATTTTAAAATTAATATCGATATCTATAATTAGTTGCTAAATTTAATATTTAACTATTTAAATTAGAATAGCACTTAGACCATTCAGTTCGGAGTGCAGGGATTGGGGGTTTACAGGGGAGTGTATCGAGGTTCGTGGGGGGGGGGGTATCACTTATTATACGTATGTTCAATAAAAATTCTACATTTTATACTTATTTTAACATCGTATATTGGCTGCCATGTACCTACATATACATATACCGACTGAAACAAAATGATTTTTTCGTTCGTTTTTGTGTTGTTAAATAATGAACATTTGTCTAAGTTTAAAATAACCCTGTACACAATTTAGGCAAATTAAAAAATCAAAATATGCCACACCCATCATTTTTTATTTCATTCATTTTTGGGCACCTCTATTCTCTCTACATATTACCTTCTCTCCTCCAATCTATTTTTTGATTTACATGTTAAGTAAGGGCAAGTCTCAATAAATAAATTTTCTCTTTTCAAAAGTTCATGTTTTATATAGGTTTATTTTTTCTGAAAGAATGTAAAAGGATTATAATTTAATTTAAAACATTTTTTTATTTGCAAAAACTATTGTTTGGCGTGGGTACAGCCCAAGTAGGCGCGCGGCCATAACGGCGCAAAGCCATAACTTGCTTCAAGATTTCCGAATCTTACTAAATTTAATATTAAACGATTCCTCTCATTGAGTTAAAGAGATTGGAACCAAAATTGATAAGGGTCAAGTTTTCAAACAAGTTATGGTTTTGCGCCGTTATGGCCGCGCGCCAACATAGGCGTGTCCCCTTTGGCGTGTCCCCTTTCATCGAATCTTAAAATATGGAATCTTAAAATATCGCACGACCAAAAAATCTTCTTTTGATCAAAATCCTATCAAATTATACATTAAAGCGATTCTTCCACAACCGCTGCCAGTCATTCAACCTGGATCCCCCGTTAAATCTAGTTAAATTTATCAAATAAAAGAAAGATTATTTAACACATTTAAAATTCAAAAAACAATATAAAATAAAAATAAATTATAAGTCTTCATCAGCTTTCTTAACGATCAAAATATGCCCACACATTTCATCACGATAAATTTTGAATAATATTTTTGGATTACGAGAATTTTTAATTATGTTTTCTTTGATAACTGTCTTATCCTGATTCAATATAATTTCAATATACGAGATAAAATTTGAACAATCCTTTGTTTCAATATGCTAAATATTTTAAAAATATTTTTAAATATTTTAATAACGGTCATACATTTTTCGGGTACACCAAAAGGTAGTGCAGGCCCAAGGTACCGCCGAGCTATAAAGCTTTGTTCAGAATCGCCGAATCTGGGACGCCCTGGTATAGTTCATTTCGGCTCACCGAGGCTTATCGAACCATACCATGGACTTGCGGTACCTTGACCTGCTCCTCATTGTTCCTTTTTAAAGTTTGGATAATTTAAATAGTACCAGGAATTGATAATTTAGAATTTTAAAGGAAGGAATAAAATAAAAGAGAGGAAGGCGGCTGACCCAAAATAGCAGAATTTTACGGTAGATGGAAGCGGAAGAAAATAAATTTTCGGTAATAATTTGGAAGTCGCCCCTCTTTCGAATAAATTATATATCAAATAAAAAAAGCTCAAAATGGTCAGGGAAACGAGAAAAACGGGGCGACTTTTAAACTATTACCAATTTATGATCTCATTTTGTGATGTGACTGCATTTCAGAGGGTATTGAAATATTAAAAGTGACCAAGATCAGGAACGACAGATCCCCAAATATCCGGATCCGAAATTAAAGCTACGCTATAAATTACCTTTATAATCAAGTCCAACAATGCTTGCTTCTCTATATTAAATCTAATTAAATGGATATTTTTGCCTCCATTACTTAACAATTCTAAAATATAATTGTTGCATTTTTCTTTTTTATCTAAGCATTTAAATTTAATTCCAAGTTCATTCATAATAATTAAATGATCCAAAGTAAATTTTAATAAAATTTTGATATTGAAGTTGCGATAAAATAATGTCCCGTATTTTGCATAAAATTGAGTTGGAATATATTTTTCGTTGTCAAAAAGTATTTTAATAATTTCTGGATTGAAAATATAATCTTTAAATTCTGCATGATCAAAATAACAAATAAATAATCTTTCCAACCAACAACGGACAATTTTCATTTCTTCAATGTTTTTTGGATAGACAGGAAGTTTCAAATAATCTTAAATTTAAAGTTTGAAATAAGGGTGTTGTATAAAATAGGATTTTAGGGCAAAATAGAATTTTAGGACAACACCGGCTCAGAGAATCTCATACCAGTCTTCCTCAGCACCTTCGAACCAGTGTTTATAAATTTTAGATTTGCTCGTACTAGTACTTCATACCACCCCATTTTTGACCCCGTACTCGTACCTAAGTACGAGTACGAATTTTGGTTCGAGCTTATAAGCACTGCTTCGAACTAGAGCTGTTTTGAAATTTCGATTTCCGATGTCTGTTTTCTTTTGGGTATCGATGGAACGATGTTCCTTGAAAATCAATCCCGAGCGCTTTCAGTCAAAGAACAATCTTTGTTACTTTAATAGAAATTTCTGTTCCTGATTTGGATATCCGAGTTTTTAGGTTTTTCTTTAAACACAAAATTAATAAAAGTACAGAATTCTTTAACACACCTACATAACGCCCCTCAACTCTTGTATATATCTTGTTGTTTGGAGGAGTACCGCATGTACTTAAATAAACAGGGATTTGTCTATCCACAGCAGACTGCCACTTAAAAAAGCAGAAAATTATTTTTAGCTGAAAATAAGCCAGGGATTAACCTTCTTCATAATCTCATCATCTAACAAAATTTTAAAAGTTCCATATTTTTCAACAGTCTTCTTCGGATCCCCATAATATTTTATTTCTTCACTACTTTTACAAATATATTGAATCACCATAGGTTTTACTGAATACATTCTTCTACAAGCTAATATTCCCTCATTTAGTCTAATCAAACAATAAAAGGAATAATTGGTTTGTTGGAAGGATAATAGTTGATTAAAGCTAAGAAATTTAAGAACATCTAATTTTACTTCATCTGGGAGATTTAATTTTCGTTTTGTTTTGTCTTTCAAAATGATTGGTTTCCCTTTAGGATCTCTATTTTTGTTTTCAGATTTATTCATTTTATTTGAAGAATTTTTTAACCTAGAAAATGATTTTTTAAATATAAACCCTATAAATTGAAGAAAAAAATTTATTTTAAAGGAATGAAGAAAAAATATTGAATAAAAGCAATAATGAATAAGGCTCGAATTTATAGGCAAATGCCTGTTTTTTTGCAAGCGTGGCATAATGTAATACGTTCAAAAAACGCGGATGAGGAAAATTCAGTATCTGTACAACGCTACATTAACTTATAAAATTAAGCTTTCATGTACTAAAATATAAGTTTTTATATCTACTTGTTTCTCCTGAAAAAGGAGGTTTAATAAAACAAAATAATGAGAAAATTAATGTTTTGGATGTAGGCAATTTTCAATAAAATTTAAGAGAATTTTAAAATCCTTTGGCGGTTGTAAGAAATTTATATTCCCTGGAAAAAAGAGAGTAATGCCGCTTGAGAATTTGCAGAAATTTTATAAGGCTATAAATGATGAAATAATACTTTTCAAAACATTGCCTTGATAAATTATTTCCCCCCGATTTCGGGAATCGGAGGAAATAAGATAGTAATGCGATCCCTGGTTTGTATGCTAGAAGCTTTGCCATTTGTTTTTGTATAAAGGGGACTACAAAAACAAATTAGTAATTAGTATTGTACTGTTAGCCACGTCTGGTTAAAATTTTCTTCTTCTTCTTTACTTTGAGTATAAAAAGTGTCGATACAAACACTCGAGACAAAATTTGAACAATCCTTTGTTTTAATGTGCTAAATGATTCAAATTATTATAGATTTGTTTTGCATTCGGCTCATAATGGTCAGACCGATTCTGGTGCAATTCGACGACGAGCAGAATGCCTGACCATTTTATACACATCTTAATAAATCGAATGTGGGAGAGTCGGGGGTATAATACCAAAAATAAATGCTTCTTCGGTATGGATGCGTCCCATGGACTTTTATGCGTCCCATGAAAGTATATGCGTCCCATTAACAAAAAATTGGATTTTTCTTGGTGTTGCAAAGTTGAGGTATGGGTCCAAAGCATTTCTTCATGTTCGGGACCTACGTGCACTTGGTCTGTGACCATTCCTTACCCAATCCCTCGAAATTTTGAAACGCAATGTTCTATATTTTTATTTTTTATTTAATCCTGAAAACATTTAATCCTAAATTTAATATTATTTTTTGAAAACATTTTTTAATTTATTAAATTATTTATATTTTTATTATTTATATTTTTTTAATTTTTTTACACTTTAATAAAAAATTTTGTCATTTGACTTTGATTTTTTGAATTTTTTAATTAAAAGTCACAAGCATTGAGAAGGAAAAAGGGTAAAGCACTTTAAAAGGAAAAGGACAAATTTAGAAAAGAAAATAAAAGTAAAGAATCGTAGAAGAAAAAATGAAAAAATTCTTTAGACACATGTTTGTTTGGTGCTGTGTGATTTCTCAGAAGGACGTGAGCAGTGGGTTAAATGGACAGTGAGTGATTTGGGCAGTAAGGTGAATTGGGCAGACAGACCTGGATTTTCAAAAGTTTTGCCTGAGGCGCAAAAAGCGATTGATAATGAGAGAATAAATCTTCTAGCTCTTATTCATCCAAATCGCTGACAACCAATCCCCTAAATCCAACTTAATTCCCCGATATCGCCCTTAATCCACCCTTAATCCACAGGATAATCCACCCAACTCCAGCTTAATCTATTGATACCCTACTTAATCCTCTGATATCACTCGATATCCTCACTTTATCTACCCAAATTCCCCAATGAAAAATAATTCATTGGTTTTCCACCCGGAGCCCGGAGCCAACATAGAGCGGCTCCGAAAATCGCCGGCTTCGGAGCCAACAAATGCAAATACCCAGCCAGCATTGTCGGAAACTTCCGTTTCTGATTTCAGATCCGGATATCTAGGCACTCCATTGAATACCCAAACCTAAAACATAAGAAGAGGATTACCGGAAATTATTTCGTCAGTTTTTGAACTTAAAAGAAAAACACTTTAAAAATTTATTTTCTCGTGAATGCCCTTTTAATTTCATAATGTAGTATATAGCTTAAATTTGTTTGCCTATAGATTAAAATAAGTGATCAGAATTGCTCGAAATTTCGATTTTCGAAAAGTTTTTTTTTGTTTCGAAACAGCCCTGTAAGCAAACCTACTGCCCATTTAAAAAACCTACCCAAACCTACTCACTGCCCATTTAACCCACTGCAACCTAATAAAATGGCAGTAATTAATGTATATAAAATTTTTATTTGCTGAAAAATCTTTAATTAAAATTTTAATTAAAAATTGAGGCAATGCCTCATTTATTTTATTATTTTTTAACTTTTTCCTTTAATTGTTAACTTTTCCTACTTTACTTGCCAAATCCCTCACTGCCCAATTCACCTCACTGCCTAAATCACTCATTACCCATTTAACCCACTGCCCAAGTCACTTCTGCCGAAACCACCAGACACTGTTGTCCCCCCACTCCTTTTCCTTCCTAAAATTATTAAAAAATGGTCAGTCAGGTCTTTACCCCAGGTCTTAACTTTGGGCCGAGATACAGACCCAAGAAGATTGAAAAATAAAAGGGTGGACCAAGCTCATTTTTGGGCTAAAAATTCGATTAAACATCATTAAACAAATAATAACTCATTCGAAAGAGCTTGTCGAGCTGATTCGAATGACATCAAAATCAAAATAATTGAACAGGATTTGATACAGTTATGACATAAAGTAATCCTATTGTAGTCGTGAGACGCTTTTGCAAAACCTTTCTCTTTGCGCAGGCTTTTTGTCTGTATTCGGCCCAAAGTTAAGACCTGGGGTTGATTTTGGTGTCATCCGACACAGCTCGACGAGTTCTATATCCTAAGACTGACTGACTTTTTTAATACTTTTAGGAAGGAAAAAGGAGTGGGGGGGGGGTACGAACCGAACAATTAACCTGTTTTTTTATAACTAAATTTTGTGGGGTAAAATTTTGAATTTTATGTAAAGTTTTCGCATACAATATAAATCAAAAATATATGGGGTACCTTTGTTCCGTCGGATTTTCTTGGTGGTATGAGGGTCATTTTTCTTTTAGGCAAGAGGGTCATTTTCTTTTAAGCAAGCATATGTCTGCAAGTTTTGTCCGCAGAAATGCTTCCAATCACCTTCCAAAGAGGCCTTCTATTAGAGATGTCGGGCCATCTACAATGGAGGGGGCATTGTATTAGCCTTCGAAACTACTGGCGGTGTATAGCAATTTTCTCAAATGATAATTTTATTCTTTTTTTCTATGTCCTATAATCTCTAAAAATATTAAATAGGGCGGGATTATTAAGCTTAACGTATAAAATTGTATATAGACAAAGTCAACAGCAAATAAATACAGTGAATTCCCCTCGATTTAATCATTCTTAAAAAATTTTTCTTCATTTAATTTAAAAAAAAACCACCGAAAAAATGCGCTTACTCGCTTTGGGGGCATTTGCCTTGCTTATAGCCTTAGGAGAAGCAAAAGATAAAGGAAAGGCGCCTGAGGGATCATGTAAAGGTCTGCCAGGAAATTTAAACGTTTATTTGGAAGCAAATGATGAGGGTTGCACAGGAGAACTTTACCAGCCTAAATATCAGTTACCGTTGCCGCGTGAATATAATGGACTCTACAAAAGTATGCTTATAATACAGAAAGATTTTACATCTACCGTATCTCCACTAGTAGAATGCCATGGCATTCTATTTTTCAATCACCTTCCAGAGTGACTGAAATGGGGGCATCTATAGTGATGGGGGGCATCTATTAGAGATGAGGGATATCTATGGTAGAGAAGGCATTGATTTTATAAAATAATATCCTTAGATAAAACGATTAAAAATTTTAAAAAACCGCTAATAACCGCAAAAGTCGACTAATTATTTCTATATAGTAAATAATTTAAGCGACAAATTTTCCGAGAGCAACGGCTAATGAAGAGGAATTTAAAAGAGTTTTGAATGCTCAGAATGAAGTGTTAAAAGAGATTATGAGCGAAGAAGATTATGGGGAATATGAACAATTGGGTGACGATAGACATATTAACTATATTGAAAAAATAAAGAAAGTAAAACCTTACTTGGTAGAATTAGAAAAACAAGTAGGAGATAAAGAGGATATGAATAGCGGGGATGATATCGCTCGTCCATGTCATATAATTAACGAGGATGGAGTTTGTAAAATTGATGTTTGTATGTTTTATTTTATTTTTAAATATTGGATGAATAAATAATGAAAATATTAACGCCATTTAAAGATTTATACAAATAATGTTCGTTTAACCCTCGCCAAAGTGTTTTAGGCGGGGGTTAAACAGAGGTGAGTTTGTCGGAAGAGCCTTGCCTTAAATCAGAAATAAATCTCCTTATAATGCTATAATGGAGGAGGCACATAAAGGAAATTTGTTTTATTCCTAGCCGCTGAATAAACATTTGCATTGGCTAAAGTAGAAATGACTATAGCCAGTTCTACTTTCTCAATTTCCCAAATTGTCCATTGTTTTGAGGGGCGATTCTTATGTCAAGTTTTTTTTTACATTTTTACCCATGATGATTAAATAAATATAAATTTATGAATTTTTACATTTTAGCTGAATTTTATGGTCCTTACAAACCAGTAAAGGTTCTAGGACTTCATTTGTTAAGAGGTTATTTACCAGCGTCTGATTGGATTAAGCCTGATGAAGAAGATGTTAAAAAATATGTTAAATTATGGCATACTGATAATAAAGAGGATTTGATTATCCATCATGATATAGGCAATGATGAAAAACGAATAATTGATCGTTGCTCATTTTATGGGTTTGTAAGTTTTAATTTAGTGTTAGAAAATGGATGGAAGCTAGAAACCAAGATGCTAACTCAGACCATATAGAAAGAAATGCCCCACTGAAATATATTCACTTGGGATATCCAGGGATTCGAGGGTTAAGCGGGATTCAAGTGGACATCGTAGGGCATCATTTATTTCTTGATTTTTTACAATAACTGTGGATCTACTGACAATAGGTTCACTATATAAAATCGCTGACTACACACGTCTGACTCTCATCTGACTCTCGATATCCCACTTAATCTCTCTGCCTCTCTCGATATACCCTTAATCTCTCTAAATTTCTCGATGTCCGCTTAATCACTCTATAGTATTTTCTAAATATTCCGTTTATTTTTTTAAATTTAAATTTTTATTCAACCACGGTCCTAAAATAGAATGTCGGAAACCTTCGAACTTATTATAAGCTCTGTGTAAAACCTAATAATGTGATATTACGGTCCCATATAATTAATAGAAAATACGAGTTGGGTGAACATGGACATCCAATCAACCCAATTGCACGTACTGGTTTTATTAAACGTGGAGAATTGTATCAATGGGGGCCAAGTAAAGGCGTTGGAGCAATTTTATACACAATAAATGAACATAACGAATTTATGTTTCTTGGCGTTTTAAGTGGGAAGTATGAAAGACCAGAAGGTATACTAAATATTTGCTTTTCATGTAAAGGCTAAGAGTTTGATAAAAGTTTGGCAATTGAACAGATTCCAGGCTTGAGAAATTTGAAAATAACTTTACTTTCTCTTTCCTCTCTCATGCATATTATGATACGCTAAGTATTTTAAATGCTGTTGAATTGTCGAATAATAAATACATACATATATCCCCAACTTTCTAGTAAGCTAACCGATGTTTTATACATTAATAAAAACTAAAATGACAATCACTTATAGATAGAAGAATCACAACACCTGGAGGATATGTAAATCCAGGTGAAGAGTTTAAGGATGCAGCAAAGAGAGAATTAATTGAGGAAGGTCTTGCCAATAAAAAGATAGAAGAAAACGGTAAAGCTGGATACGAAGAACATCTGAAAAGGCTTATGGGAGATGGGGAAGTGGTGATATTTGGCTATCACGATGCGAAACAGGTGATAGGATTTTAAACTATGAGATGGTTTTTCGTTATTTTACAGACAAATACAGACAATTCATGGTCCGAATCTGTAACATACGCTTTTAAAATTGACAACGACAATTTAAATAAATTTGAAGCAGCTGAAGGAGATGATGCCATAAAAGCTATGTGGATGACAATAAAGGTTGATGAAAATTCAGCTGAAGTAAAATCTTTATTGGAATATTACGGATCAGAAATACAAGAAATTTTGTATCTTCTTGATCAAAAAATAAGAAAGATGTTCAGTATAGAGGAAAAGATTGATTTTGTTCTTAGAACCTTCAAGGTTGTTACTTTCAATTTTTAACAACACTTGAGTTCATTAAGGCAATTATATTGCAGCACTGACTAAGCTTAACTAATTTGACCTGTCTCAAATTTTATCGTCTCATTAAATAAAATGCCGTTTCAGGTATGTCGGATTGAATACGTAGGGGAAGACAAATGGGAAGGAACTGAAGAATTTTTCTACAAAGAAATGGGAGAATCTAGCTCCTCAAAGAAGGTTCCAGTCTCAATTTGTTTAAAAATGAATGATAAAAAAACGATGAACATGGAAGGTGTTGCTCGATTATTGCTTGTTAAATTATACGGTGAAATGCCTTTCTTGGAATTTCTTGCGAAACAAAAGTCGAATCAAGGAAAATATGTAGTAACAAGGGGAAGGCACCCACTTCGATCATTGGTAATGAGTTAATTTTTTAAATAAAATTATTTGATTTAATAGAAAAACGCCTTCAAGGACAAGATATCTAAGATATCCACTCAAGGGCATTAAGCGAATGAGTTTATTTGAAGAGCTGTAAAAGCTAGTGCATATATGCTCTATTTCATCTGTCCCCTTTTGTTTGAATTTAGCTGTAGTACATATGACCAGATGCTCACTAATTGTCTTTTTTATATTAGTTAATATTTAGTTAAGAATATTTTTTGGGGGATCCTTCATTAATTAATATAATAGATCACTCATTTCTGAAAAATTTTAGAAAAATTTTTATATAAAAAAGACATTAGAAGAGCCGGTCCTTAGAATACTTTCTTAGTTATGTACATATTATTCTTTATGTAAATTATATTATTTTTCCTTACACTTTTCTTCACAAGCATTGTGATTTTTAAAATCATTTTAGTATAAAACATTTAGCAATTTTTGGTTGATTTTTTAATTTAAAACTCAAAATATTAACAAGAATTAGAAAATTAAAGAAAATTTTTAACGCGAGAATTTGAAAATCTTTTAGACAATTTGGTAATCGTATCGTTTCCAGGCCCCATTTTCTTCTACCCAAGTTTTTTCCCTATATTTGAATAGACTGGTTAGGCTTTGACCCTTCTTCCATCCCAATTGCTTTTCTATATTTTGACTCAGATAATCAGAAAGGATTAATTTTTGGTATTTAAAAAATATTAGTGAGAAAAGCAAAATATAGAAAAAAATTGAGTTGAAAGAAGGGAAATGTCCGACCATTCTGATCAAATATAGGAAAAAACTTGGGGAGAAATAATAGGGCCTGGAAACGACACCATTACCGACAATTTAATTGACGGCCCCTGTTTAATCTTTAAATTGAACAGATTAATTCAACAATAAAACTCCATAATTAACCGTAACATTTCTTGGAACGTGAAAGCAATGTTAAACATTAAAGTTTAAGCTAATCAGCTGTATTAATTTTTAATTTGAATCACAATGTTGTTAAAATAAAAACTTATAAACAAAAAATTTTCAATTGTAAAAAATTATAAAAAATAAATCAAATTTTATTTTCAATCACGAGAAATACTCAATAATTTTTTTTGCTGTTTTTGGATGTTTAAGTAGATATTTGTTGGTTAAATAAAATGGATTGGATGTTTTAATTTATTTAATGAACATATTATTACTACAATTTAATTAATTAATTTAATAGCAATAGAAGAAATGATTGAGATGAGAAGGGAAACGGTTTGAAAACGAGAAAAAAATTTAGAAAAAAAATTTTTCTAGTCGGAGGACATTAGGACGAAATTAATGATTATTTAATGTATTTTTTGTTAAGAAAGAAAATTAATAATTTAATAAACCTTTCAAATCATTTAACAGGCAGACTTTTTATTTATCTTATGAGTAAATTTGTTAAAATAAATTTTATTTGTTAATTAATTAAAATCATTCTATTTTTTCATTCGTATGAATAATTTTGTTAAGAATTTTTATTTGATTATAGAAATACTGGCCAACAAAATTTTGTGCTAATCTCAAGAAGAAATAGTATTAAGTTTTCTTTTTTGGATAAATATATGAATGTTTTAAAGCTTAAATAGAAGTCCCATGACTAGAGGTTTTGGATAAAACTCTAAAAATTATTCCAATTATTTTACTCAAAAATTCTCTAATTTGTAAGGTAGGTTATCTTTCAGAAAGCGGAGGTATCGATGTTTGACGGAGGTATCAATCGGAGGTATCAAATGTTTGATTAAGCTGTTTGACTAAGACTGTAGGGCTATTCCACGCTACCGAAAATTTTTATTTTTAGTGCCTACATTTCCTAAAAATTTTTTCGTTCAAAAATTTACCCCCTTGTTGCCAATTTATTTCTAAATTTCCTTCATTTCCAATTTTACATTACACTTTGACTATTTTAAAACTTAAAACACGCGCATCAAAAGTTTGACTAAACAAGCATTGATTATTACATCATTATTACTTAATTAAAATAACATCCGCCATTTACTTGCCCTTCTCCTCTTTTTTCCTTTTTTTATTCGCCGCATTTTAATATTATTAAAAATAAAATTTAAATAAATTTATTTTTATTAAATTTTTGAAAAATAAAAAAATTATTTAATTTTCTCATTTTTTCTCGATAATTCCAAAATTATTATTTAATCAATTAAAAATACTAATAAATAAATGTACATTAATATTTACCACACTTTCTTTTCTTTCTGATAAGAAAATTATTATTAATGATATTAATGCGTTTACAAATACATAAATTAAAAAATAATTTTAGAACAAAAATTAACTAAAAACCCCTTTTTTAAATAATTTTATGAAATATAGTCGGACCTCACAGTAAAATTTAAAATGAGCATTTACCTTATAATGAGGTGAATTTTGTAAATATTCAGGAAATATTTAGGCAATTCCTTCACTTACGCATTGATGAGAAGATGAATACCTAATTTTGGGGCATCTAATTTTGGCGGTATTTGTGTAACTTGTATCGCTTAAGGACCTACTATTAACAAGTATTTTAAATCTTTAATAATTACCTCCGTTTTTAAGTGCATAGGTAATTATTACCCCTTAAAATCTTTTTAATTTTCAATATTAATATTATTTTGTAAAATTTCATTTTACTGCCTCATTATTGTATTTTTTATTTTTGAAATTAATTGATATTTTAAAAGCAATTTAATATAATGATTTCTTCATCAACAAATCAGTCTACATTAGCCCAACAACAACAACATCAACAACACTTACAGCAACACCAACAGCCTCCACAAAGAGGACATAATGTTCAGACGAGGGATTATGCATCGCTACAGTTGGAAGTTTTTGAACTGGTTGGTGATAAGAAAATAAAACCCGTGGAGATCCTATCTCTGAGTTGGGTCTCTCAGTAGTGTTGGATCTCCTAAATAATTATTGATAATTCTGAAAATGTACGGTCTCGTGCCGATCAACTAATAAAATCAATGAGAGATTCAATAAAAACCTTTTTAGGGATATACGAATCCGTGACAGGTTACATGAAATGTGCCGAGATATTCTTAATTTTTAGATCAAGAAATTGAAAAAAAATTTAATTTAAATAAACTTTTATAAAATTTTCATAACTAAAAATTCGAAAAATGTTATTTTAAGCTCTGCATTTTTCAAAGAGTTAAACGTATTCAATCAAAAGATACCACTCAATGTGGCCAACTTGTCCAAGACAATACAATGAATGATGAACAAAGGAGTGAATATATAAATCGTTCACTGTATAGAATTTTGAATGAAGTTGAAGCTAAAATTGTTTGCTTGCCAAATAATACAGGCAAATAATTTAATATTTAATTAATAATTATGCTGCTTTATGTGGATGCCGGATTGGGAGGTCGATAGCTCAACAAATATTGACCCGATAATCTAGATTTATGTTCGAGATCTCTACTTTTAAGTATCCTCTTAGTTCTGGAAAAATTATATATCATAATGAAGTGTATCGTAAATAGGCCTAGGTAGTTATTACCCATATTCCTAAAATTATGGTATTTTATTGGGTCATATCTAGTTGTTTAAAAACAGTGCCCCAAATTTTGTTTGTGCCCCAAATTTTCTCTCATATATCTTAATTTTAGATCCAATAACTCCAGATTATTTTGATGAGTGGAGTTTTTTAACATGGGCATTATTACAAATAATTAACAGATTGGAGGCTATGAATAAAAATGAAAGTAATCTTTTGGATTATTGTGGAAAACATTTTAAAGTATAAATTAAATTTGTGTTATTTTAAATTAAACATTTTAAACAGGAGAAGATACATACAGCCCTAGTTGATTTGGTTAATAAAGCTCATAGAATGCAGCCTCCACCTACATTACAACCTAATGATCAGCAATTTGAAAGATTCTATCAAGTAATTAATACAAAAATTTATCTTTAGGGCAGATCTGATAGAAGGGGGAAGGTGGGTGGAGGGGGGGGGTAAGGGGGAGTAGAGTGAAGAGGAAGAGAGTAGAGTGAAGGGGAGGGGAGTAGAGTGGAGGTTAAGGGGAAGTATTGTGGAGGGAAAGGGAGGGAGAGAGGAATACTTGGCAGATAATACGAATCACTCGGAGTCCTGTTATAACATGAAAAAACACTATACTTTAATTTTATTAATAGTCTTATGTCACGGCACTCATTTCCCTCCATGAACTTTACACAATGACCCAACAACATCAACAACAAAATAGTGCAAATATTTTTGAATTTGAAGCACACATAGCCCATTTTAAAACACAATTAAATGCTTGTTTTGCTTTACAGAGAGCATTTGCTAATTCTGTTAGTTTCAAAAGAGATACTTTAAAAATTATTTTTTCAGCACGGTTCAATGATTTGGAGACAATTACGAGAACATCAAATACGAAAAATGACAAATTATGGATATGAAAATAGGGGGTTTCTTGATTCTGCTGTTACATTCTATGCTCATATGTTATACAATTTGGGGGTGTTAGCAGCTAGAATACAGGGATTCGCTTATGAAATTCGCAACAACAAAACCTTCGTTTCTGGTCATTCTGATTTGGTTAAACCATTATTGGCAATTGTAAATGAACCTTAAACAATTATTTAATATTTTCATTTAACCAATAGGTCTATAAAATGGCTGATGTTTTACTTAGTGATAGCATTATTTGTCTGGAACCAAGTTTAAATCCAATTTTGGTTACTAATAATTTGTATGTTTTCCTTGATTTTACACAAATCAACCCCGCAAAATTATTAAAAATTTTACTAGGTTCCCAATGAAAATTGTTTCACTATGCCGTTTCTCGTTTTTTCGGGACTTTTCTTTACAAATTGTATCGGAAGAAATGGCACAACAAATACAACAGGAAATGCTTCATCACAAAACTTTTGATCCGCCCTCTCCTATTCGCAAGTATTTTTAAATATAATTTAACTAAGCCTCTCGGGAGCGAGTTTATTTTTATGGAGGTTTACTTTTAGAAGGGAACATTTTTAAAAAAGTATAAGAAATATTTTAAAGAAAATAAAGTAATTATTTGACAATTTTAGAACACGTACTGCTGCTTTATTAGCAATGAAACCGGCAACTGGGGTAAAAAGAAATAATGCTAAAGCATCTGAAGGTGATCCGAAGATAATTCCAAAAAAATATTTTTTAAATTAAATTAAGAGGGAGGAAATACAGCACATAAAAAATCTGATGTAAATTCAAAAGAATGGATTTCTATCCCTCCATTATACGATACAGAACATGGGGGATGGTGTGCAACATATCCTCATTTACTTTGTACAACAAGGCAAAAAGTGTTTTAAAAAATTAAAAATTAATCTTTATGAGATTTTTTAAAAGGACACTTTACTTGAAAGTCGTTCTGCTGTCCAAACAGGCAAACGCCCTCTTTTTTATTTTCATGTGAGAGCAGAATTGTTCAGTTTTTCTGGTTCATTTACAACAGCGCATACACTCTCATTACCTTTTACAATTGCAACGAGAAGAAATCAGGTAAATTTAGAGAAAATTTCTTTAAAGTTTCGATCTTACCTATAAAATTTGAAAATAATTTCTCGAAAAAAATATTTTGCTGACATAAATTAGGCAGACTGTGTATTCCTTCGAATGACATAGGGTTTTCTGTTCTGAATGGTTCCAATTTTTTGACAATTTCGCGGTTCCGGTTCTGAACGGTTCTTTAAGTTCCATTGTTTTGTTTCTACTGCGGTTCCGGAAACTGATTCTCATAACCAAAGAAAACAAGACGATAATGTACCTTAATTCAAAGGATTGCCAAGTCCAGCGGATGATGAGTTCTTATACAGCTACTTGTTTTTGGCTCTATGGGACAAACGTTTTTGACGGTCTTTTACTTCAATGGCATGATGGAGGTAAAAAAAATAAATTTAAATAAATTTAATTTTTGGAAAATTTAAAGAAATTGACTGGAAACATTTTAAATTGCTTTATTCCCTTTATTTTGCAATGAATGCAGAAGTAACCAGAACCTTTGTTGATGAAGACTTTAATATTTTACAACAAAAAATGCATTGTTCAGAGTGTACTGAAAGTTGTAAGTTTTGTTGGAAATTTATTATTTTTCCAAATTTTTTCTTTATTGATGCTAATACAATTTTATTGCATTAGACTATAGCTAGGAACATATTGACAGCTAAATTTTTATAAACTAGGAACTTAAGTTAACTTAAATTAATTTGATAATTAAGCTTGAACATAAAACACATGACACTTAAGCTTAAACTTAAAACTTGCCAATTAAGCTTAAGCTTATCTATCCTATTTTATTATTTACTTTAACGCCAATCATTCTTGATTTAAGGCTAGAATTAATTTACTTTTAATGAATATTTTATTGAAACTTAAGCTCATTAACTAAAGAAATTACCCATTCAACTTCTTACCTTCCCTCATTATCCTCGCATAAAATTAAATTAAAAGATTGATAACATATTTTTTAATTAAAGCCACAATTGACCTAACAAATGAATATTCCTTGGACCAACCTTCTTTAATAAGCTTCAAAAATGTCCTTTGTCCACATTTACATTTTACTTCACCAAATTGTGATTTAAGATTTAGTGTTTGGTAATTAAATTTAATTAAAAAATATTTTTAATATCAAAAAAGGAGAGGAATGTTGGAACTTTTACATTTATTCAGTGACCAAAAAACAGAAACAAGAAATTTATGGGAAGCTGGATTGCTTCAAGGATTTATGGAATTAAATACTGTAAATATTTATTGAGTCATTTAAAATTAATAATTAAACAATAATACCTGAACTTGAAACGTCTTGAAACATAAGTTGAAATATAAACTTAATTGTAACTTAAGTTTCAACTTGTAATTTACTTAAAACCTCAAATTAAATTAAACTTAATAGACATCAAGTTTAAACTTGAAACTTACTTGATATTCAAGTTTGAACTTGAAAAACTTAATAATTAATATTAAGCTTAAAACTTATGTGAAACTATATCTAAACTTGAAACTTATTTGATTTTTAAGCTTGAACTTGAAAACCTGTTATTTGTGTTTAATTTAAAACTTGAAACTTAAGTCTTAAGATTAAATATTAATCTTAAGTTTAAAAATAAACATAGATCATATTAAGGCGTAACCTTAAACTTTTAATAATTTGACAGTTAGGGCTTAGATTAATGAAAAATTTTATAAATAAAGGTATATTCAATGCTACGAACACTTCCCGGCTCAGGACTTGTAATGCGTTTATCATTAGTAGCTGGGGCTTGTGTTTGTATTACTGTTAAATGTTCAAATGATGAATTTCTTGATTTAGTAATTAAATAATTTAAAAAATATTTAATTCAAAAAATAATATTTTAGGAACCTTTGGATGTTAAAAAGCTTCAATCAAAAAATTTAAATGATTACCTAAAAGATATAATTCTATCTGAAAAGGTTAAAATTGAAATGTTTAAATTAATTCAAAAACATTTAAAAAAGGTTGATTTTGTTCTTGATTCTGATAAACAATGGGTACATGTTGCGGAGGTTTTAAAGCGTTGTCAGAAGGTTTCTGGAGATAATCAGGACCCTGCACAAGAAATAAAAACGAGAGAAATACTGTCTAATGCTCTACATCCAGGCACTATTGAGAAACAACATTCAATCACGTAAAATTTAAATTTATACTCGATCTAGCGGTTGTCTTAAACTATGGAAACCTGATACTAGTTATTTTCTAAACCAGAAATTTTTTTGATTTTATACTGTATTTATAAAAAAATATTTATTAAAATTAAGTTTCACTCCAATGCGAGTTGCTGTTGTGACGTGTAAAACAAACACTACAGATAATAACAATGAACCAGATGATGAATTTGCCACTGATAATGTATGTAAAATACACAAACTGAAAAATTTATCAAAATTTGCTTTCATAAGCTTAAAATTTCAGGCTGCAGCAAATACGAGATCTCAACAGGATCCAAACAACCAACAATCCCTTAACGATGGGGAAGCTAATTTTGAGGCCGAACTAAGGCAGTTAATGCACAGATATGGAAAGTCACCAAAGGATGTTATTAATATTTTTTCACAATCTTTACATGAACAACAACAACCTTTGGAACATTTGGAGGCAAGAAGATTTTTTTAAATTAAAAATTCTCTTTATAGCTAAATATAACTCCGAATGCATTGAATCAACATTTAATTCAACATCAACAAAAACATCCAACTTCAACAACTGCTTTGCTCTTATGTCAACAAATGCCTATAGTAGGCAATGAAGTTCAGCAATGTCAAAAGATTGATAAAAGTGGAGGAAATGTTGGTGGACTTATTCGTTCTATACCTTCTTCCTCAACCTTATCCTCCCATTTAGAGGAAGATAATATATCAACTACATGTTCGATGCCTAAAAAGATTTCTCCTAATTCATCAAAATCAAATAATCCTTCATTTCAAACACAATCTGACAGATTTTATTTTCCAAATAATCGTAGTAGTGGTGGAAATTTAATGCCAACAATGAATAAACCGATTATTATAATGCCTGCAATCGCGACACACGTAATAAAAGTAAACCTCGATTTACATGCCCCTGGGGTTAAAAATTGTATGTTATCCATTACTTTGATAGGTCACTCCGATGATTTTTCATAGACAATCTCTCACTTTCTCAATTTCTTTAAAAATTATCGCAACTTTAGGGGGTATCTAATATTGGGTGTATATAAAATCGAGGTCCTACTATTTTTCTTGAAAAAATCGAACCCTTTTTTTTGAAAAATTTTATTAAGGCTAATCTATCATATATGATTACCCCATCAATATCTTCAAATGATTCTCATAGCCAAGAGTCAATATTGAGCTCATCATTTGACAGAATTGATAATAATTCTTCGCTTTATTCATTATCAACTAATAATTCTTCTAATACAATTTGCACTTCTTCGTGCTGTTCTTCTACATTATCCACAACAATTAGTGGAGATATTAATGACTCTTCACCAATTAATTCAATTTTATGTCAACAAATGTCAATCCAAAAACAGCCATTAATTATGCTTTCAAATTCTCAACAACAACAAATAACAGAAGGGAATGTTTTTCAAAATTTAAATTATAACCAACAACATTTAAATCCTTCGGCTGAACAACAACATCAACAACAATTATTGCAACAACAGCAATTTAATTTCCGAATGTCTTGAAATTTACATATTTTTAAATATTTTGGTATATGTCGGACCTCACCATTTGCTGCTTTTCTATAAAACTTTTTTCCCTAATAAGTATATTTCTGCGCAGTTCTGGGTTAACTATAATAAATTCCCTTAATCATATAGAGAGAAAACAAGAAAAACATTTCCCTAAGTCTAATAAATTTTTGTCACTGGAATACTAGATCAATTTAAAATAAGGTTTTAAAATTAGGTAGGCCATTGTGTGGGGAAGCCGCATAGTGATATTCCCAAATTAATGTACACCTAATTAGGTATATGGAATAATTTTTTCAGACTAGAAATTATCTTAAAGTGAGGTCCGACTGTACGTATATAATAATTTTGATATAATATTAATTAAAATTATTTTCTGTTATAAGCCCGTAAATCCACGTTTCCAACAAATAATCCGGTTTTTCTATTAATCGTCAATGCATATGTACTCAAATTTTTATGTAATAAATTTATTTAGCAATTTAAAATTTTTCTACTATGTTTTACTTTATTTTAAAATAATTTTTTTTAAAAATAAGTTACGCTTTTTTATTTTCTTAGCTAGAATATTTTGAGAGTTTACTTTCTTTTTGCGCAAAGAGAAAAATAATTCACGTATTAAGTCGCTAGAATTAATCCGGTAATTAACCAAATTTTTATTTCTCTAGTACAAAAATAGAAAAGGATTTATCCATAATCCATCAAATTAATAGTTATAAAATAAACTTATGTTGAACTTAAAAACTTAAACTTAGTAAAAAATCAAGTTTAAACAAATTATAAACTTAGAACGTAGTTTGTTATAAACTTAAAGTTGATTAAAATTTGTTGTTCAGACATTTAAAGTATATCCGAATTAAACCTAAGCAAAAATAAGCTTGAACTTAATAAATTTTTAAATTATATTTTATTCTTATACTCATGTATGTATGTTTAATTTTATGAACTGTTCGAACTTGAAAATTTCATTTATATTTCTGTTATTAAATTTAATGATGGAACTAATATCATTACAGATTGAAGGTAAGAAAATTTATTTTTAAAAATTTTAAAAATTTAAAAATAGAAATTGAAGAAAAAGAATTTCAACAAAAATATTTGTTTGAATTAAATCCCCAAAAATTAGAATTATTATTTCAACGAGCAGCATTAATGGCTTTATTAAAATCTATAGCTAAATTAAAATTAAAACAAGTAAAACAAACAGAAAAAATTTTATTTAATGAATGTTTAAATTTAAATAAAAATTCTTTATCTCCTTTAAATTATGCAAAATGTTTATCTAAATTAATTGAATCTAAAAATTTATTTGATGAAAATGAACAACAAAAACAACAATTAAATTGTTGTAATGGAATTGTTGAAAATACTTTGGTTTGTTTATTTGATTAATAAGAATATATAAACATTTTTCGGAAAATGTTTGATAAAATAATTTTTCGGAGAATGTTTTTTTTTAGAATTTATTTGTTCGGAAAATGTTTTGAATGAAATTTATTGTTATCCGGAAAATGTTCTTGTTGAAATTTATTTGTTTTCGGAAAATGTTTTGTTCGCAAAATGTTTGTTCGAAATGTTTTGTTTGAAATTTATTTGTAATAAATATTTGTTTGTTTCCGGAAATGCTTTGTTTGAAATTTATTTTTTTCCCAGAAAATGTTTTGGATGAAGTGTTTTGTTTGAAATTTATTTGTAATAAATATTTGTTTGTTTCCGGAAAATGTTTTGAGTGAAATTCATTTGTTTTCCGGCAGATGTTTATGATGAAATCTATTTGTTTTCGGAAAATGTTTTGATGAAATTTATTTTTTTTTCCGGAAAATATGTAAATAAAATTGCGGAAATATTTTATTTATTCTCAGAAGGTTTTCTGGAAAATAATTTGTTTGTATAATTTGTTTCTTTCTCGGAAAATGTTTTAGAAACAATCTAAAACTTCTTAATTTTTAAAACAACAACTTAATTTAGAATTTATTTTTTAATGTACAAAATTTCCAACAGCATCAAGGATTCATGCAAAAACAACAAAGTAAAGTTAAAAATAGTAATATTCTAAAGAAACAAGGTTTTAGCTAACAAAATATCCATTAAAAGACAGTTGAATCGGCATTTGAAAAGAAGATTATGGGTGAATAATAAATATATGAGATCAAAAAGAGCTATAGAAAATTTTGGTAGATCTCATTATTTTTTATGAATTAATTTATAATTCAGAGAAACACAAATCTAAAAATATAGATTTATTAAAACGTTTTCAATGGTATTTTGAACAGAATAAGCATGTAAATGATTATCTACAAAGAATTAGCCAAAATAATATAAAGTTTGATTTTTTAAATTTTTTATTAAAATATTTTAAAGTCAAATTAATTCATATTTACCATCAACTAAATCAATTAAATATTATGGATGGCAACAAAAGGCTTTTGATTTGGCTGAACAATTAAAATTAATTTTTGAAACAACTTTAAAAGGAAAGAATAAAAGTATTTCTTTTCTCTCTCCAAGAATTTTTTCGTTATTTTCAAATACTAAAAATCGACAAAAATTATTATCTCCAGATTTATTCGGTTTTGGAGATAATGGAGATCTTCCTTTGCCGAAATTATTTCAGGTACCCAGATGAAATTTTCCATAACATATATGAATTTGTCTGAATATGTCTGATAATTAATAAAGATTGTTCTTCCGGAAAATGTTTTTCCTGAAAATATTTGACTATTAATCATGTTTTTTCGAAAATACTTTTGAATTACTGAATAAAAATTTTTAAACGTGTTTTTCCGGAAAATTTTATAAATTAATAAAATTGTTTTCCGGAGAACTCTTCATTTTTATAATGTTTTTGATTGGGAAATTTTTTTTAATTAATTATGTTTTTCCGGAAATGAGTTAATAAACAACATTGGTTTTCCAGAAAATAAAAGATTCTAGTATTAAACAACTTTTGTATTTAAACATGCTTTGTTTTTACAGTTAATTTCACTGGATGAAATCGAAACGAATGAATGGTTGGAAATGTTGTTGGAAATGAGTGGGGCCAACAAGCAATTATTAAAATTAATGGAAAAGCTCCAACCAGATATTGAATATTTTGAACAAAAAATATTACCAGCAATAAAACGAATTAAAGATTATGAAAAGAGAATTGAAATATTAAAAACAAGTTTGAGTGAAGAGCAAAAAATGGATTTGTCATTAAAACAATACACAATTTTGGATAAATGGCAGAGAAGTGAGATATTAGGTAATAATACATATAATAATTATAATTAAATTATTACTGATATTTGCGTAAAATTTTTATAATTATTTATGTTTTCGGAAAGCTTTACTAATTGCATGTTTTTCCGGAAAATAGAAATTGAATGTTTTTCTATTAAATGTTTGTAAAACTAAGAATGTTTGCCTTAGAATTTTTCCTTAGAATATTAAAATTCTTTTATTAACTTACCCTAATTTTCATTATAAAATTAATCAAAAAATGTTTAGAATAGAAAAATACGCATAATTTTTTTAGGAGAATCTAATCCATTGAATATTGATCTTTCTCAAATCGAAGAAAAAATAATTAACTTTGCTAAACTTGAAGATTCTTCAGGAACAGATCAGGAAAATAATACTCATAAAATTTTTCGACGAGATACAGTAATAATTGGAGGTGTGGAACAGAATACGAGTGATATAGAGGGTAGTGGAGTATCCCCAGAGGAGGAAAAACCTGGGGGACACTTTCCAAGAACTGTTATATTGACAGCTGCTGCGTTTGTACAAAGAGTTGATGGTGTCATATTAGAAGGAGTAAGTTAATAAAAGCGAAAAATATTTACATACTTGTTTTAATGTCATTTCGGATAGTTTTAAGAATTATTTAAATATTCCGGATAATGTTTAGAATTAATAAATGTATTTCCGGAAGTTGCTTATAATTATTTTAATTTGTTTACGATAATGTTTGATAATTAACGATTTTTCCGGATAAGTTAGAATTAATTAAATGTTTTTCCGGAAATGTTTATAATTAATTGAATGTTTTTCCGGATAAGTTTTATAATTAATTAAATGTTTTTCCGGAAGTTGTTTATAATTATAATATTTTAATGCTTCTCCGGGTGTTTAGAATTTTAGATGTTTCTAAGGATAATTTTAAGAATTAATGAGATGTTTTCCGGATAATGTTAAGAATTAAATGATTTTACGAAGATGTTTATAACTATTTTAATGAAAAATAATGCTTAGAATTAATTAAATGTTTTTCCGTATTCTTAGGTTTATTTATCAGCCAGTGCATTTGCTAGTGAAATTTTATCACCAGAATTTATGACGGTATAAAATTTTAAATTAAGAATTTTATACTAATCATATAATAAAAAGATACAAGTTCTTTCTCCACAAGCATTTATCGCTTCAATTCTTTCTCCAATGGCTATGGTTGCCCGAATTCTCAATCCCTGGGCGTTCAGAGCAGAGGTTCTTTCACCTGATGCTTTTAGTGCTTTTGTTTTAAACCCTGATGTTTTTATGGCACAAGTTCTGTCTCCAAAAGCGTTTGAACCTAGAGTACTTAGTCCAAAGTCTCTATTTATTCAAATATTAACGCCATGTAAAATATTTTTTTATTTATTAATTAATAATTTTATAGTTGGTGGTTCTCCTAGAGTCGGTTCACCAGAATCATTGGGAATTGTTGTTCTAAGCCCAAATTTTCTCTCACCTCGATTTAATTCAAAAGAATCTTTTATTGTTGAGGTTGGTAAATTAAAAGATATTTTCTGAAATTTAAATTAAAAGGTATTATCTCCACATATATTGGGTGGCAGCCACCATGCATTAGAAGAGGATGAGCATGAAGAGTTGGGTGGGGCCGTTCGAATTATTGGTGGAGGTCATCATACTTTAAATAATGGGATACACGAAGGAACTGGAGGACATGAAGCACATCCAGTACATGGAGGAGACGGAATGCACCAGGAACATGAAGGACATGAAGAAGCTGAGGGATGAGAGAAAAATTTAAGAATATTAACAAATGACTGATAAGCAATAAATTCTTTTCGAGCTTGATAATTGTTTAGATATCGAAAACATTTTTGTAATCCAATCATTTTAATTTTTTAAATTTTGTCATGAAATATATACAATTATAAATATTAAACTTTAATTCTAAATTGTATTTGGTTGATAAAAATGATTAATATAGGAAATGCTTGGTGATAAGATTTTGTGATTATTTAAGTGTATTGGACCATTTGTGTCGTTACAATTCAATTCAAAAAAGAATTATAATCCACTTTTCATTTATTTTTCCATATCACATTTTTTTAGTCATTTGAATTAATCCCCAACAAATTTAGTCTAACAATAAGCTAAAAATATATCTATTGAAAATATAAATCTCGTATTTACAATAGATTGAATTGAAAAAATGTTACGTGGAAAATGTACTTAAATAAAATTATTTTTATATTTTGAAAATAATCCTTTTAAAAATATATTTTAATCATAAAATAAAAATGTCTGAAATTTAATTTTTTATAAAAATTAAATTATTAATTAAATTACCTAATTTATTAAATTTAAATAAAATATTAATTCTATAATTATTTGTCTCAAAAATTCTCTAAAAATTTCTGAAAAATTTTTCTTAATATTTTATTAATCGGATGGTATTAAATTATTATTCAAAAATAATTATTTCAATTATTTTCATTTTCATAAAGATAGTAAAATCCTTTAGATTCGAGGGTAAATTATTAATTTTATTAAATTAATAATACATAACAGTCAGAATTAATTCTTAAATATCCTAAAACTGGGTGATTTTATTGTCCATTGGGTGCCTAAGCGATATCTTTAAATTTAAGGGTACCCCAATATAGGGTCCAATTTAGGCATGTTATAAGCGTATCTAAACATGTGGTTAGACTGAAATCTAACAACTCTATTTTAAATAAAAATTTAAAAAATTTAAAAATAGAAATTGAAGAAGAAGAATTTCAACAAAAATATTTGTTTGAATTAAATCCCCAAAAATTAGAATTATTATTTCAACGAGCAGCATTAATGGCTTTATTAAAATCTATAGCTAAATTAAAATTAAAACAAGTTAAACAAACAGAAAAAATTTTATTTAATGAATGTTTAAATTTAAATAAAAATTCTTTATCTCCTTTAAATTATGCAAAATGTTTATCTAAATTAATTGAATCTAAAAATTTATTTGATGAAAATGAACAACAAAAACAACAATTAAATTGTTGTAATGGAATTGTTGAAAATACTTTGGTTTGTTTATTTAATATATAGCTGATTAAATCAACCTATTAATCTTCCATTACAATCCTTAGCCTCCATCGATGACATATTTCATCAGCTTTCGAAGCTTGAAATTGAGAGCACTTGAAATTCTTTGATCTTTTTCTCTTTTTTTAGTTAACACTTCACATTTTAATTCAAAAATTTCGAGTTTCCGTTTTTCATAGTTCCAAACATCTCTTCCCTTCCTTCCCCAATTATTAAAAAAATTAATTGTAGGGGTGAATAATTAATAATTTTATTGAACTCCTCTTTGTCCTAGTAAATTTTGGCAATAATTAGGTGGAAAATAATTTATTTGGCAAAAGATCCTTTAACATTCCGAAAAAATAATTCGTCAATTTAAAAATAAATTTATTTAAGAACTGGTTTTTAAAATTTCCAAATTATAATCAACATTCAATTAATCAGAGGCAACAAAAAAATCTAAGGCAACAACAACAAAGTATGTTACTTCCCTTATTACTTGATTAAATTTTTTTATTAAAATAGTCAATAGATTAGCTTTAATTAAAAAATTGAGAAGACAATTAAACGCTAAAAAGAATGAAATAAATGTTAACTTTAAAGCAAGATCGAAAAGATCAAAAGAAAATTTTGGTAGATTTAATTATTCTTATTTATTTAATTAATTCATTATTCAGAAAAACACAAATTTAAAAATATAGAATTACTAAAACGTTTTCAATGGTATTTTGAACAGAACAAATATGTAAATGATTATCTACAAAGAATTAGCCAAAATAATATAAAGTTTGATTTTTTAAATTTTTTATTAAAATATTTTAAAGTCAAATTAATAATTATTTACCATCAACTAAATCAATTAAATATTATGGTTGGCAACAAAAAGCTTTTGATTTATCTGACCAATTAAAATTAATTTTCGAAAAAATTTTAAAAGGAAAGGATAAAAGTATTTCTTTTCTCTCTCCAAGAATTTTTTCACTATTTTCGACTACTAAAAATCGACAAAAATTATTATCGCCAGATTTATTCAGTTTTGGAGATAATGGAGATTTTTCATTACCAAAAATATTCCAGGTAGTGAAATTTTCCTAAAACATGTTTTAATTATTTCTGAATAATTTTTTAATTATAATAGTTTTTTTGGAACATGTTTTTAAATTATAAAATAAAGTTTTCCGGAAGCTTTTTCCGGAAAAAGTTTATAAATAAAAACAATGTTTTTGGAAAATGTTTTTATTTAATAATCAATGTTTGTACTGAAAAATTTTTATGAGTTATAAAACAGTATTCTTCCGGAACATGTTTTTGAATTATAAAACAATGTTTTTCCGGAACATGTTTTTGAATTATAAAACAATATTTTTCCGGAACATGTTTTTGAATTATAAAACAATATTTTTCCGGAACATGTTTTTGAATTACAAAACAATGTTTTTCCGGAACATGTTTTTGAATTATAAAACAATGTTTTTCCGGAACATGTTTTTGAATTAGAAAACAATGTTTTTCCGGAACATGTTTTTAAATTAGAAAACAATGTTTTTCCGGAACATGTTTTTAAATTATAAAACAATGTTTTTCCGGAACATGTTTCCGGAACATTGTTTTATAATCTAAACTTATTCAGGAAAAACATTGTTTTATAATAAAACATGTTAAAAATGTTTTTCCGGAACATGTTTTTGAATTATAAAACAATGTTTTTCCGGAACATGTTTTATTATAAAACAATGTTTTACCTGAACAAGTTTAGATTATAAAACAATATTTTTCCGGAGCATGTTTTTGAACTATAAAACAATGTTGTTTCCTGAAAATGTTGTTTTCCTGAAATGTTTTCCTGAAAATGTTTTTTAATTAATAAACAATTTCGCCGGAAATATTTTAAAATAGATATATAGGTAATTTAAATATACTTCGTTTTTAAAGTTAATCTCACTGGATGAAATCGAAACGAATGAATGGTTGGAAATGTTGTTGGAAATGAGTGGGGCCTACAACCAATTATTAAAATTAATGGACAAACTCCAACCAGATATTGAATATTTTGAACAAAAAATATTACCAGCAATAAAACGAATTAAAGATTATGAAAAGAGAATTGAAATATTAAAATCAAGTTTGAGTGAAGAACAAAAAATGGATTTGTCATTGAAACAATACACAATTTTGGATAAATGGCAGAGAAGTGAGATATTAGGTAATATATATATATATATATATATATATATAATTTATTGCATATGAAAAATTTCTTTGATCTTCTTGTTCGGTCTTGTTCGGAAAATGCTTCAGCTTCAGAACTTTTCAATGTGTTTTCCGGAAAGGGATTTATTATTTCAAAGTGCTTTACCTCCAGGAAATTTTTTTATATTACCTACTTTTCATATCTACTTAGGTGAATCCAATCTTACAAAAATTGATCTCTCAAAAATTGAGGAGAAAATATTCAAATTTGCAAAATTTGGTGATATTCAATTACACCGAATCAAAAGAAGGACTGAAGAAAATTATAAAAGAATTAATGACACTGAAGGGATTTCCAACAAAACATTGGATTTAAGTATATCACCAGAACAAGAAAATAAAACAGAAAAATATCCAAAAAATATTCTCTTCGCACCTTTTGCCGATGTAAACAGGGTTGATGGTGTTGTACTTGAAGGGGTTAATTGAATAAAATTAAATATATAATTTTTCTAAAATTAATTTTCAAGATTTATCTATCACCGAGTGCTTTTGGGACAGAAATTGCTTCTCCTGAATTTATGACGGTACAAAGAAATTTTTTAATTAACAAGGCTTATGATGTTTCTTACAATCTTTAGCCTTGTTATAAAATTAAAATCAAATTAAATTTATTATTTTAATTAAAAAAAGATTCAAGTTTTATCTCCACAAGCATTTGTTGCTTCCATTCTTTCGCCAATGGCAATGATTGCTCGAATTCTAGGCCCATGGGCGTTCAGAGCTGAAGTTCTTTCACCTGAAGCTTTTAGTGCTTTTATCTTAAATCCTGATGTTTTCATGGCGGAAGTGCTAGCTCCAAAAGCTTTCGAAGCTAGAATACTTAGTCCTAAAGCTTTGTTTATGCAAATATTAACACCAAGTAAAATAAAATGATTTTCTAATTGAGTTTTTGAAAAATTATTTTGAAATACAGGCGTACCTCATTTTCAGATACACTCACATCAGAAGTTTTTACAATTAGCTTAAGATACGTTTTATTTAAAACTTGGTTGCCCACTGGGTGAGAGAATAAAATGTAACACAAAATTAGGTTACCTCTTATTATAGTCAAAAGGATGTATCTAGAAAAATGGCCAGAAGGGTGTATCTAGAAGGGAGTTACGACGGTAATAAAAGAAAATTCCTTTAAATAGTTGAAAAATATTAAAATTTTTACTGAATATAATTTTTATAGTTGGCGGTTCTCCACGAGTTGCTTCACCTGAGACTTTAGGAATTGTTGTTCTAAGCCCAAATTTTCTCTCCCCTCGATTTAATTCAACAGAATCTTTTCTTGTTGAGGTTAATCAAGATAGAAAAACAATTAAATATTAAATTTTAAAGGTATTGTCTCCCCATATTTTGGGTGGAAGCCACGAGGTTAATGAAAATGAACATGAAGAGATGGGTGGTGCTGTTCATATAATTGGTGCTGGGGAAACAGGTGAAGGGGAAGGAATTGAAGGTGGTGGTTGACATTAATTAGTTTTTTATTTTATACTTCATCATAATAATTTGCCATTTAAATATTTAAAAATTTGTAAACATAAAATGAAGATGTATTTTCAAACACATTTTTTGTTGGTAATAATATACATCGGACTCGAGAATGAAAACTCACTCAGTATTGGGGTTTGCCACTTAGATATACTACACTCATATTAGGGTTGCCACCTAGCTATATGAAATCCCAAAACCCCAATAGTGACGTGCCGACGTAGGTTATTCCCAACAAACAAAAATAAATTCCCAATGCTGGCGGGATCCCTTATCCTTAGACAGGCTAAGCATTTGTATTGTTGATTTTGTTGTAAACATTTTTTCGTAACGTTTTTAAGGATTTATTATTAAAGTCAAAAATTGACCAATTATTATTTTGTAACTTTTATATTAAATTTTTATAATATATTTTTACATTTTATTTTGTGCTTATATTATAGGCGCGTATTTTAATATGTATGTAGCTAAATATATAATTTTATTAATTAATTGAAACAATCAAAGTGTATTATCCAAATAACGTTCAATAAGATCATGAGACTTCTTTTCAGCTTTAAAATGCAGATATGTATGCATTTCACGAAAAGCTGTATCAATTTGGAACGATATATTAATTAAGCGTATGCATTCATCCAAGCGTCTAGCACCCTCAATTACCCCATATTTATTTTGTTGATATTCAAGTAAGATTCTCATGTATTTAACAGACTGTTCGTATAACAACTCTCTTCCATTATATGATAAACCTTCAATAGCTTTAAAGAAATTAGATATATTTCTTCTAAATTTTTATAAATTTTACTTGATTTTGAAAACAAAATAGCTATTAATAATGCATATTCCTCTTTGGATAATGCCGCTTTTTTAAAGGGAATTACAGACTTTGTAAATATTCGATCAGACAATGTAAACAATCTGTTGATTAATAAAAAATATTAGAATTGTAAGTATTTCACTTTAATACAGTCATACTTCACTTAGGATATCCCCTTAAGGTTGAAAAAATTGTATCTCATAATGAGGGGTATTTTAAATAATGGGTATCGTTTAGATATCTTACTAGATCCTGACAAAGTTTAAACCGTATCTTAAATTGAGTTTTACTAATATTGGGCCATAACCAGCCGGAAAATTTCTGGACCTCATTAATTTAATCTCTTTTAGCTTTAGCTCGAATTTTACTTATTAATCTCTTTAGCTCGATGAGAGAAATCGTTTAATACTAAAGTCGGAAATATTGAAGCAAGTTATGGCTTTGCGCCTGCCTGGCTTTGGGGCCGCTTATTAATATGTAGTGAGGCTGACCATAACAGCTGAAAAGCTTACTTATAATCCTCCATAAACTCTTTGTTTCTAATAACACCAAGAGCAGGCATAACACAATCCTTACGTGTCCAAGAATCTACGCCTAGCTCACATGATACAGCCGAACTTGCAAAACAAGCAAATGGACTTGCTACGTGCCTGCAAAGTTCAATCTATAAATAAAACATATCAAATTTATTTTGTTTAAATCATTCTACCCTATCAGTTAAAGGTAATTTATCATAGAAAGGCAACGATTTTGCAGTAGCAACACATATCAGCTGATCAACAAGAACACATTTATATACCCTTTTATTAAATACACCTTCACGTTCATTGTCTAATTCCCAGCTAAGCATTTCTTCTCGAGAAATTGGGCGAGGATTTGGCTGAAATTGAGTGGAATGTTTCAGCAAATTTTAATTAAATTTACCGAAAACATTTCAATACGATCAAAAATATTAATTCCAGAGAGTATAATGTCCTCAAAACATATAAATCTGAGCAACTTTTCGTCTACATCAGTAAAAGCATGCATAATTCTCTTCTGATTTTCAGTGATTTTTAATATTAAACTAAGTTGTTTCTGTTCAATAACTGATTTGACGACAATCGAAGCAATAATCTTAAGAAATTATAAAATTTTTTAAGATTGAAAGTAACATTTATTCCACGTAAAGCGGATCTAAGTCAAAGATAGACTCTTTAGGGCTGAGAAATTGTATCTTATATTGGGAGCATCATAAATAAATGTTGTTGCTTAAAAGATCCATCCATGGCCCACCAAATTTTCAAAAAATTGTATCCAATTTTGGGTACAATTATCCGATTTCTTATTTCCGACTTTTGAGCCATTTCCGATTTCATACAGTTCCTATTTCCGGCACCTTCGTCATTCATGACCGACCTCTGCTATAGAGTGATTTTATAAGGTCAACCTTTTGATCTTCCAAACTTTCATTATTTATCAATTGTTGTCTGAATGGGTCTTCTATATGGCAGATTTTCGAAAAATATTCTGATTTCATATTTATCAGAAGTTGTCCATTAGATGAACCTCTTGAATCATTTTTAGGGCACACTCTCGAAAAGTGTGTTGAACTTCTATTTGTCTGTTGCTTTCTATTTGATGAACCATTTTCTCTTAGATTAGATTTTTTTGATGAATCTTCTTTTTTAGAGTAAGCTCCTGAAATCTCGGGAGCTTGCTCTGGTTCTTTCATTCCAACAGAAAGGCATTTATTAAGATGACATTTTTCACAGTCTATCAACCTTAAAGGTGTTTTGAAACGTGTTGGGAAACATTTGCATTCAAATTTGATTCTTTTATTTTTGAGATGAATCCTTTTTAAATTTAAATTTTAAATTTAATTAAGAACACTTTTAAAACTTGAAAAATGCTGCACAAACTCTACAACAATCAACATTATATTGATGAGAAACTTTAAAATTAGAACCGCATATTTGACATTTATTAGCTAAGTTTCTTTTCATTATAATAATAATTCTAAAATTTTTTTTAAAAATTACTATATCTTTACAAGCGTACTTCACAATTTTCAGGAACCGTTTGGAGAGGCCTCGTCTTCCAGAAAAGTTACTCCAAACTCTCTCTGATATTAGTTTAACGTTATTTTAGATAAGTACCCATGGTAACAGGAAACGGCACTATGTAGTACCGCTTACCCTCACCCAGTGAAAAAAGTTAACTTTAATTGAGGCCATTAAATTTGGAAATATGTATGAGTCTTAGACTATTACAAAAAACAAATTTAAATACGAAAGGCAAAAGAATAAAAAGGCAAAAATCGGTTTATTCAGAACTGGCACTGTTCTAAACATTAATTTATGCTCTTGGAACTGATTTCTTGGAACTGATCCGTACTTCAATTAATTTTTCTATCTCAATAAAAGCGGGGATGACTATATTATAAATAAATTTAATAAAAATTTATAATTTTAATAATTAATTTAAATTATCATAAGTAAAATAGTCAAGAATATACATATAAAGGCAGTCGAATAAATTTTAAATGAATGAAAATGGCTTTAAAACTTAAAAGTCTGTAAGGATTTACCAATTTCCATAGTTCATTTTCACTCATTTTTATAATTTTTTATAATTTCTAGAATGCTGTTTACACAAAAAATGCTTAAATTTATTAGAGACGAACCAAAAATTCCACGTTAATTTGGTTTAAAATATTTTTGAACCAATTTGTTTAGCTAAATTTGAACCAATTTTAAAGTGATGTTTGAGAATTTTTAGAAGTAATTTGAAATTTTTTATTGTGTATTTAATTTTATTTTAAGTTTAGTTTAAAATTATATTTTAAAGAGAAATAATTTTTTGCCGTTATTGGGAATAAGAGATGTTTTGAAACAAAAAAAAATCGGAAATCAGAAATCGAAAAAAATGAAAAAATTTCGAACATCGTAAAACGAAAGAAAAAAATCCGCGAAAATCGAAATTTCGAAACAGCTCTGGTCGCAATTCGAAATCCATAAGTCAAAAAACCACGCAATTTACGCAACCCATTGAAAATTTGTATAATCCACAACATCAATATAAATTATAAAAACTCAAAACACCCAAAAATTTAAAAATTCAGTAAAACTAAAAAAGGTCATATTGCCATGTTTGTCAATTTGACAGCTTTTTCTAACATAAAAGTCAATCTTAATCAATGTAAAATTGATTTACATCCTTGCTAACTCTCTAAAAAATAAAATAAAACTTACCCCTCCTCTCCCCCCTCCCATCTCGCCCCCTACTTCCTAGCTACTTACCCTCGCTCCCCCTCTCCTCCCTCCCGAATATATTCTCAAACACTTGTGGCATTATACATACATACCAGGGGTGCAGCTCGTCTCGCTTCTCGCCTCTCGCTTTTTCTCGCCTTTTTGGGCAGTCTCGCCTCTCGCTTCTCGCTCTCGCTTTTTCTCAAAAAAACGAGAATTAAGCGAGAATTTAATTAGGCAAATAATTTAGGCAAATAAAATTTAGGCAAATAAAATTTTTACAATTTTTTTAAAATTCTCGCTTCTCGCCTCTCGCTTCTCGCTTTTTCTCGCCTTTTTTGGTAGTCTCGCCTCTCGCTTCTCGCTCTCGCTTTTTAATTTTCATTCTCGCTTCTCGTTTTCTCGTTCTCGCTTTTCAAAATTCAATTCGCTGCACCCCTGATACATACATACATAGCCATGCCATTGAATTTTTTCTTTCTTAATTTTTTAAATTTAAAAATTTAAAATTCAATTGAAAGATAGCAATTGTAAAAAGCTGGTAAACTCGTAAGAAATTTATTTTTTAAACTTTATGTGGAAAAGGGCAAATCCATTTCACAATTAATCTTATGTATTATTTCGTAAAATTTACTTTTTAGTTCAAAATTTTATTCAAAATCAAAAATTTAAATTTTTTCTAAAAATTTATTTTTATTTAAAATCAAAATATTTTATTAATTTTTAATGTTTTTCCCTTTTTATTTAAACTATTCCGCCAAAAACATCTCCAAGTTACATTTTAGGACAAATAGGATTTGGCCGGCCAAATTACATTCATTTTCAGAAGAGTTGATTTTTTGTGTTTTAAAGTTGGAATTTTTTTAATAAGTTTTATTTAATATTTTATTATTAACAAGATACCAAACCGATTTTTTCAAAGATGTATTTATTTCAAATATTTATTTTATTTCTTCATTCAATTCCTAATTATTCTACTCCCCCATATCCATACCAGGGGTGGATCGGAATTCCGATTTCCGACTTCCGATTTCCGATTTCCGACGTTTTTTTCCTTCCGATTTCCGATTTCCGAAATTTTGGAAAAATTTCCGATTTCCGATAATTCTTATGAATTATTTCCGATATCAAATTTTACTTAATTTTACTTATATTGTGACAGAATGCCAAAAAATATAAATTGAGATATCGCCAAACATAAATTGATTTATCTACCGACTAAAGAGTATTCCAATATTTTCAAAATTTTCGCCTGCGGCGCAGAAAAACAAAGAAATCTGGATTAAGGTGACTTTGAGTTATATCGTGTGATTTAAGGGGTCATAGGTAATATCGAGGGATTGAGTATTTCGAGCAGGGGTGGGCACCAGACAGGGGTGGGCACCAGACACTAACGAAACAACGAAACGAAACGTTTCGCCCATGTCTGGTGGGCACTCAAATTTCCTTTATCAAATCTCTCTATATCTCATCCCTCTATCACTACTCAATTTTAATCTCCAAATATCCCTATTAATTCTATAAATTCCAAATCCCACGATATCTCTTCTAATTCCTTCGAATTTGACTTTTGAGTTGCAAAAAGAACTTTTACTCCCTCAAATTACACTCAAGAAGGCCACCTTACAATTTTAAATATTATTTTAGTTATGAAAATAAAAATTTTATTTCCGAGTTCCGACTTCCGATTTCCGATTTCCGGCGTTTTTTTCCTTCCGACTTCCGATTTCCGATTTCCGAAAAAAAATTTTGATTTCCGATTTCCGAGTTCCGACTTTTGAGCCAGTTCCGATTTCCGGCTCTTCCGATTTCCGACACCTCGGACTGTTCCGATCCACCCCTGATCCATACCCTATATCTCGTAAGTTATAATTAGGCTATTCAAACGCCAAATAGGCGCAAAAACACTTTCAAGTGCGGATATAACACTTCAAGTTATATCCGCATACAAAAACCTAATGATATGTATCACTTTCATAAGCGAAAATTTTGGGAAATTCTTGACTAAATTAAAATTTTTAAGTTTTTTCAAGTTAAAAATATAAAAAAATAAATTCAATCATTCAAAATCAATATCTTAGTTTAAAAATTTTTATTTTTGGATGAAAAAATTGTCTAAATTTCATTTCCCACACATGGATTCGAACCAAGTTTTATTCAAAATTTATTTTTAACACAATTTATTTTGTTCTCCATATAATTCGAAAAAATATTAAGAAAATAAAAACAAACCAAAAAGATCAATTCAAAATAATAAGCTTTAGCAATTAAATGTTGTGATTTAGAGTTGATACTTACTACCCCCCCCCCCACAACCAGACTCTTCTGCTAGCCACAACATTATGTTAAATATAAATTTTAATAATTCAAAAATTCAAACATTGTTTTAACAAAAACAGGTTTTATTCGATTTGCCAGCTTTTCTAAAATAAAATTCAATAAATTTAAATCAATGTTAAATTCAAACATCGATTTACAATGTTAAATCAATGAAAAATTGATTTACGTCTTTGTTAAACACGTAAAATATAAAAAATTCTCTCCCCCTCCAATAAAATAAAATTCTCAATCTCCCTTCCCCTCCCTCTTCCTAAATTAGAAAAATTGACCAAATTTCTGAAACAATTTAAGTTTTTAAGAGATTTTTGAAAATTTATGATAAAAAATCGTATTTTTACGAAAAATATTCAAAATAGGTTATAAGCTATTTTGGACTGAAAATCCATAATAGATTGCAATATGTAGGTGATAATAATTTCACATAAACAAAAGATGTTGCTTTAATGTTTACAAATTGGCCGGATCAAATTTGAAAATTAAAAATTTTGAATTAAAAATATAATTTACTGGAAATTCAAAGTTTTTCTGAAAACATTTAAAACAAGTCATGTTGCCAACTTTCCGTTGATAAAAATTAATAAATGGCAATCAATGGAAAATTTAAAATTGATTGACATCTGTCAAGAAAATTCTCTACACCCCCCTCTCCATCCCCCTTCCTACACTTACGTTTTCTCCCCCCCCCCCCCCCTTCTCCCAAGTTTTCTCTCGCCCTCCCCTTCCCTTCATTTATTATAGTTAATTTGTTTTTCTACATTATTTTTTTAATTTATAAATTTTTAATTTAAAAATGGCAATTATGTTTTTAAGAGATTTTTGAAAATTTATGATAAAAAATCGTATTTTTACGAAAAATATTCAAAATAGGTTATAAGCTATTTTGGAATTGTTTGTGAAATTATGTGAAATTTATTTCGCAAACTTTTTTGATATAGGGCACATCCATTTCACGAATAATCGTATTAATTTATAAAATTTGCATAAAAAAATTTATTTTAGTCCTAAATAATGGCCAAAATAGTAAATAAAAATCTAATAAAAATCTAATAACCTATTTTGAATATTTTTTTATTATAGGGAACAGTGATTAATTTGAATATATTGAGGTTTTGGAATCGAAAAATTAAAAAAATTTTTTTTTAATCTAAAGAATATACCTCGGAATTCCAGAGGCTGAAATTGGAAGTTCGTGTATACCCTGTTTTGATTAGTATATTCTCTTTTAATTAATCAAAAACTAATTTTTTATAAAAAAATATAAATTTCAAAAATTATTTTATTTGAACATGATAACAAAAAACAATTTTTAATCAAATGTTTTTATTTCAAATATTTATTTTATTTCTTTATTTAATTCCTAATTACTCTACTCCTCCATATTTTTACCCAATTTCACGTAAGTTAAATCTGAAAAATTTGAGTAAGATTTTTTAAGTTTTGCATGGTTGGTATAACGAAGCATTTTTATATGGAAATATTGATGTTTATGGAGATAAAGTGTTGGATTGGCATTATTCTGAATACCTCGGTGATATAAATTCAACTAATGAAAAAATGATGAAAATAGCAATTGTTACCCAGACAATATTACTCAATGAATCGGCTAAGTTACACTCGAGAAAATCTATAAGGAAAAGGTGTTTATATTATTAGATAATATTTTTCTGCCTATAATTTTTCTGCAATGTATAGATCGAATAGGAACTTTTTTAGGAAGGTCGTGATGAATCAGAACTCATTCGTGTCTAATGTTAGGGGATCTGGATTCTGGATCCAAAAAAGTTTGGACATCCGAAAATTTTATTTTCCCTGAATCTCTTGGTAACTTTGAATTTTCCCGATTCATGAAAATCTTCCATCCAAAAAATACTTTCTGATACAGGGAAGGAATTTTAGAAGAAATTGATCTTTGAGGAGATGAAGAAAATGGGATTGATAGATATATATCCATTGAATTATAGTCATATTTTTTGTGAATTTTTTTGAAATATTTTATAAAACGGGTTGAAATTTAAAACGACAGTCTATTAAAAAATGAAAGTCTCTAATATAATACAGTGGGTTGAAAATTAAAACTACATGTCGTTATATTAGAATAAATACGGTGGGTATATAATATATACCTAGTTAATATAAAAAAAGTTAGAAAAATTTTTGCGTTCAAACTTTTGTCCTTGACTGAATAATAAAAAAATTTTTAGGTCAACAGAGCTTACAAAGTTTTATCGTGAGGAAAACAATTATAATTTATGTATTCTTTTGATGGTAAGACAAAAGATAAGCGATTCTTTAGTTCTACATGGTGATAAGTTATTTGCGGAAAGAAATTTGCCAGGATGTGATCGATCATCATCCCTATTAAATAGTCAAATGTGTGAGCGTTATGCTCACGTTATTGATGAAATGAACTTTTTAAAGTTTTTGAGGAGAATGGAAACTGAAGAATTTCAACAGATTATAGAGTAAATTTTTGTTAAAATAATAAAGATGAAATGGGCTAGCTATTTCTCCTTCAGCTAATGTAAAAATTTAATTAGGCGAAAGTGAGAACCAGCGTCATTTGTTGAGATTCTGGTTCTCCCTGCCCCCGTAAAAAAAAGAAAAATTTTACCCGTCACCGCCCTCCCAAAATCTAAAAATCTATCCCCGTGGCCCCCTCCCCGTCGGGGAACACCCCTAGTCAGGATATCCGAAGATGTGGAAATTCTTTTTTCCGCATGTAGAAATTCCTGCTTCGTAGGTTTGTCGTGTCATAGAATACCCATAAGATTTTTAAAACCTTTTTAATAGTATATAATAACAATGTTTTAAGAAAAATTTCTAAAAGCAATGCAAAACTAGGAAAAATTAAAGAAAAACTTTATAATTTGTTTGGTATTGCTAGAGCTGAAATTCTTCGTTATGTATTCCCTGAATTTAATTATGTTTTTGGTTAGTTTTAAGAATTCTTTTTTTTTCGTTATAATTTATTCTAGAGTTGCACGAGATCGAGATTTTAGAAAAAATCCGAGACCGAGATTGACCGAGACTCGCATGACCGAGACCTTGACCTGAGACCGATATCCGAGATAAACCGAGATTTTTCAAAACTTTTTTTATACACCAAAACTCATTTAAATTAATTAAATATCATCTAAATCATCATCAAAGTCATATGTTTCATCAGAATCAATTTCAGTTGGTGGAACAAGCAACAGTTTATCCATATTTGCCTTTACAACTAAAATTTTTTCCACCATTTCTCCAGAAAGACTTAAGTATAAAAATTTAAGTAATAAAATTATATATACCGTATTTCTTCTAATAGTGCGACCGGTCGGTTTATTTTTCAACCATCTTCTAGGGGGTCGGTCTATTAGAGACAGTCGCACTATTAGAAGAAATACGTTATATAAATGTATACCGATTTCTAAGTGCATTACTAAAAATTAGCCCAGCCTTGCTAAATAAACGTCCCGAGCTTACTGACGAGGCAGGGATGGAGTGGACCATCCGAGCCAAAGTTGCTAAATCTGGAAATTGCTGCCCATGTTCTCTCCACCAGGTGGAAATATTGATGTCAGTTGCTTGACGTCCAAATGATCTGAATGTAGCCAATTGAAGTTGTATCCTATTGTCCAGACTTCTCTGCGAATCAACAGAAATTGTTGATACATTTCCTGGTGATTTTGGCTTTCAAATATCATCTGAAAATCAAAAATTTTATTTAGGAACTCGGAAGAACTTATTTTTCGTTAAAATCCCAGATATCTATAGAAAACTCCCTACAGATATTCAAAAAGCATCCACCGATCTGTTTCCTAAGCTCTTAGACAAAAATTTATCATAGTAAAATTATTTATTCCCCTGACCATCAAATACAAATGATTCACTTATATTTAAATAATTGTTTTATCTGAATGTCACGAATTTTATTGCGTATAAATTAGAGCCCGGCCGGAGGGGTCGGTCGATATTTTTTCGATAAATATCGAAAAATACCGAATACCGAAAAATATCGAAAAAACCAAAATTTTCTCGATCGATATTTTTTCGATAAATATCGAAAAATATCGAAACCGAAAAATATCGAAAAAAAAGTCTCGATATTTTTCGATTTTTCAAAAAAAATTTAAAAATTTTAAAAATTTTATATTGTAAAAACTTTTTAAATTCAAAAATATAATAACAAAACCTTTATAAGCAAAATATTTAATCAATATTTATAATTAAGTATTGGAAGATTTCTGTTCAGAAATATTAGCATCTCGGCCTTTCGGGGATTAAGACTTCTACGACGATAAGTATAAGTATCTCTGGCAGTAGAAAATAACTGTTCGGATGCAATGCTACTCGCAGGAATACAAAGAAATTTCTGTGCTTCTTTAGATAAAACTAAATTAAAAATTATTAGAAAGAAAAAGTTAGGTTACAAACGTGGAAAATCTTTAGCCCTTAACCTCCAAAAATCTAAAGGATCTTCATTTGATTGAATCAAATTTAAAGTGCAATAATCTGTAACTTCCTTTTCAATATCTGGTCGTCCTAAATATTAAATTAATAAAAAATTCAATAGAACCCCCACTTATTGTTTCATCATTTGAAGAACCAGCAAGAGCTTCATTAAAAAAATCTAACAATCCTTTAGGTTTCTTGCTAATTGGAGAAATTGGTAAAATTTGATCTTCATCTATTGTCGTTTCAGGCATTCCATCAAAATGTAAAAAGACTCGACGACTAAAATATGAAATAATTAATTTTATTTTTCAATTACCGCAAAAATTCAGGAAATTCTGCCATCTTATCCTTGAACCTTGGGTCGAAAAACATTGCTAATTGATGATCACTAAAGTTATTATATACTAATTTATTTATTCTTACAAACCTGTCTTCCTTATAAACAAAAAATTTTGTCCTCAAGCCAGAAATTATTTGATCTCTTATTTTATTTACATCAGAATTTTCAAATTGTAGAAGTGACAATTTTTGAATTACTAATTTTGCATAAGGATATTTGACAGAAATTGAAGCAGTTTGACAGCAAAAAAAGTTGACACTTTCATTTTTGTCTAATGCTCCTCTAACAACAATGTTTTCCATATGGGCTGAACAATTTGTATCCAAAAAATTTTCAAAATTTAATAATGGATCAGAAAAAGCCTATAATTAGATAGTAAATTGGAAATAAAATAAAAAGTAACCTTTCTAAAATTGCTACCTTCATCGTGAACAAAATAAGAAATTGTTTCTTCCGCAAACTTCCAAACCTTCAATAATTCACGTATTTTTTCTAGTATTTTTTCGCCTGTATGACTTCCTGGAAACTCTGAGACTGACAGAATAAATGATTTTCTTTGAAAATTTTTTCCAATTCCATGAGCTGTCAAGCTTTAGAAATTAATAAATTAAGTTTGAATTTTAAAAAACCTTATAAATGAATTTGATGAATCAGACCAGATGTCTGATGTGAAGGCTATTTTTGGACAATAATTTAATTCATTTTTTACTTTTAATTTAACCATGTCGTAAACTTTTGGTAAAATATTTTTTCTGTAAACAGATTCGTCACTTAATTTTTGAAGAGGATTATTGCTCATAAAAAGTGAATGAGTCGTGGGATTATTGATGTCAGAAAAAGAAGCTTGCGTACAAGCAATCCAATGAATAACTTTTTTATCAAATGATGAAATTCCACCTTAAAAAATGTTGAAAAAATATAAATTAAAATTTTATACCACTTCCTGTAATAATATGGTTTTCTATTGATCCCTTCTCACCTTCTTTTTGTTTAGTCAATGCTTCAAATTTCGTTTGAAAATCGCTGTTTTTGTGTTTGCATTTGAGATGACTTATTAAATTTGTTGTGCTGCTTTGTTGACATTTAATTATCTTATTGCACTCAAGACATTCAGCCTCATCTTTATTGACTTTTTTGTAAAGGCCTATTTGCCAAATTATACTTTCCGATGGCATTTATTTAAAAGATATTTTAAAAACAAGACTAAAACATAAAGTATTAAGCAAAAAATAAATGTAAACAGAAATTTCAAAATGTTAACTAAAATAAACAAATAAGCAGCCTTTTTGGCGCCAAAAATTAATATTTTATTCAAAAATGACGTTCGATATTTTTTTCGATTTTTTGTAATTTGGTCGGTCGATTGTTTCGATTTTTAAATTTTGTCGGTCGATATTTTTCGATAAATATCGAAAAAATATCGAATACCGAAAAATATCGAAAAAGTCAAAATTTTATCGGTCGATATTTTTTCGATAATATCGAAAAAAAATATCGAAAAATATCGATAATTATCGATGAAAAATCGTATCGAGCCGGGCTCTAGTATAAATTGAATCTGACACTTTTATCTGACAAGGAATCAATTTCATCCAATGACGGTGTAACAAAATTATCCTCCTGCGTTGTTATTTTTAAATTTTCTTCAACAAAATTATAAATAAAAAATATGTTATGAAAATTAAACCTTTTTTGATAGATTCAATTAAATCTTCTTCAATAAATCCCCAATGAATAAAAATAAATCTCAAGAAGGTCATCTTTAGGGGGTGTATACTGATCTCGGATCTCGGCGAGATTAAGTACCGAGAATCTCGTCTCGGTTAGGTGTCTCGGAAAAAACGAAACCGAGATTGGAAAATGACCGAGATTCTCGGTCTCGGTCGAGATATCGATCTCGTGCAACTCTAATTTACTCCAAAGAGTAGGCACTCGGTTGTCGATTTAACTGGTTTCTAAATTCCGCTCTCCATCTAAATTTGGTTAATTGAGTTCGAACTATCCTACTGAATATTCTAAAAAAAATTTTTTAATCCGTTATAGGGAATTATTTTTGGAAATCTATAATATTACTCGTTTAAAAAAATTTTCTTAGAAAATATCCACTAAAATCAAATATTATCATTTTTTTAATTTATAAAGCTTTTGAACCATCTGAATTTTCTGAAATTAATGAATTTTATAAAAACTATTTTAATGATAATTTATTAATTTCAAAATGGAGGAGCAAACAATATATTGAATATAGTTTGATTATTGACGGTTTTTATTTTTATGTTCTATTCAATTAATTCTTAAATTTATGCTCTTGCGGCAAAAAAGATAATGGAAAAGAGGAGAGAAAATCGCGCGCGATTTTGTCCCTCATCATTTTGCATGCTATTTTCAGTAGCAACCAGGATGACCATTTTACCCCCTTTAGGGGGCATTTTTGATAGGCCATGCTCCCTTTTGGCGATTTTGAAATGACCACCCTGGTCGCAACACGCAAAGCGACTTTTAGTGACCACCGCATAATTTTTCAAATAAACGGGGCTATTTTTATTTATTTTTTTAAATAAATCAATTTTAAGACAAAAATTTTAACGACGAAGAAAAAATTATTTGGTCAGAAATGACCAAACATTATTGGTATGGTGATACAGAAATGCAAATACAGTATGTCAAATCAAAGGAATTGACAGATAAAGAAATTACAGAAAATATTTCGGTTACCTTTTTGATAAAAAAAATTAATTTTAATATAGTCAACCCTCAGTTTTAGTCACTACACAGGCTTAAACGGGTATAATACCGAATCTTACCATATAACGAGGTTACCTAGAAAGTGGGGATAGCCGCTTAAGCATCTCACCCACCAGTGGCCAAGCAGATTAACAAACACTGCACCCTATTTTTCTCGATTTAAATAAAATGACCACTTGTTTTATTTTTTTAATTTTTTGCAGTAATACATAATTATTGCTCTTAAATTAAGCTTAAGAAAAAATTATGCTTTTAACCCAATCTCAAGAGTTTTAGGCCACTTTTAAGGTTAAATAAAATTATAGCGCCACTAAGATCTTGATTCCCTAATTTTTTAACTTTTTATAAAATCAATAGAGACACTGCACCCTATTTTTCTAGAAAGTGGGGATAGAAAGTGGAGATAGCAGTGGGGATAGCAGGGGATAGAAAGTGGGGATTTTGTATTTCTAATATTAGAATAAATCAAAAAATTCCATCAAACATCTCTATTGATTTTATAAAAAGTTAAAAATTTAGGGAATCAAGATCTTAACACCACAAAAATCAACGTAAAACAGGAGTGAGGCTCTTTAAAAAATATTTTCGACCCCTTATAAAGAATTCCACCAACAGGTTGGCGGATCCTTTTTGTCGAATTTTATCGAATTTTGGCCTGTTTTTAGAAATCGCTTCTTGCGCCCGCCTAACGGTACCCGATTTTTTGTGTAGAGCTTTGTAAAAAAATTATTTTTAGCGTTACTATTTAAACATGGAGACAATTGTTGAAAAAGAATTAAATCCAAAAACACCGTCATATATTTTAGCTGTAAATGAGGCTATTGAAGAAATTAAGCTAAGTAATAAAATTAAGATGAAAAATTTAAAAAATCAGGAAGAAATAATTAAAAATAAAATCACAAATATTCAAGAAATTGTTTGGAGAAAAATGAAACGAGATAATTTGGTTAATAAAAATTGTGAGTCAAGAAAGAAAATGCATGCAGATAGGCTTTTCGAATTTATGATAAATAAAAATAGTGCGCTTGAGGAAGATGAATTAGAGTATCCAATTAAAAGCACTACAAGTAATTGTTTTAAATTTAAAAAAATTTTTTATTCCAAAGCTATTTATGTGGGTCGGTCTGAAACCCGAAGATTTTTGGTTAGCGTTTTCGACCTCCATTTCGGTTAACCAAAGAATTTTGTAAAACCGACACCCCTATCAAGTTTTTATGAATTCTCGGTTCGATATAATTGTTGAGTGAAGTAAGAGTTAGTAAAAGTTTAGCCACCTTGCCTGCGACCGCACCCTCATATGCTCTACATTAGAACATATGCTCTACATCTCGTTAATTCGAGGCGTAATATGTATATATCTCGATCCAACTAAGTGTGAGTTAAAATAAATTTCGATATATATATCACAGCTTACCCCCTTAGGATTATAATTAAAAAATGAATTTAAAGATGAAGAGCTTCGTAAACTTACTGGTTATTCGAAAGAATTATTTTTTGAAGAAATTGAAAAAAGAAAAAATGGAAAATTAAAAAAAGAAAATGAAAATATTGAAGAAAAAATAAATGAAACTGATGAAATTGTTGAGGTAATGGAGGAAGAAACTGATGAAATAAAAAATGAGAATGAAAATATTGAAGAAGAAACAATAAATAATACAAGTTTAGATGAATCTGCCGAAATTGTTGAGATTAAAGATGAAGAAAATAATAATAATTTGGAGGTGATTATTGAAGAAAATAAATTTAATGAAAAAAATATGTTTGGACAAGAAATGATTGAAGAAGAGAAAATATTTTTTAATAAATTGGACCACGAAATAATCGCGCATATAAATTTGAACGGTAATAAAAATATACCTGATGAAGATTGTCTTAAATAAATATACTTCCCGATTCCAGGCTAAATCCGATCCGGCACTGGTCACACGTAAATAGGATTGCTATGATTAGGATTTGATTTAACATAAATCTCCATTTTAAACCCTCTTCTAAATAATTCTGTAAAACTAACATTCTCGCTCGCCTACGCCCTATTGGAGTTGGACGTTATTGTGATCCCGATCGGTTCTTATGAATCTATACTGAGATATAAATTCAGATAACGGTTTCGGCCAAACCAATCCCAAGTCGTTATCGGGATCTGTATCATTATTCGAAAATTACGATACCGATTTTATACCAGATACCCCACAATCTACTGCACACATAAGTACTTAATTTTTAAATCCAAACATCCTTTTTTAATGATTAAATTTTATAAATTTTCCAGATTTATATGAATATAGTCAACTAGAATCAACTGAATTAACAAACAAATTTAAAGATTATTTATCAGAATTATATTCAATTTTACTGCAAAAACCTCAGAAAGATAAATTATTTAATCAAATGTTATTATTTATCAATATTTGTTTAATGACTAAATTAATAGAAGAAAAATTGGAAATTAAAAAAATATTATTAAATAAAAATTTAATTGAAAAAGGAAAGGAAAATGGCGAATTAAATAAATTTAAAAAATTAAAGATTGAATGGACAAAATTTAAGAAAATAAAATTTATTAAAAATTATAATTATGTTGATGATGAAAAGGAAATTTTTGGAAATATTTTGAATGAATTAATTAAATTTTATAATAATTTAATTATTTTTGAGGAAGAAATCGTTTCAATTGAAAATTTTGGGTAAAGTATTTCTTTAATTTTTATACAGTATTTCTCTAAAACAATACACACAATTCATATTAATTTTAAAAAAGTTTGGTGGGACCTAGGAGAATTAGGAGGAGTGCTGAAGCCGAAGCCAAGGTCTAAAAAGGCTCGATTTAGAACCACAAACCGGCATATAATCATAATTGATTATGATATCCTGAACTAGATTAGAAATTTCTCCAAACTATATGGATATCCTGACATTATCTGATTCAAATTCGGGACTTATTTAACACAAGTGTGATTGGATAAAAGTTTTTATCTTTTAATATTGGCCAGTGGATTTGGGAAGATTTTAATTTTTTTCGCGTTTCGCATCTTTCGCATTATTGGCCTAGGTTAAACACAGGAGGTGCCAAATATCACTGATGCTCTTGGGTACATATAACCAGACCTGGGTAAATGTCCAGCTCGTCGTCCCCATGTCCGCAAATGCCTTTCTGAAAAAATGCATTTTTCCTGCATTCTTCTCCTCTCCTCTCTATACCATAATTTTTCTCGGCAATTGACTGATAGGTTGACAGTTTGGCCCAAAGAATAAAGGGAGCAAACATGAAAAATTTATTTACGGGTAAATAAAAATTTTAAGTATAAAAATCTGTGATAAAGTTCTCAACTATATTTCAAGTAGATAGGTGTACCTATTTTATTGAGAAAATGGTTTAAAAATTTTTATGGCTTCAGAAAATGTTTATGAAAATGTTTAAACAATAAATTTCAGAAAATTTTTAATTTATAATTCTAGCGTTCATTTAGAACCAAATTTAAAATTCGGAATTAAAGAATTTTATTTAAAATCAGATCAGAATTTAAAAAATTAAATTATGATTCTTAATTGTTTTATGATTTATTTGTTTTTATTTCCAATGACTTTATCACAGATTTTTATACTTTAAAATTTTTTATCTACCCGGAAAAAACTGTCAACCTATCAGAGAAAAATTATGGTATAGAGAGGAGAGGAGAAGAATGCAGGAAAAATGCATTTTTTCAGAAAGGCATTTGCGGACATGGGGACGACGAGCTGGACATTTACCCCAGACCTGTGCATGGATTCGGAAATATCCGGATATAGTATATCATAAGTTACATGGATATAAACGGATACTGATATTGACCGATTGCATATATTCGGCCGATTAGATAATTTTTGGCCACCCTGTATTTAACTAAATAAACCATTTTTTAATTTCTAGCCAAATCCATTTTCACATAGTTTCATTACTATTATCAAAGAATACAGAAATAAATGAAAATAAAGGAATTATTAATATTCCCTCCAAAAATTTTAAAAATTTTGAAGAATTTGTTAAAAATAATGGGGAAATAAAAGAATTATTTTTCGAAAGATTTTATTCAATTATTTCTGAAAATAACGAAGAAAATTATAATGAATTAAGTAATATTGAGGATACTTCCAAATTTATACAAATTTTTATTGGAAATATCAAAGGTTTTGTGAAAATGTTTGATCAACAATTACTTGGTATTAAATTTAATTCAAAAATTCGAAATAATTTTTCTTAAAATTCCTGTCAATTATTAAATTAAATTATTCGCTTGAACAACTTTTAAGTGCATAATTAGGCATAATTTGGCAAAAAGCCAGTATCAACATCAGTCTTTTTTAGGCCCTGATTTCCTTTGATCAATTCAACCTCAATTCCACCTTCCCATACATTGTTAACTTTACTGTGGGTAAAGTGTTATTTTTGTATATTTTTGTATTCACTAACCCTGTCCAGAAATAATAGGAGCTCTTGCTTAAATGAGTAAAAGTTTGAAGGGGTTCGGGACAATTGGACAAGAAAATGTGTTAATTCTTAAATTTAGATGAGAATTTAAACAAAGAAATTGAATTATCCATACAATCAGAAGAATTAAAGAATAAATACAAAAATGAAAAATGGGGTTTTCGAGAAGAATTTTTTAAAATTAGTCAATTAATTAATTTAAATAAAAGAAAGGAATCAAATTTAGAAATTAAGTTAAAAGAATATTTGGATAATATTTACAAAATTAGTCAAAAAGAAATAAAAGAAAGAGAAATAACAGAATCTTGGATTGAAATACAAATTGAAGAATGGCTTAAAAATATTTGTAAAAAATCAGGAAATAAATATGGAGGTATAGAAAAGTATTTTTATGTTTTACCGAAAGTTTTTTAAAGGTTTTTATTGCCAATTTTTTTGAATATACCCGTTCACAATACATGCATAGATTAATAGGGTTGAGAAATAAAAGTCGGGTCAGGTTTAGAATTTTCTTTGGATCTGGTTTCGGGTTTTAGTTTAGATAATATTGGTCGATTTTCGATTCGAATTCCGTTTAACCCATTCCATTTTTGCACAATAATTTACAATAATTTAAAACTTAAGTTTTTAGGTTATTCAAAAATAATTGCTGGATCTAACCTTTATGGTATTCATACATCTTCATCAGATTTGGATATAGTTTTTCTTATCCCAAAAAATTGTTTAATTCCTAAATCAATTAAATGCCAAAAATGTAAAAAGGAAATAAATTCAATAAATTCTAGAATGTGTAAAGAACATGATTTAATTTTTGGAAACATTCACGATTCGTTATATAAAATGTTATACAAAGCATTTATTAATGACAATGAAAAGAAATTTTCAAAGGTAAAAGAGTGACAATTTAGTTTTTATCTGTTAAAGGATTTTTGATTAACTACATAGTGCTTGTGAAGTTTGGTTTGATAGTATTATAGCTAGTACTAGCAATAATACAAAGAGAGTTTAGCAAAAGTTTATCCACAGCCAGGATTCGAACCTGCGACAATGCTAACAGTAAACGCTCGGCCTAGCTCACACAAATGCAAGTTCTCCGCCACTGAGCTACCGGGGCGACAACTAATGTTTTTTCTTTTATCCTATGTATGTGAATCATCATTACAATACTAGCAAACCAATATATGAATAAATAAAAGTGATGGGATTTATCCATAGAGCTCTTATTATTCCTAAAACTTTACATAACCCAATAATTTCAAAATTGTAGCTAAATCCAATTGCAAATACAACAGTACCTCTTTTTGATATTAACTTTAATGGAATTGATATGGATATAATGATTGCCCCGATTGCAAGAGATAAAGTTTCTGATACTTGGAATTTTAATTTAAATAATGATGAAAATTTAATTATTAAAAATTCAAAATTAATTGATAAATTAATTTACGAAATGTTAATTGATGTAAATAAATTATTTACAAAAAGTATTGTTATGTTAACAGGTGAAAAATAAATTTTTATAAAAAATTTAATTTATTAATTATTAGGTTATCGAGCAGCTTTTAGGCAAATGTTTGTTTTGTTGGATAAATCCAAAAGAGAAATTTTCAAAAATTTGCTGAAAGCTATTAAGCATTGGGCAAAGCGTATGTTTTATTATATGCTGTCAAAATCATCTCCCCGATCCGGATTCTGTTCAAGAACCGGACCGGCCCAGCTGGATTTTTCTGGATAGACTGGTCTGGAAATAATCAAGAGCTTGTGAAAAAACTCGGATGATGTCCTGGTCATCGGAAAAATCCAACTGGATCTGGACAATTCGGACACTACTTTTCTGTCTGTTCCAAGATTATTAACTATTATGATTTTGGCATTGTTTGGCAGTAAATCAAAAACAATTTTTATTAATTAAAAAAAATTTTAAAGAGAAACAAATATATTCAAACATGTTTGGCTATTTGAGTGGAACCATTTTATCAATAATGGCAACAAAAATATGTTTATTATATCCTTCTGGATCCCTCTCGTTTTTATTACACAAATTCTTTATTATTTTCTCGAATTGGTTAGGGAACTTTAAATTTTAAAGTTAAATTAATTTTTAAGGGATTGGCCCAAACCTTTATTATTAGAACCTTTGAGCACAAAAGAAGATTTAGAAAGAGTGGGAAGAATAAAATTACAACTAAATTCATGGCAAATTAATGATCTTGAAAGAGAGGGCAATTTAATGCCTGTTATTTCAGCAAAATATCCAGAATTAAATTCGGCTAAAAATATTAATGAAAATGGAAAGAAGATTATAATTGATGAGATGAATAAATGTAAATAAATATTAATAAGAACTTATTAAAATAACATTAAAAATAATAAATTAACCCAATTTAAAACTTGCTAAATAACCATGAAATAACAACCCTTCCCTAAATAGCAAAAGCCTCATCATTTCCAAGCTTGATAGGCTGATCTCCATATATTCGCTTTTTAAAGAATTTTTAATATTCAAAGAAAATTAAGGAAAAATAAAAAGGATCCCTTAATACACTAGAAAATTTCTTAAAATATTTTTTGAATTAATTTATAGCTCTTCAACAATTTAAATATTTAAAAAATAAAAATTTTAACAAAATGGATAGTTTTTGGAAAGAAAATATTTTTGCTGAATTAAATTACAAAAAATATTTTAATTATTTTTTAATAATTACTTGTTCTTTAAATTCTGAAGAGGAAAATGGAGATTCTCTTTTTGGATTTATAAAATCAAAAATTAAGAAAGCAATGAAAATTTGGTCAAAAATTGAAGAATTTGAAGTTCATTTGGAAAATAAAGTTGTAAAAACAAATTTAAAAGAAAATCTTTTGGAGTATAGAATTTTGAGTGGTTATGAAGAAAAGGGACGATGTAGAATTGATGGGTAAGTTTATCCGGAAAATTAAGACTCCGCTATGATTTGAGTCTTAAGACTCCGTCTCGAACGATTTTTCACAATTATCCCAGACATGACCCCTCCCAGAAATAATTTGAAAACCCTGCATTAATAGAAAGGCGAAGAGATTAGAGATCCCTGGAAATAAGATTCCAGATCGAATCTATCCAAATTCTAAAAACGCCATGATTAGTGAACGGTTTCCTGGAAATCCATTACTTGACAGATTTTTTAAAGAGATATAAATTTTCGAGGCCAGGATAAGGCTTTACTAGGACTGGAAATTTCCCGAGAAAATATTTTAAATTTATTTTTAGTGAACATCCAAAGCAATGTTCCTTATGGTTGATTGGAATTAATTTTAGTGACAAAATAAATAATTGGGAAGTTGCTAAAAGACTTTTAAATTGTGTTTATGTCCAATTTCAATGGTATTCGAAAAATGAAGTAAAAATACATACAATACCGATTGAAGCAAAAAATCTACAGAAAAAGTAATTTTTTATTTGAAAACCCTGCATTAATAGAAAGGCGAAGAGATTAGAGGTACAAGAGATCATAGGTACAAGACACATTTATCGGTTGAAAAAATCATATGTCAAATCTGGAGATTTGATTTTTATTTAATTTTTAAACCTATCTAATTGCCCGCCACCTTTTTTATATGACAGTCTAGAAAAATGTTAATTTAAGTTTTTTGCCCATCATTGTGAACCCCGCTCAAAAGAGATTTTTAACCGTTTTCTTTTCTCTTGTCCTTTTCAATCCCCTTTACACAATATGTGTTTGGCCAACTCTTATCTAACTAAAACTGAAATTCCTTTTATAATATTATGTGCAGAATTGCACAATCATTTGTTTTAATGATCCCCGTTAAACTAGTAAAACCCTTTGTGAGCAATATTTGTGTAGTGTATTTTGATTTCCTTTGATTTTTCCAAATAAACACTCCTCCTTTTGTCCGACTATAAAACGCATTTTGTGCGCAGCTTTATTCAGTCTTTGGACTTCAGTTTTTAAAAATTACAGTTTTTTTTTCCTCCCCCCAGAACCCTCTCCCCGTAAAAGATTTGAACTGTTATTGAACTACTTTTTCCCCGTTTATGTTTATTACTTTCCCCTTTTGATCCCTGCATAGTCTTTAAATTGTTTGGGCCCATTTTGAAAAGAGAATATTTATTTGTTAAATTGTTAATTTTGATTGGTGAAAATAAAAGTTGTTAAAGAATATAGTTAATTTTTTGTAAAAGTTTAATTAAAGATATTTTTAAATCTCCCTTCCCTATTAAAATCTTCTTAAGATTTTACACATATTTTATAATGGGTTCAGTTGCATAGAGGTTATCGCTTAAGCAGCTCCCCTACCAAGAGACCTCTCTAACGACATGCATACACTTCTATACTACTTTATTTCTTAACTCCGCTTCGGCGAGAGTTATTTGATTTCCCCTACCCAATACATACAGAATCTGGGTGTATCCTATAGTAATAGTTCAGCGAGTAATTTATTTGGGAAATTATTGGGAACAGGTTAAAATGTATTAATTAAATAATTTATTATAGAATTAATTCAATATTTGAAGCAACAAATGAAATAATTAAGAAACCTCGTTTTGTTTTGCCAGAAAATAAAGATAAAAAAATTAATTTGAATAATTCGAACTTAAATTCAATTCCAGAGAGTTTAAATGTTGAAGAAGAAAAGGATTTTGTTCATTTTAAATTTCAACCATTTGAGGTTTATAAAACGATTTTCAAAATTATGGGTTCCTTCGCTTTAGGGGAATTGAAATTTATATATTTTATACTCGAAACAGAAAGCTATGTCGAATAAGGAATGGGGTCGTCTCATCAAAAAATATTTTTTGGAAAATTTTGTAATTATTGTAAGTCCGGGAATTAGTAGGCGAAGCAAGTACTATCAAGTTGGATATTTGGCAGGATAACCCTATTAACTGACATTTAACAATTTTACTTCAACACATTAAATGTCCTTTCACCGTACACGATAAATTTGAAGGTCATATTGAGAAAATGGATAGGGAGGGGCTATGAGAATCGCGATATTATCTCAAAATCTATCTCGATAACCGAGATTTCTTTCGAGATCTCGCCTCGGTCTTCCTCTATAATTATGACTCGTTTTGATCTTGACGTGCTAAAGCAAATAACACTTTACTAGCCTCATTAGATAACTTTGGACCAAGTTTTGTCAATCGAATAATTTTGGGACAAAAAACGATGAAGCCCATCTTTGTAAATAAAAATTAATTAAAAAATATTTTTTAAAACAGACAAAAGATGATGAAAAATTTACAAATTTAGAAGAAATTTCCATTACGGGAAAAAATATAGACAAAAGCGAATCTAAATTAAAAAAACAAAATAAAGGAATAGTAATATCTCCTTAATTAAAAAATTATCCATAAAATGAGCCTCTAAAATTCATCCATTTAAAGCATTTATTTTATTTAAAATATTTTTTTTATTAATTTTAAATTTATTTTATATTTCATTTAAAATGTAAATTATGTACATATTTATGTATAAATTTTATAAAAAAATTTTTTTAATTTACTGATTAATTTACCGTAGATGATCCAATAGAAGCCCTGGGCGTCTATATTTCAAATGGTATCATTGAATAGGCTTTTATTGGGGCATGGGCTATTTTTGGAAAAGCATGTGCGTTTATTCTTCAATAGGTATCACTGAGTGGGCTTTTTTTGGAGCACGGGCTTCTATTGGAGCATGGGCTTCTATTGGAGCATGGGCTTCTATTGGAACATTTACGGTATCTATTACTTTTTATTAAATTAATTAAATATGATTTAATCATGCGCCTATAAAATATCTATTTTTATTAAATTCTATTTTAAAAAATAAAATTTTTAAAATTAAATTTTATTTTTTTATTCCTAATTTATTTTATTAATTTAAGAAATGTCAAATTTAATTTAAGATTAATTTTAGTTTTATAGCTTAAAAGTAAATTATTATTTGAAAATTAAATTACTCTAAATAAAAAATTTTTTTCTTTGATTAAATTCTTATTAATATTTATTTAGTCTTTTACAGACACCCACACAAAATAACAGGTATTTATGTACCTTGGATGGATTTTCTTCCGCTTCCGTCTTCCGTTTTTTAATATCCAAAATTATCCGTCCCTGATATATACCTTGGATGGGACCTGCTGAATTTTAAAAGAGAAAGACAGCAGGCTGAAGCAACTCGAACAATATAAAACGCGACAGACGGACCTCGGAAATAGAACGACAGCTTATTCCTGGTACACCCTTCGACTTTTTCACAAAATTTTCCAAAGGTCTGATTTATCCTGAGTCTGATTTATCCAACCTGAGTTGGATAAATCATGGAAAAAATGGAAAAAATTTTAGCAAAAAATATAATTGAATTCTATAAAGAAAATAAGTTTTTTAATGATAATCAATTTGGATTTATCAACAATAGGTCTACCACTATACAATTAATTAGTAGTCTAGAAGATTGGTATGATGCTCTTTTCCAAAATAAAAATATTGACTGTGTTTATATTGACTTTTGCAAGGCCTTTGACTCAGTTAATCATGAGTTGTTATTAAGTAAGCTATATAATAGTGGCATTAGAGGAAAATTATATCGCTGGATTACAGAATTTTTAAGGAATAGAACATTTAAGGTTAAGATCAACGATAAATATTCTAAGGCATATTATATTGAAAATGGTGTACCACAAGGATCAATACTGGGCCTTCTATTGTTTTTAGTATATATTAACGATCTTCCGTTAAATTTACCAGATGGGGTTAAAATCAAACTGTTCGCAGACGATGTCAAAATCTATAATGTTTTTAAAACCAAAAATGAAAGATTAAAATTAGTAAACGCCTTAAAAAGCGTTGAAATCGATATTATAAACTTAAAATCGATATTATAAATCGATATTATAAACTTAAAATATCGACTGATAAGACTTTCATATTACACTTAGGTAAAAACAACCCAAAAGAACAATATAAAATTTTTAATAACACAATAAACGAGGTTGAATCTATTCGTGACCTTGGGATTATTATTGACAATAAATTAAGATTTAAGGAACATATAACTAAAATAATTAAAACTGTATACTTTAAAATGAAAACATTATTTAAAATTATAAAATCAAGGAAAACTAAAACTTGGATAACTATATACAAAAGTTATATAAGACCCCTATTGGAATACGCCCCAGAAGCATGGAATCCCTTATACAAATCGGAAATTAACTCCTTAGAAAGATGTCAAAAACATTTTACTAAGATAGTCTTTAATAAATGTAATTTGCCCAAATTAACGTATAGGGATAGATTAGAGTATTTACAATTACAAACACTTGAAAACAGACGTAAAATTTATGACTTGATACTAATGTATAAAATTATTAATGGTTATACCCACTTAGGACTTGAAACCCTATTTTCAAATCCCATTAGGAAATCAATAAGGACCAAAAATAGAATTATTTCAAAAAAACAAAATAACAAAAGCTCCCGCTCATTTATAAATAGGTCCACCAAAATGTGGAACATTTTAGATAACAAAACATTAATAAGCAATTCACCGCTTAATTTTAAAAACAAACTTAAATCGATATTAGTAGTTTAAAAAACATCTAATTTAAAAAAAATTTTTTTGGCCACACCCACAACAAATTACTCAGAAATGGCAAACACACTATACCTTCCATTTTAACTATCCATTTCAAATAAAAATATATTTTTTCCCATTCCCAATTATACCTTATATAATTATTAAATTAATCTAATTACTGAAAATAATTAATTAATTTTATCTCTATATAAATATAATTCGGGCAAAAAATATATATATCCAATGCATACACGTATAAACAAATTTTATTTTTAATTTTATTTTTTAAACATACCATATATTTTTTTGGCAAATATTAAATTGACAAATTACCCAATATATTTTGAAAAAATTATTATCTATTCCTATTTTTAATTTCTTCCCGCCCATCTTTTTCTCATACGGATTAACTTATTTTCCTACTCCTCAATCATTCCAATTATTTTTTCCAAAATCATTTGGAAAATAATTTGTCAATTTAAATTTTTTCATAATAATTTAAGCATAAATTTTCTTTTTTCTTTTTCAGACATTTATAAAAAAAAACATTTTTTTTCTAAAATTGACTTAATTTAGCTTTGTTTTTTTCCAGTTAATGACCAAAAGATCTTCGGATCATTTGACTCCTCCTCAGAACAAAAATCCACCTCAAAATCTAAATAAACAAGCAATGTCTTAATTATAATAAAAAAAAAACTTTTTCATATCGAGACAATTTCTATTTAACTTACTGTATTGACTTCATTTTAACTCTTTATTTGTGACAACATATAAGTGTTCACCCCTTGTTGTCTTTTTTTTAATTGAATAAATAAATAAATTTTATTTTTTTATTCCTAATTTATTTTATTAATTTAAGAAATGTCAAATTTAATTTAAAATTAATTTTAGTTTTATAGCTTAAAAGTAAATTATTATTTGAAAATTAAATTACTCTAAATAAAAAATTTTTTTCTTTGATTAAATTCTTATTAATATTTATTTAGTCTTTTACAGACACCCACACAAAATAAACAGGTATTTATGTACCTTGGATGGATTTTCTTCCGCTTCCGTCTTCCGTTTTTTAATATCCAAAATTATCCGTCCCTGATATATACCTTGGATGGGACCTGCTGAATTTTAAAAGAGAAAGACAGCAGGCTGAAGCAACTCGAACAATATAAAACGCGACAGACGGACCTCGGAAATAGAACGACAGCTTATTCCTGGTACACCCTTCGACTTTTTCACAAAATTTTCCAAAGGTCTGATTTATCCTGAGTCTGATTTATCCAACCTGAGTCTGATTTATCCCACAATTTTAAACACATTTTGAGTTTCTTCTGCTAAAGATCTGACTATAATGTGCTTTGTTTCTAATTATTTTTACTTGTTTACAAAACTTATTTAGCGCTAAAGATAAAAATATATTTAAATAAATTGGTAGTTTGCGTGTGAAAAAATAAAATGGGATTAAAACCCAGTAGTTTGTTTAATATTATTTTATTTATCCTATATATAATTTGTGTATTTCTGTCCGTTTGTCTGTTCGGTTTTTCGGCGCAAGAAATGGTTGGGCGTAGTAAACAAAAAAGGTTAGAAAGAGAAAAAGGGGCGGAGCAAGACAAAAAAGGGAACACCAAAAAAACAAACAAAATAAACAAAAAAGGACAAAAATGTAAATTAAATAGACAGTTAAGAGAGAGAAAAGAGAATAGAAAAAGGATAAAAAAATGTTTACTTATTTGAAAGAAAAGGTCAAATATGCCCAAATTAGATAGAGAATTAGAATTTACATTTTTTTATAGGAAAAAAGTAATAGATACATACTTTTGATTTATACTTTGTGTTTTTACAAGTTTTTCATTTCAGATAAACAAACTTATTATAAAAAAATACATTTGTTGTTTTTCCCTTTATTCTAAAAACTTTATTTTTCATCTCTTTCAGACTGATAATTTTTACCCTAACATTTATTACTTTTTACGGGCACATTCCGAACTGGTTGCTGCTCTTAAACAAAAATTAGATCCAGCAAAAAGTGAGATAAGAGTTTAGACTTTTTTAGTATGCAGAAGACAGTTTCCTACAATAGGCTAGCATAATTTTACTGCGCTTGAATATGAGTTTTGCCAATGGGTAGATAAGCCCCGACAATGTGTAGAAAAAAGATCAGCCACTGGGTAAATAAGAGTGTCAATGGAAGATAAGAGTTTAGATTTTGCGATGGCAAAAGTGGTGTCAATGGTTAGATATGAGTTCAGACAATTAGTAGATAATAGTTGTGGCAGTGGGTAGATAAGAGTACAGGCAATGGGCCTATGCAGTATGAAATTGGCCAACTCTGCCAATGGGTAGATTTGAGGCCAAACCAGTGCGGTGATATGAGTTTCGGCAATGGGTAGATTAATGTTCAGGCAAAGGGTAGATGAGAGTTTTGCCAACAGGTAGATAAGATCCAGCCTATGACTAGATACAAGTTCGGGCACTAGGCAGATAAGAGTACAGGCAGTTGTGGTTAAGAGTTTTGACACTGGGTTGCGCAGGGAGTAGAAAAGACCAGGACAATGTAGATAAAAGATCAGACACTGGGTATATAATAGTTCAAACACTGGGTAGATAAGAGTTCAGACAATGGGTAGATAAGAGTTTTGCCAATGCGTAGATCCAGCAAAAAGTGAGATAAGAGTTTAGACTTTTTTAGTATGCAGAAGACAGTTCCTACAATAGGCTAGCATAATTTTACTGCTCTTGAATATGAGTTTTGCCAATGGGTAGATAAGCCCCGACAATGTGTAGAAAAAAGATCAGCCACTGGGTAAATAAGAGTGTCAATGGAAGATAAGAGTTTAGATTTTGCGATGGCAAAAGTGGTGTCAATGGTTAGATATGAGTTCAGACAATTAGTAGATAATAGTTGTGGCAGTGGGTAGATAAGAGTACAGGCAATGGGCCTATGCAGTATGAAATTGGCCAACTCTGCCAATGGGTAGTTTTGAGGCCAAACCAGTGCGGTGATATGAGTTTCGGCAATGGGTAGATTAATGTTCAGGCAAAGGGTAGATGAGAGTTTTGCCAACAGGTAGATAAGATCTAGCCTATGACTAGATACAAGTTCGGGCACTAGGCAGATAAGAGTACAGGCAGTTGTGGTTAAGAGTTTTGACACTGGGTTGCGCAGGGAGTAGAAAAGACCAGGACAATGTAGATAAAAGATCAGACACTGGGTATATAATAGTTCAAACACTGGGTAGATAAGAGTTCAGACAATGGGTAGATAAGAGTTTTGCCAATGCGTATGTAAAAGCACAGAAACTGGGTAAATAAGAGTTCAAACACTGGGTGGATAAGAGTTTTGGCAACGGGTAGATAAAACCCAGGCAATGTGTTGTTAAAATTTCAGATACCGTGTAGGTAAGTGTTCTGGTCATGCGTAGATAAGAGTCCAGACACTGTTAGATAAGAGTTAGACACTGTTAGACTCTGGTTAGATAAGAGTTCAAACACTGGGTAGATAAGAGTTCAGACAATGGGTAGGTAAGTGTTTTGCCAATGGGTAGATAATATCCAGACAATGTGTCGTTTAAATTTCAGATACTGAGTAGATACGTGTTCTGGTCATGAGTAGGTAAGATTCCAGACACTGTATAGCCAAGATCTAGACAATGTGTAGGTAAAAGCTCAGACTCTGGGTAGATAAGAGATCAGATGATGGCCACATAAGAGTTTCGTCAATGGGTAGATATGAGTTTTGTCTTTAGGAAGATAAGATTCAGACAATGTGTAGATAAAAGTTCAGCCACTGGGTAGTTAATTAGCGGAAATGGGTAGATAAGACTTCAGACAATGGGTAGCTAAGAGTTTTACCAATGTGTTTTTAATCGTTTAGGCAATGTTAAGATAAAAGCACAAACACTTGGTAGATATGAGTTCAAACACTGGGCAAATAAGAGTTCAAGCACCGGGTAGATAAGAGTTAAGACAAATGGGAAGATAAGATTCTTGTCATGGGTAGATAAGAACTAGACAATGTGTGGATAAAATTTCAGACAATGCGTAGATAAAAATTCAGTCACTGGGTAGATAAGAGCCAAGACAATGGGTAGCTAAGATCTAGACAATATGCAGATAAAAGCGCAGACACTGGGCAGATAAAAGTTCAAACACTGGTTTAGACAATGGGTAGCTAAGAGTTTCGTCAACGGGTAGATAAATTGCAGACAATGTATCGTTAAAATTTCAGATACTGAGTAGATAAGTGTTCAAACAAATGGGTAGATTAGAGTTCGGGGACACGGTAGATAAGATTTTTGTCAATGTGTTGATAATGATTCTAGCATTTAGTAGATGTTGTTGAACAAAGTTTTATAGTTTTAGGCTAGCGAAGAGACTCGCCCGAAGGGCGAGTCTCTTCGCTAGTTTTATATAATTTTTTTGTTTTTGACATAAATTTGCACCTCTTACTAATATTTAAAATAAAATGAAATGTGTGTATTGCTTAAGCAAATTACCTTCAATGGCTAATCTAATTTTAAATACGTTTATAAAATCAAGGTCTGTCCAGTATTTGGAAGATATTACAGTTAGATCACCTATGAATTTGCTTGGGCGCTATTCCTTTATTTATAAATGTTAGATTTTTTGATCATGGCATTTTTAACTTTTTCCCTAAAAATTTGCTTAAAATTTTTTTCCTAAAATATTTTTTGTTGCCATTTAAATATCGTTTATGTTTATAAAAAAATTCAAGAAAATCATAAGCTAAATTTTGCTATTTTTAGATTTATTGTTTTATTCCCAGAATGTTTTTGCATGTTAATAAAGAAACTTTATTATAAAAAATTATTTTTTATAATATTATAAGATATTATCTTTGTTTGATTTAAAAACAAAATACTACAATATTTATTTAATATTTAAAAATATTTTCTTTGTTCAAATTTAATATTTCCTTTATTTTATTTATTAATTTAATAATTAAATTAAAATATTTTTTTAAATATTTTTTAAATATTTAATTAAATAATTATTTTAATATTTTTATTAATTAATTTTTAACTATTTTTAAGGCTAAAAATATTAAAAATTATAATTATACTTAAAATATATTAAGAATGTTTTCTGTATATATTGCACGTGTTTTATTGGTTTTTTCGACATTTCTGCTTGGATTACAGATCCTCACACTTCCGGTTATTTTTATTTTAAAATTAGAGGTCTTTGGAAATTACTAACTTTTCATTGACTGATAATTTCAAGAAATGTTTTACTTCAACTTCCTCCAAAAAAGAGATCAGATAAAATGAAGTAGATAAGTTAGCTTAATATTGAAGCAATAGGAAATTGCTCAGAATAAAATTGATGGAATCGACGATATTTTTGAAATAACACAAGAACTAGCATCTTTGTTACTGAAATATACCTATATAATTTACGGACAATAGAGAAACGACTACCTTTAATTAAATTTAATTTTCTGAGGGATGGTTCAGAATATTCAAATAAAATTTTGCCTAGAAGTTATGAATACATAAATAATTAATATAAAAAGGAAATGAAGGAAAATATCATGTTAAAGATAAGATATGATAAAAAATACAAGTCGTATAATTTACGGCGCACTTTATTAAGGGCAATCTTAAATGGAGGTATTCCCACCCCCCGACCCTTCTTCACTCACTACCCACACTCCCTCCCCAGGTTTATCCGTAGATAACTAAAAGTACTGATAACAATTTTTATAATTTTTAGTTATTTATAATTCACAAAGAATATAGAAGTATGATTTGCTATAGACAAATGGTTTCAATTGGAATGTTTGAAAGTTGTATTTTACTACTGGATGTTCTTTTTAGTTTTGCTACATGTTTCGATATTAATTATTTTCTTTTATTTGAAAGGGTAAATTTTATAATAACGATTATTTATTAAATTTCAACCGGGCCTCATTATGAAATACCTCCTATAGTAAATACCCTCTATTTAAGAAACATTTTTAATTTGGCTGGTTTTTGGGTAGTAGTGCTGGGTATTGGAGCTTTTGTGGCGATGGCTTCTACAATTTAAGCCACCTCATTATGTGTCAATATTTTCAGCTTTAAGGGTGTCTCCTATATTAAAATCTGATTCTAATTTAGTAAATATTTAAACAGATTTGTGGAAGCATATATGCAGCATCTTTCATGTTATTAATCTTTCAGCAAGCCTGTCTGGCGGCTAATCGTTTGATTGTAGTAATTAAAACGTATCGGCTATCTAGTGTTGAATATAGTGAATCCAAAACAGAAAAATTTTTATTTAATGTAAGAATATTTTAATTGAGGGACATTTCTAAATTCCCGTGAATTATTAAGAGTAGAAATTTGACTGGAAGTCTCGTAAAAGAATCGAAATTTCGATAACCGAGATCTTTGATCGAAATTCGACCGAGTCCTATCTCTAGGCAAGAGTACCACGGCAATACCTCCTGAACCACAATCCTCCGTTTACTTATATAAGGGAATAGATACGCTCAAAACCGCCATTTAAAATCAAAGAATTATATTTCAAAATATTTTCTGAATAACACTTTTAAAGTCACTTATTGTTGCCTCATGGATGTTAGCCCTTCTCTATGTTTGTGCTGCTTCAAATGGCAATTCTGGATTCGTATATGACCGCTCAACTTTAGCATTTAATGAATATGAGGATATTGAAGAACGTAAATTAATGAAAAGATTTGACGTGCGAGGAGTTACCGTTTTGTTACCTATGCCAATAACAACATTGGCAATTTATGGGGTTGTTGCTGGATTGCTAATAAAAATGGTTTAGTTTTTAGCTTGTCTCTAATGACACTTATTAGGGTTATTGTTAAATTAGTTGAGAATCTATTAAGCTACGAAGGTTAAGATTGAATTCCATATCAGCATGATAATCAGCTGATAATTGAAAATTCTAGAATGAATGGATGAACGAAGTGATTCGTTGTCCTTTGTCTTAGCAGAAAGAGAGATCAATTTAGCTGCTAGACAGATGTTAAGGAGAAATTATAGGGTAGTAAAAGCAGAGCTACCTCTCTCTTACTATTATAGCAGCATGAATTCCTATGATTTCGGTGAAGAAAATCTTGAATTACGACAAAGTTGGATCATTTACGAAGATTGGAAGTTAATTTCCCTATCGAGGGATCTATGACAAACCCCGAATATTTTACTCGTTTTAATATGCTTAGATAACACAGGTTTTTAGCTCATTATAAGAAAAAAGACTAATCCCAGCCCTACAATATAATATTTAATACTAATTTTTAGAGATCTGAAAACAACAAGAATTCTGTTCTCCGTACAAGTTTATTAAAACCTGAGGAATACAGACTATTAGTACAGTCTATCTTTATGTTCTTTATATTGAATGTCACACTGTTAACATGGTTTTTAAAATCTTGGATTGAACAAACATCTGATTATAAAATATTCAAAGTAAATATAGCATTTTAATTAAGAAATTAGAATTTGGATAATGGCTGATAATGAGGAATCTAAATTTTACATCCACCCTTGGGACAGAGAAAATTTTACTTTTATGTATGAGTTCTGTGGCCAGCCAACTTTTAAACACTGAGATATATCTAAAATACACACCGTATATACTCTATTAATTACCCATGGTAATTATATTTTTACTTTTTTCTGGATGGGGTAACTAATAGAGGCGGGGTAATTATTTGAAGGAGGGTAATTAACAGAGTATGTATATACTGTAGTTGGTGTACGAAAGATAAGGTCAGGTTTTATAAAAATTGTCTGGCGTCCGGGTTGAATTTTTGAACTACTGAACGTTCGGAGAGTGCAACCTTAATGGAGACTCGCATCATCTAAGAATTTCTGGCTTTATTAACAATTTTATCCATTCTACATGTAAATTAAAATATTAATTTTAAAAATTTAGCCTCTCTGGATGTTAACTTTTACCTGTATTTGTGGTCTAAATCCAGTAATTTATTTATGTATGAGCAGGTAATTAAAAGTCCTAAATTTATAAATAAATATTCTTTAGCAAATTAAGAAAACAATTATTAGCTTTTATTCGATGGAATAAATTTTAAAAATATTTTTTAATTAACAAGAAAATTATGAGATTATTCGAATAATATTCAATTCAAATATCAGATGCTGTGATAAAATTTAAAATTTTGTAAATTTATAGCAATTTTAAAGTTTTAATGTTCTCTGCAATTTTTTATTTTTTAATTAGAGTTGGTCCGCGACCCGTAAAAAAAATTTTTTTTTAATTTTTTATAAATTTCCCCTAAAACTTTTTTGGGGGAACGGGGTTTGCTGACCAACCTTAATTTTAATCTCTACCCAGATACAAATTTTTTATGTCCCAGAAAAATTTTTATTCATTATTTCTTATTTTACTTTACACGTTATTTTACTATATATAGTTATTTTGTATACCTCGTTTATGTATAAATTTTTATTTACTAGCTATTTATTTTACTCTAAAAATGGGTAACTTTCATGCTTATTTTGTAATATAAGATTAGAAAAAAAATTAAAAGTCAGAATTTCGACCAGAATTCCTACAGCCCTCGGTTATAGTTCAGTTTGTATACCGCATCCTTTTCCTTCCTAAAAGTATTAAAAAAGGTCAGTCAGACTTGGTTATAGAACCCGTCGATCTGTGTCGAATGACACCAAAATCAACCCCCTGTCTTAACTTTAGGCCGAGATACAGACCCTCGAAAATTGAAAAATAAAAGGGTGGACCAAGCTCATTTTTTGGGCTAAAAATTCGATTAAACAAATAATAGCTCATTCGAAAGAGATTGTCGAGATGATTCGAATGACATCAAAATCACCCCACCCTCAGTTATACACAAGAAAAATTTCTATATAAATTTTGAATTTAGTCCCAAAAAACTTTTTATATTTTATTTTCTCTCTTCTTTCAAATTCCCCCCTTAAAGCCTATGTAAAACACCCCCACTACTTCAGCTTTTTCTTTCCTTTTTCAATTTCTAACCATTTACGTCATTAAAAAGCTTTTCTTATTTCTTAAAACAAAAATGCTCTAAAGCTTTTTAATTTTTTTTAAAATGTAAAGAATTAATTTATTTAAAAAATATTTCTTTTAAAAATTCTAAACTTTTTTTCCTTTAAATTTAAGTCTTTTTTTGTTAATTTTAAAAATTAAGGAAGTTAATTTTCTATTTATTTTCCCTTAAAAAATTCTAAAAAAATTTTTTTCCTTTTGTTTCAAATTTCCAATTAATATCAAATAAATACCTCTCTCGTCATTTTTTTTATTTGAAAAAAACATTTTTTTTAAAATAATAATAAATAATAACCACGTAATATTTAAGAACACTTTTTATTTTTTTATTTTCTCTCATTTTCTTCTCCTTCCTATGGGTACACTTTACCGCAACCAACTTGGCGCGGGTCTTATAACTAACTTTAGGGAAGTCGGAACCTAGTCAATTTTGGTATGGTTCGACGCGTCTCATCGAGCTGAGTCTGTTGGTACCTAAATAGATTTTCTATGACATTTTTAAATTAAGTTATGACCTTGCGCCAAACCTGGCTCGCGGTAAAAATGCCTGCCCCATATTTTCTAAAGCTTCTAAAAAATAAGTATTGCCTCAACCCTCTTTTATCCACTGCTTGAATAAATAAATAAAATGGCAATGACATATGTAAAAGCATAAAAGTAGAGACTAAATAAACTAGAAAGAACATTTATTCTTCTTTTTTAAAAATGTCAAAGAGTTGTTTAATGTCAACAGAATATTTTATTCTTATGAATTAATGAATAAATAATGAAAATGTCCAAAAGTAGAAAAATTTATTTTTCTGCTTGACGACATTTGCAGACAAAAAATTGCGTGCAGGTCTAATATGTATGTAGGACTAGATTAAAATCTTATTTACACTAATTGAACACCCTCAATTTTGGATGCTTTCTAAGGTGTGGTTGGCCATGAGGGCGGAAGCTATTTAAGGAGTATCTTCTATTTAAGCTGCCCTCGTTATGAAATCTAAAAAATTTCAGACCCAGGGGGGGGGGAGTCTGAACCAAGGGGTTCTGTTTCCGATTCCGACAGTTCTTAGTTTCGGCAACTTCTCCATTTCCGGCTGACCTCCGTCTTCTAATTTAAATCAACTTTATACTTACGCCTCCAAATCTTTATTCATTTTCTATAGGCAAATGTGTGTCCGCTAAAAATACCTCCGCTTTTCCTGTAAATGACACATTTATATTATTTATCACCTTCTCTCTCCGACATTTTTCAGCGACAAAAAAATTTTTTTTTCGTCAAAAATTTTTCATTTTCATCCTTAAAGAAAAATTTTGACGTCATCAGATTCTTTATTTCCTTTCCTCTTCCAATTCAAAAAAATCTATTGTTTGTTTGGATTGTCTCCCACACCTGCTACTTACTTTTAAATACCATTCTTTCCAATAATAAATAAATATATATTTATCGACCTCATCACATATTTTAAGCTTTTCCTCAAAGCTTTTTTAACTCAATTTTGTCCTCTTTTCAATTCGGTTACTTCCGTATAAACTAATTTTTTTAAGGATTTTCAGAAATATTTTTTTTGTTTTTTAAAACAATAATTTATTTAAACGAATTGTCCAAGCATAAAAAATTATTTCCATACTTTTTTCTATTTTTAGGGTTTTAAAATAATAATAGGGGCTAACCAGGTGATTTAACAATTACTGTATTTCGACTTTGATTTTAGATACCTATTTAAAATATAAAATTTTGAGGAAATGTAGGTAGTAATGATTAGAGCAAGGACGGAGAGGATGGGGATATTTTTTGATAAATATTGAAACCAAATAACGAAAATATCGAAAAAAAATATCGTATCGAGCCGGCTACCAAAGTAGGAGTACGAATTTTAGTACGAGCGTATAGGCTCTGTAAAGATTCACAAATTTTTGAAATTTTCGGTTTTACATAAAGGGTTTATTTCTAACAAAAAAATTCTTTTGTTCAAACACGTGGGTTAAAACTCTGAGAATCGTATTAATTATTAGTTGATTTAACTTAAATTTTAAAAATTCTCAGAATTGTTGAAAATTTTTTTTCGTTTTTTTCAAAAAAATAGAGAAAAAAAATTTTCTAAAAAATTATTTTGAAACAAATCGAGACCTCCTAATTGAAAAAAATCTGAGAAAATTTCGAAGATTTTGGTGATTTTTGTATGATCAGGGGCGGGCGCAAAACGCAACGCAAGGCCAAAATTTAACGCAAATAACGCCACTGTTTAGGATGAGGTCATAAACCCTGTAAATTTCTCCTTTGTCTTTTAAATGTTTTTTAACTGAAATATTTTAAATAAAATTTGAAAAAAAATTTTTTAATTGTTCTAGTTTTACGTTTTAATTTTATAAAAATAAATACACAAAACTTAAAAACAGAAATATTTTAACAAAACACAATTTCTGCCAAGTAATTTATTAGAATATTATTTGCTATTTTAGTTATTTTATTGTCTAAAAATAGAAAAAAAATTTTATTTCAACTCACATTTTTGATTAAAATATTTAATTTTTAAAATTATTTTAATTTTCCTATGCTTTCTTAAATTTTCAATTCTTTGAAAAAAAATTTTTCCCGCTTAATAATGTAAAAGTAGGAGAAATCCAGCTGGATATCTGCTACTTCTTGGAATTTATTGTTAGGTACTACTGAGTAGGATTGTCGGTTCTTGGAAAATCTTTGGATATCCGAAACCGAACCGAAGCAACAACCTTAAAAATCCTCAGTTTCAATATCCGAAAGAGATTTTTCTAGACCGAGAAACATGCTTGGTCGCTCACTCGGAATAGGCCTGCACGTTGTGAGTGAAAGCACCTAACTATAATTCTCAAGAAGTCGATGAGCCTCCACGTTGCTAAACCGGCTGAGTATCTGAACGTTGTAAGCGGAAGGGCCTGACAATAATTCACAGGAAGTCGATGATGCCTCCCCCGTTACTAAACTTTTACCTCCCTTTCGCTATAATTACTAATTATTATTTTTTAATTTTCTAATTTTTATTTATTTTAACAGTTAAAAAATTTCCTCTTGAAAATTTCTAAAATTTATCAAATACCTATTTTAACAAATCTTTCCAAAAAAATTTTTTGAGAGAAAATAATTCTTTCCCCTCTTCTCTAATTTAAATTTTCATTTTCATTTATTTCTTGTTTAATTAAAAAAATCTAATTGGCTTGAGCAAAAACAAGAAAAATAATAATTAATATAGACAACCGCATTAAAAATAAAACACGCACAATGGATGGGGGTAACTACGTCAAAACTCAGCGAGATGAGAGGAAAGCATTTTTTGCTGTCACCTTTAGGCAAAGCAAATAATATTTGAAGAGGAGAGAATTTACGTCGGAGGTCGAACGTTTTTGTTTGAAGCATTTTAAAAAGGGAAAGAAGAGGATAGAGGATGTTCGGGGGAGGAGTAGGGGGGGGGGATGTGGGGATAAGGAGGATGTTGGGAGGGGAAGGAGGGCTGTTAGGAGGGAAGAGGATGTTTGGGGTGATAGGATGTTGGATAGGAAAGGGAGGATGTTGGTGAGAAGGAGGATGCTGGTGAGAAGGATGCTGTTTGGAAGAGAAGGGAGGTTTGGGGAGTGAAAGAAGATGTTGGGAAGGAGGGGAGAGGAGGTTGTTTGGGGGAAAATAATGGAAAAGGGGGTAGGGAGGGGGGGGGGGAAGGGACACAAAAACGGAGGAGTGTGTAAGGAATGAAGATGGGGGCCGTTCGCCCATCTTTATACTATTTTATTTTATAGTTTATTATTTATTTTCTCATCATTTATTATTTTATTTTTTTATTGTCACTATTACAGCTGTTTATAAAAAATATTTTTCCTTTAAAAAATTTTTTAAATTTAAAAATATTTTTTAAATTTAAAATTTAGCTTTTTAAAATTCAAAGAAACAAAGAGAAAACTCCTCAACTCCTCCCCCTTTGCGTGTGTTTAATGTCTATAAATTTTTAAATAAATTTTTACAATTTCTTTTTTTTCTACCTTTTCCTTTATTAAAAAATATATTTTTTAAATGAGAACATTTTAATCCTTACGGAGGATTTATTTTTATGTTAGAATTATTTTTCTATTTATTTTTAAATTTTTTTTTAATTTTCAAAGAGGAAAAGCATTGATTACTTTTTAATTTTTATTTAATCGACGCTAATGATTTTTTCTTAAAAAAAATTTTTTTTCTTTGTTAAATTGATTTTAAAATTCCTTTATTTAATTTTTATTAAAAATTTTATTTGACAAATTAATGCATTAAATTTTAATTTTTTTAAATTTATTTTAAAAAATTATTTTTTATATTTCTTAGAGGGCTGTCTGTAAAGGAAAAATAATTTAATTTAAAAAACCCCGCAATTAATTTTAAAAACCCGCACTTGTAAACAGCACTTTCCTCTATTCAAAACAAAATTTTAAAAAATTCCACATGTTTTGTATTTTTTTGCCTAGGTTAAGTACAATAAAACGAGGATTTTCTTGCTAAATTCCTTAAAGGAACGGAAATTTTTTTGAACAACATTTTTGGGAATCTTACAGTACTAATTATCAATAAGCCCTTCAAAAGTTTGCTGATCAGGGGAATTCTGTTGGAACACCGGGGAAAATATCCTTCAAAATAATACTAAACTACAACCACTCTCCGGACATGCAATTCTGATATGCTAAGCTAAAAATTCCGTATATCTGGACTCTCTTCGGATCCCTATCCCTCGCATAAAGATATGTTTTCAACTCAAAATTTACTTCAATTTTATGCCATTTTTCTCCGAATTTTCTTTAATTTAATTATTCCCTCACCTTTTTCTTTGTTTAGTAACCTTAATTTTCGTTATTTTTAAAAAAATTTTTAACCTAAAAATTTTTATTTTTAAAAATTAGAATGGTACAAAGTCAACAACAAAAACAAAAATCCCTTGTTGGGGAACAGCCCAACAATAACACCAACAATAGCGAAACAGCGCCTTTAGGCGAAGATAAATATCAACAATCCAAAACACAAATAAAGCAACCCCTAACTTGTATTAATGAAAATATCCCTCAAAAGGAAATGACTACAACACAGAGACCCGAAACAATAAAAGTAATTATATATATATACATATTTTTTAATAAATAAATTTGGTTTTTGTTAGGAGAGATTTTTGAATAAAAAATTTATTTGAAAAAAAATTTTTCGTAAAAAATTTTTTGTATTTAATATAAAAAAAATTTTTTTTTCAAAAATTTTTTGAAAATTTTTTTAAAAATATTTTTTTAATAGTTTTCAAAATTTATTTAATTTAGGATCTCAATTTAGGATATTAGGACCTCAATTTCACATAGTCTCTGATCTTTAAAAACCTCTAATACCATTTAGATACGCCTCTATTTAGGATACGTTTTTAAAATTTGCTTAGCCATTGGATTGAGGGGCCTCTTAACGATACCAAGGCTTAGACATTTCGATTTCCGTTATCAAAAGATCCGACTTTACACTCCATTTAAGACACAAATTCAATACTAAGATTTTTTCAGCCCCAAAAACGTTCTAAAAACGAGAGAGAATACATTTTAGAAAATAAATAAATTTTTGTTTGTTTAATTTTTAAATTTTAAAAAATAAACTACAAAATACCTATTTATTTAAATTTTTGCTTTATTTTTATTTTTTAATTTTTTTAAATTCTCATCTGATTGCTATTTTTATTTTGTATTGCGTAGTTAGTAGGGCAAAAATAGAAAATAAAAAAATTTAAATTTTTCATTTTAAAATTTTTCAAATTTATTTTTTTTTATTTTAATGCAAAATTATAATATTTTCTTTGTTTTCTTTTAATTTTTAAATATTTAAAAAAATGAAAATTTTGTCAAATTTTTTGATTAAGGTAGTTAGACTTTATTTAATTAGAACATTCGTCTTAAATATAGGTAGATAAATGAGCATCTTGTTTCAAAATCAAAACAATTTCAGGTCGTCTAGTTCATCCTAGGGATCGTGCTTGGGGTTGTCAGTCTCACCAAATTCTTTGATTAACAGAAAACGAACCGACACATCGAACCAAAAATTGTCGGTTTTTTGGTACGATTCTGTTTGAAGCCGGCAACCCTAATCGTGCTAACATAAAAAATATATTACCAGTTTCGGAACTTACGAGCCCTAAATATCCTAACATATGCTCATACAAATCATGTCTAACTACCGTATTTTCTTGATTAATTCCCCTGGGGAATTATTTTTAACCCTTCCCTGGCATGGGGAATTAATCGTGTAGGGGAATTATTCGAGTTTTGGCATTTGAACGTGCATTCGGGGGTGGGAATATTTGGGGGTGGGGAATTATTGTTTCAACTCAACTCTAGCATGTGAAATTAATCGAGAGGGGTAATTATTCGAGGAGGGGAATTAATCGAGAAAATACGGTATATCAAAAATTCTCTAAAAATTAAAAATAAATTCACAAGTTTTTCAACAATCTAAATTCTAAAAAATTGAAAAACATATTTTTAAATTAATTTTCAGGTTGGTTTTTATGAGGTTGGCCGAACTATCGGAAAAGGCAATTATGCAGTTGTTAAATTAGCAAAACACAGAATAACAAAAACAGAGGTAAAAAATAAATTAATTTTTAAAAATAATAGCCAATAACATTTAAAAAAATAAATTAAATAATCTTAAAAGAAAAATTACTACCGGAACTACCCAATAATTAATTTTTAATTTTTATTTATTCCAAAAAAAAAATACTTTTAAATTCCAATTATTTTTAAACTTAAAAAAATTATATTTTTTTTAATTAAAAATATTTATTAATGATCGGTTTGACGTAAAAAAATATTTTTTTATTATTATTGTCGTCAGTCCTCATTATTTTATTTTAATGATATAGAGGTAGACCTCCCCATGTTTATTGACGAAAAAAAATAAATAAAATTTTATTATTTATAAAAATATTAATTAAAAATTAATTAAAATATTTAATTAATTAGACAATAAAAAAGGTTAATCAAAAATCTGAATGATAAAATTTAAATAAAAATTAGATTTGGGGTTGGTTTCAAAAATTTCCTTAAATTACCCCCCTCAGATCGAGACGAGATCTCGATCAAAAATCTCGGTTATAGAGATCAAAGATTTTTTGAGATATCTATCTAGATTTTCGTACGACTCTCTTAGTCCTGTCTCCACTTAATCCAATGTTGCTGGTTCTTGAAATTTTTTTTGGCGTATCTGGAACCTCATACCCGAGGTAAAATACCGTAATATCCTTGGTTCTTCTGTTCGATTCTGAACCTAAAATTCTATCTTAAACAATCAATTTATTTAATTGTTTACAAAAATAATAGTGCAAAATATTATAAATATTCTGGATAGTTAATATTATTTCTTGGAAAAACGAAAATATTTCTTAGCGTTGCTGACTTTTTAAGTAATAAATAAAAACAATATTTTCTGTAAATAAAAATTAAAAAAATAAAAATTAAAAACTGTAAAAAAATTTTTATTAAAATTTTCTTTTCAGGTAGCAATAAAAATTGTTGATAAACGCCGTCTTGATGCAAATAATTTAGCCAAAATATATCGAGAAATTGAGGTGCTTAAAAGGTTGAGACATCCACATATTGTTAGGCTTTATCAAGTGAATATTTAAATAATTTCCTCCTATTTTTCTTAATTTTAAACAAATTTAAGACTGCTAATCCTAGCATATCCTTCTATCAAATACGCCCAATATTAAATAATCCTCAATTTAAGATAGGGGTCTTAAATTCTTTGGCCAATATTCACTAGAAATCGGCCTGGGTATAGACCAAGGCATGGGTCTAGACCAAGGCCCAGGTTTTTCCTGTACCCAGAGTCCAGGCATATTTTGACCTTCATGGGTTTTTCCTGGGCCTGGGTTTTTCCTGGACTACAGGATCCGGCCCAAGTCAATAAATCGAACAAGAAACAGGCCTAGGCTTTTCAAAAATACCCATCTCTTATATCCACTGAATTGCGGCGGGAAGTTCATAAGCTCTACTTCCTATTTTTAAATTAAAAAAAATTCTTCATTCCAAGGCTTATTTAAAAAATTAAGTTCCGGTTGTATTTTGCTTAAAAAATTTTTTTTAAATTAATTTAAAAAATATCTAAAGGTAATGGAAACAAATAATATGCTTTATTTGGTAACTGAATATGCCCCTAATGGAGAAATATTTGGTAAAATTAAATTTTGGATTTAACTATTCTAAAAAATTTATAAAGATTTAATATCAAAACAGCACAGATTAACTGAAGAAAATGCTAGAGAAAAATTTTGGCAGGCAAATAAAATTTATTTAAAAATTATTTTAAAAATTTATTTTATAGATAATATCGGCTGTTGATTATTTACATAATATTAATATTGTTCATAGAGACCTTAAGGTGATTTTTTGTTTAATAATTTAAAAATTTCAAGAGAATTTTTTCCCTATAATCTTCTAAATTATTCATTAGTAAACCGATATTTATGGAAAAATCAAAAGCCTGGTAATTTTTGAAAAACGGTCTCAGGGTCTAGCTAGAGATGGAACAAACGCAAAACCAAATATTAAATCAAATACCTAGTTTGATATTTAAAAATATTTGAAAAATCTTGATTATTTTCAAAACTCATCAAACAAATATTTGATCAAATAAAATCAAATATTTATTTGGTCCGATCTCTGGTTCGTAGCCTGTCCTTTCTTCAGTGATTAACGTGCATTTACTATTTGATAAGATATTTGATACGCCTTTTGCAGTAAAATTATTTGTGTCTGCAAATTTGAATTTATCCGCAAATTTTGTAACAAAAAGATATTTGTCAGAAAGGCAAAATCCACTAACTATTTGTTCACTAATTTGAATCCACAAAAAATTTCCAAACCGGAAATTTTTTGTAGAAAATATATTTGGAGAGTTCAAGACGTCATAAAAAATATAAAAAATTAATTTTATTTTTATTGACGTTAATTGGCGATGATCGTTCTTTCTCTCTCTCTCTCTCTATGTTAGAAGGGAAAGGAACAATCATATTTACTTATGCTGATCATCATTCACTTTTTCTTCCAAACATTTATTGAGTCCGTTCATTATAACTGATTTTTATTAATAGACCAAAAAAAAGATTTGTGTTTGACGTCAATAAAAATAAAAAATTAATGGAAAATTTAAAAAAAAAAGAAAATATTTTTGAGGGAGATATTTTTAAATTTAAATTTGAAAAAATATGGAAAGAATATTTTTAAAAATTAATAAACTAGGGAAAAATCGAGATTTTTTAGGATAAAAAAATTTATTTTTTAAGGCAGAGAATTTACTGCTTGATTCGACTTTCCAAATTAAATTGGCGGACTTTGGCTTTTCAAATTTCTTCTCTCGGAATGATACTTTGGATACCTTTTGTGGAAGTCCGCCCTATGCCGCCCCTGAAGTTTTTGAAGGGAAAAGATATGCGGGGCCAGAAATTGATATTTGGGTATTTGAATATTTAAATAATCAAGAAAGGAAAAATATTTCAGAGTCTCGGTGTTATTCTTTATGTAATGGTTTGTGGCGCATTGCCTTTTGAAGGTGCCAATTTACAATTGTTGAAAGAAAGAGGTGTGTTAAATTTAAAAAAATTTTTTTAGCCTAATAGAATATACTTGAAGGATTGTCTTAAAGCAAATCCTATATTCTAAGCTAAGCGAAAGACTTCTTTTTAAGAGCCTTTAAATTTGCATTTTCGAGTCGATCGAAGTTTGAAGCAATTTTTTGAGATTCTTTTTAGCTTCATTCGAGCTACTTTTCGAACTTGTTTCGAACCGAGTAACTCTCTAGCTTCTTTCTGACCGGGAAGAACCATTTTGGTAGCCTTTCTCTTAATCCAACAAAGCCTTAAATTTAATTGATATTAGAGACCGAAAACAGTGGGAACCTTTCATTGTTCACCGAAAACTACCTAACTACTCAAAAAATTTTTTTAATCAAAATAATATTCTAAAAAATATTTTTTAGTTCTAAGCGGTCGAATCAGAATTCCTTATTTTATGAGCTCTGATTGTGAAAATCTTATTCGTCGAATGTTAATAGTAGATGCTCGAAAAAGACCAACAATTGAACAAATTAAACAGCATCGTTGGATGCATTCTAACGATTTTAATTTAAAATATCAAATACTTTTTGATTTGGCAAAATCCTCAACTGAAGGAATTTCTAAAAATTTAAATGATTTACACCCACAAATTCTTCGTTTAATGAATAATATTGGAATTGAGACTGTTAAGATTAAAAATGTTTGTAACTTTTTTCAGTGATAATTATACGGGAAAACAAGGCTCGGATTGAGAAAGATTTGGTTTCTGAATTTTTCCTCAGTTTCTGAGTTTTCCAGTCCTGATTTGAAGATCCAGTCCGAGCCCTGCTTGATAACACATTAATTATATAATGGACTTGAGTTACCTGATAAATAGTCCATTATCAATTGTCCACGCTATCCACATTATATGGAGAGGATCCATAAGAGGAAAGTCTCTCTGTATCTGGGCCTACCTACTATACTTATCATATATATTAGATAGTTGATTTTAATTTTACAAATTATTTTTTTTCAGTCCCTTCTAGCTGATGCCTATGACAATCTTCAAGCTATTTACTTGCTTCTATTGGAAAGACTTCAACAACGCGGATCACCCTCCCTTTCCCCAAACCAATCGGGTAATCAAATAAATAATCAAACACAACAACCACCAAATAATCAAGAAGCTACAAAAATTCCAGACGAGACAAACCAACAAATAAAATCTGTTAATACTCCATCTGTTACTACTACTGTAGTACCAAATATAAATCCTCATAATGCTACAGCACCAACACTTATTCTAGGTAAATATAAATGTTGAACGATACATATTCTACGGATAGCTTAATACATATGTATGTATTTCTAGAACAGAATGGATTGTGTCCGCAAAGATTTTCTTCTCCACAAAAAATATTTTGTCCGCAAATATATTATTTTTTAGACAAACAAAATTCCATCGCCGATTCTTTCCACTTCCAACAAAATGTTACTCGAGGAGCTAAAGTCAGACGTCAATCTGATGGTGTTACTATTGTTGGAGGTGGACCTATGATTTGTCAATGTTGTTGTTGTCTTGCTTCTTTTAAACAAAATTCTAAAAAGTTTAAAAAAATTAAATTATTAACCCTCATATTATTTTTCTAGTTTACTTCAAAATGGACTAATTCCTTTAGAAATAAAAACTGGGTTTCCTCTAATAACTCAACAATCTATTCCCCAAAGTTCTACCAATCCAGAACTTCAAGGAGTACTTGAAGCTCAACAACAACAATTTAGACAGCAACAGCTTGATCAACGCCAAGTTGTGGTAACTTTTTTTTCATTCAAATTGACCTTAAGAAATGCCCACAAAAAATTTCCACAAAAATTATCCGCAAAAATTTGTCCGCAAATTCTGTCCCAAAATTTGTCCGCAAAATTTGTCCGCAAAATTAAAGTTTCTGCAAAAATCTAAATAAGAATTTCTCTAAAATTCCCCAACTTTTTTAGCCTCCCTCAACATCAGATTATGAATCAGAAAATTGTTGTTCAAGTTCTTCTGCAGCTGGTTCTTCCCTATCTAGACAGTCTACTATAGGAACAATTAATTCTTTTGATGAAGTTTTAAATTTGAATAAAATTTAGGAAAAAATTATTTTTTAAAAGGGTATTATTGACGAAACTAACAATTCTGGACTTTTAATGTTTGCTAATGCAGCAATTCATGGAAATTTACAAACAACTGGATATGGATTATTACAACATATAAACCATTGTCATGAACCTTTGCCTGCTTTTGACAGTCAATTAAGCCAGGTAAAAATTAAAAAGGAATGAAAATGAGTGATTTATAAGTACAGTCAAATCTCGTTTCCCTCTTGGAGGCGAAAAATCTTAGCTTATAATGAATGTTCTTTAAATTGAGGGGATTGTTATCACCTGTGTCCACTAATGATGGTAAGGGGACCTAAAGATTTTTGGTAAAATTAAGTCAAGATATGCACAGATATGCAAATATGCGGACAAATTTGGACGCAAAAAAGATGCAGTAAATCCGCAAAAGTTTGCGAACACTGGGAATTGTTTCACCTTTGCCCACTAATGTGAGTAAGAGTACATAAGGATTTTCTGTTAAAATTATGTCAAGATATGCAAATTTGCGCAGAATTTGTCCGCAAAAAATATGCAGAAATCCGCAAAAGTTTGCGGATACTGACATAAAATTTCTTCTTGATGTTATATCCAAATTTATATTTAAAAATATTACTAAAAATTTCAAATTAAAATTTTTTAGAGAATTCTTATTTTAGGATCCACTCTTCTCTTCCCAATCTTCAAACAATAGTGCAAATGCATTTCGTATGGGTAGTTTCAGTAGTAATGGAAAAACCCCAATAGAAGGTGAATATTGCTTTAAAAGTTTTGAAGACAAAAATGAAGGGGATCTAGATACTAACAAAAATATTTTGCTAAGAAAGAGGGGAAGTAAACGAAGGAGGGATGAAGGGTATATTTAGTTGATTAGAATTGGTACTAGTATTGATGTAAAATTCAAAAATTAATTTTAATGTTTGTTCTTTTCAGTGTTTCTGTCCTTTCAAATTTTTTTTAATTTTTTACTTAATTTGTTGGACTTTTTAAAAATTATCTTTTAGATACTCATTTGTATGCTTGTTTTTAATTTTAATATTGTTTGTATTTATGTTTATGTAACACTAATATTTTTAAAATTTTTCTTTTTGTTTCACTTATAAAAAAACATTATTTTATTTGTGCTGTTTTTATTGTTTCTGTGAATTGCTGCACAATTTTTAGAAAATGCACGGATGTTTTTGACGTCGATTGAACGCAAAAACTTTTAAATAAATGTACATATACGGTGAAAATGTTTCATGGAGACTTTTAAATTTAAAATTTTAATGGAATAAACGATTAATTTCGTTCTAAAATTTTGGAATCTTTAGCTTTGTGTACTCTCTACCAGGGATGTGCCGAAACAGATTTTAAAAAGCGAAAGGCGAAATTGCGAAAGGCGAAAGTAAATTTAAAAGGCGAAAGACGGAAGGCGGAATTGCGAAAGTAAATTTAAAAAGCGAAAGACGGAAGGCGAAAGGCGAAAGTCTAAAAAAGACGGAATTTTGGCGAAAGGCGAAAGACGGAAGGCGAAATGGCACACCCCTGCTCTCTACCATGGGGAAATTTTTTTGTAATCAACCCCTTGATAACTCAACAAATTGAATTATTAAATTAAAGAATCCTTTTTAAAAAAATCTTCTCTTAGTATCCTCTCCATCCGTTGCAAGATGTTGCTGTTCTAATTCAAGTACAGGCGTTGCCGGTGGGGGCACTGGCGGTAATTTAATGAAGCATGTACAATTACACCCTCATTGTGGTGGAACTTCTGGAAGATTTCAACATCGTCATATTGGCTTAAAGTAAATATTTTATACTAAAATTCGGACAGCAAAATTGCGTATGTCCGCAAAACATTTTTGTCCTTGAAAACTTGCGGACAATCCGCAAAAATTTTGCGGACACTGACACTTTTTGGGCGGATGGATATAATGTACCAATTAAAATCCTCTAATTCAAGTCATCAACATTATCATCAAAATCAACGTCATCAACATTTATTGAAACCTTATTTTTATCCGCAACAGCAACAACAAACAAATTCAGCACGTCCAGCAGCTGAAAATGAAAATAATCAAAATGGAGTAAATAATCCTGCATTTCATCAATTATTTCTTTTTGGGGGAGAAAATTTAAGAATTAGGTAGAAAAGATTTTTTAAATATTTTCTGAATTTTATTTTAGTGATAATTCTATTGGAAATGCTCCTTTACCTTTTCCTACTGGAAATTTGGGGGAGAGAAATAGAGCAATGGAAGGATTACATCGGTAATCTGTTAATTAAAATGTTTTTAAAATTTAAATTTTCTAGTCCTCAAAATAACAATGGAATACCTCTACATAATCAATTTAGAGGAATGCGACTTTCTACGGGTTTGGCTAGGTAAAATTACTTAAATTTCGCTTCAAATTATAATGGCTTTTATGTCCGCACTTGTAGAAGGAATATGAACAGATAAGAATAATTCAGCTGATAGTTGTACAGTAAATTATGCTCCGGATTTAGCCATTTTCATGATTGAGAAATTTTTTCTTTCCTATGGTGTACGCAAAAATCCTGCGGAGATTGATATCTTATAAATCTCCAAAATTGTATCCTTCTTAAGTACAATCTCCCGCGATGTTATGGGCTGATTAGAGCTATTATGGGCTAATCAAAGCTAAAAAGGGAAAAGAGAAAGCATTAGTCAATGCCTCGGTATCTCAGTGATAGAGCTCTTATAAGGGATGAGCGAAGCGCCTAGCAATAACTGCAAGGAGGTCGCTTTCGAATACTGCCCGGTGGCTAAACTTGTTAAACTCTCTCTGTTGATTAAAAAATATTTACATTTTAAATTATTTTGTTAATTAAATAATTTTTCAGTCTTGCAAAAACATTACCAATAGCTATCGGAGTCAATACTTCACCTATTTTATCTTCCAATACATCCTCTACTTCAACAAGTACAAACAGCCAACAATCCTCCCCTTTATCTTCACAAACTCCTTCCCCAGCAGAAAATCGACAAAAATTTTCGAATGTTAGACAAGCACTTGGTTGTCTTCCAAAAAGAATTTCCTTACCAGAAAATTTACAATTTCAACCACAAATTTTACTTAATTTAAAACAGTCAATACACGTCGAAAAACAACTAACTAGGTATATTATTTAAGCTGATATTAGGCCTAAATTAGTCGCGAATTTTTAAATTTTTTTGACAATTTTTGCAGAATTTGCTTACAAATATTTTTATAAACTAACAAAATATAATTAAAATATCCAAAAAGTTAGTAAAGGAAAACCTAGACGATCATACATATTTACGGCCAACCTATGAATACCACTAAGAATTTTAAACTGTATTCTAGAGGGGAAAAGCTGTAGATCCAATTTTACTTCTCAGATCACCATAAAAAAGTCAGCAAAATTTTGTCCACAAGAAAACCTAAATTTTTATAAAAAGTAAAAAAATCTTTCAGTAACCCTTCCGATGTTGGCACATCTTCTCCTTCATCAGAATTAATTACAGTTTATGAAAAACCCGTTTTAAAAGCTTCTCGTTTACGACAGCAATATCAGCACCAACAACAACAAAAAAGGAAAGCTGCAAGAATGCAATTACTTAGACAACAAGTAGATAAATTTAGATTTAGGAAAGGGTTGAGGAAAAGTGTCGGGGTTAATATTAAGTTTCCAGTTACTAATTAGGGGGATACGGGCGGAAATGGCGGTTGAGTTATAAGAACTTTTTCGGAACTTATACACTGAACTTATACATACCCTTTTTATAAATTTTTATTTATAGAAGGGAAAACTATAAGAAAATACCTAAACCCTTTAAGGTCTCTAAAAAAGCTCGCATATAACCAAGAAAAAACTTTTTTTCTAATTTAATGTTCATCTCATTTACATTAATATTTTATTTTGATACCTCTCATTAAATCTTTTCAGAGCCATTTAGCTCAAAAACAGAATACTTCAACAATATCTTGCCAAAATATTGAGGGTATACAAAGTCCCGACTTTTCTTCATTTTCTCCAAATATTAAAGTAAAATAAATTATATTTAATTTTAATATTTTTAATTATGTATCTTCTAGATAGAAAACAGCAATTTAATTGAAGAAATAAATTCACCAGAAATCTTAAATTCTGATATTCCACCCCCTTTAATTGAAGAAATTATGGATACTAGTTGAAATTATTTGTGGAATTTTTAAAATATTTTTTAAATTTAATTTTCGATCTCTAATATACAAAAAGGATATGTTTTTTTACTTTCAATAATTTTTAGATTTTTATAATTAAGAAATTTTTATTGATAAAAATATTTTTGTAATTAATTTATTGTTTAATGGAATTTCTTGTCGAAGCATGGTGGTGATAAAAAGTTTATTGTTTATATAATGATGGATTAATAAATTATGGCCATTCAAATCATCTTGTATCCTCCAACGATATCCCCCTTAAACATTCATTATCCCCCGAGTTTCCCTATATCCTTATAATTTCATTATATCTGCCTAAATCAGATGATATCACCCACGATATCCTTCAAATCCCGGACAAGATTATAATGTTATTACAAACATAATCATCTCATAAAATTAGATTATAAAATTTTTTATCGCTTTAGGTATTTAGTGAGTTTAAACAATGATATTTGATATAGGTATAATGTCTTTTTTGTGAATACTGAAATACCTCGGTGCTACCGAGGTATTTTTCCTCAATACTCGTCGGTAATTGTAATCTTCGGAACTCCCGGTAATGAAAAAATCCATCCAAAGTAAAAGGCCGCCACTCTATTTCTCCAATTTGGCAACCAATAATTTAAATCTTTTACAACCTAAAAATCCGCGCCATATTAATTACCTTTGATGTTACATATTGACAAATTAGCAAATTTTATCGAATAAGTCATAACGTAAAGGGCATGCTTTCGAAAGTTAAAGGGCATTTTTTCGCACATAGTCCCCTTAAAGGGCAATCTTTCGAAAGTTAACACAGTCGCGACTGTGTTTATAGCCATTTATTTTTATACACTTATTCATTTTAATGATTTTAATTAATTAATAGCCAATTCACATGCCTTCTTTATTCAAATAATTACCCTCCATCAAATAATTACCCCCTCACTATTAATTAAATTCGGTTAATGTCCAGCTAGCAACACTCATTTCCGCAAAGGCATTTCTGCAAAAATCATTTTTCGCTGTATTCTACTTTATTCTTATATCCTTTTACGTAAATTTTAAATAATTGAGCTTTTATATAAAATATTTCCATGACATATGGTTGTTTTTATAAAGCATTCCGAAATTTATTAGATATCTTGAAATTAAAATTGAGTGATATCGTGATCTTTAAATAATATCAGGATAGGGATTCTGAAATAATGACACCGAAACCGGTTCCGTGACTTTTGCGCCGAGAACATTTGCGCCGAGCGACTTTTGCGCCGGGGGACTTATGCGCCGCGACTTATGCGCCGCGACTTTTGCGCCGCGACTTATGCGCCGAGCGACTTTTGCGCCGGGGGACTTATGCGCCGCGACTTTTGCGCCGGGCGACTTTTGCGCCGCGACTTTTGCGCCGGACGACTTTTGCGCCGCCACTATCATTAATAATTATGAAAAACCACAGCCGGACCTCACTATAGAAATGTAGGATAGTTGGAGATCTACGGATATCAAGATCCGGATCCGATATCCGACCTAAAATTTTCGGCTATCCGGCCTTTTTCAGATCCGGATATTTGGACCCGACAACCCTACACTATAGTGCACCTCTTCTGGATACGTGAATAGAGGTAGCAGACCAAATATCTCTGTTTCCGAAAAAGTTAAGTTCTTTGAAGATGACCCCTCTAGGGGGTCGGTTTATTTTTCAACCTTCCATCTAGGGGGTCGGTTTATTTTTCAACCTTCCATCTAGGGGGTCGGTTTATTAAAGGGGGCTATTGTACTTCACGAAATATTGTACTTCCTTAAATTCCTTCAGCTCCTGGATACCATTTTTTAAGGAGTAAACTATAATTAGGTCCGACTGTAGATATTATTTTTTAAAATTATTGCGGCGCAAATGTCGCGGCGCATAAGTCGCCCGGCGCAAAAGTCGCGGCGCAAAAGTCGCGGCGCAAATGTTCTCGGCGCAAAAGTCGTGATACCCCGAAACCGATCCCTTGCTCAGAAACGGGATTGATCTCAGGGCATCGCTATTTACTAAAAAATTTTTGACAGTGCTTTGAATTTGACATTGACATTGAAATTTTGACATTGACATTGAATCTCTTAATAGTTAAATAACATTTTATTTTAATTTCATAGTTAAAAACTTGAATCATACAAAATGTCAAAATCATTTTACTTTTTTCTCATATTAACATTTATTCAAATTTTGCCTTCAATTTCAAGTGGAGGGGGTGAATCTTCAACTAACCAATATGGCTATAAAAATCGTGATATATTTTCTAAATTGGTTAAAAAATATAGCTCGGAAACCTTTGAAGAATATACTAAGTATATGATTTGTCTTCTCAGAATTTATAGAACACCACAAGAATATTCTTCCATTCTTGACCAGGTCTATTTATTTTGAAATTTCTATAGCATATACATACATACAGGGTGTCAAGAAAGTATAAGACCACCTAAAATTTTCACTTTTTTCAACATACACAAAAGTCTCAAACCAGAAATTTTACACGTCTGTTTTTTACCGTAATTAATAGTCATTCAAAAATAAATCGTAAAAAATGTGAATCGAAATGCGGAATTTCGCTAATTTTGTTAAAACAAGTGTCAAGAAAGACATACTTTCTTGACCCACTGTATATTAGAGACCGGTGCTGGACGGGATCCCGCGCGGGATTTTGCGGGATTCCGTCCCGCAATCCCGCACTTTTTTCAATTTGCGGGATTTTGCGGGATTTTTGCGGGATTTATCCCGCGGGATCCCGTCCCACAAAGATTTTTAAAAAATCCCGCATGCGGGATCTCGCAAATGCGTTTTACCGGTCTCTACTGTATATTCGGTTTAAAATTAGCGTCATAAAGGGGATTCGAATAGGGATTTTTTCAATGAGAATATTTTTCATTCATAAAATTGATCACAATATAATTTGACGTTTTTAAAAAGAAAATCAAAGATTTGATCAAATTTGGCTGGAAATAATTTGATCGAAGCTTTGATTTTGGCAGTTGACCAGTTTCTACTATTTTAAAATCCAGTTATTTTTTTAATTTTAAATTATAAATAAATTATGAACTCAATTAAATTGTACATATTTCAGTGTCATATGATTATAAATAAGTCATTAAAAGATAATGGTGTAGCTGAAAATCAGATAGAAGAGATAAAGAATAAAATGATAAATGACAGATCAGCGATAAATGAAATCAAAGAATATAGTGAAAATTACATGGACAAAGTTAGAAATGAAATTAAGAATAATTGTTTGGTAAGTTAATCATAGCTATAAGGAAGGTTATTAATTATTGAGCATTCTACAAGATAGTCCGGAAAATTGAAAATTTATTAGTGATTTTTTATGAACATTTTCAATTTACCGAGAAAAATTATATATTTAAAAATATATAAGTAAATATGCGTCCAAATTTATGATGTCCAAACCTCTTGATCTTGAGTCCGTACTATTGGGGAATCAGAAAAATTACGTTTTACTAATCATAGTTGGTGAAATATATACATCACTGTTTTGACAAATACACCTAATCCTTGAGCTCTTTTCTTTTATCTTTTTAGAGGTATTGGTCTCATGATCAATTTTTGAATAGAGCCTTTTAGTAGAGATAAAGAATAAAATGTATTAATCAAAAAGAGATTTGATCAACGAAATATAATAATTATTAAATTATCCATTTAAATTTAAATCACATTTAAGAAGAAAATGAAACTGATCGTATTTCAAGCTGTAAAGAAGGATCAGAAAGCATGTGCAATCTGTCATGTAGATTTTAAAAAGGAAGACAATATTGAACTTACTAAATGTGGGCATTACTTCCATTGGGACTGCCTATTAGAAGGGCCGAAACAAAAGTCGTCTGAGTCAATGGAGTCGACTTCGATGAATGGATGTGGACATTTCCCCTTTTGGAGATATATATCAAAACGGTTTCAACGTAAATCAAGACCAAAGTCACAAAACGAACAACAAATTTCTCTAAACGAAAATCGCTCATGTCCTTTGTGTCATCTTCAAATGGAAATAAGTATACATGAAAAAGTTGCAAAATTAAACGAGAAATTAGAAAATAGTGGTGTTAATGGCTTTGAATTAGAAAATCTTCATAAACTAGTTTAGTAAATTCAACTAAAAAATTTTTTTATTAAGGAGTCTTTACATTAAATTCTTGTTACAGTTGGGTCTCTATACAAAAAATAATTTCAAATTGAAACCCAAAAGGAGTGGTCCTGGAAATTCAAATTTTGTGAGAAAATCTAGTCCGGTAGTTTAAGTTCTATAAAGAATTTCAAATTAAAATTGCAAGTTGCGGATTGCGGCTACGGAAAATTTTTTACAATTGCGCCCAGCCCTGCTAGCAATAACTGACAGTAGGTCGAAGGATATTATATTTTCCGGCATTGTTTTAGTAACTTATAGAAACCAAGATTCAGATAAGAATATTTTGAGCTTGTTCTTTTTCTATTTTTTAAACTTCTTTATAACCTAATAAATTAATTTCATTCAAGAAAAAAATGAAAGAGATCGTATTTAAAGCGGCAGTAAAGACCAATCAAAAAAATTGTTCGATCTGTCTTAAAAATTTTAAAAAGGAAGACAATATTGTGCGTACTAAATGTGAACATTACTTCCATTGGGAATGTATATCAAAATGGTTTAAATCATCCGATTCAGCAAACCACAAATCATGTCCGTTCCGTTGTCCTGGTAGATTGGAAATAGGTATGCCTGAGGAAGTTAAAAAGTTAAATGAGGAATTAAAAAAGAGTGTTTTTGGAGGGATTGACTTGGAAAATCTTCATAAACTATTCCAGTAGTTAAGATTTTTCTGATAGTGCCGATTTGGTGGAGAGAAGGATAAAATATTTTTTTAATCTGTACAAAAAGCCATTGACTTTATTGCTGATAAATTTTGCGGACTTTGTTGCTATAAATTAAAAAAAAAGCAAAATCAACAAAAATAAAAAAAAACAAAAAAATACAGACAAAAAATTTTATCTATCTATTTAAAATCTATTCTTTACTTTTTTTTTGTTAAACTTGTGAATATTTAATCTTTTGTATAAAATATTTTCCGGCCGAATATTCGTTTTTATTAAGCGTTTTCAGATAAGTCAGTGTTTTTAAAGCTTAATATAACCTTATAAATAAAAAATATTAAATGGTAAAGTCCAGAGAAAATCCTCACAAATTCTCCCTTTATTATAAATTTCAAAAGCAGTCTGTATATAGGTATATTAAGGGTTTCAAACATACTACTTACACATGGATGCTTTGTCTAAGAAGCATCCATGTGTAAGTAGACCCAAGACCAAGACCGAAAAAACCCAAGAAAAGTCTTGGAATCAAAACTCAAGACCAAGAGTCTTGGAAGGCTCTATTATTTCGTCTAATCATCTCCGGATTTAAAAATTTATTATTGTATTCTCAGCTTACAACAGAGTATCTAATTTAAATATATACTCCATTTATTAAATAAAAATTTTATGTATTTTTCTTTTTTTAATCATCAACAATCATCTTCCGTATTTAATCATTTATTTGCATAATCCATTAGAGCTACATTTATTATTACCACAACCACTGCATGGTTTTCCTTTTTCATAAATTGTCCTTCCAATAACATTTCCGCTAAAAAATTTCCGGAAAATTAATTTTTAAATTTTAAGAAAATTTTAACTAGGGATTATATTGACAAACAAGATAAGTTTTCCATTTTGATTCTGGACATCTAGCCAGAGCGCAGCCAATTTGTGTGGTTGTAGCCCACATCATTTGAGTTGCGTGTCCATTTCCCGGTAGGCTTCTGTCCATAATTAAATTTCCTTGAATCCCTATATTTTTTACTTCTGCCCACCAGGCATTACAGGCATAGATTAATGCATCGGCTAAAAATTTATTTGATTTTAGTAACATTTAGGTCGGATCTCGTTTTAAAATGCGGATCTCATTATATTTGATCTCATAAAATTTTGAAACTCCGATCCGAAACCCGGCTAATTTATTCTTTCCGTCTTGCATGGAAGGAGAGCTGCTTAAAAGATATACTCTCTATTTAAGGCTTGAATTCCTATATTTTTCACCTCTCATTATAAGACGCAATTTTCAATCCCAAAGGTGTATTTTACATGAGGTCCTGGTGAAGGCGATGCCTAAGCAATAGAGCCTTCCAAGACTCTTGGTCTTGAATCTTGACTCAAGACTCTTCTTGGATTTTTTCGGTCTTGGGGTCAAGTCTTGGTCTTGATTCTTGGAAAATTCTCGGTTTGGAAGGCTCTACTAAGCAATATATCCCTCATTATAAGATACAATTTTCAACCCCAAAGGCCAAACTTATAATGTGCTCCTCTAGTAAATTTATTTTTTACCAGTTTTTGTTTTTCTATTTGATGACATAAAAAGATTTTCGCCATACTTTCCATGAGAATGATTCATTGTACATTTTTCTGCCCATTCTGCTGCTGATGCTTCAACTTCTTTACTATAGCTCAATTGTTTAATATTAGCCCCTTGGGGCATATTTCCTGTGTGATTTTGTGTTTTTCCATTAGCAAGTTGAGAACGATAATTGTTATGACAATCTACAATAATTTTCTGGTCGGCATTTGACAGGGCATTAACTACTGAAATATTAGAATTTTTTATTTATAATTTATTCTGAGCAACAACGGGTACAATTCTAAATAGTGCTTGAAATAAATTTGATAGTAAAATTAGTTAATAGGTTAGTCAGGTCATAAAGAAAATTTAATATTAGAAGAGACATTCATTCTGGTAAGGATTCGGAAAAATCATGTCCTCGAATTTTTGTTCAGATGTCGAATCCTAATGTGAGTATTAGAGGATTTCTTACTATCAACTTTTCCCTTTTTTAATATTTCTTCCTCAACAGTCTCAAAAAATTTTTGGTTTAGCAGTTAGGTAGATAATTAGGGTTTCAGTATCCCTTCTTGAGCAAAGATGTTTCGATCTTTCGTTATGAATTTTCTTCAACCTGGGATAGAGTTTACGGAGTCTGGGAAATCTTCAGATATACGGATCCATTATCCTAACCAAATATAGTTCTGGATATTTGGACATTTTTTATCAAAAACTTACCAAATTACCTTTATATTTATTGCTCTTTTAAGATTCTCATTTTTAAATTAATTAATCCGTTAGATTAAATATTATTTTCAGTAAAATTATTCCTTACCTGTTGAAATAATTAATGTTGTGAATATTAACAAAAATAATTTTTTATTCATTTTATTATCTAAAAAATTTAATTTTATTATATTTAAATTTTAAAATAAAAATTCATAAAAATTTAAATCCTTTTAAAGTAAAAATTAAGTACTTTGGCAGCTGATTTATGCAAATATTAGGGTATAAAAAATAAAATTGTGTGGTCATTTTTAAAATTAAATTAAAAAATGTAAACGGAATTCCTTTTTTAGAAATTTTTTTTTATTTTGGCAGGAAGATTTAAAAATTTTTTTAATTTAATTAGCCATTTTAGAGCTAAATGAATGTGAACTTTTCACCTGACATAAAAATAAATAAAAAAAATATTTTGAAAATATTTTGACAAATTCTTAAAATAGAAAAGAATTTTTAAATAATTTTAAAGCAAATATTGAGAGGGGAATATAGAATTAGAATTTAGTAAAACCACCGGAAACATAAGGAAGTACACTTGCTAACCACTCAATCTGACTCTTTGGGGTTGACAGATCCTAGGAATCCCGTGATATTCGGATACGTATCCTAAATTTTCATTGAAGCAGTGAACATTGTACGTTGAGGCTAGAACCTCGGGAATAATTTTTGAAAAATAACAACAATGTGGCGGATATTCTAAACTCGTTCCTTATCAGCACTGCAAACAAAAATGTTGGGAATTTTGAATGAACAAAAAGTCAAAATTTCCTCATTCTCCTTTCTCCTTTTAAACATTTTAATCTTAAATGTTGCAAGATGAATCACCCTTAAAATAGAATGGCAGCCTATATTTGAAAGCAACTTTCTATATGGTGTACGGAATTTTCGTCTCTGGAAAATTCGTCTCCAAGACTTTTCGGAACTTTCGTCTCCAACATTTTCGGAATTTTCGTCTCCAGCGGAATATTCGTCTCCAAGGAAAAAAACGGAATATTCGTCTCCGCAATTTTCGTCTCCGCTAGGAATTTTCGTCTCCAGTCCCCGTTGACGGAACAACACCCCCGTTGACGGAACAACACCTCCGTTGACGGGGCAACTTCCCCCGTTGACGGAACAACATCCCCCGTTGACGGGGCAACTTCCCCCGTTGAAGAACCAACACCCCCGTTGACGGAACAACATCCACCGTTGACAAGCTGGAGACGAAAATTCCTAGCGGAGACGAAAATTGCGGAGACGAATATTCCGTTTTTTTCCTTGGAGACGAATATTCCGCTGGAGACGAAAATTCCGAAAATGTTGGAGACGAAAGTTCCGAAAAACCTTGGAGACGAATTTTCCAGAGACGAAAATTCCGGCACTCTTCTATATAATTTATATGATTTTGAAAAATATTTAAATTCAGAGTACTCAAAATTTAAAATTAAATATAATTTTAAATTTATAAATGTACCCAACTTATAACAAAAATAAATATTGAGAAATTTATTTATTTATATTCAATTTATTTTTAAATTTCAAATTTATTTCCTTTTTAAATTTTAAGAAAAAGCTATTATAAATATTTTTTTAGAATTTTATTTTTACACAAACAATGAAAACAATAACAAAAATAAATTTTTTGCCTTCTTTAATTTTATTTTTAATAAAAAAATTTTTAATAAAAAAAATTTAGAATGTAATTTTAATTTATCGAAAACACATGACAGGAAAACAATATTAAAAATATTTCAAAATTTTCAAAATTACTAATATAAAATTATTATGCAATACGTCCTTATCAAGGATAAGGACTGGTTAGCCAAATCCAGTATGTCCTAACCACAGACTTTTCGATCTGGGAAATGTTCCAAACCTGGGAAATGTTCGAAACCCGGCGAGCCCCCGTCGTGACTTTTTCTCAGCACTTCCTAACCCTAATTTTATGCACTCGACATTTTCTTATAAACCTTACTAAATAGAGTGTTTACTAAAATGTGAGCTTTGTATTTGTTAAAAAAATTTTTCTAAGCGTGAATGTGGATCACATATCCAATTGAGAGTCAAATCATGAGGGATTAATGTAAATTAGAGTGTGGGAATGTCGTAAAAATTACGTAGTGAAATAATTCAAATTTCAGTAATCTGACAGAAATTTTAAATTTGTTTTTTTTATTTTATTGAGTTCAAATTTCATCGTTTTCAAATTAGTGATACTAAAAATAGATAGCATTTAAACAAAACAGCAAAAACTTCTCTCGAAGGATTACTTTTTATAAATCTTTGTTTTTTTTGTATGTATTAACTTTTACAAGCATATTTTTAAAGAAAATTTGTTCTTGTACATCATTAACATCTTCCTCCATCTTCTGCCATTTTCCGGTACTTAATCCAACTAGCTTGAACGATTTGAGTAGAGTTGTTGGCAACCCGACCGAAATTCAGGTTTTCGGTTTAGTCTTTGTTCAAAACCGATAACACTAGATCTGGTTACTGCTTTAATCTGTCCTCAAAAATTATTTATATCAACACCGATTCGACCTCAAAAAATTTTTTAAACTCGTCTCGACATGCCTGTTTCAGTTATGAGTTATAAAAATATTGAATTTATTTTTTATTTTTAATTATTTTTAAAATCAAAGTCACGAAAACATTTTTTATTAAAAATACAAGTACTTATTTTCTATTAAAAATACACTTGGAACAATTCAATAAATAAGCATGTACTAGAATAATATGTAGTGTCTATCTATTAAAATAAAGACAAAACTTTAACTAAAAAAATATTTTTTTTTATTTATTTACTGGCACAGAATTACTAATTTACTTTTTTTCGCTAATAAAAGCATGGAAAACCTTATATTTTTTCTTTTTTTGCGCTTCAACCAACACAATATTCACTCATTCAATTATATTCATTTATACATAGACAATATATTTTTGAGGGAAAGTGTCATTTTTTCTAATTTTTCTTAGTAAAAAAAAACTTTTTTTTTCATGCCGTATGTTTTTCATACCAAAATTTATGTCAAAATTATTTTGTTACGAAATAAATATGTACAGCTATAAATTAAATATTATTTTTTAAAATTAAGTTTAATTTTATTTTTTATGTTCACTTTCCTAGTTAATTTCTTTGTTTCTATTAAATTTTATTATTAAAATTTATTTATTCGAGCTTGATTATTCTTGCTTGGTAGGGCTGTGCCAAAATTTTTACGAGGAGACGCCAAACGCCAAAAATCGGCCAAAAATGGACCCCAAACGCCATGACGTTATTTTATTTTATATGTACGCTCAGCCCTGGTGTAAGGTGGAATATTTCGTTGTTAGCATTTTTATTGGATATGCGGGGATTAAACACTTAAGAGAATAAAGAATTATCCTCAGATAGCACGGTATGTAGAGCACCTCAAAGGGTTGTTGGCAAGTCAATTCAATCAACCTACTATTTCTGGCAATTTGCATAGAGCTGATTGGCCTTTCGATCAGATTTAGTGTTGTTGGCTCTTCTAAAATTTTCGGATATACAAAACAGAACCACCACACAATTGTTCTTATGAGAATTAGGAGAATGAAATAAAGACGAGATTTTGTTATGACCTTCCAAAACTGATTAAAATTATCAATCTTGAATAAACCGTTAAAAAAGCAAATATTATTTTAATTTTTTTTAGTTTTTATGTTTATTTTAAAAATAATTTTTTAAATAAAAAATTATTTATTTGTTTAAAATATATCCATCAAGTTAAATAATCAAATTATGTGTTTATATCTCCTAAACAATATCTAAACAATTTATCTAAATAAAAGGCTAAATAATTAATTTTAATAAAATAAATAAATATTTTCACAAAACTGAAAAAATTTTCTTTAAAATATTTAATTTTAAAAATTATTTTCGAATTATTTATTAATTTAATTTTACATTAAAAAATTTAAAAAATTACCGTAAATGCTCTATTTTTCAATCCCCTCTTAAGGTGTGCTTATATTAGGGAGTGTGCTTCAAATAGAGACTGTGGTTCTATTAGATCCCTCCAGATCCTCCCAAATCAATCAATATTTCCCTTAATCCGTTAAATTCATTTTCTATTCAAAATAGGAAAAATTTCAGCGAAAAAGCTAAAATTTGACCATTTAAACTTTTGAAAAAGCGAGTCCGGGCCCGGGTGTAAAAAACCCGGGTTTTCGAGTTCTCCGTGTTTTTGTGGTTTTAGCCCGGAAAATCTAACAATATATCTGACTATTTATTTTCTTAATTTTATTAATATTAAATCTAATTTTAACAAAAAAATTTTTTTATTTGTTAGTTCCAGGTGTTTCTGAATCTGAGCATTTAATATTTAAAAATTATAAAAAAAATTTTTTTTGCCTTTTTTGTTAAATTGAGAAATAAATTTAATAAATAATTCAATATTTAATTTTATTTTTATATTAATATTTTTATATTATATATTAATATTAATTTTATTAATATTAAATTTAATATTTTTTAAAATTTTGAAAAAGCGAGTCCGGGCCCGGGTGTAAAAAACCTGGGTTTTCGAGTTCTCCGTGTTTTTGTGGTTTTAGCCCGGAAAATCTAACAATATATCTGACTATTTATTTTCTTAATTTTATTAATATTAAATTTAATTTTAACAAAAAAATTTTTTTTATTTTTTAGTTCCAGGTGTTTCTGAATCTGAACATTTAATATTTAAAAATTATAAAAAAAAATTTTTTTTTGCCTTTTTTGTTAAATTGAGAAATAAATTTAATAAATAATTCAATATTTAATTTTATTTTTATATTAATCTCCAAAAATAATTTTTTATAATTTATTTTTGTGTCCAAAATTTAATTTGTATATTAAATTAGCTTCTCAAAAATTAATTTTTTAATTAAAAAAATTTTTTTTAAACGAAACTTTTTAAAAAATAATTTTGTATTATTCACGTTGTATTTACTGACTCGTTTAGAAAGGGCAAAAAAAATGTTTTTAAAAAAATAAGATTAGTCATAAAAACAAAAATAAGAACAAAACATTCTTTTATCTTTATTTTACCTAGGATATTTGCTGTAATTTTCTGTTTTAATTTTTGTTTAAATTATTTTTTCTGTTTGCGATTTTTGGGGGGATTTATCTTATATTTTTACGATAATTTTATTAACTAAATGGGAATGTGTTTGGATTTTATTTTTCGACTCTCTGCCAACAGACCAAATAGGTCCAAATACCGTATTTACTCTAATTAAATGACAGTCTCTAATTGAATGACATCTCTAATTGAATGACATTTTTAAAATATAACCATCTAACTCTTATATCTCTATCCCCTTTATTAACTAGTTTATATTCCTTTTTAGTATGGATAAATGTGATATTTTTGAAGGGATTAAGAGGGATATTAAGCGGATTAAGAGGGATATCAGGGGATTTGGGAGGAAAAAGAGATATATCAAGAGATTAAAGGATTTGAGGAAAATATCGAGAGATTGAAATGATTAGAGGAGGTTTTAGTGATTAGTAGATCAAGAGGGATTAAGAGGGTTAGTGAAGGATTTGGAATGATATAGAGGATTTGAAGGATACCTTCTTAATCACTTGATATTCTCCTGACTGATATCCTTACTGATATCCCATTAAGTCCAACGAATATCTACAGCCCCACAAATACTATACCTTCTTAATCACCTGATATTCTCCAACTCCTTCAATATCCCTCCGAATCCTAACAAATTTCCTGATGTCCATCATAACCTAATATAATCCTTCAAAATAACTCTAAATGGCTGATCACTCTATATCATGACCAAATTCCTCAATGACACAAATATAGAAAACTAAATATCGGTAAAATTTTGAAAACCTGAAACCGAAAATTTCGAAAACCAAACTATAGAAAACCAAAAAATCGGTAAAATTTCGAATTCAGAAATATTAGATAGGATATTCGATTCATCCAATCTGTATTTCTGACCTATGAAAAATAAAGTGACAGTCTCCAATTGAATGACATCTCTAATTGAATGACACTTTTCTGGGGTATATGAAAAATAGAATGACTGTCATTCTATTAGAGAAAATACGGTAAGTTACTATATTATGATCCTGATAGATTGCCAAACGGAAATTCTTTCTCAATATATAATGCACATACCCAAGGGTGTGCCGTAACTGATTTTAAAAAATCAAAAGACGAACGGCGAAAGGGCACTGGCACGCCCCCTGATTCGCACTTCAGCAAGTGCCTTTATGCTTTACCAAATAAAAAATAGCTAAATTATTGTTTAAAAATAAGAGGGCCGCCGTTCTATAAAACCAATGATTTTATTCGCTTTTATCTGTCAATCAAAATTAATCCTTCTTTCCTCCTTACTAACATTTATTTTTCACATGTATTATAAGTTGTTCAAAATTTGGTGCCAAAATTATAGTCTCATAATTGTCAGAGAAGGCATCTTAGGGTTTGGGGCTTCCCTTCCCCTTCAGGCTTCTTCCGCCGCCTTCAGGCCCCCTCAAACGGCAGGAGTGGCAATTTTTTTAGTTTAACATTTAATTTTAAAAACAAATTTAATGTTTTTTTTTGTTTTGCTCTTTTTTCTATTTTGATGTTTAAATAAATATTTTGTTCCAAATTGAATTTTATTTTATTGTTTTTGTTTAAAAAAATTAAATTAAATTAAATTTTCCTGTTTTTTTCTTATTTTTCTATTTATTTTTTTTTATTGTTTTTATTTTTTTTAAAGTTTAAGGGAATTTTTTATCCTTTATTTAGTCTTTTCCCAAGTACCTCAAAATTATTTTTTCTTTTTTTTTCATTTTCTAATTCATCATTTCCTTTCTTATAAAATACTTCAATTTTAGTTATCGAACATCGCTTAAAGGGTTTTAATAATCAAACAATCTCTTCAATACAATCGACATTTTTTCTCGTTATTTTACTCAAAAATTCTTCCCTTTAAGCTTCACCTCCTACGCCTTTCCTTTATTGGCACACAAGTTATTTGCTCCCTTTATGCCAATCCCTAAGGGGTATACCCACTTTGGCGCGACTTGTATTAGTCGCGGGGACGGTAACCTACTTGGAAATGGTCGGAACTCGTTAAAATTGGTATGTTTAGATGTGTATTGAAGAAAGGAGTCGAAACATGCCTAAAATGAAGGGATTTGAATTTCAAATAAATTAGAAGTGTATTGGAAATAAATTGGGGCGGCGGTGAGGTGTATACCTTCCCAAGCTTATAAAATATTTATTAACAATAAGATTAAGCTAAAAAAAATTTTTTTACTCGTCTTGCTGTTCCCTTCTTAAAAATACATAACACAATCAAATAATAAAAATATATAAGTTATAACTTAATTTACATAAATGAACACTTAAAAAATAATTTTTCCTAAAAATGAAAGATTTAAAAAATCTTTCTTTCAGTAAAATCTCTTTTTTAATATCCCCAAGGTATAAATAAATTTAAGCTAGGTACCTACGTTTCTTTAAATCATTTCTAAATACTTCTAAGGTAATCTCAATTTAGGATGGTATCTTATCAAAATTAGTAGGGGTTAAACTGTTTGGGGGTTTCATACTTAAGATTTTAATTGGCGATTTTATTGCCGATCCTATTTAATTGGGATATCACCTAGTTAAGCCTTATTATAATTTTTCAAACACAGGGTGTATTTTGTATCGATCTTCTATTTAAGATAAGCCTCCTTATAATTTTTTCATTTTCAAAGGTGTATTTTTTATTTAATTCTATTCGAATATTTAATATCTTAAGAGTAAAGTTCCGTTAATTAGAAGCTTGTTTAACAATCATTTTTAGTGGCAAATCCGTTCTTAATAGATTTACTTTTTTGTTTGCTAAGAATCCGCGCAAAAAAATTTTTCCGTAAAAGTACCTTCATCGATAAGAAAAATTTTTTTATTTTTATTTAATAAATTTGTTTTCGTGCTTTACTCTTTTTTACATTTATGTACTTCCTTTTAAATTTACAAAAAAATTTCTGTAAAAATTCCCAACGGAAAATAAAGGGAAGATGTAAAGAGATTTTTCTATTTAAAACAATTTTCAATTACTTTAAACTGACAGAAAATAGCTTTTCCCTAGAGAAATTTTATGGAAGAAAAAAAAACTTTTTTTTTGTTCTTTAATCTTTTTTAACCGACCAAAAAATTGTTCCCTTTTTTTTAAATTTATCAAAAAAAAATTTCTTTTTAAAAATATACATAACTTAATTACCTATTTATTTGTATTATTTAATTATACAAAAAAAATTTTTTTTCATGATATACTGCCACTATTTGATATTTTAAAATAATTTTTTAAATAAAAAACTATGTTCCATAACTAAAGTTAATAGGTAAATTCTTTTTTTGACTTGGTGACCAAAATTCCAAAAAAAATTTCTGACCAAAGTTCCGAAAAATCTAATGACCAAAATTCCGTACACCGATCAAAGATTTTGTCCCAAATTTTGTGTCTGATAAACGACGATATGACAGATAAAATAAATATATTTCAATCGAGTTAAAGGTAGTGTTGTCAGATCCTGTTATTTTTGGTTCGGATATCTGATCCGGATATCGAGGGATTTCCTAGAGTCCGTAAACCCTAGTTAAAGGAGTTAATTCAATATCTCAAAAAATCTCAATCTCAATTCAATTCTCAATTATAGCATTCTTTTAACAGTATGTTTGGGTACCCAAAATTTGTAAATTAATATTGGTAACAATTATTTTAAATTTATTTTTCAAATATTCGATCAAAGACTTTTTTTTTAAATTTTTTAACTGATAAAAAGCATATAAATTATAATATAATTTTTATTGTTTTTTTGTTAAACCAATTTAAATAAATTTATTTAGTATTGAAAAATATTTGTTGTTAATTTCTTATCATTCTTTTTATTTTTATTTTTCTTTTGTTTTTCCGACAGCTTTTTTTTCAAAATAAAATAAAAAATAAATAAAATATGCATCACAGACTAAGGAATGCTCTCTCCTAATTTAGAATTGAAACACACACATTCTCAACAAAAACTTGCTAATTTTTTGATAGAAAAATAGAAAAAGAATTAAAAATAAAAAGTTTCTTTTGAAATTAAATTTAAACACAATTAAATTGTTTTTAAAATTATTTTAGTTAAATCAAAAATTTGTAAATTCCTAGGAATCTGTTACTCGCTTTTCTAATGTTTCAAATACCAATTTTCCCTTAAAAAATTGAAAGTGAGGTTGAATGTACCTTGCCAAGTTTTAACGCTTTTTTATTTTATGTTTGCGTTCGAAGAGTCCAACAGTCTCAGTGGGTTGGGGCTGTGGGACCACCTCCCTCCCACACCCCTACCTCGCACATCCCACAGTCCCACAACATCCACACCGTTCAAAATAGAGATCGGACTAGGATGGGATCTTGAAAAGAAAAATTGATTTAGATATCTATCTCGATTTTCTTACGACCACCCAATCCGGTCTCTACCCGTCTCAACTTCAGACCTTTTAAAATTCTTGTAGATGCAATACTTACATATCTATACATATTTACCTAATTATAAAATTTTATTTCAAATTCTATTTTTAAATTAATTTTAAAGAAATTATTTAAATTATACACAATAAATGATACTTTTAAAATTATATGGAGATACTCATAATTATTTTCACGACAATAATAATAATATAAATAATAATTTATTACAGACAACAAACTTTAATAATTTTAATTTAGCTAATACTTCTTTTAAACATTCCCTTGTTGAGTTCAACGGAAATGATGTAGATTTTCAACCTCAATGGTATGTAAAGGACAACTTAATTTGAGGAGAGACATTTGCGGACAATATTTGCGGATAACAAATAATTATAGGGACGATGCTATTTAGGCAATTGAAGGGCCGGCTTTTTAGGCCAAGACCACGAAAAACTGTAAACCTTTTTTTTCGAAAGGTCAGGGCCAGGTCAACCCCTGAGAACTACTGATAGAGCATGGCCCTGATTCGAATTCTAATTGTACCTAAAGATAGTAATGCCCCATGTATTCATGAATAGGGTTCTCGGTTCTGGACCGAACCGAGAACCGAAGAACCGATGATTTTTTAGTTTGGATATAGTTTCGGTTCCGAAATCCGAAGATTTTCCAATAAACGACAACCCTATTCATAAATAAATACATTGGATTAAGACGGCTTCCAATGGCACCCAGACTTTCTATTTTTCAATCATCTTTGAACGAGGCATTCGATTAGAGGAGGGCATTCAAATGAAGATTGGGCATCCTTTTAGAGATTTTACTTTATGTATTTGGTTTTTAATGCCCGTAAATGTTTGTCCCGCAATGTGTCCAATATTTAAAAAATAGCAAAAAAATTATCTCCAATTTATTTTTTACTTAAAACAGGTTTTGGCTTATACTTGTTGCTATGCCTATTTCTTGTATTATTGGTAGTTGAAAATTAAAAAATAAAAATCTCAAGAAAAATTTTTTAAACATCTCAAGGTAACACACTTGTTGTAGCTGCCGTTCTTTCAAACAAATCACTTCAAACCCCAACCAATTATTTGTTATTAAGTCTTGCCTGTGCTGATTTAATGGTCGGCACTATGGTTATGCCTTTCCATATTTATATGACTGTAAATTATTTTTTAGAAATTTTTTAAAAAATTTTTAAAAAAAGGTTAATTCACTTCATTGGCATTTATCTATAACTATTTGTTATATGTATTGTGTACTTGATGTTCTTGCCTCAACTTCTTCGATAATTCATTTATTGTTAATTAGTATGGATAGGTTATTGAATTTATTTTTAAATAATAAATTTAATAAGACCACCTTTGTGGTGAAAATTTTAGCTTTTACTGTCTCGTATCTTTGATAAGGGTATCGTTTATATACAGTTCAGTGGCCAACCGAATTTTTTAAAAACGGATTCTTAATTGTGATGTATCGACTATTGGGTGTATCTTTAAAGGATTTGACTTATTAAATACTCTGATTCCTATTAATGAGGTAGAGCTTGTAAGTGTACATAAAGAGATAAATATCTGGAAAAATTTATCTCGATAATCTAAATTTCATTCGAGATCTTGGTCCAGTCTCTAGAGATAGTCATGAACCTACGCCAACTAACTTTACCTCTACTTTATCTACTGTGCTTCTACTTTAACTATTAAAGTCGTTGTACCTCATTTTAGAAAAAAACCTAGAAGGCTTAAAAATTACCTAATAATTTCAGGCTCGTAGCTGCCACAAAACCTGCTGAATATAAAACCCATAAACATAGAAGAAGGTTATTTTATAATCCAAAAAATTTTCAAAAAAATTTTAGAGTGTATATTTCAATTCTCTTCTGTTGGGTATTCAGTATTTTACTTTCTTTACCCCTCGTTTTTGGCTCAAATGCAGAAACCCGTTTATTTTTAATCGAAAAACATCATTGTGGAATTTATAATCCTACTTATATGTTTGTTTAAATCTTGAAATTTATCCAAAAAATATTTTTTAAAGGTTTGGTTCTTCTATTTTTGCCTTCTTTCTTCCTCTAATTTTTATGTCTATTATTTATGGGTAATTAAATTACAGTTCGGACCTCGCCATGAGGATAAGCCAATACCTCGATTTAAGATACGCTTTTTTAATTTCTGTTCAGTGGGAGCTAAAGCCATGACTCTGGCTTTTGTTTTGTCGTTGTTTTTGTTTGGTTTTGGCGTTGTGACTATAGGCGTATTTTAAGAATTTAAAAAATTGGATTTGAAAAAATTGTCTAAGCAATTTACTCCAATTTAATATACCACTTATTATTAAATAAAAATTTTTTCATTGAGTGTATCTCATAGTGAGGTCCGATTATAAAATTTATTAAAAATAAAATTCGAATTTTTTTTAATTAGATATATTTTCTACACTTTACGTCGTCGTCTTCGAGCCATTCAGCTTCAAGAAATGGCTGGCGGCCAATTTCTTGGTTTTGGAGCTGATATTGGTAATATAGCTACATCAGCTATAGAAACAGTTAGAGGAGTAGAACAGAAACATCGAAATATGTTAACCTGGGAAAAGCCGTTACTTAAAAAAATTGAAGAAACTGCTGCTGAACATGCATCATCTTTAAATGAAAGTGAAAGAGAACAAGTAAATAAATGATTTTTGTTAATAATTATGGGTAACAAAATATTTCCCAAGATCATGCTAATATTAAATGTTACTTAAAAATGCAAAATCCTGATAGGAAAGGTGCCTAGAGGGGTTCCTAAAGGGGGTGAGTTCTTATAGAGTGCATAAAATTATGGTTGCGCGAGACCTAGATTGCAAAATGGGCGAGGACCTCGGTCTCGGCGAGGCTTCGAACTCGCGCAATCTTACATAAAATATATGAATACATTCACTAAAACAGAACGTGTTTTTATGTTCCTCCCATATTGCATGTTCCTCCCCATTGCCTGCCTTTAAATAATTCGTTATTAAAGCTTCAACATATCCTCCAAGCAACAAGTTCAGGCTCTGGCCAAAATTCAAGTAATAACAGCAATAACACAAAAGAAGATCGACCAAAAATATTATTTCGTTCATCAATCGAAACATCAATTGATTGTGATGATTTAAGCAGTATTAATTCAATTAATAGTAGACCCCCTTCTATTTTATTGGATGCAATAACTGTTCCGCCAAGTGAAACTGAGACTTATCAAAAAACTAAATTAAATATTTGTGGTTAGAATTTTAAAATTATTAAAAATATTATTGGTTGAATAGTAATGGTAGATTAATTTTTGAAAAATCGGATCCTAGATAGTCAGACCTCACAATAAGATGCTCCTTCGAGGCTGATAGTACTGTACCTTATAATGAAGGAATATTATTAGAGCGCGGAATTTCGTTCCGTACCGTACTACCGATACGGATACCGATAAAATACGACCGTAGTACGGTACAGTCCGCGCTCTTAATATTATATTGGATCTATTTCTTAGGCTCAAATAAAAGCCTAAGATCGAAGACTAACCAGTGTCCAATCCCACCCAATGCTTCGAAGCTTGTACCAAAATCTCGAAGCACTCAATTCAGTCAGCCACTCAGTCAGTGGCTAATCAAATTTAGGAAAAACATCCTAAATTAAGGTGTACTTTTCTACATCTTTTACTATAGTACATAAATTTAAAATCATAGAAAAATTTTTTTTAAAGAATTAGAATCCCGCTTTCTAACAACAAATAATTTACTTGGAGTCCCACAACAATTTACAGCCACAAAAAGAAGAAGACATTCAGAAGTTGTTTTAAACGGATCCCAAATAAACACAAATATTGGGAAGGAAAATAAAAATGGGAATGCTATAAATTCTTCGCATGCTTTGAAGCTTAAAATGCAACGTCGAAGACATTCATACCAGCCACCTGGTCAAAAAAATAAAATTTCTGGAAGAAATTCTTTACTATTTCCAGAAGATAAGGTAATCTTAAACGGAAGCACTTTAAAATATTTTTTTAAATCTTTCTTGCGGACTTTTCTTGGTGACTTTTCTTGAGGACAATTTTGCAGACCTCTCATGCGGACAATTTTTGCGACTTTTCTTGCGAACAATTTTTGCGGACTTTTCTTGCGGATAATTTTTGCGGACTTTTATCAAAGCGTTTCTATGAAAAAAAGAGTCCAGAAAATAAATTAATGGAAAGATTAATCGCAAAAGTTGACTTGAAGATGATTTACTGTATGAAAGATCAAAAATTGACTTGAGGAAAAATATGCAAAGAACGTCCGCAAGAAAATCCTCTCTCCTTTTCATAAGCTAATTAAAAACAAAATTCTGTATCAAAATAAAATTTATTGAAGGATAACAGAAGAAGGATGAGACGACTTTCTGAATTAATTTCTGGATGGGATAGACCAACACATCCCTCTATAGGCCAAATGATTCAATTTGCAAGAAGAGATTCTGTTTATATGGCCAGAAAAAAATTGGCAGGATTGAAGGATTGGGCGCTAGGTTGGAAATTATTTCTTGGATTATTTTCAGTGCTGGGTATTTGCCATTTGTTGGCTCCGGCTCCGGCTCCGGGCTCCGGCCTTTCAAATTCTTGGCTCCGGCTCCGGGCTCCGGGGTTTAAAAATCTTGGCTCCGGCTCCGGGCTCCGGCCTTTTAAAATCTTGGCTCCGGCTCCAGCTCCGGCTCCGGAGCCGGCGATTTTCGGAGCCGCTCCATGTTGGCTCCGGGCTCCGGGTGGAAAATCAATGAGTTATTTTTCATTGGGAGATTTGAGTAGATGAAGGGGGATATAGAGTGATATAAGAGGATTAAGAGAGTTATCAATAGATTAAGCTGGATTTGGGTGGATTATCTTGTGATTTAGGTGGATTAAGGGCGATATCGGGGGGATTAAGGGGATTTGGATCCGAAAATCTTCCTTTTTTGCGCCGCAGGCGAAAATTTTGAAAAATTTGGACGATCCTTAAGCCAAAAACCTTCTTTTTTTGCGCCGCAGGCGAAAATTTTGAAAAATTTGGACGATCCTTAAGCCAAAAACCTTCTTTTTTTGCGCCGCAGGCGAAAATTTTGAAAAATTTGACACATAGGAGACTAAAATTAATCAATTTAAAGAATTTATCCAGCTATATTTAATAAAAAAATGCTTAAATATAATTTATTTTCCAAATAAAAACAATTATTTAATTATTTGTTGTGATATTTTTTGAACCTGTAATTGGATATAAATAGGAACCTCTCACTATCCATTCGACCACACCTACATTAAAAGAAAAGGAAAGAAAATCTTTTTTATCCGTCACAATTTTTTTTCCTTTTCTTTTCACGCCTACCATCTTTGCTTACTTCTTTTTCTCTAACCCATCCTTAGGGGTGTATAGCCGGAGCCGTGGGGAATTGAAAAACCTTGGCTCCGGCTCCGGCTCCGGGCTCCGGGGTCTGAAAATCTTGGCTCCGGCTCCAGCTCCGGCTCCGGGGTTTTCAAAATCTTAGCTCCGGCTCCGGCTCCGGCTCCGCCGGAGCCGGCTCCGGAGCCGGGCTCCGGAGCTAGCTCCCGGAGCCATACCCAGCACTGATTATTTTAAATATTTAATTTTAAAGATTTAATCGCAAAATTGAGATCAAAGCAAGGATTAGCCATTAGACGGGAAGCTCGTGCAACAAAACTTGTAGCTACTGTAATGGGTATGAAACTTTTTGCGGACCAATTTAAAAATATACCGTCTTCCTTCTATAATTTAAGTACGATTTTAGAAATATCTCAATATTACCATGATTGTATTATCATCCTGGGATTACCTACATATTCTTCCTCCACACATTTTGTCCGCAGATTTTGTCCGCAAACTTTTTATTAATTGCCTAATAATCGTTTAGGTGTATTTTTAATTTGTTGGGCCCCATATTTTTCAATGAATATATACAAAATATATAAACTCTATACTGATCAGTGGATGCATGATACAGAATATATATTTCATTGGCTTAGTGCACTTGGCTATTTAAATTCTTCTTTGAATTTTTTTATTTATTCTGCAATAAATAAAGTAACTTTATAATAAATTAATATACTCTCTAACTTTTTCTTAAATACACACAATATTAGATTCCCTCCTTTTCTCCAAAAATTTACAAATTGTAAGGTCGCATAATGGTCATTAATGCGATAAAGCAGTAATATGAAAAGTATGTTATACGTCTTTACCATTGTGCGTTTTAGTAATAATAGTGAATGTCAGTAGTTAACCCTTCCTAGAAATAGTTAACCCTCACCCACGACTTCTAGGGAGGGTTAACTACTAATGTTATTTTTAACTTAGGTTGGCTGCTCCCCCCCCCCCCCCTCTCCCCTAAGAGGATCCAAGGATTTTAAACAAAAATTTTTTTCTAGAAATTTCGAATAACCTTTTGGCGTTTACTTGGACTTAAAAGAAGCTGTAGAAGAAAAAGTTGGATGCTTCCACCTCGAAGACCAACAAATTCTGAAAAAATAAAACGACGATTTTCAAAGAAAAATGAAATAAATAATGAAAATAGTCAACAAAAAAGTAATAACAATAATAATAATTCTAATATAACAGCTATCGAAAGAAAATTAAATCAACAAAAACAATTAAATTCTCAAAATAATTCTTTCAAGATAAAAATAAAGAAAAATATAAAAGTATTAAAAAATAATAAAAATGAGGAGGTTAATGGACAACAAAAATTAAAAAATAATGAAAATTGCAGCAGAGAATTTAGTTATAGAAAAAGGTCTAGACTTGAAAGTCTTTCTGCTTTAATGTAAATTTTTGTTTAGAAATTATTTTTTTTTAATATTTATGTTTTTTCCAGTCCACCCCTAGGTAGACGCCATTCATCAAAAAAGCCGCAAATTGTTGTGGAAGATTTGGCCAACAGTCCGCCAAATTTTCGTGAAAGAAATTCAATTTCTATTTCTGCGGGAGGAGAAACAACTTTTAGGTAATTTGAAAATTTGAAGAATTAAGGGATCGTTGGGCCTAACTTATCGTGGAAAAATGGTCATTGGGGTCGGCCTCTCGTGCAGAAAAGTATACCTATGTGTCATTATAGTGTCGATTGATAAAGTTAAATCTGTCGTTCAAGAGGGACTGACGATCAATGTAAATTTGTCATTAAAAGGTTGTTATCAGTACCGTACTACAAAAGGTGTATTTCGTTGTTATCTGTATTCCCTATCGGTAGTATACATATAATTTTGAAAATTTTTTCGGCATAATACACCTAGTAATTATATTTTTAAATATTATTTTTTTTTAAATTTAGGCGTTCATCTGAAGATTGTATTCAACGTTCAAGTTCCGAAGTTTTTGGAGGGGGAATTTCTTTCCCAAGCGGAACACACCATTCACACAGAAGAGGTTCTGATATGAGTAATTCTTCTGCTTCTCTTCAATTACATGATGTACATCAAATAGAGGCACAAAGTGCTGAAGAAATGGCACAAGTAGAAATTAAAACTACAGAAATTTTTATTTAGAAATGAAAAAAAATTTTTTTTTGAACTTTAGTTTTATTATTTATTCTGATATTTTATTTTTTTTACTTAAATTCTGATAATATGATAGTTAATAAAAAATTTAAAATATTCTTTAAAAATTATATATAGGATTATTAAGTTTCCCCAGTCTAAACCGCAACAAGCATTGTATATCAGGGGTGGGCTGAAACATTTTAAAAAGCGAAACGTGAAAGGTGAAAGATGAAACACCAAAAAAGGCGAAAGGCCCACCCCTGTTGTATATGTTTAAAAATTTTTGTAATAACCCGCTGTAAAGAATGTTTCAAGAAAAATATTAAGCTGCTTTACTTGACTATCCAATATGAGTAAATTTAAATTTCTTTATTAATAAGTCAAATTTTTGGAAAAAAGGAAAATCAATTTTAAAAATTTTACGTTTTAGCAATTTAAATTTTATATTTTAATTTATTTCTAACTCATCACCTTTTTTAGCTCAGCATTAAATAAATATTTTTTGGGTTTCTCATTCAAAATTTTGCCAACAATTAAATAATTATGGATTAAAAATCAAATAAAATTATTATTCTCTCTTTGAGGAGAGAGCCAAAAACCCGATGTTAGCTGAATGCTTAAGCTAATTTAATAGCTTAAGCATTTCAAGTTAATTTAATTTAATAAATTATAAACTATAATTTTTATTTTTAAAAAATATAAACAAGAAAATTATATCCAATTTTTGATTTTACGAACACATACATACATACTACATACACAAAATAAATTAAAAAAAAGATAAAAACCTTAGCCAAAAATTCGGCTAAAAATAAAATTTCTTTTATTAAGCTTATACTCGAGTTGCTTAAAATTTTTCAAATGACAAAAGTATTTTTATGGGTTCTTCAATTTTGCGTTTTAATAAATTTAATTTATGGATCATCAAAAATAAATAATAATCCAGATGAAATTAAATCGTTACCAGGCTTAAACGCAAAACTTAACTTTAAACATTATTCGGGTAAATTATTTAATTTTACTTTTCAAAATTTATTTTAAGGTTATTTAAATGCTGGAAATGACAATTTATTTCACTATATGTTTGTGGAATCCCAAGGAAATCCGAAAACAGATCCATTGGTTAGCGACTACAAATCCAAAATTGTTTTGTAAAAATTCCTACAGGTTTTGTGGCTAAATGGAGGTCCTGGCTGCTCATCTCTTGAGGGCATATTTGAAGAATTAGGCCCATATTTAATCAACAAAGATGGCAAAACTCTTCGTCTAAATCCTTATTCGTGGAATAAATATGCCTCAATTATATTTTTAGAATCCCCTGCCTGGGTTGGATTTTCATATAATACTAAAAGCAAGAATGTTTCGACTAATGATGACGAGGTGCCTTAAAATATATTTAAATAGTCGTGCCTCCCTATAAAATATATACTTATGTAAGATTAAGTAAACTTCAATTTGAGATACTTTTTAAAATTAGGCTTACCATTCAGTGAACCAAGTTACCTCATATTTCATCCTCCTAGTTACCTCACATTTTCATCTTATAATGAGGTCCATACTAAAGTTGGTGGATCCCGGGAAATCTTGGAATATCCAGATCCGCCAACCTTAGTCCAAACTAGAGATCGGACCAAGAGGAGATCTTGAAAAGAACCTGTTATCGAGATCTCATATATTTTTCGAGATATCGATCATGATTTCGTACTACACTCAGTCCGGTTTTAGTCCAAACATGTATGATATCATAAAAATATTTTGCAGGTTGCTGTAGCTAACTATGCAGCCTTAAAAGACTTTTTCAATAAATATCCTTCATTTAAATCAAATCCATTTTATCTCGCTGGTGAGTCTTATGCAGGAGTATATATTCCAATGCTTGGTGTTAAAATTTTGGAAGGCATCAAGGATACAAAAATAAATTTTAAAGTAAAATTTCGATATCTAATAAAGAAAAATTTTGTCGAAGGGTGTAGCTATTGGCAATGGATATATGAGCAATATTCTTGATTTTTATTCTACCTGTAAGGGGTTGAAATTTAAACGACACCCTGTGTGACCTTTCAGAATCAATATCCCAAATAGGGTTGGGCCCCGAACGATCGGGGAATGTTGTTTAATTTAAAAAATTCTTAAAAATAAAGAAAGAATGTCCAATATTAATTCGCTTTCGGTCTATTTTCGTAAATTTGTTAAAAAATTAAGGAGGATTTTAATTTTGGCATGTTTAAAGGGATAAAAATTCTATTATTAAAGGGTGTAGCGATTGGTAATGGAATTTTGAGTGATATTCTTAATACAAACACATTACCTTTATATCTTTATGGTCATGGCTTGGTTGATGAAGAAGTTTGGCAAAAATTTCAAAATCAGTGCTGTAATGGCTGCATTGGTTAGATTAAAAAATATTTTTTACTTGGGTTTGTAAGATAATACAGAGCTTATACATTAAGAAATATCTAAGATTCAAATCATTTCGTCTCATAGATTCCTGTGAAATGGGGATAAAGTTTGCGATAACCCCCCATTTGGTATCCATATTTGAATTATCCCAGCAAAGTTTAGATTGTATTCATTCACATACCCAATTTTTTGTTTCTAAATTAGTAAATTCTTTTTTAAAGATGGTTGTGACATTTTAAGCATCCCTGGAAATACGACATGTGGAGATATGGTAAAATCTAGTTGGGCAGAGCTAATAAAATTATTAAAACTTTTAGCAAATGGAATTATATCCTGGTTATACTAATGATTTGCTAAATCCCTACGATATTTATAGTGATTGCGGTACAAATATTTTTTAGTTTCCTATTTATTTAAATTTAGAACCAACAAACAGAACAATTGCATCTAAACTTAAAATTAAAACTAGTAGTTTACTATTAAATAAACTGGCTAGAAAGGATCGTCCAATATACTACGGTACAATTCCCTGCACAGATGGTAAGAAAAAATAAGAGTATCATGTGTAATAAATAAGGTGAGGATTTATAGGCAAGTAAAAACAGTGAAATAGGCGCCTAAAATAGGCGCCAAAAAGCCAAAAAAGGCACAAAAATAGGCAGTTAAAAAAGGTTATCAGACCTATAAAATTAAGAAAAAAGCAAGAAAATACCCATTTAGTCGCCATTTTTTGTATTATAAACTGTTTATTAAACTCTTTTGCCATTAATTCGTCATTTCGAATCATTTTTTGAAAAAATGGTGTAAATTTTTAAAAAATTTCGATAATTGGCAAAAGGGAAATCTTGCCCAACCCACAAAATGTCCCACCCCGAAATGTCCCACCACCAAAATGTCTCATCTCAAAATGTCCAACAGAGTAAAAAATACTCAATTCGTCGAACTATAAATTAAAAATGGGAGTTTGTACCATTTTTTTAAATCTGGGACTGATTTTCTTAGATTTTGCACTGATTTTTAGGCAAAATTTAGGAAAAATCGCTAAAAAAGGCAAAAATAGTACCAAAAATTACAAAATAGGCAAAAAGGCACAAAAAGTCCAAAATAGGCAAAATAAAAGTCATGCTAGACTCTTCGGACCAAGCTAAAAACACATTTTTTGAACGTATTACATTATGCCAAGCTTGCAGAAAAAAAGGCATTTGCCTATAAATCCTCACCTTAGTAATAAAAAATGGGTATTCCCGGCTCTAAGAGCCTGAAAATATTTTTGTGAAAATCATCCTTACAAAGAGTTGGATTTTTTAAAGATGGTTGTTTAAAGATTTTTAAAAGATCTTCAAAAAAATCTTTTGACTTTTTAAAGACTTTACAAAGAGTTGGATAACCACTCGAAGACGTGGATCACGATCACTCTCAAGGGCTATGTATCTGTTTCCTGTTTAGACAGGAAACAGGTTCGAAACTTTATTAATAAGGATCCTCCCGATCCAAATTTCTCAAAATATTTCACCAATAACAAATCTAATCAATTGTGAATTTTAAAAGTAAAAAATTTCTAAATTCAGTTTCTGCTGCAGAGCATTACTTAAACATGCCTGATGGTTATTTTTTCTTATTACAAATTAATTATAAAATAATATTTTAGTACAAAAAGCATTACATATTCCGTCTAATTTAAATATTAAATGGGAAGAATGTTCAGATGATGTTTACAATAATTACACAATAATCTATAGTCGATTTAAATTTAGAAAGAAAATTAATTATTGATAAATTATTAAATAATAAATTATTAAATAATTTAAATAAATTATTAAATAATTTAAATAAATTATTAAATAATTTTTAGAAGAAATGGCCAATTTTGCAAAAACAATTTTAAATGCTAATATTCGTATGATTCTTTATTACGGCGATTTAGATATGATTTGTAATTTTTTGATTGGACAACGTTTTACGGAACAACTTGGGTTTGACGTTGGAAGATTTTTTCTTTAAAATTAATTTAATTTATAAGTATAATAGATTTGGGTTTATAAGATATCAAAAAGAAGGTTCATAACCTCAAAAGCCTGCTTCAAAGACTAAAATCCTGTCAGTATTACTCCATAATATGTCTCATCTGTGTTTCACTCTATTTAGGATATAATATCATATATGATATAATATATCCAGCATAAATCTATATAAAGCTATAAGCTATATAAATGATATGGTGTCATAATACGTGGTTAAACAAGACCACGTATTACTCTCTTTCACGTACTACTCTTCTTCCATCTTCTGTCTTCCGCTTTTTAAAATGCGGCAGGAACTTATATCAAGAGTAATTTGTGTAGTAACTCTAAAAAATATTATACACATTTTTAAAGTTAAAAACACCAAAACAAGCCTGGAAAGTAAATGGACAGATTGGTGGGTTTACAACAGAATATAAAAATGGGTTAACCTTTACTACAGGTATTAAATAAAATTATAAATATTTTTTTAAACATTTTTTATTTAAGTAAGAGCAGCCGGCCACACGGTAAAACATAAAATATATTTTTTAATTATTTCTAATTATTTTATTAAGGTTCCCCAGTCTAAACCGCAAGAATCATTGTATATTTTTAACCAATTTTTGAATAATAAACCGCTGTAAAGAATAATATTTGATTTAAGCCTTGAATTTGATTTGGATTAATTCCATTTAAATAATTTTAATTTTTGGGTTAATATGTGGTTTTAATATTTTTGATTTCCAATTGTGATGAAATGATAACAATAAACATATGTATTAATTAAATATAATCGACTAAAAATGATCCGAAGAATAGGCAATAGCTAACCAATGATCCTAATAAAAAATCAAGAAACAACTGAAATTTTTTCTTAGGACACAAATATTTGTTGGTAAAAATGGAGATTTTTATAATATATTAATGTTTATTGAAATTATGTTTTAATATTTTTATTAAAATAAAAAAATATATAATTACTAGGGATGGGATTTATATGAACTATTCATCGAAAATATGGACATATAATATTGACTAAAAATATCGAAATATGGACTGAAATAGGGATTAAAACACAAAAACGGGTAGAATAAGGACCGAAAAATGAAAATTTTGAACAGACAAAAAAATTGTATACAGTTCACAATTCGTGATTAGTGTAAGGATGATTCACCTAGAGCATTCAAAACGCTTAGGCTGACTTAAACGATCCAAAAGGATAAAAGAAAGGCCCCGGTAGCTCAATAAATGCAGGGAGGTCGCAGGTCCTGCCCGGTGGCTAAGCTTTTGCTAAACTCTTTCTTTAGGTATATTTGAAGTTGTTCTAGGCTGAACCATGTACGATCGTTGTAGATTGAACAGAAAATATGGATTTTTTTCAGAACCCATCTAGGCCAGAAAAAAATATGGAAATCCCCATCCCTAATAATTACACTCTTTCAAATCCACACCCCACATTCAAAGTTTAAAACTTGAATAATGCCGTCTTTAATTTCTTTACACTATCTAAGCAAGAGGTTTAAACAATTATTATCCCGGGTAATTATTTGAGCATATACTATATAGCTAATACATATATATTCCCAGTCAGGGGTGAGCGTATTGCGTTTTGCGTTTTTTCCGTTGATTTTTGGCATTGCGTTGCGTTTTTTTTCGATGGAATTAACGCAAAAAAACTTTCGGTTTCTTTATGCTTTCGATTTCCAATATTATTTACATTTTTCCTTTAATATTTTCTAAAAGATTTTTTTTCTCAAAACCTATGATCTGGTCTCTTATTTAAATTTTAAATTAATAAATTATTTAAACGTGTCTTTTTTTGGAAAAACTTTCGAAAAAATTATATGGAAAATTTCTTTAAAAATATCTGTACAAACAAAAGTTAATAATTCGCTTATTAAAACACAAAACATTGACTAGTAAAAAGTAGCTAGATTTCTAATTTTGGATTTATTTAATTTATTCAAAAAATCTATCAATATTTCATTTAATTAATTTAATATAGAATAAAATTTTAAATGCTTCTTCTAATTTTATTAACTATTTTATTTAAATTATATTTAAATTCAATTATAGTATTTTGTCAGTCTGACGAAATAATTTCCTTACCGGGGATTAACTTTAAGCTTAATTTTAAACATTATTCGGGTAAATTATTTTAATTATTTAAAGAAAAAATGGAAACATAAGAGGATTAAATCATTTTTGGATACCATAAGTTAAATCAAGAGTAAAAAGCAAAAAAAAATATTGTAAAAATTCAAATTTCAATACGAATAAGAACACCTAAATAATCTTTTTTATTATTTGAGCGAAGACAAATTTGCTTACAAAGTTGTGCTTTTCATCCCCTGCCATACATTCAGCCCCCTTGATATTTCTCAAAATCCCGTTATATCTCCATTAATACATTCAAATTTAGAAAATATCATTCTTTTAAAGTGTCATTCAAATAGAAGCAGCTGTCATCTATCTTACATAGCCTCTGAAATTTTTCATTCTATTAATAGTGTCATTAAATTAGAGTGTCATTCTATCTGATAATTCACCTTAGATAGGTTGAATGATATTTATAATTCTATAAAATAAGAAAATATAGCTTGAATTCAACTTTAAATATTTTTAAGGATATTTGGATGCAGGAAATGACAATTTATTCTTTTATTGGTTTGTGGAATCCCAAGGAAATCCAAAAATAGATCCATTGGTTAGCGACTAAAATTCTCTAGAACTATAATCTAAAAATTCCTATAGGTTTTGTGGCTAAATGGTGGTCCTGGCTGTTCATCTCTTGGTGGTTTATTTAATGAATTAGGCCCATATTTGATCAACAAAGATGGCAAAACTCTTCGCCAAAATCCTTATTCATGGAATAAATATGCCTCAATTTTATTTCTAGAATCCCCTGCCTGGGTTGGATTTTCTTACAAAAATATACCCAAAAATGTAACCACAGGTGATAATGAGGTAGTAAATTATCTTTTTTGATGGCTTATATTTTTCCAATAAAATTTATAGGTTGTTGTAGCCAATTATGCGGCATTAGAAGATTTTCTAAAGAAATATCCTTCTTTTAAAGCAAATCCCCTATTTCTCACTGGCGAGTCTTACGCGAGTACCTATCTTTCTATGCTTGCTTCTAAAATTGTGGATAATATGAAAGAAACTCCTCTGAATTTAAAGGTAATTTATAAGCTACAATCCGTCGATGATCAGTCAAGTCTTTTATCAAAAGCCTAAGCCTGGTAAAGGGCTAACTCTAACATTTACACCTAACATTCACAAAGTTAAATACCTATAATCGAGCATTAATTTTTAAAAATAATGTTAAGGGTGTTGCTATAGGTAATGGTGTAATGAGCTATATAATTTTACAAAATACACTGTTGGATTACAACTATGGTCATGGTCTGATTGACGAGCAACTTTGGAATAATTTTAAAGTAAATTGTTGCAAATGTGTTGGTAATTATTTTTATTTGGTTAATAATAAATTGTAATAATAAAAATACGTCCCAGAAAAATTTAATCTTAATCTCCTCGATATGATTTAGTCGTTATCATGACCCCTTCAAGCTATGAATTTTAAAGTACAGATAGTTAGAATGTTGATGGTTATTTTATTTATCCTATTTAACTGTTAATTATGCTACAGTCGAACCACGTTTTTATACCCCCGTTCGGGCTAGGTGAATTGATCCTAAGCATCGGGTTTTTGCGTGCTGTTTTTTCTTATTTGTGCCTGTTTTGGAAAAAATCAACATTTTTTTTTAATTGAGTTAAAAATTTATATTTTTTACTAGAATATAAATTAGATTATTAACTATGTTTTACGGAAAAATTAACTAATAGCATAGACTTAAAGTTATTGAATTTATTATATAATAGATGGTTGTGATGTTTTTCATTTTGATCCCAACAGTACATGCACTAAACAGGTTAATACTTAGTTATATTTTAGAATGATTATTTAATTTATTAGCTAAACATTATGCTAAATAATTCTAATAATGAATTGCTAAATGCATACGACTATTACTCTGATTGCGGTACGAAAATCCTAAAAATAATAATTTTAATTTTTGGATCATAATTAAAAAAAATATTTTTTAGACGGTTTAAACACTACAACTTCTTCAAAAAAGCATCGTAACACTCAACACTCTTTGCTTTTGAAGAAACTTAGATCTAACGCTCTGCTTAATACGTTTGCAAAATTAAATAAAGAAGATGACCTGCAATCAAATTTCCGTAAAAAATTTGGAGTGTTAGCTTGTGCTGATTGTAAGTACAAACTTTAAGACAATGAAATGCCCGAATAATTGCCTCTTTAAAAAAATTGCCCCCTCTTAATTACCTCCTCTAAGGAGAGGCCGAAACAATAATTACATCTTTAAAATTTCAAAACTCAAATAATTTCCCTATTCTTAATTACCCCTTCTAGCAAATGTTGAGACACTAATTACCCAGGGTAATTACCTAAGCATATAGATGGTGAAGCCATCTATTGAGATGACAAAGGAATTTTTTTAATTATTGGATAATTTCGGGAAATATATTATAAGTTTACCGATTATCTTTAAATTTTTTAGCCTTTTTATAAATTAATTGACAGTGGTTGGAATTTTAAAATTTGCTCGTACTTTCGTACAGGCCTTTTTTACCTCGTTCTGTATCTGATAGTCTAAACAGAAACAAAAAATCACAAATTTTTTAATGTTTAAATTAATATTTTTTAAATAAAGTATTTCCTCTTGAATCATACTTGAATCTGCCTGAAGGTAAAATAATTAATGCTTTAATTAATAAATATCCTATATTCGTGTTTAGTTCGAAAAGCCATTCATATTCCTTCAAATAAAAAAATTAAATGGGAACAATGTCCAGATGATGTTTATGACGAATATTATATAGATTATCGTAATTTTAAGAAAATTATTTTCCAAAAAAAACTTTTGTTTTTCTACTTAATATCAATAGAAATGTTCATATAAATTTTAAAAAAAAATTTCAAGCATTGCTAATATGAAAAATAAAATGTTTCCAAGGTGGCTTATAGTTATGTTACACCTAGATTTCATAAAAAGTTCGAAAAAAATTTTTTGTAAAAATTTTAATAAAAATTTTTTTAAATTTTAGCTTGAAATTGCATTTTCAATACTGGGTAAAAATTTTAAAAATTTTCATTCATTAGAACCTTAAGAAATTAAAAAATTTTAGGTGGCTTATAGTTTTGTTACACACTGTATAAGAGGTACTAAAGTTATAAGAGGTATTTTTAATAAACTTTTCGAAATTAAAAATAGGTAGTAGAAAAGTTTTAGTCAATAAAATTCACAATTAAAAATGTTTAAAATATAAGAATTAAATTTATAGAGTTAAGAAGAAAATTACGGAAATTAAACAATTTAAGAGGCACAGAAAAAAAAATTTTTTTTAATTTTTGAAGTAAAAGGAATTTTAAAAATTATTTTTTAGGCAATTGCAAATAAAAAGTTGAGGATTTATTTTTTTAATTGTTTATTTCTAGAGGATGGTTGATTGAGTTCGTCTGAAGAAGTACCACTAGAATAGACAGCGAGGGACTGGAGTTTAACCAAATTTTTGTGAAGATCAGAGTCTAAATGAGACTGACGATTTCTACGTTTCATTTGCAATCCACAGGTACCACATGTCCACTTGCGCTTTTTGCTACTTTTGCCTTTTGTTTCAGGCGCCTTTCCCTGTTCTTTAATAAAAAATTTTTGTTAAAAGAATGGTATTACTTAAGATGGGTGGGCCCGGTGCCATTTTTCAGTAAATAAGAAAAAAATGGTCAGACTATCAAAAGGTATTTATAATGCTCGTCGAGCTTTGTCGAATGACACCAAAAGCAAAAAAATCCGACTTGATTTGACCAAGATACAGACCCCTGAAAATTGAAAAATTATAGGGGCGAAAATACATAAGGACAAAATATATACAAATGATAGCTCATTCGAAAGATCTCATTGAGCTGAGTCGAATGACACCAAAATCAGCATGATTGGACAAGATTTGACAAAGTTATGACATAATTCGCCGAGTCTGATATGTATACTTAATGTCATAACTTTGTGAAATCTTGTCCAATCACGTTGATTTTGGTGTCATTCGACAAAGCTTGGTGAGCCTTATAAATACCCTTTGATAGTCTGACCATTTTTTACATATTTACCGAAAAAAGGTCCGGGCCCACCCATCTTCAGTAGTACCAAAAGAATTTTAATTGATTTTAAAAATTATTTTTTACAAAAAACTTCAAAAACAATTAAATTTTAAATAATTTTGACCAAAAAAAAGATAGATCAGTCCAAACAATAATTGCCAAAAAAATTATCACATTTTCAATATATAACAAAAATAAAGTTTACCAGGTGAAGGCGAGGAATTTCCACTAACCGATGTTGTCAAAAATTAAATTTTTTAAAATAATCTAATTATTTATGGTTAACCTTTAAGTCTGCTTCTTGTGAACTCATTAAAGCCTTAATTTAGTTGTTTTATTTAGTTTTTAAATGAAAGAATATTTGGAAATTTTTAAAAATAAATTAGCTGAAAAATTAAATTCTTTTCCAGGTGTAAAAAGAATAACACAAAATGTTTGTGGAACAGAATGTAGATAGTCAAAATCTTAATTATTTAAAAGTTTTATTGAATGATAAATAAAAAAGGAGGAAGAAGAAGAAAAGAATGAGGGGTATATGTATGAGAATTATTTTTGTGAGAACAACTTTGTAAAAATTAAAGAAAAGGTCACTCCCTATTTAAAATTGAGGGTCCACCCCTGAAAATCAAAATCCTTTACATCAACCCCATTTGCATCAACCCCTTTAACATCAGATGCTCGCTTCGCTCGCGGCGACCGTAGCGAAGCGGCGGCCGTCGTTCCGCTCGACATGCCCGGCTTCCTCCGCAGCGGCAAAAACTTTTTTCCGCGAATATACTATAGTACGAATAAAATAAAAATCAGAACAGAACCAGGAAATCAGAACAAAGATCAGAAAAGACAAACAAAGATCTACTGGGTATGTAATAAATCTAGATTCTAGAACTCAATTGAAGTGTAAAGGAAGAACTAAAACTGACAAAAATGAGGATGATGGTACAGAAGTCCTCATATTTTTTACAAAAACCCATATATTTTTTTATATTTTTTAACATTTTAAATCAGTAATTTAGTAGACAAAAATGCAGATTTTTTTCCTTGGTCAAAGTTTTGTCTGGACGAAGTTTTGGTAATTCGAAGTTTTGTCGGTCGAAGACGTGTCCGTTCGAAGATCTGCCCTGACACGAAGAATTCAAATATTTGTTTTAAACATTTTTCTAAATAATTGTATAAAAATTAAAAGTATAAGAAAATGTTTTTGTCCGTGTAGTAGTTGATCTTTTGGATTAGGAAAATGGGGAGTTAACCAACACAACCAACCCTTTATCGATTCAAGCATGTAAAGAATAAAAAAATAAAAACATATATTTACATACATATTATATCACCAAAAATAGTATATCTATTGCCCCCAAAATTTTCAAATCAAAAAAAAAATAAATATATAAAATGGAACAACAACAAAATAATTTAATAAAAATAAATTTAAAAAAACAAAGAAAAGCTGTTATGCCTCTTGAACTACTTGTTGATGTAATTAATATAGCTAGTGATATTTCTTTAAATGATTTAAAAATATTATGGTAATTAAATAAATATTTTAAAAATTAAAAAAAAACACTTAAGACATTATTTATTTGTAATAATTAAAAAAATTTTTTTAAATTCAATTGAAATTTCTTAAAAAATATTTTTTATTGTAAAAAATATAATTTAGTCCTTTCTGAATTTTATAAAGATTTCAGACATTTAAGAATAAGACTAAAAAATATTTTTAATTAGTTACAAAAAGTGCTACGAAATAAAGGATGAAAAAATGAAGAAAGACCAACACAGAAAATATTGGCATAAATTTGCTAAAAATATTTTAACCTCTTCTGGAATAATTAACTCCTTTATAAGAGATAAATTAAAAAAAAGGAAGGTAAAAGAATTTTCAAAAAATTAAAAAATAATTACTAAATATGTATAATCTTCCCCTTCCATCAAACCAAGAAGGTAATAGTTTTATTTCCAGTCCCCCTTTTTTCCTCCCCAATTTTTTACCCTATGTTTGTACGGAATAGTCAAATCTTCCCCTTTCTTCCATCAAATTTGCCTTTCTATATTTTGCCTAAAAACAATCAAAAAGAAATATAGAAAGGCAAACTTGATGGAAGAAAGGGGAAGATTTGACCATTCCGTACAAACAGGGTAAAAATTGGGGAGGAAAAAAGGGTGGACTGGAAACAAAACTATTACCAAAAAGAATAATAAATTTTAAATATGCATTATATAAATGAATAGAAACACGCACAAGTAGTCGTCAAACCATAACTACCTAATTGGAAAATTTTTATTTCCATCAAATTTGGTACCAATTAGCGATGGATAATTTTCAATTTTAAAAGGCGGAAGCGGAAGAGCCAAAAAAGGCGGAATTCTGCGGAAGGCGGAAGGTGAAGAAAAATCAAAAAATGTTCGAGTACTAGTTCAACTTTTTAGGCCGAGTTCAAATACTAGTAAATAAGTTGACGGCCACTTAAAACTAGAGTTGCGCGAGATCGATATCTCGACCGAGACGAGAATCTCGGTCATTTTCCAATCTCGGTCTCGGTTTTGCCGAGACGAGACTACCTAACCGAGACGAGATTCTCGGTACTTAATCTCGCCGAGATCCGAGATCAGTATACACCCCTAAAGATTGAACTTCTTGAGATTTATTTTTATTTTGACAAAATATTTAAAATTTCGCTATTGGCATATTGTTGTGCTCACTTTAATTTAGTTATCTAGAGGTCTAATTTAGTTATCTAGAGGACAAATAGGCGCGGCCGAATACACATCAACCTTCGCGGAAAAAAGTTTTTGCCGCTGCGGAGGCCGCCGCTTCGCTACGGTCGCCGCGAGCGAAGCGAGCACGACCGCAGCGAAGCACGGCCATCATGTAGCGAAGGCCATCGTGATGGGTATGATGGGTAGTTTGGCTTTGTTGTGCCAAAGCGGTGGTCTATGCGACTGTCTCTATTAGACCGACCCCTTCTAATAAACCGACCTGGAAGAAATTTGCCCGTTTCTTCCAAAATTCTCAAAATTTTCGCCTGCGGCGCAATAAAGGAAGATTTTTGGCTTAAGGATCTTCCAAAAATCTCATAATTTTCGTCTGCGGCGCAATAAAGGAAGATTCTTTGGCTTAAGGATCTTCCAAAAATCTCATAATTTTCGCCTGCGGCGCAAAAAGACGGATAAGAAGGTTATACGATAATTCACCCAAATCCCGCGTAATCCCTTGATATTCCTCTCAACGAATGATATCATATAATATCCCCCTTAACCTATTCAAATCACCCTAAATAATATTATCATTGATTTTCCACCCGGAGCCCGGAGCTAACAAATGTCTAATACCCAGCACTGCCTAATCCCTCAATATCCTTCCTGGGACTCAACTCTTCAGCGCCGCAGGCGAAAATTTTTAAACTAAGATTTTCGGATTCGGATCTGAATATCCGAAATTTTCGGTCCGGATACCGGATCCGGACTGTTGCTTGGTCCACCAACTGAAATTGATTCTGATGAAACAGATGATTTTGATGATGATTCAGATGATAATTAATTTAATTGAGTTTTGGAGGATAAAAAAAGTTTTGAAAAATCTCGGTTTATCTCGGATCTCGATATCGGTCTCGGGTCAAATTTTGCATCTCGGTCTCGGTCATGCGAGTCTCGGTCAATCTCGGTCTCGGATTTTTTCTAAAATCTCGATCTCGCGCAACTCTACTTAAAACTAAGTTTGCTTCTAATATCCCCCATAATTATATTATTTAAATTTTAAGGGACAGACAGTGTAAAACTTTTGACACCTTGTCTTAAAACTAGTTTTATTCTTTAGGCGCCGGCGCACATGTCGTCACAAATTTTTATCCTCAGATTTTTTAACCCTTATTAACTATTTTGGAGCAGAGGTGGGTCGGAACAGTCAGAGGTGTCGGAAATCGGAACTGTCGGAAATCGGAAATGGCTCAAAAGTCGGAACTCGGAAATCGGAAATCAAGATTTTTTTTCGGAAATCGGAAATCGGAAGGAAAAAAACGCCGGAAATCGGAAATCGGAAGGCGGAAATCGGAAATAAAATTTTTATTTTCATAACTAAAATAATATTTAAAATTGTAAGGTGGCCTTCTTGAGTGTAATTTGAGGGAGTAAAAGTTCTTTTTGCAACTCAAAAGTCAAATTCGAAGGAATTAGAAGAGATATCGTGAAATTTGGTTGATTAGACGGGATATCAGAGAATTTATAGAATTAATAGGGATATTTGGAGATTAAAATTGAGTAGTGATAGAGGGATGAGATATAGAGAGATTTGATAAAGGAAATTTGAGTGCCCCACCCCTGTCTGGTGCCCACCCCTGCTCGAAATACTCAATCCCTCGATATCACACTCAGATCCCTCGATATTACCTATGACCCCTTAAATCACACGATATAACTCAAAGTCACCTTAATCCATCCTAATCCTCCCATATACCATTCAACTTCCTTTTACAGCGCCGCAGGCGAAAATTTTTGGGTTTTTGGGAGCCATAAGCCAAAACTCTTCTATTTTTTGCGCCGAAGGCGAAAATTTTGAGAATTTTGGAAGATCCTTAAGCCAAAAATCTTCCATTTTTGCGCCGCAGGCAAAAATTTTGAGAATTTTGGAAGATCCTTAAGCCAAAAATCTTCCATTTTTGCGCCGCAGGCAAAAATTTTGAGAATTTTGGAAGGCTAGAAGCCAGATTTCTCCCTTTTTCAGCGCCACAAGCAAAAATTTTGAAAATATTGGAAAAATTTTTAGTGGAAATTTGCTTCAAAAATTGTCGGAAATCGGAAATTTTTCCAAAATTTCGGAAATCGGAAATCGGAAGGAAAAAAACGTCGGAAGTCGGAAATCGGAATTCCGACCCACCTCTGTTTTGGAGTCATAAAATACAAAAATTTTAAATTCTCAATTTCTCTTTTCTTTTCCTTACGTAAAACCTGACAAAGAATAATGCACTCAGTCATTTGAATTTTATCCAAATTGTAACTATAAGACTAATAAAAATCTATATTTAATTTTGGCTTAAAATTACTAGTGTTCTAAATATTTTGTTGGACTGGGGAAGTTGTTCCGTCAACGGGAGATGTTGTTCCGTCAACGGAAATTTTTGTTCGGCGGTTGAGATGTACCCATTACAAACATATTTTTAAATGATTTGATGTTAAGGGGGTTGATGCAAATGGGGTTGATGTAAAGGGGTTTGATGTTTAGGGGTGGACCCTTAATTTTAAATAGGGGGTGACCTTTTCTTTAATTTTTACAAAGTTGTTCTCACAAAAATAATTCTCATACATATACCCCTCATTCTTTTCTTCTTCTTCCTCCTTTTTTATTTATCATTCAATAAAACTTTTAAATAATTAAGATTTTGACTATCTACATTCTCTTCCAGGGTTGCGTCGTAATTACGAATTACGATTCCGAAAATTTTTTAAAAATTACGAATTACGATTCAAGAAAAAATTTTATATTACGACGCAACTTTGTTCTCTTCCAAAAAATTTTGTGTTATTCTTTTTACAGAATCTAATTTTTCAGCTAATTTATTTTTAAAAATTTCCAAATATTCTTTCATTTAAAAACTAAAACAACTAAATTAAGGCTTTAATGAGTTCACAAGAAGCAAACTTAAAGGTTAACCATAAAGAATTAGATTATTAAAAAAAATTAATTTTAGACAACTGAGGATTTTTGGCGTCATTGGGTCTCCATTCTTCTTTCACACCTTGACAAACATTCCGAAATAAACAATAAGATGATTGAACATTTGGACAGTCAAAACACGGTAATACTGATGCTGGTCCCCACTTCTTTTCCTTCCCTAATATTTTATATAATGGTCAGATTTTCTCCTTCCTCTATTTGTATTCAACAGTGTAATGAGTAATTTACAATTTTATTCAGTACGTTAACAAGGATAAAAACTGAAACATTACCAAAAATTATAGGGCAGGCCAAGTACCAAGGTCCGTTTCTATGAAAAAGTCCAAACTTAGAAACCAAGCATCAAATCGTTTCGTTTAAATTCTTGAAAATTGTTAAGGAAAGAAAAGTAAGGAAAAAGTGGGGGATGGGGGTTGTTTGAATATGTTGTTCATGTCTTACACACAATTTTTCAGGCCTTACAGACAATTGTTCAGACCAATGCCGAAATGATTCAGCTCTTAAACAAATCAAACTCTGAGACTAAACAGCTTGTAGATGATCTACGCCAATTGTTAACAAAACAAGAGTCATCGGTTAGTGGAAATCCCTCGTCTTCACCTGGTAAACTTTATTTTTGTTATATATTGAAAATTTGATAATTTTTTTTGGCAATTACTGTTTGGAATGATCTATCTTTTTTTTGGTCAAAATTATTTAAAATTTAATTGTTTTTGAAGTTTTTTGTAAAAAATAATTTTTAAAATCAATTAAAATTCTTTTAACAAAAACTTTTTATTAAAGAACAGGGAAAGGCGCCTGAAACAAAAGGCAAAAGTAGCAAAAAGCGCAAGTGGACATGTGGTACCTGTGGATTGCAAATGAAACGTAGAAATCGTCAGTCTCATTTAGACTCTGATCTTCACAAAAATTTTGTTAAACTCCAGTCCCTCACTGTCTATTCTGGTGGTACTTCTTCAGACGAACTCAATCAACCATCCTCTAGAAATAAACAATTCAGAAAATAAATTCTCAACTTTTTATTTGCAACTGCCTAAAAAATAATTTTTAAAATTAAACATTCCTTTTACTTCAAAAATTAAAAAAAAATTTTTTTCTGTGCCTCTTAAATTGTTTTATTTCCGTAATTTTCTTCTTAACTCTATAAATTTAATTCTTATATTTTAAACATTTTTAATTGTGAATTTTATTGACTAAAACTTTTCTACTACCTATTTTTAATTTCGAAAAGTTTATTAAAATTATTTAACCTCTTTTATAACAAAATTCTTTAAAATCATTAATTAATCATTGAAAGAGGTTAATTACTAATTCTCAGTTTTTATTTTTTAGACTTATTTCTAAATCATTTATATGTAAATTTCTTATCTACTTTTCAATTAATTTGTTTTTAAAGGCTTGAAAAAATCATTAAAAATATATAAGTATCGTTAAAAATATATGAGTGAACAGAGCCAGACCTCACTATAGTATGGTTGTAGTATAATTGAAAATCTTCGGATATCCGGGTCCAACAACCCTACACTATAGTGAGGTTGTCGGATCTTTTTTTCTGCCTCACTTGGGCAGAAAATCATGCCGGAATATGGGTAGCAGATCCAAATATCTTGATCAGATAAAGTAAGCAAATCAGAATCCATTTGGGATATCTTTCTATTCTTTATATCCCCAAAATTAGATAAATAAAGCAAAAGTTTGTATACGTATTTGAAAGTTATTCAGCGGTTTGATTATTTTTATTCAGCGGCTTGATTATTCAGCGGCCCCAATCTCATATACCTTTGAAATAGCTTTTGGATTGATATTCATACCAGCTCTATTTATACACAGTGTTTTGATATTTTTACAAATATTTTGACATCCCTTCCAGAGCTGAGGTCAGATGTGTCGGAACAGTCAGAGGTGTCGGAAATCGGAAGAGCCGGAAATCGGAACTGGCTAAAAAGTCGGAAATCAAAATTTTTTCGGAAATCGGAAGAAAAAAACGTAGGAAATCGGAATTCCGACCCACCTCTGATCCATTCAGACAGAAAATAAATTTTTACTAAAATAACATCTATTGTCCAAAATTCTCTTAGTCTAGCCAAAAGAGAATTTATTTATTAATTCATTAAATTAGATTAAATACTTCAAAGTATTTAATTTTATTTTAAGAAATAGTTAGTCATAAACCTGTTATTTTCTAGTCTATGTGCAAATCACCCGAGGCATCCAGCTGGATCGGAAACATTTTTGTTATAAAATTACTCTTCTCTTTTATATTTTCTCTTTTTAAATTTTAATTTTAAACTGTACTAATATCTGGTTTTTAATTTATCTAAAAATATTTTTCCCCAAATTTTCCAATATATCGTCGTCCTTCATTCCTCGGTATGTAAATGAAGGATTTTTGAAGAAAAAAGATTTTTGTTGGTTTTTTAGGCTCATAAAATTTAAAATTTATTTTGAAACAAATTTTAATGATAAAGGACAAAATGTTGAATAAAGAAGGTTAAACAATAAAAGACAGACAAAACTACCATTTTTTACCCAGAGTAAACTCCAGCTTAAAAATTATTGTTACAGTCGAATCGTACTCGTACGACACACCTTTCGTGTAGGAAAATTTAACATTCAAGTGAGGGTGTCGAAAAGTGCAGATTGGATTTCCATGTTTTGTGGTAGAAAAGATCTGACGTTATTGAGAGAGTGTTTTGTAAAGGAGAGGGTTATACAGATGAAATCCGCATGTACTTTTAAATATTTTTTGTTTATTATAATCATGGTTGTCCAAAACATGCAAATGAATGTTTTGTATGCGGATATGCTTTTATGTGGGAAGCCCAAATATGGTGGTTTTACAGGTGTCCGAGCACTTTAAGACCCGGTTCTTAATGCATATATTTGAATATTTTGGCCCTCATGCATAAATATTTGCATATCGATGCATATTTTGGAAAATTTTGCATATTTTGGTGCATATTTTGGACTTTTTCGTTCCATATATGCGCATATTTGGCAATTTTCCGTGCATATCTTGGACAACCCTAGTTATTATAATTTAAAAAATACTTAAGAATTATTAAAAAATTTTTTTTATTTTGATTTAAAAAGTAAAAAAAATTAGAAATTTTGCTGACAACCACAAATTAATTTTTTACTTAATTTAAACTGCGCAAACCCGCTACCCCCACAAACTACGCACAAATTCCATTAACCCTAAAAATGCTGCGCGCGTTGCTTTTTATTTGTAAATCATAAACCAAAATCATTCAGTCACAGCGAAAAATATTTTTTAATTTTTTCATTCTCGCATTTTTGATTTTACGCAAAATTTTATTTTTTTAATACAAAATAAAAATAATTTTTGAAAAAATTTTTAATTTTTTAATTAATCAATTAAATTTAAAAAATATTTTTAAATTTATTTTTTTTCAAAATATTATTTAGTATTTTATCCAAAATTAAAATTAGAAAAATAAAAATATGTACTCATGTTTTTATTTATTTGTGAGCAAAAAATAAATAAATTTATTTTTATTTACTTTTTTTTATAAATTTATATTTTATTTTACCACTGTAGGTAATTATTATATTTTTATAATATTAAAAAGTTGTTTTTGGAAAATAATTTTTTTTTGAAATTAAAAAAAAATTTTTTTTTAACTTTATAAAAAAATTTCTTAAATTGGAATTTTTGAAAATTTTTTGAAAAAAATTTTTTTTTAATTTTTGGCCTTTTCTAATAATACCTAAAATTTTTTGAAACAAATTATACAAAATATACCACTTATAAAAATTTTTATTTGATTGGCCACCTTGAACCAAGAAAAATCCTTTAAAATTAGGGTTGTTCACTAGAGTTCAGCGGGATCGGGATCCCGGTCGGGATCGAGCGGGATTATCCCGGGTTTTTCGAATCCCGATCCAGATTTTTCTTATCCCGAGCCCGAAATATATATCCCGATCCCGATCCCGGCCAATCTCAATCCCGAGCCGGGATCCGGGATCGGGATGTGCATCAAATCCCGATGCAAATCCCGACTACCGGTTATTAACCGGCACCCTTAGTTTCGGTTTTGAGTTTTGGTCAAATACCGGTTATTTTGGGGGAATTTTTTAAAAATCACTCATTTTCAAAAAGTTTTCGGTGTTTTAAATTTTGTAAAAACGGTTGATTTTTGGCAAAAAAAAATATAAAAATTCTGGGTTTTTAAACCGGTCGTAAACAACACTATTTAAAAGATATTCGGTGTCATAAATTCTTAACATCTTATACTCCATTAAATTTTTGATTAAAAATCTGATATTTAGTCTTTATGCTAATTCTTTCCAAAACGAATATTTTATATAACTAAAAAAAAAGATTTTTTTATAAAAATATACAAATGATTAATTTAATTAATTTTTTGCTTGCCCTAATTAGATATATTAATTCTTTCATTAATTTTTTTTAATTATAAGATTTATTGTTAAAATTTTTTCTCGATTAATTGGCGTCATTAAAGCGAGATCAATAATTAATCTTTTTTAAGTTAAAATTATTTATATTATATATTGAAATGATTTAATTTTTGAGGAGCGTGTTAGATGAGTATATTTTGCTGTATAAATACCGTATTTCATGTTTAGGTAATTTTGATTAGCTGCCTCCTCTCTCAATTATTTGCCTCCTAGATTAATTACACCCCCTTTAATGAGAAATTGAAATAATCGTCCTCCCTCAATAGTCATTCCGCACGTTAAAATTTCAAAATTCGAATACTAGCCCGCCCGGGATTAATTACTAAGACTGTGATAGGCCAAAAATTTTCCTAGGCTCGAGATCTTACTATTGCTAGTTGGGCTTTATCCTTCACTGTGCAGAAGATTATTCAGCAGCTGGGAGCGAGCCAGCATCTTCAGTAGACAGGACTGATGTGTTATCCATTCCCCCACGCCACCTACTTCATAGCTTTAGGAAATAAATAGCTATATGCTTTACACTAAGTTTAAAAGACTCGAGACCAGGCTTAACCTCAAGACCAAAATTTTAAAAGACTAAATCAATTTTTTGTTCCAATGAAAAATAAAATTTTAGAGAATTAAAATAATTTAATTAATTTTTAAGGAATATAAAGTTTAATTAAAATTTATTTTTAATAATTTATTTAAAATGTCAACGCAAATTGAGCGTTTAAATTGTGCCGTAAAAAATTATGCTTGGGGCAAGTTGGGTGAAAATTCAGAAGTTGCCCGACTTTATATTGAAGGCCATGAGGATAAAGAAATTAATAGTGATACTCCATATGCAGAGCTGTGGATAGGAACACATCCTGATGGTTAGAAAAAAAAGATTTTTCCTTTTTTTGGATATATAGTCAACCTCAATTTTGGGTAAAAATCTAAAATTAAGAGTACACATGAAAATAGTTATTGAAAATTATTTAACCAACTGGCAATTCGAAATTTAAAAAACGTATTTAATTCTGGTAGTGCTAACAGAATCACTGCATGGTGCAGCCCTTACAGCTCATTATTATTTTTTGATTTAATATTTGCTAGGATCTTGGTTAGATCTAATATTGGGAATAAGCGTGGGGGTTTTCGGACATGACGACGTTAGAGACATTTTTTCGAGACTCATTTTTATCGGATCAGACCGGTCGCGTCTTTTTCGTGTTAAAATTCGATGCTCGACTCGATCTTTCGGACCGGACAGGATCGGGCCCCCAATTCTAATTACGAATGCTTTATATGTAGTCTTATATCCATATACTGACATAATATAAGTCAACTTAATAAATATTTTAGGCGTTTTACAAACGATATAGTCTGTTTATTATAGATTGGCACAGGACAGGATCCCGCACAGGATTTTTCAGGATCCTGTCCGAAATCCTGCCTTTTTTTCAGTTTTCAGGATTGTCAGGATTCCAGGATTTTCTGGATTAATCCTGCAGGATCCTGTCCTGTGTGAAATTTTAAAACCCAATCCTGCTACAGGATCCGTCCTGAATAATTTTCACGGTTCAGGATTTTATTTTGTCATCTGCGGCGCTGAAAAACTAAGAAATCTGGCACCAAAATCCCAAAAGTTTTGCCTGCGGCGCTGTAAAGCGCAGTTGAATGGTATATCAGAGGATTTGGACAGATTAAGGAGTATTTTGAGTTATATCGTTGAATGGTTACTGGATTTTAGTGATATTCGGATATTTGAAGTGATCTAAGGATATAGCGAGGGATTTGGCCTTCCGAAGCGCCATTACTTGAACTAGGTTTTTCCCCAATTACTTGGTACTCGACTTACACTACTGGAAATAACAAACTGTTGACCCGGCAACGGTGGATATTGACTCAGTGATGTGGGAAGTTGTCCCAACAGTGGGGATGACGTTCCAATGACTTTCCAATCCTGGAAAAAATAACAGGATTGGCAGAGTTTCAGGATTTTCAGGATTAATCCTGATGGATCCTGTCCTGTTCGAAATTTTAAAACCCAATCCTGATACATGATTTTGCAAATGCGATTTTACCGATCTCTACTGTTTATCATTAATTAGAAAATTATTTTAAGTAAAATAAAAATCAAAAAAATTATTTTTAAATATTTGTTAATTTTGAGGTCCATCGAGAATTCATTTAACCAATGTCCAATTAAGTGAAATCATTACAGACAAGAATAAAAAGAAAAATATGTATGTTTACTAGGGTTTCACCGGAACCGGAATTTTGACCGGGACCGGATCCAATTTGAGTTCCGGATCCCGGAACCAAAAAACGCCGGAACTTTCCGGAACCGGAACTTCCAGTGAAACCCTAATGTTTAATTAAATTGTATTCTTATTAATAATTCGTTAATTTAGTCAACTACCTTTTATTATGAAAATAATGTCAATTCGCCATACACTGTCACTTCAAGTCCATCCAACTAAAGTATTTATTAAAAATAATTTTTATTTTTTAAATTAAAAATTATTTAAAGGAACAAGCCATTTTATTAAATAAACAAAATCCAATTAATTATCCTGATCAAAATCATAAACCAGAATTGGCTTATGCATTGACTAGATTTGAGTTACTTTGTGGATTTAGACCTGCAGGGGAAATTTTAGAAAATATGAAAGGTGAATTTTTGATTTTGTTTAAATTTTTTGTTTAAATTTTTCTTCAATATTTCCCCCCGAAAAAATTCAAAATTCACTTTTCCTTTGAAGGTTTATTAGTAAATTTAAGGTTATTTAGACTCAAATTAGGATACAAGACTCAATGAAAAATGTTAGTTTTGGAGTCTATCATGCTTGATCTGAAGGTCCAATAAATAAAGCAAGTGACCGGGTACAGTACTCGACTCGAGTACTCGAAAATAAAAGCCCAAAGGGTGTCTTGAATTGCCTAAAAATTGTTTTGGTTGGGTTTTGTTTTTATGTTGCTATTATAGTTTAGTATTCAAAAAAATTTTAAAAAAGAAAACAAAGGAAAACAGAACATTCCTTCCTTAATTTACCGTATATGCTCTATTAATTACCCTCTCTCAAATAATTACCCCCGCTCTATTAATTACTTACTTCAGCAAGAGGTTTAAGCAATAATTACCCAGGGTAATTATTAGAGCATATACGGTAATAGTAACCACTCCTTTTCTTAAATAAAAAACCAGCCATTCCTAAATTATTTTTTAAAGCATTTCCTGAATTATGTCAAGCAATGGGTTATCAAAATACAAAACAATTTATTGAATTATCTAAACAATTTTCATCTGATTCATATGAAATGATTAATGCTTTGAGGAAATGGTTTTTTTTAATTTTTTTCTTTAGAAATAAAAATTTAATATAAAGTTTTTCAACAATGATAAATTTTAAAAAAGAAAATGTTAACAAATTAATTATAAATTTAATTAAAAGAATAAATAATGGAGGTATTTAGTAGATTAATTCAAAGTTTAAAAAAACAAAGTTTTTTTTAATTTAGTTTATGGATGTTTGAACATAAATACAATAAAGATAATAAAGGATATGTTTCAAGTATGGAGTTTTAACTAGTGATTGTGACCTTTAGAAAAATTTTAGATATAAGTACAGGGCTTAGGACACGGCTCCTATTCTTTTACAGACTGAGTCGTCGGTACCAATTATTTAGAAAAATCATGTTCGAGTAGTCACCCAGCTCTTAAAACCAAGTTCTAGTCTGTCTTATCACTGGGAAATGTGATATTGAGTAATAATTCTCGAACTAGATAAGGCCGACATCCATTGTATACTACAGAAAACCTCTTCATATATAGTCCAGCCCTTTCCGGACATACTTTTTAATCTATTTGGTTATATGTATATCAGTTTGAATTTTGGTTAAACCAGAGGTGGGTTTGGAACAGTCAGAGGTGTCGGAAATCGCCGGAAATCGGAACTGGCTCAAAAGTCGGAACTCTGAACTCGGAAATCAAAATTTTTCGGAAATCGGATGGAAAAAAAGTCGTAAGTTGGAATTCCGACCCACCTCTGGGTTAAACCTAATGTTTGGAACGATTTGTTTCCAAGGTTATATAGTTGTATAGTCGCCATTATAGTCATATCTGTATGTCGCTATAACATAAGTCAAGTTTAATAAAATATTTTAAGCGTTTCCCAACTGATATAGGCTGTCTATCTCCCATTTATTTAAATCATATAATTCTTGAACCTGGCGAATGTGTTTATTATGGAGCACAGGAATTACATGCATATCTTAGTGGAGGTGAATAGAAAATTTTAAATTTAAGAAAAAAATTTTTTAAAGAATGTGTTGAATGTGTAAGTTGTTCAAATAATACAATACGTGCTGGTTTAACTAATAAATTTGTGGATAAAGATAATTTAATTAAAGTGCTTAATTATAGAATGGCTGATCCAGAATATTATGGTAAATATTTAATTTTTTTTAACTTTCCTTGAGAAAAAAGAAAATAAAAAAAATTTAATTATAAATGATAGAATTATTTTGAGTTACTCGAAAATCAAAGCATTTTTTTATTTAGACCTTTAGCAAAGAAAACTAAAAATTCCAGAAATTATTGGAAACCTAAGACCCGATATACGCAGAAAAATAACTTGGTTTAAATTATTAATAATAATTTTAAACGGTGCTCTGTAGTCTCGTCAGAGGTTAGTTTCGTCAGAGCACATTTTCGTCAGAATTAGCTTCGTCAGAGGTCATTCTCGTCAGAGGTCAGCTTCGTCAGAGGTCCTTCTCGTTAGAGTTCAGTTTCGTCAGAGGTCCTTTTCGTCATAAGGCTCCCTTCTTAAAATCTTATTAAACGGCAGTATTATGACTTATACTAGATTATTTGATTCTGGATCGATTTTGGCAAATGAAGTGTCATTCGAAAGGGCTCTAAAAACTGAGTCGAATTAGTTTTGGAAGAAGTTTATCCGACATTCCAGGACCGAATTAAAGCTCCTGAATACTGAAAAATCACAGGGAGGCATCACCTCGTCTAGCTCGCGTCACTGTCGAGCTGACTCGAATGAGCTATCATTTTTATACTCAAATTTTTCACAACAAAAATCAGCCTTTCAGAGCTCTTTCGAATGACACCTCGTTTGTCCAAATCGACCCAGAAACAAATAACCTAGTATAAGTCATAATACCGCCTTTTAATTAGACTTTTATAAAGGGAGCCATACTGACGAAAAAAACTTCTGACGAAACTAACCTCTGACGAAACAACCCTCTGACGAAACTGTTCTCCGACGAAAAAGGCCTCTGACGAAACTGATTCTGACGAAAATGTCCTCTGACGAAACTAACCTCTGACGAGACTACCGGACACGTTTTAAACAGCCCTAAAGACTAAAGATTTTTTATTTAAAAACCCCAAACTTTAATTTAAAATAATTATTACAATTTTCAAAGTTGTTAACCCCCAATCTGTTTATGGATACCCACATGTTTTGGAATATACACCGAATTGTAGAGATTTTATATTACATGCTATCGAAATTAAATATAATAACAGAAATGTGAACGAACAATTTAAATTTGATTTGCCAACAATTGAATGGTTAAAATATAAATAAATATAGTCGGACCTCAATTTTAGATGACAACTTGTTTGTAAAAAATCGTATATTATATTGAGGTGTATCCTAAATAGGAAATATGTCTTAAATAGATGATATCGTTAATATAATAAGGTGTATTATTCGGTGTCCAATAAAAAATTTAGTAAAACGTAGGCTAAATTGTTTAGTAAACCGTAGGTTAAATTGAGATAACTGTTGGTTCTGACAACCTGCTTCAACCTTTTTCGAATCGTGGTTCCGGCCCAAGGCATTTCAAAATCTTAGCTCAAGTTCCTGCTCCCGGCCTATCACTATACATCATAATATGAGGGCCGGCTGTAATTTTGAAATAATTTTAATCCAAATTTATAATTTTTTTAGTTCCTCTACCTTTATATTAACTGAAGGAGAAAATATAAAATGTATTGAATTAAATTCAAAAAAATGTTTTTTGAAACAATTTATAGCCAAAAGGGGATATATTTTTTATATTCCTCCAATGCATACAATTCGGTTTTTTACTAATAATGGGCTTTATCTTAGAGGATTTCGAACTTTTAGTTTTGAGGTAAAAAATATTTTTTAATTTTGAGTAAAATATCGAATTTATTTAACCAAACTACTCTTTATATAACAAAAATCTTCTAAGGTCCATACGGGCTTTTTATAAATGGGGATTGACTATATTCATCAGGGCTGGGCTCATTTCGCATTTCGCGTTTCGCATCTTTCGCATATTTCACATTTTTTAGCGCGAAAAGTTTCGCATTTTAATCTTAGATTTCGCCCAGCCTTGATATTCATGTATATATTCATGTATTGAAAAGAGAAAGATCATAGATGTAGTTAACTAGTTTTAAACAAAAAAAGGTAGATAAGCGGAGGCAATCTTTTGTTTTTTGTAGGATAGCTTTACTAAGGACTTTATCTTAGAGGATTTCGAACTTTTAGTTTTGAGGTAAAAAGGTTTTGATACTCACTATTATGCGTTTTTAACAAATCAAAATTATAAACAAAACTAGGGGGTTGTACTATTAGAGATAGGGTAATGCTAAAATTAAATTCAAAGCTGTTAAAAATTGAAAAAAGTTGTTTGGAACGAAAAGTAAGATTTGAAACTTATTCGATTTTACAAAATAATCGGTCGAACTTCGAAATTGAAGTATTAAACAATTACTCGCCCGAATATTAGATTCCTTCTGTATTTACTACATATTCGTATTTTCAATTTCAGGACGGTCCTGACCATTCCAAAAGAATTTTGTTCAAAAACGAAAAAATAAAGTCTAATAATAATATTTTAAATAATGATACTTCAATGGATGTTATAAAACAACAACCGACTAAAACAAAACTTATACTTAATCCTTCACTAAATATTTTCGATATTGAAACAGAAATGGATGGATTTCTTTAAATATTTTTAAATAATTTTTGAAAAAAAAATATTTTTTTTTGTCTTTCATTATAATTCTTTTTTATATATCCACTGCCTTTTTTATATTTTATAAATAAAAAATTCATTTTGATTTTTAATATTTTTTTGTTAGAATATTTTTTATTTTATTTAATAACTCTGAAATTAATGTAAAACAGTCAAAAAAATTTTTTAACAAATTTAAAAGCTATTTCCGAGACTTTTTCCTATTTAATACATAATGGAAAAATTTATTTTAACATAAAAATGTCATATTTTACCTATAAATTTAAAAAGAATTCAAGGCTACTTCCACTTCTCAAAATAGACGCTTATGAGATTTATTTTTTTACAATTTCTGAGTTCCGACTCTTACAATTTCCTACAATTCCAGCTGTCCATACCCACCTTTTTCTACCATCCATACGCCTCTAAAATGAAAAAAAAAACATAAAAAACAACTGAATACATGTTTAAAAAATAAAAAATAAAATTATTTAAATTAATTTCATTTCATCTGTCATTTAATTATCTATTTCAATAATTTAATTATTAAACGAAAAATATTTTTTATTTATTCAAATATAATTTAAGTAAAATAATTTTAATTTAATTTAAAAACAATAACAAAGGACAACGGCATTTTTAAATGCCAATTTTTGGTTTTTCTTGTTTAAACTTCGAGAATAGAAAATAATTGAATCAGTCAGGCAAATACCTAATTCATTAAATATTTTTAAGGAGTCTTACACCTGTTTTACGCTGATTTTCGAGGTGTTAAGATCTCACAGGCCCAGTCTTTTTTTGTTTACCGGTATTTTTGTAAATGTTTCTTAATGTTCGAAAATAACTATTTTATAAAGTTTTTGCCTAAAAAATATTTTAAAATAAGAAAGCATTTAAGAATCAATTCAAATTTTGTTAGTTAGTATTTATACGTTTTTTTGGAAAATTCGTATCATTTCTACTCAATAAAAAATCTAATAAAGGAGTGAACATATATTTTCCGTCCTATGTAGTATACTTCTGATTAGGTATATACATATCAGGTTGGAGCTCGTGCCACAAAATACGAGACACTGGGTTCACGAGATACGAGATTCTCAAAAAATACGAGATTTTCACGAGATACGAGTTCTCACAATTTATTAATTTCTCTCGAAATTGATGGGTTTCCAATATGCAAGAATATTCAAAACATGCTAATTCTGTAAATATGCACAAGACAAAAGATCCAAAAATATGGAATTAGAGCCATGACCTAAATAAATTTGCGCAAGCTTGTATTAAAAAAATATGTAAATATGCACTTTACTTAGTTCACTCATTTACGTAACCTCGATTATTTAAAATTTAAAGTAAATATAAGCAAAATTAAATTTAATTATATATAATTAAATTAATCTTTAAAAAATTTTTAGAGTAAAATAAAAATATTTTTGTTTAAAAAATAAAAATTCTTATGCCTTAATACAAAATTAATTATAGGCTAGAGAATTTTTTATTTAAATAATACTTTTAAATAAAATGTATTAAAATTTTCTTTTATTATTCATTTTTAAATAATCTAAATATTAGTTACATAGTACTTTAGAAATAAAGCCAGATTGGGACCTTATTATAAGCCTAACCTTATTATAAGACGCACCCTTGACGTTGAAAAAATTGTACCTTTGTAATGAGTTACATTAAATGACTTGACAGCTCCCTCATGGAGTGGTCAACCAGATTTTAAAAAACATACCCTAAACAGGAGAGTACCTGATTTTGGGTAGCCATAGATGAGACTCTACTAGTGTAGCACGCCGACGAGGTCCTAGCCTTCAAAAAAATAAATCGAGGTCTTATCCTAAAGTAATTATTTTATTTTTAGATTTATTTTTAAAATAAAATTGTTCTAATTTCTTCCTAATCAAAATGACTGACATCTACAACATAAATAATACAGTATATTATATTTTTTGACAAAAAATTTTTTAATAAATATTTTAGTTGTACACTAACCATATTAAACCACGATTTTATTCTGATCTTTTCTTACCTGCTTTTATTAAATGGATAATTTGTTTGCCAGGAATTATTAACAATTTGGCTTTAATTTGTGTTACTTTTAGAGAAAAGTACATATATTTGATATAGATATTTGTCCTTTTATTTATTCCTTATCTGACAGAATTTAGCGGACACCGAGGATGTTCAAGAAACATTTTAAAGCGCAAATCAAATAAAACAGAGTAAGGCCAAAAAATAACATAAGAAACATAAAACCCAATGCATAAGCTACGATAATGAACACATGTGGATTTAGATTTTGAGGTTTTTAGGTTTAAGAGGCATTTCAGGTTTATGAGATGAGTTGGAATTTTAGTTTGTCAAATGCGCGAATCCTACATGCATGTCATTTTTTAATAAAATTTTTGCCTTATTGGATGTATCTATCTTATACTGAGATATCTGCCGTATAAACAGCATTATCCGCAAAATTTTTGCGGAGAGAGGTAAATCTTCTCTTCAATGTAGATCCCCAAAATTATGTAGATCTAAATTATTTTTTTAAAGAACTCTCCGTGGGCCATGTAACCTTCTCTTAGCATTAGGAGCCCTTTTCGAGTTCTTCTATTTGTTTGGCTTTACAATACCTTTTTTACTTGCATTAACAACAATTAATTTTATTCCGTTACAAACTTGCTTTTATATTCAAGCAATTTCTTTGATTAGTCTTTTTGCTTCAGTAAATACTGTTTTGTTTGTTGGAATTGATCGTTTGCTAAATGTTATTTTATCTTTAAAGTAAATATTATACCTTTTTTGAAATTTATTGTACTGGTCAATCCATCTGGTCTTGGCCCAATCAGGCGAATAGGACATAGTGTTAAACTGATTAATATAGAAACTTAAGAATCCCATCCATGGAAGGTGGCCTTGCTTAATTGACCTTTTCCCATATTTAGGTACCCAAGAAACATAACTGTGGTATCTAAAGAATGAACAGTGGGTAGACTTTATTGAATGTGTAGGAGAAGCTTAGGGTATACCTCGAATTACCACAGGCCCATTTTACCGCCGCAGCTATAACTTGGTCAAAATTATCAAATCCGGAACGCTCAGGTATGGTTCGATTCATCTCGTCAAGGCGCATCGAACCATATCACGACGTCCCGGATTCGACAATTTTGAACGAAGTTATAGCTCGGCGGTAGGTTGGCTCGCGGTAAATTGGCCTGCTCATCCGTGAGGTTCCGTGAGGTGTACATAATAAAAATAATCTTAGACTTTAACTACTTAAAAAATACGTACATTAAATTAATTTAAAGTTATCATTCACTAAATAAACCCATTTATTTCACGATTGTTTCTTGTGGAATTCTTGTGTATCCAATTTATGCTGTTTCATTGTCTATTAATGGAGTTTGGTTACATCCGAATTGGTTAATTTAAATTTAAAAAACAAATTACTGACCCATTTGATCTCTTAAGGTTAGTAATTTGTTCAATTACACCTCCTGATCTCTATGCTTTTTATACTAACGCAACACAATTAAAATCAAATGGCATTTATATAAATTCAGCTTCTTTTATTTGTTATATGTTTGTTTGGTATTTTGTCTGGAGAGCAAAAAAGCAAACTGAAAATAGTATTGGAGTTGCAAGTACGTCGAACCTTTCTATATTATACCCCTCCAATTTAAGGCATTCTTTAAATTTTACTCGTGGATTAGACGAGGAAACTGACAAAGCGATTCCCCCATTTAATATGGGGCACGCCCAAGTAGGCGCGCAACCAAGTGTGCGCAAAGCCATAACTAGCTTGGAGATTTCTGGGCCTTAACAATCTTTCTACATAGCTCGATGAGAGGAATCGTTTAATACTAAATTTTGAAGGATTCGGAAATTTTGAAGCAATTTATGACTTTGCGCCTACTTGGGCCGGTATGTTAAATATCACATTAATTCCATCAATTGGATTCAAATAAGACAAAAAAATTCAGGCTCGGCAAGGAAAAGATCTTATACGGGATTTTACTTTTAAGCAGAATGGGATTGCCGGGATAACTCCCGCTGGACCCATCCCGTCTGATCTCTTGAAACCCAACCCCGTTAGGGGATTCCGTGAATATGACTTTGCCAATCTCTATAAAAATCTTAAAGATTTTAGCTATTTACTTTTAAAGATAATCAAAGTCATCGAATTTTTAAGTCTGTTCTCTATATAATGTTTTTTGTTGTTGGTACCTGGCTTTTGAATACAATCTATGGGTCATTTATAGCTTTTATGTTTACTGATACTTTCTCTACCCAATATATTGCACCCTCAATTAATTTCTTGACATGTGTAATTGCTTCTTCTAGCAATGTTTTTATTCTCTTTACTTGCAGGTATTTTAGAAGTATTTTTGAGATAAGTCGGGATAGTTAAAGTTGGAAATTATTCGAGAACAGTCAAAAAGACGGGATACCTAGACTTGGAAAGTGATAAACAAAAATTTTCCGCACGTTACGTGCTCTACCGATAATATTATACAATACGGTCTAAGTTGATAGATGCTAGCTTAGATACTAAGTCGATACTATTAAGAGTAACGAGATAGTTCAACGGTAATTCCTTTAATTTCACTTGTAATTGTTGTTTCAACCTCTCACTGGCAGTGATGCAAAAGTTCCATTTCCGGAACTGGAACCGACGAAATTCAAAAATCTAGAACTGGAACCGAAGAAAATAAAAAAGCAGTTCCAGAACTGGAACCGGTTCCAGAGAAGTTAATTTTATCGAGGGAGGGCAAATGACAGAGGTATACGGTAACAAAAAATAATATTTATCTCATCTTTTATTTCAGTTCCGATTATCGCCGTGCATTTAAACGTCTTGCTTTCGACCTTCCAATTTTAGGCAAATTAATTAAAGGAATGTATGGAGGTACGACAAGTAATATTGTAAAGCCTACAGTTCAATCAGTAAAGGCGATAATTCATCCAAAACAAAATTTAATGCGAAATCCCGTCCATCCTAAAAATTAGAATATTTTACGTTGAAAGAAAGGACTTGGTGGAACAAATACGAATTATAAAAATTAAAAAAATTAATGAATTAAATTGACTCATTTTCATGAAAAATGTACTTTATTTTTCCTTCTAAAAAATTTTTTATTTCTCTCACATTTTTGTAAATATTTTTATAAAAATTTTGATGGATAAAGCTGGAAAAATAAATATAATATTCCTTGTCTGCTTTGAATTTTTAATTAATTAAAAAATAATATTTAAAAGACCACACAATCTATCCTCATTTAAAATAGTATAAAAAGGGAAAATAATTACTAGCTAATTAATTCTAATTAAAATATTCACTTATTCAATATATTCCTAAGAAAATGAACAAATTTATATTAGTCTTGGTTTTCCTCATCATCTTTAATTTTTTCGCCACTGTAATGGTATCAAGTGAGGATAGTCAAGGTGAAAATAAAAAAATTAATTTTGAAAATGACTAAAATAAAAATTTTTCAGAGATACTGGAACGTTCAAAGCGTCAATTTAGCTTCGTGAAAGTGGCACCAAACGGTGCTTACAAAAAAATTTATTTAATCTTTAACATTTTTAGGTGCTTTAAGTCGTAAAAAGCGCCAATTTTGGTTGAGAAAAACGGCACCAAATCAGGAAGGTAGATATTAAATTTGTAAAAATCTGATCATTTTATTCAGATGTTATAAGTCGTAAAAAGCGCCAATTTATATTGAAGGCAAATAGCAAGCGAGAGGTGAATATTGCTAAATATTTATAGATAAAAGACTTTAATTTTTTTATTTAGGCCATTCATGGAGAGCAGGCTGACTCTTTTCATGTTTTAGATAAATCATTCAATTAAGAGGTTAGTCTATAATCGATAAATATATTTATAAGAACTCTACAATACAACATAAAGACCTTTAAACATTAAGACTGGGGAACTGGTACTTTTTCAGTTTAATTAAACCTAACTATACTTTTTCAGTTTAATTAAACCTAACTATTAATCATTGGAAAAGATTTTCTAACTTTTTTTTAATATTAAATTTATAAATTTCAGTAAAATGAGCAGACGACGACAACTGACCATTTGAAGATGTTGACAATATATGAATTAAATTTTAATAAATAAAAGAAACATTGTTAATAAGCTCTTATACATATAAATTTTAAATAAATATTTACTGTAAAATTTTGGGTAATCATTAGAGGTCGGTAAAATCGCATTTGCAGGATCCTGTAACAGGATTGGGTTTTAAAATTTCGAACAGGACAGGATCCTGCAGGATTAATCCTGAAAATCCTGGAATCCTGACAATCCTGTTATTTTTTTTCCAAGATCCTGTCCAGGATTTCGGGATTTTCAAAAAATTTCAAAATTTCCCAAAATTTACGTTTGCGGCGCTGAAAATCAAAATTTTTGGCTAATTCCCAACTGAATCTTCGCTGAAAAAAGTTGTTTCCGTCATTGGAACGTCATCCCCACTGTTGGGATAAATCACCCCATCACTCAGTCAACATCCCCCGTTGTTGGGTCAAAAGTTTGGTATTTCAAGTAGTGTAAGTCGAGTACCAAGTAATAGGGGAAAAACCTAGTTCAAGTAATGCCGCTTCGGAAGGCCAAATCCCTCGCTATATTCTTAGATCCCTTCAAATATCCGAATATCACTAAAATCCAGTAACTTCATTCAACGATATAACTCAAAATACTCCTTAATCTGTCCAAATCCTCTGATATACCATTCAACTTCCCTTTACAGCGCCGTAGGCAAAACTTTTGGGATTTTGGTGCCAAATTTCTTCCTTTTCTGCGCCGCAGGCAAAAATTTTGAGGATTTTGAAAGGCCAGGAAGACAAAAATCGTCCTTTTTCAGCGCCACAGACAACAAAATAAAATCCTGAACCGTGAAAATTAACAGGACGGATCCTGAACAGGATTGGGTTTTAAAATTTCATACAGGACAGGATCCTGCAGGATTAATCCTGAAAATCCTGGAATCCTGACAATCCTGAAAACTGAAAAAAAGGCAGGATTTCGGACAGGATCCTGAAAAATCCTGTGCGGGATCCTGTCCTGTGCCGACCTCTAGTAATCATGAAGAATCTGGGATCGACTTTTAAAAACTTAAAAATCATTTTTTTCTAAAAATCATTTTATATAAGTAGATCGACTATGCTGAATTCAAGTATGCAAGAATTTTTTACCGGAGACGAAAACTCGCAGAGATATAGGCCCCCGAAAATCGAAAAACCATAGGGGGAAGTAAGCATAATTTTGGGGTGAAAAATTCGATTTTTCGAATGATAGCTCATTCGAAAGAGCTCCTCGAGTTGAGTCTAATGACACCAAAATGAGCTCGATTGAATAACTTTGAACAACGTTATTACCAACAGAATCTTAGCCGGAAATCAAGTTATGATAAAAAATCATAGATAAAATGTCATATTTGACAAAATCTGGTATCAGATTCGTAATCAGCATGAACGAAAACCTATTTAAGGGTTTTAAAAGTGGATCCCAGATTCTTCATGATTACCAAATTTTGCATAATATATTCAATTTTAAAATATTAAAAAAAATAAATTTACAAATTTAAATCAAAATCAAAGTTTAAAAACCCCTCTTAATCCTTTTTAATATAACTAAATCCACGGGGACTCAATTGAGGTATATACAAGGGGACTCAATCGTACGGACTCAATTGTGGGAACTCAATCGTACCGGGACTCAATCGTGGGGACTCAATCGTGAGGACTCAGTTGAACTGCTCCGTAATAGAGGCGCTTATATAATCTATATTATATAATAGAGAGAGAATAATTTTTACGGGGAACTTTCGCGTATCAAAAATTTTTTGGCGCCTTCGGCGCCAAAACTACTTGTTAGTTCTTGTTAGTATATTTAAATCGAAATTCGTTTTTTCGTTATGTGATAACGTTAGTTTTATGTAGGTTTTTTAAATAATAAATTAATTCATATAGAAATATGTAAAACAGACAAAAAATATATTATATTTATTTTCACACCAAAATTTTTATAAATATATGTATTTACAGAAATCTGATATAGGTAAATAAGATAAAAAACCATTTTTTACGAAAATTCAGACCAAATTTACATAATTAGATAATTTTTTAATAATTCTCATCTTTTTAATTCCAATAATTCCTTTATTCGTAAAATAGGTATATTCTAATTCTTTGGATAGACTGCAGTTCGCAAAAAAGTAGGTTTTAGATGAATTGACGGCTTTACGTGTATAACATTATTTGAACCTCCAGACTCTCCTTTAATTAATTTACCTAATATTGGAAGGTCATAAACAAGACGTTTAAAAGCATGGCGATACTTTGAACTGAAATTAAATAAGTTAAATAATATTGTTTTTCAAATTCAGAGAATATGTATAATGGATGTCATCTTATATTAGATTGTTATTTTGGTTCATGTTGCGCGAGGTCGAGGCCTCGCCGAGGCCGAGGTCCTCGCCCATTTTCCAATCTCGGTCTTGTTTCGACCGGTCCTCGGAGCCTCGGTCTCGATCCTCGCCAACACACCCCTTAAGAATAGACTTTTTTGGATGAAATAGAAGAATTTTATTATTGGCCTTCCAAAAATCTCAAAATTTTCACCTCCGGCGCTGAAAAAGGAAGGAATCTGGTTGTTTGATAACCAAAATCCTAAAGATTTTCGCATGCTCATTGTTGTTCATTATATCCAGATTAAACGATATCTCCTCTACTCTCTCATAATCCATCAAATCGCTTTATGGCACAAAAAATAGTTAATGAATTAAAATTTAAGAATATGAGAATATGTATAATGGATGTCATCTTATTTTTTTTTGATTTTATTTGTTTTGATTTTTTGGTCACCCAGAAGTAAAAATCCCCTAATATCTTCCTTCTACCGATATCCATTAAATTCCCCCCTTTATCCTTCCAAATCCCACGATATCCTTCCATATATCTGAAATACTCCTTGATCCCCAAATCCCCTTAATCCAATTAATGCGTTCAAGCCCTCTTATATCCTCCTTGGTTCCGCTTTGCTATCCCCATTGATTCTTCGATATGTCTTGATCCGCTGTACAAAATGATCAAAGATTTTCAAAGTATTTGATATTCGTTCAAATAATTTGATTTTCCAGCCTCATCAAATTTCTATTCCAAAGTATTTGAAATATTTGATCAAAGTTTTAAATTATTTGAACATGAATATTAAATTATGCGGCTCAGACATTTCGGTCGAGCGCACCTTCAGAGCGCCGGTTGGGGGTTTTGGGATTGAGTTGGGAGGCGCAGAGGACTTAATAATTAATTAAACTAGAATAAATTAAAACATTTATCTCATATTTAAAATATATGGATTAAATGAGTTATTGGTTCAATGGAAATATAGGAATACTGGAAATAGTGATATAATAGGGATTAGGGACATTGACACTTCATAGGACTGAACACATCTGAACTAACTGTCATTTGTTGTTCAGTCCTTGGTTAAATATTGGGGAAAGTGGGAGGGGAGAATTGAAAGATACAAAGTGAACGTTCTGGGAACGTGGGAAATAATAATTGTGATAATGTTGGGAAAAGGGATAATAAGTTGTTTACATAGTTGGGGAATGTTCGGGAAGGATAATGGATGGGAACGGAAATTAATAATATATAAATGTGCAAAATCAATTAACAATAAATGTACAAATTGGAGATAGAGGGGAAAGATAGGATGGGAAAGAATATGTGTAATAAATATATAAACTTATGTGAAAAGTCGGGGTCGGGACTTGGATAAAATATAAGTATCGAGTCTCGAGTCCGGGGCTTAAATCTGAATATGATGAAAATTATTAATTTGAAATTATTTAGGAAATATCTGATAAAGTTTAGCAAATTTAATTAAATTTTTAGAAGATTAAATTTTTAAAAACCTAGGTTATCCTCGAACCTCGACCTCGGACCTTGCCTGAAATTTGACCTTCGACCTCGAACTCGCTTTTTCAGTCTCGGTGATCCTCGGTCTCGGATTTTTCGAAAAACCTCACCTCGCGCAACACTATTTCATATCAGAATTTTTCTAAAAAACATAATTAATAAATACCTGCATGTATAGAGAATAAAAACATTGCTGGAAGAAGCAATTACACATGATATAAAACTAACTGCCGGTCTAATATATTGGGTAGAAAAAGTATCAGTAAACATAAAAGGTATAAATGCGCTATAAATTGTATTCAAAAGCCAAGTACCAACAACAAAAAACATTATATAGAGAACAGATTTAAAAATTCGATGATTTTGATTATCTTTAAAAGTAAATAATTTAAAATCTATAAGATATTTTATAGAGATCGGCAAAATTACATCCCCGGAATCACCTAACGGATTGGGTTTCAAGAGATCAAACAGGAGGGATCCAGCGGGATTAATCCAGGCAATTAATCCCAGTCCTTGCCGGTTTGACGTACTTGTAACTCCAATACTATTTTCAGTTTGCTTTTTTGCTCTCCAAACAAAGTACCAAACAAACATATAGCAAATAAAAGTAGCCGAATTTATATAAATGCCATTTGTAGATAATTGAGTCAAGTTAGTATAAAAAGCATAGAGATCAGCGGGTATAATTTTACAAATTACTAACCTTTAAAATTAAATGGGTTAGTAGTGTAAAGCATATAGCTATTTAATTCCCAAGGCTGTGCAGTAGGCGGCGTGGTGTAATGGGTAACACATCAGGGGTTTATTTCTCCCCTCCTCAGAATCTGCGGATATAATTCTGTGCACAGACCACAGAATTTCTATTTCTGCACTTCCACAGATTCTGCGGAAAAGGGGGTCCGCAGATTCTGCAGAAACATGCACAGATTCTGTGGAAACATCCACAGATTCTGCAAAACATACAAAACATTCCGCAGAATCTGCGGACACCACAGAATCTGCGTACGCAGAATTTCGGAGAAATAGAATTTCCGCAGAATCTGCATTCTGTGCACAGAACGCAGAATCTGTGGAGGGGAGAAATAGGCCCCAGACCGTTCTACTTAAGATTAGAGATCGGAATTTTGTTCCGTACCGTATTCCGTACCGTACTACCGATACGGAATACCGAAAAATACGGCTGTAGTACGGTACGGTTTGATCTCTACTTAAGATGCTGATTCGCTCCCAGCCGCCGAATAAACTTTTGCACTAGCTAAAGGAGAGAAATAGCTATAGCTCAGCTGTTTTGCTGTAGTTTGTTTTTTAAACTAAATTTAAATTAACCAATTCGGATGTGACCAAACTCCATTAATCGACAAAGAAACAGCATAAATTGGATAAGCAAGAATTCCACAAGAAATAATCGTGAAATAAATGGGTTTATTTAGTGAATGATATCTTAAAATTAATTTAATGTATTAAGTAGTTAAAGTCAAGATCACTTTATTATATACACTTTTTGGAGCTGATTGTGAGCTTTATAATAAGTAGAGTTGTGAATTTTATACATTAAAAAATGAAAAATATGCACTATAATATGCACATAAAAATACCAAAATATGCACGAAAATATGCAAGAAAACCAAAATATGCACTCAAATATGCAAGAAAAATACAATTGATACCTAAAAATTTTACATTTTTTAGTCAAAAACTTTTTAGCCAATTTTTAAATGCATAGCTCGACAAATTGAGTATTTTTACTGTGTTGATCATTTTGAGATTAGGCGTTTTGTCGGTGTGACATTTTGGGGTGTGACATTTTTGGGTTGAGACATTATGGATGTGTGCATTTTTGGGCGCGGCCAATAAAGAAAAATTTTTTTTTAAAAATTAGTAATTTTTACAAATTTTCCCCTAAATTTTTACTAAATTTCCACTTTTTGGCAGGATTTTGGGAAATTTTCACGATATTTTCCCCAAAAACCTTAAAATATGCATTAAAATATGCATTTATGCACCAAAGTCTGAAATATGCAAAAATGCAAATAAAAGCGCAAATAAAAACCCCCTCTAATGTTTTCAAAACATGCGGAAACAGTGTTTTTTGTGCATTATACATCATGATAAGTTTGCCAAAAAAAATATGATTTGCATAAAAATCACAACTCTAATAATAAGGGTACAGTGAACAGGAGGTGTAACATATACAATCTATAAAAAGTCTACCCTCTGTTCATTCTTTAGATACAACAGTTAGGTTACTTGAGTACCTAAGTAAAGGAAAAGGTTAGTTAATCAAAGCCACCTTCCATGGATGGGATTCTTAAGTTATTCCCCATATGCCTGCAGAAAACTGATTGGGCCAAGACCAGATGGATTGGCCAGTACAATAAATTTCAAAAAAGTATATTTACTTTAAAGGTAAAATAACATTTAACAAACGATCAATTCCAACAAACAAAACAGTATTTACTGAAGCAAAAAGACTAATTAAAGGAATTGCTTGAATATAGAAGCAAGTTTGTAGCGGGATAAAATTAATTGTTGTCAATGCCAGTAAAAAAGGTATTGTATAGCCAGATAAATAGAAGAAATCAAAGAGGGCACCTAATGCCAAAAGAAGGTTACATGGCCCACGGAGAGATCTTTTAAAAAAATAAAAATAGAGGTCTACTCAGACCTGCTCACGGATACGGATAATATCCGGATACCCGCGGATATCCGCGGATACGGATGGATATGGATAGTGTTTTTAAAAAAATTGGACGGATACGGATGGATACGGATATGATGCTCCAAATCCGCGGATATCCATCTCAAAATTCTAGCCTGCTGTGCAAAGAAAATGAATTTTTTTCGCTTTTGGCCTTTCAAAATTTTTAAAATTTTCGCCTGCGGCGCTATAAAAGAAAGAAATTTGGCTTTTAAATCATTGAAATTCTCAAATTTCCGCCTGCGGCGCTAGAATGAAGAACTCTGGTTTCTTAGCCTACCAGCTTAGAAATTTCCATCTACGACACTCCAATGTGCCTACCCACTTAAGGTACGAAGTACAAGTTCAGGCCAGATTCAGTGGTGAGTACGAGCAAATTTAGCTCGTACTCTTTTAGCTGAGCAAACGAAAATATTCAGAGGGGTATGGGGAATTCCTCCACCCAATCCCGAATTGGGAATAAAAAAAAATTTGGTGAGGGATTTTGCAAGAAAGTGAATTTGTTGGTCTACGCCCTTCTAAAATTCTCAAAATTTTCGCCTGCGGCGCTGAAAATGGAAGATTTTTTGCTTCTTTGTCTTCCAAAATTCTCAAAATTTTCGCCTGCGGCGCTAAAATCAACTGGTCAGTTAACCAAAATTTTTATTTCGGCCGGAAACCGGGAATTTAACTTTTCAAAAATTCTCAAACATTTTCAAAAATTTTAAAAATTTTATTTTTTTATCGGTATAATCCCTGATAAGGAGCGTTGGATCAGAATTCCTATCTCTGCCTTCCGATTTTCGAACCGAACTAACCATAAGCAAGGTTAGTTTTGCGCATCCAGTTATACCTCATTATCTACCATTACTCGAATTTAAATAAATTTGACCATTTTGAAAATTCTAGCCAGGCTGACCATTTTGAGAAAAAACGGATATATCCGCGGATATCCGCGGATGGATATGCCTAAAAAGTTGGACGGATACAAACGGATACGGATATGGACCTCACGGATATATCCGGATACGGATAGCAAAATCCGTATCCATGAGCAGATCTGGGTCTACTGTTGGATCCTTGATTTGTTAATTTAAAAATGATTTATATTTTAAATTAAATATACTTTTTCAATCCTTTTATTTTGATTGACATTTATTTAAATATTTCCATCCTTTCCAAATTTCCCCAACTCAAATATTAAACTTTCTTTCTCATTAAAAATAACCTTTTCTTTGTGTGGTTCCGTGACTTTTGCGCCGAGACATTTGCGCCGCGACTTTTGCGCCGGACGACTTTTGCGCCGCCACTATCATAAATAATTATGAAAAACTACAGCCGGACCTCACTATAGAAGATGTAGGATAGTTGGAGATCTTCGGATATCAAGATCCGGATCCGATATGCGACCAAAATTTTCGATTATCCGGCCTTTTTCAGATCTGGATATCTGGACCCGACAACCCTACACTATAGTGTAGGGTTGTCAACCCTTCACCCTCTTCTGGCAGAAAATCATGCCTGAATAGGGGTAGCAGACCAAATATCCTGATTAGAAAAAGTCAAGTTCTTTGAAGATGACCCATCTAGGAGGTCGGTTTATTTTTTTCCTCTAGGGGGTCGGTTTATTAGAGGGGGCTATTGTACTTCCTGAAATTCCTTCAGCTCCTGGATACCATTTTTAAGGAGTACACTATAATTAGGTTTGACTGTAGATATTTTATTTTTTTAAATTATGGCGGCGCAAATGTCGCGGCGCAAAAGTCGCGGCGCACAAGTCGCCCAACGCATAAGTCGCGGCGCACAAGTCGCCCGGCGCATAAGTCGCGGCGCACAAGTCGCGGCGCAAATGTTCTCGGCGCAAAAGTCGTGATACCCTTTGTGTATTTAAAAATAATCTTTCCTTTACCTTTCATCAATTTAAACATTCCCTTCTGGCTTATATTTAAATCAAAAGTAACTTTGTTTAATAATGTATTTTATTACTTTCCTTCCTTATCTATCTAAAATATACTTTTTATACAAATCGCCGCCCTTCAGTTCTTGACTATATAAACACCCCTCACATTTACTCAATTACCTTCTTGTATTCAAAACGTGTTGAACGTAACCACAACTTAAACTAAAACCGGGTCAAATTAAGTAAAAGAGTCAAATCTTTTATCTACCTATCTCCGAAAGAAATTTTGCGGAGAATGCTGTTTATACGGTCAGATATCTCAGTATTAGATAGATACACCCAATAAGGCAAAAATTTTATTAGAAAAATACATGCCAATAGGATTCGCACATTTGACAAACTAAAATTCCAACTCATCTTATAAACATCCTGGAATGCCTCCTAAACCTAAAGACCTATAAAATCGAAATCCACACAGTGTTCATTACCGTAGCTTATGCTTTGTGTTTTATATTTCTTACATTATTTTTGGCTTTACTCTATTTTATACGATTTTCGCTTTAAATGTTTCTTGAACATCCTCGGTGTCCGCTAAATTCTGTCAGATAAGGAATAATTAAAAGGACAAATATTTATATCAAATATGTACTTTTCTCTAAAAGTAACACAAATTAACGCCAAATTATTAAAAATTCCTGGCAAACAAATTATCCATTTAATAAAAGCAGTCAAAAAAAGATCAGAATAAAATTGTGGGATAATGTGAGTAGTGTACAACTAAAAATAATTAGAAAAATTTTTTTGAAAAATATATAAGTTACTGTATTATTTATGTTGTAGATGTCAGTCATTTTAATTTAACCAGTATGAGAAGTTATAATATTTTAATAATAATTAATTTTATAATATTATTAATATTTTCGCATTATTATAACTAGAGGTCGGCACGGGAAAAGATCCCGTACGGGATTTTACGGGATTCTGTCCCGAAATCCCGATTTTAAGCGACGAACGGGATTATCGGGATTTACGGGATTAATCCCGCGGGATCCCGTCCCGTAAAATTTTTTGAAAAGAATCCCGTTACGGGATCCCGCAAATTTTTTCCCGATTTACGGGATTTTTAATTATTACAGTAAATTGCCTACAGCGCTAAGAAGGAAGAATCTGGCCCCCTTAGACTTCCAAAATTCTCAAAATTTTCGCCTGCGGCTCTGAAAAAGGAAGAGATATGATGACTTGGTCTTCAAAATTCTCAAAATTCGATTCTAAGAAAAAATAAAAAAGGATTAGACCCATAGCAAACTTCAGTGTAGAGATCCAGATACCTCGAAAATCAATGTAAATCGGGGGTAAGGCTATTTAATAATTATTTTCAACCTATTAAGCGTTGTTCTTATTCCTGTCTCCGAAAAAAGAGTGGTACCGTTCGACTCAACTCGACGAGACGAATCGAATGGTATGTGGCTTGTTTCAAAACCTTTCCACCGGAATACTAATCTAAAAATTAAAATAAATTTCTCAAGAAAGAGACATGTAAAATGTAAATGTTAATTAAAAATATGTAATTATTATTAAAAATATGTAAAATGTTAATGTGTATTATGTATGTGAAATAATATTAACATTATATGAAAAACTTATGTGAAAAAATAATTATCTTATACACTCGCGTCCAAATGTATTGCACCAAGCCCTCAATTTTTTTGTTTACAGAGTGCGGCAAATTAGCGGCCGCTTTTCTTTTAGCTATAACTCTCTTCATTTTTAATGAAAACCGATTTTCCTAGATTCCCGACAATTTAGCAAAATTGTTGATACCAAAATCGCTTTTAAATTTTAAAATTTAGTCTAATTAATCCTCTCTCAAAATTTAAGCAAAATTTTTTGGATAAAAGCTGGCCTAGCTTCAAGGCTATTATTTTTATATGTGAAATTTATATCTCATTCGAATCAGCTTTCCAATCTGATTCGAATGACGCAAAATCAGGCGTCTACCACGTAAATGAACCGAGATATGGCTCATTGAATGATAAATTAAAATAATTTTGGCAAATATAAAATTTTTGAGTGAAATTTTCAAAAATGAGATTATAAGCTATTGGTACCAAAAATGATTTTGAATGAGTTATGATCAATCAAACTTTGGCATGAAAAAATGTTTTTAAATTTTCTATAGTTCGAACCCGTTTATCTTTGCAATCTGTGAACCAAATTTTAATTATTTGGTATCAACAATTTTGCTAAAGTGTCGGGAATCCAGGAAAAAAAGAATTATCGGTTTTCATTAAATATTTAGAAAGTTATAGCTAAAAGAAAAGCGGCCGCTAATTTGCCGCACCCTGTACTTTTTAGATTGTTAAGTTTGGTTTATAAAAAGACAATTCAATTTTATATCTTTTGAGAAAAAGATTTAAAGTCTAATATTCTGATATAAGAATTTATGACCCTATGAATAAGTGATATGCGGTTATTACTATGACAATAGTATTGCACCAAAATTTTCATTAGAAAATGTTTAAACTTGGCTTAAGAAAGGTTTTTGCTTATCTAAATTAAATAATTAATTTTTTGTGAGTGAAATATGACGAAAAAATAGGTTAAAAGTCAAAATCTGAAAAGCCGAAAAACAACGGGAAATAGGGGTAAGCAACTTTAAAATAAATTTTGACTAACTTAAGTCTCATAGTAAAATTTTCTTTTGCACATGCTTGAAAGCCCTTAAAAGTTGGCTTTAAATACAGGGTGCGGCAAATTTAGCGCCGACTTTATTTTTTGAATAACTTTCTTCAAACTCAATGAAAATTGATCCATTACCAAGCCTGATTTTATTAAGCAAAAATCTTTTTAAAGTCAAGTTTACACATTTTTGAATGAAAATTATGATGATAAACTTTTGGTGTCCTACAAAAACAAAAGATTGCCTCCGCTTATCTACCTTTTTTTGTTTAAAACTAGTTAACTACATCTATGATCTTTCTCTTTTCAATATATACATGAATCGAAACTTTTCGCGCTAAAAAATGTGAAATATGCGAAGGATGCGAAACGCGAAATGCGAAATGAGCCCAGCCCTGATGAATATAGTCAATACCCATTTATAAAAAGCCCGTATGGACCTTAGAAGATTTTTGTTATATAAAGAGTAGTTTGGTTAAATAAATTCGATATTTTACTCAAAATTAAAGATAATCGAGGTTACGTAAATGAGTGAAACAAGTAAAGTGCATATTTATATTTTAAATACAGCTCGCTTTAGGTTATTTAGGTCATAGTTCTAATTGCATATTTTTCGATATTTCGACTTGTACATATTTACAAATCTAGCGTTGTATATTTTAATTGATAATTTGGGTACTATGCGTTTATATCCCCCCATGTCCGCAAAAGTTTGTCCGCACTTTTCCCCTTCTTTCTTCTTTATCCTCTCATAAGGATTAGAAATGGTCAAGTTAATAAACCCTAATTTTCTTTTTCTTCTCCTTACTTCTTTTCCTTGTTACTTCTTTTCCTTACTTCTTCTTTTCCTTGTTACTTCTTTTCCTTACTTCTTTTCCTTGTTATTTTGTTATTTTCGTGTCGGCCGTCGGTCTAGTCTTTTTTTCGGACCTTATTTTTATCGAGTCGTGCCGTAAGTCTTTTTCCGACCTTTTTTAAAAAGATTCATTTTAAAATTATTGTTAGATTGGAGTGATATTGTTATGTTCGAGGGTATTTCCGTGCCAAATATCATAGGCCCGACTCGATATTTCGATCCGAGTCGGTCCGTTTTGGACCGACTCGGATTTTTTTGGACCGAATGTCATTTTATATGAATGATACTTTGTCGTATTTGATGTTTTTTAGAATCTAAAGAAAAATTCTTGAACTTTAATTTTAATTGACCATTCTTAATATTTATGAGAAAGAAAGAAGCAAGGAGGAGAAAAGAAAATGTGGGTTTATTAATACTTACCATTTCTAATCCTTAAGAGAGGAGAAAGAAGAAGGAAAAAGTGTGACAAACTTTTGCGGACGTGGGGGGGGGGGGATATAAACGCATAGTACCTAATTTGTAATTTACTAATTTTTTATTTACGTAAGGAAGAAGATGAAAACGCTTACTAGATGAGGATTTAAGATATTATATTAACAAGGTTTAAGATCTATTAAAACGGAAGGCGAAGCTCAGTCAGTAGAGCAACTTTACTGGGAAACGGTAGTCTACCAATAACTACCAGGCCTTGCGGAGTAAACAGTAGCTGTTTTCTGTCTAGTAACAGATGTTGACCTATTTCTAACATTTCTCCGTCGGTTATTCCTAGCTTCCTCCGCAGCAGCAAAAAACTTCACTGAGACCATAGGTAAGGACGAGTTACTACAAACTAGGACAAGTTATACAGTCTCCTGAATTATCAATTTGATTTGGCTTTTTTTTTCTTTATTTTTCAAAGAATATTCTTGGAAATCTATTTTGTCTTAACACTAAAAGCTTCTAAGACCTTATAATTTTAGAAAATTTAGAAACTGGGAATCTTTAAAATGACTAATTTTTAAATAAAATTCATCCTAAATAAAACCGTTTTTAACTGGGACAACCGAAAACTGGAGGTAAATGTTAATAAATAAATTTGACAAGAAGTTATAAATAAATAAAAATTTTATAAAACAAAAAAAATATCTTTAAATAAATTAAATTACAAAATATTTAAAATCAAATTTTCTTTCAATTCTTAAACAAACATAAAACGAAAAACTGCACCATCGATATGCATATGAACATGCTCGCCAGTATGAGTAACTTCAACTTGCCAATTGTCTTGATAAAAAATTCGCATTTTTGCTGCACACCCCTCCTCCTAATAAAAAATATTTTAAATGGAAGAATGCAAAAGAAACCCCGCTAATCATCGGTAAACAGGGGATAAATGTCTTTAAAAATTATTTTCGACCCCTTATAGGTCATATAAAAATTTCATTTTCGGCTAATTTGAAGGCCCATTAAATTTGCTGAAGGACTGTATTTATCTCGTTATCCAGAATAAATTCACCTTATAGACATAATGAGTTTATTATATCAATTAGATTTTCTTTTTTATTTCAGTTTGTTCGGCTATTTCTTTTCTATGCTGGATCTAATCCGAATGAATCTTATATCAATTGAATCTCCATGAGAATAAATTGCTCCATCATAATTGATTTGGGAAGGTTTGAATAGCAAATTTAATGGGCCTTTAGCAAATTTAATGGGCCTTCAAATTAGCCGAAAATGAAATTTTTATATGACCTATAAGGGGTCGAAAATAATTTTTAAAGACATTTATCCCCTGTTTACCGATGATTAGCGGGGTTTCTTTTGCATTCTTCCATTTAAAATATTTTTTATTAGGAGGAGGGGTGTGCAGCAAAAATGCGAATTTTTTATCAAGACAATTGGCAAGTTGAAGTTACTCATACTGGCGAGCATGTTCATATGCATATCGATGGTGCAGTTTTTCGTTTTATGTTTGTTTAAGAATTGAAAGAAAATTTGATTTTAAATATTTTGTAATTTAATTTATTTAAAGATATTTTTTTTGTTTTATAAAATTTTTATTTATTTATAACTTCTTGTCAAATTTATTTATTAACATTTACCTCCAGTTTTCGGTTGTCCCAGTTAAAAACGGTTTTATTTAGGATGAATTTTATTTAAAAATTAGTCATTTTAAAGATTCCCAGTTTCTAAATTTTCTAAAATTATAAGGTCTTAGAAGCTTTTAGTGTTAAGACAAAATAGATTTCCAAGAATATTCTTTGAAAAATAAAGAAAAAAAAAGCCAAATCAAATTGATAATTCAGGAGACTGTATAACTTGTCCTAGTTTGTAGTAACTCGTCCTTACCTATGGTCTCAGTGAAGTTTTTTGCTGCTGCGGAGGAAGCTAGGAATAACCGACGGAGAAATGTTAGAAATAGGTCAACATCTGTTACTAGACAGAAAACAGCTACTGTTTACTCCGCAAGGCCTGGTAGTTATTGGTAGACTACCGTTTCCCAGTAAAGTTGCTCTACTGACTGAGCTTCGCCTTCCGTTTTAATAGATCTTAAACCTTGTTAATATAATATCTTAAATCCTCATCTAGTAAGCGTTTTCATCTTCTTCCTTACGTAAATAAAAAATTAGTAAATTACAAATTATCAATTAAAATATACATACAAAATACAAACATTGTGTCACAATATGTGGAAATATGTATAATAATAATCCTCTTTTTCTTGGAAAATAGGCACAATTTTTTCAGCATTTTTACAAAAAAGAAAATTTTTCAAGTCTTATCTTCAACTCCAAATGCATAAGCAATTTGTGTTAGACTAGCATAAGTACCAGTTACAAGTCCCAAAACTCCAAACCCGAACAAAAAAATATTTTTAATCCAAATTCCCCTTGTCAATTTCATTTGGCTGTAACTTTAATTAAAAAAAAAATTTTTTTTTAAGAAAAAAATTTATTTTATTTACTTGCAGAGAAGGTCAATCATTGCTGGAAAAATTAATGCTAATGCTGTTCCAGCAAAAGCTCCAACAAGTGAAATAAAAAGTCCCAAATGAGGAATTAATTCAGCAATTAAGCCTTAAATTAAAAAAGAAAATTTTAATTTGAAAAAAAAATTTTTTTGGTGATATTAAAATTGCGGATACCTTACTAAATTTGCGGACGTCAGTTGTATATTATGTATATTGCGGATAGTTTACTATATTTGCGGGCGTCAGTGGTATAAGTATTTATTATATGTATTATGATGAGCGGGTTACCAGTTCTTACCCATTCCCCAATAAAATATAAACTTGATCCGAAAATATTTATTTAAATTTAAAATACAAATATGAGGGGAATATTGGGCCGACGCAGAAATAGGAACAAGTATGAAAGAAAAGGGAGGGGGACGAACACCGGGAATAGGGAAGGAAAAAGACTAGAAAAACAACAACTGAATGTGAAGTAAGATAAAAAAGGACTAGTTGAGGGAAGAATATAAAGCTGGCACGAAAGGGGCGGGATTAAAATATATTATAGAAAAACAGTATCTTTATTCATCTTTTTAATTCACTACAACTTCACCTTCTTCTTTTTTTGTCGTCTCGACAAACTAACCGAAAAAAGTCTACTTCTTAATCTGGCGCAAATGTCTTAAATCTCAATCCATCTAAAATTTCTCATCCTAACAGCTTCGGGTTTCGACCCATTTCTTACAAATTTCGATTTTACTCATACTCGTACTTAATCTCTATCTTCAAACCTCAATTATTACTTCTAATGGCGCCTACTTAGTTATTCTTAACTTCCTATTTTTCTTTTAGTTTGTCAGGGCAACAAATTCTATTTGTGTTATTGAATTTTTATTTTGTGTTGTTTGCTGCCATTTTCCTGTATTTTATATTTGTTGAATCCCTGCTTCATTCTTAAAGAGTAGTGTGAGAGAGTAACTGGGTTCCTTTATTTGATTGTCAGAATGTTGTCGGCCATTTTTCACTCAATTTATATTTTTAATTTTATTTATTTATTTTTTTGATCCGTAAATGACATAACCGAAAAAAAAGTTTGGCAGGAATTATATGAAAAATTCTCATTATCTTTTAACTATTGCGCCGCGAGCGAGAATTTGACTTAAGTTATATCGCAAGTATTTTTCATATAATTCAAGCCTAATATGAAATTTTTTAAACTTCATATTATTAAGAATTTTGTTGAGAGTGATCTTTTTTTGTTGTTCAATGATAACTAAAACTTTTTGGATCACAATCAACCAAATCTAATAACTATTACAATACAATAGTTGTTAGATTTTTTAGAGACAGATTTCATTAATTTGAGGGGTATTTAAATCGAAATTGATTGGCTCAAAATTCAGTAACTGTAGTAATTAATAATTATTTCTAAAATACGCGCACTAATTATTAATTTTTTTTCCAATAAGTTGGGCCGTAAAAGTATATTTTTTTTAATAACTTTAAAGTTTTGTATACGAAATTAGAAAAGTTTCTCTTGGCCCTCTGCTTAATCGTTTTCGCGCCGCTGCGTTATTTGGGAATAGAAACTGACTGACTGTTTAAAAAAATTTTCGAAAATTGAAAAAATTTTGTTTCCATTTTTGAGTTAAGAAAGGTTTTCTTGCGCCTCGCTTTTATTATATAAAAAGATAATGATTAATTATTTTAATTTTGTTTTACACTTAAGCCGAAAATTATTTTAATCACTATCATTTTACTTTTTTTTTAAACAAAAATTTAATTAGTTTACGAACCACAGACGATATTTACTTGATTAAAACGGCACAGCAAAATTAAATTTATTATTTTATATTATATTTAAAAACAAATCACAAGACAATATTAAATCAAAATAACTGAATATACTTAAAATATGACTTGACTAATAAAATTAATAGACTTAGGTACATGAGTTGTCTCGATTTTTTGTATTAGTTTTTTCCAGAAAAAAATAAACTTGCAATTCAATTAAAAATCCAAATTTCGAAACGACTCATGTTAGAAAGTAATTTTTTCTTTTATTTTATCTTATTATTTTTTTTGTTTATTTTTTTCATTTTTCTGTTTTTATTTATTTTATAATTTTTTTTCCTATTTACATTATATATGTACAGTGTTGCTTCTCTTATTCCCTTCCCGTATCCGTCCCTCTCAATTCATACCACGCTCAAAATTTTCATAATCAAAATCTCCACTTTCATAATCTAAATCTTCATCTTCATAATCTAAATCTTCACCTTCATAATCAAAATCATCATTTTCTTGGACGGTCAGACTAATTTGATTAATTTTCTCTAACTGCGCGTTTTCTATCTTTTCCCTGGCTAATTCTTGTAAAGCTTCCTCTTCTTCCATTGCCTGAAGCGTAGCTTCGGGCATCGTCTTCGGTTTTTGCATTTTCCTTAATTGTTCTCTTAGTTCTAATCTTAGTCCATTTCTGAAAAATTCTATTGCTAAACCTCTTCGTATTTCTTCGCTAAAACCTCCTGAATCTGGATATCCTTTATCCACTAATTGTGAGATAGCTTCCGAGAACTCCGAAATATTTTCGTTTACTCGTTGACGCCTGGTAGAGGCTAATCGCCTAAAATATGATACACTTTCTCCTATTGCAAATTTCCTTGCCATTATATCTATTAAATTCCCCCAATTAGATTTATCAGCTATATTTAAATTATCATAGAAAAATTGCGAGTCTTTAGACAAAAAGAGAGGGAACATTCTTGCCATCTCGATTTCAGTCCAACCATAGGCCGTTGCGATCTTGTTATAAGCATTAATGAAGCTAGAGAAAGTTCTTGCATCATTTCTCCCTTTATAGATCTCTAAATTTATGGGTGGCTTACTTCCTAATCCCGAAATTTTAATACTAAGATTTTTCATTTCTTTGGCTAGATCAGGTATTTCTGTCATTTTTTGTATTTTTTCTTTCCTTAATTTTAATCTTTTTTCTCTGGGTGTAATAAAACTACCTTCCAAATGCTTAGTGTTCACAGAATTATCACTCAAAGTGCCGCACTCTTCAAAGATGGTTTCTGATGACTTGATTTCCGTTGTATCTGTGTCTATAAATCTCTCCAGTCAAAATTAAATTTTAAATACGAAATAGTCAGAGTATGTTTAGTCGAAATAATAACTTTTTTGGTACTTAAAGTGATCAGTTTTAAGTATTTAAGTTAAAAGAAATATTGGACTATGGAGAATTAAATGAAATCAAAAAATCAAATTCAGATTTGTAAATGAAATTTAGGAGAATTTTATAATTTTAAAATATCGAAAATACAAATATTGTTTTTTTAAACAGACAAGATCAGAAAATATCTTAGATTTTTTAAGGTAGAATTAATTTTAAAAATCGAAAATATCAGATTTTAAGATTGAAAATTTAATGGATTTGGTAATTTAAAAATAAGATATTTAAATGAAATAAGGAAAATTAGAATTATTAACTTATGACTGGAATCTACAATTGAGATAAATTAATTTAAAATATTGCTCTTTTTTCCTTTCTATTGTTTTCAAATTTAGAATGCTAGTTTTTGGTTTTATAAAATGTAATATTGGAATGGCCAGTTCCAATATTTGAAAGAACTCAAAGGTTAAAGTTCTTTCTCTAATGTGTTTTTCTAAAAATATTTTTTTTGTGCATTTCATCATCTGGCACCTTCTGGCACTTAGATTGCCTCCGATGAGTACACATTTTTAGTGCGCCAGAGAGTTCCCTTTTTGGGATTAGCTCTCATTCTTTATTTTTAGTGCCCTTTTTTAAACCTAAAATTTTCCTTTGATACTTTTTTTTGGATGGCGCTCACAATTTTCTTGCCGCGGCATTTATATTTAATTAACTTTCTATTTTTGTTTATTTTCGTATGCATGCATTATCTTTTTATTTTTTTTATTCTAAGGCCAAAAACTAGCACGCTAATTTTCTCTTCTTTCTATTTTTAGAATTTCTTTTTCTAAACATTTTCTCATCTTTCCCCCACTAAAAATCAACTTTATTTTAAAATACACATTTTTCATTCTTAAAAGCTTTTTCTATAAATGGAATCTTACCCTTAACTAAAAAAAATTTTCTGTGCTTTGGTCTCGGGCGGAAAATTTTATATACTGTATTTCATTACTAGAATTGGAAAAATTCTTTTAGAGAATTTAAAAATCAAATTTGACATTCAGATGGAATTAAAAAAATATTATAACGGTATAAATTAAAATTTTTTAAACTCAATTACAATCAACTTCCCCAAACAATTTTCCTAATTTTATACTTTATCTTTACAAGTTAACTTCTTATCTATATTGAAATCGAAAGAAAAATAACAATCTAGCTTCTAAATTTCGAAATAACTTTGCCATACACTTTTCTGGTATTTCTGCCTAAAACTTGGAACTAAAAATCTGGGAATCGCAAACGAAAATAGAATTTGTTCAATAAGGTTTGAGCAACATTTCTCTTATTCTCATTTCAAATTATTATTTTTTTTTTTTAATTTCTCACTTACCTGTGCCAAAGTCCTCAGCATCCGATTTTTCCTTCAATCTATCACTATTATGCATGTTGGTGTTTAATTTGAATATAATAGAAATTTTAACAAAATAGTAGACAATTTAAAATTCAAACGGGTGAAAATAAAAATTGTATGGGAATGACAAAAATTGGGTTTGACAAAATTTATTGGGTTTGACAAAAATTTCTTAACCTATTTCTTTTTTATTTTCAGCTTATAATTTTCTTTAAATCTACTTGTTCGGAAATTCTCTATTATATTCTAAACTAATTAAGATATAATTTTCCTTCAAAATTTAACCTATTCTTTTCTCATCTTATTCCTATTAATTGTCGGTGGGGTAGGACCTCCATTTATGATGAGCGGGTTACCAGTTCTTACCCATTCCCCAATAAAATATAAACTTGATCCGAAAATATTTATTTAAATTTAAAATACAAATATGAGGGGAATATTGGGCCGACGCAGAAATAGGAACAAGTATGAAAGAAAAGGGAGGGGGACGAACACCGGGAATAGGGAAGGAAAAAGACTAGAAAAACAACAACTGAATGTGAAGTAAGATAAAAAAGGACTAGTTGAGGGAAGAATATAAAGCTGGCACGAAAGGGGCGGGATTAAAATATATTATAGAAAAACAGTATCTTTATTCATCTTTTTAATTCACTACAGTATGAATATTTTTTTAATACATCAGAGTAAAAAAATTAGCACGTAAAATATCGATCCGCAAAATTAGTCCGCAAAATCCGCAAAAAATATTTAATCACATTTTTGGTCGAAATTTTTTTATCAAAATAAAGTTCACGACTAGGGTTGAGGGCCGATACGGCCCGCTCCGAACAATCGTGTCGGGCATTGCATTTTGGCCACAAAAAGACTCCGTCGGGCTGGCACAAAAAGATAACTCGAAAAAATGCGGCCCGACTCGAAAACCGCAACCCTACTCACGACATGCAAATTTTAATAAAAATAAAATTGTGAAAAAAATAAAATTCTTACATGTCAGAATAACCATAGAATAACGCAAAATATAAACAATTGGATTTTGCCATTCAATTGGAATTTTTCGAGAAACCCATTTCTCTACACGTTCCATTGGGACTTGAAAAAAATGTTTGAAATATTTTTAAAAAATTAAAAAAAACCATAGAATTGAAGAGGATAAGAAACAAGAATGCAACCAACAAGCATTATTTTGATAACTTGGTAAAAACTAAAGAAAAAATAAAAATTAAAGTCCTCAAAAAAATTTTTGTCCGCAAAAATTTGCGGACAAAATCATTTACTGAATGGAAATATTAGTGTTAGCCCCCGACCCATCTGGAGAACTTTTTTAAGAATTTCGAAGAAATCTAGGCTTTGAGATTGGGGATAAAAATCGTTAGGCATCACAGGGAGGCATCACCTATCGAGTCCCTTACCTACCCAACATTTTATCCGCAAAATTCCAATCCGCAAATTTTTAAAATTTTAAAAACTTCTCTTACGGTTCGTTAGGCAAATTAAGAGTAACAGTGTCTTTAACATGACTTCCAAAAGCTAAATATCCATAAAATCCAGTTGTAGCATAAACAGCCAAAACAATAAAGCAAGCTGTGTTTAGAACACCGTTAGCAGCAATAAAGTCAACAGGATTAATTAATTTATTTTCAATTGGTAAAACCTTTAGATAAAGAAATTTTTTGAAAAACTTTTTAAAAATTAAAAAAAAATTTTTGAATTCTCGAAAAAATTTCAAAAAATTTTTTTTTAATTTTTTCTAGAAAATTCAGAAAAAATTTTTCTTGGAAAAATTCTAAAAAAATTTTTTTGAAACAATTTTGGAAATTTCGAAATTCCCGAAAATTTTTAGAAAATTTTTTATTTAAAAATCATACCACAGCAACACCCTCAAACGCAAACATAACAGTTCCAAAAAAGAGAGGTAATTCAGTCAAATTCCCAACTGCTGGTGCATCCTTTATCGGATTTAAATGAGTAACCAAATAGGCAACAATAATTGCAACAGCAGCCAAATAAAAAATATTGGCAATTAAAGCTAATGGGGCCAACATTTTTAATTGACGAATTGTGCATAAACTATTAAATTTAAAAAGATTTTAATTTATTAATTTTAAAAAGAAAATATAGAAAAAATGATTAAAAATCGTTAGAGTAAATTAACGAGAAAACCCAAAAAAAACTCTCATTTTTATTGCTAGACCGAAAAACTTTAGAGGAGAATGAAAGAAAAGTTTTTACAAAAAATTTTCTCGTACAATATCTGACCTAAGCTTTGTAAAATAATTTTTTCAGCCTGATGCTGAGATAACAAAACGCCGAAAACCAAACCAACAAAAACCGTCGATATACCAAAAATGTGTAAATGACTTAATAAATAGCAAATTACTCACAACTTCCTCCTTGATGGAACAATTTCAAACTATTTTTGTTATCTTTTAAAAGTTTGATATTTCGGCAGCTCTTGGAGTTTTGGTATTCCGCGTATTTTCCCCCAAAATTACTTAAAACTATAAAAAAATACCCCAAAGTAGGAACTAACAACATCGCAATCCAGCCAGCCTGGGATATATGGATACATGAAGTCTCGTCAAAGAACTTTAAAAATTTAATTTAAAAATTACTTTTTCTCATCAAAATTTAAGAAAGAAAACCTGTTTTAAATTATCAGCCATAAATACAAAATAAACACAACAAAATCCAAGTTGTGCAATAAACATTGTACTATTAACTAATTGTCTTAAAAATAATAAAAAAAATTAAAAAAAATAATTTTCTAGAAAAATACTTAAAGAAATATCCACGTTGATTAATCCATGGAGGTCCACATTCTATTGCATTTCTCATAACTAAAAAAATAATTTTAAAAAATAATTTAAATACTTTTTATAAATTTTGAGGAATTGAAATAGATTTGCTATATTAATGTTAACTATATGTGAGACCCAGCAAACGCGATTTTACCGGTCAGTTAGCATAAAAAGGGGAAGGGTACAACGCAGTGTACGGCCGAACTAACAATAAAACTTCGTTCGAAATAACCGATCCGAAACGCTCTATGGCTCGATGCAGCTAGACAAGATGAATCAAAACATGCGGAGTCCTGGATTTGATAATTTTGAAAAAAGTTATAGTTCCCCGGAAAATTGGCCGAAAGGGAATACCTAGGAAGGTTATTTATCGAATCCCTAACCTTTTAAAAATTTATCTAAATAAAAATTAACCGTTTCCATAGTCCATAATTTCCTGTCTCTTTCGATTGCATAGAAATACAGAAGAATGAACCAAATTTCGACAGCAGTATGTACAAACACCGCAAATAATTATTAGAAGAAAAAGTCCTAACTTGAATGATAAAAAAAGATTATTTTAAAAAATCGATTACGAGTCGGAAAAGTCCCCAAAATTTTTTCTGTCTTTCCTAGACATAAGTTAATTTATCCTTATTTTACAACTTTCATAAATTTTTGAAGTACATTTTGGACCATTTACTGCCATTGCAAAATAACTAGTGCCCGGCACGGTATCCCGCAGTATTTTTTCAGGTATACCAAAAAAGGCCACTTGCCGAACACTAAAAATGACTTGATCCAAACCTGTTTTTCTAGAAAATGAACATAACTTATCAATAGGAAGTCGTGAGTCCTGAACCGAATGGAACCGAAACATTAATAAATTCCTGGAAGCAATAAATGATGTTCCCCCGCAAGTAAAAATTAACTTTAGTGAAAGGTCTAATACCCTAATAAAAACCCAAATTTCTTAAATATAAGAAATTCAAAAAATAAATACCCAAAGTCCAGAATGTTTAAAAGCCAACGGCAAAGACAAAAGTCCAGTTCCAAGCATAACCTTTTTTTAAATTTGAAAGTTTAAAATATTCTTTAAAATAACAAAATCAAAACCTTAACCAAACTGAAAAGTGCCTGATCCGGAGACATTGTAAAAGCAGTCCGAGGGCGTTCGCTAAAGAGCATTTCATGGCTAATTGTTGGGTCTATATTCATTCTTTAAAAAATAAAAAGTTAAATTTTTATTTTAAGGGCTAGAATAGCTGGGTAAATAACCACATTTTTCTCCTTTTTTCCTTTCAAGTCTGATCTCTAATCTTCCATTTTTTTAGGTTCCCACTAGACCCCAAAAATAGAGAGGTTTTTTGGGTACAGCCCAAAACGGCGCGAGTCCATAACGGTGCCAAGCCATAACTTGCTGGAAAGCTTTCTGGCCCTTATCAATTTTGGAATCATTCTCTTCAGCTCGATGAGTGGATTCGTTTAATACTAAATTTGGAAAGCTTCGAAAATTTTAAAGCAAGTTATGGCTTTGCGCCGTTATGGTCACGCGCCGTTTTGGGCGCGTCCCAGGTTTTTTGTACACAATTTTTAAAAATCATCAATCTTCCTTGAATTTAACGATTCTAATTTTTCCAATTTTTTCTGGAAATTTTTCAACATTTTCTCCTTAAAATTGCAAAAATTTCAGTTTTAGAAACCCCCAATTTTGCCCGACTCCATTTTTATCGGTAAATGAGAAAAATGTTTATTTTAAATAAAAGTGCATTTTAATACAAATAAAAAGATAAAATAAATGATAAAAATATTTTATGAGAAAAAAAAGGAGAAAATACAAAAATGATTAGTGTAATGAATTTTAAAAATAATTTTTTATTTAAAAAATGTAGCTTAAACTAGGCTAAGTTAGTAGCTACATAAACCAAGCATTATTCATAGTACAAGGGAAAAGCCCCGTTATGTAGAGAAATCAATACTCAACTACTATATAGGTTGGCGGATAGTCGGAAATCATCGGATATAGACACGAAGTTTTCTAGAAATTTTTCCGGATCCGGATTCGATATCCTAACCCAAAAAACCTTTTTTCGGACCCGGATATCCGGATCCGTCAACCTTGGTATATAAAATTATTAAAAAGAAAGAAGAAATATTTTCACAAATTACTTTAAATTTTCGATTTTACAGTCAGACCTTATTTGTAAATTTTGTAAAAACAATTGTAAATTTTTTTACTAAACAAAACTACAACTAAACATATGGAAGCTTTTTATATTGACAGTAAAAGAGAAAAGATGAGAACGCAATCAATAACCAGTAAATCCCCCACACACTCACTAGTCAAAAAGGGGCATTCACAAAAATTTAATTTCGAAAAAATTTTTAAAATTACAAGAGGAACTGAGGTTAAAAATTTTTCAAAAAAAAAATTCAAATCAACCAAAAATTTTTTTAAATTTTTTCTCTCAAAAGAAAAAACTCACGGTGTAGTATTAGACACACCAGACATTGCACTTTCTGTTTCTGGGTCAGTATATTTGTTTTGCATTGAAGTCCAAATAAAATTAAATACAAGTTAAATAAGTTAATATTTTAGGGGGGTTATCTACTAAAATAAAATTAGATTGAATTTTTTAAATTACAAGAGTAGCTAAGGTCAAGAAATTAAAAAAATAAATAAATAACTGATAGAAACAGAAAAATGCCAAAAAGTGTTTGAGAAACAGAAGGTGTTCCGAAGCAGATTTTAAAAAGCGAAACATGAAAGGCGAAAGGTGGAACGCCAAAAAATGCGAAAATTCTGGGAAAGATAGAAGACGAAAGGGCGAAGACCAGTGTTTCACCGGAACCGAAATTTTGACCGGAACCGGATCCAATTTGAGTTCTGGGTCCCGGAACCTAAACCAAAAAGACGCCGGAACTTTTCGAAACCGGAGCTTCCTGTGAAACTCTAGCGAAGACACTCCCTTGTTGAGAATATTATTTTTGAACAAATTTGGACTACACATTCTTTCTGCCCGCACTTATCGAAAAAAATTAATTTATTGAATGAACTAGTAAATGCTCTTAATTTATAACCTCAGAAAAAAGGTAAATGACCAATATACAAATTTGAGCAAAAGAAAAAATAAAATATAAAAAATGTGCACTACTTTTGTTTTTGAAAAAAACAAAATTTTTCTTATCTTTACTAATCATCTCATTAATTTTTTTTGCCCCTTTCATTTGTTTCAGAAATTAATTTGATAATAAAATTTAAAGATGCATGGTAAAAAATTTTTTTAATAAAACAAGAAAATTAAACTTCAACAAACCCAAGGTATACCTCCCAAAAAATTTTAGGCTCTACTGCAGATTATGAGTCCAATCAAAATAAAATTGGATTTTTATTGGTGTTACAAAGTAGGGGTATGTTTCCAAAACATTTCTTCATGTTCAGGACGGGTTGGGTGGGGGGGGGGGGGGTGGTTCGGTTCGAAAGATCGAACCGGGCCTCGAATTTTGGCCCGAAAAAGACTCGAACGGCCGGTCGATAAAAATGAGGCCCGAAACAAATGACTCGAAAAATAAGGCCCGATTCGAATAAGAACCGATAATATTTTTACCAAAATTGTGGACAAAAATGGAAGAAATCTGGCTTCTTGACCTTCCAAAATTTTCAAAATTTTCGCCTGCGGCACTGAAAAAGGCAGAACTCTGGTGACATTGTTTTCCAAAATGATTTCCTTATTTTCTTTGAAATTTGTAACAAAACTTTATTAAGATTGTTTGTGATCAATTGTTTATCAATGAATTTAATTAATTCTATTTTAGATCATTAATTTATTTTATCAATTTAAATGGTCCGTGTTCGAGTTCGTTATCGTCATCATTTAACTTTTCCAAACCAGCAAAGATACAAAACAAAAACACAAGATTCAAAAAAGGCATTTATAAAAAAAATTATATAAATAAATTTTTAAAATCAACCACACACGCAAATTATATCAAAAGAAACACAAATCTTAGAACAAAAAAATATTTTTTTCAAATTTATTCAACTTCACGTTTTCTCTCTTCTTCCTTCTTTTTTGTTGATCGTTCCTTTCTTTTTCTTTCTCCTCTATAGTCTTTCTCTTCATTTTCTTTTCTATTTTCCTTCTTTCTTCTCTTCTTTTTTCTTCTTTCCGAATCATCTTTCTTCTCTTTTTTTCGCCCTTTTTCCTTCTTTCTTCCCTTTTCTTTTCCATCTTCATGCTTCTTTTCTTTCTTTTTTGCCCCCTTTTCTTTCCTCTTCCTTCTTTTTTCATCACTATTCTTCCTTTCTGCTTCTTCCTTTTCTTTTTTTCTCTTCTTGCTTTTCTTTCTCTTTTTTCTTTTGCTGTCTTCATCTCCATTTTTTGTCCTTTCTTTTACTACCTCTTCTCTTTCTTCCTTCAATTCTTCTTTTTCTTCCAATTTGTCTGCCTTTTCTTCCCTTTTGTCTTTCTTCTCTTCCCTTTTATCCCTCGACTCCTCCCTTTTCTCCCCCTTCTCTTCCTTCTTTTGTTCCTTCCTCCTCTCCTTCTCTTTTTTTACTTCCCTAGATCTTTCTTCTTTTCCTTCTTTAGCTCTTTCTTCTCTTTCCTCATCCCTCTTTTTTCCATCTTCTTCTTTTTCATCCTTCATTTCTACATTCTCCATTTGTTCCTTCTTTTCTCTTCTCACATCCTTCATTTCGATATCTTCATTTTCCTCCTTTTCTCTTCTTTCTTCAGTCATTTCTGCATCTTCCTTGTGTTCTTTCTTTTCTTCCTTCATTTCTGCATCTTCCTTTCGTTCCTTCTTTTCTCTTCTCTCCTCTTTCCGTTCATCTTTCCTCGACACTTTCATCTCCTTTTCTTCTTTCTTTTCACCCCTTTCTTCTTTTCTTTCACTTTTTCTTCCTCTTCTTTCATCTTTTTCACCATTTCTTTCTTCTTTTTCTTCCAAAGCATGGTGGCGAGGATTGAAGTAGGGTTTACTGAAATATTCTTTTGAATGATTTAATAAATAAAAAATCAAAACCTTCGACGATAGTTACCACCAAATGCTCGAGATGATCTTCGAGAAAACTGATCTTGAGGAGATGGAGTTCTTCTTTCAGGAGAAATTGAATAGCGCTTTTTGTATTGACGCTAAAAATTAAATGAGAGTTAAAATTTAATTAATTCATAAAAAATACATTTTGTTGCTGACTGTCCTTCATTCGCAAGAAAGAAAGCCAAACTTGAGTTATTTCACTGTCGGGTACATGAGGGCCCATAGGTCGAATAGTTGTTGTCTGGTATGGAATGTTTGGTGCAAGTGATGGATTCAACGGTCTTACACCACCAATATTTGCCAACAAATTTGAAGAGATCGAAGTTCCAATAATGCTTGAATGGTCTTGTCCAATTCCAGGAGGCTTAAAAAAGAAAATAGAAAAAAATTAAACTAAAAATCCCTTACGACTAATCCAGTAGTAACAGGAGTAACTGAACCAGGAGGTCGCAATTCCGTATTTATACCTTCACCCGTTTGTCGTTGTTGTGACTGAATAACTGCATCAGAAGAAGCACTAGACATTGGGGGAAGAGAAGGATATCCACCACCACTTTGTCCTGAAGAAGCTGCAACAATACTTTTAGCTGCCGAATCCTTGTCCTTGCGTTTCAAAAAGTTTTCCCAGACTGAACTCAACTCCTATAAAATGTTATTTAGTTTTTTACAATAATTAAAATAAAAACCTGCGCAGAAAGAGGCGATGCACTAACCAATCCTTTCTGTTGAGCTGTATTAATTGAAGTGCTAACATGACTAACGGATCCATTTTCAGCTGTCATATGTGTAGATGAAGAAATATCTACAAATAAAAATAATAAAATCATTAATAGAAAATCATACTTGGAGGAGTAATTGGAACACTTTGAGCTGCAGAAATTGGAATATTGATAGGAGGAGGAGGCCTCTTTGGATCAAAGATTGGAATCTGTGGCAGAAACAAAGGAGCTCCTTGCAACGATGATGCAGTTGACGCAGTTGGAATGTTATTGATTGAAGCAGGTTGAGAAAGAGGAGCAGTAACTAAATAAGAATAAAACGAAGATTTATAAAAAAATTTATGGCAAGTGAAGTGAAGGTTTGGGCCCGAGGTTCACTTATGTTAGAATGTTCCAAAAGAACCTCTGACCCACATTTTCAATTCACTGGTCAAAAAAATTTTTTTAATGGGAAATATATATCAGAAAAAATCCTTCAAATTTCACAGGAATGCCTACGACTAAAATAACAAAAAATAAAAAAAACCATAAGAACTGGTATCCTGAGTTGTCACATTGAGAGTTGTGGAAGTTGCAGGATCAGATGTATTTTTCAACCCAATAAAAATGGGTGGTGGCTTTGAAGGCGGCGGTTGAGTAATTGAAGCTGGAATATTTGTTGCTGCTGCGGATGCTGAAAAATCATTTTATTTTTATTTAAAGAAATTTAAAAGTTCAAGCCTTGAGAAGAATCAGGTTGGGAAGGAGAACGTCCAGTAGTAGTAGCCAATTCTCTTTGAGCCTGAGCCAAAGCCAAATCCGGCATGAGTTTATGCAAAAGTGATTGTGTATCAGTCAACACACTAGGCTTATTGACTCCTCCCTAAATTAAAAAATATAAAAACTAAAGCGTTAAAATAAAAAATACTGTTTGTTGATCAGTTGTTTCACCACCAGTTTGGAGCTAAAAAATTAGGAATTTAATTAAAACAATAATTAAATTGAATAAAACCTCATTTAGGTATTTCTGAATCGCTGCCCGCAAACTCTTGTTTGGAATGAGAGAATCTGCACTAATTTGTTGCGAGCAGTCAGGACCGGGGCATTGTTCTAACGGGTTGGCCAGAAGCTGTTGCTGGTAACATTCAGCACAAAAGCTATGTCCACAACAAGCGGCTGAAAAAATAGAAGTATAAGGGAGCATGAGAAATATAAAGCATGAGAAAATATAGGGGAGAACGAGAAAACCCCGCACAAAAGCCCAATTTTTCGGAATTTTTTTTAGAAAATCCAGAAAGAAAAACTAATTTAAAAAAACCTAAAACAGCATCTCTCAATAGTCCTTTACAGAGAAAACACTTGTACTGGTCTGGCACCTCCACTTGTTCTTCTGTATAGGGAGAGCCAGTAACATCCTCAGTTTGACCAGGAAAAGGTTCCTTCAAATTAAAAATTAATTTTAAATTTAATTTAAAATAAAACATGTTTTCGTTGCAGCCTTGCTTGGAAGTGCATTATCGATTTGACATATTTTCCAGATGGATGCAACATCGCCAGGGGGTCATCTTTGGTAGTTTCCATCAACTCATCCATCGGAATTCCAGTTGTTCGTTTTGTATTTACCTACAAGTGGTTGAAATTTATGGTTTAATGCACTCCAACACAATTTCTGGTCCTTCATCAATTTTTGATTTTTTTCAGACAAAATTTGAGTGGTCGGAATTGTTTAAAATTAAGTATAATTTTATCTTAAATAGAATCCCTTATTTTATAAAACAAAAAAATATTTCAAGTATAAAGTCAAAAAGATTTTTTTTCTAAAAAGTATTTTTAAAAGAGGGTTGACTTTATACCTATTTAATTAAATTTAAACATATTATGGGCGATTCTAGGATAAGAAATAATAAATAGATTTACAATTAACAATAAGTTGGCAAGGGACTATCGTTTACTGTGACTGAGAATTTGCTCTATTTTACTGGTACCTTTCGATAAGTAAAATGATTTTGGACCGAGTTATGTCCATTCAATTCACAGAAAACAATGACCCACTGTGAGAACATATTAGAATTTTTGTAATTAGCAGAGGCTGGTAAGAATATCCGGGGGTGTCTGAAATCAGAAATAACGGAATTCCGAATATCACTGCTAATTATTAAAATAAAAAATTTTACAAAAAATTATTTGAGGGCTAAAAAAAAGTTGCTTAATTTCTATTAGAATGAGATAAAAATAAAATAGAAACAAGGGATAAAAATGAAAATTAAAAACAGGTCTTTCGATTAAAATTATTTTCTAACAAAAATGTTGACATTACTAAAATGCTGAAAAGTATGTTTGTGAAAGTCCTGATTAAATTTAGTTTAAATATAAAATTGGGGAAATAAATTTAAAAAGAAATATAGAAGGAGCAACAAATAAAAGTGATAAAACTGGAAAAAGAAAATTAACATTCGATGCGGACTAAAAAATAATATAAAATAACAAATTTAATCGGATCTTACTCCTTTTAAAATTGCGATATGATATTTGTGAAAAGGTAAAATAAATGAGAGCGGGACAGTGCCCGGTTTTAAGCAAGTACAACGAGATGTGCAGGTTATACCCTTAAAATATAGGCTGTCAAATATAGAATATTTAAAACAGCAAAATATAAATGGTTAAACCAACACGAACACACTATAGTAATAAACCTAGTTCTTAAAATCGCAGCTGGAAAAGCTCTATCTATTTTCCGGGACATGCCCACATTGTCGCGCGGCCACATTGTCGCAGAGCCATAACTTGCTAAAAAATTTCTGGCCCTTATCAATTTTGGTACCAATCTCTTTAGCTCGATGAGAGCAATCGTTTAATACTAAATTTGGAAAGATTCGGAAATCTTAAAGCAAGTTAGGGCTCTGCGACAATGTGGCCGCGCGACAAAGTGGGCCGTACCCCTATTTTCCCAACCCGGGAACCTTAATGTTAGAAGAAAAAAATTAGTTGGTGAAAACCTCTCATTTGTAACATCAGAACTCACAATCAGTCATTATTCAATTTTAGGAAGAATGCCCCTTACCATTAAGGGTGTTTGAACATCGTCAAAAAACAAAAACCTCGAAAATTTAATCAGAAATTTTCAAATCCCATTACTTGAATTAAAAAATACATTTTGTTGCAAATAAATTGCAAAAAAATAAATTATAAAAAAAATTTTTTAAAAAATAATGGAATTAATCAAACGCTGAGAGGAATCAATGGCAAAACACAAGAAAAAACCGCTCTAAGCCATTGTTGATTAAAAATTCCCCGATCACTCGATTTCCTCATCATCAATGTGGAAAGGAGGAAGAAGAGAAGTGAAATTACCAATGGACAGCTTTTGTACCAATGACCAGGTTGAGCACAACGATTGCAAACATAAGTCGGTGGAGGAGGTCCAGACATGATTCCAATTGCTCGTCTTTGGTAGCTAAATAAATTAAAAGTAAAAAAATAAATTAATTAAAATAAAACTTTGCAGCGCTGTATTTCTCCGCAGAAACTTGTTTTACATGGGCAATCCTCTGTTCTTCAGTAAGCTTCGAAAAATCATCCTAAAAGTATTAAAGTAATGGGTAAATTTCCGTCATATGTCCCTGAAACTGATTCAGACAAACAATATGTCATTCGAGTCCAACGAGCTGATGTGAGTCAACTATGGAACAAGATATAAGTTCCCGAAATCTAAAAAACTATAGGGGGAACCAGGGTCATTTTTGGGGCCCATCGTTTGTCCGAATCGGTTTATGGGATATATGACGGAGTTTTTGGAGTTTAATGACTAGAGATCGATCAGGGCCTAAATTCTGGATACAAAAAACCCAACCCTAGGTTCAGAGTCCGGACCATGGCCTGGGTTTTTCCTGTAATCAGCGTCCAGGCTCAGGCATTTTTAGGCATACTGGGTTTTTCCTGAACTACAGCCCAGGATCCGGTCCAGGTCAATAAATCAAATAAGGAACCCAGGAACAAGCCAAGGGTTTTCAAAAATCTCGATCTCAATTAATTACCCACAAAAATTAATTTCTAAACAAACCGGACTAATGTAGGTCGTAGACTGAAAAGTGCCTGCAGAACGTTGAACAATCCCGCTATTTGCTGTATCCCTCAAATAAAAATTTTTTTCACTTAAAAATTTCCTAGAAAAAGGCTTACTGGACTTTGGGTAATTTCAAAGCATTATCTCTCGGCAATCTTTGAACGACAACAGAAGAATTTCTTGGGACCAATTCCCCCGTCGTATATTCTCTTTTTGTGTGGGCATTTGTGATTAACAAATCAAAAGATTCTGTTCGAATATTTTCTTTATCGCATATTGCTTTTTTTAATTCATCCACGCCTATATGGAGGCCATCAAAAGTTAAAGTTTTGTATTCGAGTGTTGCTTTAAATTTGTAATGAACTGAAGACATTTTTTTAAAATAATTAAATCTAAAATTAAATTTTTAATCAGAAACAAAATCACAAGAATTAGAGATCGGAACGGGTTCGGACCCGGCCCCGTTTCCCGGTTCGGGTCCCTCCTGGTCAACCTTCAGAACCCGTTTCCCGGACCCGGTTTTTTCAAAATTCCGATCCCTAACAAGAATCTCGAAACTCGATAATGGACTTTAAGTTAATCCAATTTCTTTTTTTTTCTCTGCACTCTCCTATTTCTCCACAGTCTCTAATTTAAACAGGGTGGGGGACGTTTGAGTATCGCCGATTCTGTTTTTGGTGTATATTTCGGGCCATAACTTTTTTGATTCTTAACCGATTTAAATAAATATTATATCAATCAAAAGCTCTAAAAGTGAGGATTATTTTACTTAACAGGATTGATTTGATCAGATCATCCAACAAAAAGTTACAGCCGAATAGGTGAGGTCAATCGTGATTTTCGATGTTTAGTTGGCTTTAACTTTTTTTATTATGTTCAAATCAGATCAGTTCATTACTCAAAAGATGCCGCATCTCGAGACCTTTCGAATGATATGAGAATCGCTCGAATCGGAGGAAAACCAAGAAAGTTATGGCCCAAAATATGCCCCATATACTGAATCGTCCTTATACGTATTTAAGGAAATATACATTTTGCCAATAGACTTTTTGCAAACGGTATTTTTGTCCGACAATTAGCGAGTTTATCATGATTTAAAAATTTTGCTGATAAAAACAGATAAAAAACATTTTAATAATTAAAAAATAATAGAGCTTTAAAAATTTATTAATAAATCAATAATTAAATAAACGTTTAGAATTTAGGTTGTCTTCCATTAAATATTTAATAAAAAGCTGGATAAAGAAGCAATTAATAAGCAAATGGAAAAAAGTTTGAGAATTAATTTAAGGTCAATACAAATTGAAAATTAGGAAAATGATTGAAGACTTAACAAAAAATTTTAGTTAATTCTAGTCAAAATTAATTTTAAAATACCACATTTATTCTAATAGAACTTCCGTCTCTAATATAACCACCCATATGGAGAGGTTAAAAAATTGAACCACCGGTGGTCTATTAGAATAAATAAGGTATTTTAAATGAAAATTTTTTAATTTAAATCAGGCTAGGTAATTGATACGGATAGGTTCAAAATGTCTGTGGATATCCGTCCGTATCCGCCGTAAATATCCGGATACGGGCACTAAAATACATGTCTATTACCAAGTCTGATCTAAATATTCAATATTTCCTTTTACAAAAAAAACGGTAAAAATTTAATTAATTAAATTATTTTTTTTTAATTTTCTTTAATAGTCCTTATGTTCAATTACGTCAATTATGTACATGCTAAAAATTTAATAATTTATAAAATTATTCTTAAAAATTAATTTTCTGACCGATTTCCAGATACAAGCGAATTCATTGAAAGTTCTTGACCATTCAGATAAACCTAAAAAATAATTTGAAAAATATTTTTGATAAATTTATAACCTCTATTTTACATACACCCAAAACTAAATATACCTCAATTTAGGGTACGCTGTTTAAAATTTTAATTGGCAACTCGGGGGAGGGGGGGGAGAGAAGAAGATTTGCCTAAGTGATGTCCTCTGGATATACCCAATTTTTTGTGAGGGCGGAGGGAGGGGAAGTCATCTCTCAATAAAGGGGGAGTTGACTCAATAGTGAACACACCCAATCTTAGGTACAATTTTATCAACCCCAAGAGTGTATGTAAATTTATTAGGTAATTTAATAATAGTAATTTAATAAATATTACTCGAAATTGTGGGTTATCGTCCCAAACAGTTCCACTATCATTAGCTATCTAGAAAATAAAGAAAATTTTAACGAGAATTATAATGAGAAATTTAAAAAAATTGTGGAGAAAAATAAATTTTAAAAAAATCCAGCACCTGACACCGGGCCATATCAATTAATTCGGCAACTGTACATCCATTATAAATTTCAATAACACAACGGTCCTCCCCAACTTTTCCATATTTTGGTAAATAAATGGTGTTAATAATAACGTTAACTTTTGGACCCAGAGCCATCAGATTAGAAAATTAAGAAATTATTTTAATAAATTAATTAATAAAAAAATAATTTTTTAGAGCCAGAAATTTATTAAAAAAATTTTTTCTAAAATTAAAAAATTAAAAAAAATTTTTTATGAATTTTTTAAAATTTATAAAATAATTTTTTATTTTTCTAAAATTAAAAAAAAAATTTTTCGTGTATTTTTTAAAGTAATTTTAATTTTAAAAATATTAAAAGTTAAAAGCTTTGCTAAAGATAAAGTTTATACGAGATAAGAAAGCTCGTATAAATAATAAAATTTATTTAAAACTTTTCTCAAAATTTTTTTAAAAATTAAAAAACTTTTTTTTTAAAATAAATTTTATATATAAAATTAAAAAAATGAGAATAACAAAATTTTATAATAAATAGAAAAACAAACAACATTTAATGGAATGTTGTCTAGGTTTTGTTACATATTTAAAAAGCAACATTTAGAAGAAATAAAAAAATAAATTTATTTATGTATAAGAAAATTTTTTTTAGAAAAATAAAGAAGTTTAAAGGGTGACTAGAATGATGTAAATGTAGATTAAAAAATATATTTTTGTAAAAAAACAACAAAAAATGGCTGAAAAAAAATTTTAAAAGATAAAAGATTATAAGAAAAATATTTTTGCATTTTATTTTTTATTTAAAAAATGAAATGAAAAATAAATTGCAAAAATTCTTTGTTTAATACTAGAAAACATTTAAAAGCTTCTACAGTGCTCCACATAACTTTTTCTACAAAATATTTAGAACTCTAGTAATTTTAAGCCGAAATTAAATATTGATTTTTTATTAGTCTTTTAGTTACCCGGGGACAATATTTAAACGATAATCTAAAAAAAATTTTTGGGGTCGAACAGGATAAAACACGAAAATAGGGGTGGAAGTATACCGTATTTCCTGAAATAGTACTGCCGGCAGTACTATTTTTCAACCCTCCTCTAAAGGGCAGTACTATTTCAGGGGGCAGTACTAATTCAGGGGGCAGTACTATTTTTCAACCCTCCTTCGAAATTATCTGAATAAACTACATAGGTATTTAATGCGAAAATGAAAGCTTAAACAAAAGAAAAATATAATTCCAACTACTAGAAAATTTATTTAAAGGTTTTAAATATTTAAATCAATATTTAACCGCTGTGTGTATTGAAAGTCTTTTTAATGTTGTTTGTAGTATCCACACTAGTATGTGCCCGGAAACTATCCCAAATCAAAAGCCGAGATCCAAACAAAAAATTACCAAAAACCTTAAAAATTTAAGAAAATATTCTGATTCTAATTAAATATATAACCTCCTCCAAATATTTTGACGTCAATTCATTGTTCATCCAGCTGGTTCCACACCACACAAGAATTAATTTATTTTTAAAAAGTTTTTCAATTTCTGGCATGGGTCGTTTCCGAGGTAACAGAACGAAAGGCCGAAGCTTTAACGCCTTCAACATCTATCCACGCCTTCAACATCTATAAAACAATCAGAACATATAACTTTTGCTCCATAGCCTTCTTCTCCACAAGAAACTGAGCATAGTTCTATCGCATGGCAAGGTTTCTTGCAAATCTTACAATAGTGGCCACCAGAAGTTGGCTTATTGCATGAACAGCACAATAAAATAATATTATCCATTTATAAACTATTAAAATTAAATAAAATTAGCTAAATATTGCGAGAAAATTAAATAATTCAAAGACACGACATACTACGTAATCTTATTCTCTAACACACACCATCTTAACATTAACACAACGCCAATCAAAAATTTGCAAAATTCTAAAGAAGAACACATAAACAAATGAATCTAAAATTTAATATTGGATTTTTTAATTGATGGCAATAAATATGTAGAGAGGGCAGTACTATTTCAGGGGGCAGTACTAATTCAGGGGGCAGTACTATTTTTCAACCCTCCCCTAAAGGGCAGTACTATTTCAGGGGGCAGTACTAATTTAGCAGGCAGTACTATTTCAGGAAATACGGTAGTTATGTGGAGCACTCTAGTATTAAACAAAGAATTGTTGCAATTTGTTTTTTATTCCATTCTTTAAATAAAAAATAAAATGGAAAAATATTTTCTTATTCGTTTACTGTTCAATTTTTTGAAGAAAAAATTTAAAAAACCCCTAGGACATGGATCCACCCTGGACAATAGATTTGATTTCTTTCTTATCTCTTAGAAATCTTTAATCTTTGCCCAAAACATTTAAAGTTTTAGGTGAAGATTAAAGATTTATAAGAGATAAGAAAGAATTAAATTCGTTGCCCTGGGTGGATCAATGTGTTAGGGGGTTTCTCTCAATTTTTAGCTTCCTCTTGATTTTCTTCTCAAATTAGTAGCTTTAAGCTTATATCCTTAAATGAAGAAATTTTTTAAATAAATTGTTTAAAGCCTAGCAATTTCTTCAAACTGGTAAAGAAAGAAAAATTTTATCTGTGTCAGAAGGGAAGAAATATTTTTTAAATCAAATACCCCCATTTTCCGTTGATTTTGTATCTCGATGATGGGGTGAGTACAGTAGTATATCTAGAATCAAATCTTTTTTTTTTGTAAAAAAAGTCCATGGATAATATACACTATAAAGGTGTAATGTTGGGTTCATAATCCAAAAAAGGTGCCAATTTATTTCCAAGTATACATAGGTATGTATAAAAAATTACAGGTGTAAATTTATAACAAACAAATAAATAATTATTGGATATTTATTATAAATAGGTATATTTTTATTTTTAGACATATAAATAAATAAGTCAAAAGAATTATGTGTAATAAAATAATTAAATTAATAAAAAAATATTTTTATTTGTAAAATTAATAAATATTTTTTTTTTGTTTTCATTTAAAAAGAAATTAATTTTAACTCTATCAAGCTTTAAATAAATCAATTAAATAAATAATTTATTTATTATTTTTAGAAATATTTATCAGAATACATACGAGGGATGGTTAGAATTATCTGAAACCCTGTCTATTTTTTGACCCGAAACCCGACCCGAAAAATTTTTCGAAAACCCGACTCGACCTTTTTTCTCAACTCGGCCTATCCCGTATTAGTATGCTCGTCGGAAGAAAAAACCCAGGAAACGGGAGTCTGGATCGGGAGGCAAAAAACTCGGGAAATTTTCCCGAGTGAGGAGTCGGGATCGGAATACCCGAGCATCACTACCCTGTATGGATTGCTTTTAAAATTTTATTTGAGGACTATTAGAAAGTCAAATTTCATTTTCAGTAAAAATATTTGATTAGTTGTACTATAGGCTAAATTCTATTATTTTTGTCCCATCTTTTTGACCATACTGTATTTCAGAATTAAATTAAGAATATGTATTTGTGCTTGAATAAATGTACAAATTCAGAATTTTTACCCGAAATTCTTTAAAAATAAATTCCGTAATTTATTCCGAGTTCAAATTAATTTCAGAATTTTAACATAACTATGTATCAGGGATCGCGCCGACAGAAAACCAAATTCCCGATTTTCGGGAATCGTGAATCGGGTCGGCGCAATTCGTGCTATTTATAATATCAATTCCAACTTTATTCAAAGAAAATGATTCGACTTTTTTAAATTAAATTTTTAATTCTGAAATATTTTTAATTTAATTTCTGTTTCGCAATGATCTTTTTTATAAAAACAATTAGTTTCAATTAATTTTTAAAATTTCCATTTTAAAATTAATAAAAAATTAATTTAATAATATACTTTAATAATCAAAAACAAAAAAAAATAATCAAAAAATTTCCATTTTAAAATTAATAAAAAATTAATTTAATAATATACTTTAATAATCAAAAACAATTTTTAAAAGTTTTATTCTATTAAAAAAATTTTTTTTATAAAATATTATAATTACATAAAGAGCAGCGGAAATAGCTGTCTATATATTATTCAATTTATTATAGTAAATATTGTGTTACTGAGCAGAGGTGGGTTGGAATTCCGAATTCCGACTTCCGATGTTTTTTTCCTTCCGATTTCCGACACCTCTGTCTGTTCCGACCCACCTCCGTTCTGAGAAGTCTCTAATAGATGACACCCTTATAGAATAGCATCTTAAAGCAGAGTTTGGTCGGAATGCAGACTTTCGAGTTACCTTTTCCTTCAAATTTCAGAAAATTCACGACGATTTTCTTCTGAATTTTGAGTTATTTTCTGAATTCCGACCCCGATCCCTGAAGAGAAGTTTAACAATTTCATGTTTTTGCTATATGAAATAATTCCGAAATTTTCGATTTTTTTGAAATATTTATTGATGATAAGAGTTAGTAAGAGTTTAGCAGAAATTTAGCCAAAGGGCAAGATTCTGCCCTTTGGCCTGCGACAATGCTGACAGTGCTCGCTCGGCCTATCTAACACAAACGCTCTCTCTTTTCTCCTTTTGTTCGTTTATCCCCGCCTAAGCGTTTTAAATGCTGTTAGGTGAATCATCTTTCAATATCGAATCATAATAAACCCAGATAAACCTCAATAGAAACCACCTTTATAAAAATATCCAAAGACTCCCATAACTCTCAGTTACTTTACCTAAGACTAAACCCCATTTTTTGTTTAAAATTAGAATAATAAAGGGGTTCAATTTAATAACTGGCTCAACATTTTTTGAAATTTGTTTCAATTCCGTTTCTTCCTATAACTATTAATTAACTATTTTTGGGAAATTTAATAAATATTTATATAAAAAATTGAAAATAATTATATGTATAATTAAATAAGTCTGTAATTAAAAAATTTTTTCATAATATAAGCAGAACTAAAAATTCAAAGAATTTATTAAATGCTTATAGATATTAAAATAAAGAATTTAGGTAATTATCACACACTTACCCTTCAATATTTTTCCTTTCCAAGGTAGTCCTGTAGTAGTCCTGTAAGGTTTATTAGTCGAATCATAGTTTAATAGTTGATTAGACAGCAGAAACGGACGGTCTCACAGGTCTCAGACAAAGACGCGTAAATTTTGCGAAATTTTCATGGGACCCACAAACTTCTACCGACAATTAAACCTCGAATGGTCTACTAATTTTCGTTAGACTAATCAAATAGAAAAGATCAAAAAAATTTAGAATATTTTTGGCATAGGCTTAAATATCCTACCAGACCCTGTGGTCATTTTTTCAATTTAAAATCATACAGACTTGTCCATTATCGTTAAATGTCTGTCATAGATGTTGAGCAAATAATAAAATTTATAAAAATTTAAAGAAAAAATAAAAATGGATTTAAATACAACCATTCTACCTCTTTTATCTACCTCTACAATACCTCAAACAAACGATTTATTTAATAAATTTAATGGGCATAAATTTCCTTTTGACTATCTAATTCTTCAAATAATACTATTTTTATTTACAATAGCAAGTATTTTTATGAATTCAATTATTGTTGGGGCAACTATATATTCAAAGTAATTTATGTATAATTTTTTAAGTTTAGTAAACTAATTTGTAAGGGTTGAGCAGAGGCTTAGCTATGTTTTGGGTATAGGTCGAGGGTTGGGGTGGGTTCTGGGGAAATACTTGGATACCCATATCCGAACCGATATCCAAAGCCGAAAATTTTCGGATATTTTTTTTTGATCTGATATCCGAAATTGTCAACCCTTGTCAGGACGGGCTGAATCGAGGAAATAACATTATTTTTTATTTTCACTCCTATATGTGGATAAGAAATCCCCTGTTTAAGTATTCCAAATACTGACAGTTTAACCATCCTTAAGCAATTTACCGTATTACCTCTATTTGAATGACCCCTCTAATAGAATGCCCCTTTGTAAGGTGATTGAAAAATAGAATGCCCGGGCATTCCATTAGAGGCAATACGGTTTATATTTAAAAAATTAAAATGACAGTCCTAAACCCTTTGTTATACCCAAAAGTTGCTCAATTAATTATTAAAATTTATAGTTTATTAAAAGAGCATTGTTATGTACTAATAGCTATCGAATCAGCATGCAATGCTTTGCTTCAATTTAACCGTTGGACTCCTTTCTTGCTAGCAGTAACTGGCAACAATTTTATTTCTTTATATAAATGTTGTTGGTTACAAATTTTGCCCCTTTTTGTTTCTTTAATTGGAGCAGGATTAATTTTCATAATTGGAGTGGAACGTTTAATTTGTATTGCTTTTCCCCTTTGGTTTGTCAGCTTTTTTGAACTTTATTGTAAAAAATAGTCAAACTCTTTAAATTAGTTAATTATGTCATTAGTCCTATAATCCCTCCTGTATTTTGCTTCCCGCTTTATCCAACGTCTGTTATGGATTTAGTTTTAGCCTTGGATTATTAATAGTTCTTTAAGAAAAAGTTTAAGTATCAAATCTGACGAGAGAGGACGCGATGATCGATCCTGTTACTGGATCGACATCTTATAAAATCTCGATTCTAGTCTCAACATATGGGTACAACCAGACCCACAATTCAAAGCACATAATTTTTAATTTTTGTTTGGCCTATGGCTAAGTGATAGTGAGTTGTCTAAGCAATGCATACATTAATGGACAAACCTAGATTTTGCATAAAATCATTCAGACTCCATGGGTGTATGTAAAATTAAGCCTCCGACATTAGTTCAAATTTCAAACAGATACAATTTTAAAATTATATTTTTTAAATTAAAATTAAGGTTTCGAAAAAAGAGTTCTCATATGGTTATTCACCTATTAAATTTGGTAAATATTGGCACAGCCATTTACGCATGTTTTCTGGCTTTTATTTCCTCAACAGATCAAAATTCTAGTCAAAAGTTGATTTCAAATTTAATTTTTTTGAAAAACTTTAATAATTTTTAGTCAAGTAATTTGCCAAATTAGTGATATATTTAATGATCCTTATACAAATATTTTGATTTATACTAGAGGGGAAATTATTCATTTACTTATTATTATTGTTTATCTAATTGTTTTGTTATTAATTTCTTTTAAATTTAAAAATTGTAGGTTTTAATATTTTTAGAAATTTATTTTTTAAATTTGAAAACCTATTGAGACTGAAGGCCTACAAACACGAACAGCACATGGGTGGAGTAGAGGAATTAAGGGGGAAATTGATGGATTCGGGGAATATTGGTAAGGGATATCGGTGGATTGATATCGAGGAAATTTCTCAATATCTACCCTATACATACTTAATCATCTATCAGGATTGGGATGTGCTCAAAATCGTTTGACTTGTTTTTTTGGCATTTGGCGTATTTTTAAAATTCGAAAATTTGGCTTTAGTCTTTGATGCGCCACACAAAAATTTGGCACACAGCCCTGAGCAGGCTGTATGAATTCAGGGTGTAGGCTTTCAGTTGGTGGACTCATATATCCTGAATCACCCACAAATCATTTGCGCATTATAAAGTCTAAAAAATAAAAATTTTCGATTAAAGTGTCAGAAGCTTCAAAAGGATTAAATAAATCTTTAATTGGAATTGTTTTGGTAGAAATATTTTGTTGGTGTCCAATAGTTTTCTTTCCCTACATTATATCTCAATTAAATTTGGACCAATTTGGACTACTTTATTTTACAACAATTTACTACTTAATTTTAGCTATAGCCTCTTCAATGAATTTACCTATTCTTTACAATATGAGGTTTTTAAAAATTTCAAAAAAATTTTTAAAATTTAAATTTTAAGTAAATTATATCGAGAAGAAATCAAAAAATTTCTAAAATTAATTAAAAATATTTTTTGGCAACAAAGTAGCAACACGGTTGGGAATGTTACTCTTGTACGTCCAACTGTTCCTTTAAGCAGTACAAAGAATTGAAAGTACGAAGAGATGGAAAATAAAAAATTGAACAAATTTTAATTGAAAATTTATTGTACATTTTTGAATTTATTGAGTAAATTTTAAAATTTTGTAAATAAAAGCCAGGGGTTTTTAATTTTCGTCCGGAAGGTTTGAGTCCAAAATTTGTTCCAAAAGGATCTAGATTAACATACTATATGCTCAAACGAGTACCCTGGCTAATTATTGTCTGCAATTGTCAGTTGAATAATTTAACTCGGCAGGCGACAATCCAGCAAATTAATTGCATTTGGATTTAAGGAAGGCCTATGAGATACACCCAAAGACAGATGTTAAAATCCTTCAGTTTCGACCAACCCTGACTTTTTTATCTCTATAAAAACAAGGAATGTTGTCTAAATTTTTGTATAATGTACATAATTAATTCCCGATATCCAGGATTTAAGCGGTTAAGAATATATAGGAGGGTTGGAGAGGTTAAAAGAGATATCTGGGGTCTCGAAAAGGGTTATCTCATATCAAAACAGGGAGAATGTGTGAATTAAGAAGATTGTAGGGATTAAGTGGAGCAGCCGAGATTCATTCAAATTCACTGATCCTATTTCAGCGACGCAAGCGAAAATTTTAAGAATTTTAGTAGAAAAAGTAAGAATTTATCAAGGCATTTTTTTACAATTTAAATTTAGTTTCAGAAAATAAGCCAGAATACAGAGTGTAATTTTTGGGGACGAAGGCACGGAGACGGGGGTTGCGTTGGTTGAAACCTAATTTGAAATAACGGTGTCATTATATGATGATTTATTTTGTTTGCATATTTTATTGGAAAAAATTGAACATCTATCACGGTCAACATAAAAACGAAGACGCCCTTATTCCAAACTATGGCTAATTTTGTGGTTATATAAAAAAATTTTAAAATAACTTTGTGAAAATAAAAAATAAATTAAAAAAAAAAGAAAAAACAAGATAAAATTTAGTTAAAAATACTACATAGGGTTGGGTTAAAAATTGTTAATATAAAATATTTACATGTTGTGGTTACTTTTTTTACGTTTTTCCATTTAAAGGTTTATATTTGACAATTTTTTAAAAATAGGTAATGTTTTCTTAGAGGAAGGCGATACTGGCTGCGCTTCAAAATATCCTACTCTGAAAATATCCTCCCTTAAAATGTCCTACCCCATTCCTTCTTTGGGATCAGGGTAATTTTAAATTAAAATACGGAAAAAAGGTTACCGGAAAACCCGAAAAATGTTTCCCGAAAATCAGGAAAATGGTTTTCGGACATTTTCGGGGGTTTTTGTTTATTAGGACATTTTCTGGATAGGACATTTTGAAGGAGGACATTTTAGCAGCGCACCGGCGATACTACAGTAGAACAGTTCATTGAGAATTAGTGAAAGAGAGTTTCGAGTCTGGATAACAAATAGCAGAATGCAAAATCTCAACTTCCTGTTCTAATGAAATGCAAAAAGAATATCGTAAAATTTTTAGTGATAATCAGTGGTTGGAATTTCGAAATTTGCTCGTATTCGTACTCGTACTTTCGTACAGGCCTTTTTTTACCTCGTACTCGTACTAGTACTTGGCCTGTTTTATTTTTTCGTACTCGTACTCGTACTGGCCTTATTTTTTTTCTCGTACTCGTACTTCGTACCTGCCCATTTTTTTGCTCGTACTCGTACTTCGTACACAGGTACGAGTACGAATTTTGGTACGAACTTCCAACCACTGGTGATAATGTCGTATTTGCAATAAAAAAGTCCGCAAAAAACCACAACAGGCCTAACGACACAAATACCTAAAACAGTATAAATGGCATTTAGTTAAAAATCCTCATCAATTTTCCTTGATCCATTTCAAAAGAATTTTCAATAATTACTAGGATATAAATCGGCTTTTTCTCCCTTGAGAAAGGCGATAACATCACGAAGCTGAGGACGTTCTTCTGGAGAACGTACAGTGCATCTCTAAATAGATAAATTTAGTAATTATTATTTTTTTTATTTCCCATGCTTTTTTGTTGTTATGAGATTTTAGAGTTGCTATGACTCGATCTAAGAGATCGAGCAGTTCACCATTAGGGACTCACAAAACATGCAAATGGGGGGGGGGGGTATGCCTTGAAATTGGAAGGGAAAAAATGAAGGTCCCATATTGAGGTTTCACCCTCTCATTTTTCCTTCATAGAAAGAATTAAACATGGTTAGACTTTGTTTCTTTCCTCAACTTAATTCCATTTCCTTATGCATGCATGCTTTCCCCAAAATTCGGTTTTTCAATAAAAAGATTACTACCGTATTCCCTCTATTATAATTCCCCCCTCTATTAGAATCCCCCCTTTCTTACTGATGAAATTTTTAAAATAGAAAGAGGTATTCAAACCAACGCTATTATATTTTGCAACATATGTTCGGCAAAATCGCCGAACATACGTATGTTCGGAAAATAAATTAATAAATTAAATATTAATACATATTCTGGGAATTTTTCATAGTTTGGTCTATATTTTGTCAATTTTGTAAAATTTTGCCAAAATTTGGTCAAAATTTTGTAATTTTTTTGGTCAAAATTTTTTTATAAAATTCCAGGGACTAGAATCCCGCTTAGAATCTAGAGCTTTAATAAACTTTACTACAGTAGAATTTAAATTGGAAATTCTGTTAATATTAATTGGCTGCGCAGCAGGCGGCGTGGTGTAATGGATAACACATTAGTCCGTTCTACTGAAGATGCTGGTTCGCTCCTAGCTGCTGCAAACCAGCACCTGTTGCACTAGCCAAAGGAGAGAAATAGCTACATATAACCCAGCTGCTCTACTTAATTTATTATTAATAAATTTTTTTTGCCTCTATAACATGATTAAGACGTGCATATGTTGTGTCAAAATCACCAATTTCACTCATATTTATATGCGTAAACATATATTTGTTAATATTCACAAATTTTAGTTCATCTCCATGATTATCATCAACTATTTCATTATCCAGATTGTGCACAAGCTTGTAAACGAGTACCCCAAATGAATAAATGTCTGTTTTAAAGTCAATCTTTAAATTATTTTAATTTAAATAAATTATTAGTCTAAAAAATTAAAGAAATTACATTGAGGCCTTTGAGTCAAAAAATTTCAGGTGATATATAACCGCGTGTTCCAACAATCTTATCTAATGTATCACCTTTTTCAATAGCGTAACCAAAGTCGATGAGTTTCGATTCAATTTTGTTTGGATAGTCATTTTGTTCTCGAGATATGACAAAATTTTCAGGTTTAATATCCAAATGAATGATATCTTCTGAAAAATAGGTATATGTGTATAACTTAAATTATTTAGATTAGTAAGTAGAGTTGTCAAATGGCCAGACTCGATAAAAATAAAGCCCGAAAAAATGTCTTGACCGTCGGCCCGACTCGAAAACGGCAACCCTATTAGTAAGGATATAACAGAAAGAAAGTATATTGAATATATAAAAGTTAAATTTGTACATACTTTTATGACATTCTTCAAGAGCTTTGGCCGCGCCAATAACGACTTTTTTTATTAGATCATAATGATCATAAGTTTCATCATTTATATTATTATTCCTCATATCAATTATATATTTAAGCAAATCCATCCCACCAAGCTCCATAACAATTGATACTTGATGGTTTTGTCGATCAATCATACTTAAGTGAAATAAGTTTATGAATAAAATCGTTAAATTTTTTATCATTATTTTTACAATTCATGGATTATTTAATATAATTATGGATTTATAATTTTTAATAATGACAAAAATTCGAACTTTTCAAATTCACGGATCCAAAAAGGTACCGTGTCCCTTTTACAATATTTATAAAGAATTTGCTATATTTTGAGAATTTTGACAGATTTTTGCGCGATCGCAAAACAACCAGCTCGGCTAGATTCTCACACATCTTCAACCTCCTTATTGCCTGTATTTCTTTGTGCGTGATAAAGTTTATGTTGGTCTTCGTCTACGTAGCGGGGTCATAAGATATACCTAACACTAAGCGATTTACAGAGCCCTGGTTCTAATAGTTTTATGATTTAGTTTCCTGTCCGTTTTTGGAATTTCAAAAGGTCTATACATAATCTAAAATTTCTTTTTATAAGCAAACATTTTAATAATAGAAATAAGAAATTTTGGCAAAACAGAGATTTTTCTGACATTTCTGGCAGAACAGAGATCGGTTTCTGGTTAGGGCCTTAAAAACAGGCTAAAGCAGTCACACAAATAAAATACCATATTATCTCTAATTAATGCACCTTTGCTTGACATTCAATTAGATTTATACGGTATGATTATAAATAGAGACCGGACTTGAGTGATCGATCGATATCGGTCTCGAAAAATATCGAAAAACTTAAAAAATTTATCGATCAATAATATCGGTCTCGTTTATCGATAATATCGACACCGATATATCGATATTTTTATCGATATATCGTATCGGTCCGGTCTCTAATTATAGATACGTTAGGTCAATAAATTGATAAACCTAAAACTAACTTTATAAGATTTTTCATAAAATTTAAATTACGGAAAACGAGGTAGAATGAAAGCGGAGCGAAATAAAAACTGGAAATTTTGATAAAATTTACTCACCTTCCGTAATATTGTATAATTCTTCTGCTGTCAATAAATCTCCGCAATATATTAATTTCGCCTATTGCATGCTCATACTCATTAGGAGTATTAATTACAGAAACCTTCAATACAACACAACGTTCTTTCCAAATTGCATGGTAAATCTTTAATAAAGGTATTAATTCAAAATATCAAGTTGTTAAAAAATATAACAAGTTATTTAGAAATTCATTGTGAAAAAATAACCCTTCTAATCTGTTTTCTATTAAGAGATCTTGAAAGCATACATCATTTTGATCTTTCCAAAAGCAGGGGTAGGTCGGTAATAACGAAGGTGTTGAAAATAGGAAATGTCGGAAATAGGAACTGGTCAAAACTCGTCAAATTAAAAGGGATATCGGAAATCCGTGGGATTAAGAATGATATTGGGGATTAAGAGTAGAGTTGGCCGGTATCGGGATCTAGAGAAAACCCCGGGATCGGGATTTTAGAATGGTGATCCCGATCCCGATCCCGACACGGGATCGGGATTGGCCGAAATCGGGATCGGGATTTGGACTGTAGATCCCGACCCCGGTCCCGAATCGGAACCGGGATTGAAAAATCGGGATAGGGATCCCGGCCAACTCTAATTAAGAGTTAACATTGCATAAGATTATCTAGGCCTAACATAAGTTACAATGCCCGACAATAGCAAAAACAAGCTTTGGGTATTGCTAATAACTTGCTTAACTACAAGAGCTGTCTTGCATATTATGACTGTCGCGCAATATAATTTAATTTGTAAAGAAAAAATTGTTGTGCTATCAAAACGGTATATCGTTCAAGACATGGGCATTTGTTGACCCCATAACGTTCACTAAAAATTTGTTTTATGTACTTACATTTCTATTTTGATTATTAAAGATTTCTTTAATACGCAAGCTAATATTATTTCTATTATCAAAAGTTAAATTGAAATCCTCATTAAATTCAACCAACTGAAAAGCACGACAAGGGCAGTGTGCGACATTTCCATGTGAGGTAGATGTTTCAGGGTTATAATAAGCTTTAAATAATTTTATGTTACGTTTATAAGTACTATAAATAGCTGTTTAAAACTTCCTGGGGAACCTGCACCTGGACTATGGCCACCATGAACTGGACTATGAGTATAATCTTTGGAGCATATACAGCCAGAAAATGCCTCTAAAAGTTGAAATAATTTTATTATAAAAATAATATAATAAGTAATAAGCTTTGGGTATTGCTTAGAATGGTGATCCCGATCCCGATCCCGACACGGGATCGGGATTGGCCGAAATCGGGATCGGGATTTGGACTGTAGATCCCGACCCCGGTCCCGAATCGGAACCGGGATTGAAAAATCGGGATAGGGATCCCGGCCAACTCTAATTAAGAGTTAACATTGCATAAGATTATCTAGGCCTAACATAAGTTACAATGCCCGACAATAGCAAAAACAAGCTTTGGGTATTGCTAATAACTTGCTTAACTACAAGAGCTGTCTTGCATATTATGACTGTCGCGCAATATAATTTAATTTGTAAAGAAAAAATTGTTGTGCTATCAAAACGGTATATCGTTCAAGACATGGGCATTTGTTGACCCCATAACGTTCACTAAAAATTTGTTTTATGTACTTACATTTCTATTTTGATTATTAAAGATTTCTTTAATACGCAAGCTAATATTATTTCTATTATCAAAAGTTAAATTGAAATCCTCATTAAATTCAACCAACTGAAAAGCACGACAAGGGCAGTGTGCGACATTTCCATGTGAGGTAGATGTTTCAGGGTTATAATAAGCTTTAAATAATTTTATGTTACGTTTATAAGTACTATAAATAGCTGTTTAAAACTTCCTGGGGAACCTGCACCTGGACTATGGCCACCATGAACTGGACTATGAGTATAATCTTTGGAGCATATACAGCCAGAAAATGCCTCTAAAAGTTGAAATAATTTTATTATAAAAAGTCAATTCTTATATTAAATTCTATATAACGGTACCGGTATTCGGCACTAACGGTACCGTTACCGAAAAATCCATTTCACAAAAAAGATTTAGAAATAAATCTACTAATTATTTTTTACCTCGAAATTTTAGAAAGAATAAAATTAATAATTGTAGTTTTAAAAATTTCAACTTTAGCATTATCTTCTTCTAAATTATTAAAAATTTATAATTAAATAGTAAATATAAAATTTCAAATTATTTTTAAAAATTATTTTCTATAATATTTCTGCACAAATGATTGTACATAATCCTTTATAATTAGGGGAAGTTTACAACACGATACCGGGTTTCAATTAGTTTCTGATCGGAGGCTTCAAAGTTTGCTTTTGAAAATTTTTTTCAAAGTAGGCCATATTTTACAAATAGGCCATATTCTAAGCGATTTTTAATTTGAATATATATTTAAGTCTACATAATAAATTAAATATAAGTAATTTGTTAAATAATTTTTTTATTAAAATTATTCATTTTATATGTATATTTGTATATATCCGCTCACGGATACGGATAATATCCGGATACCCTCGGGTACGGATGTATATGGATAGTGTTTTTCAAAAAAGTTGGACGGATACAAACGGATACGGATATTGACCTCACGTATATATCCAGATACGGATAGCAAAATCCGTGTCCATGGGCAGGTCTGTATTTGTATATAAAATTTGAAAACATTTATAAAATATATACGTATAAAATTTATATAAATTTATATAAAATTTATATAACTTTTATATATATTTCCCTCCACATAAAATTTAAAATAAATTTATAGATTTTTGCTTGTCAATAAAAAAAAATTTTTTTTTGAATAAATTGATTAAATTTTTAAATAAAATTTAATGAGGAGGCATTTAATTAAAAATTAAAATTGATTTTTCAATTAAAAATTAAAAAAATTTTAATTTAATAGGATAATGTTTGTAAAATTTTAAAGAAAGTTTTTGTAATAAGTTATGTGTTTTTTTAAATATAGCATACTTTTTAATCATATTCTGTTAACCCCGTTCCCGACCGGAAAAATTTTCGAGGTTTCGGTGTAAAAACCCAATAAAATGACAATTTTTTAGGGGGATTTAAGGAAAAATCAAAAAATTTCCTCCAAATTTACATTATTATTATTTTTGAACGAAAGTAAGTGAATTATCAAAATTCTCATTGATATTTGTTCTGTAGACTTGCCATTGAGTGGTTAGTTTCATGGTTTCTTTTGTATTTCGGTTTACATGGGGGCAATTTCCTTTCCGATTCTTGTAATTTTTTTAAATCGGTAATTTTTCTATAATTTTTATTCAATCTTTTTTGGAAAAAGGCAAGAAATCTGGCTTCTTGGCCTTCCAAAATTCTGAAAATTTTTGTCTGCGATGCAATGGAAAAATTAATAAAATTATCGCATAAATTTTGTCGAAGGATAAAATAATAATTTTGAATTGAATATTCCGTGACTTTCTGTCTGCATATAAATTCTGCAGTTTTTTATTATTAAAAACACAAAATATATATGTAAATCACAAATAAATATGGACGTTTATTTAATAATATCAATTAGTTTACTACAATTCAATTTTGGGATGATCATCTTCAGAAATAGGGGATGAGCGGATTATTCTTTTAATCATTGCCTTTAACTAAAAAAATAATATTTGAAATTTTTAGTACTTTTCCTTTATCTCCCCCAATTTTCCACCCCTTCCTTCTCCTTTCAAAATCGAAAAAGACAAAAAGGATTAATTTAATATGTATAAAGAGGGAAAATTTTTATTTGAAATTTTTGAAATTTTTTTTGAAATTTTCTTAATTAAAAAATTTTTTTACAAAATTTTTTGAAAAAATTTATTTGCTATTTTTTGCATTTTTTTACTGAAAAGAAATCTTTTACCAAATTATATCTCGGAACTAAAGGATAATAGCGAGTATGTTGATATGCTCTAGAAAGGTCCTTTACTGCCGTTCTCAATGCCAAATATTTGTGAATTAAACGGTAAAGTTCTGTGCTAAGTTGACCCATCAAGTTGCGTAAATCTTCCATTGATTTCACTTTAAAATATAAATTTTAAAATATTTTTGGAAAGGAAACTATTTAAAAACTTCTTAAGGTATTTAATAAAGTAGAGCCTTTTGCGCGTTCAGCAATACACATTGTTGTACCAAGAAGTTGTGCAATTGCCCCACCAGGTTTGGGAGAAGTTTCGTTTCGACCATATTGCTCATCAAGTAAATTGGCAACTCTTTATTTAAAAATAAATGTATTATTTTTTATTTAAGCATTATTTCCTCGATTTTAGTTAAATTTTCTAGATTTAAATTAGATGGCAGAAACGTTAAAGGGAAATGAAGAGATTTGAATTCTTTGTGGCTTTATTGGTATTTGCTAACTTAAATTTCTGAAAGCTTATATGATTTCTTCAGTCTTTCTGGACATGACAGGAACATCCCTATATTTATTTTTTCGCAAGATGCCCAAGCATAATTGACGAAACTCCAAATAATGGATACACTTGATTTTGGGCTTTGTATACATAAAGAAATCCGATTGTATTTACTAAGAACTGGGAGTATCGTACGAGAACCGAGATATCTCAAAAAATATTTAGGTATTTCTTCTTCGAGCTCTCGATTCGTTCGCACACTAGTATTCAGGGGTCGATCGGAATTCCGATTTCCGAAAATTTAGGATAATTTCCGATTTCCGACTTTTGAGCCATTTCTGATTTCCGACAGTTCCGATTTCCGGCAACATTGTCATTTCCGATCGACCCCTGATAGTATTCACGATGGATGGAGGAAATTTTATCAAAAATAAATTATTTGTATATTTTTTCTACCTAATAGCATATTCCTGTGGAGTTTCAGAAATAGCTTGTGAAGGTATATCAACCATTAACCAATATTCTCGTTCAACCTGTACAAGTTCATAAATCATTTTTTGCATTCTCATATATCTCATAATTAAATTATGCTGTTTAGATTTTGAATATTCTTCTTCCATTCTTTTTATTGCGTTTCGAAGACGCTTATAACTTTTGAAAATATTTCTAGGTTTTTAATAAGAAAATTAAAATTACGGTTCTGATAAGCGAGATGTAGCTCTATATTCTTTGTATACAGCATTTGTTAATTGTTCCTTATTGTTGGTTATTGGACCTTAAATTATTAAAAAATTATTTACTATCATTATCTACGGCTATCTTGGGTGGTAATTGGACACATAAACGAGATTGAAACCCTGCCTGTTTTCTCACCCTTTTCGCCTACTTTTTTGGAGGTTCTGTGGGCAGAACCGAGACAGGGGATTCTCGATTCTCCCGTTATTCCCTGTTTTCTTGCATTCTTAATCCTTTCTTACAGTTTCTTGAATTTCGCTCTACCCGGCCTGCTTTCTCACCCTTTTCGCCTACTTTTTTTGGAGGTTCTGTGGGCAGAACCGAGACAGGGGATTAAGCGACTCTTCCTTCTCTATTTTCTTGCAATCCCAATCCTTTCTTCCAGTTTTTTGATAGCTCTTTACAGGTAATAAGTTTCCCCCAAAAACTCCTTTCTGCTTTTTTCTAGAGAAGTTGCCTTAGGAATTAATGTTTTGTGTTTAAAAATAATTAAAAATGTTTCCTTTTTAGTCAAAATAATTTTCTAGCTTATTTAATTGTTCCCTTAAAAGAGTAACAAAAATTCGGTGAATAATTGTTATATGGAATAAAATTATAAAATATTTTTAGTTAACGAATTTTAAAGAATAATTAGCATTTATTATTATTTTAATTAATATTGGACTCCATTTCGTTGTAATTTTTTAAATTTTTAAACAAAAATTAAAAAAGGATATGAAAATAGTAAAGCAGCTGGGCTAAAGCTATTTCTCTCCTTCAGCTAGTGCAAAAGGTTATTCGACGGCTGGGAGCGAATCAGCATCTTAAGTAGACCGGACTAATGAGTTATCCATTACACCACGTCCCCTACTGCACAGCCTTAGGACTTAAATAGCTATATGCTTTACATTATTAAAAATTTTGAGATAATTAAATTTATTTTTAAATACCGTTAGGTATTGTTGTCCCATTTCCTCCATCTTTAGCTAGCGAGAAAAATACGTTGAACATATCTTCAAAATTTTATAAAATTAATAAAAAATTTTTTTTAATAACCAAAAATTATATTTTTGGCCAACTAATTGAATTTATATATTTTTAAAAATAATATAAAAATAGAAAAATGGAGATGGCAGGTGGCATTTTTTGAGAGTTTTTTCTCGCCTAGTCCACTTACTAGACAATTTTTTTGTGCCTTTCAGTCATGCATAAATTTCTTTTTTTTTCGCCTTTATATTATTTTGTTAAATAAATAATGCAAAATTTTTTAGTGTCAAAAGATGAAAAAAAATTTTTTTTATTAAAAAAAAGAAAATTCCCAAAAGTATACATATATTGCTATTAGATTTATTTTGAAATTTTGAAAAATTCTCATAAATATTTTTGGACATTTTTTTGTAGTTTAAGAAGAGTGCACGGATTTGATTTATTTTTATTTTATTGTTGCATTTCCGAGCGAAAATTAAATTAAAATTTCTTTTTTGGGAGGGAGAAATTTTTTTTGTTTCAGGAAAATTTTATTTTATGAGACTGACAAGATTTTTTCTATTTCACCAATCGGGGTTTCCATATATACCTGGTCCGAATCCCGGAACAAGTAGGACAGCAGTTATTCTTTGGGATCCCGATACATGAACTTAAACCCAGAACTATAACTAATTCGAAGCGAAATCTCTCTGAAAGCGAGTCTCCCTGAAGGGATATTTTCAGGTCTCCTTAAAAGATCTTAAAGACCGTTATAAATTTATACAAGTAGAATAACTTGTATCGCAACATCATTACTCTGATTGCGGCATTCATACTATTACCAGCTCTTTTACTCGAATAAACAAATTGTAACCCCCCACCCCCTTTAAATTTTAATTTTAAATAGGCTAATTTAATCGAAAAAATATAATTCTTCCAAAAAACTACCTTTTTGAAAAATTTTTCCTATTAATTCGTTAACATTTTCGGTACTTTGACTTTTTGGTGTTGAAATGTGTTTAAAATCTGTATCAATATCACCAAAAACCGACCACGCGACAACGGACCTTTTTAAATAAAATAAATTCAATAAAGCATATTAAAATTAGTCAAAGATTAAAAAGGCTTTTAAGTCAAAGCTTAAAGGCTTAAAAATTATTTTATAAAATTTTTTTTCTAGTAAATTATGTTCAAAAAGGAATAAGGCATGTCTAAAAATGTTTAAGTGATTTTTAATTATTTTTATAAAAATATTCTAAAAATAGAATAAAAAAAGAGAAAAAAGACAAAAAATAATCTTTATCTTAATATTCGAGCCTTTGTTCGAGCTCATGTCTCGTTGAACCTCTAAATTTTTATTTTTTATTCTCTCCATGATTAGGGTTGCCAATGTGACCGACTCGGACCGAAAGATCGAGGCGGGCCTAAGATATTTGGCCCGAAAAGGACTCGTGCCGGTCCGACTTGATAAAAATAAGCCCAAAAAATGGCTCGACCGTCGGCACGAAGCGAAAACGTCAACCCTATCCATACTATTTCTTTTGAATCTCCAAAATATTCCTAATGGATAAAATTAAGTCTTTAAACTTTGGTCAACTATTTAGTTCTTTAACACTTCAGTTTCTAGAGTTTTCTGTCTAAAAACAGGCTAAGTTCCTCCATAGCTTTCTGGGAATTTACAGGCCTGTATCCCATACCTAAAAAGGGTCAGTACAATAATTTTGGTGTAAATCTACTCGAATATCTCTTCAAAATTATTTTTAAAAAACGGTCAATATTATAAAAAAATTATTCGGAAAATTTTTTTTGGAAAACAGAAAAAAATTACTTTAAAGAAAAAGCATCGCTGTCATCCCCACAATTATTTTCATCATCCCCCATCATCGCTGGAGAACTGTGTTGTCTGTGGAATTGATGTAAATGACGTGCAAGTCTACAAGCTGTACTTCCATAATTACCAAAGAGAGTTGTAGACCTTTTTTGTTGTTCTAAATTGGCTGGTAATGGTTTTGAAGGATTTCTTTTGGAAATAAAATGGGGCATTTTTTAAAGATTTTTTAAGAGAAAAAATATTTTTCTTTTAATTTTGAAAATTTTTTAATAAATAAATTATAATAAAAGTTATTAAATATCAAAATAGAGGTTGAACTCGAGATAGGTCCGAAATCGGATTCTCCGGGCCCGGAAACCGGGTATTTTGATAAAATCCGGTGTTTCGTGGTTATCGGAGATTTAAGACGGAAAAGCCCGGCCAGTTATTAAATTTATTAAATAAAGTAGACCCCAGCCTAGGTCTGCAATAGAATTTTCCAGCCCCGAAAAATTTTGATAAAATTAGGGTTTTTGGGACTTTCCTGGTTTTAAAATGGAAAAACTGCCCTCAGTTTTCAAAGTAAAAGAACCCCTATGTCGGGCCCGGGTCCTTGAAATTTCGAACTAAATATCGATAAAATATTAATTTTTATTTTTAAAAATATTATGCATTAAGTAAGCTATTTTTACAATTAAAAAAACATTATAAGAATTAATTATTTATAACAATTAGCATTTTTGTTATTTAAATAATTTGTTGAGGGGTTTAACATTGGATATATTAAAAAAAATAAAATGTTGGGGAGATAAAATATTTTTTATATTTAATAAATACAAAACGCGTAATGGACATTTATAAATTTGTGGCTTCATTAAAAATTGATGGAAAAGGAATTCTTCGCTATGGAAGGATTATCTTTTTTTAAATAAATTATTTTATATAAATTGATAATTATTTTAATAATAAACGTTTTTAATAAATACACTCTGTTCCAAAAGTATATGCCCACCTATATTTTTAGCTTTATCTATGTGATATCGCTATAGATTTTTCTTAAATTTTTTATGATTAAATTCCATGGCATTTAGAAACAAAATACAAAAAAAATTTCAAAAATATATGCTTTTCTTTATTGTAAAGAGACCTCAATCTAAATATTGTGTTCCAAAAGTATATGCCCACCTTTGTTTTATAGGTTTTTAATAGTGGGAAAAATCCACAAAAATTTTTGTGAACATATCTATCAATATAGATAAGAAATACAAAAGAAATGAAGTTCTGATGTGCTCCCATCATAAAGATCTTGAAGCCCAAAAATCAACGGAAAACCTGGGGTAGAGGTATTTAAAAAATATTTTCGACCCCTTACTGGTGAAATAAAAATTTTATTTTGGGCTCATCTGAAAGCCCTTGAAATTTGCTACAAGATGGTTTTCATCTCATAATCTAGAAAAAATTCATCCTTGAGAAATAATGAGTTTACTTTATAAGTTACATTTTTATCAATTTTTGGGGTGCGTTTGAGTGTTTTCAATGACCTGAAAGTTTATCACATTAGGTTTTACAGTAGAATTTTTTTCGGAGAATAAAATTAATGCTATCCTGTAGCAAATTTCAAGGGCTTTCAGATGAGCCCAAAATAAAATTTTTATTTCACCAGTAAGGGGTCGAAAATATTTTTTAAATACCTCTACCCCAGGTTTTCCGTTGATTTTTGGGCTTCAAGATCTTTATGATGGGAGCACATCAGTACTTCATTTCTTTTGTATTTCTTATCTATATTGATAGATATGTTCACAAAAATTTTTGTGGATTTTTCCCACTATTAAAAACCTATAAAACAAAGGTGGGCATATACTTTTGGAACACAATATTTAGATTGAGGTCTCTTTACAATAAAGAAAAGCATATATTTTTGAATTTTTTTTTGTATTTTGTTTCTAAATGCCATGGAATTTAATCATAAAAAATTTAAGAAAAATCTATAGCGATATCACATAGATAAAGCTAAAAATATAGGTGGGCATATACTTTTGGAACAGAGTGTAAATAATTTTGTAGAGATATTAAAATAAAAAAAGTCTAGTTTCGCAGTAACTCGGAGACAAGGTATTTTGATAAAATCAGAGGTTTTCGATATTCCGAATTAGCTCGGAAGAGCTTTAATAGATCTAAAATATTTCCAAAAAAGGCAAAAATATGTCAATATTAAGGTTGTCGGATAGTTGAAAATCTTCGGATATCCGGATCGGGTATCCGAAACGAAAATTTCCAGATATCCGGTCTTTTTTCTGATCCGGATATCCGGATCCGACAACCTTAGTCAATATACAAAATATCAATTATTACGCTAACTCCCGGATTTCGTGCAGTTCTGAATCTTTTCATAAAAATAATGTTAGACTATTAAGTGAAATTCAGATAAAACTAAGTGGGCTTTGATTATAACTCGGGAAAAGGTCCTTAATCCTCAAATCCTTAATCTAATTAATACAAAATTATATTTTGCAGTTTACGGCTCACTATCACCTAACGAAAATTTCTAATAGACATAATTTTTTTGGCTTTTTAGGAAAAAGTTTCTGTCTTGAGAAATTTATATTTAAAAATAGATTTTATAGCTGTTAAGCATATCACACACTCCACGAATCATAAATTTTTATTTTGTGGAAGGAGAGTAAACTCAATAATAAGTGGTTAGTCTCTAGCCTAATTACTAAAATTAAAGTTATATCTTGCATTGGGTAGGGGACGTTTGAGAATAGCCGTTTGAGAATGGCCGTTTGGGTATGGCCGTTTGGGAATTGGCCGTTTGAGTATAGCTGTTTTTTGGCCATAACTTTTGTTGTAGCTGATCTTTCAGAAAAATTTGTACATGTTTCGATAGATCTCGAGGTGCTTCATCTTTTTAATAATTGAACTTATCTGATCTGATCACTCAACAAAAAGTTATCACTGATAAACGATGTCGCAAGCAGAAAAAAACGGTTTTTCGTCTGTAACTTTTTTTGTGATGATCAGATCAGATCGGTCCAATTATGAAAAAGATGCCGCATTACGAGACCTTTCGAATGATATGAGAATTATCAGAATCGGACACATATATAGAGAGTTATGGCCATAGACCGAAACGGCCAATTCTCAAACGGCCATACCCAAACGGCTATTCTCAAACGGCTATACCCAAACAGGCTTTACCGTCTTGCATTAATGAATTGGCAATGTCAAGTTACATGCGTGACCGGACAATCCGTCAGTGGACAATCAGTCAGTGAACAAATTGGTAACCCATTACTAAAATACCGCAGCCGAAAATTTGGCTAAACTACACTTTATGGGTCTGACACCGATTTGGATGATTTATATGTGATTTGAAAGAGCTCGGCGAGCTGAGTCGAGCGACATCAAAATTAGTCCGCGGACTCAACTATGAGCCGAGATACAGTAGTCTAAAATTTGAAAAACCATAGGGGGGACCAAGCTCATTTTTGGGGGTAAAAAATTCGAATATGCAAATTATACCTCATTCGAAAGAGCTCTTCAAGTTGAATCGAATGACACCAAAATCAACGAAATCCGACTTGATTGGACAAAGTTATGACCGTTTGTTTTGACCCCTTCCATAAGGCCTTCGCGGAAAAAAGTTTTTGCCGCTGCGGAGGAAGCCGGGCATGTCGAGCGGAACGACGGCCGCCGCTTCGCTACGGTCGCCGCGAGCGAAGCGAGCACTGTTTTTGTGCTGCCCTCCGTACTGTTTTTGTGCTGCCCTGTTTTTGTGCTGCCCTCCGTAGCAGCACAAAAACAGTTTTTCCAGCGAAAATTCTGCTGGTCATAACTTTGTTCAGAATCATCCAATCGAGCTGATTTTAGTGTCATTCAACTCAGCTCGTCGAGCCCTTTCGAATGAGGTATCATTTGCATATTCGAATTTTTCACCTTAAAAATCCCCCCAGAAATTTGACCATTTCGAGCCCTATATCTCGGCCCGTAGTTGAGTATATCAGTATATCAGTGGATTTGTATATCAGTGGATTTACAAAAAGTATATCAGTGGATTTGTGCGACATCAGCGATTTCAGATATAAAGTGGGATTAAGGGGAATATAATAGATTTATAGTATTATGGTGGTTATCGAGAATTTGGGAGATTAAGATGGATTTCAGGGATTAAGTCGGATATCAAGGATATAGTGGGATATCAATGGATATTTGGAGGTTGTTATATAATTACCATCTAAAAACAATCTCTCTTATTCATAGATCATAATCCCACGATATTCATTCAAATCGAATATAATCCCACACGTTAATCATGTAAATCTAATCCATCCTAATCCCCTATATCCTAAATTCATTGATATTCGCCTAATTCAACTAAGTTGTCCAATATCTTTCGAATCAACTGATATGCTTTTAATCCAGCTAAATCTGCCGATTTCCTCATTAACTTCATAATTTTCGATATCTCTTATAAACTCCCACACGAGAAAATGAAAATTTTTGGCCGCGGTATTTTAGTAATTGGTAGGAATTAACAATTTGTTCACTGACGGATTGTCCACTGACCTATTGTCCGACCACTGACGGATTGTCTACTGACGGATTTTCCACTGCCGGATTGTCCACTGACGGATTGTCCGGGAGCCGTTACATGTGAACCTTGTCCACAAGAACTGTTACGTTGTAACTACTATCTATATGCTAACAACAAAAGATAAAAACAAACAACCGCAATTTATATCCAAAAATTAATAAAGAAAAACTACATAAGCGAAAGATTTAGCACTAATAAGAAGAAATTTATGAATAAAATTTTATAGGCGGTGTTGATATTCTAAACTACGGGGAGGGGAGAGGGTGCGAGCACAATGGGCATCAAGCAAATCCCTTCTAATTTTTGGGTAAAGCCTTCTTTCCTTTCCATAATTACATTCAACTGCACCCACATGCTCCTGAAAAATTTCCTGGTCGTGAAGCAGAAAAAACTGGCCAAAGAATTGTTTTCATAAGCAATCCTCTCGGTTGTGGGTTGTTTAAGAAGCAATTTTTAATATAAGGAATGCAGCATTGATAAGCAGAGACATAGTCGCCGAAGAATAATTTGTATATACAATTGACTATTGAGTTTCTGTAGCTGTTAAGTGACATAATCTGCATTGATGTAAGAAGAGGTTTCAAGTCTAAATCTATGGCTTGTACTAATTCTGTGTTGTTATTTTTGTCAGGTTTACAACAATGGGCATAATCTTGAGGAACTGTTTGATTATAAACGGTAACGTTGTTATTGGTACACTGAAAAGTTTAAGAGTGATTGGAATAATAATTAGGTAACTGACAAAGTGTGAAGAGGCAATAACTTGCCAGAATTGACACTGAAAACCGTTCCCAAAAATTGTCGTTTGGTAGCATAACAAATGTGCCAACGAACTCAAATATGAAAATTGTGCCGATAAAAATTTCAAACGTCTAAAGAAGTCAGTTTCGGTTTTGAAGAAGCTGTAGCAATTTGAAACGTAGTTGTTAGCTTCCGCAATTGTAGATGAGTTGTAGTTCTGAGCAGTGGCATTAGAATTGATGGAGTTGTTAAGTGATTGTAACAGAGGATTACTATCAGCATCTCCGCTCAACATGGAATTTCCAATTGAGGAGAGTGTTGTGTACTATTTATTAGGGAATCTTTGTATATATTTAAATCAAAAATACCATATCACAATAGGTAAGATACTGTTGAACTGTTCCAAACCCAGAAATGTATGCATTCAATATTGCTTGCCAAACTGCGGGAGGTGCATTATTAGCGCAGTATTGGCGAAGAACCATGGCGATATAGGCATGCTTTCGCTCAATTGGCCAGTCATCATCATTTTTAAAGCAGATCCTTTTAAACCATTTTGTCCATGTAAGAACGATTGCGGTTGTTCCATTGCCACATTTGTCATTAGCTGTTGCATTCTCCATAGCAGCAGTTAGAAGGGAATTGCCAATAGTATCTACGGGAACTATTACTAATTTCATACTATCTGCATTGAAGCTGAATCCTGCAAGAATAAACTCGAAGATCCTTCCCCATCCAGTTATTTGTTCGCATTCAATTAATGGTTCAATGTCAGCGTTGTTTGCGAAGAAGAGTTTTAAATGATATGCACATCTAATAACCTTTACTGATAAAGTCAAAGTCACATCAAGGAGCTCAATCTCTATCTCCCTTATACAGACCTCGAAACGGTTCTTCAATTCAAAAAATATAAAAATTTTAAATTATATTTATATTACTTGTTGGTCAAAGTTCAGACGCAAAAATTTAATTCTTCTTAACTCGTTAACTAAAACACATGGGCAAGATCCTGATGTTGAGTTAGAAGTAGCGAATGAATTTGCTGATTGTGTCACAGAATTGTTCGTATAAATATAATTAATTATTGTGACATTTGCAGGAGCTAGACTTGCAGCAGATGATGTATCCAAGCTTACTCCACTAGCACCCGTAGCCAGACTTGCCGCAGTGGATGTGGTTGTGGAAGCTGTTGTAGTTGTTGGAATATTACTTGGAGTAGTCGTAGCATAACAGTCACATATTGGCCCAATGTTACATTCACGATGAGCTTGGCTATTTGAGTTACTTTCCGAATTTCGTGTATTAGTTAAAGGTGCAGGACAATTAGTTGACATAACAATGCCAAAACAAATCCCAAAAGCCAGAATATTTCCTAATAGAAATTTGTATCCCATATTGGAGCAGTTGAATATAACTGATTGGAAGAGGAGGTTAAGGAAGTTTTAGTAGAGGATTTTTGTTCGGCTACGAGGACGAAACATGATTAGTGAGACTTTTGACTGCCTTTTAAAGTGAGTATCTTCCTGTGTGGTCGTAATTATAAAGATTTGAATTGAAAGTATTTGAATTGAAAGGATTTGAATTTTATTTTTGTTCTATAACACCCGTAAAGTTAATTTTACAATATTTACATAATGTTTTGATAAACAAATTTATTTTTGAGATTTCTCCATAAAATAATCATACAATTCTCAAATTTTAATTTTTACTGTTTAAATTAATTTTAATTTTCATAAAGATCATGGCGAATGCATACTTATTTGAATTGGAGAGATTCTATACTTATCGGATATTTATTGCTTATAAAACATTCGAAGCGTCTATTTTATTTAGTGTTTAGATTTACGCAGATTTTACGCAGAATATATTTGTGTGGACAAAGGTATTTTTCAGATCCCGTATTCAAAATTGAGATTTGATAAGGATTCACTTAAATCCTCTATGAGTTCCCTAAATACATTCATAATTTGTCTTAATCCCTCTATATCCTCCACTGAGACTTTTTTTGACAATAAAAATTTGGTTTCCGGATCCGGATATCCAAAGATTTCCAATTATCAGACAACCTTAATTAGTACATCTTAATAGTTAATTTTATTATATTATGTATTTATGATAATTAGTAAATTTTAAATAAGATTTTTAAAAAGATTTTTTGGAACCGGAGCCGATCTGGAACCGGTTCCTGAACCGGACCGGAAACGGCAAAATTTTGGAATTTACGCATCACTGGGTGTATACCCCGAAAAACCGTTAGTTCTTCGAATCGAGGAACTTGGTTTTCATTTTTTTCGGGGCGGGGTTTGGGTCGGATAGAATTTTGAAAAAATTGTTCGGGAAAGGGGTCGGGGTTGGATGTCTGTTTACAACTCTATTTTTATAATCAATTAAATAAATTGTCAGCTATATGAATAAAAGGTTTAATCATTACAAATAACATTTCATTAGAGTTAAATTTCAAAATTCTTACTAAACAAAATATTATATTTACTGGTTATTAAATGCTTTAAAAAGTTTTTATAAATAATTTGCCATTAAATAACAATGAATAAATTAAAAAATTTTATTTTGTGAATATAAAAGGAAACTAAAATTAGGTAGATTATTAGCATAAATTCAAGCAGTCCACATTTTAAACAAATTAAAACATTTATTTCAACATGCAAAAGGTTTGTATAATTTTTAGAAATATATGAAGACTAAAAACTAGATTTAGGAATTTAAGTTTCAGATTTTACAAAAAGGGATTTTAAATTTGAAAATACCTCTCCAGATATTAATATATTCACATAATTTGGAATCATTGTCATAGCCAGTGATTCGAAATTTTAGAGTACACTGTACCACCAAAATTTTAACTTCATACTTACAAGTAGAGTTGATCAAGACGAGACCGAGACCGATACCGAGACTCTCGGCTTTTTTCCAATATCGGTCTCGGTTTTTTCATTCTCGGTCTCGAAACCGATACCGATATTCTCGGTCCATTTCTCGGCGAGAAACGATACTGACTCAAAGACCCCAATTTTCTTGTATTTTTTAATAAAAATGAGGATTTTTGACCTTTAGCCTTCTGAATTTCAAAAAATTTTCGCCTGCGGCGCTGAAAAGAGTTAATCCTTCTTTATTTGCCTTACAAAATCCGAGCATTTCACTAAGCCCTCACGATTGAGTTCGCGCGACTGAGTTGCCCTTTTATCTAGCTTAACTAGAGTTGCGCCCCGACCCCGCTCCCGAACGATTTTTTCAGACTTCTCCCCGACCCGTCCCCCGCCCCGAAACAATTCAAAAACCCCGTCCCCCGACCCGAAACAATTCAAAAACCCCGTCCCCCGACCCGAAAAACTTTCGGGGTTTTTGGGGTATGACCCCATAAAATGCCATTTTTTAGAGGAATTTAAAGGCCTACCTATAAGTCCTACTATTAAATTCTCCTATCTATAAATCCTACTATTAAATTTTTTATAAAAAAGGATGTTAACCATCAATCGAATCGGATCCAGATGATGAAGAATATTTATCTGATGATTTAGATGATGAAAATAACGAATAAATTATTTTTACACTATTTTTTGACATAAAATAAAATTTTTTGTTAGTCTCGGTCAGTATCGTTTCTCGGTATCGGTCTCGGCTCAAAATGATGGTATCGGTCTCGGTATCGGGTTCTTGAGTATCGGTCAATCTCGGTCTCGGGTTGGCCGATACCAGTATCGTTTTGATCAACTCTACTTACAAGGAAAGGATGGAAGTGTCCGACCTTAGCCAGATCAAAAAAAAACAGGCAAAAACGGGACAAAATCTTTGCAGAAAGGGCACATTCTCTATTGAATGAGCCCTCGCAATCTTTCCTTGCAACCTTTCCTTGTTACTTCGCAACCTTTCCTTGTTAGCATATTCACATTTTTTGCTCGTACTACTACTTCGAAGCACTAGCCATAACTAGCTACCGGATTTTTATTTTAATTATTTGTGTAAAAGATGTTAAAAATAAATATTTTCCCAGTTTCTTCCCGTTCTTCTCGTCTTCTATTTGGTTGCAGAAATTTTTGTTATCTCCTCTAGCTTTACAACCAAGAAACGTAAACAAGAAATAACAACTCTAGATAATGCTACAACAACAGAAGATATACAAAACGACCCAACTTGGTGTACCCATGATTGGTGTGAATGGGATTGTGAATGTGGATATAGAGTTTGGGGATTTTGAATTAAAAATATTTTTATAAAAAATTTTTTTATTAACAGAATTGCAAAACTTGTAACTGCAAACGCTGGTGTTGATTAAAACAAAAATATAAAAAATAAAACAAAAAATGGAAAATAAAGTGAAATAAAGAGAGATTAAATGATAAATATATAAATTTGTTAAAAATAAATATAAAATAAATATTTTTATAAAAATTTGATATCTGTTTTAGTAGAAAATATTTTTAACAATCAGGGCCCTTTGAATAATGTGGGACTCCATTATCTGGCATTTTTGTTGAATTTTAAAATGCTCTCAAAAATGCGAGTTGTATTGAAGTTCATTTTATTAACTTAAAAAAATTTACAAAAAATTTATTCTGTTTCATACTAAATTTTTGCTAATATCTTATTAAATATTAGTCCGATTTGTTTCGAATTTTGGAAAAAATAAGGCTTGATAAAATGTTACTATTACATACCACTTTATAATTTAAATTGAATATAAAAAATATTTACAAAAATTAAAAATTTTAAAAGAAAATACATTAGAAAATAGTATTTTTAATTTTAAAAATAAAATACAAAACTTTAATTTTTATAATACATATATGTATTACAATTTACTAATATTACAGATTACTAATTTTTTAAATTTTAATATTAGTAATTAGCATTCAAAAAACTTCCGTTTTAAAAATTCTTATAAAATTAATTAATTAGTAAACAATTTTATTTTGTTGTTACCTATAATTAATTAATTTTTTTTTGAATTTTACAAAAACCCTCGAATATATAAACCTTCCAAAAATACTCAGAAGACAACTAATTTTAATAAAATAAAAATTAATTTCCTTCATTTTCCTTCCAAAAAATGTTTCAAAAAAATATTTATATTTTTCTTTTCTTAACAATTTTTATTTTAAATTTATCAACATTAATTAACGGGGATTGTGTCCAAATGTGCCAAGGAAGTTCTTGTTCTCAAATTTGTAAAAAGAAAAGAGAAGTGAATAAATGGGTGGATATTTGGGGAAAATTTAATAATTCCAAAAGGAGGAAAAGAAGTTTAAAATTTTTCTCAGATTTGGCGGAAATACTTTTTAATTAATTGGGGGAAGATAATTTTTTATTAAAATTTAAATGTAAATTGATAATATTTCTTCAAATTATTGTTATTTTTTGATATGATTTAGATAAAAAATTAGACACACACTTTTCAATAGAGTAGCACGAGGTCGAGGTTTTTCGAAAAAACCGAGGCCGAGGATCACCGAGACTGGAAAAGCCGAGATCGAGGTCGAGGGGCAAATTTTGACCCGAGACCGAGGTCGAGGACCGAGGAAAACCGAGGTTTTTAAAAACCTCCATAGATTTTCAAAATCCAATTAAATTTACTAAATTTTATCAAAATTTCACTAAATGATTACAAATTAATATAATGGAGATGACCATTATAGATATGAAAGCTAAAATCCTTGATCAAATAATTTCAAAGCTTTGATCAGCTTTTTTCAAACACTGTATTTTAAATTTGATTAGCATGAAAGTGAACTGGCCAACCGAGCCGAAATTTTCGATTAACCGAACTGAACCGAAAATTTGTCAAAGATTAAGGAGATCTATTGAGATAAGGATTTGAGTGATTGAAAAAAGTGGATTTGAGTGATTGATAACGGGTGATAAAAAGGGTCGAATTGATTAAGGGGGTTCTAATAGATATTAGTTTATTAATAACGGATAAAGGGATTTGAACCGATAAATTGAACCGAAAAGACGGATAGACGGATATGGGGTCCCGGATAGACGGTCCCTGCTCAATTGAGTCCCGGCCCTATAACTTAGCAAGTAATGGTCATTTTTTCATGTTCTTGATATCATTGGATAGAGAAAAAATCAGAATTTTTGACCGATTGATAAAAAAACTTATGATTTGAAAATTAACTTTTTTAAAAAAATACGATTTTTCGGCACTTTATCCATCATAACCTTATAACAACAATCGGTCAGGAATCTTGATTTTTTGGTATGTTGTAGCCTATTTAATGCACTATCCAATGGTACCAAGAGTAACCTGCGCCGCAGGCGAAAATTTTAAGAATTTTGGAAGGCTATGAAGCCAAAAATCTTCCTTTTCCTGCGCCGCAGGCGAAAATTTTGAGAATTTTGGAAGGTAAGTCACCATATTACTTCCATATTTTACAAAAAAGCAATTATTAGGGGTGTATATTTAGCCTCGGTCCTCGGCCGAGGTTCGGGCCGAGGACCGAGACGAGGTTCCGAGCAGTGATGGAAAGGTTCCGGTTCCGGTTCCGGAACCGGGCGGTTCCAGAACCGGTTCCGGAAGTGGAACCGTGGAACCGGTAAAGTTCCGGAACCGGTTTGGAACCGGAACCGTGGAACCGGCAAAGGTCCGGAACCGGTTTGGAACCGGAACCGCGGAACCGGTAAAGGTCTGGAACCGATTTGGAACCGGTTCCAGAACCGGTTCCAAAGATACACCCCTAATGATGGCTAAAATCAGAGAAATGAGCAAAATATGGGAGTCGTGAGAAGAAAAGGAAGAGAAAATGAGACGGGTAAAAAGATTTTCTTTCCTTTTCTTTCAAAAGGAGGTGTGGTTGACTGGATAGTGTGTTGGGTTTTGTAGATTACAGTATTTATCTGGGTATTAGGTTCGAACCCAAACGTAATGAATTAGTAATTAATTGTTTTTCTTTGGAAAATAAATTACTACAAACTTATTTTTTAACAAAAAAAAGCTTGTCTTATATTTAAATAGATGAATTTTATGTGCTATGATTTCCAAAATTTTCGCCTGCGGCGCAGAAAAATGAAGATTTTGGCTTAAGAATCCTCCAAAATTTTCAAAATTTTCGCCTGCGGCGCAGAAAAATGAAGATTTTGGCTTAAGGATCCTCCAAAATTTTCAAAATTTTAGCCTGCGGCGCAGAAAAAGAAAGAAATCTGCCTTAAGATCCTGGCTTAAAATCTGGCTTAAGATCCATGACTCCACTTCGAGATCCATGACTCCACTTAATCCTACGATATTCCTACAAATGGTCGAATATCTCTGTTATCCAACAAAATCCCCGGATATCCGTTCAAACCATTTTAATCCAATGACCTCACTATAAATCCTCTGCAAGTGTCGTATGACCATCTGGCTTAAGGATCTTCCAAAATCTTCCTTTAATCGGAAGGTATCATGGACTTCAACATCTTAATAGTAGGTCTATCTCTAGTAGTAGTCTATCTCTTAATCTCTCATAATCCCTCATACCACGAATCTCTTTATCACTCCTTATGCTACTGATTTCCCTTAAATCACCCTTAATCAATTCAGAAGGCTTTAATAAAATTTATTTATGAAAAAAAAATAATAAATTTTTTCATTAAAATAGCTAAAAAATTTTGTCACTGGAACCGGTTTTGGTACCGGTTCCAGAACCGGAACCGCCAAAGTTAAAAAAGCGGTTCCAGAACCGGAACCGGAACCGCCAAATTTAAAAAAGCGGTTCCAGAACCGGAACCGGAACCGCCAAAATTAATAAAGCGGTTCCGGAACCGGAACCGGTTCCGGAGAAATTCTGGAAGTTTTCCATCACTGGTTCCGAGGCCCGAGGTCAGCAAAATCGAGGTCGATGTTTGAAAATGGCCGAGGACCTCGGCCTCGGCGAGGCCTCGACCTCGTGCTACTCTACTTTTCAACACTCTTTTCCCACGGTCTCTCTCTCAAAGAGTCTCTTCTCTCTTTTCGATATACCCCTCAATTAAAATTTTTCAACACCCTCAGAAAGAGCCTCTCTATTAGAGATGTGAAATAGAAACTGCCGTTCAAATAAAGACACCACTCATTATGATTTCTCTCTTTATATAGGGGCCTACTTGCCAAATATCTACTTGCCTACTTGCCAAATGTGCATATAAATATTTAAATTTTAATTAAATTAAATTTTAGTATTAAATTTTAACCAATATTTAAATTCGCGGTCAAACTTTATTCAAAATTTATTCAACATAAATTTATGCTAACACAATAAATCTTTAATTTTACAACAAAAATACTTTTATTTAAAATTAAATTGGATAAATCAAAATATGTTGAACATATGATCTCTATTTGCCCAATAGGCATTCAAAAATGATTCATAGCACTACAAAATTTCAAAAAAAAAACATCGAATTTAACCATACATGCTATTTGTTTGGACTGTATTTCCATTTGTCAAAATATTTTTTGCTGCTATAATTTTGCCAAATAAATGTTTTCTTGTCTCTCCATTAGCCCAAAGTAACAGCCAAGCGGGAAGAACAACAGTACTTATATCAGATACAAGAAAGTTTTGGTTGACAACAGCCTAAACTTATTTTTAAATAACAATTTTCTTTAATTAAACGGCATGCTGCTCTATTTTTAAACACCCTCTCCAAGGGCCTCTCTCTTGGAGCTGTTAAAATAGAGGCACAGCTCATTAGGATTTTACCAAGAAAAAGTTTTGATTTTCATCGTATGAAAGTAAAGTAGTTCCAGTTACTGCAATCATAACTGAGATGTAGATTAGCGTCTAAAATTGGATCATTAAGATTCGAATTTGACTAATAAACTAGGGTAGCATCCTGACTCTTCAGAGTCGGGCGTGTCGGGAATCAGAGCTTGCCAGGGAGGCATGTCGAAGTTTGGGCTCAGGATTCTTGTCAAAAAATCGTCAAAGTTTCGGAGTCAAGGTGCTACCCTATATTAGCGATGCTCGCGAGAAGAAAAAACCCGGGAATCGGGAAACGGATGTCGGGTATGTAAATGACCTCGGGAGTAGTGATCGGGATACCCGAGCATCACTACTCTATCTTGATAATTAAATTGATAATGTAAAATCTCTTATTTACCGTCGAAATAGAAACGAGTAGCTGACCCATGAACGTCCAAAAGGCGTAAAGTGCCAATCTTGTTTCTATAGCTTTTTGTAATCCGTTTGAAGCAATTTTAGTCGTTTGAGGTTGTACTTTAGTTTTGTAAACACAAAGTGTTGCTATATTGATAATTAAACAGATAAACATGAAAATAACGCAGGAATAAGCTGCATCCTCTGCAGGGTTGATATCCATTTTTTCTATATTATGTATATCTATAGTTATAGTTTGGTTGTCAGCCTGTAAATGGGCATAGAAATCACAGGAAAATAATTGTATTGTTCGGGTTAATGGCAGAATAAAAATAAGCAGAATGGCAAGCGGTAGAAGGCGCTTCCAAGCCTAAAACTCGACAAAATCAAATTTTCAAAATTAAATATTTTTGACCTTTTCATAGGTAAATGGCCATAGAATAGAAGAAAGTCTGTCAAGTAATTGTAAAGATGTGGCTATATTTTCACCGTGTACACAATAATAACCAAAGAAGAATGTTGTTGCTAATACCCACGAAGGTAGTTGAAGGTACACATTTGTGAATAACCCGACCTTTGCAAAACGTTGTCCGAAGGAAATAATGAAGTTGAGAATATTCTAAGAAAGACTTTAGCAAAAGTTTAATCACCGGTCAGGATTCGAACATGCGAACTCATCCTAGTCATTGCTAGGGCTTTCGCTCACCACATATAGGAGCTTTACCATTGAGCCCCGCCTAAGCATTTTAAATGCTGCTAGGTAAATTATCCTTACACTAACATGCGATTAATTTAATATAGTATATTTTAAACGGCAGTCTAATAATCTTTTAGTCTATCATTGGAGGGGGTATTTAATTTATAATCAAATTACCAAAATTGCCCTCGCAATAAGTAGCTGAAAGAAGCTAGAATTAAAATCCTTCCATTTTGTAATAATTATACCAACTTCAAATGAATATAAAATAGCAGATGGAACTCCGATAACTAGACAAATAACAAACGGTAAATATACTGTATTTGCCAAAAATACAATTGGAGCAGACAAAAAGAAGCCCATTGAGTGAATAAATTAGAAAAAAATTTCTATCAATCTTAATTAAAATCTTTTAAGAATTTGATAATAGATGTTTGCGCCACAGGTGAAAATTTTGAGAATTTTATGGTCAAATTTAATTTTTTAACCAAAAAGTCCATTGGTAAGTACGTACTTTCAAATAACTAAATTTTCAATTTTGGAAGTACGGAGGTCGATTTGTAAGTACTGTACTTCTATTTTAAGTACGGATCGGAGCCCTCATTCGATAAAATAATTGTTAGGTGGAATTACCAGAAAAGCTAAAATGTGCCAAAAAAATTAAGGCTGCTTTTTTCAAAAGATTTTAATTTACATGTGCCAATTGCCAAAGAGATAAACACTTTTATTTAAAATTTTTTAAACTTAGACAGGTGGAATAAAAATAAGAAAATTGTTGAAATTTAATTAAAATAATAAAATTATTAGTTTACAAAGCCTCAATAAACTAAAAAAATAGGTAAATATTTACTGGCATGATGTAAATAATTTATTTAATTATATATTGTTAAAGTGCTTATTAGTGAAAAAGAAAAAAATTATATTATATAATATAAAAAGATAAAAACCAGTAAAAAGCCATATATTTTGGTAATTCACTTTCTGTAATATGTCTCATATGTCTAACCATTCTGAAACGTAATCTATTCCAAAACGCCTCAATTTGTTGGGTATTTGCACCACTCTTTGGATCAATGAAAAACTTTTGATGGTTGACTGTTCTATGCTTATATCCTAGTTGTTCTAATCAAATGTAGGCTCGCCACTGATCAGAATAGACAAGTGTATTACGATCTATGTCACAACGCCAAACTGTCACTTATCATTTTATTGCCTGAGTGAAACTAAAGAAGGAGCTCTCTTTATTATTCGCGCCCAAACTGTCAACCTATCAGTTAATAACTATTGTATACGATGATCTTGCTGTGGAAAAATTGTGGATGGGAGATGGAATTGAACCATCACGGAAAGGGCCCAAACCGAGAGCACAACCGACTGTGCCACCATCCAACCCAATGCTGGGTTATTTATTTTCATTTATGTTCTTTCCTGCAAGTGCGGACACAACACTCCTTCCGCCTTGCGAAACCAAGCGTCCTCGCTTATTGCTTGTCTTCAATAACTATCAACTGTTTTCGATTTTTGGGAGAGAGCACACAGAACCCACTTTGTGGCATTTATTTTTACTGCGCAACATAGACTTATGCATCAAAGCGGCGTATGTGCGTCTTACGTCTATCTAGCTGCTACTCAGAGCCTTACGCTTTAATTTCTGCCCGCACACAGCACAGGACGATACTCACGGGTCTTCTCCTTATTTCTCTTAACAGTGGACAGCATGTCAGATCATCACAGCATTTGACGGTTCGCTTAAGTTCCTCGGGCTATGCCCGAGGGGTCGTGGCACCATTATTGTATTCATGTTCATGCTGTGGAAAAATTGTGGATGGGAGATGGAATTGAACCATCATGGAATGAGCCCAGACCGAAGCACAACCGACTGTGCCACAATCCAACCCCTTGCTGGGTTATTTATTTTCATTTATATTCTTTCTGCAAGTGCGGACACAACAATAACCAAAGGAAAATTATGGTAGAGAGAAGAAAGGAGAAGAATGCAGGAAAAAAGCATTTTTTCAGAAAGTCATTTGCGGACATGTTGGTCGCGAGATCGTTATTTACCCTTATATGTTAAAAAAATAAATTTAAAATCAAAATCAAAGTTTAAAAACTTTGATTTTAGATTAATGAATTGGCTGAATTTAATTTCCCATCATGGATTCGAACGCAGCTTGGCTTCTAAATCACTCAACCTCGGATCAACAAAGGAAGGTTTTTCCCGATATTTTCGTAATCGTAAGTACGACGCAACTCTGATACATAGATTATGGAAGAATTATCTGACATTATGGAAGACTATTATCATTATGGAAAATGATTCAGAAATAAACGAATATCTGTGATTTATGTAGTTTATAATAATTGATAGTAAATAAACATTTAGTTTTTCTAATTATTGAATAAAAAATTTACTACAAAGTTTTTATGTATTTTAAATAAAAATTAATAAAATATTAAATTACGATAAATTTTATTAGATAACTAAACTAAAATATAATAATCAATGTCAATTTTATAGGTCTGATAACCTTTTTTACCTGCCTATTTTTGTGCCTTTTTTGGATTTTTGGTGCCTATTTTAGGCGCCTATTTCAGTTTTTACCTGCCTAACTATCCGGGCCTTATTAATAACTCTAAAAAATTTCAAAAATTCCAACAATTTAACCATACATGCTATTTGTTTGGATTGTATTTCCATTTTTAAATATGTTTTTTGCTGCTATAATTTTGCCAAATAAATGTTTTCTTGTCTCTCCATTAGCCCAAAGCAAAAGCCAAGCGGGAAGAACAACTGTACTTATATCAGATACAAGAAAGATTTGATTGGCAACAGCCTAAAATTAATTTTAAAGAACATATTTTCCTTTAATTGAGCTCTTTGGAGATGTTAAAATAGAGAGAACCGTTCAAATAGAGGAATATTATTTTACCAAGTAAAAGTTTTGATTTTCATCGTATGAAAGTAGAGTATATCCAGCTATTGCAATCATAACTGAGATGTAAATTAGCGTCTGAAATTAGATCATTACTATTCGAGAAAAACTTTTATTTACAGTCGAAATAGAAATGAGCAGCTGACCAACAAACGTCCAAAAAGCGTAAAGTATCAGTCTTTTTTCTATAGCTTTTTGTAATCCGTTTGAAGCTATTTTAGTCGTTTGAGGTTGTACTTTAGTTTTGTAAACACAAAGTGTTGCTATATTGATAATTAAACAGATAAACATGAAAATAACACAAGAATAAGCTGCATCCTCAGCAGGGTTGATATCCAGTGTTTCTATATTACGTATAGCTATAGTTATAGTTTGGTTGTCAGCCTGTAAACGGGCATAAAGATCATAAGAAAATATTTGTATGGTCCGGGCTAATGGAAGAATAAAAATAAGCAGAATGGCAAAAGGTAGGAGACGATTCCAAGCCTAAAACTCGATAAAATCAAATTTTCAAAATTAAATATTTTTGACCTTTTCATAGGTAAATGGCCATAGAATAGAGGAAAGTCTATCAAGTAATTGTAATGTTGTAGCTATATTTTCGCCATGTATACAATAATAACCAAAGAAGAATGTTGTTGCTAATACCCATGAAGGTAGTTGAAGGTATACATTTGTGAACAACCCAACCTTTGCAAAACGTTTAGCAAAGGAGTTGATAAAATTGAGAATATTCTAAGATTAATTAAAATTAAATTTATTTTTAAATGGTAGTATAATAATCCTGTAGCAAATCATTGGAGAGGGTATTTAATTTAATAGATTACCAAAATTGCTCTTGCAATAAATAGCTGAAAAAAGCTAGAATCAAAATCCTTCCATTTTGTAATAATTATAACAACTTCAAATGAATATAGAATAGCAGATGGAACTCCGATAACTAGACAAATAACAAACGGCAAATATACTGTATTCGCCAAAAATACAATTGGTGCTGACAGAAAGAATCCCATCGAGTGAATAAATTTAAAAAAATTTTCTATCAATCTGAATTAAATTTTTTTAATAATCTGATAATATAAATCAGTCCTTGTGTAAAAAGGTGTGGCTCTGTCCAAAAGATACCAGATTAATGCCTAGAACAGTTTATCAATTGATTAAATACAGGCGGACAGGTATGACACCAACCGGATATTTACTATATCTAAGTACATTATTTTAAGTACGGTACGGATGGGAGCCCTGATTAAATTCCATAATTGCGAGGTGAATGACTAGACAAGCTAAAATGTGTCAACAAAAATTTCTTCTACTTCGGATTGTTTTTATTAAAAGACTGAAATTTAAATGTGCCAATTACTAAACAGATAAACACCTCTTTTATTTACAATTTTTTAGAATTAGACAGGTGCAATAAAAATAAGTAAATTGGTGAAATTTAATTAAAATACTTATAATAAAATTATTAGTTTACAAAGCCCCAATAGCCTAAAAAACAGGTAAATATTTACTGGCATTGTGTAAATAATATATTTAATTATATATTGTTAAAGTGCTTATTAGTTAAAAAGAAAAATTTAATTATAGAGAATTTATAAACAAGTTTTAACAGGCTGGTATAGTCCTCAACAGGGTTGAGCACAATTGAGAATTTCAAAAAAACACAAAATTAAAAATGACAATGTAAATAAATGTCACGGAGTGCCATACATAAATCGACTATCATTCTTCCAAACTTAAGCTTTTGGACTGTTTCCAGGCATGCAATTCTGCTCCTACAAGAAATTTCTTTAAAAATCTGAAGGAGCAATTTACTAGAAATATTACTAGAAAATTTATTAGAAAATTGAACAAAATCTCCTAATATTTATATTTTTATATTACAAATTATTAAATATTAATAAACAATTGAGAGGATAATTATCAAAAAAATATAAAAATTTAAAAGTCTACAATTCATCTATAATTAATTTAAAATAATTTTTGAAAATCCAAATTTTCAATAAAACACAATTTCCATCAAAGGTTCATATTTACTAATTAATTGTCTGGTTATACCCGTACCTGTGCAACAAACAGTCAAAACTAGTTTAGATTCTCTATTTAAATTTTTTGCTTTTTCCAATGCTTCTATAAGCATTTCCAACACGGAATCATCCAAATTCATATTTTGACTTAAATCCAATTGTTGTAATTTATTTAGTTTAATTGCACAAATTAATTGTTTGATTGAATTACTTGAAAAAAAATTTTAAGAAGAAAAAGTAAAAATTCGACCCTTCTTTTTCGATCCCCTAAAAGGTGTCTATAAGACTAAATTCACGGTTTCAGTCACCCAATTGATGAAAAATTAAAATTATTTTTGCAGAGATATTATTGAAAAATTACAGAAAATTCCCGATTATTTAAAAATATTCCCGATAAAATTTTCTATTCCCAATGTCGGGATCAGGAATTGAAACTGAAAATAGTCTGGAATTGCTGATTTTCAGGAATGGAAAGGTATATTCACAAAATTATGTTATTTAGAATTTAGTACCCGCTGACTGGGATGTTTGGGGTGATCGTGGAGTGATAGACCCCAAAATTTTTAACACACCATATAATGCTTCAACTCCAAGGGTGTATCCAAAAATTAGGGTCGACTTTAAAATTAAAAATAAACTTAGTTATTGTCTCACACCCAGAAAGTGAAAGGCGTTCAAAACGGTCAGAATTTGAAAAGGCTTTGGTATTGGAAAATAGTTCACACCTTATCCCAGAGCATTTTATTAGTTCAAGCTTTAAAAATTAAAAATATTTTTCTGTTGATAAGACCCTCTACATAAGACATACCCTCTACCCTCTAACAATGAGACTCTCAAATACAAGTTTTTATTAAATTTTTTCTTTGACTATTCTTCAAGGCAATATGTGATCAAAAAATAGGCGAAAATTAAAAAATATTCACATGAGAATTGGAAAGTATTTTGGAATTATTAAATAAATATACTTTGATGAAAAATGACAGAATTAAACCCCCTTTCTAAGAAAAACACCCAACTTTCAATCAGGGATTATATTAATATACCTATTTTTATGTCTGAAATAGTCTCATTTTTAATCGAAAAACTAAGTACCAATTAAATTATTTAATTCTTAAAATTTCAACTTAATTATGAAAGTGTATTTGCTTCTTTGCATGTTTTTTATATGCATTATAATTTATTTAATAATGGATAATTTACTCTATAATGAGCAACAACTTGATTTGATAAATGAAATTTTTTGGTTTAAATGATTATTTGTATATATTTCTACATATATTGACGTTTTGTTTAATTTTGTAATTTAAATTTTTTTGTTCTTAAAAATAAAATTGTTTTTTTACTCTTGCTAATAATTTCGAAAAATTTAGGCTAAAGAGTCAGCCATTCGTGTTCACGTGGGGTGAACACAAAAACGAATTTTTATTACATCATTTTTCTAGGTTAATATAGAAATCCTCTAGACTTGCTAAATATAGCACAAAATTTGCCAAATCTGGGGAATTGAAGAAACTAGAGAGAAAAGAAATATAGACTGCTCTAATTAGGTATTACCAAAATTAAAATATTTACACTTAAATAAGGGAAGGGTCTTATCTTCAGCTTTATCAAACGATTGCTTATTGTACCTCTTTTAGTGCTGAGCATTTGGAAACTATTGACAAAATACCATCATCATGAACCTTTGGACACTCATTTATCCTCACAATTCTTAACCTTCCATGTTGTGCCAATCCTTTAAGAGCCTCGTCATTCAATGCCTTATTTCTCTCAATGTCCAATTGTGTCAAACAAGTGCAAAGAGATAGGGCACTGAATTCTTCCAATCGTTGACAGTTTAATAGGGAAAGTTGTCTTAATTGGTCTTTCAATATTCCTCCAAGCATTAGTTTTAACGAATTCCCATCCAAGGCCATGCATTCCTAAAATTAATTTAGAAAATGTAATTTTAATACAGGCTGCCGAAATTTGCGACAAGACATTTGCGGAAGAAATCTAAGATTAATACAGCTCACTTAAGATATGGACCCCACTATAGTATATTCAGATTTAATCGGATACTAGGTGTATCGTTTTAAGGATAATTATTATCTTGTTTTCAAAAGATTTTCAGCCTCAGGGATAGCGAATCAGATTGTAGTTTGGACTCAATTTTCATAAAAGATTATTGAGTTTTCGCAAATCTCAGTTCATCTTGCTATGTCTAAAACCTTCAAATGTAAATGCTTTAATTCTGTTGCATTGCCGATTGGAGATATATCGAGGAAATGGGAAGTATAAGGAATATATCCAAGCCAAAGAGTCCTTAATTTAGGCATTTTTCCAATTTGGCCCATTAATGTTTGAAGATCAGCTGTTTTCCCTTTTTTGGGTCTCCTCAAAGGAATATTCCCATTCTCTTCTTTATAACGTTGTCCTTCCCTAATTTCCTGTTTAGTAAAGCCGAGGAAAGCTGTTGGAACATTAATAGCTGATGTAGTAGAAGCAGCAACCAATTGAAGACATTGCCGAGGCATTGGACAAAGGTGGAGGCAAATTAACTGATTATTTTGATTGAGGAAATTAACGAGGGTATCAGCATCGAGTTGACGGGCTTCACTAACATCGAGATATCTGTAAATATTTAGATAATCTTTTAGAGATGTACATAGTCGAACTTCGCCTATAAATATTACCTAAGGGCTAATAATAGAAGGGTATACCTTCTATCATTATGATAGAAGGGTATACCAGTTGCGAACAATCGGAAATAGATCGGAACTCGGAAATTATCGTAAACTTTCGTAAATCGGAAGGGAAAATGTCAAAACTCGAAATTCAGACTGACCCCGCGAGTATACCCAGTCACATATCTAGTGTCCAGCAAAATTCTATACAGAGTCATCAATTTAAGGGGTATCTGAAAATTATATTCGACTGTACATTAAATTAATTCTTACTCCAATTGACTTCCTTCAATTTTGACCAAATCATCCAATGGCCCACCAAATTTGCGCAAATTAAGTCTGCGTAAACAATGCATTTTAGGGAGGAACTGAGAAGCCTTAGCTTCATTCTGACGAGAATTTTCACCAATCCAAGAACTTTCTTCAAGTGAAAATTCTTCAAGTTGAGGAGCTACATGCTCGAGAAGTGGTGAAATGTCTGCATTTATTCTAACCCAACCCATTTCTAATTTTGTTAATTGAAAACATTTTCTGAAATAATTTTTTTGAATTGAAATTATTTTGAAGTCTAAACTCTTTTATATTTTCCAAAATTATTTGAGAGATGACAGGCCATGAATGGTTAAAGTCAATTTCACGGATATGAGGCCCTGCTCTGTCCAATATGCCCCCAAGTTTCTGTTCAATTAATCCAGCGCTTTTCTGTGGGGAAATAAATTTAAAATAAAAAATAACTAGTGTTAGTTTATGTCCAATTCAAGTCCTTTTGAGAGCTTAAAATTTTCGGTTTAATGGATCTATCAAGTATTTATCTAACAAATACAAAATCGGGATGGTCTCTTCCGCGTTTAAAAGGTGGAAGTCGGAGATCATTCCAACAAAACTTCCAATCAACTACTAGCTAAACAGTGATTTTGAAATTCGTTTTGGCCATAGGGGTAAAGGATACTCTATTCTAGAGTAACCTCATCATAAGCTATAATTTTTCAGCTCCAATGGGTTATATTAAAATGAGGGTTGACCTCATAAAATTTTCATTGAAATCTTAAAGTTTCATTGGACCCATAACCCTCAATAAATCCAAAAATTAATTTAAAAACCATACATTTTCATCAGACAAGTCTCTTGCACAATTTTCCCGCACAAATTCATTTAAATTTATTTTTTTCATTTCCGAATGTGTTGCATAACTCTTCAATGAATAAAGATCAGAAAAACTAAAAATAATTAAAATCCCTAATTTTTATCTAAAAATTACTTGCCCGAATTATTTTTAGCCATCGACGGCAAACCTGTTCAAGTTTAATTTTCTCTTGAAAATCAAAATAAAAAAATATTTTAACCAAACAGTCATTATTTATTAATTCCATTCATTAAATAATTTAATATTTTCATTTAAATATTTTTACTTTAATTTTTTTTTGAAAAATTTAAATTTTTTTAAATAAATATTTGATTGTCTAAATTTATTTTTAAAAATATTAAAAAAATATTCTAAATATTTTAATTTTAATAAAACAAAAAAAAGCTACGGAAATTTAAATTTCGAAAAAGGCTTATGAGTTCAACTCTTAAATAAAAGGGAATCATTAAATATGTTATCAATTGATTACAAAAATTGATATAAATTAAGGGGTGATATTGATAGTAGAGACTGACTTCTAAAACTCTTGGTCTCGGGGTCTGGTCTTGGTCTTGAGTCTTGGAAAATGTTCGGTCTTGGAAGTCTCTAATTGATAGTATCCATTTTTTCGTATATGTCTGGTGCTAGGAACTTATTTCACTTAGATAGTAAATATAATAGTTTAGATATATGTAACTAGGATTGTCGTTTTTTTTAAAATTTTTGTTTATCGAACCGAAAAATCCTAGGTTTTTCGTTTCAGTTCAGAACCTTAAACATAACATCTTAACAAAATCAAGGAATTATAATAAAGTTTATTTTTAATTAAAATAGACACTTTCAGCTAAATAAAAATGAATTTAATAATCAGATAATATGCTTATAAAAAATTTTTATCTTTTGCTTAAAATATACGTTCTTATATTTAAAATCTAAAAATTTTAAATCTAAATAATCAAGTTAAAATAAACAAAAAAAAATTCTAAAAAAATTTAAAAATAAATAAAACAAAGGAAAAATGAGCCGATTTTTAAACTTTAAATAAAAACTGGAGAAAACACACTTGAAAAACTTTTTAGAGTTTTTGCCATTGCACTCATAAAAACTTTGTGAAAAAAAATTTTTTTTGGGAAACAACTGCTTCTTCCAATAATTTTACTCTTTTCTTCTTTAAGTTGATCCCAATTGACATTTATTTGTTTTATGAAAGAAAAGACTAAAAATAAAAAAAATGGGGAGTTAACGAAAATAAATCTTTGGATAATAAGGAAAAATATACAAGCTTGGGGTTGCAGATCGCTAAACTCAACATACGAGAGATCGATTGACTTTGCAAATCATAGCAAATTAATATAGAAAACGTCTCAAAGATAAAAAACGTCGTCAAAAATTGTCTCTTGAAACTAGAAAAAAACGTCTAGAAACGCCAGTTCTATTATAGAATGGTTCGGTGATCGAGTTTTCTTTTAATTTAATATTTTCTTATTTATTTTCTAAAATTCTACTATAAAATTATTATATTTATCAAGGTATTTTTACTTATATCCTTCTAGGGTCTTTGTATCAATAAGAGTTACAAAAATATTAATTGTCAAATTGAATCAACCTTCGACCTTATTAATAGCTTAGCCTATCAAATTCATGCGCTTTACCTCCCCAAATTTCCTCACTTTTAGCGACACATTTATAAATTTTTGAAATTCCCAATATCCATGAAGCCTGAGCTTCAAAAATTCGAACGGAAACATTACGGTATAGAATAAATACGGTATGTTTATAAATAAAAAAGACAATAGAAAAGACCGGTTAAGGACGATTCAGTATCGCCGATTCAGTATCCGCCGATTCAGCATATGGCCATAACTTTCTTGATATTCGACCGATTTGAATAATTCTCATATCATTCGAAAGGTCTCGAGATTCGGCATCTTTTTCATAATTGGCCCGATCCGATCTGATGATCACAAAAAAGGTTACAGCGTAAAAACCGATTTTTTATGCCTGTGACGTCGTTTATCAGTGATAACTTTTTGTAGAGTGATCAGATCATGTCAGTCCAATTATAAAAAAGATGCAGCACCCCGAGGCCTATCAAATCATATATAATAATTGCTACAATATTGATCGAGAAAAAAGTTATGGCCAAAAAGCCCAAATACTGAATCGGCGATACTGAATCGTCCCCTACCCGAAAAGACTAAAGGTTATTCATATCCAGTGCTTCGAAGCTTGTACCAAAATTCGTACTCGTACTCGTACCTGGTACGAAGTACAAGTACGAGGCCAAAAAAAGAGGTGGTACGAAGTACAAGTACGAACAAATTTGAAATTTCGAAACACTGTTCATATCGCATAATTAATTCGTTCGCAATATAAAATGAAATCTAATTTCATATTTTTTCATGTTTTTTCCATTTTGCCTTCTTAAAAATTTCAGCACAACTCACAATTACTATTTATTCAATTAATTTTATTTATTTTTTATCTTATTTATGTAATTGTTCCGTCTGTAACATGACTTGCAATAATATAAGTTTTGTCCGTGTTCATAATGCAGGTACCAAGCTGATGTTTTTGTAGCTTCGCAAATATAACATTGTCGATCCTTCTGAATCTAAAAAAGTTATCTTATATCAAGAACATTTATGTAATATTTTATAACTAGCGGAGTTGGTCGGCCTTCGGCCGCCCCACCCCGCTAGCAAAAACAAAACAAACCGAAAAACAAACTCCAAATCAACTTATCACAACCTCAAAATTGGCCCTAATCCAATCATAATCAGAAAAACCCGTTTATCAAAACATTAACCAGCATTAAAACATTTCCTGATTACAATAACATTTAACAAAGCAAAGCATCTAATAGGTGCACCTGATAGGATACACACAGGCGCTCGTGTGACTCCGCTAGCATAACAAAACTATTAAACTCAAGATCCGATTCAAAAGCCTTCGGCCGACCCACTCGCTTACCGATTTTTTCTCCTCGCAATTCTGCCTGCTTCACCCCCTGTTTAAATATGCCGCCTGCTTCACAATTCCCCTTGTTTCAATATTCCGCCTGCTTCACATTTCCTTCATTCCCCCTGTTTCAATATTCCGCCTGCTTCACAATTCCCGTTGCTTCACAATACCGCCTGCTTCACAATTCCGCCTGTTTCAATATTCCGCCTGCTTCACAATTCCCGTTGCCTCACAACACCGCCTGCTTCACAATTCCACCTGTTTCAATACTCCGCCTGCTTCACAATTCCACCTGTTTTAATATTCCGCCTGCTTCACAATTCCCCCTTCTTCAATATTCCGCCTGCTTCACAATTCCCCATGTTTCAATATTCCGCCTACTTCACTATTCCCATTGTTTCAATATTCCGCCTGCTTCACAATTTCCCTGCTTTAATATTACGCCTGTTTCACAATTCCCCCTTCTTCAATATTCACAATTTCCCGTTCAATATTCGCCTGAAATTTGACGCCTAGCACTTGACACATGAACGTTGACGTCTAGCACTTGACACATGAACGTTGACGTCTAGCATTTTGAAAGTTGACGTCTAGCACTTCAAATGAACGTTGACATCTAGCATTTTGAAAGTTGACGTCTAGCACTTCAAATAACGTTGACGTCTAGCACTTGACAAATGAACGTTGACGTCTAGCACTTCAAATGAACGTTGACATCTAGCATTTTGAAAGTTGACGTCTAGCACTTGACAAATGAACGTTGACGTCTAGCACTTCAAATGAACGTTGACATCTAGCATTTTGAAAGTTGACGTCTAGCACTTGACAAATGAACGTTGACGTCTAGCACTTCAAATGAACGTTGACATCTAGCATTTTGAAAGTTGACGTCTAGCACTTCAAATGAACGTTGACATCTAGCATTTTGAAAGTTGACGTCTAGCACTTCAAATAACGTTGACGTCTAGCACTTGACAAATGAACGTTGACGTCTAGCACTTCAAATGAACGTTGACATCTAGCATTTTGAAAGTTGACGTCTAGCACTTGACAAATGAACGTTGACGTCTAGCACTTCAAATGAACGTTGACATCTAGCATTTTGAAAGTTGACGTCTAGCACTTCAAATGAACGTTGACATCTAGCATTTTGAAAGTTGACGTCTAGCACTTCAAATGAACGTTGACATCTAGCATTTTGAAAGTTGACGTCTAGCACTTGACAAATGAACGTTGACGTCTAGCACTTCAAATGAACGTTGACATCTAGCATTTTGAAAGTTGACGTCTAGCACTTCAAATGAACGTTGACATCTAGCATTTTGAAAGTTGACGTCTAGCACTTCAAATAACGTTGACGTCTAGCACTTGACAAATGAACGTTGACGTCTAGCACTTCAAATGAACGTTGACATCTAGCATTTTGAAAGTTGACGTCTAGCACTTCAAATGAACGTTGACGCCTAGCACTTGACACATGAACGTTGACGCTTAGCAGGACAAAGGACACCAGCAAATGTAGAACAGAGCACAGCAAAGTTGAGAAGTGTTGGTAGCAGTTGAGGAATGATCAAAATACCCTGCTTTTATACTATCTTCTTACCCTCACAACCTAATTCAACTGACAACGCTTTACTATAAAAGCCCCCATTTCTTCACACCCCCAAAACATTTTACTATAAAAACCCACTTGTCTATAAAAGGACAGACAAACAAACACACAAACCCTTCTCAATTATATAATTAGATTATAGATTTATAAAATAAAAATATTTTTTGAGGATGATAAAATGTGGGGTTTGTCCAGGTCAATTGGAAAGTTTCTTTACTTTAAATTTTTTAAAAATTGATAAACCTTTTTAATTTTAAACCACATTTTTTTCGGTCTAAACTTTCCCTTCCTTGTTAGATACACGCCACATGTATTGCACAAATATTTTCCTTTAAGGTATTTATAACATTTTTTATATTGCTTAACTCCACAATTGAAACAATGTCGTCTATTTCCTTCATTAATTTCACCTATAATATTTAAAATTAGGGTTGCAGTTTTCGAGTCGGGCCGACGGTCCAGGTATTTTTTCGGGCCTAAATTTATCGGCCAAACATCTAGGCCCTACCCGATCTTTCGATCCTAATCGGTCCATTTTGGCAGCTCTATTTAAAATATTTAGGTATGTTTCCTTAAAATGAAGGAAAATTCATTCCAAAATTTACTTATTTTATTGCCAATGTAAATAATTTCGCTTTTTAATTCCTTCAGATAGTCAACTTTTTGTTTTCCTAACAATTCAATTTTATATCCAATTAAATTAATTTCCGTCCAATAATTTGATAAAAGATTATTTTTGTAACTTTCAATATTTTCTTTTAATAATTCAATTTTATTTATTTTTAAATTTTCGGAACTTTCAGCTAATATGGAAGTTTCATAATTATTATCTTTATTAATAAAATTATTATTTCGGAGTACCTTAAATTTATGAACAAAGTTATTGTTATTAAATTAGGTATATTATATTAAGCAAGTTTTTGGGTCGGAATTCCGATTTCCGAAAAAAATTTTGATTTCCGAGTTCCGACTTTGAGCCAGTTCCGATTTCCGACACCTCGGACTGTTCCGCCCACCTCTGATATTAAACAAGTTTTGAGTCCAATATTTGAATAATTAAAATATAAAATACCCGTTTTTCTAATCCAGGCAGAAATTTTTGAATACTTTTATTGTTGACAATTTCAATCAAAACTCTCATTTTTAATTCTATAATATATTCTAATCCATCACTTAGTTTAACGCTAAAAATATTTCTTTTTGGGGTTATTTCAATTTTACTCAAAAATTCATCTATATTATACTCAGAGCTGCAATATTTTTTGTGAAACTTTTCAATCTTTCTTAATACAAAACGTTCCTTTAATTCAACATTTTCTAAATAAATAAATTCTCTTTTTTCTTTCCAATCATCTTTTATTTTCACTTCAACCTCTTTTCCGTCACATTGAATATTTAATAGAAAAGCCAAGATTAATAGAGAAAGATTAATAAATTTAATCATCTGAAATTTTAATAATAAATAATAGAAATAAATAATTAAGCAGACATTAAAGGCAAAAAAGCTCGAATGAATATTCGAATTAATAAAATATATTCGGGACCTAAAAATCTGGGAACTTGTTATTATATTAATTGTAAAGATCTAAGGCTGTGCAGTAGGCGACGTTATGTAAATGATAACACATCAGTCCGGTCTTCTGAAGATGCTGGTTCGCTCCCATCCGCCGAATAACCATTTGCACTAACTGAAGGAGAGAAATAGTAGCTATAGCCCAGCTCTGCTTCACTTTATGTATATTTAATTCATAAAACGGAGAGATTTATATGTATATTACTCTCATTATGAATTTTTAAAAATAAAAAATGTTTTAAAGTCTCATATATGTTAAAGGGATAAAGGGTTATTTAACATTAAATAAGCTAACTGGGAAAGCATTTGACTAAAAGTGCAAATAAATATAAAAATAAGGCGGCAAAATTTAAATTTCCTTTAATCTTTTTCAAAGAAATCAATCATATGAGAGCGACTCATAAATGAGAGAGACCTTTCTTAATCTTGAAATTTCATAATGCGAGTAATACAAGGATAAAATAAATATTTTTTTCCTAACAATTAAATATTGTAGACAATAAAATAACCATAAAATAACTTCATATTTAAAATATGCCCTCTTCTAAGGGCGAATAACAAGTTATAATTGAATTTTTTAATGTCCGAATTTGTATAAAATGGGAGAGTTTTTATGTAAGGAAAATAAAAATCCTTAAAGGAAGATCAAAAACAACTTTAGAAAAGCAATTTTAAATCTATTAATTTATGAGAAATTAGACATTCTTAAATTTCTTGACTTTGATCAACTAAATATTATCTGTCCAATAAACAAATTATCATTTTTATTTTTTGATTAAACGATATGAGAAAATATTACCATGCAATGCACTGAAGAAATCTTGCTTCTTGGCCTTCCAAAATCCTCAAAACTTTTTGCCTGCGGGGATGTAAAAGAAATAAAAATTTTTGGCTCCTTCGACGACAAATTCAAATATAATTTTTCAGATAATTGTTCGGATTTTCATAAGATCATTTGTAATAAAAAATTCATAATTTAAATTCAAAAAATATAACGCATAAAGTGATTTTAATTCAATTTTCGTGTTGAATGATTTTTTGCGGATTTTTGATACCGTATTTATTCTATCATAACGACAGTCTCTAATAAAACGACACCTTAGAGGAGGGTTGAAAAATAAAACGACATGTCGCTATGTTAGAATAAATACATTTATAATGCGAATTTTTTAGATCAAAATTGCAGATTTTAAAAAATTCGAGATCGAAGCTCTGAGCTAAACTCGTTTTATTGCAACAAAAATAATATTTTTATTAAAATAATACATATTTAAAAATAGAAAATATACTTTTTTTACTTGTTTATTTAAAATAATTTTCCATTTTTAAAAATAAATATTTGCTTTCCAAAAAATTTTTTTGGAAATAAAGTACATCAAGTCTGGCTAATTTAAAATAAAAATAAATAACTAAAAAAAATTTTTTTAAAATACCTAATTGTGTGAATAAAAATTGAATAATAATTATTTTTTGTTAAATTAAATATTTTTAAAATTAAATTAAATCGCCCAAAGAATAAAGGAAATTTAGGCCCAAAGAATTTTCCTTTGGAAACCTTATCAGGGAAACCACCCAACTTTTTTCTAAACACAATCCATCCAGGTCACGCTTTATGAAAATCTAAAGTACCTACCATGGGTGGCGTTAGAATCTCGTGTCTCGTATTTTGTGGCACGAGCTGCACCTCTGGTACCTACCTATTAAAGTGCACTTTCTAAAAATAAAAAAATTTAGAAAATTTAAAAGAAATTAAGCAGATGTGTAAATTTATTTTTGAAAATATTTTTGAATTAATTCCGGAAATATTACCCTTTAAAAAAAGGAAAAATAAAACCACACACAACAATTTTGGACTATTTAAATGAGTAAAATTTAATTAAAAATTATTAAATATTCACAATTTTAATTATTTATTTAAGTAAAAATAAATTAAAACTAAAAATGTCTTTGGTAGTAATTATTTCTTTTCTATTTTTTATTTCGATTAACGGTGAGTATGGAAATAAACTTTTATTTTCTCGGAAGTTGGTCCGAAACTTTAAAGATCTAAAAGAAGTATTATTAATGTAAAACCGGATAAGATTTCCCCCAATATAGCAAATAAAACAGAATGAAAACAGTCGGCGGCAGGATGTTAGAACTCTCAAGATCAAGTTCCATTCAATCTTCTGCTATTTTCTGAGGCTTTGGCCGTTTTAATCTAGTAGTAGTTACTTGATCAAAAATTGCATTTTTTAATCCGGAAAGGGTTGTGCCGATAATTTAAAGCTCTAAAATCCGGAAAAATTAAACAAAATTAATTAAAATTTTAGGAGTTTCTTCGTTAGGAAAAGACGAGCGTAATAGCATTACAAAACTAATAAACAATCAACGGTCTGCACTGGCAAATGGAAAAATGTCAAATTTACCGACAGCTTCAGATATGAATACATTAACATATTCAACATTATTTGAAGGAATGGCACAATCCCTAGCTAGAGATTGTTCTATGAGTAATATGGGTGGAGGAGTTAGTCATTATTCAACAGACAAAATAATACAAACCAATGGTTATTTAATTTTTATTTTGAAAGTTTTGAAGGGTTAGAAATATGAAAATTAAGATCTTTCGAGATATCAAGCCATCTAACTAGAAAATTAGGAGCTATCTGAAACTAAATGGATATTAGGCAAATTACTGTTTTAGATCAACCACCCATCGTCCTATTTCTGTGGGTGGCATTGACTGTAAAATAGAAGCCCCCCCCCACTTATCTTCATATCTTAGATGAATCGGTCTGGGTCCTCTCAGAATGAAAGATAGTTGGATAAAAAATTCATCGACAGAAAATTTTTCTATTTCTTTTTTAAAAATCATAGATGCATTATTCCAAGAAGCAATAAATGCTTGGGCATCCGAAAGTAAAAATGTAGACAGTACTAGTCTTAAACCTAATGAAAACGCCAAAAATTTTGCACAAGCATTTTATTCAAAAAATACACAATTTGGATGTGGAAAGGCTTCATGTTCTGGAAAAACATTTTTAGTTTGTATGTTTACCCCCTAGTAAGTTTTTATTGTATCAAATAAAAACTCAAAAAATTTTTCTTAGTGGCCCAGCACAAACAATGAATGGCCCATTATATAAACAAGGCGAAACTTGTGGAAATTGTTCCAATAATAAATGTGATAAAGGAAGTGGTTTATGCATTCCTAAAGTTAATAAGCTTATTATAGATTAAAAAAATATTTAGTTGAAGATTTGAAATTAAAATGAGAAAATAAATAAAATTGTTTTGTAATTTAATAAAAATAACTACCATATGAATAAATATATAAAATTATTATTATTATCAGATAATATGCTTATATGAAATTATATTCCTGCCTTAAAATAATTGTTTTAATATTTAAAATCTAAAAATTATTAAAATCCAAGAAAACTAAACTTATTCTTAAGGCACAAGGGTTAGGAGCAGGGTTTGTGATGTAAGGATTTAAGGGATTAGGCAAAAAGACGCATTTTTTCGAGTCATTCCTTTGCAAAATTTTGCAAGGCAAAAATTTAGGAAGTTACGTATACCATTATAACTTTTGATACTCCAAATCCCCATTATCCATGCAAATTCTCAAAAATACCCTATTCATCCATTACTAGCGCCGCAGGCGAAAATTTTGTGAATTTAGGAAGGCCAAGTAGAAATGCCAAAATTTGGAATGCCAAATCCCCAGATATCCAATCTTCCGGTGAAACTCTAGTATATACCTAGAGCTAGAACGGAGCCGGCCGTATTTTTCTTGATTAATCCATTCCGGAAATAACCTTCTTAATAAGCTACATATTTCTCATTTCAGCGCCGCAGGCGGAAATTTTTATAATTTAGAAGGCCAAGAAACCTAGATTATTCCTTTTCTTGCGCCGCAAGGAAAATTGAGAATTTTTTGAAGGAAAATAGAACAAAATTCTTCTATTTCTGCTAAAAAGTCAATTTTTAGGGGTATATATTTACCCTCGGTCCTCGCCGAGGTTCTTGGCGAGGACAGAGACCGAGACCGAGGTTCCGAGGCCCGAGGTCAGCAAAATCGAGGTCGAGGTTTGAAAATGGCCGACGACCTCGGCCTCGACGTACTCTAATTTGGAATGATTCAGCGAATATTTGATAAAATTTAGGAAATTTAATTAAATTTTCAAAGGATTAAAATTTTTTTAAAAACCTCGTTAATCCTCAAACCTCGACCCCTTTTCAGTCTCGGTGATCCTCGGTCTTGGTTTTTCGAAAAACCTCGACCTCGCGCAACCCTATGCTAAACTCGGTTTATTGCAACAAAAATAACATTTTTTAAAATAATATTTATATATAGAAAATATACTTTTTTTGGTACTGTTATATTATCTCCCCTCATTTTGTTTTCCTTCTCCTTTCCGTTTTCTTTCACCAAAAATAGCACACAGGAATCTGATTAACATACTGTTAAAGAATTATGGCGATAGGTACCCATCTCTGGTTTTAAGGACCTGTATTGTGCTCCTGTATGGTAACTCGGGATGAATAGGGCCCTCTATTCCCTCAAAATATTCTGGTACTACAGTGAACGTATAAAAGTACTGGTACGCACACAATGTCTCTAATTTCAAAACATGGTAACTCACGACATAGATTCATTTTGACCCATGTGTATTTTTTGAGAAATAAAAATGAAAGGGGAAGAAAAATAAAATGGGGGGAGATAACATAAGAGTACTTTTTTTACTATTATAGTTTATTTAAAATAATTTTCCATTTTTAAATATAAATATTTGCTTTTCAAAAAATTTTTTTGAAAATAATGTACATCAAGTCTAGCTAATAAATAATAACAAAAATAAAAAATTTTTTAAGGATACCTATGAAAATAAAAATAAAATAATAATTATTTTGTTTACTTAAATATTTTTTAAATTAGCCCAAAAACAATCCATTCCTGTAAAGTGCACTTTCTAAAAATAAAAAAAATTTAGAAAAATTAAAAGAAATTAAGCAGATGTGTAAATTTATTTTTGAAAATATTTTTGAATTAATTCCGGAAATATTACCCTTTTAAAAAAAGGAAAAATAAAACCACGCATAACAATTTTGAACTATTTAAATGAGTAAAATTTAATTAAAAATTATTAAATATTCACCATTTTAATTATTTATTTAAGTAAAAATAGATTAAAACTAAAAATGTCTTTGGTAGTAATTATTTCTTTTCTATTTTTTATTTCGATTAACGGTGAGTATGGAAATAAATTCCTATTTTTCGCTATATGATATATCCGGAAATCCTGAAATTTATAGTTTGGTAGTCGGTCCGGAACCTTAAAATTAAGAAAAAGTATTATTAATGTAAGACAAACTGAAACAGTAGATAATTGGATGAACACTCAAGATCAATTCTTGCTATTTTCCTATAGTGGGTTTGCCACTTTACTCAAGTAGGAACTCGCCACATATTTCAAAGAAAAAATTTAAAAAATTCTTAGAGGTTTCTTCGTTTGGAAAAGACGAGCGTAATAGCATTACTGAACTAATAAATAATCAACGGTCAGAACTTGCAAATGGAGAGATGTCAGATTTACCGACAGCTTCAGATATGAATACATTAACATATTCAACATTATTTGAAGGAATGGCACAATCCCTAGCTAGAGATTGTTCTATGAGTAATATGGGTGGAGGAGTTAGTCATTATTCAACAGACAAAATAATACAAACCAATGGTTATTTAATTTTTATTTTGCAAGTTTTGAGAGATGGGATCGTGATGAACTCTCTTTTAAAAGTCTCTTATAAAAATTGAGATTTTTCCGAAATATCAAGCCATCTAACTAAAAAATTAGGAGCCATCTGACTATAAACGGATATTAAGCCAATTTTCGTTTCAAATCAACCACCGATCGTCCTATATCTGGGGATGGCATTGGCTGTAAAGTCAATGCCCATGCTACTTCTCTTAATAGCTTAGATGAATTCGGCCCTGCGTTCGGCCTTATTAAATAGAAATTATTTAAATTTATTCTTAAAAATCATATGTAGATGCTCTATTCCAAGAAGCAGTGGATGCTTGGGCATCAGAAAGTAAAAATGTAGACAGTACTAGTCTTAAACCTAATGAAAACGCCAAAAATTTTGCACAAGCATTTTATTCAAAAAATACACAATTTGGATGTGGAAAGGCTTCATGTTCTGGAAAAACATTTTTAGTTTGTATGTTTACCCCCTAGTAAGTTTTTATTGTATCAAATAAAAACTCAAAAAATTTTTCTTAGTGGCCCAGCACAAACAATGAATGGCCCATTATATAAACAAGGCGAAACTTGTGGAAATTGTTCCAATAATAAATGTGATAAAGGAAGTGGTTTATGCATTCCTAAAGTTAATAAGCTTATTATAGATTAAAAAAATATTTAGTTGAAGATTTGAAATTAAAATGAGAAAATAAATAAAATTGTATTGTAATTTAATAAAATAGATAAAATTATTTCTAATTTTTGTAAAATTTTGACGATAATAAAATCTGGTTGTATTCAGTTATATCGACAACTTTTACCGTAAATTTAAAATATGTTATCAAAAAAGCTTATTGAAGAACCAATCAAGAACCAAATTGGTGAAGAAATGCCACTTAGTCCTAGTTCAATTGCTTATATTTTTAACTCTTTAACTAGAGATGACGAATAAATAGCTAAAACCCAAATTTTCTTCGGTTAACGGTTTCGTGGTTTCGATTCTAAGGTTCCAAGATCTTAAGTGTTGTGAAAGGCTTTATTAAACGGTTCCCGGAACCGAGAAAGAATGTATACAATCTATATTTTAACCTAAATCATTTATAAGACAATAGGGATTGGACTAAGACGTAATCTACTTGAAATATTTCCGGGAGATATTCAAAATTATGTCTTTAATCTAAATGCTTCGTGACATTCGTTATCTAAATAATATATACCTAAATTATATTTTTAATTTTATTAATGAAAAATAATTTTTAAGGTTAAGCAACTGCTTTAATTATTCATACAAATAAGAAACAAGTGACATTTCCTAAGGTTGAAATTTATAAAATTCTTACTAAGCAAAATATCAAATATTTAATATTTTTGGCTATTAAATGTTTTTCAAAAAAGGTTTTAAAAATTAATTTGACATTTAATAAATGAGTAAATAACAGGAAATAATTTTGTGAATATAAAATCACACAAAAATTAGCTTATCAACATCAATTCAAACAATTTAAAATTTAAAAAAAAATTAAAAGACTAACTGATCATCATGAAAAGGTTTGTATAAATATTTTTGAAAATTGAGGAAAAACCGAAAATTTTTTAAAAACTCTACATAGATTAAGTAATTTATTCAAATTGCTTATTGTAGTTGAAGGGATATTCTTAAATATTCTTAACTTCTTAAAAATTACGGTCTCAACTACAGACTATTGATGCACGGGAGAAGAAAATTCCCGGGAAACGGGAGTTGGGTCGGGAATTAACATCGGGAGTCGGGAGGCCAAATCTCGGGAAAATTTCCTGACTTGGTGTCGGGATCGGAACACCCGAGCATCTTACAGACGAATTTTTATGGTATTTATTTTTTCTGTACCGGAGTTTAAAGTAAATATTATTTCCAGCTTCTTCCCATTCTCCTCGTCTTCCTTTTGGCTGCAGAAATTTTTGTAGTCTCTGCTCGCTTCTCAAAAACCAAAAAACCTAAAGACGAAACAACAACTCTTGCTACTAAAACAGAAGATATAGAAAACGACCCAGCACCAAAAAAGTGTGGCGGTTGTAACAATAAATGTAAATGTGGATATTACGTGAGGAGAGATTCTTAATTATTTTCTTAAAAAAAATTTTTTTTAATTATTAGGATTGTAAAAAATGCTCTTGCAAGAAATGCTGGGATTAAAAGAAAGTATGTAGAAGATAATCCAAGAAAGGAAAATAAAAAGAGAGATAAATTAAATTTAATGGATAATTAAATTTGTTAAAAATAAATATTAAATAAAAAAAATATTCTTTAAAATTGGTGTCATTTTTCTCAGCTCAATGAGCTCCTTAGACTAATGATATTTACCGTATTTATTCTAATTGAATGACAGTCATTCTATTTTTCAATACCCCAGAAATTTGTCATTCAAGTAGAGAGGTCATTCAAATAGAGCGGGTCATTCTATTTTTCATAGGTAAAAATTGAGGATGGAATTATTGAGATTGGAGATTGGGAAAATCAGGAATTCGACCAACTTTTTTTTGTGAAATTCTAAACTTGGAATTTGAAAAGTAAATTTTCCTCTCAGTATCACTATAAATTTCAAGCAATTTTTGTCTGCGAGGCTAAACACCCAAATTCCGATTAAGTTAAGTGCAATAAAATGCACCTATTCTCAAACGATAAATCGCCTAACACACGTCATAAACACAACTAGCATAAACACAATTTGCCGAAATATCTCCTGACACGAGTTTATTTCGAACATAAACAATAAAATTAGCCTAAGTAAAAATTAAAATTTTTAATAAAATACCTACTAATTATCAAAACATAGTAATTTTGGTACCATTCGACTCAGCTTGAAGAGCTGAGTAAGATAAGCCCTAAACATCTGATTTTGAACTTTTACCCCGAATTCGACTTGGTCGAATTCGGATCCGTGATTCGAAATAAACAAATTCTAAGTTTAGATTCGGACTCAGCACACTCGATTACTTACTGGCAAGTCTCAAAAATACCGAAAGAGCATTTTTTACTAATTTTTTTCTAGGGACCAATGATCTTAAGGATTGCCGAAGGTCCTTCTCCATTTGATAATGTTTCTACGTCGATTTTATCGTCAATATTATAAAAAGAATCCATTCTTAAATAATAATTACGAATATACGTACGAGAATATTAATAAAAATTATGAATTATTTTTTCACCTCTAAAAGGGTCATTCAATTAGGGGGGTCATTCAAATAGAGGGGGTCATTTTATTTTTCAATAGCCTCAAAAATGGGTCATTCAATTAGAAGGGTCATTCAAATAGAAGAGTCATTCAATTAGAATAAATACGGTATATGAGACTTTAAAACATTTTTTTATTTTAAAAATTCATAATGAGAGTAATATACATATAAATCTCTCCGTTTTATGAATTAAATCTACATAAAGTGAAGCAGAGCTGGGCTATAGCTACTATTTCTCTCCTTCAGTTAGTGCAAATGGTTATTCGGCGGATGGGAGCGAACCAGCATCTTCAGAAGACCGGACTGATGTGTTATCCATTACACAACGTCGCCTACTGCACAGCATAAGAATTAAATAGCTATAATTCAAAAATTATAAAATTCCAACAAAAGGGAGTCCACTGACAACATTGGATTTACAATTAATATAATAACAAGTGTCCAGATTTGTAGGTCCCGAATATATTTTATTAATTCGAATATTCATTCAGGCTTTTTTGCCTTTAATGTCCGCTTAATTATTTATTTTTATTATTTATTATTAAAATTTCAGATGATTAAATTTATTAATCCTTCTCTATTAATCTTGGCTTTTCTATTAAATATTCAATGTGACGGAAAAGAGGCTGAAGTGAAAATAAAAGATGATTGGAAAGAAAAAAGAGAATTTATTTATTTAGAAAATGTTGAATTAAAGGAACGTTTTGTATTGAAAAGAATTGAAAAAGTTCACAAAAAATATTGCAGCTCTGAGTATAATATAGATGAATTTTTGAGTAAAATTGAAATAACCCCAAAAAGAAATATTTTTAGCGTTACAATAAATGATGGATTAGAATATATTATAGAATTGAAAATGAAAGTTTTGATTGAAATTGTCAACAATAAAAGTATTCAAAAATTTCTGCCTGGATTAGAAAAACGGGTATTTTATATTTTAATTATTCAAATATTGGACTCAAAACTTGTTTAATATCAGAGGTGGGCGGAACAGTCCGAGGTGTCGGAAATCGGAACTGGCTCAAAGTCGGAACTCGGAAATCAAAATTTTTTTCGGAAATCGGAATTCCGACCCAAAAACTTGCTTAATATGATATACCTAATTTAATAACAATAACTTTGTTCATAAATTTAAGGTACTCCGAAATAATAATTTTATTAATAAAGATAATAATTATGAAACTTCCATATTAGCTGAAAGTTCCGAAAATTTAAAAATAAATAAAATTGAATTATTAAAAGAAAATATTGAAAGTTACAAAAATAATCTTTTATCAAATTATTGGACGGAAATTAATTTAATTGGATATAAAATTGAATTGTTAGGAAAACAAAAAGTTGACTATCCGAAGGAATTAAAAAGCGAAATTATTTACATTGGCAATAAAATGAGTAAATTTTGGAATGAATTTTCCTTCATTTTTAAGAAACATAACTAAATATTTTAAATAGGGCTGCCAAAATGGACCGATTAGGAACGAAAGATCGGGTAGGGCCTAGATGCTTGGCCCGAAGAAGACTCGTACCAGCCCGAATCGATAAAAACAGGCCCTAAAAAATACCTGGACCGTCGGCCCGACTCGAAAACTGCAACCCTAATTTTAAATATTATAGGTGAAATTAATGAAGGAAATGGACGACATTGTTTCAATTGTGGAGATAAACAAAATAAAAAATGGTATAAATACCTTAATGAAAAATATTTGTGCAATACATGTGGCATATATTTAACAAGGAAGGGAAAGTTTAGACCGAAAGAAATGTGGTTTAGAATTAAAAAGGTTTATCAATTTTTAAAAAATTTAAAGTAAAGAAACTTTCCAATTGACCTGGACAAACCCCACATTTTATCATATTTTCTAAATCTCTAATTAATAAAATATTACTTGAATATTTTTAATATAGTAAAAGAACTTTTCTAAGTTCAGAGCCTCAAGTACTATTTTATTAATAATAAAATAAAAATATTTCCTTAATTAATAATCTTTTTTAAATTCAGAAGGATCGACAATGTTATATTTGCGAAGCTACAAAAACATCAGCTTGGTACCTGCATTATGAACACGGACAAAACTTATATTATTGCAAGTCATGTTACAGACGGAACAATTACATAAATAAGATAAAAAATAAAGAAAATTAATTGAATTAGTTGTGCTGAAATTTTCAAGAAGTTAAAATGAATTATGCAAAAAACATGAAAAAACTATAAAATTAGATATCATTTTATATTGTGAATGAAAGGCTCCCATACAAAACATAATTTCCTAAAAAATCAAACTCTCAAAATATCTAGACGACTAAAAAATCTCAAAATATCAAAATATATTTTTTAATTAAAAGGGACAGTTGAATCCCATATTTCTTCCCTGTATCAGGGGTGAATAATGTAGTACTTCAGGACCAGTTTTGCATAAGTTCGACGAGCTGAATCAAGTGAAACCAAAATCAGCTCGATTGGATGATTTTTGACAAAGTTATGATCAACAGAATCTTCGCTGGAAAAAGCTCGCGACTCGCTTCGCTCGCGGCAACCGTAGCGAAGCGGCGGCCGTCGTTCCGCTCGACATGCCCGGCTTCCTCCGCAGCGGCAAAAACTTTTTTCCGCGGACTCAACTGTCCCTTTTTAAAAAATATATTTTGATATTTTGAGATATTTTACCCGTAAATATATTTTAAGAGTTTGACGTTTTAAGAAAATATATTTTGAGATTTTTTGGCCGTCTAGATATTTTAAGTGTTTGATGTTTTGAGCGGGCACGGAATGAAACATTTAATTATGTGATTTGAATAACCTTTAGTCTTTTCTATTGTCTTTTTTATTTATAAACATACCGTATTTATTCTATACCGTAATGTTTCCGTTCGAATTTTTAAAGCTCAGGCTTAATGGATATAGGGAATTTCAAAAATTTATACATGTGTCGCTAAAAGTGAGGAATTTTGGAGAGGCTACTCAGTAAAGCGCATGAATTTGATAGGCTAAGCTATTAAGAAGGTCGAAGGTTGATTCAATTTGACAATTAATATTTTTGTAACTTTATTGATACAAAGACCCTAGAAGGATATTAGTAAAAATACCTTGATAAATATAATAATTTTATAGAATTTTAGAAAATAAATAAGAAAATATTAAAGAAAAGAAAGCAAAGACTAGAAGAATCACAAAATTTAAAATAAGACATAAAAAAATAAAATTAAGGGCATTTAACATCTTTTAGTTTTGTATAAATATTTTGAAATCCTTCCAAATTACCAGCACCATATAAAGCTGTTACATAAGGGATTCCATCCTCACATTTTTCGTCTTTATTCAACTAGAATTTAAAAAAAACTTGTTAATTCAAAAATTCGGGAATTTAAATTATAATCTTTTAAAAGAGGGATGATCTTGGACAGGGGCTTTGAAAATGGGAAGAAGGCCGGAAATAGTTTTTATTATTATCCACCTAAATTTTAAAATTAATTTATAATTTACTCCATTCCCCACTCGAAACATTTCTTTATGGTCAGCTCTCGTAACATTTGCTAAATCTGCCAAAATTCCAGTAAATAAGACATCGTCCATATTAAATCCAATTACTTTATTTGTGTGTGGCATTGTTACGGTTATTGCTTGACTGGAAATAAAATATAAATTGTTATTAGGGCTGGACTTCATTATACGTCTTTGAAAATTTTTATTTTATAATTGGGTCCTCTTAAATTGGGAGGTAACGCTTAAACAGATTTACTCACCCACTGGTTATCAAAAATTTAAAAATTGAGAGCCAACTTTATTATGTGTAGTTTTATGGATTACCTGTTCCCGGGAAAGATTCTCTGCTGGAAATGGGGGAGGGGTGGGAATTAATTTAAAAATAAAAGAGAAAACCCCATAAAATTTTTTAAATAAAATTTCCTTGCTAACCTCGACGCAACATAAGAAGCTCCTTGCATATATGGAGGATAACTATTGCCTTTATAAACATTTTCTGAGACATACCTTCAAAATAAAATTATTAAACAAAATTATTTTTATTAAAACAACCATTTATGTTTAGGATCTCTAATCGGCCCTACCCCAGAAATTATCCACCCAAAATACATTGCTTTATTCTTTTTAATTTCTTTAGTGAATTTTTTGTCAATCCAATTATTAAGTCTAGGCAAGTGAACAATCGTATCATCATCAGTTTTCATTATCCATTTTGTTTGTGGACAAAATGATTGTTGCCATTGAAGAGCGGCCAGCCACTGAAACGTGGTAAATATCATGCTTGGTAATGAATACGGAGATGGATATCCGTCTGTATCCGCCGTAAATATCCGGATATGGGTACCAAAATCCATGTCCATTACCAAGTCTGATAAATATAATATTCTATTCAGCTTTGAATAAGGCACTTCCCGCATTGTTAGTAAATAGTAGTGTACCCCCAATTTACTGTAAATTTACTTTACCACAGGGCTACTGGCCAATATTAAAATTTAAAAATTTTAAATTATTCATTATATCCCATTGTAAATCAAGATAATTTGAAAAAATTCGACATTCAATTAGACTAAATCACATAATTAGGGCATTTATCTTAAGGTAAATTAATTCCAAAATTTAAAAAAAGCCGGGATTGTGGACGAGATTTGGATTGGATTTGGTCGGCTTCCCATCAGGGCTGTCCGCAATTGAAAAAAATTTTCCGCAGCCGCAAGTCCAAAAGACACGCAATTTCACGCAATCCGCAGTCTGCTATCCGCAGTTGCGGACTGCCCTGTGCAGAGATAGGTTGGGTTACTCGAACTCCTAAACTTTTTAGACGCGAAAGGCCAACCGAAAAATTTTTTTCTCATCTAAATATTTTTAAAAATTTACTTTAAAATGTAAATTAGCATAATTATCTTCAATTCCATGAAGGATAATAAAATCTTTATTTTGCAATTGTTCCAACTTCAATAATTGCTTTTCCTTTTTTAATTCTTCAATTTTTAATGCGGCATCTTTATTGTAAGTTATTTCGATTTTGGAGGGGGAATCGGCTATAATAAATTTTGTTACAGTTCCGGGCACCTAAACTTTATATGAAACATAAACATAATTAATGATTAATTTAAATCCCAAAAAATTTTCGGATCAGGATTTGACATATCCGACCTGATTAACCCTTATTGACTTTAAATTTAAGATAAATTCTGATGGCAAGACGGATATAAATTAATTAATCTGTTAATTTTGACCAAAGTTCTGGGCTACCAGCTACACTCATTTAAAAATAACGGTGAAAAAGGGCCTTTGATCCTAACTCTATCTCAGAGGTGGGTCGGAAAAGTTAGTGGTGTCGAAAATCGGAAGAGCCGGAAATCGGAACTGGCTCAAAAGTCGGAACTCAGAAATCAATTTTTAGGAATTCCGACCCACCTCTGCTTTATCTAGACTTCATAAGCTTTCTAGGAGAGCTTGGTATTACAGTCCCAAACCTTTCGGGCCAGTTGGAACCGGGTCAATTTTTCGGGTCAATACTTTTCAACCCTAAAATTCTTATCAATTTTAATTTTCACCGCATCTTTTAGCCAAGTTTTTCTGATTCCATCACGATTACTGAATGAATCTCTTCTTGTCATAATTAAAATTAATAATTTAGTAGAAGCGGGGCATGTTGGATTTAGATTATCAGGTAGATCAACAACATAGGGAATATATGCATTTTTGAAATTTATTGCAAATTCCTAATAAAATTTAAAAAATATATTTTAAAATCCATATATGATACCCTCATATAATGACAAAATTAACTCTCATAATGAGGTGTTCATTAAATAGAAGGTATAGTATTTATTTTTATTCATTAAATAGAAAGAATTTCTTAGGTATCTCCCCACCTCTCTATCTTAAATTGAGAGTATTTATTTAAGATAGAAAGGTGTATCTTATTTGGAGGGCTTTATATACTATTATTGGGAGTATTTAACACAGAATATGTGTCTTAAAAAAATTTTTTTTCAAAAAAAAATATCAAACATTTTGTTTGTTGTAACGTTTATGGAAGACTGATGAAAATAATTTAGAGAAGATTAATAAATATAAAAATGATAATAATGTTAATATTAAAAGTAGTCTGATTAAAACATAACTGAGAAATCGGACACTTCTGAAAAAAGTTTTTAAATAAATAATTAATTTAACAAATTTACCCATATAATCGAAGTGGATTTGTTGCTAAATTTAAATAAAATATGTATATTTAAATTTAAATATAAAGTTAAAAATTTCAGAATGAACTTAGATTGTCCTAATATGATGAGGTAAATCCTTTTCTTTGAAATTAACTTTTTCAAAATCCATAAAATTGGGGGAAAATTGGGATAAACTCCCAGAATCAAAATGAAATTAGAAGGATTGTCTTCAAGAAAAACTTCATTTAGAATTGACCTTTTCTCTGAAGAAATCCATAATTAGGGAAATACGGGACGTGGACTCCCAGAATAATCTTGAATATTTTTTAACACTAAAGCACTAACATTTAATTCTTTTTCCATTTTTCCAACAACGAGGTGAAGAACCTTTTGAATAATTAGTTGCCTTCATTGTTCTATTAGGGAATATGTAGAAAATAAAAATTAAGATAACACGAGCGTTCTAAATTATTTTATACAGGTTATTAACCCTAATAAAAGAGAAATAAATTTAAAAAACTTGAAATATTAACTAACATAGTGACAAAATTATAGTCGGATCTCAGAGCTGAAAAATCGTAACTTGTCAGTTTCCCCAACTACCGACCCCAACCCCAATTTGAAAAAATGTATAAATTGGGAGGGGGGGGGGGGTATATAACATTGCGGATATTTTATTGGGGGAATTGCTGGATCTAATATAATATTGAGATAATTTTATAGGGGGCCAACTGTAGGAAACATAAAATAAAGTAAAAGAAAAATACAAAACTTTTATTTAAAAAGAATATTAAAAAAAGACGTGGCAAACAAGCAATTTGTTTCTGAAACACAAATTGTTTGTTTTATATGTAAAACTTTTCGTTTTTGTACCAAAAATTGGATTGGCTTTAAATTAATTTTATATTTAAAATTTAAAAATTGATGAAAATAAGAATATTAAGCCTCTTTAAAAAAATTTTTTTTAATTAATTTAATTTTTAATTTTAAAAAATCAAAAAGAAAATATGGATTTATTCGCAATTTTATTTAAATAATGTAAATAAAAAAATAAAAGGAGAGGTGGGGTAAGTGATTAAAGAGGGAAATAGATAACGTGACTGGGCCTTTTTTTATTTGCACTTTATTTCCAGACGTTGTTGAAATGATAAGAAAATAATAACAAAAGAAAAATTTAAGAATTAAATTGAAGGTAGTGCGAAACTTGCGGACCGACTTTTGCGGACCATAGGTTTAGGTTTTTGTTTTTCGATCGTAACTTTGTCCAAGCTTGTACAATCACGATGATTTTGATGTCATTCGACTCAGCTCGTCGAGCTCTTTCGAATGAGCATTGTTTTGAGAAATTCGTCTGGTCCGCAAGTTTCGGTCCGCAAAAGTCGGTCCGCAAGTTTCGGCCTGCCACATTAAAGGGTAACCGAGAGAGGTAAATATGTATGTACATGAAAAACAAAATAATATTTTTTAGCGTGAATCATGGAAGGGGAACACACAATTTAGCGACACTTATGTAAGCTAGGCCGTTCTTAAACCCTTGCAGATGCTTTCGTATTACCGACTGAACTTTGCAATAATTGAAGGAAAACGTTGCTTTGATTTTAATACATATTTATAAATTTTAAAGACCCGCCATAGTTCCGACCGAAATAATAAAAACAATGATTTTAGCAAGAATCCATGTCTATTAATAGAATTTCATAAAATTGCAGATAACGAGATTTTTGGTTTATTGGACTTTAAAATCAAAATTGCTGATCCAATTTTTTCGATTGGATTTTTTCAACTTTTTTATATACATAGTGAAATTATTTTAAAATGATAGTAAAATAAAGAATATTCAGTTCCTTCTTTCCTAATATTTTTATTTATTTCAAAATTTAAAACAATAAAAACAAAAAATAAAATAATAATAATTATTATTAATTTATGAGAAGAGATTTATTTAAAAAAAGTTTTAAAGGATTAAAATATTATTTGAATTTTGCGATTAAAAACAAGAGAAATTTGAAAAAAAGGATAAAAAATATTTATCATTTAAATCAATATATTTTGCCTAATTTGGGCAAAAAATAATAAAATATTTAATATAATTTTTAATTAAAATTAAATTTAGCTCTATCACCTAAATAAATATTTTAAACAAAATATTGCCGTTAATGTTGGATCTGAGCATATAGTGGATAATGGATAATGGATAAATGGTGATAAGTAAGGTTGTCGGATCCGGATATCCGAAGATTTCCAACTATCCGACAACCTTACTGATAAGTTGAGATGGGATAAATGCAAGATTGAATTTGAGGTTAGATTCGAAGTGAATATTTCGATTGCAAAAATTACGAGATTTACCAATAAATGCCGATAGCTTATAACGATTACGCAAGATTTTTCTTTTTTTGGGTAATCAATCTTAAATGTTGGAGTGCAAATTTGGGGTGTGGTTCTCTAATAACTTAACTTTGGCCCATTAACATTTTTGATTAAAATTTAGGGGGTTAAATCAATTTAATTCAGACAATTAAAATAAATAAATTGTTAGAATTTAGTTTAAAAGAAAATTTTGGTAAAATATATGAATAATGTTTGTATGAGTTAACGTTAATACTCCTTAAAACGTTTGATAAAACGTGTCAAAAGCAAAAGAAATTATAAATATTTGTTTGAAAAAAAAATTTTTTTATTACTTTGATATTTTATTTCCATTCAAATAGATTTTTTATATATTTTATATTAGAATGTCGAGTTGATTACATATTGACTGTTACAACAGAGCAAGACTGATTTTAAGACCCCGAATATTTTTTCAGTCAGATAAACTTTTTAGATATGTGGGTAATTTCGTAAAAATTTCTATACTTGGCTGAAATTATTGGAATTCTGTTTAGGGTTGCCAGCTCGCTCGACCCGAAACTCGAAAGATCGAACGAGCCGAGGCTTTTCAGCTCGAAAAGCTCGAAAAGCTCGAAAAGCTCGAAAACGAACCGAATCGAAAAAAACCAAGCTCGAAAAAATGCACCGAACGTCGGCTCGAACCGAAACGGCAACCCTAATTCTGTTCTGGTTATTTCTTTGCCTATAATTTCTGATCTCATTTTTATATACCCCTTGGGCAGAAATAATCGTTTATAAAATTGTGAGGTATATAAATTTGGGAGTTATAAGTAAAAAATTATTATTTAGAATCAATTGAACAAATATTAAAATAAATATTTTTTAGATATTTGAGAGAGAGAGAGAGAGTTGCGGAATAGCTACTATTTATTTATTTCTTTATATTTTTGAGCTAACTGAAAAACAAAAACTATTATATTAAAAACTTATTAAAATCTTGTACTTTAATATTTACAAAATTTAGCTCTAAAAACCTTCATATAAAGATGATATCCCGAACTGTATCTGCTTTTAATGGGATCCTTCGAAGCTAAATAAACTCATACGTTATTATCTTTCTTACGTTCACATATTTCGGTCAAAAGTATGCTTTAACCCCATTCTTACGTGAAAAAATTTGGCCCGATGGATGTTGTTACATAGAGATGGATGTTGTTACATATTTTAATGTCCGCAAAAGGCAATCTGCAAACATGTAGATTGCGAGCTTGGACATTTACCGATTCAATCTTATATAAAGCATCTATGAAGTTTTTAATTGTATAGAAGTTTTTAATTGTATAAAATATACAATATTTTTAATTGTATATTTTTAATTGTATATATATTTTTAATTGTATATATGTATATTTTAATTATATACAATCTATTCGACAAAAAATCAAAATATCCCGGAAATTGGACAAAATAAATTTAATTAATTTATTTAAAGGTTTCGTGAAATATATTTTTTAAATTAAATAATTGCTAAATTGTAAATAATTCTTAATATTAATAAAAGATTTATTAATATATTTCATAAATTATTAACTAAAAATTAATACCAAAAATAATATAAATATAAAAAATTATATTAATTCTAAAAAAAGGATATTCAATTAAATATTTTTTTATTTAAAATTGTTTTATAAATAAATTTAATTTATCTAAATTAAATTAAATTAAATTTTAAAATCTAAATTTAATATTCAAGGTATGTCTCTAAAAATTGCACCTGCTTAATTTCTATTAATTTTTTATGAACCAAAAAAATTTTTTTAATTTTTAATTAAAAAAAAATTTTTTTAATTCCTTTAAATTTTTAGTGGAAATTAAATAAAAATCTAAATTAAATATTCAATTAAAATATACATATAAAAAGAATAAAAAATATATTTAAAAAAAATATTTTTAAAAAATATATTTTTAAATTTATTCTTCTTCTAAAGATTTTTTTTCATAAAAATTCATTCTTATTTCTGAAATCAAGTCGCTCTGAAACTGTGGATGTTCGTTATATCGAGATTCCACTTTATTAAACTTTCATCATTAGGATCAGAATATATAGGAGCATAATACGTTAAATATACACTATATTTCAAAAATCTCGATCCCGATAATGATTTTAATTTACGATTTCTTCTCTGTCCAATCTTTAGTCTCTATTCTTATTTTGGAAAAATAGACCAAAAAACATCATACTTATCACAAATGAACCTTTATTTAAATTATCGAAAAATAACAATTCCGAAAAATCATATCAATTAATTTTAAAAATATATTTAAATTAACTCTTAATTTTTAATTTAATTTAATCAAATTCTTTATTTTTTTTTCATCCCAAAGAAGCACTAGCACTTTTACAAACTCCATCACGGCAAAGAGTAGCAGAAGATTCTAGACCTCTTTTCCTCCTTTTGGAATTATTAAATTTTCCCCAAATATCCACCCATTTATTCACTTCTCTTTTCTTTTTACAAATTTGAGAACAAGAACTTCCTTGGCACATTTGGACACAATCACCGTTAATTAATGTTGATAAATTTAAAATAAAAATTGTTAGGAAAAGAAAAATAAAAATATTTTTTTGAAACATTTTTTGGAAGGAAAATGAAGGAAATTAATTTTTATTATCGAAAATTGTTGTCTTCTGAGTATTTTTGGAAGGTTTATATATTCGATGGTTTTCAAAAAATTCAAAAAAAATTAATTAATTATACGTAACAACAAAATAAAATTGTTTACTAATTAATTAATTTTATAAGAATTAAAAAAAGAAGAGTTCTTTACATTCTAATTAGTAATATTAAAATTAAAAAAATAATTAGTAAGTTGGAAAACTCTGTGGTAATACATATAAAATTAAATGTTAATTATTTCTATTTTTATTTTAAAATTAAAATAATGTCCTATTTTCTTTCAAAATTTTTAATTTTAGTAATTTTTGTATTTAATTTAAATAATAAAGTGAAATGTAGTTGCCTTCAAATGGTTAGTTTAAGAGCAATCTTTTAAATCTTGAAAAATAAATAAAAGTGGATAAGCTAGCTATCATTCAAATCATGTAGAAAATTAATTTAATGATTAGTAACACTCATTTTTTAGTAACACTCTAAATTAAATTTTCTGTCATAACTAATTTTGTTGTTTCGCCTAATCTTCACTTAACTAATGATTAATTAAAGAACCAAATGAGTTTATTTATTCACAAAATTTGAAACAAATCGGTATAATATTTGATGAGATATTAGCAAACATTCAGGAAGGAGGACTAGAACTTGTAACAAAATTTAAATTAAATTTTGCCCAGTCATTCTAAATTTGTTCCATTATTTTTTCGATTTCTGGTCCATAGATTCCTGTTCTCAGATTATTAAAATATAGTTCTAATAATTAATAAAAAATAATAATTATTTAATAATTAATTTAAAAAATTATTAAGATAAAATCCATTACTACAAATAACTACAAATAATTTTACTCTTACTCCCATTTTTTATGTCAGATACTTTTTTTCTTCTTTTTTTTGATACTTTTTTTTCAGACAAATGGAGTCCCAAGTTATTCAAATGGCCCTGATTGTGTTCAAATAAGTAATGGTGGTAATAGTCAAGGAGAATCAATTTTTCCGCAAAATGTTGGAAACAAAAAATCCCAACAAAATGGTTGTAGCTCTGCTTGTGTTGGGTCTATGTGTGTTAAAACATGTAATTGAAGAATTTTTTTTTGAAAAGAGGAAAATAATTGATTTAAATTTTTCAAAAATATTTTTAAAATAATTTTTATATTTCTATACTGGAGTGTTTTAAAACAAATAATTATTTTAAAAAGTTTAAGTTCTAATAAACCTATATTAAATAAAAGAATTTTTTAAGATGTTTAACAAATTTCAAAGATGTTTTTTTTGGTTTAATTTGTTTAATTTAATAATTTTAATTTAATTTATTTACTCAAAGCAGGTGTTTAATTTTTATAATGCCTTTTATAATACCAAAAAGGCGACTCACCAGAATATATTCGTCGCAAAATAATATTTTTTATCTTGAAGCCCCCCCCCCACGAATTAGAGCCCCCCCCCCTTAATAAAGACACATTTGGACGCCTCATTAGTCTCTAATACATAAATACGGTGTTCTCCTACTTGATCTCTTTCATCCATTGTTAAATTCTCTTCTTCTTCCCTTGATTATTTATTTAATTGCCAAAATTCTCTTAGATCCACCAAAATTCATTTGAATATTTATCTTGAATGAATTCAAAGAAATAATTTTTTGGACACATATAATCTGATGGGACGCATGCTCTTAGATAGAGGCAAATTAATTACCAAATTTAGCAACAGTTTTAATTCTCTCTTAAATAAACCCATTCTAACTTAATTGACAACACGACAAAAATGAAGTAAAAATCAAAATTCAAAACTTTATTTACTCTTCTCTATTTTAGAAAGACTCCCAAATTAAAAGGCTCCCATACAAAATCTCTATTCCTTAAAATCGCTATTCCTTAAAATCTCTACTAGGCTAAAAATGCTTAAAATCTCTATTCCTTAAAATAACTATTCCTTAAAATCTCTACTGGGGTAAAAATAATTAAAATCTCTACCCCGCGAAAATGGACGGTTGAGTCTCAACTAAAGTGTACCATCTGCATCTTTCGCTGGAAAAACCACTTGGTAATAGATACGGATATGGATACAATTAATTTGAAAATGGCTGCGGATATCCGCCTGTATCCGCCGTAAATATCGAAAATATAATACGCGACTGCTTCGCTGCGGTCGTGTTCATTTTGCTTGCGGTGATCGTATTGACGCGGCTGCTGTCGTTCTGCTGGACATGACCTGGGTTCAACCACAGCGGCAAAAACTATTCAAGCAAAATAATACCAAAAGATAAACCAGAAATCAGAAAAACGTTTCCGCACTGAACGTTTGCACTCAAAAGGCTTCCGAATGAAAAAATAGACATTTTATCCTATTTTTGGCCGTGTAGAGATTTTAAGGCATTTTACCCGTGTAGAGATTATGAGGAATAGAGATTTTAAGGAATAGATATTTTCATCATTTTTAGCCGAGTAGAGATTTTAATGCATTTTAGCCGCGTAGAGATTATAAGGCATTTTAGCTGCGTAGAGATTTTAAGGAATAGAGATTTTGAGGGGGCACGAATTAAAAAATTAAATTTAAATTTTATTTGCCTAGTATAAATTTTTTTATTATATTTTTTCAATCTTTTTTCTACCTTAAAAAATCTTTTTATTTAAAATTAATTTTGGTATTAAATTAATTTAATAATCCGTAATTTTTAAATTTATTAATTTAATATTAATTTATAGTGTTTGGGAGTTTCTGTAAAGCCTTCTTTATGTTATTAAAAATATCGGGGACCTCTTTATATGTAGCATAAACCCAATTCTAGCCAGTTTAGGATACAGTTTTTAATTTGGTTGATCATTGGGGTGTCATAGCGGGAGCAGGCCCCTACCGCGGGGCCAACCTACCGCCGAGCTATAACTTTGTTCAGAATTGTCGAATCCAGGACGCCCTGGTATGGGTCGATGCGCCTCGACGAGCTGAATCGAACCATACCAGGGTGTCTCGGATTCGACAATTCTGAACAAAGTTATAGCTCGGCGGTAGGATGGCCCCCCGATAGGTTGGGGTGTACCCTCGTGAGCTGTCTAAGCGATACCTTCATCTAAGATGTTCCTCATTTTTTGAGGTGAAAAGGCCTCATTCATGCGTTTTGAACCCGTGTGTATCAGCGATCTATCTAGCCGACATAAAAAATAAATTCACGATTACCGATCCAAAAGACATTGCAATCAGTTCGGCTGACATGAGCTGAATCGGTTCGGCTTGAAGAGCCCTGGTTTGTATATAATTTTCAAGTCCGAATGTAAATTAAAGATTGCTGTTGCATAAAATATTTTTTTCGATTCCTTTCTCTAAACTTTTTAAACAAATTTCATATAAAAAGCGTAGTCAACAATCAATAAAGTGATAAAATTTTAACAAAAAAAATGAGGATTATGCAAAATAAAATCTATATATTTTTGAAAAAAATACAAAAAAGGGCAACAAAAAAATAGAAAAAAGGCTCATTTAGGTTGCCTTTGCCTTATTGTTGGGTATTAGCTTTTAGTATAAAAGCTTTTCTTCTATTCTAAGTCTCATTGTTATCGTCAGTATTATTTTATTTATATTATTGTTTTTATTATTTTATAGCGTTATTGAAAAGGCATTGGATCTAGTAGATAACGGATTCAGCTTTCTTTTAACCTTTCCGCAAATTTTCCGTATTCTGGCCTCTGCCACTTTCGTTTCTTCTGCTTTTCGACTCTTCCGCGTTTTGCATTCCTCTACCGCTTTTTAAAATGCATAGGGGCCCATCCTTGATACATAACAATTTTAATATACAATTTTTTGACAAAAAAAAGTGTACCTTATAGTGCCAAAATCTAAAAAAAGGTAAAACTTCGATTTTGATATCCACCAGGGCCCATCTAAGGACCCGTCTCCAAACCTGGTTATGTTTAATAATATTTTGCAGATTATTCTTAAAAATTTTTTTTATTTATTCAGTCCTAAATGTCAATAAATCCAGCAAGCAAAATTGCCCTTCGAAGTAAAGCAACAATAATTAAAGGATTAATAATAATTATATCAGCATTAATAATAGCTTATATATTAATTAATGAATCTGGATTGAGGAGAATATCAAGAATAAATTTAATTAAAATTAAATCAAAAATTGAAGAAGAAATACCTCAGAAAAAAGAAGAAATTAAGGTTACTGGACGAGTTAGGGAAGAAGAAGAGGAGAAAATTAGAGAAGAAAATAAATTTGAAATTAAAATTACTAGTACAACTACAACTAAAGTAACAACTCTGAAAGCTAAAGAAGACAATAATGAAGATCAACTTATCGAAATAGCAAGAATTTGGAGAGTGGAACAAGTGAGGATTTTTTAAGTGGTGTTGGGAGTTGGAGGTTTCTTAGGTCTGGGTCCACCTCTTTTCAAAATTTTAGCTAGGGTCCGAAGATTTTTCGATACTTTTGCTGACCACGGGGAATACAAAATTTTCAAGAGCTTGAGCCTGGTTCCGGTCATTTTGAAAATTAAACTCAATCTCCAGCAGAGATGTATTCGAAACATCTCTGATCTCCTGCTCCAGCCAGAGGTGGGTCGGAATTTCAATTTGCGACGTTTTTTTTCTTCCGATTTCCAAAATTTTGGAAAAATTTCCAAGTTCCGACATTTGAGCCATTTCCAATTTCCGACAGTTCCGATTTCCGGCACCTTCGTCATTTCCGACTCATCTCTGGCTCCAACGGGAAGGAGATAGAGCTTCTCGTAGCTATATACTCAACACTGATTTTAATTATTTTAAATAGAATTTAATTAAAATACTTTATCTAAAGGACAATTTAACACTCTGTCCAGAAAAACCTCCAAATCTAAAAGGCAAAATAGATGTAGATATGCGTTCTCTAAAATTAGAAGAAATTGAGGAAGAATATAAAGATTTGTGGCCTGGTGGGCATTGGAGACCTAAAGAATGTAAATCCAGGCAGAAAGTTGCTATTGTTGTGCCTTATAGGTTAGATATTGAAAACAAAAATATTTTCTAACAAAAATATTTTAGAAATAGAGAACCTCATTTACGAACATTTCTTCATAATATTCATCGGTTTTTACAAAAACAACAATTAGATTATGCAATATTTGTTGTTGAACAATTGGGAAACAAATTACCTTTTAATAAGGGAAGACTGACGAATATTGGTGTTTTAGAAGTAAAAATTTTTATTTTAAAATGCCAGGGATAGGCAACATAAAGAAAACTTTTCTCACAAGGAACCATCGTTTACTGTCAATGCGAACTTGATATTTTTTGGTACTATTCGATAGAGGACCCTTGACTTCCTAATGTGAAAACGGCTATCATGTCACAATAGGATGTCGAGGGTCATCTATCGAATGGTACCAAAAAATATCAAATTTTCACTGACAGTAAACGATGATTCCTTGTCAGATAAAAGGCGGATGAGATAAAATTAGATTAAGTTGGATATATTAACGGATCTGGCTAAATAAATTTTTCAAAAGTATCCGTTAGGTGGCACACCCCAACTTTACGCAGAGCTATAACTTTGTTCAGAATTGTCGAATCCGGGACGCCTTGGTATGTTTCACTGCGCCTCGACGATCTGAATCGAAACATGCCAGGACGTCCCGGATTCGACAAATCTAAACAAAGTTATAGCTCTGCGGTATGCTCCCATGTTAAGATATTTGTATTTTTCCAAATTTTAGGATAGCGGATAGAGAAACCTAATAAGCAAAAATATTCTTTCTAGGCTGAAATTTAAATTTTGAAAACTGGGGTTGGGAGTAGGAGGATGGACGTTTATCTTATAATCAGGGCATTCATTCTTCTTATTTTTTAAGGCTTTGAGAGTTTACCCATTTGATTGTATTGTATTTCACGATGTTGATACATATCCAGAGAATGACAATCTTTTATATAGATGCTCAACAGATTCGAAATATACTAAACATTTTAGTGTTTATCTTGAAAGGGCTAAATATATGTAAATAAATATTTCTTTAAATTTAACTAAATTGATACCTTTAATTAAAATTTGCAATGACTTCGGCTAAGGCACTAGTAATTGTGGGTGGGTGTGGTTGTGGGTCGTGTGGGTCTCCCGTAAAGATAAAAACCGCAAGGCGTTAATCGCAAATCTTATGTGCCCATAGCGTCTACTTAAAAACCTGTTGTTTAGCTAATCAGTAGTAATTGAAAGTTTGGGCTTTCTTTGGAATCTAGGGGGTTTCAGGATTAATTCTGTTCTAAATTACCTTTATTTTAATAATTTAACTAATTATTAGAGAGAGATACGCAGAATTTGTTGGTGGCGTTTTGGCTCTAACAGTAGAACAAATCAGAAAAGTTAATGGATATTCAAACGATTTTTGGGGGTGGGGGGCAGAAGATGATGATTTAAATACAAGGTATTTTACGGTAGATGGGATTTAAATAAGAAATATAATTTAGAGTAAAATTAGCCAATATGAGTTTTACAAGAAGCAAAACAAATATTTCTCGCTTTAGAAATACCATACACGAAAGAGATAGTGGAAATGCGCCCGATCCGTGAGTTATTTTTGAAGTTATTCCAATTCTGCATTGCCCAACTCTCATTTTATTCGTCATGATTTTGTTCCTCCAGCTTAAGTTCTACGGTTGGAGACCATGGATTTACATAGACAATCTGATTCCCGATTTCCCGAAATCGGGAATTTCATTTTTATGTCGGCTAGATAAGGGTTGGGGGCGAAAGATAAAAAAATATAAAAAAGGCCCGGTCCTAAAGATCGAGTCGGGCATTGAATTTTGGCCTGAAAAAGACTCGGTTGGGCCCGCCCGAAAAAGACCTCCGAAAAAAATGACTCAAGCTTTGGCCCGACTCGAAAGTCCGACCCTCATCCCTGTTTCCGGACATCCCTTTTTCCATCTGACACCAAATAAATTTTTCGATAGATTTGGGAGTGGGAAAACCTGGGAACTTCAGAAATCCTAAAATTTATTGAAATGGGGATATATTTTAGAAGAAATACTTGTAGAATAATAAACAAAATTTTCTTCAGATGTCGAGGTAAACTTCTACGCCTTACCAAACAAAAATACTTGACAGATGGGTTCAGCAATTTAAATTTTAGAGTAGAATCTATTAATTATGGAAAATTATATACACACATAAAGGTAGATTAAATGTTATAAATTGGAAAAAAGATTGTAAAATTGGGGATTATTTATAGAAATTAAAGTTCCTCAGATATGAAAATTTGTTAAGAATTCGACTAAATAACTAAACAGCTCATAAATAAAATTTTTTCTGACCCGACCACTTAATTAATCACTAAACTTTTAATTTTTTAAAGGCAATTATTCCCGAAGAAGAATACGCTAAATGGAAAAAATATATTAAAACTATTGGGTGTTAATATTTGGAGAGAATTGGAGAGAAGAATTATTTGGAGAGAAGCATTCTAGTCATGCAAATTAAAAAAAAAGTTTTTTTGTGCCTTAAAAATTTAATTTATTTTTAATAAAAATATTTAATTAACCTAATAATATTTTAAATAATTTTTGTCTTTAATTTTTATAAAAATTATTTTTTTTTGTTTTTCTGATTAAAATTATTTATTTGAATAGGAAACATTCTTAAATAATTCCGAGAAAATAAATTCAAAAAATAAATATGCAAAGCCCCTATATCGCAATATTTCGCATTCTTTTAATCTCTCAATAAACAAATTTTATTTTTGATACTTTTACTAATAAATTCAAAATAATATTTAAAAAAATATTTCCTAAAAAGTTCAATCTAGGGAGGGACGCAATTGAAAAAAAATTTCCGCAGCCGCAATCCGCAACTTTAATTTTAAAATACGCAAGTCAAAAAAATACGCAATTTCACGCCATCCGCAATTGTGCTCACATCAGCCTTGGTTTAATCTCTCTATTTAAAAACATTATATAGAGGTGGGTCGTGCCTATCAGAGGCGGGCCGTGATAACGCGGACTTTTCGACCTCAACCCGAAAAATTTTCGAAAACACATCAGACCTTTTCTGATCCTACCCATTCCTGATACGATTATAAAATAAAAAATATTTTGTTTCGTTTATGCCAGATACTTGTGTGTCTGTATCAAAGCAATCATTATTTATGTTACTCTTAGTTAGTTATTCTCTTCTACATATACTTTTAAGAAGGGTTGCCAAAATGGACCGACTCGGACCGAAAGATCGAGTCTGACCTAGATGTTTGGCCCGAAAAGGACTCGTACTCCGACTCGATAAAGACAAGCTCGAAAAAATGCTTGACCGTCGGCCTGACTCGAAAACGGCAACCCTACTTTTAAGATTACCTAGTTACATTAAACTTTTTCAGTTTTAATTTCTAGTTAAATTTAATTTTAATTTTAAATATATTTTATCGTCAATTATTTAATAAAAAATATTTAAAATACAATTTATAAATATTTTTTATATAGAATGCCAGCTTTTTGACGATAAAAATTAATAAAATTGATTAACATCCCTGCTAAACACCTTAAATAAAATTCTCTCTCTCCTCTTGCCGTAGAATGGAGAGAGGAGAGATCTCCATTTGGCCTCTTTTAATTGCCATTTTTCTTTCTTAATTTTTTAAATTTAAAAATGTTTAATTTAGGAATTAAATAGCTACTATATGCTTTACAATACTTTTAAGATTAGTTACCGTATAACCTGTATTAATTGCCCTCCCTCAAATAACTACCCCACTTCCATTAATTACCCCATCCAGCGATAGATTGAAACAAAAATTACCCCTAAACAAATGCCCTAAAACACGTTCAAATTGCAAACCTCGTATAGGTAGTAATTAAGAATATACGGTACTCTAAATTTTTTAATTTTGATTTATTTTAAAATTTAATTTTAAACATATTTTATCATCAATTATTTAAAAAAATATTTGGGAAACAATTTAAAAATATTTTTTTAGATAAAATTTTGTTTGTCTCCTTTTTCTATTTTTTAACTAAATAGTGATTCATTCCAAATTTATTAATTTACTTTTTTCATCATTTATCTTTCCATTTATTGTTTGAATTTTGCTTTTCCATTTCCATTAAATATTGCTTTATTTGTTTTCATTTATTTATTAATTATTTAAATAAATCGAAAAAAAAATTTTTTTCATTGATTTTTAAATTTTTTTTGCTTTAAACGGTTTTTAAAAAAGAAAAAATTTTAAAAAATTATTAAAAAAATTTTTTTTATTATCACTTTTCTTATAATTTCATATTTTTTATTGAACATAATAAAATTTTTATGCTTTACCTTTGAAAAAAAATTTTTTTGAATTATTAAATTTTTTATTTACTTGCATATTTACTATTAGAACTTTTTAAGCATTTACAAAAAAATTTATTTTAAATATTATTAAAATTTAAAAATAAATTTTAGAAATTTAAAAATAAAATTAAAAATAAATTAAATAAATTTAAAATTTAAAAATAAAAAAAAATTTAAAAATAAAATTAAAAATAAATTAAATAATGTTATTATGTATACTTCAATATAAGTTTATTTAAAATGATAGAGATGTGTTGTAATTGAAGCATTTTTCTTATAATTTTCGAAAATTTCATAAAGTTTATACAGGTTTTTGTTTCTGTCTAACAGACTTTGTAGAATATCTCCAAAAAATTCAAATTACCCCTCATTATTTTCAATTTACTTAACTCAAAAATTGGGTTGTTGGTTTCAGAAAACTTCTCGATTGGAACCAGAGGTGGGTCGGAATTCCAATTTCCGAGTTCCGACTTTTTAGCCAGTTCCAATTTCCGGCTCTTCCGATTTCCGACACCTCTGAATGTTCCGATCCGCCTCTGGTTGGAACCGACAACCTCGCATAATAATTGTTAATTTGTATTTTTAATTTCCCTTAAATTTAAAATAATTTTTTTTAATTTCTTTCTATGAGGTAAACAATGAAAAAATTTTCAAAATAAATTTAGCTCAGGAAAGAATCGAATTTAAAAACTATTCCAAAAAATTTCAAAATCAAAATTAAACACTATTTTAATAAATTCAAAAAAACGTTTTTATCAATTGAATCGATACAATTTTACTGATAAAAATTTCGTAAAATAGTAAAAAATAAAATATGTTAAGTATATATTTCATAAAAAAACTAAAAAGGGCAACTTTTTAAATTTTTTTCTTTCTAAAAAATTTTTTTATTTTAATTTAAAAGGCAGGTGTTCCGAAATTAAAAAATGATTTTTATAATTAAGCAATAATTTTAAATATTTTTTTTAAAATTGGCAAAAATTTATAAATTGACAACACGATAAAAAAATTTTTATTTTATAAACTTTTTTCTTCTACATAATCCATAATTTTAAATTTATTAACAGATAAAAATTAAAGGTTGCCAATCTCAAAATTTCCGACACATCCTTCTGTTCTGATTTATGTAAAATTTTAAGTATTTTTATTGTTTTAAAATTGGTCCCTTAAAATTCAAATTTATCCCCCATATTTTTTTAATTTCTTTAACTCAGAGATAGGGCTGTCTATTTAAGAAACTTTTCAAGCAAAAAAGAAAAACTGGATCTTCCAACTTTTAATCAACTTTCTCCACCCCCCCCCATCCCCAAGGGTTAAATTTGAAATTGAAATTTGAAATTTCAAAAACTAAATTTGAAATTCAACTAAATTATCTTACCAAAAATCCGAGGGCTTTTATTTTTGTTTTTAAAATTTTATAAATTAGTGTCTTAAAAATTAAAAAATTAAAAACATTTTATCAACAATTAAAAATTGTTCACCTGTAAATAATTTAGGGGCGAATTCAAATTATTTAACCAAAAATATCTTCATTTATTATTTTTTAAGGAAATTATTTATATCTCGCATGTCTTAACTAGAGACCGGACTGGGAGTGTCGTACTTGAACCGAGATTTTCGATAAAGATCTTGTCTCAGTTCGGTCTCTAGCCTTAACTACCGTATTTTCTCTAATATGACAGTCATTCTATTTTTCATATACCCCAAAAAAGTGTCATTCAATTGGAGATTAGAGCAAATACGGTAGCAAACATGTTGAGTTAAGTGCCTCATCCATAAATTTTTTTTAATATTTTAGATAATTGTTTTTAAAAATATTTTTATATTTATTTAGTGTGTATTTGAATGTCCATAAATTCAACAAGCACAATTAACCTTAAAAATAGAGCAACATTAATTAAAGGTTTAATAATAATTATAACAGCATTAATAGCAGCTTACATATTAAATGATATAATTAATGGAGTTGAATTGAGGAAAATAGCAAAAATAAATTTAAATAAAATTAAATCAAAAATTGAAGAAGAAATACCTCAAAAAATGGGAAATGAAGGTAAAGGTGAAGATAAGAGGATTGAAAATAAAGACGAGGAGAGGGATAAAATTGAAGTTAAAAATGAAGTTAGGAGTCAAGAAAGTGGTGAAAAAATTAAAATAGAAAATAAACAAGATAAGACAGAAAGTACTACAATAACTACACCGAAGAATATAATATTAAATCAGCAAATAAAAACAAAGAATAATAATGATGATACCCAACTTATCCAAATAGCACAACTTTGGAGAGTAAAACAAGTGAAATTTTTGATTGGATTACAGTAGAAACTCTTTTTAGTTAACCCTTGGATAGTTTGAATTCCTCAGATATCCAGATCCTATATCCGAAACGAAAATTTACGGATATCCGCCCTTTTTAGTATCCGGATATACGGATCGGACAATCCTATTGGTTAGGGTTATACCCCGAATGTTCGGGGGCGGGTATGTCGAGGTACGGGGTTTTCCAATTGTTTCGAGGTGGGGTTTAGGTCGGAGAGAATCGTGAAAAATCGTTCGGGAACGGGATCGGGGTACAACTCTACTCTTGGTGATGAAAGAAATCTTACCCTATAACGAGAGATTAATTAAAAAGGGGGAATCGTTTAGCGGAGCTCCCTTAACTTTATGGAACTCAATTTTAGATTGGGGTTGGAATTCGACTGTGAATTAATTAAATATTTTATCTAAAAAAACATTTAAAGGACAATTTAACACTCTGTCCAGAAAAACCTCCAAATCTAAAAGGCAAAATAGATGTAGATATGCGTTCTCTAAAATTAGAAGAAATTGAGGAAGAATATAAAGATTTGTGGCCTGGTGGGCATTGGAGACCTAAGGAATGTAAATCCAGGCAGAAAGTTGCTATTGTTGTGCCTTATAGGTTAGATATTGAAAACAAAAATATTTTCTAACAAAAATATTTTAGAAATAGAGAACCTCATTTACGAACATTTCTTCATAATATTCATCGGTTTTTACAAAAACAACAATTAGATTATGCCATTTTTGTTGTTGAACAAGTTGGGGATTTTGCCTTTAATAAAGGAAGATTAACAAATATTGGCGTTTTAGAAGTTACTTTTTTTCTTTAGACGGACCTCAGCATAAGATAGACCTTATCCTAGATACTTTTCAATTTAAGAAGCAATTTTTAATTTGGCTGACAACTGGGTGAGGGAGGAGGAGGATCTAAGTGATACCTCCTAATTAGGCTAATTAAGTCACATCTCATTATAAGATGTACATTATCAACCCCATGGACATTTATCTTATAATCAGGGTCGACATATTTTTATTTTTTAAGGCTTTGAGGGTTTATCCATTTGATTGTATTATATTTAATGATATTGATACATATCCAGAGAATGACAATCTTTTATATAGATGCTCAACAGATCCGAAATATACTAAACATTTTAGTGTTTATCTTGAGAGGGGTGAATATAAGTAAATAAATATTATATTATTTTAATAATTAATTTAACTAATTACTAGAGAGTTATATGCAAATTTCGTTGGCGGTGTCCTGGCACTAACAGTAGAACAATTAAGAAAAATTAATGGATATTCAAACGATTTTTGGGGATGGGGTGGAGAAGATGATGATTTAAATACAAGGTATTTTACGGTAGATGGGTTTTAAATAAAAAATATAATTTTAGAGTGAAATTAGCCAATATGAGTTTTCAGAGAAATAAAACAGAAATTTCTCGTTTTAGAACATTTAAACATGGAACAGATCATGGAAATGATCCTCATCCGTAAGCTACTTTTTAATTACTAATGCTTCTTCTAAAATAATTAATTAATTTTCTTCTTTTTATAACATCCATCGTATTTTTAAAAAGTACCTAAATTAGCTAAGAAGATACCTTAAGACATAGGTTTCGGCCGGAGCCTGTTCTAGGATTTTGAATTGCCCGGAGCAAGAGTCATAAGACGCACCATACCAGGGGTGTGCCAGTTTCGCCTTTCGCGGATTTTCGCGTTTTTTGGACTTTCGCGTTTTGCTTTTTAAAATCTGTTTTGCACACCGCTGCTCCATACCCATCATTGATCATAAATTCTAGCATAAATCTGTATATCGAGATGTTGATTGGGCTTTTTAAGAAACACTTTCACTCTAAAGCTAGCGGATATATTTTTAGGATATATTTGTAAAATAATGATTTTTTTATCAAAATTTATTTTCTAGATGTCGATTTAAACTTATAGGCCTCACTAAACAAAAGTACATAACAGATGGATTCAGCAATTTAAATTATAGGGTGGAATCTATTAATTATGGAAAATTATATACTCACATAAAGGTATGTAGGTTAATTTAATATTTAATAAAAGGAATCTAATTAATCTTCAATATAGCGAACTTACTTTTTAATAACATAATTAAATTAATTAATAAAATATTTAAAAAATAAAATGAAAACAATTTCGATAAGGAAAAAATTTTGATGAGTTTTATTATTGTTTTTTGAATATAATCTTACGTTGAAATGATTTAATTTGCTAATAAATTTATTTTTTATTTAAAGGCTGATGTTTTTGAAGAAGAATATAATAAATGGAAGGAATATATTAAAACTATCGGGTGTTAATTTAATATTTTTGGCTTATTTGGAGAGAAGATATTTTTCCTGTACTTAAATTTAAAAAAATTTTGTGCTTCAAAAAATTTAATTACTTCAACAAAATGGTACTATGAATGATACATTGTTTTATAATTAGGGTTGGTATATCCTGAAAAATTTACTTCATTAGAGATCGAAACAAAAATTTCGGTTATCTAGACCGATCTTTTCCTAGATTCGATCTCTATTATTGTATTTCACTCCTAGCTTGGGCCCTAATCAAAAACTTCAGTTGTCCGGACTTTTTCAGATCCCCTTCTATCCATATCCGCTAGTGATTGTCGAGACTCTCGGTCTCGGTTCTCGAGTCCGGAAATTTCCCTGGTTTTTTGAGCTCTCGGTCTCGGGCTCGACTCTCGGCTTTTTTAACTCCCGATCATCACTAGTATCCGCCACTATTGTTTTCTTATTTATAAAAAATATTGATAATTGTTTACCTCAAAAATTATTATTTCTTAATTATTTGAAAACTTTTTTTTTAATTTTGTGATAAAAAATTTTTTATTTAACGTTATTTTAAAAATAAATTGATTAAATGATCCGATTAAAATATTTTTTTTAGAAACTTCTTAAATTTAATTAAATAATTTAGGTATCTACATAAAAGTTTAGGTATCTATTTTTTTATTATTTCGAAAAATAGATTTAAAAAATGCAAAGATCTGCAATATTTTGAACATAAAATCATGGTCCCGAGCCTCAAAATATTTCCAATCTCCGAATCTTTAATAGCTAATAGTTTTTAGTTTAGAGACTTTACCATATCTGATTTCATAGTTTCTTATGTAAAAATAATTTTGTACATTGACAAGTACCAGGATTATTGACGAATACAAGAATACTCAATTTGGAACGATAAGTAATGTGAGTTTTTGAAATGCTTAAACTATCTCTGATTACATTTTGCAACTTTCAATTTAAAATTTCTTAAATTCCAAATTTTTTTAGTCGAAACAGTACTAAACAAATCTTTTAAATAACTGATTCTATAGTATTGTGGGATCACAAATTGTGATCCCACAATCTTTTGTGGACTAAATTAGTGGTAAAAAAGATGTATTAAAAACCTTAACGCAAAGTAATTCTTGGATGGCTTAGGTTTTGACTTAAAACAATAGTTAATGCTTCATTCACCAAATAAATTGAAAGGTGTATTGCCACGAGACAATTTTTGCCTATGCCAGGGACGGATTTCTTTTATTTAATTAGTATTTTTTGACGTGGTTTTATATTAGAGAAATTTTTATATATTTTAAATTTAAATTTAAAGCAGATGTATAATTTTTTATAATAAATCAAGGGTCAAAAGTTATTTCTATTTATTTATGTAGAAACAGCTTTATCCCTTTTAAATATTTCTGGCAGATTAATTTAGTAGATTGACGACAGAATAAAAAAATGATTAAAAATCAAAATTAAATTTTATTTGCCTTTTAAAAAATTCTTATTATTTTTAACTAAATACCTAGTAGTATATCTATCTTTTTCTCCGAACAAATTTTGATATAAAAATTTATACAAAGTAAATTTAATATGAATTTTTTTAAATTTATTAATGATAATTAAGCAAAAGCTTAGAATCTTTGTTGTTACTAATATTGTCTCACTATAAACTAGATTTTGAATAAAACTTGATAGCTTCATAGTACTTTCTTTTTTACCACAAACAATAGGGTTGGGGTTTTCGTGTCGGGCCGACGTTCGAGACATTTTTATCGGGCCGGCCCGACCGAGTCTCTTTCGGGCCAAAATTTGATGCCCAACTCGATCTTTTAGATCGGGCCCCCAACCCTAATAAGTAAGAAGATAGCCTAGCTTTCGTTAAATTTTTTTCCATAAATAAATCTTTTAGTAATTTATTTGTATGCAAAAACTAAATTTTATTTAATAATAATAATAAAACACCCAAGTAATTTTAATATTTATTTAAATATTTAAGCATGTGAATTATTAATGAATGATACAAAACACAAATTGGGAAAAATTTTATTATTATTCAATTTTTTATTTATGTAAAGTATTTTTGGCCAACAAAGTTTACTCCCAGCCCAACAATCGTAAAGCAAAAACGAAAATATCGCTCATTAGGGAGCTCTCCGATTTGCATTGGCGAGCTTTCAGGATCAAGTCTGATCCAGTCTTTTGCTAGTTTCCGAGATGGGCCCAAAAAAACAAAAATTTTTATATACCTATTTTGCCAAGAATAACAATTTTTATTAAATTTTAAAAAACCTAAACTGAAAATTTTTGAAGTGGATGATTTATTAACTAAATATAACTCGAAATCGAAAACCGGATTTGCGATTTCCCGGTTTTCTGTGTGTACATGTTAATAGACGGTTCTGTCTAACCCTAGATTTAAGTCTTTTTTAAATATTTTAATAATTAATTTATTAGATTGACAACACGATAAAAATTTTGAGTCAAGTGAGAAATAAAAAAAAATATTTATTTGCTTTCGCAAACTGCCAAATTTATTTCAGTATTCAAATTAGAGTAGCACGAGGTCGAGGCCTCGCCGAGGCCGAGGCCGAGGTCCTCGGCCATTTTCAAACCTCGACCTCGATTTTGCTGACCTCGCCCTCGAAACCGAGGTCGAGGTCCTCGCCCTGAACCTCGGTCGAGGACCGAGGCTAAATATACACCCTTAAGAATTGCTTTTTTTGTAAAAAATGTAAGTAATATGGTGTCTTACCTTGCAAAATTCTTAAAATTTTCGCCTGCGGCGCAGAAAAAGCAGCTTATTTACCTGTTAAATTACCAAAATTTTCGCTTGCAGTACTGAAATGAGAAATTAAGAAGGTAGGTATTTCCGGACCGGATTAATACAGAAAAATACGGCCGGCTCCGTTCCAACTCTAGGTATATATGTATGTATCAGGGAACGAGCGTCCAGCTCCGCTAAAAAAGACGAAATCTGATTTGTTGGCCTTTAGACATTGGTGCAAAAACTGAATTTTTTCGGCACGGCCTTCCAAACTTCTCAAAATTTTCGCCTGCGGCGCTAAAAAATCGTGCTAAAAACCGCTAAAATTTGTCAGTGCCGAAGACCAGCTCCAGAAAAACTATTTCTATAAAAAAGTAATATTTATGAATTCTAGACTAATGATCTTTCAAAATTAAAAAATTTGGCGCAAAAACAATAAGATTTTTAGCTTAAGGGTCGACTAAATTTAAAAAATTTTCGCCTGCGGCTCAAAAAGAGATGGACAAAATAGATCAATCTTAAAATCCACCATAATTCCGAATCATCCAAATCCAAATCTACGATAACCCCCAACCCACCAAATCCCGCTTAATGCCTTGATATCCTTCTTAATCCCCTGATATCACTCGATATCACCCTTAGTCATCCCATATCCCCTAAAATAATATTAGCCATCTAATCTGACACTTGTGCTACCTACCTAAATATGATAAGATTGAAAAGGTGAATTTGATAACTATTTAGTGAATTTCTGATAAAATTTAGTAAATTTAATCAAATCTTGAAGTGTTATAAAAAATTTTTAAAAACCTCGGTTTTCCTCGGACCTCGACCTCGGTCTCGGGTCAAAATTTGCCCCTCGACCTCGATCTCGGCTTTTTCAGCCTCGGTGATCCTCGGCCTCGGTTTTTTCGAAAAACCTCGACCTCGTGCTACTCTAATTCAAATCTCTTCAACTACCGATAAAATACAAAAAAAAATTTAAATAATTATTTTAGAAAATTATTCAATAAAATTTAAATGTTCATAAATCAAGCAAACAAAATTAACCCTCGAAGTAATGCATCATTACTTAAAGGATTAATAATTATTATAGCAGCATTAATAACAGCCTTTTTATTAATTAATGAAGTTGGATTGAGAAGAATATCAAAAATAAATTTAAATAAAATTAAATCAAAAATTGAAGAAGAAATACCTCAAAAGATGGAAAATGTTGAAGAAAGCAAATCTAATAAAATTCTGTCAGTTAAAGAAGATTTAGCAAAAATTTGGCGAGTAGAACAAGTAAAGTTTTGATTATATAGTCGAACTCTCATTTTTAGATATCGCTTGGATATCGAACAAAGGGTGTAACTTGGGGGGGGGATGCTAGGCGGTAGGCAGCCTAGCTAGGCGGTGAGGTTATTAGCAGTAGATCACTGCTAATAACCTCACCTATGTAGTTAAACAAAATTTTAAAAACATATCTTTACTTGAGGATTGGTGTATTTGGCCCTTGTTTAAATTAAATTCCTATTTTATCTAAAAATTATATTTAAAGGACAATTTAACACTCTGTCCAGAAAAACCTCCAAATCTAAAAGGCAAAATAGATGTAGATATGCGTTCTCTAAAATTAGAAGAAATTGAGGAAGAATATAAAGATTTGTGGCCTGGTGGGCATTGGAGACCTAAAGAATGTAAATCCAGGCAGAAAGTTGCTATTGTTGTGCCTTATAGGTTAGATATTGAAAACAAAAATATTTTTGAACAAAAATATTTTAGAAATAGAGAACCTCATTTACGAACATTTCTTCATAATATTCATCGGTTTTTACAAAAGCAACAATTAGATTATGCAATATTTGTTGTTGAACAATTGGGAAACAAATTACCTTTTAATAAAGCGAGAATGACGAATATCGGTGTTTTAGAAGTAAAAAATTATTATTATAATGTAAAGCATATAGCTATTTAATCCCTAAGGATATGCAGTAGGATAAGTTGGATAACATTGGATAACAGTTGGATAACACATCATTCCGGTCTACTGAAGATGCTGGTTCGCTCCCAGCCGATGATTAATCTTTTGAAGGAGAGAAATAGCTATAGCCCAGCTGATTTACTATAATGAGTTCTCACCTCTCTCTAGTCTTCAAATGTTAAGACGCACGCTGGTGAACAGCGTGAACCCCTTTAAAAGAGCGAGCTTATAGTAGAATGTTTACTGTATTTAATTTTTAAGGCTATAAGAGTTTATCCATTTGACTGTATTATATTTAATGATATTGATACATATCCAGAGAATGACAATATTTTATATAGATGCTCATCAGATCCAAAATATACTAGACATTTTAGTGTTTATATGGAACGGACTGGCTATAAGTAAATAAATATATTTATTATTCTAATAATTAATTTAATTTGATTATTAGAGAGTTATATCCAGAATTTGTTGGTGGTGTTCTCGCTCTAACTGTAGAACAACTCAGAAAAGTTAATGGATATTCAAATGATTTTTGGGGATGGGGTCAAGAGGATGATGATTTAAATAAAAGGTATTTAAATTAGTTATAGGAAATTTGAAATGTTGAAATATTTTAGAGTAAAATTAGCCAATATGAGTTTTATAAGAAGTAAAACTGAAATTTCACGCTTCAAAAATTTCATACATAAAAGAGATCGTGGAAATGAGCCTCATCCGTGAGTTTTTACGATTAATTACTATGTTTCTCTAATTGCCGTGTTATTTTTTTCTCGTGAAACTTAATTCAAAACTATATACCGTATTTATTCTTTTTGAATGGCCTCTCCATTTGAATGGAATTTCCAATTAAATATAAGAGATAAGAACTCCAATCCCAAATCCGGTATAACAAAATGACTCAATAAAATTAGTCAAAAATAGAATGGCTTCCCCCATTTGAATGGCACCTTTTCGGGGTATCGAAATATAGAACGATGGCCATTTAATTAGAATAAATGCTGTATTTATTGTTTGCGATGCCTTGCTGTTAATAAAACAATTTTTGAATGGATAATTCAAAAAAACGTTTTGACTATTAAATACCTATTTATTTTTTAGCTGTCGTTATAAACTTCTAGCTCTCACTGAACAAAAGTACCTAACAGATGGATTCAGCAATTTAAATTATAGGGTGGAATCTATTAATTATGGAAAATTATATACTCACATAAAGGTAAATATTTAATAAATGAGGCTATAAGTAAATCACTAGAAACTAATATAGGAATAAGCTACCAGAGCGCTTCATTAAGCTCCCTTGTAAGCATAAACTGCCTAAATCGCTTAATATTTTCCTAATATTTTGTGATTAAAATAATATTTTAAAACCTAATAGATAACAAATTAATTTTAATTTAAAGGCAATTATTCCCGAAGAAGATTATACTAAATGGAAGGAATATATTAAAACTATTGGATGCTAATACAATAAATAGTTTTTCGTGTATGTGCATGTTATTGTAAATTCAAAATTCAATTCAGAGCTCCAACAAAAGCTTTTCTATTTGCCTCATATCAGATCAAATTAACACCTTGAATTATTTTACGAAGAGTTACTCCAGACTATCTTCCTCAACGATTTTTTAGAAATAACCTTTTCAATTTTTCCTTGATGTTTAAATTATTTAAAAAATTTTTCTATTCTACTCATTCTTATTAATTTTTGATTTCATGGGGAAAACATATGTATCTATAGTTTTCTTTAAATTATATTTTAAAAACTTGAATAAAAACAAATAAAACTCCCATTCTTATTCCTTTTACACGTATTAAACGTGTAAAATATAATTTAATGTTTTCTGCCTATTTTGTGTTAAATTGTTTGTTTGCCTTTTCTTAACCTTTTTACCCATTTTGATTTTATTTAAATTTTTATATAAAATAAGCATTTAAAAAATATTTTTCAAAATATTTGTAAATAAAATCTTTGAACTAATAAATTTATGAAATTTATTTTTGACTGTAAATAAGCTTGAAAGTTTGGATGGTACCCGACCAACGAAAATTTCCAATACCTGAAAAACTTTGCAGCTTAAACCAAGAACATAATCCTTCGAAGTAAATTTTGAAAGCCTATCTAAAACCCTGACCCGGCGTTTTCTCAATGCGTCACATCCCTGCTTTAAAACAGCGCCAATCTTTCAATATGTGTACCAGGGATCGCATCGAAAAAATTCCCGATTCCCGAAAATCGGGAATTTTGTTTTTATGTCGGTGGATCTCTGATATGTACTTGTAAAAACAAATTTGAATTAATAATAACTACCTATTATGAATTTTTATGAAAATAAATTTATTTAAATCTTTTTTTATAATTCAATAAAAATTTTAAAACATGAAACATTTAAATTAATTTTTTATTTTTGTTGGAAAATGTGTCATAAAAATCGTTACAGCAACGTTCTTACGTTTACGTTTTTAATGACAAACATAGGAGCGAGCGTGTTAGGACTTATTATAGAAGAAATTGGGAGAATTTTTTACACAATCCGCAGTCCACAATTATTTTTAAAATTAGCAGTCCTATTTCCTAATAAAGGCATTTTATTCCCTAACAAATTAGCAAGTCTTACACCTTTGATTATCACTTTTATTATTAGCTAATAAACGAATAAAATCAAGGTAAAATTTCCGTCATATCTCCCATACTCAGATCTGAACATTGAATACAATGTCATTCGAAAGAGTTAAGCGAGATGAGTTGAATGACACCAAAATTATCCTCGTGACTCAACTATGGGACGAAATACAGACCCCAAAATTTGTCAAAATCGGAGTATGGGAGATACGTATGACGAAATTTTTCCAAAATCAAAAATACAAAATATATTCAAGATCTGTGTCCAAACTAAGGCAGGCTTAAGGATTTTATAAAAAAATATTTATTTTCAGTTTTCTTCAATAAATGGCTGTAAAACCTTTCATTAAAGTTTTAATATTTGTTTTCTCGGCACTATTTGCAGCTTATTTTTTCCGCGAATTTATTATTAGCAGAGAATCAGCAAAAATTACACAATTTTCACGTTTAATTAAATGGCAAATGGATTCGGATACACCTAAAAAAGTTGAAGATGGTGATAAAATTAAGTTATTAAAGGATAATAAAGATAATAAGCAAGAGAGTAAAGAAGAGAAGAAGGAGGAGAAGAAAGAAGAGAAGAAGAAGGAAGAGAAAAAGGAAGAGAAGAAGGAGGGGAATAAGAAGGAAGAAAAAAAGGAGGAGAGGAAAGAAGAGAAGAAGGTAGAAGCGAAAAAGGACGAGAAAAAGGAGAAGAAGGACGAGAAAAAGGAAGTGAGGAAGGAGGAGAAGAAGGATGGGAAGAAGGAAGAGAAAAAAGAAGAGAAGAAGGAAGATTTAGTTAACACTAAAACAACAACAATCCCTATTAATAATTTACTAAAAGGAAACAATAATGGACCTCAATTAATCGAAATATCAAAGATTTGGAGAGTCCAACAAGTAACGATATTATAAACAAATTCCTTTACTATAAAATTCTTTTCTGGTATATCCACAAAAACACTTCCAAATCCTGGATCAATCATGGACCTGTACTAAGTTGGTGTTACCCATTCTACTGCTAACATGATTCTAAGCTCTCGAAGGAGTTCCAGGAGCTTCCTGATTTTTATTTAAAAATTTAAAAGGGTTGCATTACTTAATAGTTTCTTCCGGACGGAATTTTGCTATAAAATTAATATTTTAAAATATTTAAAGGACAATTTAACACTGTGTCCAGAAAAACCTCCAAATCTAAAAGGCAAAATAGATGTAGATATGCGTTCTCTAAAATTAGAAGAAATTGAGGAAGAATATAAAGATTTGTGGCCTGGTGGGCATTGGAGACCTAAAGAATGTAAATCCAGGCAGAAAGTTGCTATTGTTGTGCCTTATAGGTTAGATATTGAAAACAAAAATATTTTCTGAACAAAAATATTTTAGAAATAGAGAACCTCATTTACGAACATTTCTTCATAATATTCATCGTTTTTTACAAAAACAACAATTAGATTATGCAATATTTGTTGTTGAACAAATGGGTAATTTTGCCTTTAATAAAGGTAGACTGACAAATATTGGTGTTTTAGAAGTAATTATATTTATATTTTTAATTTATACATCTGTATTAAATGCCCAAAGTATATGCTTATATAAGAATAAGTTGATTTACACCTATCTAGAAAAACCAAGGTCGAAACTAAGTGCTCTATAGGAGCGAGTTCTGAACCATACTTTGTTAAAAAACAGTAGTCGAGCCTAATTAGATTAATTAATCACGGTATTCTTGACTTACTATATTACATAAGGTTGGTCTTGACCCGTCAAGAACATTTTCGAGTAACAGATATCAGGGGCCAGCCTAAAAATCAGGGTATAGATGGCCTGGACAAAAATAACCAAAAATTCGCATATTTATTTTTTATTTTAAAAGGCTATAAGAGTTTATCCATTTGATTGTATTATATTTCATGATGTTGATACATATCCAGAGAATGATAATATTTTATATAGATGTTCAACAGATCCGAAATATACTAAACATTTTAGTGTTTATCTTGAAAGGATTGGCTATAAGTAACTTTATTAATTAAATAAATTTTAATGTCTCTACTTGATCCGATCTCCAACTATTTCTCTTAACCATACAGACTGCTAATTAGATGAGAAATCTGTTAATTTGGATAGGGCAGCTCAAATCTTAATCGATCTATGTATCTCTTTATTTTATTCTTAAATAGAGAATACTACCCAGGATTTATTGGTGGCGTCCTGGCTTTAACAGTAGAGCAACTCAGAAAAGTAAATGGATATTCAAATGATTTTTGGGGGTGGGGTGGAGAAGATGATGATTTTAATACAAGGTATTATCCGCTAGATAGTCTTTAAATAAAAAATATAATTTTAGAGTGAAGATAGCCAATATGAGTTTTCAGAGAAATAAAACAGAAATTTCTCGTTTTAGATCATTTAAACACGACAAAGATGCAGGAAATGAGCCTCATAATTAAGTTTTTTTTCTAATTAGAGAATCCTTCCGCTTTTAAATACTTCAAAAATTTATTTTTTAGTTGTCGGTTCAAATTGATAAAAATGACAAAGGATAAATATTTGACAGATGGTTTTAGCAATTTAAATTATAGGGTTGAATTTATTAATTTTGGAAAATTGTATACACATATAATGGTAAGTTTTGAAAAAATTTATAAGAAAACCTTTTAAATTCCTAAATAAAAATTTATATTTTGGTTAACAATTATTATCTACTTTATATCTAAAAAGGGGACTTTCGATGAAATTCTTCTTGGGCCTTTTATCTGTTAGGACTAGGGTAGCAACCCGACCCTTCGGGGGCGGATGTGTCGGGGATCGGGATTTGTCAGGGTAGAGCCTTCGGTGTTCGGTCGGGGTTTTTGCTAAAAAATCAGTCGGGTCGGGGTTTTCGGGGTCGGCTTGCTACCTTAGTTAGGACCATAAGAAATTGTATAAATTTTCAATTTCGGGAATTGAAATTTAAAATCAAGGAAACAAAACCAAAAATTATTGAGAGCTGATAGACTCATATAAACAGAAATTATCGTTAAAATTCATTAACTTTTGTAAAATTTAAACAATTAAAGGTAGATGTGCTAGAAGAAGAGTATAATAGATGGAAAAAGTATATTAAAAAAATCGGATGTTAATGATTAAAGTTTTTATCAGATTAATTTAAATTTTAATTTAAATATATTTTTAAATTATAAATGATTTAATATTTTTGATTAGAATTTATTAATTATTAATTTTTTACTCACGGAACGACCAGAATTGTTATGTCCAAGGGTTATCCGAGATTTAACTAATGTCGAAAACTTATCTAGCAAACTTATCTAGTTTTTTCAAATTCATCTAAAATCATTCAGCACCGTTGCTTTAACTTTTGCATCCAAAAAATTCAAACACATTTTATAAATATGAAAAAATTGTCAAATTATCATTGTTGATAAAAATTTGTATTCATTAGAAAGTTATTACATTCATTTGAAAGTTATTACTTAAGTTATTACATAAAGTTAATTTTATTAACTTCATGTAATTTAATTTTATTACATAAAGTCAATTTTATGAATTATGATTTTTATGATTATTATCGATATATCGACATATTTAGTTAATTAATCAAATTATCACATTATTAACTCCCATATATTTTCACTGTTTTTGTGCCACGAAACCAATTTTGCTTTGCCCAAAATCATAAACCTTTAAAATCATAAGCCTCTAAGATGAGACAAAAATTACATCACGAGTGTGACTAGATTAAAAATTTCTATAAAATTACCGTGCAATATTTTCGAATGAACGGATCGCCAAATATCCATAATTCAGAACCTTTAATTAAATATGTAGTTAAGTTATAGAACTATGATTTAGTAGAACTCAATTAGGGTTATAGCCGTCCCCGAAATTAATGAAGTTGCATATTTTTTGAAAATAAAATTTAAAGTTACCTCCAGAAGCTATTCCAAACTCACAAAATTCATCGCCAATGTCTTCATTGCGAATGGTCAAAACCTCCTGAATTTTAAAATATTTTAGTGTCATTAAGCATAGCTATTAAATTCTGATTTTAGCCACGTAACATAAAACTAGTGACCGGCAAAATCGTATTCCACATGGGGAGTAACTTTTAGAAAAGTTTGCGGGAGTAACTCCCGCGGGAATAATCCCGCACTCACGCAAAATCCCGCATTTTAAATTTGTGGGATCCCGCGCAGGATTGGAAAAATTTTCTAATTTTAAAAAATTTTTCAAAGTGCACGCCGGAGGCAAAACTTAGTTTGAATAAAAAAAACTTACCTGAAATACATATTATTCGATCCGTATCATTCTGAGCTGGGTTTTGAATCGAAAAATCGTAAAGCTCTTATTCGGGGGCGAAAATTCGAATATACAAATTGGAATATCTCCAGATAAATCAAAAAACTCAATCCTCGTGATCAGTAGTGGGCGAGAGGGACAATCTTTTAAAAAACTAGCCTTTCCAAGCTTAAAATCCATTCCACCAATTGTAAATACAACAGGTTCAAAATCTTTGTCACAAGGAATTAAAGTCATTCCTTCGTATATTTCAATGTCACCAATTGAATCGTAAATATGTTTAACTGCCGTCTTTGGGCCTGATATTAAAGAAGAACCAGTGTCTGAGATTGCCTCTTTTGATTTTATGTCAATTGAATTTCCTTCATGGCTTAGGCTCTATAAAAATTAAAAAAAATTTTTATCTCTTGATATCTATTGTTTGTAAATATGCAGCCAAAAATTGCCTTAAGCCAAAGCAATTTTTAAAGCTGACTTCCTCTATCTTATGTACAATAACATATGTTTTAATGATTTAATTAAATTTACGTCTAGCCTGAATCTCCAATAGATTGAATTATGAGCTTTTACCCAATGAACAGGAGAACCACAATGTTCTTTGTCAATTCCGCCAAATGTTATATCTTAATTAATTTTTATCAATTTAATTTCAAGCTTAACTAATATCCAAGTCTTTTAATTAATCTCTTACGCAACCTACCATGACCAGTGGCACACCAAATTTTAAAAACGATCTTAAATTGGGTGTACGGAATTTTATCCGGAAGTTCGGTCACCAAGACCAAAGTTCGAAAAAATCTTGGTGACCAATCAGGTGACCAAAACAACTAGTCTTATTAACCCTTTCTCACCTCCACCATATTCTCCATTTCCAGAATCCTTCGAGTTGTGCATATACACAGAAAAGATACTTTTATTAATTAATTTATTCTTATATGCAGTGTATAGAGGAGATTCAAAGCCACAGAGATCATCACTTCTTGGAGGGCCCAATCCAAAAATTCCATCAATTTTTAGTTCAAACATAGAACCACCGGATTGTGCATCTGAAGCTAGTCCAATTAGGGCAGTGGGCACAGTCAATATATTCGGGTCATCTTTCGAGCCGAACTGAAAAGCATACATTTAACTTACTAAATAAAATTCCAAAAAATTTTTTAGGTAGTGGAAGGTTGTAGTTTCGGTTATTTTTGTATGTCATTTTTCTAATGACAATTAATAATTATTCCAGGTTTTGCGCTAACAATAAGATTCATTCAAAAGTCAACAAGGTATCGAAATTTGATAGAACAGACAATTTTTGTTTAAAAATCCGAATAATGCCTCGACAACACATCATGAAGATATTATTTTCGGACATCAAATAACACAAACTTTGCTAGCTTGGACCCCGAGTCCAGGCAAATTATTGAATAAAACTTCGCATCTAAGACCCCTATATGGGGGGGGGGGGGAGGAGGAGGTCACATCGTTGTATAAATATCAAAAGGTTTTTACATAAAACCCTTTGTTTGCCATCTATCCTTAATGGTCATCCAGATTTTTAAAATTTTTCAAAATTAATACCAAAAATGCCCAGAAGCGATAATGTACCTTTAACTTATCAATACCCAAAAGTCCTTCACTAAAAGTCCCATCTGCATATCTACATTCAAATTCAGTATTTGTTGTTAAAAAGGTTGAAGATGAAGAACTATCAAATTTATTCACTAAAATGGAAATTTTGAACATAAAAAATATACATTCTACCTATACTATCACCATTTTCTTCGCTATTTGATTGACAACAGGAAGAATCAAGAACCCAAAAAGAAGTTGAACCCGTGTCGATGACTACATTGAATTCTTGGCCTGGGGTGCCTGGAATGTGTTAGAATTTGAGTCAGCAAGGGATTATTATCGAATCATTAGTTTTAAATGATTGGGAGTGTCGTACGAGAATTGATATCTTGAAAAATATAGAAAATGTGAGAAGTTTGGGGTTATCGTACGAAAATCATAAACTTTAAAAGGAAAGCAATTAGAAAGGAAAGCAATTAGAACTAGAGGTCGGCGCGGGAGGGACTCCCGCGCGGGATTTTGCGGGATCCCGCTCCCGCAATCCCGCACTTTTTTCGATTTGCGGGATTTTGCGGGAGTGCGGGATTTTGCGGGATTATTCCCGCGGGAGTCCCTCCCGCAGACATTTTTAAAAGTTACTCCCGCATGCGGGATCCCGCAAAATATTTTTTATTTTGCGGGATTTTTGGAAAATTGATATTTTCTATCTTGAACTCTAGAAATTTCAAAAATTTTCGCCTGCGGCGCTAGAAAGTGAGGATTTTGGCTACTCAGCCTTCCTTAATTTCTCAAAATTTTTGCCTGCGGCGCTGATGAAGGAAGAAATCTGGTAAATAATAGAGTTTCACAGGAAGTTCTGGTGTTTTTTTGGTTCCGGTTCCAGGAACATGAACCCTAAGGGTTTGTTTTTTTTAAATATGGGTTGGACTTGCAATATTCCCACGATTGACCTTGCGATATTCTCAAAATTTTCGCCTGCGGCGCAAGTAAAGGAAGAAATCTGGCTCTTGTCCTCGCAAATTTTCGAAATATTCGCCTGCGGCGCTGTAAAAGAAGGTTGAATGGTATATCGGAGGATTCCATATCCTTAGATATCTCTCAAATCCCTTTATATACCTGTTGAGCCCCAAATATCATAACTTCTAAACCTTCTAGGTATATCCTACATGTGGAGGATATTATTAGTCAGATCCTCAACTCTCGAGATCTGACTTTAGAATCAAAAGTCAGATCCTCAAGTATCGTGCCACGGGATCAGCAAAGTTTGGACCTTCAAAAGTCAATCCTCAAATGTCGGCATTAGGAAGTGGTTTTGCATTAGGAAGTGGCAATATTTCATTTAGCTCACTGAGACGGATCGTTACCTTGTTTTTCAGGCTAAATCTTACCGTCCTGCGTAATTTTTCGAATTTTTTCAAAATTTTAAAAAATCCCGCAATCCCGCGCGGGATCCCGCAAATTTAAAATGCGGGATTTTGCGGGAGTGCGGGATTTTGCGGGATTATTCCCGCGGGAGTCCCTCCCGCAGACATTTTTAAAAGTTACTCCCGCATGCGGGATCCCGCAAATGCGATTTTGCCGACCTCTAATTAGAACAGAATAAATGAAAACAAGCATCTATACTTGCACCGGAATTTCCAGTTTCGGTAGGCCGGAATTTCAGGATTTTTGGTTCCGGTTTGTTTGTAAAGTTCCAGTTCATGTCCTTCAGTTCCGGTTAAACAGGAACTTTTTAACACCTCTAAGGATTTGAATTTAGCTATTAATATTACATTTTAAATTACTATAGCTCTCGATCGACTTGATAATTACTACCACTTCGTATAAAAATATAATATTTTAAATAGGAATGGGAGTGATCGTACTGAAATTAATAAAGCAAAAAAATATAGATATCGATAAAGGAAATGGTCTTTGTCTTATCCCCAAATTTATTTACTCGCCTATAGTAACTGTAGCGGTAAAAATAGTATTGTAGTTGTCAATAAGAGGAGTTTCATATTCATTAGCCCTCCTTTTAGTTAATAATTTGTATTTTTGGTGAAATAAATTTTTGATTTTATTCATTGTTATCGCATGATTGGGACTATTTTTCCTGTTTAATCGATGACGCTTATATGGCAATTTGAAAAAACCACCAGTGGTTGTTGAAGTTGAATAAATATCAGGAATTATTAAAAAATAAATGGAAAATGGGACAAAAAGTTTAGAAAAAAATTTGAGCATTTTTGAGCAAATGGGAAGTGAAAAAGGATTGAAAGTGAAATGACTGGAATGTTCTGAGTTTGGAATAATTTTTCTCTAAAATAAATTTTGAAAATTGCATTTTAATTATATTATAATTAGAGATTATAGCATTATAATAAGACAGATATAATTGTGAACTTAAAAATATGTAAATGCATGTCTTGTATGGTTATATATGGTTATATGGTGGTTTATGGTTGTTGATGGTCTTATGTTGGTCCGGGAACTTTCGGACCCAGTTCACAATGCATATATTTTCCTCAGTTCGTGGAATTTAATTAAAATTCGTTTAATTAAAATTCCCTATTGTTTTTTAAAATTCGTGGAATTTAATGTTATGTTCTACAAGGTCCAGGCGGCGACTCATGTGCCGACTTAGACTGATAGTTTTTCCGAATGATAGTTTTCATTTTTGCATAGCATAATACAGGAGCATACAAAAAAACTATAATAAATTTTAAGTAACTTATTGTTTATTTCCAGTGCTGGGTATAGCTCCGGGAGCTAGCTCCGGAGCCCGGCTCCGGAGCCGGAGCCAAGAATTTGAAAGGCCGGAGCTCGGAGCCGGAGCCGGAGCCAACAAATGGCAAATACCCAGCACTGTTTATTTCATTATGTATTAAATCATTAGTGCCATAATAGATATATTTGGCCAAATTTATTAAAATATTATTTAAATGAAAGGAGAAATTGAGGGAAAAATGTAAGGGAAAAAATCTGAAAAAATTTTAAATTTAGGAATGACTAGAGGAATTTATGTAAATATTTCTGTGGATATAATACTCATTTATAAAAATCTTTTTTGGTGGAAAATATTTCGAAAGTTGAAAAACATTAAAAAAAATTCTTTCATAATGACCTTTGTTAATAAAAAAAGTTTTTATTAAATTTGTTGAGTGAAGAAATAAGGAAAATTTATTTTTATTTATTTAACTGCTACCTAAGAAATTTCAAATTTAAATTTAAGTTTCATAGGGAAAGTGCAAATTGATTTTTTGCTTCAAAATCTATTAAATTTTTTTATTTTAATAATTTTAATAAAAATGAGAATCCTTTTTTTTAATTTTGTTTATCTCAATGAATTTGCTTTATAAAAAAATTAATATCCTTCTTAATTAATTTTTAATATTTTGTTGAATCTCGAAATGATTATAACATCAGTAACGAATTAGGCCGACATCTTGTGTTGTGATATCGAATAGAAAAGAGCATTTTTGAGGAAAATTAATTTATAATGAGAGTGTTATCGACTTCGAACCGAAGAATCGGCAAAATCGCAGCAACTCTTAAAATAAGCATTCAAAGTCATCAAAATTTTATAAATTCCTACTTATACATAATTAGATGATTATATTCTATACATATGGTGCTCCTCTTATCAATTGAACAAGCAAAATTTAAATCCCAAATTGTGTTTATTAATTTATTTTTTAATTTTAGCATTTTTTGATAAAATTAAAAAAATTTTGCCAAAATATAATAAAAATGTTTAATGAAGATTTTTATTTAAATGGAACAAAAAATATTTGTATAAAATAAATATTTGACTAGCGGATAAAAGCTGCAGACTTTTGTTATTAATTCTGTGTACCTCCACACACATTATTCCGTTTCTTTCATTTTGGCATAATTTTTGACCTGTTATCATGAAATTTTGTAATAAAGATGAATGATGTGGGAAAGACATTAATAAATAAGCCCTCTTATTAAAACAAAATAATTCCTACATATATATTTATTGAAAAGGGTACAGAATTTTGCACTCTCATTCATTTATACGTTAATGTGTATACTTCATAAAATGGTTGGCATTTTCTTAAATTGAGGTCATTTTTCATATTTTTCCTGTAAACCCGTGGATCAATTTCTGTGCAATCAATTCTTTTTTGAAGAATAAATAGCAAAAGATTGGGTAGGTTTCCTTTTAGCTATCCTAATCAAGGTTGTAACCGCTCAACCATTCTTTAATTAGGTTTCCTTATTCTTGGGAGAAGGCCTTGTACCGCGAGCCCAACCTCCCGCCGAGGCTATGACATTCTTCAAATTTGTCGAATCAGGGTGACCCTGGTATTTTGGATGCACCCAAACGAGCTGAATCGAGCCCGGCTTCGATAATTTTGAACGAGGTTATAGCTCGGCGGTCATTGGCCTTGCGGTACATTGGGGTGTAGTGTATTTTTACATATTTATGTTTTTACTAAGTTTATATGTCTGTAAATAAATCAAAATTATCCAGTAGGCTTTTAAAATTCCAACAGAAATGGATAGTCTAAGAAAAGCAGGGAAACAATAATTTTTTAGAAATGATCGATCTAAAGGGTGAGGGGCAAAACTTCGGATGACAACACTCAGTCGAGACAAAACTTCGTCCAGAAAAACTCAGACCAACCAAAACTTCGTCTAAAGAGAAAAATGCATTTTAAATGATTTGGCGTCTCTTAGGCGTGGCCATGTATATAACGGGGAAACGTAACGAGGAAATTTGTTCCAACAACTATCCCCGTGTTTAGTTCCGATGCAGGAAACACAGATTTTGGAAAATTTAGGTATTATACTATCGGTACTTTTCGCTTCTTCCGAAACAGCTACCGTAAAAATCAATCTATCGAATACTAGATGGAACAACATCTCCCGTTGAAAAAAAACAAGCAACATTCATAGCGCCAAAATAACCGTTAAAAATGCATATTTTTCTCCTTGAACGAAGTGTTGGTAGAACGATGTTTTGGTAAGAAGGAGAAGCTTCACAGAGTTTTGTCGTTCAGTTTTGTCTGGTCGAAGTTTTGCCCTGACACGGATCTAATGAGAACGGCATTTAAGCGATGATTCGTTAGAATTTTTATAAATAAAAAAATTTAAGTGTTAATAAAAAAATTTAAAGAAAAATAATAAAAAATTAAGTGTTTTATTATTTTTAACAGGATCCATAAAATACTATGACAATATTAGAAAAACAACAAACACTGCTTTTATCTCATAAGATAAAAGCAATTAATAAGGCATTACCTTATGAATTAATTGTCGACATATTTGATGGATTAACTGTTGAGGTATATTAAAAAAATTTAAAATAAAATACATATGATTAAAAATAAAAAATGGTAATTTTACTAATCTATAGAAGTTTTTTAAATACTCAGTTTCTTCAATTTTTTATTTAAGAAAATGATATATTCTGGTCGCAAATATAAAATTAATTTAAAAAAAGAAAACATTAAAAAAATTCCGGGTAAAAATTTTGTAAGGTTATTATTTGATAGAGTCCGGCTCGATGAGATTTTTTTCAAAATATATCGATCGATATATGTATTTATTGATCAAGTTTGGTTTCTAACTGCTGGTTTCTAATTATTATTCGAGCTTTCATATTGAAATAACGAGAATATTTATTGTTATTTTTCGTGATCTGTGACCGTCTTTATTAAAGTGAATTATTAATGATTTATTAAATTTTGATTAGTATATTAATAAATATACAAACAATTAAATAGTTAATAAAAATTTATTTAAAATCGGTTTTTTTGAATAAAATCAAGAAAAATTGATAACTTTGAACTAAAACAGATTATTTAAAATTCAGGCATTCACGAGCAATTTTTATCCTTCTTATATAAGGGACAAATTTTCGACAGATTCTAAAGGTGAAATGGTAAAAGAACATAACACGGCAACAAAAAATACCAAAGGACCATTTGAAAAGTGGAGTGAATGTATTAAAAATTGGCTAAGCTCATCTGCAATAGTTTACAATTTTGAACATGAAACATTCAAAAAAAGACACGTAAAAATAATAAATTATAAAAAATTAATATATTCAGCAGGGGGAGGTGGTATATATCGAAATTTGAGGTTCGATTCATACTTGAAATCATATTTCCATAATTTTATAGTTCAATCGCTATTTAGCTTGCCAAAATTCTGGAGATAGGGCCGTCCCGCCTAGTATCAATTATTCCAATGAGCATTATTACGAAGTCAAAAAATCAGATGGAAGATTATAGCTGAGTTCGCGAATGACACCAAAATCAGCTTGATTAAACAAGTTTTGACAACCCAAACAGAACTCCCGTGTTTTAAGCGGCGGCCTGCGGTGCTAAAAATGAAAGAAACTCGGCTAAATTTTCTTCCAGAAGGGTAAACTCCAGGGTAATGCAGACCAGGGTACTTGCTCTCTTACAAAATTTTCAAAATTTTTCCTGCGGCGCTATGATTTATCGAGGGATATGGTGGATTTCTAGACCAAATTCCTCAACCTTTCGTCAAAGAACCATTCGTTAATATGGTGTTATTTTTCGGAGCAGTTCATTTCAACGGTTCAGTCTTCATTTTATATACCTCGGTTCAGTCTCAATGAGAGGATATAGAGAGATTAGAAGTGATTAAGAGGATTGTGGGAACTAACAGGTATAAAATGATTTGCGAGGATTAAGAAGGATATCAGAGGATTTGTGAGGTTTAAGAGAATATAAGGGATTAAAAGGATTTTGAGGAGATATTGAGGGATTTTTAAGATTAATCGTGATATCGGTGGATTTGTGAGGATTAAAATATATACCATGAGATATATAAGGATTAAGAGGAATATCTGAGGATTTTGAGGAATAAACGGGGATTTTAAGGGAATGAGGGATATCGGTGGATTAATTTGGATATAAAGTGATTTGGAGTGATTAGGACTGATATTTATAGTTTGGGGATTAATATGTATATCAAGGGATTTTGGGGGATTAAGTGAGTTATTGGTAATTTCAGCAGAGATATCAGCTGATTTGGAGGGATATCTGATGATTAAGCCGGATATCTGTGGACTTAGAAGGATATAAGTAGATTTAGAAAAAAAATCCAGAAATCCAGGCTGGATCCAGACCAAAAAATCCTGGATTTTTTCTGGATCTAGATTTTTCCTGGATCCAGATCAAGAATCCTGTCCAGGTTACTAACCTAAATCCAGAATCCAGATCCAGGATTTTTGAAAATACCGATCTCTTCTATTTAAGGGGGGAGTAATATTTTTCAACCATCCTCCATGATTTATCATAGGAAAATTTATTTCAAAATTCTAAATGTCTAAATCAATTAGAGTTCGTTATTTGAAAAATGCCGGATCCGGACCCGTATTTTCAAAAAAATTTCTTTAATAAAAGTTCTCAAAAAATATCCAAATTAGTATAACAAATTGCGAGACATTTAAACACAAGTGACTTAAAATACGGGTTATTGAGGGAAATCAAGAAGGATATCAGTGGACCTGGAGTGATATCGAGTATATAAGGGGATTTTAAGCGATTAAGTTGGATGTCGAAAAAATCATCAGGATTAAGAAGGATATTGATGATTTAGCGGATTAACAGGGATGTCAGGGAATTTTGGATTAAAAGCGATAGGGATTTATCAGAGGGTCTCTTAATCAACCAAAATAACTAATATGACTCATCATTATTCCCTCGAAATCCTTTATCAAACCTTAATTTAATGATATTTTAAATCCCATTTGATCAATCCAGAACCCATTTTATCATTAAATATCAATCCCATTATATCCCCAAAACCACTTTTACCCCACCAACTAATCAGATTATATTTCTTTAATTAGGTTAAAACTTCGGTTAAAACTTCATCGGTTAAACCTAACTTCGATTAATTTTAAACTTCGGTTCGTTTTCGGTTAACCAAAAGCTGTTCGGTTTTGTTTATCGAAGAATTAAGTGAAACCGACAACGCTGCTTAGAATAAATAAAATAATTCAATGAGTCTTTTATAATATTTTCAAATATAGGGGAAATATATTTTAGGGGGAGTACTTATTCAGGGGGGAGTACAATTTTTCAACACTCCTCCAAAGGGTAGTATTATTTAATGGGGGGAGTACTATTTTAGGAAATACGGTAGTTTACACTTCATAAAATCTTTCTTTTGCCCTTGTAAATCCTCCTTAATCCCCATATAAACTTATTAATTCATCGATATCCTTGCAGATTCTCCTTAATCTACCCCATCCGAGCCCCACAAATCCTCCGATAATTCTCCAGATCCTCTTATATCCTGCTTAATCCGCGGATATCCTTTCAAATATCCCAGATACAAATGCCCCTTCAAATCCTCTGATAGCTCCAATATTTCTTAAGCAAATAAAAATTCATTAAGTAAAAAAATTTTATATGACTTTCCGTGAATCCCGCAGGATTCCGATAATATTAAAAACGGGATTAATCCCGTGGAATCCTGTTTCGTTCGATTTTTTGAAAAAATTCCCATGCGATTTTTCCACACTCTAGTGCTCCTGCTTAGAAATTTTAGCTTAATTTAAATAAATGCTTTTTGGCGCAATTTAAGGAAAATATATTTCGCGAAGAACAATTTACATTTAATCCCATTGGATGCAAGCTGATTCAACGGCGCTACGACACGGGAACAGTGATCCAATTGCACAGTAAGACAATTGCAGAGAGGACAATTACACAGTGGACAATTGGACGGTAATTGCTGGTTAAGTGCATGTGTGTTAGACTTTCTAATAAGTCCCTGTTCTATAAACAACTTTTCCGTTGTCCTAACAATTTTTCCGTTTTCGAAACAACTTTTCCCGTTGTTGGAAAAGTTGTTCGCGAAAATCGAAAAACAATAGAAGAGACCAAGCTGTTTTTTTGGGTAATAAATTCTAATATGCAAATTATAGCTCATTCGAAAGAGCTCTTCAAGTTGAGTCGACTGACACCAAAATCATCTTGATTGGATGATTCTGAATGAAGTTATGCTATAGGTGAATTAGCCTTGCGTTTATTTGAAGAGATTCGCGAATAAACAGGTTGTTTTGCGAATAAATGGCAGGTCGTTTTACGAATAAACAACACTTTACTGTGCAATTGGATCACTGTGCCCGTGTTGTGCCACCGATTCAACCAACTTTGAAATCTAATATCTCCGTTATTTTCTAACAGATTTTGATTTTGTCTTACAATTTGTTAGAATATAATATAAAAAATCATTTGAAAAAAAATTAGAAAAATTCAAGCATTTTTCATAAAATTTAAGCATTAACAATTTTAGGTTTTTATTCAAACAACTCTAAAAAAAGCAGGACAGGTTTATTTTTCAATTAATGGCTCATTCGATTCGTCTCGACGAACTGATTCGAATGACAACAAAATCGACTCGATTCGAAAATTCTGAAAAAAGTTACAGGCAACTGTACTTACGCCGGAATAACCGCTTTTGTCTATATTGAGGTGATGTCGGTAATCACGGAGATTTTGGAATCATTCGACTCAGCTCGATGAGCTCTTTCGAATGAGCTATCATTTGTATATTCGAATTTTTGACCCCAAAAGTCAGCTTAGTCCCTCTGAGGGTTTTCAACTTTCAGGAGTCTGTAACTCGGTCCCGTAAAATCGGATCAACTTCTTCCACCCTTTTTTGAAAAAATTCCCATGCGATTTTTCCACACTCTACTGTTCCTGCTCGGAAATTTTAGCTTAATTTAAATAAATGCTTTTTGGCGCTATTTAAGGAAAATATATTTCGCCAAGAACAATTTATATTTAATCCCATTTAATTGATTCATTTTTCTATACACATTATTAAATATTTCTAGTTATGATAGTGGACACAACCGGCTATTAACAGTGCCCCGGTTTTCGGCTAATCCAATTCTAAAATACGCGGTTTTAGACAAATACCGGTTTTATTTTGGAGGTTTTGGCAAAAATATTAAAAATACTGGTTTTAAAACCGGTCGTGTCCAACCTTACTAGGTACTTATATAAATTTTCTAAATTATCCAAATAACGAATCCTTTAACTTTTTATATTTAATTTCAGTGAAATAAATATAAAAACTTTTTATATAGAAAAATCAAATGTCCAATAAACAATTATTACAAACTGCAAAAGAACAAGCTCTACAGTCAATTGAGGTTTTGGAAGAAATGATTAAAGAACGTGATGAGAAACTCAACTTAAAAGATGAGAAGATTGCCAAACGGGATGAGCAAATCAAATTGAAGGATGAGAGAATTGCTAAATTGGAGAAACATGTTTTGTTAAGTAGTCAAGCAGTTAGTTTTATTTAGATTTTTAGAATAGGAAGCTGAGTTTATAAATCGACTTAAGTGTGCAAAATGCTCTTCTTGAGCATTTTCGGGATCTCCGGAGTCGAAAAATGAGGTGCCTAGTTTATTTTGAGTTAATCTTCAACTTTTTGGGGGAAAACTCGAAAATGCCTAGCGTTTAGAATCGCTTGCTTAACCGTTACGAATAGCTCAATCACCAAGATGTGATGATATTGAGCAAAGTTATGACCACTAGTCTTGACTCATTGCCTCTCTTAGATGTGGTTCCCGCGGGGAAATTTTGCAGCTCCGTATAATTAACAACAACAGAAGCGAGCGAAGCGAGAATGCCACCCTCACCAGGCATGGCCGTAGTGTTGTCTCAAAAAAATTTTGCTCACTTTATTTTGATTTATAAGCTCAAGCGCATTAATTCTGTCCGTAGGAAGATATCAGATGTCGTCTAGTTATTAAAAAATTCTCATAGTCTCACCGAACATTTTCTTTTTTTTTGCCAAAATTAAAAAAAATTCTTTTCCTACCCCTACAGTCCCATTTAACCATCAATTAAAATACTAGATCTCAAGTAATGAAAAATAATTTTTCTTAACATTGACCCGTTTTTCCGTTTCAGAAATTTGTTTGCAATGAAAACTCGTTCTTTAAAGCTGAATTTAGTAATCAAGGTTTTTACTATGCTGGTCAACCATTCAAAAGAATTACTGATAATTTCTTTGGTGTTCAATATTTCGAGGTTACTTTGGATATTAGCAAGTTTGTTTATACTTATTTATCATATCTATATGGATTATGGTGAAAAAATTTGACATTAGTTTAGTTATAAATCTGCTTAAGCGCACTTTTGCGGAATTGTCCGCAAAAATATTTTTGTCCGCAATTTTAATTTTTTTTCATCGGGTTTACCAAACTAGTGTTTTCAACTCTGTTATTTTCTTAAAAATTACTTTAAATATAATTTTAGGTATAAATCTATTGGACTTATTAATTATGACTTCATGGAGATTCATATGTACAACGAACACGAAAATGAAGTTAAAATTAAATACATTAAAGTTAATGGTACTGGGGAGAAAGAATTTATTTATCCTTTTACTCCTTCTAATTTGTTTACTGCTGGTTGTGGTATGGTAACTTCTCCAACAAATGATTTATTTGACAAACCGCGGACTTTTGTTTTTTTTACCGTGAATGGACAATTTATTGGTATTTTTTCTTAATTACTATCTAATATATAAATGTTGGCACTATCTGAAAGGAATGCTGTCATCCAATTTTTCCTCACTTTTTAGGATGGGAAAAAACAGTTAATTTTCCTTTTTATGTTAGTATGATTTTCCGTAAGGGTGGACTTTAGGGATTGATTGACTCTGATGAGGCCTAAGGAGCGAGCCGAAGGTATTAGAGATCGGCCTGGGCCAAGGCTTGAGTTTTTTCTGTACCAAGAGTACAGAAGAAACCCAGGCATTTTTTGACCTTGCTGGGACTCTCAAGACATCAAATAACATTAACACTTTACAGAAAATACCTTAAATTAACACCTTACGGAAAAAATCGAATAACATTGAAAAATTGAGCATTCCTAGTAAATCCGAAGATGTAAGAATAAAATGGATGTCGGTCCTTACAGATAATATCTAAATGTTTTTTAGGGAATGCAATTAGTTTGGATGAGGATGTTGAAGAATTAATTCCAACATTTACATTGTCTGAGGAGTATGCTGACGTTAAAACTAATTTTGGGGAGAAGGCGTTTTTGTTCAAATTGGACACCAATTTTATTGAGACTCTTTTAAAATTTTGAGTGAAACTTGATAATTAATGAATCAAATTGAGGTGGCTCTTGAATTAAATTTGATTTTTGCTCTAAAAGCTATTTAATTTTATTTTTAAACAAAAGTTAATTTTAATTGATTTTCAAAAGATAAAACTGCCTTTTATGTAATTTTTATATGGATTAGATAGGTTTTATAGGATAAGAATCTTTGTTTCTAGTTAAGTCCAATTTTCCTCATGTTAATAATTTCGAGGCTATTTACAAGTTCGAAATTATTTTTCAAATAATTTTTCAAGAAATATTTTTGGAAATTTTGTTTTAACATTAAAAACATTATTTTAAAATTTCCTAAGAATAAAACCGGTGTTTAATTATAAATTTAGAAATAGGTAATTTAAAATATACAGCCATATAAATAATAAATCTGCCAAGAGATTATAGATAAAGTTTAATAAAAATAAGAAAATATTTTTTAAATAAATTCTAAGAATAATGTCTGAAATTGGAAATTATTTTCTAATTCCAATTTAAGTTGAATTTTTGGCCAATAGTTAGCAAATAATGTAAAATTTGTCTTTCTTCTTCGAGTAAAAAATATTGGCCCTATCCCAAAAGAAGTCAGGCAGGCAGTGTTTTGTCAGTCCGCGTCAGTCCGTGTTTTGTCTGTGTGTGTCCGTCGTTGTTTTGTCTGTCCTTACGTGTATTTCTTTCATTATCTGTCCTCCATTCTTCCTTAAGGCAAAAATCAACATACATCAACTTTAAGGAAAATTGACCATTTTTATGAAGTAATAAAAAGTAATGAAAAAAACGATTCGACCCTTCTTTTGGGATAGGGTCAAAATATTTTTAATTCTAATTGCAAATTCTTCAAAGTGATTAATTAAAGTAATAAAAGTTAATGAAGGTAGTTAATGAAGGCATTTTAATGCCGACTATCCAGATTGTACCTATAATGAGTTTGTCTTAAATAGGGAATATTCTTTAGGCAATTCTACCCATCAAATTAAAAAAACGTATAGATAGAGAGTTTTTAATAGAAGGGTCGTGCTAGATAACAGAGATTTTTGTTCTGCAACAGTAACATAAACCTATTCTTACCAATTTTCAGCCTTGAACATAAAAAACGTTTTTCTAGTATCGCACTAGGGGTATAAAAAATTTGTGGCCTTATTATTATTTACACGCAAAAATGCAAAAATTAAAAAAATTCGAATTTTCATGTGATAATGGGTAAATTAACCCCCTTTTTATTTTTAATTTTTTCTTGTAAATTGGGAGAAAGAAATGTTGAATTTACATATGTATTTTGATCATTTTCTACTTTTCCTTCAAACACATTTTTTATATTAAATAGAGAGATGTTTAGCTGGTAATTTGTTTTCATTCATTTAAGAATGGTTTTATTCAGATAGCTATTTTATAGTTTACCCTTTATTTTTATTAAATCAATTTTTAGATTTTTTTATTTTACAATTTGGTTAATTTTTTAAAAATTAAATGGAGTCAAATACACTTAGGCGAATCCTTAAAGTAAGTTTACAAAATATGCAGTTGACTCTCGTTATAATTTCATCATAAGTGGGGGAGGCGGATCTCGATATCCAAATCACTAAAAAAGTCTGGATATTCGGGGAGTTCCCAATATCTGTCAACCTGATCCAAAGTGATCGGTCAAAATCGTTTCATGGTTTAATTTGTGTTCATTTTTGTCCATCTTTGGGTGAGATTATAGTCGAAAAAGAAAGATATATCGATGATACTATAACGAGAGTCAACTGTGTTAAACTTTTAATGCAAACTTTTATTATCTAATCACTTTTTAGGATCTTTCGGACATTGAACGTGATCCTCCAGATTTTTGTAGTGCACGCCCAATTAATGATGAAGATCCTTATCATTGGCGAGGGACTATAATTGGACCACCAGGTTCTCCTTATGAAGGAGGAGTCTTCTTTCTATTCATCACGTTTCCACATGACTACCCGTTTAGGCCACCATTAGTTTCATTTAAAACACGTATATACCATCCAAACATTAACAGTCGAGGAAGTATATGCTTGGATATACTCAGAGAACAATGGTCGCCGGCTTTGAGTATCTCGAAAGGTCCTTTATTTTTTTATAATTAAAATTAAAATAATTTAAAAAATTAATTAAAATAATTTAATCCGAATCGGATTCCCGAAGTACACTGGTTAGTATAATAATTTCTGGAAAACCTGAGAGCCCAGTCCGCTTTAATTAAAAACTATCTCAAATAATTATCAAATCCCAAAATTTTGTAGGTTTTCACGGCTTTAAATAAAAACAAGCGATTTGTTAATTTTAAATTAAGTATTAAATAAGCTCGAGGTAATGATAGGTATTAAGGCGATATAAAATCATTTTCTTAAATTTACTCCTCAACCTTTTTGAAATTTCAACCTGAACGATTATTTAGATAAAAAAATTTCATAAAATTATTTTTAGTTCTCCTTTCCATATGCTCGTTCTTATGTGATCCAAATCCTGACAGTCCACTTGTGCCAAGCATTGCTGAACTTTATTTGAACGACAGAGAGCAGTATAATACAAATGTTCGTAGATGGACACAAATGTATGCTATGTGAATTTAGTAATTTATTTATTCCAATCAGATGAAAAATGAAATAATTTTGAAATAAATTTTCAATGAGATTTTTTTAAACATATCTAAACAAAAAAATCATATCCTGTTAATTAATTTTGTCTCTTGTCCAGATTACGTGTCCAATCGTACCCTAACGGGCCCAAAAAACCACGCGTCCAATCAATGGCTATGAGTACCTGGTTCTGCAATTTAGTATCATAAATCTATGGAAATAGAAGCTCTATTCATCCAGAGTTATGTTACACATTCACAATACCGCATTATAGGTTCTAACACGCAAAACGAGTTCTTATTGTTGTAGATTGGACGTAGGAAAATGGGATTGGACGCATAAGCATTAAACAAGAAACTTAATTTTTAATATATGCATAAATATTTTAAGAATACCATATTAACTAAAAATAGAGCCCCAACTTTAAATATTTCGGCCCCGCCTGTAAGTTGTTGAATCTATTTATTTGTTGTTGTTCGAGTTGTAGGAAGGTTAGAAGTTAGTGATTTTGATAGAATGTTCCATTAAACAATTGAGTTAAGTATTTTTGCGAAAAAACTTTCGTTTTTAAGTATAAAATCAGGTTCTTAACCTATTCTCAGATATATTTACGTATCTTGTACTTTGTTAAATTTAGTTTGGAAAAAATTAAATCTACATATTATAAATTTACATATAATCTGAATGCTAATTTTAATTTTTTGCTCTCAATAAAGATTAATTCCTATAACATTGTCTACAATTAATAAATTATAAAATTTCAATTTTGTATTTTAAATTAATTAATTATTCATTTATTTACTCGAAGGAGAATGTCAAAAAATTTAAACTGACCAAACTAACGGGTTTTTTAATTCGCCGAATTGTTAATCTCTCAAGAAAAAAATAATTTTTGGAGTGAGAATATTTTATTAAAATTAATTATATAATTAATTTTGTGTACAGTTATAAATATTTTTTACAAAAAAATTAGAGCAAACAATTTTGTTTATTAAAAAGAATTTTATATTTCTCTCCATTCCTCCTAAAATCATTCTTAATTTATTTAAAGAATTTATTCTGCATGATGAAATTAATTAATATTTTATTTTTATTTTTTGTTATTTTACTGAATTCTATGGCTTTCGGAAGGTTTTTTTTATTTTTGGAAAAATCAAAATTTCAATTGAATATTTTGTTTTCATTCCAAGATTTTCTCACACAGATCCCGCTTAGTGTGAGATATCGGATAAATCTTCATAACCTCTACAATTTTAAGATATCCACATTACTCCGTCCAAATTCCCTTATATCTCCTTTGATCCCTACAAATCTACCGATATCCCCTCCACCGATATTTTCCTTTTCCGAACCTTAACTTCCGATCAATCCGCTATCTGGACAAATCGTTATTCCTCTAAACAAGAATTTATGCTTTTAAATGTATAAAACCAATCTTTAATATTCTTCAAAAAAATTTTCAGTCCTTCTCTCAATTCAGTGCGTGCTAAACGTCAAGGCTGGGGAGGATGGGGTTGGAACCCTCAAGTTCAAACAGATATTGATCGTCTTCGTATTGATAAAGACAAACTGCGATTAGATATGGACCGTTTAAGACTAGATCAGGATAGCTCTTGGGGATGGGGAAAATGAGAGAATTAAACGACTAATTTAAGTGTAACGATTTTTAATTAACGATTTATAAATTAATAAATACTTGATTGATACACAATTTAGATAATTTAAAATAAATTTTATTAAATGATAAAATTAAATTGCCATTTTAAATATTTTTAGTACAGTAGGACCTCGATATAAAATACAGACTTTTGCTGAAAAATTCCTTCTTTTAATGCAGGTCTGTCTGTAATTTATTTTAATCCATTGTTTATCATGTCAAACAAAATTTTCTTTGACGATCACATCTATTACAACCTGAGCAGGATTCCCCCTTATGATAGACCAATTCATTTAAATAATTGCCACTAAATTATTTTTAAAAATATTTATTTTTAAAAATGTGTGAGATCCGATTAAATCCTTCGATCATACTAGTTTTTGAACTAAACTTTCACTTATGTTTGGTCAGTGGCCAAGGGGTCAAAAATAAACTCACGGAGGATTGTATTGGCAAACAACATAAGTTTTCCATTCAGAATTAGGACAATATGCTCTAGCACACCCTAGCTCCAAAGTTTTGGCCCAGGCCATCTGAGACCAATGCCCAATTCCATTGCTAAATTGCCCATTATCTAGAACTAGACTTTGATCCATTCCATAATCAGCAAGTTCCGCCCACCAATCTTTGCATGCTTGTCTTAGAGCTGATGCTATGTTTTAAGGAATTTAAATTTAATAATCTTGGAAAGGGGAAGGGTTTAATTAAGGAATTTCTGTGACGTTCGCAGCTTTTGGTCTTTCCCGGTTTTTGGTCCTTACTATTTTATATTTAGTCTATTCATGTTTCGTTCTCGTTTACCAAACCTCAAACTTCAATACTTTAGATTGTGCCAAAATAATTATTTTCAAAACCATGGAAACCTTAGAAACGATCGCATTCTAGATCGGTATCTCAAAGAGAGAGTCTCTCGATAACTTAGATTTCAAACGAGAAATGAAATCTGGTCAAAGTCCATTTTATTATTACAAATTCATTTAAACCCACAATCAGACAATTTCTTATTCGTTGACATAAACAAATTTTCTCCAAATTTTCCATGAGAATGACTAATTGTACATTGTTTAGCCCATTCCTTTGCTGAAGATTCCAAAGTTTTGGAATATTTCATTAAATAAATATTTGCTGCTGAAGGCAAATAATCTCCTTCTTTATTTTTAGCTTTACCTTTTGCTAAAATTGAGCGATAATGATTGTGACAATGCAAAATTATTTTTCGATTTCTTTGAGTAAGTGGAGAGATAACTAGAAATTATAAATAATAATTTTTGGAATGTTTTTGGTGAGTCTCTTTAATGAGTCTTTGACTAAAGATTATATTTTTTATTTTAATTATTCTTGTTTACTCTAGTCTATTTCAAACTGAACTAAACAGAAGATTTTCTGTTTGAATTTTTGTTAAGGTTAACCGGCGAATATCCCACTCCCGATTTGCCTTGAAAGTCGTTTTCGATTTAGCTCAGAATCTACTTCAAACAAGTACAAGTATCGGGACCCAAGCTCTCAAATTTTAAATATTTTTCTGATTCTTTAAAATTGGAAAACTTACATTCAAAAAGTAGAAATATTAATATTAAGACAAAATAAAAATTCATTCTAAATTAAATTTTAATTTTAGATTTTTGAATATTTCCAAATTGTTTTTAAAAAATTTAAAAATAAATATGGCTTTTGATTTTAATTTACTTAAATGATGGGAGAATTTAAAGTTGTTTGCCTTTCCTTTCCATAAAATCCATTATTGTGAAATTCAAATTTACTCATATTATTTCTAAATGATATTTGCATAAGCACTTTTAAAATAAATTTTGGATGAGTAATACTAATATATATGTCTCTTTTTTAATAACTTAAAAATTCCCAAAATTCCTAAAACGTTCTGAAAGGTTCTTGCGGCCAGCGTTTTTGGCCGCGGGAAGCTGATATGTAGTGGGCTTTAATTTAATAAAAAGTGGCAAAAATGCGTTTAAATAATTTTTATGTAATTTATAAGATGTGTGTTTTATATATGTACATAGAATAAAAATAAATTAATTTATAATAATTAATTTTTATAATATATAAATAATTTTATAATAAATAAATTATAATAGAAATAACAATAAATAATTTTAGATAAAACTTTGAATTATATTAAATTGTAAAAATTAACTTAATATGTAATAAGAATATGTTTAGCTATACAAGAATTAATAAATTGTGCTACAGTCGAATTTTGATAAGAGGGCAAACTCAGGACTTTTCATAATGTAGATGTTTTGATATTGGAAAGAAAATATCAAGATTCGACTGTATTAATTGTGGCTAGACATTAATAACTAAAGATGGGAAAATACCTAAAATTTGCATAAACCTAATCTTATAAGAGGTTATAAACAAGAAATAAAAATATAAATATATTTTTAAATAAATTCCGTTATGTTAAAAATTATTTTTGTTTGTTTTTCAATTCAAATTTAAGTTGGGTTTGTGTCCAATAACTAGCTACTAATTGTATATTTTCTCTTTCTTCTTCAGGGAAAAAATATTTTTGTTTAATTCTATTTGCAAATTCTTCAAAATGATTAGACGAGGAGATAAAAATTAAAAAAGGTAATCTTTTTGTTGAATTCATTTTAATTCCAACTATCCAGTTTGTACATAACAAATTAGTTGAAGTATTTCTGAAAATTAATGTCAAACTCTTTTATAGGTATCCCATTGGAATGAACTATCGTACTTATAATGAGAGATCTTAGATCGGGTGTATCGCTTATTATCTCCATACACAAAATTATGGAGATGATTAATAGTGAGAGTTAACTATTTACAAATATTTTATAATATTCAAGAACCTACTCATTATTTATATTTTTAATAATTATTGAAGGGCACTTTTCATTATTCCAAACTCTTCCAGGTTTTGCATGACAATAATCAATTTCAGAAATATTTTCAATATTAAATACAAGTCCTAATCTAATTCGGGTTTCTACAAAATTGTTAAATTCCTCAAATATTTGATTATTCGAATTATCTTGATTTAAATTGATTGAAGTAATTGCCATAAAGTGCTCATACTTGAAAAATAAGATTTGGAAAAATTAAAAATTAAAAAACCTTTTCCTCGAAAGGACTTCCATCAAGCCAGTTTATCCATGTATTTTTTATAATAATTTTATCTTTTCTACTTTTTCTCTTTTTGCTGGTGTAATATTTTATGATACTTTGAACATATTTCAATGATGGAGAAGCTTAATTAAGATAAAAATTAATTTAGAGATTATAGGAAGTGAACTAACTCTCGTGAAAGGGATTCAACTCTTGAACATTGATAAACCCCCTTTACTATATTACAATACAATCATTCCGTTAGAAAGGTTGCCCTTTCCTCTTGCTTTATCTTTCTCATATGCTTAATTCAAATACTACACCAAATCTCATTTAGATACTCACAAACCTTATTTCGTTTTTATAACGTTTATTCAACTTTGGTTAACCACTCGATGGAATACCTAACTAAAAAATACTCTTAATTTTAAATATAGGTATCTCATTGTAAAATCTAAAAACCTATTTTAAATTATTTAAATACCTAATCTCATTTCTGAAAGTAAAATCTTCGAAGTAGAATAATTTATATTAAATCCAGAATTCTGTGGAGGATTGCCTGGAGCAATAATTGGCCACATCATCTTAGCATGTTGTACTAACCGATGTTTATTTTGATTGTAAATAGTAAAATTATCAAGGCCAAATACTTGCTCACGTTTATATTTATCAGAATTAATATCCCAATTCAGTAAATTTTTGATAGAAATAAATTTTGATTGTTGAGCTAGTTGTTGATTATAGACCAAGCTTTCCAATAATACAGGATTTGTCCAATCCCTAAAAAATATGAGTATTAATAATAAATAATTAGGTTCGGAAATTATCCGGAGATGGCGAAAATATACGGGAAACGGACTCTGGAAAAATCCGGAGTAGGTCTCCGGTCACTAGTATCGGACAGCAATGATCGGGCATAACTCAACGGAGGTCTTCCGATCTAGAGATTCTGTTTTCTCTCGGTAATTCAAAAATAAGAAACAAAATATATAACCATTCTGAAAATGTGATATAAAATTGTTCTAATAGATGGACTATAGATTGATGGATATTTCCTATCAAAATTGTTTTACATGCCAATACTGATAAATTTGTTCCATTAAAAAGACCAAACTGTCCACTGTATATAAAATGCTCTTAAATTAATAAAATTTTAACTCAAAAATAAAACGACAAACTTTTAGCCCATATTTTTAGAACAAAAAGGAGTGTTCTGAAATTTTCAAAATTTTCTTCCATTAATTTGGCAATATAAAGATTGGCGCGATAACCTTTAAACAAAAAATTGTTCTTTTATGCGTTAATTAATCAGACCGGAAAGAGGAAGTATAATTGAGCGAATATCTTCAATCGGTTTTGTTTTTAGATTAAAAATAATTTGATTAATAATTTTATCAGTATTTTCTAAATTTAAATTTTCTTTATATTCTTTTCTTAGAAACTGAAGAAATTCAAATGGTTGATGACATGGAACTCCAACAAAAAGCAAGTCAAAATCATAACCATAATATTTAAGCTTTAATAATGGTACTCGACCGCCAACTCTAAATAATGATGTAACGCCTTCCAACTGTTTTGAAATTAAAATAATATTTTAAATTTAATTACATAATCGAAACTGATTCTTAAATAACCTTAGTGTTAGAAAATTTTATTCACAATGAGGGGGCACCGCCGTAAATGAGAATGTACCGACTTAACTAGGGGCAATTTAAATAGAGGGTTAAAAAATAGTTGAGGGAGATCCGTAACCGGAACCAAAAAAGAAGAATCTCCCATGAACCCTCTGGATTATGGGGGTCTCCTCTCGTTTATACATCCTAATCTGTCCAGTGACGAGTAATTCTATAAACATAGCCTAAATGAGGTGTACCTAATAATCGGGAAGTGAGGTACTATATAGAAATCATATTCGAGTGTGTATTAATTAAATAATTACCCTTCTAATTATATTATATAACGAATTTTGATCTTCATTAAAATCCAAATTATCTGTAAATTGTAAATTAATCTCACTAATTTTTTCATAATTCGGCAATAATACAATCATATCAATATCCGACTCAGGCGTGAGAGATTTGAATATATACGAACCAGAAATAAGTATAAGAGATTCTGGACGCTAAATTTTTTGGATTAAATAGAATTTAATTTTTATTTAAAATAATTATTACCCATCCATAAATGATTGATTTTAAGGATGAGATTGTTTCTTCGAGTGGATATATTTTACTATTATTTGTAGGCATTAATTGAAGTACGGCTCCAATCTAAGAATTAAAATTTGAATAATTTTGGAAATAGTTTGTTGAGTTAGTTTCTATTCTGTTTAGAAGTGATTTCAGCAATTATAGCCTTCCGAATTTTATTAAGAATGTTTAGTAATGGGCGGGGAATATGTATGTTACTCTTACTTAGGATGTCCAATTATTAGTGATCGGTGATTGGATAATAACTATTATTACACGGAATGAAATACAATAGATAAAATCCCGATAATTCATAACAAATTTCTCGCTCATAATATTTCAAAAAATATTTTTAATTATTATTTTAATTTACCAAAAGTTTTCTTTCATTTTCTAATTTAACTTTTAATTTTGTATTTTTATATTTTTCTAATTTTGCTTTAAATAAATTGCAATTAAAATTATTGAAATTGTTATTTTTTATATTTTCCCATTCTAATTTTAATTTATTAAATTCTTCCGATTTATTATTTAGTGAAATTATTCTTTCGATATTTTCAATTAATTTATTTATTTCATTTAAACGACAAATAGTTTTCTATAAATAATTAATAGATTGAGCATTACTTTGAAAAAAATCTTTCTGGCCAGACTAATATTAAATAGGGATATTCAAATCAAGACTTAATATTTTGGGTATTTTATAATGAGAATTGACTTTAACCTAGCTTTGACCTACATATAATTTATATAAAATCCAGAATTTTACCTTATTTTTATACTTCATAATCTTTTGATTGGCACTTAATATGTGTTTTTTGTCAAATTTTAATTTGTAATTTTTATTTTTCTTCAATTTTATATTTTTCTTTAAATCCTCAATTTTTATTAAATCTTATTGAAAATAAAATAATAATACATATAATTATTTTTATTTTTTATCAGGGAATGTGCCGTTCAGATTAGCGAAATCGGGAATTTCCGACGTTTTGTGATTAGGGAATCCTGGGATTTATTTTTCTGGGGAACTAATGTAGGATTTTGCAACTAAATGATCAACGGGTAGGTGTTGTCTATAGACACTGGGGTGTCAATAAATTCAATTAAGAATCACCTTCATCTTTATTTAGATTCAGCTCTTTATTTGGATCATCCATTAATTCTATTTGTGTATTTGAGGAAATATTTTTTTTGGTTTTATTACTAGACTTGGTAAATCCAAATTCATCATCTTCACTGTCTGGCAATAAATAATCACTATCTTCTTCATTCTTTGAATTGCTAATTTCTTTGCTATAATTACATAGTTACTATTATATTTAATATATAATAGAGACGTCGATGACAGAAAATTTTCCAAGACTCGAGATCAAAACCAAGACTAACCCAAAGACCCAAGACCAAGACCTGCCCCTCGGCCAAAAAGTAACAAGACTCAAGACAATTTATTGGTACCATAAGGCAAATTCTTGCTAAATTTTTGTGCCTTAGGCATGCACACCTATATTTTTAAAAATTTAAAGGAAATCTATTCAAAACTCGAAGAAAATACTGCGATTATGTCGCCGAAGGCGCCTATAATAATAATAATACTAATAATATATCCTAGCTGTTTGACCTCTCTTTCAATCCACTCTTACAAAGGGACTCGGAGGGGGTGGTTCGTAATATAGATATTTTTTACACACTTTTCATTAGTTTCGTTTTCTGCATTAATCAAAACTTCTTTATCCTTAACCTCTATCTTGTTCAAATTATTTGACTTTGTTTTTCTAGATTTATTTTTTCGCCTGTTTTTCTTATCATTGGCATGCTTCTTGACAGAGTTAACTTCATTATTCACTTTAACATTCCCTTCTTTTTTTGCACCCTTTTTCTCTTCATTTATTCCTTGAGTCCTCCCTTTATTCTCTTGATCGTTCTTCTCCTCTTTCATATTCAATTCCATCTTCTTTTCATCATCTTCTTCTTTCTTTTTATTTCTCGTATTGCTTCCTTCAATCCCCATTTCTTCTTCTACGCCTTTCTTTTTCTCTTCCTTCGCTTCAATTTTTTTTTCTTCGTCGCCTTTATTCTCTTCCTTATTCAATTCAATCTTTTCTTCCTCGTCATTATTTTCTTCCTTATTCCTTTCATCCTTTCCTTCTTGATGATCTTTAATTATTACCTTATTATCTTCTTTATTATTTTCTTCATTTTTATTCCCCATTTCCTCCCCTTCAATATTAACTATATTTTTATCAATTTCTTCAACAACATTTTCCTTTACCCCCATATTTTTTACCACTTTTTTCTTCTTAAATTTTTTATTATTTTTTAAATTAATGTTTTCTTCTTTTATTTCTTTACTTGAATTAATTTTTTCGTTATTTCTGTCTTTCAAATTTTCATTAGATTTATTTAACACTACTAAATTTTCATTATTTTTTAATTCGGTACCTTCTTTATTTTTTTCTTGAATTATTTCGTTTTTATTATTCTTTTGATTATTCAGATTTTCCTTTTTAATTGTTTCATTAATTTTCTTTATTTCTGCTCGTAAATCTTCTGGTTTAATTTTAATTTTTAAAACATCGAAAATATCTTTTATATTATTTTCATCGAGGTTGAACGCGGAAGCAAATTTATCTAAGTCAATTTTGTGAGAGAGAAGATCTAAACAATTTTCTATTTAATAATAATTTTAATCTGTTTGGTTTGCCGAACACTACAATCACTATTATGTATTACTTTATAATTGTTCCCATCACAGGCAACATAAAGTTAGGGCTTATAATACTAAGCAAATCAGACAACTTTAATTTAAAAATGGATTACCTCTTTTGATTCTATCCAAAAAATCCTTAATTTCTTTTACTTGTTCCCCCATATAAGTATTATCACTATCGATAATTTTCTTCCCTTTTCGATCAACATTTTTGATAATCTCAAAATCTTTAAATAATTCATCTTTCAATAATTTTTTTATCCAAACTAAAAAGCGTTTTTTATTTTTCTTTATCAACCACATATTATCTAATTTTTCATCTTTATCTTGCCCTATTATATCCAAATGACGTACTAATTCTTTAAATAAATCCCTTCAAAAATATTTATTAATCAAAATTAATAACCTCTTTCTATATTTTTGTAGGAATACGAATAATTGTTTTAAGTGGGATAATATTTAGGCGGTCCGGTTCCCAAAAAAATTTTTGTATGGATAAAATAAATTTATATGTAACATTAAGGCTTATTTCACAATATTTCCATAGGTGAAAATGGAATAGGAAATAGGAGGATTTTAGTATGAAATTTGAGACACTAAAACTTGGAAAGTATATTTCCATTAGAAAAAATAAGAATAACTTTTAATTCCAAGTATGATTTTGAATAAATTTTTCCAATTTCAGATTTGGAAAGATGGGAGATATCGTGGGACTGGGCCGTTTTGGCGCACTCTGGTCAGATTTCATTGTACAACTCGAATAATTTATCAAGTTAAAATTTAAAAAATTAAAACAAATTAGCAAACTTATTTTTTGAATTTCTAGTTTCGATTTTTAACTCTCCATCTACTAAAGCCTTAACTCCTGCTAATATTTTTAGATTCTTATCGTCACCAATATCTTTTAAATCCTCCGAAATAAAAACATGCTCATATAAATCATTAAGCCATAATTTTGTTTCTTCAGATTCAAAAAGTTTTTCCCAATATTTAGACAAATCTTTTTTGATTTCAACACGAGATTTAATCCAGTTATGAAACACAAATATACTTGCAGCCATTCTATTTTGTTCTGCAGTTACTTCATTTTCGTCAAACATTCCTATTATATTTTGATTAAAATTTGCTATGTTGGTAAATACTGAAATAAAAAATAATGGGAAAAATACTTTTGAGTGATTTATGATAAAATTTAAGGAAGAAATCCAATTTTTTTAAACAAAGTTGGTCCTTTCCAAAACACAAAAATAGGGCAAATATGGTGTAAAAATACATGAAAACGACAAAAATAATTTTCGAAAATCATCAATTGTCTAGAAACCCGAAATCCGAAACTTTTATGAGCCCAATGAAACGTTTATGAGTCCAAAGTAAGTTTATCATTTAAATCACTACTGTCAGTGATGGATGGCCCATAATCTTCAAGTACAGTTTACTCACTGATGGGTTAATCACAAAGTTCCGTGTTTGAGTTTACAGTTTAATTCTAGGTTAGCCTTTGAGCAATAAACTTTTTATTGGACGCATAAAACTTCATTGAACGCATAAACAAGACTAGAGCCCAAAATTCCTCGAATTGGCAAAAATTATTTTAACAATACCAGAATTGAATACTTAGTTAAACTTAAACCGAATTTTCGGCTAGTTACAATCATTTATTCCATCCTATTTTTCAATTTTTAATTTAAAAATTAAAAACTCGATACTTTGATGGTAAACTTTGTATTTTCTACTAATAAAAAGTTTGTTAATACGGGCTCTTCTATCAACATTGCCCATAATAAGATCATTTTCAAGATTTTTTTTAATAAAATTGTGATGTTCTTCTTGCAGAAAAATCTTCAAGAAAATTTTTTTTAATTTCAAAAAATTTTAAAAAATTAGTTAATTTTAATATATTAAACTTTTACCGTTTGCAAATATGATATTTGTTTACGTAATTCAGCATTTTCTTCAATATTTTCGCATTCTTTTCCTTCCCATTTTTTTACTTTGTTCAAATCAAATAGTCTAGATTGATATCCTAATTTTTTAGTTGCTTCAGAAAATTTTTCTGGTGTTGCCATTTGAATAAAATTAACCATTAAACATAAACTTTTATAATCGTAAAAGGATTTTTCATTAGCAAAAAGCTGAGATTTAAGCCATTTTAAACGATCAGAAAAGATTTCAAGCTTTGAATTATTGCCGGGAATTAACTATAAATTTAGTTTTAATATAGCCAAAACTCGTTTTTAGATATCCCCTTTAAGCTAAAAAATCGTGTATAACACCTCAAAGGAGTATAGCGTAGCCAGCGCCATCCCTCGCTACGACCCAGTTACCAACTAAATTTAAAAGACGTTTACTAATATAGTAAACCCCCTCAGATCAATTAGGATCTGAAAAGATTTCTTTCATAATCAGTATTGAATTAGAACTGTGTTCAATTTTTAGGGAGTTTGTAGCGGTACGGTATGAAACTATGTTAAGTTCCTCGTATTGCGTTATTTTTATCTTATTTCAAAATTAAAATTCAATCAAAAAAATTTATTCAAACGCGGTCGAGCGATTCAATTAAAATTTATTTATTTTTAAAAGTATTCTACCTTATTTACATTGCCCGATTCCTTTTTTATGACGTCAAACATATTTTTGACTTTCCCGTATAATAAAGAACTGATTATTATGAAGTGTGCGCCAGATGCTTCGGCAGAATTAATTGGATTATTTATATACATTAAATAATAAGATAACCGTGCTTCTGTGAGCATTTTATCTAAATTTAAAAGAAAAATTGTTAAAGTCGATGGGTAGTCCAAGTATAGATACTAAAATATGATGATTATCCTCACTCATATAATTGCTCTCACCCCATAATTAATTAGCTCTTTTAGCATGGGGAAGAAACAATAATACCATGGACAATTATTTAAGCATATACGGCAGTTTAGTCGTTCCATGTGTAGAACTTAAACTGATGTGAATTGGATTACAAATTATTGTTATATTATGGGGACACGCCCAAGTAGGCGCGCGGTCATAACGGCGCAAATCCATAACTTGCTGGAAAATTTCTGGCCCTTAACAATTTTGGTACCAGCTCGATGAGAGGAATCATTTAATAATAGATTTCGTAAAATTCGGAAATTGTGAAGATAGTTATGGCTTTGCGCCGTTATGGCCTCGCGCGGCTGTACCCTTTATTATGGAATATTATACGTACCTATTTTTAAAACCTCTGGATGTATTTTTTCTAAAATTCGTAGATTTTCTGCACCCATTAATCCATATAAATAATATTTTATCTGTATAATATCATTTTTACATAAAAAATGACGCATTCTGTCAGAATTTGTAATTATTGCATTAAAAACATCTAAATGAATATTTTCAGTGTTTAGAAGATTCTATAATTATAATGATTTAAAATTTAGAGCTTTCTTTTTATTTTTCAATTTTAATCGTATTTTAGATTGTGATTTTACATATTAATATTAAATTTATGATTCAACATGTGTATGATTCAACATGTGTACATTTACCATCCAATAATTGTCCCACCCCGATTAAACATATGTCTAATATAAGGCCAAAAATTCTATATAGCCCAAGAATGGCGCACCAAAATTCTTGGGCTTTATTCCAGAAATAAATTTAAAATCCCGAAATATAAATTCCAAAGGCACATGCCCAAACTAAAAATCGGAAAAATACAAAAGCCGAAGTCAAATTCAAATTGTTCGAAATCAAATTATTCGATTCAAAATTAATCTCTATTTCATCCCAAATTTAAATAAGGGCTTTGGTTATTTAGTAAAAATTAATTTTACTTTAATTAATTTACTCAATTTACCGTTAGTTCATTTAAACAAACAATCAAATCTTTGAATTCGCAATTACCCAGTCCATTCGGGACATTTTCAACATATTTTCTAAGTTCTTTAAAATTTAAATTATTTTCATTATTTATTAAGTTCGCAAAATATCCATTCCAAAGAAACCAATTTTTCAGAAATAAAAATATTTTGTACAATTTTAACTGAAATAATAATAGAATTTACTAATTATATGTTAAATTTTACATATATGGACGGAAATTAAATGATTTTTAAAAGGGTAGTGCCACCAACATTTTGGGCGGCCAAGTCTGGTTTAGCGTCTAGAGTTTTGTCAGTGTGGGGTTATCTCGTATTTTAGAAATTAGAAATACAAATCCAAAGGAAATAAAAATCTCAGCCGTAAGTATTAAACATTCACTTAAACACCACCTAAGCCTAGAGGAACTCTTAAATGACACTACTGATATATGTACTACATATATCCATTGTTCTGAAATTTTTAAAAATAAATTAAAGTTCCATAGTTTATCTACCTCCATATCGTCGATTGTCTTTTGAGGAATATTTCCAACCTTATTCCAATCTCTATACATCTCCCAACGTTTATTTTCATCCTTAAACTCTTTTAAATCTTCAGTTAATATTTTTGCAATTAAATTAGTAAATATGGATATAACAGCAGTAAAATTAATTTTGTAAACATCTAATGGTTGGAATGTTTTGCTTGTACTAGCTTCATTTTGGTGATTATTTTGAGATAAAAAATCTATGTAAATTTGAATTGTTTCTTTTGTTGGGATTAATTCATACCCAATAGCTAAAAATTTTTATTTTAATGTTAGCCATGTGTGGCTCTTTTAATTAATTTTATTTAAAATCTAAACTAACGTGCAGGCTCATTATTTGTCAAATTTTCATATTGTTGTCCTTCTGGGCATACAAACTCAATAGAATTGTATTTCTAAATTTTATACTATTTTATGAGCAAGAAATTTATCATGATATTTAAAATAACTAATTTTCGATGGAATTTTTAGAACCTCAACTTCTGGAACGAAACTTAGGCACAAGTTACACGGTCTCAATAGTCACTACATGACTTTTAATGCTTTTTTGTTAATTTAAAAATGAAGTAAGCGTGAGAAGAATTAGAAAGTTTTAGAATTTAGAAAAAACATTTACTAGGCAATATAAATAGATTTATTTAATACTGGACACCAGAGTTCCGAGTTCCAACTATTGGGCCATTTCGTTTTCTGACAGTTCCGATTTCCGACACCATCGCCATTTCCAACCCACCTCTGCTGGACACAGAACAGGATCGGGACACTATCCCTTCCCGTTATAAATTTCGGACGTATGATTTTATGTCACGATTTTAATCAAAAATTTACAGTCCCGTTTTTAGTAAAAATTCACATTATAATATCCTGAATCCTCTGTTGTTAGGTATTTATCGTCAATAGACATATTTTTTATGTCTTCCAATAATTCATATCCTTTTGTGTCTAAGCCTTAAATTATACAGAGTATTATAAATTTGGATATACATGCTATTATATGCAAATTGCAACTTTTACAAAAATTCCCAACAGAATATCTTAATAATACATAGGATATCGTTAATTAACATAGGATATCTTAATTAACATAGGATATCGTTCTTATACGCCCTCCCTTAAATATCGTTGAATCTCGATACAACCAAATTGGAGCGATTGAAGAAAAATTTCATTATATCGAGTGCTAAGATAAATCAAGAGCCTTTATAAGAGGGAGTTTATGAATAATTTGCAGCATTACTAAATAAAAATCATTACCTTTTATTTTTTCTTCAAATTCTGAATTAATTAAATTGCTAATAACCCAACTATGTCTATAATAAATAAATTCCCTGAAATCTTCAATATCCTCATCTTTACTATTAATTTGATCATTTTTATCTAGACCGTCTATTAATTCAACAACTAATTTATCCTCTTTAATTTGATCCTCATTGCTTAATTGATTGGATTCTAATGATTGTTGTTGAGTTTCATAGTTTAAAGGCCACTAAAATTAAAAAATAATATGTAATAAACTAGGTAATTTTTCAGTTTATTAAGATTTTCCCCATTTTCCCCAAAAAATTTTGGGGAACATTTAGAGGTTAGTTAAACTACACTCCTACATTTCAGAGTGTAGTTAAATTTAAAAATTGACCAAGACAAGTGTTGGCAAAACGTGGGAAATCCCCGGATATCCGAACTACTTGACTTTTTTCGAGCCAAACCCCGACCTCTTCATTATGCCGGGAAAAAATTTAGGAAGACCAGAACAAATTTTTTATCAAATACCAAAAATCGGATTGCTATAGCGGAAGAAAATCCAGCCTAATACATACCTCTTCATCCAAAATATCTCTTTTAACATCTCTGCCTTTATCTCTCGTCTTATAAATTTGTTTGATAAAATAATTTAGTTTTAGAAGCATAGATAAAAATTTATTTAAATAATTTTTAATTATTTCCATTTTATTCTGTTTTAATTTATCAACATATAAAAGAAGTATTGGTCTATATATTTGCTTCCAAAAATCTTCAAGATCATTAGGGAAATAATTATCTAACCAAAGAATATTTAAAATAATTCCTGAAGAAGCAATTGCACAGTTACGCTCTTCAATATTTTCTGTATCTAGTGCTTGCATATAATCCTCATAGAGCCATTCAAATAATTTTTCTCTATCCAAGTAATATTCATCTATGTATTAAAAATATGTAAATTAATAGAGTTAAACCTTTAGCCCCGATCAGGCATAGATCATTCAATCTGGTATTATTCCGCCATCACGTACACATGCTTCGAAGCACTGCTTCACCATCCTTTAATACATCATAACCCCCTACCTAGGAAGCGTTCTAACAAATAAGTGCTGGCTGCTGTTACTTCCTTACAAAATAATTATACAGATTAAGGAGGTAAGCATTAAGGAGGTAAGGTTTACATCGAAGCCATAATTAGTATTCATCGAATCCTGGACGCCCTAGTTTGGTTCAAAAATGACAGGTTTAAGGAGTTTCTCCAATATGTACAAACATTTCGGTTATTTTGCAGACATAATCTTCATAGCTGTCATAATTTGTAAGTTAGTCTAGCCGTATCACCTTCAAAGTTAATAATGTCTTATCGCAGATATGTATGTTAGAATTGTAATAGTGTTCAGGTTTTTTACCTAATAATAGATTCTTAGTTATTGAGATTGTACCAACCTAGAGAAAGACAAATTTCAATTTAATTTACCTACCCTTTTTTAACAAAGTAAACACAAGATGATCCATTGTTGTGAGAGTTTTTACTTCCTTTGATGCAAGAATTGAGTTAATCTTGTTATAGTCAAGTTCAAAAAGCTGGATAATCTGACCTTTTGAACCTCTTTGTCTAATCAATTCACAAAATTCATCAAAATGTAAAATTAATTGTTTTATAGCCAATACATGTTTCTCAATTAGGAAACGTTTGTTTGGTTGGCTTATTGTTATTAATTTACTTGTCTTTCCATAATCACAACTTAATTAGAAATTTTATAGAAAAATATACCCTGTCCCTAAAGAAAATTGACAAGAATAACAGGTTAGGGCTAAAGATCTGGTCATCTCCCCAAGTTTTCCGACCTGTTTTTACTCGAATAATTTAAAATATTAACTTATTCCAATGCTTCTCCCAATGCTTGAACCAATATTGTTGTAATAATTCAATTTTATTTCTATCCGGTTCATTTGTTTTTATATTTTTATCCCAAAATAAAGACAATTCTGACAGATTATCTTTTTCTAATTTGAATAAATTTTCGAAAACATAAGCAATTTCTATTCGAATAACTGCTTTTTCTCTATTTTTTTCTTTCGTTTTATTTGAAATTATTATTTTATATAATTCTAATTTATAAGATAATTCCATTATATCTGTGTAAATTTAATAAAGATATGTAAATTTTCAAAATCAGTGAATACTGTATTTCCTAGTTTTTTGATCAAGAGGGGACTTATTTTAGACGGGGGTCTATTTTCGAGGAAATACGGTATTTACTCTTGGTGTTGAAGCTTGACTCGAGACTTTTCTAGGATTTTAGGGTTTTGTTCATATTTGTAAAGTTTTCCCTCGATGCGATAAAATTCGAAAAATTTTCGGGTTCCAGCAAAGTGAATTTCCCTCAATCTATCTTCACAATAAATATGTCATCTTTTGTATCAAAACAGCTAGTACTGTATAACGAGTGGCACGATACGGGAATGAGTAAGCTTCACAATTTAAGTCTTACCAAGTCTAAAAATTATCGGTTTTTGCATCTCCAACCATGGAAACATTAACTGAGGCATTATTTTTCTCAATTTAATTTTCATTCCTTTAATTTTATTTATAGCCTTGGCAGAATCTTCCAAGCATAATGAATATAATTTTGAAGCAAATTCACTTTTTTCAATATTTTTATTTTCAAACTTTGCAGGTATTAAATTGTTAATTGCATGTAGATGAAGCCTTTCAATTAAGTAAATTGCTTCTGATGAGGGCTCCGTAATATTGATCTTTTTAAAGCCCTCTAAAATATTTCAAATTAGGGTTGTGCGCCTTTTGGGTTTGGAGGACTGGGTATTTAAAGTTAGGACTTTAAGATCCGGGTTGTTGTCGACTAAATCGGAGTCTGGATCAGTCTTGGTTTGTGCGCATCCCTATTTTTAAAATCAATAAAAGTTGCGTCTATTAGATGAATTACCGTATTTACTCTAGTAATTCGCCAGGGGATTATTGTTTCAACCCATCGCTAGAGTGGGGAATTAATAGAGACTGGGGAATTACTAGAGCAAATACGGTATTTAATTGAAGATGTTCTTCGAATTAATTGAAGACTCTCACTTTATGATACATTCTTACACCGTTAGAGCACAAAAAATGTGACATTAAATTAACTAGGTATGTATATGAGTTCAAACTGTAATATCAAAAAAAATCCAACCAAATTTTAGAACAATATTCTTAAACGCTATGAAATCATTGACATCCGTAGACTTTAACATTAAATAAAATTCTGCCAAAAGATTTATTGATGTATCTCCAACGATTTCTAAATCGAGTTTATTTAAGTTGTCTTTGATACCATTGTAGAATTGAAAGAATTTTTCAATCAATTCTAACTGATATTTGCGCATTTTAATTTGGATATCTTCTTCTTGGTCTTCTTTATTTTTCAATTTTTTCGAAGATTTTGATTTATAATATTCTTTTACAGAATTTTTTTCTTTTTCCAATAGTTCATCGATAAGAGGTTTTCTTTCAAAGATTTTTTGTTCTAGCAATGTGATTGTGATTCTCGTATATAAATCGGTATAATCCTCATCCGAAAGATCATCCAAAAGTAGATGAACATAGCTTTTGTCAAGAGTCTGGTCCTCTTTTAATACTATAAAAAATTTATTTCAATACAAATAGACACCACTATAAGATACTCCATAAAGCTGACAGATTGTATCTTATAGTTGGATTTATCTTAAATTGGGTGTCCATCCTTTATTGGCCAGTTTCCCGGCAACCATCCAAATTTAAAAAAAGACGAATTTTAAATTGACTATATTTTAATGAACCCCTAACTTAATATTTCGATTTAGGTACCGATTTTGATTTAGGTAATAAGACCCCCTAACTATTTAGTATAAAACTCATTATTAACTATGATTTATTCAGCCTCAAAATAAAATCCAAAAATGAATTCGACCATATTTCTAAATTTAAATTTGTCTTATAGAAACAAAATTAGAGGAAGGAAATGAATTAATGGAAAGAATAAAATAAAAAATAATAATAAAGTAATTTAAAACTAAATAAAATTTTCTTTCAAAAATAAACAAAATTTATTTAAAAATTAAATTTTCAAATTTTTTATTAAATCCTCACAATTTAGCGGTCCTTTTTGACACAAAAAAATATTTAATAAAATAAAATATAATATTAATTTAAATAATATTAACATTTTATTAATAAAAACACATAAAAAAATTTTTTTAATAAATAATAATTGAAGAGCAGGTGAAGCAATTAAAAAAAAATTTTTTTAAGAATGTAGAATAACAAAAATAAAAACAAAAATTAAACGTGGAAATAATTTTTTAAATTAGAGAAAAATAAAAAAGAGGGTAGACAGTAAAATTTTTTATATTTTATTTAGCAGGTTTTGAAATCTGACCGAATTTATGACTTCTACTTGGGACGAAGAATTGGGCTCTAGTATATGACATGCGTCCCATGAACTTTTATAAGTCCCATGAGCTCCTTTTTTCTAAATTCGTATCTCAAATATAGAACATCATTTAGTGGTTGGGGGAGGGGGTATCTTGTCGAGACCAAAATTTTATAAAATTTTGGTTTTTCGGTCGGCTTTGTGTGTTTTTTTTTGCATTCCGTGGGAATCGAAAGTTTGGCCGGTACAAGAATCCTCGCGAAAATTAATTTCAATCTATCGGTTTGGAATCAAAAAAAATCCCGAACTGACTAGACTGGCTTGCCCAGAAATAGATAAACCACTATAAATTATAGTATTTTATTATTTAAAATCTAAGAATTTGAAAAGAAATAAAAAAAATCGGGGAATGATTAAAGCAAGTAATTCAAAGGAAAAAATTTTCTTATGAAATTTTAATTGTGAAATAATTATTTACATATTTTTATTTTAATATATTCACGTGAATTTAAAGGAATCATGTGGAATCTTTCTTTGATGTAAGAGTGCAAATAAATAAATAAATTATTATATTAAATTTAATTTTTATTTATTAAAAATTGCACTATGCAAGATTCTGAGTCTGAGTCCAACAATTTAAAATTGCTTAGTTGAAATATTTACGGACTTCAGTATAAGCTAGGGAACTATTCAACTGTTGTTTTAATTTTAACTACGGACTCTGCTAATATTTGGGTTTCATTCTTTGGCCTTGACACACAACACTCTACATATACATATTTATCATTTATTTTTTCCGATTTTTGATTTAATTTTTAAAATTTTAGTTCAAGTTTAGTTTGTGTTCCTCCTCCTTTATTTTACCTTAAACGCCTTTCAATTTGTCACTCTCAATATTTCCGTCAAAGAAGGAATTTTCTGTATAAAAATGGTGAATGGATTCCAATTCTATAATATATTCATAGTCTGTCTGACCATTATGAACCTTTTAATGGAATAGAAAGGATGGGTCGTGTTACCCGAAACTCGAGACTGGAATTTAATTTTAGGTCTGAAACCAGACACGGCCTGCTTTTTAAGGTGATTTTAGGATAAATAAAACCTGGGGCACAAACTAACTTTTCTATAAAATTACTTTAATTTTTTAAATTTTATTTTTCATTTTAGAATATTAAAAAATCTTACTACTACATACATTTTAAAAATATTTTTTCTTGTCTCCCACAATAACAAAAACAATTTGCCCAGACACACTTGATTTGTTTCGTAAAATTCTTTCAAACCTTTTTTATTTAAACATCAATCTCATCAATTAGAAAAAGAGAATGTTTTTGTCTTCTTCACCCATAAATTTGCGGATTTATATTTGCAAATAAAATATACAAATTCGAAAAATATGTAAATTAAAAATATAAGGTCCGCAAACATAATGTCCGCAAATTTTCTTCAGAAAATTTTGTCCGCAACATTTGTCCGCAAAAATTTTGCGGACAAAAATTTGTATTCGCAAAAGTTCCCATCTTCTTCCATTTCTTTCTGATTTATTTGTGGTAAGAAACGGGGCAGTTTTACGAGAGGTTAAATGAATGAGCGAAGAAAATAATGGTTTTTACATTCAAAAAAATATTGCGCAGAGCTGTTGCATGGTTTCTCTCCCTCTTTTTGATTAAAACTATTAAATATAGTGTTAATCAATCAGTTTCTTTCCTTATAGACTGAAAACAAAAATGAACAAAAATGTGCTAAATTTAAGAAGATGAGAGAGCGGAAGTACCCCCTCTCCACTTCATTTAATGTTTTTAGGAAAGAAAATATCCACAAAAGTTTTCAGAACAACGTCCTTTGCCTATTCATTCGAAAATATTTACGCTTTGATTAATTGTGTAAAAATTGCCTAACATTTGCTATAACATAATTAAGCGTTTTATTAATAATTAAATCTGTAAATTCTACGAAAAATTGTACAATTTTTTGTTAATTTTGTTTTATGTTCGAGGATTTAAAGATTTCACAACCGGAAACTTTTTAATTCATCCTGGAAACCCCTTTAGTATCAAATAAAAATTTTAACTTAAACTGCCTGTAGCTAATATAACAAACATGAAACTTTCCTTAAATCATTACATCCGTTCTCGGTTGATTTTTTATCTAGTTTTACATATGTACCAGAAACAGAAAAAATTTTAAACACATGAGAACCGTGCTTAAAAGTTTTTGTACCCATAAAACTCAGTTACATTTACTATAAAGTATGCCAAAGTACCACTGTTGTGTCCGCACTTGCAGGAAAGAACATAAATGAAAATAAATAACCCAGCAATGGGTTGGATGGTGGCACAGTCGGTTGTGCTTCGGTCTGGGCTCATTCCATGATGGTTCAATTCCATCTCCCATCCAATGAATTTTTCCACAGCATAAGATTATCGTATACAATAATGGTGCCACGACCCGCCGGGCATAGCCCGAGGAACTTAAGCGAACCGTCAAATGCTGTGATGATCTGACATGCTGTCCACTGTTAAGAGAAATAAGGAGAAGACCCGTGAGTATCGTCCTGTGCTGTGTGCGGGCAGAAATTAAAGCGTAAGGCTCTGAGTAGCAGCTAGATAGACGTAAGACGCACATACGCCGCTTTGATGCATAAGTCTATGTTGTGCAGTAAAAACGCCACAAAATGGGTTCTGTGTGCTCTCTCCCAAAAATCGAAAAACAGTTGATAGTTATTGAAGACAAGCAACAAGCGAGGACGCTTGGTTTCGCAAGGCGGAAGGAGTGTTGTGTCCGCACTTGCAGGAAAGAACATAAATGAAAATAAATAACCCAGCAATGGGTTGGATGGTGGCACAGTCGGTTGTGCTTCGGTCTGGGCTCATTCCATGATGGTTCAATTCCATCTCCCATCCAATGAATTTTTCCACAGCATAAGATCATCGTATACAATAACCACCATCCCAATTTACCCGGCACCCAGTAACTGTTTAGACGAGTAATACTAGTCAGTCCGGGATTCGATAAGCTTAAACAAAGCCCAGTGGTTCACCAGAATAATATTATTTTACCTATGTAAATGCATAAAGCGGCCAGTGCTTTGCTCAAATTAATACTATAAAATAAATAAATTTAAAATTTTTCTAAAAAATTTTTTCTTTAAATTTTCTTATAAAATTACTTAAACTTGCTAATTATTAACAACTATAATTTTATATAGAAATGTCGCGGAATAGAGGAGGTGATTATTTCTCCGTTTCTCCACCTTCTGGTTATTATTCTTCAAGAATTATATCACAAAATACTGGCGGAATTCTTTCTCGATCAATGGACGATCAGCGCCATCTACCCTTAACTGCGGCTGACAGAGCTATTTATAGACCTAAAAAGGAATATTATACTGGAGAATTATTCGGTGACGACATTATAAAAAATAATATAAGAGGAGCAAGTGTTGGTGATAGATATTACCGAAGTAGTTCTGCTGAGAGAATTGGTAATAATTAATTTATTTTTGTAATTATTATTATTAAAATTATTGGGCTAATAATTTTTGTATTTCGCATTTTTAGGTTTTAGTAATTACGTATTTTTAATTAATTCGATTTCAGCTCCTAGATTTCGATTAATTTAATCAAGTCGATAACGCAAGAATCCACTTACTGACCCAGAGGATTTTTTTGAAATTCCGAATCCGTCATCAAATCCTTAAATATCCAGACCCTACGATCTTCTGTCAAAAAAGTTTACTCTAATTCCAGAGGTTGTATCTGCTTTTAAAGAACAGTCTATAATAAAGTTGACGGTCCTTGGAAAATTTTCGGATATCAGGACTTCGGTTCCGGATGCTTCCGGATATCCGACTTTTATAGCTAGCAATATTTTCAAGAATTTATTCAAATCTTATCATTGGCTACTTTGCATAAAAATTGCCTTATAATTTTTTAGGGGGCATAACAGTTGTCCCAATTCGTCGTGAAGCAACACTACCTGCTAGGAGATTCCATTCAGAATTAAGAAGTGAATTGAAAAGGGAAGGAATTGACGATATTTATGGAAATGTGGGTAAACAACTACAATCTTACGGAGGGAATTTTAATTTTGATCGTTATTTAACTTATGATAAAAGGCAACAACAAAATTATGACCGTCCTTTGGTAATTAATTTAAATGAATATTTATGTTTTAAAGTTAAATTAATTATGCAAATAATTTATTCTTACATTTTTATAATTAATTTTTTAAATACATATTATTTTTTAATACAATCAACCACATTTTTAGATAACCACAATACGATACATTTACCTCTTAATTTAATGACCTTTCTTTAAATTTAGACGGACAATGAGTGGTGAGCTTAATGGACTATATTTCCCAATTAGTGTTGGCGGATCCTGGGAAATCCTTAAATATCCGGATCCGGCAACTCTATTTTTCGCCTAAAGGGATATCTTAAAATGAGATTCAACTATTTATTAAAAAAGATTTTAAATTTATATTTCATAGACAACTTTTGATATTTGGAGGGAAAAATATAAAAATGAAGCAATTCAAGAACCCAAAACTTTAGCTACATCGTATACTATAAATTATCCAAATGGAACTGCAACAGCTGCAGAATATTCAACGTTTCAACAAAATGTAAATTAATTAAACCATTCCTTTTTTTGTTGAGAGTATAGAAGAATCCACTTTCACTTCTTTCTTAAGGATGTGGTCGGGAATCTCAAATTTCACCTGAGTTCTAAGAACTCGAAGAGAACACCGTCTGAAATAGGAATCATTCACCTCTCCTCTAAACTCAAAACAAAAAATATTTTAACTTGATTAGGTTGATGGTGAAGGTGGAACTGCATTAAAGCATTTTCAACACACCAAGCATCAACAAAATCAACGAGAATACAAGGAATGGCATTCAGGCGATAAACAGCAACATCGTTCTGCTGCTGATGTTTTTATAAAATTTTGATAAATTTTAACTTTAAATAATTTTTTTCAAGTCTTATACAACAATGGGAACATTAAGGAATTCGGCAGAAGAGAAACAAGCTAGAAAAGCAATTCAATATCATCAAAAACAAGAAAAACAGCATCGCGAGAGAGGAGAGGGAGATCATCATTATCATCGCCAAAATTATGAACATTATACGAATGGTTGGGTTGGTGGTCATGGTGATGGAGTTAATTATCTAAATAAAAAGTATTATTAAAAAGTACAATTGGACCTCATTATAAAGTACATACCTTTGGAGGTATGCTTAGGCCCTCTCCAATCCAGTAACTAACCCAACTTTAAAGAACATATTTGGAACTGCCTAACTTTTGAGGGTATTCTTATAATGAGCTCCGATCTATAAAATATTATTTAAAAATATTAATTAGGAAAGACAAAAAATGGCAAAAAAGTAAAGGTTCATCAGATGAACGTTGGTATGATGGAAGAAGAAATGAGGAATATTTTGACAGAAAATATTATAAAAAATACAGATTTTGTTGTTTTGACATTTTTTGGCCGCCTGGAGGAATAAAACAAAATAGGTATTTAGATTTAAATTAGATTTCGGGATAAAAATCTTTAAAAATCTCAATCGCAACTGGGATTTTTGAACGAGAAAATCTTAAAATTGAATGCAAAACTTTCTAAATTATTTTTTAAAGACCTCATCCCAAACAACAAAAACAACCACCACATACAATAAGCCAGCAACCATCACCAATACCTTTAGAACATAGGCCTTTCTATTCTTATAATAATTCCTTCCCTCCTCCCCAACAACAAACTGAAATTCCTGTCTATCGAGACAGAATTGGAAGGGAACAACAAAATGGAAGACTTTTAGCAGCATCACATTCAGACTCTTCATATGGCCATCGTGAAATTCCTGTTAATCGAGAACAGAATTATTCTCATAAATATTAATAAAACATTTAAAAATTTATTATTCAATCATTTATTTCAGCGAAAATAAAGAAAATTAAATAATCCCAAAAATTTATTTTTAACCTCATATACTTGCATACATTTTTATTTTATTAATAAAATTTTATCTTAATATCCTTCATTATTTCCGTTGCAACTCAATTTTTATATAATTATAATCAAAATTGTGAGATGCCCTAATTAACTGGCCACTTCATCTACAATAAAGTGGAGCATTTAATACATTGCAGGACTTTCGGAAATTTTTGGTCCTAGTTTTGCGTGAAGGTGAATATATCATTGAAGTAGTCGCCGAAGTTTTTTGCGAATCATTTCATTTGTTCGAGCCTTAGTATGCGTAAAGCGATGTCTAGTTTTAGTTATGGCGATTATCCTATTATCAACGATCATAGCTGTTGAGTCAAAAAAAACTTAGCATTCAAAATAATATTGTTGTCCCTTTTATCAGTCTACATGGAGCCCGTGTTTGTTTATATAAAAATTAAGTAAGCTTTATTTGAAAATTAAATTTTATTTAATTATTTATTTATTTATTTGCACTTTTACTTCAAAGAAAGATTTCACATGATTCCTTTAAATTCACGTGAAAAATATTAAAAATAAAAATATGTCAATAATTATTTCACAATTAAAATTTCAAAAGAAAAATTTTTTTCCTTTGAATTACTTGCTTTAATCATTCCCCGATTTTTATTTATTAAACAAATTTTTAGAATTTATATAAAATTTCATCATTTCTAATACCTTCCTTGACTGGCCAATCTTTTTTAAATTCCTTTACGAGGACCCAGATGAATTAAAAATTAATTTTTCGGCAAAGACGTGTATGATTCAGGTCAAATTTGCAGTTCAAACGGAATAAAAAACTCAGGAACCCAAATTTTATTAAAAAGAATTACCGTTTTTCGTGTTATCTGCCTGAAAGCTCAGAATACATTTTGTTTATACAAATTGTTGTCGAATAAAACTCCAAAAAAATATACCCTTTGAGATACGGTTTCTTAGAATTAAAAAAGGAACTGGCTAAGCGATAGCTAGATATCCCCATAAACCCCCAAGAGAAAGGTTGGAGAAGTAAGAGGTCGGAGAGGTAAAAAGAAGTTAAGTATGTAAAAGTAAAATTACCGTAAAACATTGAATAATTACCCTGGGTAATTATTGTTTCGACTTTCCGTTAGAGGGAGTAATTAATTGAGGAAGGGTAATTATATGAGGTTTGAAATTTGAACGTGTTTTAAGGTATTTGATGGGGTGTGGGAATGATTATTATTTCAATCTATCGCTGGATGGGGTAATTAATGGAAGTGGTGTAATTATTTGAGGAGGGCAATTAATAAAGGTTTTACGGTATGTTCAAAACTTTTTTCCTAAATTTCAAAACTCACTTTAAATTTATTTAAAAAATATTATTGTCTAACATTTAAAATCAATTTTTTTATTTTTCTCTAATTTAAAAAAAATTATTATTTCCACGTTGTTTTTTTGCCTTTATTTTTGCTATCATACAAATCTATACGATTTTTTAAAATTGTTTTTCTTTAAAATCCAGCTTCACTCACTCTCCAATTTTTATTTTTAAAATTAATTTTTAAAGATTTAAATAAAAAAATGTTAATATTATTTAAATTAATATTATATTTTATTTTATTAAACATTTTTTTGTGTCAAAAAGGACCGACAAATTGTGAGTTTTTAATAAAAAATTTAAAAATTTATTTTTAAATAAATAATTTTTATTTATTTTTGAAAGAATAATTGTAATTAAAATAATTCAATTTTTGATTAATTATGAAAAATAAAATTTTTTATTTTTACTCCTTTCTTCAATCTATCCCCCCCCCCCCAGTAGTGTATTTTGTTTAAGTTTTTATATCACAAATTCGAAATTAGAAATATCGTCGAAACTCATTATTAGATAACTAAGGAAACGAAAAATCGTAGCTTATAATGAGGATTTCCTAAATAAAGTTAATTAGTAATATTGCTTAAATAGCTTCTACCCAATCCACAACTATTTAAAAACTGAAAAATAGTATCATGTTGGAGGGGGGGGGGGGGTATTATTAAAAAATAGTATATACAGTCGGACCTTATTGCAAAATACATCCAATGCTAGAAATACCTTAATTCAAAATAGGCGTTGTTAGAATTATAATATGTACAATACAAGGATGTCAATTGGGTAGGGGAGCAGACCCCGATATATGATGTTACCAATCTATGTTCAGCCCCATGCGTTCAGCCCCCAGGTCCGACTGTGTTAATATAAAAATTTAAAGTCTTAAAAGAAAACCAACCTCTTGATAAAAGCTATGTTCTACTACTTTTGGATGATCTTTCGGATGAAGATTATAAAGAGTTATACACGAGAATCACCATTACATTGATAGAACAAAAAATATTTGAAAGAAAAAATTTTGTTAATGAAATATTTGAAAAGGAAAAGAATTATTTAAAAGAAACTTTGAAAGAAATAAGAGGTGAAGAAGAACAAAATCAAATTATTATAAGTAAAATTGGATTAATAGAAGATAAAATAGGGATAATAGAAAGAATGTTTGGATTATACTACAATACTACTATGGAAAAGTTAAATAAATTCCCTTTAAAACTTTTTGGAGATACAGCAATAAATATTTTGGCAGAATTTTATTTAATGCTGAAATCTGTAAATGGTGATACTGGGCACGATTTGAAACCGTTAAGGAGTATTATTCAGAAATTTGGTCTGTTTTTTGATTGTACCTAGTTTATCTCTGTATGTGACTAATTTTAAACCTCACTATATGATATGCACTAGTGATGTTCGGGAGAAGAAAAAACTCGGGAATCGGGAAACGGGAGTCGGGTCGGGAAATGACCTCGGGAGTCGGGATCGGGAGTCGGGAATTTACAATAAAAAAGTTTTTGGCGCCTTCGGCGCCAAAATTCCGATTTTTTGCGCCGCAGGTGAAAATTTTGGAAAAATAAGCCACCAGATCTCTTCTTTTTCAGTGCCGCAGGCGAAAATTTTGAGAATTTTTGAAGGTCGTAGGCGAAAAAATTCACTTTTTCGATCTCCATATTTATCCCCATCCCCCTTTCCCCAATTTCGTGGCTAGGGGAGGGTGGGCTCTAGCCTTCTCGATACGCCCTTGACCTATTCCATCGAACTTTTTAACTTTTAATCTTTTGACAACCCTCTTAATCTCAAATCCTCTATCTGCGCCGCAGGCGAAAATTTTTTTTAAGTTTGGATGATTAAGAACCCGACTTCTTACTTTATCTACCGCCGGAGGCGAAAATTTTGAGAATTGGAAAGCCAATTAGCAAAAATTTTTTAAATTTGGAATACCAAGAAGTCACAATTTTCCTCCCTCAGCGCCGCAGGCGAAAATTTTTTTAAGTTTGAAGGCTAAGAAACCAAATATTCTTCATTTTATGCGCCGCAGGCGAAAATTTTTGAAAATTCATGACTAAATTAATTTTTCTAGAGTTTTTTCACGTTTACTAATATTAAAATATAATAACTGTAAAATTTTAAAATCAGAATCAAAGTTAAAAAACATTTATTTTTGGAAGGAAAAATCATTTAATCATATTTTCAACCTGGGATTCGAACCCGTCTCCATGATATTCAAAGTGAGTGAAGTCACTCAACCTAACCACTGAACCATCGCTCAACAATAGTTGTATGGGAAAAAAATTAAATATTTTATTTTTTTTTTTATTTTCACTTTCCCTTTTTTATTTTTTCCCTTTAATTTTTTCCTTTGAAAAATGAAATTTTGCCAAAAAAAGCCATTCTTAGGGGTGTAAAAATTTCCCGACTTAGTCGGGAATTGCTATCGGGAGTCGGGATCGGGAGGCCAAAAACTCGGGAAATTTTCCCGAGTCGGGAGTCGGGATCGGGATACCCGAACATCACTAATATGCACCCTTGTGGTTGAGAATTTATCTTGAAAATTGAATTTTCTTTAAAAATTATATCTTCTTTATTCCATCACAAAAAATGTTTATTGCAATATAAAGATCAAAAATTATCGTCATCGAAATTTTTTGAAACCCCAGAAAAATTCCTCAGTTGAATTTTCATGTCCAATCAGGACACAGAATCCTGAAATATTCAACTACGAAAATCCCGTCGTATTGAAATATTCGGGGTTGAAAAAAATTTCCATATTTTAGATTCCATTCAAAAAAACATTATTTTGGACGGTCAGTTTCCATCGGAAGTAATTTATTTGATTGAAAGGTTTTATCTACATGCAATTAACAATTTAATACCTCCAAAGTTTGAAAATAAAAATATAGAAAAAAGTGAATTTGCTTCAAGATTATATTCATTATGTTTGGAAGATTCTGCTGAAGCTATAAATAAAATTAAAGGAGTGAAAATTAAATTGAGAAAAATAATGCCTCAGTTAATGTTTCCATGGTTGGAGATGCAAAAACCGATAATTTTTAGACTTGGTAAGCCTGAAATTTTGTCCTAGTGTAAAGGATTATATCCGTTTCTTCCGCCTTCGCTCTTTAAAATGCGGCTCTTTAAAATCTCTGATATGTGTTGTGAAATGATGTTAAGAAAATTCATTTTTTCTGGAATAGTTGAAAATTTTTTGTCTTTTGTTCTATCTTAATTTCAAACTTACTCAGAAATTTAAATGAGCAAAAAAGACTAAGATTAAATTCTTAGATCCACCCCGAAAAAATCCATGAAAAGTTGCATGTCAAGCACAAAATCAAGTCTTGGACGTCTCTTCATAATTATTTTTGTATAAGCTATTCACATAAAAATTTATCTTTTTTATTTAAATAGACATAGTCGAATCATCTTATAAATTAGAATTATATAAAATAATAATTTCAAATAAAACGGAAGAAGAAAATAGAGAAAAAGCAGTTATTCGAATAGAAATTGCTTATGTTTTTGACAATTTATTTAAATTAGAAAAAGATAATCTGTCAGAATTGTCTTTATTTTGGGATAAAAATATAAAAACAAATGAACCGGATAGAAATAAAATTGAATTATTACAACAATATTGGTTGGAGCGTTGGGAGGGCTTTTGGAATAAGTTAATATTTTAAATTATCAAAGTTGAATACATGGGGTCATCAGCCCGAACCTGTTATCTGATGAGGTTAAAAATACATAGTAATTCTTCCTCAGAAATAGAAAAAGGACTCAATGATAGTAATAAAATCTCTAATAACTCACTCAAAATTAAAAGTACCTGAATTAAAATAATCTGAATTAAACTTTTTGAAAAGGTATGCCCGTAGAAGATTAAAACAATAAATCATAGCATAATTATTTTATTACATAATTATTATTAGAGATCGGACCGTACCGTACTACGGCCGTATTTTTCGGTATTTATCGGTATTCCGTATCGGTAATACGGTATGGAATACGGTACGGAACAAAATTCCGATCTCTAATTATTATATTTGTGAGCCTCAACAATTATAGCAAAACACTCTTTATTTTTAAAGAAAGACCGATTTTCGTTTAAAAATTTAATAAAAAAATAAAATAGGTATTGTTCTATAAAATTTCTAATTAAGTTCTGATTATGGAAAACAGGCAAAAAGATTAATAACAATAAGCCAACCAAACAACCTTTATCTAATTGAGAAACATGCAATAGCTATACAACAATTAATTTTACATTTTGATGAATTCCGTCAATTAATTAGAAAAAGAGGTTCAAAAAGTCAGATTATCCAGCTTTTTGAACTTGATTATAACAAGATTAACTCAATTCTTGAATTAAAGGATGTAAAAACTCTTAAAACAATGGATGATTTTGCGTTTGCTTTGTTAAAAAGAGGTAAATTAAATTGAAATTTATTTATATCTAGGTAGGCTAGTAAAATCTCAATTAATCATCGTGTAATCCAAATTAATCAAACAATTAATCATCTAGTAGTTTAGCCAGGACAGAAATTGAACCATCGATTTCTTGATAAATTTGTTTAAAATTATCGTATACTTGATGCCATAGCAGACTTTAATTCATTTCAGTTGATCAGGACGCATCGCATCACCTAATAGGGCGTCTAGATTTTATGATTATAGCATTTATGTAGGCTTGTTCCCAAGGATTTAAATATTCCTCACATATTCTTATTAAATTTATTTGAAGATATAAATAAAGAAAAACTACTTGAATGGCTCTATGAGGATTATATGCAAGCACTAGATACAGAAAATAATGAAGAGCGTAACTGTACAATTGCTTCTTCAGCAATTATTTTAAATATTCTTTGGTTGGATAATTATTTTCCTAAGGATCTTCAAGATTTTTGGAAGCAAATATATAGACCAATACTTCTTTTATATGTTGATAAATTGAAACAAAATAAAATAAAAATAATTAAAAAATATTTAAATAAATTTCTAAATATGCTTATAATGCTAAATGATTTTATTATGCAAATTTATAAAATTAGAAGCGATGGGAAAGAAGATTGTCTGGATATTGTGAAGGAAGTGAGTATTATATTCTACGTGAATAAAGGCACCCCTCGTTAACATAGATAGGTACCTCAGATCTCACATAAGAAACAACTAATGATCTTTAAATTTGGTTGGAAGTGTTAAAATGTTACTCACATTCTAGGATATCAGTTCCAATAATTTTTTTAATCCCAAGGTATCTAAAAATGATGTTCTGCTGTATATTGATGTTCTGCTGTATATTTTATAATATCAGTCGCAATAATTTTTTTTTCAATAATAATTGTTCTTTAGTGAGATCAGAGGTATACAGCAGAACATCATTTTTATATACCTTGTGATTAAAAAAATTTTTAGGGATAACAAAAAGATTGCCATTTAAACAATGATAAACCAGTCAAAATAAGCTTAAAGATTGTGTAGTAACTTTGGGGATATTCAAAAATAAGGTTCTGCATAAACTTTCATTAATAATAAATACTTGTATGTTTTAATAAGTGGGGAAAAATCTAATAAATAGTAGAGTTAAATTATTAATTTTTATAAATTATAGAGATTTTTAAATGATAAAATTCAAGAATTATTTGGATACAACCAATCAACTAAGGATCAAACTGAGCAAAATAGATTATTAAATGATTTAAAAACTGAGTTAGATAAATCAATAGACAGTTTAGATAAAACTGATCAAAATAATAATATATTGGAAGATATTGAGTATTTTAGAGAATTCATTAATTATGGACATAATTGGGTTATCAAAAATCTAATTAATCCAAAATTTCATGAAAAAATAAAAGGTGGAATAATTTTAAATAAATTACATGATATTAAAGAAGCTTTTTTGCTCATTTACGTTTTTTAATAATTTTATACACATTTTGAGCCCAAACAATTTTCCTTCCCCAATTCTTGATTGAATTGGGATTATAATGGTCAACCAAATAAAAATTTAAATAAAATTCAGGAGTATATAGGGGCCGATGGTATATGTATATGAACAATGTTCGACCGTATTCTTATAGTCCGATAATTTTTATTAATAAATTCAAGCCGACATAAACTTTTGGTGATATTAGAGCATTTAATTTATTATTAATATTCTAGTAGGCAGCTTAAAACTTTTATGAGAATTTTCTGTAAAATATGTTAACATACCTAAATTTATAAGAAAATTTAAGGCTTAGACAAAAGAGGATTTGAACGATTGGAAGCTTTAGAATATATGAATATTGACAGTGAATATACAAATGATTCGGGATATTATAATGTGAGGATTTAATAATAACGGGACAGAAAAATTCCAGAAATGGGAACCTATTAGGACTGTGGCAGAATCCTGTTCAGTACTGATCACATTTTAGTAACAACGAGGGTAGATAAGAGATGCACAAGGTTATATTGAAAAGAGTAGTAATAAACTATATCAACCCATAAATGATCGGGCATTGTTCAAAAACTTTAAAAGCGGTTCAATGTTAATCACGTTTATCATGACTGAAAATAATGCGTAACTTTTAGTCTGAATGTGACAGGTATCAAAAAAATTCTATGCCAAAAGTTTTGTAAGGTTCCATCTAAGATCATTGTTATAAATATTTAATGAATTTCTTGATCATAAAATAGCTTTAAAAAATTTAGAAATACAATCCAATTGAGTTTGTATGCCCAGAAGGACAACAATATGAAAATTTGACAAATAATGAGCCTGAAAGTTTGTTTAATTTAAATAAAATTAAATAATAAAAGAAGCCTATGGGCAAGGATTAAAACTAAAATCTAAAAAAATTTTAGTTCCTGGTTATGAATTAATTCCAACCAAAGAAACAATTAATAATTACATAAATTTTTTATCTCAAATTAATCAACAAAACGAAGCTAGTACAAGCAGTACATCACAACTATTAGTACATGCTCACAAAATTAATCTTACTGCTGCTATATCCAAATTTGTTTATTTAATTGCAAAAATCTTAACTGAAGATTTGGAAGAATTTGAAGAAGAAAATAAACATCAAAAAATGATTGTTGATTGGATAAATGTTGGAAATATTTCTCAAAAAACAATTGGCGATATGGAGGTAGAACTTTAATTTAGTTTAAGATTTTTTTGTAACAATGGGATTCTAATAGGCCTTGAAACCTGGGCAATTTTTGTTTCTAGCTCTCGTTGGAAGAAGTAATTAATCGAGGAATGGTCCGGTTTGGTGAGGGGTAATTACATATGATATTTTTATTTGAGTAAGGGCACTTAATACAAGTTATACAATAATACCTTTCTCGCCTACTAGTATCCATAAAATTATCCAGATCAGATTTTTTGTAATTTCAGTTAAAATTATGCAAAATATTTTTATTTCTGGAAGATTGGTTTCTAGGGAATGGTCATTTTGCTAACTTGATAAATAATGAAAGTATATTAAATTTTAAAGAACTTAAAAAATATGTTGAGAATGTACCAAAAGGACCGGGTAATTGTGACTTCGAAAATTTGATAGATTTTTCAAATGATATATTGGTAAATTAACTTAATTAAAATAAAATTCATCTTTCAAAAATAGGTATACCAAAATATATACTAGGGTTGTTGGCGACCGGTTATTAACTGGTACCCTCGGTTTTCGGTTATCTACGGTTTTCGACCCCCGGTTTTCGGTTCCGGTTTTTGATTTACCCCCGGTTTTTGGTTAACCGGGACCGGTTTTTGGACAAATTTTCATCCAGTATATCCCATTAAGAGTTGTCACATTCTAACGCTTTTAAATGTTGCAAAATTATAACCACCCCACGCCGGGCTATCTTAAATTCTCCAAAAATTTCGCGAAATCGTAAGTATAAAACTAGTGAAAAAACTGAGTCGAAAACTGTTTTCATCACAGAGATCTCAACATAAAACGGGGGTTAAGTATTTAAAAAATTTTCGATCCCTTGGGTCGAAAATTTTTCGGAAAAAAATATTTTTGACCCTACTTTAATTATAGCATCATCTAAATAACGGAAAAATCCATTTTGATGTTTTTGATGCAATAATTACAAATTCTGACAGAATGCGGCATTTTTTATGTAAAAATGATATTAAACGAATAAAATATTATTTAAATGAATTAATGTGTGCAGAAAATCTAATTCATTTAGAAAAAAGACATCCAGAAGTTCTAAAAATAGGTAGTTTTTGTGTCTTGCTCTGAATCCCGAGTTTTATGCCATAAACAGGATTATTGTGATTTAAGAGATCAATACCGTGTGATCTCTTTTGAAAAAAACCCCCGTTAAGCAATCCCGGATAACTAGGTTATGGTAAATGTCCAGCTCAGCGTACACATGTCCGCAAAGGGAATTCTGCAAAAATGATTTTTTGCTGCATTCTTCTCCTCTCCTTCTCTCTACCATAATTCTCCGCAGCTTATTAAATGCTAGGTGACAGTTTGGCGTAGACAATAAAGGAAGTAGATATAAATATAAGAAGTAAAAATAATAAAAGAAGTAAAAAGAAGTAAAACTCTTAAAAAGCTACATCCTTTGAAATTCCCTGACATATCCGATTTACTAGTTAAGAAAGACCAGTAAATCAGTAGTTATCCACCCCACTTTGTTTCCCTTTTTACCGCACATTCCAAAAGGATTAGGAGGGGTCCGCTAATTTTCCTAAAGGATTCGAAAGGGTTGGGGGTGTGGTCTACCAATTATCCAAAAGGATTTGAGGGGGTTGGGCATGTGTCCGCTAATTTTCCAAAGGATTTGAAGGGTTGGCGGAGGAGTCGCAAATTACAAAGATTTTCTTTTGATCTTTATGACAATGTGATGTTGGGAAATGGGGTTGGGGAGAAGATTAAATAGGTGAGGTTCGCCGAAGGCTCCGGTTGTCCTAGTCCGTAGAAGGACTAGGGCCGGAGCCCCGGTGGGTGATTTACCCCTAGATTATATAAAAAAGAATTAAATTTAAAAACAAATTTATTTATCTAAAACTAATAAAAATCCAAAAATATTGTATGGGGGAGAAGCAGAATTAAAATTAAGTCGTAAAAAAGTGATTGTTGAGAGGGTGGAAGGATAGGCTGGTTTTATAAGCCACGCCTATGTTACATGCCTAATTTTCCTTTTTATGCCGTCCTCGGCATTTTTAGTTTTATAATTTTTTGATTGGGGGATAAAAAATTATTTTTATTTATTTTTTTTTTGAAGAAGAGGGGGGGGGGTGATGAAAAATTTATTATTATTTTTTTTTTTTAAGAGGAAGGAAAAAATAATTAATGATTTTTTTTGAATTGGGTTATAAAATTTTTTAATGTTTTTTTTTTTTTGCGAGGACATGGCATAAGGAAAATTTGCATTTGTGGTAATAAGCCCTAAACTTTAGGATTGTGGTAGATAATGAAAAATGTGGTAAATTTAAAAAATCCAAATAAATGAAATTATGGTTTTTAAATTAAAAAAATAAAGTTGACCTTAATAAATGGGTAAAGTTAATTTAAAAATTATTGTGAGTATAAAACTTATTAAAAAAAACTATTAAATCTTAAATTACTTAGTAATTTTATTAAGATATTTTAATTTATTTTCCTTTATCTTCTCATCAATTTATTTTCTTCTTTTTCCTCAAATTCTTTAATAACGACGGGGTCCCAATGAGCCAGCTCTGCGATAACGGTCATGATTATTGTTGTCGTAAGCATAAGGTTCGAAGAATCTGATGCGACGTCCTCCACGAAATCCCCGGCCACCGCGAAATTGTTGAGCTCCACGAAATTGTTGTCCTCCACGAAAATGTTGTTGAATTGGTATTTCTTCTGTGTTGTTTGATGATGTCTCTTCTGTTGAATTTTCTTGTTGTTTTTCCACGAGCAGCATTACGGCCTCCTTAATTCCCTCCAACGAATTTTTCAACTCTGAAACACAGTTGCCCTTGCATTTAATTTTCACTTCTTTAACGGTCTCAGTTTTCTTTTCTTGATTTTCAGCTGCCTTGTTTTCAGCTGCAGCTACTTTGTTGCTTTCCGACATTTAAAAAAAAATTTTTTTGGAATAATTTAAAATTTAGTAACAAATTCTATAATTTAAAATTAATATAAGTAAATTAAATTTTTTATTATTAAAAATTATTAAATCTAAAGCTAAGAATGAAGAGATAAAAAGAAGTTTTAAGATTGTGTAAATATTTAAAAGATGTAATAATAATTTTAAAAAGAAAAAAATTTTAATGTGTACAGAAATGTGTTATTGTTAGCTACATATAAAAAATATTATTTTTTTTTTGTTTTTATTATTTTTTTTTTGTTTTAATTCTATTTATTTTTTATTCGCTTTCTGACTCTTTCTCTATTTCTATATTTTTATCTTTAAATTTAATCTTTAGCGATGGTTCTCGTAATGGAAGTGCCAATTTATTATTATATAATTTTATTTTATCCATATGTGTTTCTATTATTTTTGTGTCATTCTCTTTTAAAATTATATTAGGATGATTAATTGATATTATTTCAAAGGGGCCTTCATATTTATTAGCGAATTTATGTGCCGGCACTTCTACAATTTTCATTACCAGATCTCCTAACTTATAATTCGATGGATTTACTTTAGTGTCAAAATATTTTTTCTGTTTTTCTTGAGCTTTTTCAATGTTCAGGCTGATTTCATTCCAGATGGATTTAAATTTATTTTCAAGGCTCTCTTTGAAAAATGTATTATCTTCATTTTCTGGTTCATTTTCGCCAATATTAAGTAAAGTATCTATGGGTAATCTCATTTCCCTACCAAATAAGATTTTAAAAGGGGACATTTTAGTACTCTCGTGAATTGCCGAATTATAAGACATTGTCGCTAACTGCAGATATTCCTCCCAGGTTCGGCCTTCCTTATCGACATAATGTGTTAAAATTGATTTAATTATTCTATTTGAACGTTCGACTTGGCCATTAGCACTCTGGTGATAGCTCACAGTAAAAATTTGTTCAAAACCAAATATTTTTGAAATATCTTTCATTACTTGAGACGTAAAGTTTCTACCTTGGTCGGATGTTATAAATTTTGGTACTCCGTATTTAGTTATTAATTTATCTATTATTACTTTTACAATTATTGTAGCTTTTTGTTCTTTTAATGGACAGCAAATTAAATACTTTGAAAAACTATCTATCATTGATAATATATATTTTGAACCTTTATTACTAGTCACTATTGGTCCGATTATATCTATATGAATATGTTCAAAAGGTAAATTAGGCTTTTTAATTGGAAATAACTCTTCATGTTTTGGATGAAATTCATCCTTTACTCTTTGGCAAGAATCACAAGTTTTAATATATTGTTTAATATCCTCTCTCATATTTTCCCAATAAAATCTAAGTTTCATTTTTTCAACTGTTTTTGTTACGCCTAAATGACCTCCTGTGCCTGGATCCGAATGCATGATTTTTAAAATATTTTCTCTCATGATATAAGGAATTACTAGTCTTGCCGTGCCATTTTTGTCTATATAGTGTAAAGCTCCATTAGTTAAAGAATAGTTTTTAATATTTTCTTCTAATTGTTCTTTTATCTTTTTATTTTGAGGAAAATAACCTTTTAACGCACTTATGATTTTTAAAAGTTCTGGACACATTTTTTGTAGGTTAATAATTTTGTCAAGCGATATTTTACTATTATTTGAAGATTTAGTATTATTATAATTCTCTTCTTCGCTTTCAGAACTCGAAAGATAATTAGCTCTAGCTTTTGATCTGGTAATAACATTGACGTGTCTACTTAAATAATCCGCAAATTGATTACTTTTACCTGACCTGTGAATTATTTTAATATCATATGATTGGATAGCTAGCTGAAATCTTGCCAAACGTCCTGTTAAGTCTTTTCTAGTTAAAATAGCACATATTGGACTATTGTCTGTCTTGATAATTGTCGTACCGGTACCTAATATATATATGGAAAATTCTTTTAGGGCTTGTTCAATTGCCAATGCCTCTAATTCATTAATATGATATCGTTTCTCAGTATCTTTTAGAGTTCTGGAAAAATAAGCTACTGGGTGTTTATTTTGGATAAGAACGGCTCCTATGCCTTTAATTGATGCATCTGTCTCGATTATATAAGATTCTTTTGGGTTCGGTGGGGCTAAAACTGGAGGAGTTTTTAATTTATTTTTTATTGATTTAAAGGCTTTCCATTCCTCTTCATTCCAATCTTTTGAGGATTTAAAATTATTTTCTTTTGTTAGTTCATATAAAGGCCCTAATATTTTTGCACATTCCGGTATAAATCTTCTAAAGTAATTTACCGCGCCTAGAAAAGCTCTTAACTCTTTTAAATTAGTAGGCGGATTTATTTTATCTATGCTCTCTAAATCTCTAGGATCTGGCCTAATTCCTTTCTCTGAAATAAAGAAGCCCAAATATTTAATTTCTGATAGACCAAATTCGCATTTATCAAGCTTTAATCTCATGCCGAAATTAGATATTACTGAAAGAAATTGCTCTATATCAATTAAATGATCAATTTCGTTATTTGAAGAAAGAATAACGTCATCGATGTAAATTAAAAACGAGGAAGATATATATTTTTTCAATTCATTCATAGCACGCATAAAAGTCGAAGGGGCGCCACAAAGACCAAAAGGAACTTTAATAAATTGGAAAAGTCCCATCCAACATGAAAAAGCAGTGCGTTCTTTGTGTTCAGGATTCATTGGCAGTTGGTGAAATCCTGACTTAAAGTCAAAACTAGTAAAAATTTTCTTGCCTGATACCTCCTCTCTTATCTCATTAATTAGCGGTAGGTGGTAAACTTGTTTGATTGTGATTGAATTTAACTTTCTATAATCTATTGCGAATCTCATACTACCGTCTTTCTTTTTGACTAGTACAACAGGAGAGGCAAATTGGGAATTCGAGTGCTCTATTATTCCATCTTTAAGCATCTGCTCTACCTGTTTCTTAATTTCCTCTTTCATTGTCATAGGTACCCTGTATTGTCTAGAAGCAATTGGACCTTTCCCAAGTTCTAAATTAATATCGTGTTTTATTGAACCCTTATAGTCACTTTTTTCGGTAAAAACATGCTTATATTTGCAAATAATCTCTTTTAGCTTTTCCTTCGATTGCATGCTTAATATGGATTTTTCTAAGTTTATTCCTTTTAAAAATTCGTGATCTATAAGTAAATTTGTTTGACAAGAATAGATAGGTTTATATTGTGAAATATTATTTTGATCATTTTCATTAAATTCATTTTTAAATTTTATCTTTATTATTTCATCCTGGTCATCTATCGATTCTAAGAATGCTAGTACTTCTCCTGGCTTGATTTTGATTTCTACTTGAGATGGATTCATTATTCTTAATTTAATAAATTTTAGAGGCCCTGGTTTAACAATAGTTCTTCCGACTAAGAAAAATTCTGAAGAAAAATGCGTTGGCGGGTGTGTAATATATAATTGACTCGGACATTCATATTCTGTCGTGCCTATGATTAAATTATCTGTTCTAGGTTCTAAAATTATTTCAGCTGGTGCAATAACTGCTATAAAATTAGAATTATTATTTTTAATATATTTATTTTCTCCAGTATTTTGTTGTGTTGCAATAAAAGCAACAAGAGGTATTTCTGACTCTCCAATTAAAATTTTATTTCTATGGAATTCCAAGCTGATATTATTACCTAATTCGTTTAATTTCTTCATAAAATCTGCTCCTATTAAACAAGGGTATGGGCAATTATTATCTACAGTAACATAAAAATAGTATATAAATTTTATATTTCCAATATTTATTATTGCTTTGCATTGTGTAATAAATTGGAAGGTCGACTGATTAGCAGCTTTAGCTTTCGGAAGATTTACATTTCGTATGGGCATAAGACCGTAACTATTCATAATACTTTCTCTTAAGTAGGAAACAGAGGCTCCAGAGTCGAATAACGCTCTTATATTCTTTCCATTTATTTTCATCAATATTACCGGTAAAATATGATTTTGATTATTTGAAAAATTTTCAGTTGAAAACATAAATGATATATTTGAATCCCAACTTGGATTGCTTATAAATGATTTGTTATTTTTATTTATAAAAATTTCTCCGGTTTTTAACGGGATGCTACCAATTTGCTTACATATTATTTTAATAGTGTCATAGCCTAATATAAAGTTAAATTCTGAGGTATTTTCATCTGTTATCCAAACAAAAATCTCGCCAGTAAAAAGACCTACTTCTAATTTCACTGAAACACATCCTTCGATATTGACTGGATTATTATTTTCTATTGGAGAATATATTTTGGGTGTATCTTTATAAAATACTTTTTTGGCTTTAATCTCTTTTGCAAATGCTCTGGAACAGAGTGTTATTTCTGCTCCTGAGTCAAATAATGCTTCACAAGTCTTATTATTTACAATTATATTTATTATTGGCAAACGTGTTTTTGTTATTGTTAAATCTGGTAACATTTTTTCAAAACTCGGGCTATTTATTTGAATCCAATTTTTAATTGATTTTCCTGCTTTATATACCGAATTATTTTCTATTTGTTTAATTGTATTATTTATTAAATTATTTTTATGTTTTAGATCATATTCAGTAAAATCAAAATCTATTATTCCGTTAGTATTAAAGTATGGTTTTATTCCATGTAACTCAAATATATACAAATGATCATTGCCAATTATTAAAGGAATATTTAAATCTTTATAAACAAAAAAATTTACATCAATATATTCTAATCCTTTTGGCATTAATCGTAACCTAGTTTTCTTTGTAAAATTAATATTTAATCCTCGAATAAATAATACATTTGTTGGCTCTATTTCCTCTATATTACAATGAGCTTCTTCAAAAATATGACTCGGGCCAAAAGAAATATTTGAACCAGTATCAACTACCGCGGGGTAGGATTTTAAACCTATCGGAATATATATAATTGGCAATTTTCTCTGATCCTCGAAAATATTATAAGAATAATTTAAATAATTTATTTCAGATTCATTTTTGTTTTTATTAGTTAATATGTTTGTTTTAAATTTATTATTGATTTTTCTGCTATTATTATTTTTCTCTCCAATATTAATTTCTTTTAGCTCTATAGGCTCTTGCACTTCTACTGCATTAATTCTTAAGGGCCAGATTATTTTAGAGAAAAATAATTTAAATTTTTTATAAAAGGAGTAAGTCAGTAATAAAAAATATATAATTATGCTAGGTATAATTACACCAAATAAAATAAATTTCAACCACCATAAAACATCTTCAAGAAATAATTTAACTGCATTTGTTGCGTTATTAACCTTTTTATAAACACCAACTGTATTTTCTTCAATATTTGTTTTAACCGTTTTTGAAAAATTTTTAGATGAATTCATAAAATTTTCTTTTAGATTGTCTATATTTACAGACAAGTTGTGCGCTTTTAAATGAATCCATTTTGAAGAATTTATTATTTTATTTTTAATTATTTTATTTATATTATTCGCCCAATCTGGCAAATGGATGTTAATAAAGTGTTCATCACTTAATTGATGATAACAATTAGTATTTTCTGCAATTTCCATATATTTAGAATTTAATATCCAGGAGTCAACATTCTCAGATTTAATAATATTTTCGTTTGTTAATGTATCGAAAACATTATTTTTATTTCTAAATTTTGGATTAAGTGGGTCCCAAATTATTGAATCATTATTAATTAGACAATAATTTGGAATAATTGAACAGGGTTTTTCTAATAATTTGCTTGTAACTAGTTTTCCGTCATATGAATTTATTTGTGAGAAGGATAAATATATTATTTCATGTACTTTTTTACAATTCTCGTCTGGGATTGTTTTTGAAATTTTCCATTTTGGGGTATTTTGCATAGTATTTAAATTTTCTCGTATAGGGTTGGCGAATTTAAGGCACTCAGGATAATTTATTTTTAGAGGAATTTTCATTTTATTGCATTCATTTATTATTGTTTTGCTACATCGCACCGCACCTCCGGTAAATACATGCTTTTGGCAATTAATTGGGAATCCTTCAACAGAGTACATAAAAATTAAATTAATTAAGGTTACTATAAAAGGTAAGATTGCGGTTACAGGATAACCACTTCTTCCTCTTCTGCGCGGTCTATATGGTCCAAAATTAGAATTATTGTTATTTATAGTATTTGGGTTATTGTTATAATTATTTATATTATTTCGATTTCTATTCTGGGTCCAATTCTGATTATTATATCTATTTTGATTCCATCCTCTCCTGTTATTATTAAATCCACGTCTATTGAAATTATTATAATTATTATGTGGTAGATGATAAGGCATGAAATTAGTGGGATATGCTTGAATATTAGACAGTGGTACTGGATTATTACAATTACAATTTGAACACCCTTGCTCAGTTTTAACGACATTTATTTTTTCTTCGTTCAGTTTTTCATTTAATTGATTTTTTAATTTTTCCAATTCTCTGCATAATCTTAATTGTTCGTTTTCTAGAGATTCTTGCCTAGATTTACCCGAAATTTTTAACTCTTCCTCCGCTAATATTTTCTGATTTAGTTCCTCTTTTTGGGCGCTACTTATTGCTTCGGCTAATGTTTTTGGTTGATCCTGCCTAATTAACACTTTTCTAATATTATATTTTAATCCTCTGTAAAAAGCATCGACAATCATCTCATTTCTTTGTATTTCAGTGTATTTATCTTTAGGGTATCCTTTTTTCACTAATGACTCTATTGCCGCCGCAAATTCTGAAACAGACTCTCCAGGTTTTTGATCTCTCATTAATAACTGGGTTCTAGCTAAACAATTTCCTTGGTGATCCTGGCTAAGCTTATTTGCCATACTTTTCTTAATATTATCCCAAGAATTTTTATCCGCTTCAGTCAGTAACTCATACATTGCAAGTGCTTCTCCTTCAAGATAATTTGGCAATGTTTTTGATAAAGTTTTCTCGTCCCATCCTAAAGCATCGCCAATACGACAAAACTCTTTTAAATATTGTTCCCAGTCTCTTATATCGTTTCTACCACTAAATTTTGGTGGGATTAAGTGAGGTCTTTGAGGTTTTGGCTTATCAAGTTGATCCTTTATTTCCTGGATCGCTTGCATCAATTCTTTTAAATCCATTTTATTTATTTTTATTTTATTAGATACGGGTACTAAACTTAATTCTGGACTCAAATCAGGACTTTTAATTAAAGTTTTATTATCGTCTTTTGGTGTTAAAAATTCTAGGTCTTCTGGTGTATTTAGAGATTCGGTGGATTTAGAGATACTTTGTAATAATTTTCTTTTTTGACTTCTAGTTTGGATTATGGGCTCAAAATTTTCTCTATTGTTTAACGAAATCTTTACTTTATCTAATAATTATATTAAAATTAATTAAAATTATTTTATTTATTATTTATTTATTTTATCAATTCTATTCTACTATTCAATACAATTATTTTTATTTATTTTCTCAAATTTAAAATTAAATATATATTTTTTTTATGTCAGGTTGCCAGGTCGTTCTAACGAACCTTCGGCTTTAATTTATTTTATATAGCAACCTTTGGCAGTGGCTGACACAAAAATTTTACTTTTAATATTTGTATTTATTAAATTTTCTTCTTTTTTCAATTTTTGACTATTTAGAAGCTTTAATTAATCTTCTAATTAACTTTGATTAATTTATTTCTTTAATTAACTGAAAAACTTCTATTTTAGACAAAAATTTATTACTTTAATTTAATTATTCAACTTCAAATACTTCTTTATTAAATATTTTATAAATTTTTAAACGAGTTGAATAAAGCAGGAAAAATTAATTTATATGGATTAATGAAATTTATAAGTTTAATAAAGATTATGAAAATTAGAGAAAGGATTAAATTTGAATGAAAAAGAAAAAATTAAATAATTGAGGATAAACGAATATAAAAGTTAATTAAGAAAAAAAAATCTTAATTTTATGGAAAAATTGTTTAATAATAGAAAAGATTTAAGTTTTTAATTTTAAAAATTTTTAAGCAAAAAAGAGAAGGAGAAGATTTTATTTATTTTTAGCTGTTTTGAGATGAGTAAATTTTGTGATGAAAATTTGAAGTAAAATGTGTATATTTATAAACATTTTATTTTTGGTGAAGGGGAGTGTCAAAAATGTGCAATTTTAATTTAAATAAATTGGCCAATCACAAATTACCCATTGCCTTTCTATTTATTTTTTGGCCGATAAAGATTGCCTCTTTTTTCCTTTTATTTATTCTCTTTTATTCTTTTAAAAATATTTTTTTTTTATTGCCAGCCTATTTATACAAATGTAAAAAATTTTTAAATTTTTGTGCTTCTTACTCCGGCCGTGCACAGCCGTTATTTTTATTTTGTAGGGAGGAGAGGAAAGGGGCTAGGTGCCAGTTGATCAGGCTAGCACCGTCGAAAAAAGAGAGTAAGGCACATTTTATGTAAATATTTTTTTGTATTAAAAAGACGTTCGAACATTTGTAAAAGCGCTTTATTTGAATTTGGAGAAAGATTATTTAAGATTTATTTTGTTTTATTTTTAGAGACTGAAAATTGTATATTTTTGCAAAAATATATTTTTATTTTTGAATGCGAAAAAGTTAAAGGGTTCCGAAAATAGTATGTTTTTATTTTTGAATGTGGCGAGTAAAGATTATATTTTTTGAATAATGAATAAAATTTTTATTTAATTTGTAAATAAATTTATTTAAAGGCCTGATATATTACTGTATTTATTTTTATGAGGGGAAGGGAGGGGAGCCTGACTTATTAGATTTATATTATGTGTTTATGGAATGCCGACTTTTATATTTATTGGGGAGGGGGCTTATTTAATCTGAATTTATATTACTGAAATGCTGACATATATATATTTTTCTTAATTATCATAAATCGCGATATAATGAATTAATTTCTTTAAAAATTCTCGGCAATCAAAATATATCTCATATTAAAAAAATTCTTGGAAGTTCTCGGCAATCAGAATATTGAAAAACAAAAACAGCGGCACGGAGGAAAACAACAAAAAAATTTTTATATTAATTTATAAAGAAACAATATTTAAAATAACCCAGTCCCTGTTAGCGGCACCATGTGATGTTGGGAAATGGGGTTGGGGAGAAGATTAAATAGGTGAGGTTCGCCGAAGGCTCCGGTTGTCCTAGTCCGTAGAAGGACTAGGGCCGGAGCCCCGGTGGGTGATTTACCCCTAGATTATATAAAAAAGAATTAAATTTAAAAACAAATTTATTTATCTAAAACTAATAAAAATCCAAAAATATTGTATGGGGGAGAAGCAGAATTAAAATTAAGTCGTAAAAAAGTGATTGTTGAGAGGGTGGAAGGATAGGCTGGTTTTATAAGCCACGCCTATGTTACAACAAAATTGTCTAAAGGTTTGGGAAGGGTCTGGAGGAATCAACTACTGATTTACTGGTCTTTCTTAACTAGTAAATCGGATATGTCAGGGAATTTCAAAGGATGTAGCTTTTTAAGAGTTTTACTTCTTTTTACTTCTTTTATTATTTTTACTTCTTATATTTATATCTACTTCCTTTATTGTCTACGCCAAACTGTCACCTAGCATTTAATAAGCTGCGGAGAATTATGGTAGAGAGAAGGAGAGGAGAAGAATGCAGCAAAAAATCATTTTTGCAGAATTCCCTTTGCGGACATGTGTACGCTGAGCTGGACATTTACCCTAGGTTATCTTAGAAGACAGTGCCGCCATCCAACCCTATGATTGTGAATTTATTTCTATTCTTTCTGCAAACATAATGTTTTTAAATGGAATAACTAAATCAACCATAAAGGACATATAGGCTGAATGAACCTGATTTCCTTCACCATACGGGAATGGCACTTGTTTAAATTTGTACTGGGACTTACTAACTACTAGAAAAGACCCCGGATTAAACATCCCCGGATTAAACATCAATTTGTCAATTTTTCTTTTAAATTTAGATCAAATATTCACACAAATGCGGTTGTGTTATTATAATGCTTACTTAATACATCCAATTAATTCTGCCGAATCGGCTAGCGCAAGATTCATATTAATCGGGTCTTTATTGTATGGAAAGGTTAAAAATAGTCTTGAGGAAATTAAAAAGGTATCGGGCAATGTAAAAAAGGTAGAAGATTTTCAAAATACTTATAAATATAGTAAATTTTGATTGAATCCCTCAACGCCTTCAATCGAACTTCCTAGTTGATTTATTTAATTTTTGAAATTTAAAAGAAATAACCTAATACCACAACTTCCGAAAAAATTGAAAACGACTTAAACCGACTCGTCCATTTATTTTTAGGATCGACTGTAACCCCTTACAAATTAGATAGAAGGCCTAAAGAATACCCATATACAAGTCAACAACCCTTTGTTGTTCCATAATGGGAGGTTTTTCCAACAGCGGGTAAAGTTGTTCCAACAATAGGGAGGTTGTTGCAAGAACGGTGAAGGTTATTCTAATAGCGGGGGACATTGTTCCAACAATCGGGAAAGTTGTGTCCAAATAATTCCTGTCAATAATTTAAAGCTTGAAGTTTTTTCTGATCGTTTGAAATGGCTCAAATATCAACTTTTTGCCAACGACACTTCATTTTATACTTCTAAATGTTTATGTTTAATGGTTAATTTCGTTCAAATGGCAACACCAGAAAAATTTTATGAAGCAAATGAAAGAATAGGACAGAAAAACAGAATATTTGATTTGAACAAAGTAAAAGAGTGGGAAGGAAAGGAATGCGAAAATATCGAAGATAATGTCTTGCGGAAAAAAAAATTCATGCAAACTGTAAAAATTTAAAATTATTTTTACCGAACTAATTTTAGTAAATAATTTTGAAATATATTTGAAAACAAAGCTGTGGAAAAAATTTCAAAGTATTTAAATTTGAAAATCGAAAAGTTGTCTAAAATTATCGGAAACTAAGTTTAAAAATTTTTATTAAAAAATTTCTAAAATCTGTCAAAAATCAAAATAAAAAAGGCCGAAAATTGAAACTCAAAAATTGAAATTTAGGTGTAGCCTTACTTAAACATTTGAATTATTTTATTTAGATAAAGGAAATATTTTTAAATTTTAATCTACCTATTTTAGATTCTTCTTGAAGAAGAACATCACAGCTTTATTGAAAAATATATTGTAGATAAAAATTTTATTATGGATCATGTCGAAAGAAGAGCCCGACTTAACAAACTTTTTGTTGATGGAAAGTACAAATATTTCAGCGAAGATATTGAGTTTTTAATATTAAAAATTGAAAAGAAAAATAAGAAATTTATATTGGGGTTGCCCCCACTAGAAGGGGGGGAGGGGGTATTGTAGATAAGAATTTTATCATGGATCATGTCGAAGATAAAAAAAATATTATCTTCGTTTATTATTATTAGCCCCCAGCATATTAGAAGGGGGGGGGGTTGCCTTAATATATTTGGGTTGCCCCCACCAACTCCTTCATTTGATCAATCCCTCATTCTAATGGGGAGTTGATCACAAAAATTTTGGTCGACCACAATGGGTTAAAAAGTCTCGAATTTTAATAATTTTAGCATTTACCAATATAGCAAATTTTAATTATAATATAATAAAAATGTTTGACGAAAATGATGTAACGGCAGAACAAAATAGAATGGCTGCAAGTATATTTGTGTTCCATAAATGGATTAAACTTCGTGTAGAAGTCAAAAAAGATTTGCCCAAATATTGGGAAAACCTCTTAAAATCTGAAGAAACAAAATTTTGGCTTAATGATTTATATGAGCATGTTTTTATTTTGGAAGATTTAAATCATTTTGGTGATGATAAAGCTTTAAAAGTATTAGCTGGAGTTAAGGCTTTAGGAGACGGAGAGATAAAAATGGAATGTGGAAATTCAAAAAATAAGTTTGTTAATTTTTTTTCAATTTTAGAAAAGATATACCATGTCCGTTAACAACTACCCTGGGTAATTATTGTTTAGACCTTCCGTTGGAGGGAGTAATCAATCGAGGGTGGGTAATTATACGAAGTTTGAAAGTTGAACGTGTTTTAGGGCATTTATGGGGGGGGGGTAATTATTGTTTCAATCTATCGCTGGATGGGGTAATTAATGGAAGTGGGTTAATTATTTGAGGGAGGGCAATTAATACAGGTTATACGGTATTATAATAATAATATATTACTAACATATTACCATATGTTAGTCGTTTTATATCCCAAAACTCCGACCAGAACCGTATCAGAATTCAGATTTTTCCATATTTTTAGCCTTTTCCATGTTAGTTTCTCAAATTTCAGAGTAAAATTCTCCAATTTCCTACTCCAATTCCAACTTTGGAATTGTTGAGAATAAGTCTTAATGCTATAAATTTATTTTAGTACTTCAGAAACTTTTTCTGGTAACCGGACCACCTAAATGTTATGCCACCTAACACAATTATCCGTATTCTTACAAAAATATAGAAAAAGATAATTAATTTTTTGTTAATAAACTTTTTTGAAGGGATTTATTTAAAGAATTAATAAATCATTTGGATATGATAGGACTGGATAAACATGAAAAATTAGATACATTATGGCGGAAAAAACACAATAAACGAATCTTTGTAACTTGGATAAAAAAATTACTGAAAGATGAATTATTTAAAGAAATTGAGATAATTAAAAATGTTGATCGAAAAGGAAAGAAAATTAACGATAGTAGGAATACTTATATGGAGGAACAAGTAACACAAATTAATTATTTTTTGGATAGATTGAAAGAAGGTTTCTAAAAAATTTTTTTATTTGTTGAGTTGCTGAGCTTCATAAGCATTGATTTATTGCTGCTTGTGATGGGAACAGTTAGAAATGAATAATGTGCCTAGAAAAACATTCTCCGGATCTGGATTTTGGATTTCGCGTCAATTTGGAGCGAGTCCGTTATGATTTTTTGGATTATTTTGATCGGGAAATATTCTAGAGATCGCGAAACTCCCCAAATTTGGTCTTGGACTCTGGATCAATCCGGATCTTGTCCAGTACCGATCATTAATAGTCTAAGTTAATTTAGATAAGCCGTAGGTTGAATAATGATTTTATTGTTCTAGAGTAAGATAAAAATTTGTTATAATAATAATCAAAGAGTGAAGTATAAATATTTGTTATAAAATTTTAAATTGCAAATAAACTTAAAATAAAATTATTAGATCTTCTTTCTCACAAAATTGACTTAGATAAATTCGCTTCCGCGTTCAATCTCGATGAAAATAATATAAAAGATATTTTTGAAGTTGTAAAAATTAAAATTAAACCTAACGAGTTACGATTAGAAATTAAAAAACGGAATCAGCATAATCAACAAAATGAGAAAAACGAAATAACTCAAGAACAAAATAAAGAAGATGCTGAGTTAAAAAATAAAGAAATTTCAGTAGAGTTAAATAAATCTAATGAAAATTTGAAAAACAAAAATAACGAAAAAATTAATTCAAGTAAAGAAATTAAAGGAGAAAATAATAATTCAAAAAATAAAAAATCTAAGAAGAAAAAAGGGGTAAAAAATGAGGGGGTTATTGAAGAAATAAAAGAAGATAAGAATATAATCATTATTGAAGGGGAAGAAACGGGGAATAAAAATCAAGAAAGTAATAAGAATGAGGATAATAAGGTAATAATTAGATATCATCAGGAAGGAAAGGATGAAAAAGACGAGGAAGAAAAGAAGATTGACTTGAATAAGGAAGAGAAAAAGAAGAATATAGAGGTGCGAATGAGGATTGAAGGAAATAATGAGGGGAATAAAAAGGAAGAAGACGAAGATGAACGGAAGACTGATGGGAATAATGAAGTTAAAAAGGAAGAAGAAAAAGAAGAAAAGAATTTTGAATCGAATAAGGAAAGGAAGAAGAACAATCAAGAAATGGAAAGGAGCACTCAAGGAGTAAATGAAGAGAAGAAGGGTGCAATAAATGAAGAGAAGGTTGAAGTCAATAATGAAGCAAACTCTGTCAAGAATAATGTCAAAGATAAGAAAAACAGGCGAAAAAATAAATCTAGGAAAACAAAGTCAAATAATCCGAAAATGAAAGACAATAAAGAAAAAGAACTTTTAATTAAAACAGAAAATGAAACCAAAGAAAAGTAAGTAAGAATCTCTTTATTAAGTAACCCACTAGGTCACGACGTAAAAGGGGAAATATGAGAGAAAGGTTATACAGTGAGGTTCAGTGGTTGGAATTTCGAAATTTGCTCGTACTCGTACTCGTACTTTCGTACAGGCCTTTTTTTACCTCGTACTCGTACTCGTACTTTCGTACATGCCTTGTTTTTTCCTCGTACTCGTACTCGTACTCGTACATGCTCTATTTTAGGCCTCGTACCTCGTACTCGTACTCGTACATGCTCTATTTTAGGCCTCGTACCTCGTACTCGTACCTCGTACTTTCTCGTACTTGGGAAATATTCAAAAAATCGAAGATTTTTGCAAATTTTTAGGGACAACTGCATATAGTTCTTAATTTTTAGAGCCGTATACGATAATTTTCGATTTTTGGAAGGTTTTGAAGCCATAAATCCTCCATTTTCATCCATTTCCTGCGCCGCAGGCGAAAATTTTGAGCATTTTTACGTCCAAGGACAACATTTCTTCCAAGTATTGGCCAGTTAACCCGAAACCCGGTATTTTTTACAACCCGAAACCAGACTTGTATATTTTTCAAAACCCGACACGCCTCTATTTTCCATCAAATCCCTTCTGCGCCGCAGGCGAAAATTTTGAGAATTTTGGAGGTCCCATTGTCAGATTTCTTCATTTTTTGCGCCGCAGGCGAAAATTTTGAGAATTTTGGAGGTCCCATTGTCAGATTTCTTCATTTTTTGCGCCGCAGGCGAAAATTTTAAAAAATTTGGAAGGCCAATAGCCAAATTTCTTCCTTTTTTACCGCCGGAGGCGAAAATTTTGAAAAATTCATGATTAAATTAAAATTTTTAATGTTTTTCAAGTCTAAAATATTTATAAAAAAATAAATTTAAAAATAAAAATCCTAGTTTAAAAACATTTATTTTTGATAAAAAAAAATTTTCTACGCCTCAAATCAGGTCCTAGATTCGAACCCATCACTGCCAAAATATACAAGTGAGTGAAGTCAGTCAAACTAACCACTTAACCATCGACCAACAAAAGGAAAACGGGGAGAAATTATAAATATTCCTTTCACTTTTCCTTAAAAAATTTAATGTCAAAGTACGAGAGGTACGAGTCCATTTGCTCGTACTCGTACTCGTACTTGGCCTGTTTTATTTTTTCGTACTCGTACTCGTACTCGTACTGGCCTTATTTTTTTTCTCGTACTCGTACTCGTACTTCGTACCTGCCCATTTTTTTGCTCGTACTCGTACTCGTACTTCGTACACAGGTACGAGTACGAGTACGAATTTTGGTACGAGCTTCCAACCACTGGTGAGGTTATACGTGAAGTCCACTTAACAGAATATTATTTCTGTTGAGAGTCCGAGAAATACCTAATAACAATTGGAAAAAGTCAAGAATATGGCTGCCATACAAAAATACTTGAATCATATGTCATTCGAAAGAGCTCTTGGAGCTGAGTCGAATGACATATTCTCCAAGTATTTTCGTTAGCTATACATATTCTTGACTTTTACAACAATTCACAATAAATATTAATAATTACAAATATTTATAGCAAGGAAATTAGCGACGATTCAAAAAATCAAGACGAAGATTATTGTTTATTGCCAGATAGTGAAGATGAAGGTCTTGGATTTACCAATTCTAGTATTAAAATAATAGAAAATAGTTTGCCAAATATTCAAACAGAATTATTGGATGATAAAATGAATGAGTTGAATTTAAATAAAAATGAAGGTGATTTTTAAGTGAAATTATTGACATCTTCCATTATAACCCCAGTGACTTTAGAAAACCTTTACCCTGCGATCATTTATGTGAGAAATCTTACATTTATAACGAGAGCATACCACCATTGACTGGTGGTTTTAAATTTTGTTTTGACAACTAGGCTTGATTCCCGATTTCTCGAATCGGACGGCGCATTCTCTGATAAAAAATAAAAATAATTATATGTATTATTATTATTTTATTTTCAATAAGATTTAATAAAAATTGAGGATTTAAAGAAAAATATAAAATTGAAGAAAAATAAAAATTACAAGTTAAAATTTGATAAAAAACACAAATTAAGTGCTAATCAAAAGATTATGAAGTATAAAAATAAGGTAAAATTTTGGACTTTATACAAATCATCAGAAAATATTAGGAGTTGATTTAAGATAAGTTTTTTGAAATTTGCTAGGCAAAAGGAAGACTAACAGTCAATGGCTTAAATTTGGGATTTATTAGTTATAATAAGTAGGATTGTCTGTTTCACCAGATTTTTTGTTAACCGACCCCGACTCGAAAATTTAGGATTTAATTTAAAATTTTCGGGTTCGTTTGAAACCGACAACTTCCTACATAATAATAAATATATACGAATTTCTTTTAATGAGATTCTACTTCAATAATATTTTTATAGCAAAATATTTGTTGCTTAAATGAAATAAATAAATTAATTGAAAATATCGAAAGAATAATTTCATTAACTAATAAATCGGAAGAATTTAATAAATTAAAATTAGAATGGGAAAATATTAAAAATAACAAATTCAATAATTTTAATTGCAATTTATTTAAAGCAAAATTAAAAAAATATAAGAATACAAAATTAAAAGTTAAATTAGAAAATGAAAGAAAACTTTTGGTAAATTATTATAATAATTAAAAATAATTTTTTAAATACGAAAAATTATAAACAGAAATGTGTTATGAATTATCGAGATTTTATCTATTTTTTGTCATTTTTATTTCACACGATTTTGTTCCGTGTAATAATATTTATAATCCAATCACCGATCACGAAGGTTTGAACATTCTATGAAATGGGATTATATTCTCCTACAATTACTATATATTCTGTAGAAACCGCAGCAAGTCCTGAGCAAAGTTTTGACCCAAGACGATCGAAATTAATATCGGCAAACTTTTTTTATTTATTTTTAATTTTTAGATTGAAGCTGTACTTCAATTAATGCCTACAAATAATAGTAAAATATATCCACTCGAAGTCACAATCTCATCCTTTAAATCAATAATTTATGGATGGGTAATAATTATTTAAAAATAAAAATTAAATTCTACTTTAATCCAAAAAATTTTAGCACCCAGAATCTCTTATACTTATTTCTGGTTCGTATATATTCAAATCTCTTACACCCGAGTCGGATATTGATATGATTGTATTATTGCCGAATTATGAGAAAATTAATGAGATTAATTTACAATATACAAATAATTTGGTTTTTAATGAAGATCAAAATTCGTTATATAATATAATTAGAAGGGTAATTATTTAATTAATACACACTCGAATCCGATACCCCCCACCCCCATTATTAGGTACTCTTCAATTTAGGATAGTATGGTTCAATGCTGTGAAATTTCATAACGATACACTATAGGTAGGAATTCTTCGGATATCCAGATCCTGAACCGATGTGCGTATTGTATACGATGTTCATGCTGTTGAAAAATGCATTGGATGGCAGATGTAATAGAACCATCATGGAAAGGGCCCAAACTGAAGCATAACAGATCCAACCCGATGATGGGTTGTTTATTTTTATTTATGTTCTTTCTGCAAGGACGGACACAACAGTGCGAAAAATTTACTTATATCTGGAACAGACAATGTGATTACCCTCTATTTAAGTTACCTCCACTTATACGATAAAAATTTGCAGCCTTAAGATTATTTAGGAATAGGTTCGACTGTATACGCGAATAAAAAATTTATTTTTAATTTTAAAGATGGAAGGTGTTTCATCATTATTTAAAGTTGGAGGACGAGTACCTTTATTAAAGCTTAAATATTATGGATATGATTTTGACCTTCTTTTTGTTGGAGTTCCATGTATCCAAACAAATGAAAATCCTCGATTTTTGAAGAAAAAATATAAAGAAAATTTAAATTTACAAGACACTGATAAAATTATTAATCAAATTATTTTTAACCTTAAAATGGGACATATTGAAGATATTCGTTCGGTTATACTTCCTCTTTCCGGTTAGATATTAAGTAATGTAGTAAGGGATAATATTTTATTTAAAGGTTATCGCGCCAATCTTTATATTGCCAAATTAAATGAAGAAAATTTTGAAAATTTCAGAACACTCCTTTTTGTTCTGAAAATATGGGCTAAAAGTTTGTCGTTTTATTTTTGAGTTAAAATTTTATTTATAAATTTAAGAGCATTTTATATACAGCGGACAATTTGGCTTTTTCAATGGAACAAATTTATCAGTAATGGCTTGTAAAACAATTTTGTTAAATAAAAGAAATATCCATCAATCTATTGTCCATCTATTAGAACAATTTTATATCACATTTACAGAATGGTTAGATAAAGGGCTTTATTGAAAGAGAGCTAGATTTTTACCAATGACATTCCATTTATCCGATACCTGAACTTCAATAATCCGATATGGAACTTTTCGAAAATCCGAGCCGAAATCCTATCCGTTTTTCTCTAACTGTGTCAGCTATAATCTGTCTAAACTTGTTACCTTTCCAAATATATGTATATACTGTATTTTTTTAAAATAGCCCCCCTCTAGAGAACGATCGAAAAAAATAACCCCATGGGGCTATTTTAGAGAAAATACGGTAATACACCTTCACAACTTATTATATATTGTCAGGGATTGGACAAATCCTGTATTATTGGAGGGCTTGGTTGATCATCAACAATTAGCTCAACAATCAGGCAATTCATTAGATATACAAAATTATCAAGATTTCATCTCAATCAAAAATTCACTGAATTGGGATATTAATTCTGATTATAATAAACGTCGGCAAGTATTTGGTCTAGATAATTATACAATTTACGATCAAAATATACGACGATTGGAAGAACATGCTAAGATGATGTGGCCAATTATTGCTCCAGGCAATCCTCCACAGAATGCTGGATTTAATATAAATTATTCTACTTCGAAGATTTTACTTTCAGAAATGAGATTAGGTATTTAAATAGTTTGGAATCTAAATATTTTTTTAAAATTATCTAAATATTATAAAATGAGTAGTTACACAAAATTGAGAGCATTTATGCTTAGGTGACTTAAATAAAGATGAAGCCATTTTAGTATTACCCTATTCTCTCTAATAGAATGGCCCTTTGGAAGATGATTGGAAAATAGACTGGCCGGCCGTTCTATTAGAGAGGATACGGTATGTATTCAAAATGAAGTTTATCAGTGATATTTGAATTAAAGAAGAACGATAGAAAGGGCAACCCTTTTAGACAAAAGGATTGTATCATTAATATGGTTTTCGTATGGTTTATTAATTATTTAAGAGTTGATCGACAGTCCTATAAATCAAGCTTCTCCATCATTAAAATATGTTCAAAATGTCATAGAATATTACCAAAGCAAAAAGAAAAAAAGTAGAAAAGACAAAACTATTATAAAAAATACATGGATAAACTGGCTAGATGGTAGTCCTTTTGAGGAAAAGGTTTCTAATTTTTAATTTTTCCAACTTTTATTTTTCAAGTATGAGCACTTTATGGCAATTACTTCAATCAATTTAAATTCGAATAATCAAATATTTGAGGAATTTAACAATTTTGTAGAAACCCGAATTAGATTGGGACTTGTATTTAATATTGAAAATATTTCTGAAATTGACTATTGTCATGCAAAACCCGGAAGAGTTTGGAATAATGAAAAGTGCCCTTCACTAATTACTAAAAATCATAATATTAATGAAAAAATAAATAGAGAAAAAAATGTTTATATTCAGTAAGTTTTTGAATTAAATTTCTTTCAATATACTTGATTTTCACTATAAGGTACCCCCAAACTAGGTATCCTAATTTAACATCCCTCATTATTGAAATAATTTTTCATTCCGATTGGGTGTCTATAAAGTGGTTACCTATTTACTGTAAATTAATTTTTAAAAAATAATTCAAGTAATTGGCTATGTACAGTTTGGATAGTCGGCATTAAAATGAATTCAACAACAAGATTACCTTTTTTAATTTTTATTTCCTCGTCTAATCATTTTGAAGAATTTGCAAATAGAATTAAACAAAAATATTTTTTCCCTGAAGAAGAAAGAGAAAATATACAATTATTTGCCAATTATTGGACTAAACCCCAACTTAAATTGGAATTAGAAAATAAACAGAAATAATTTCCGAAATGCTTTTATTTACAAAATTTTTATTTATTTTTTATAACCTCTTAGGAGGGCCATATTATTTGTATTTTCATATACGTATAACTAAAAACATATTTTTTATCCAAATAATTTTTTCAAAAAATAGGTATTTATTTTAATAATTAAATAACCAACCAGTTAACCTCTAACTTTAAATTAAGTTTTATTTATTTTTAATTTCAAATTACTTTTTAAATTATGAACTTTTGAATCAAGTTTATTTTTTTGAATCAAATTTATTTATTTGATTTATCACCAAGTTTAGACGACCCTTTGAAGTCGGTTTGACAAAAAAACAAAATTTGACAAAACCAGAATCTTTATAGTTTTCAGTCCAATCCTAATTTTAACTAGTCGGTATCTAACTAAAACCTAAATATGGGGTCTACAAATTTGGACTAACATACCAGTAACTACATATTAATCTTGGACTACCCTTTATTAATTTAATTTTTAAAAATATTTTTTTGTACTTTTATTATTTTGTGCCAAAGTATTTTAAAATTTTGAGGAAATAGACTTCTTAGAAATAAAACAAACATACTAATTTATTCACAAAAAATAAAATTTTTTATAATAATCACCTGTTTGCCCACAATTATTTAACAAAAATTAAGAGATATATTAAATAAAGTTTACAAAGACAATAATTAAATTTACTTTTCAAATATTTCATAATGTTTTAATGCTAGTTGTGTTATATAAAATTTTAACCGAAGAAGTCCTTGGTGACGATAGCTGCCGTACTGTAAAACAACGATTTTTATGTAATCTTAGCATAAGTGATAATTAAATAACGTCACTAATTTGCTTATAAACCTGACACAGAATATTACAATTTTATTTTCTTAGAAATCCCTCTACAAAACCCTTTACTCTCCACATCTAATTTCAATAGTCCCTTGATTTATCAGTTTAAAAATAGGGTTGCGCTCCAAACGCCAAGTCGGGGTACGGGGTACGGGGTTTTTGCATTGTTTCGGGGCGGTTGTGTGAGCAAATATTGTCGGATCTGGATACGGGGATTAATGGAAAACATTTTTATCATAATACGACGGTACTTATTTTTCAACGGAGGACGTGAATGAGGAACTTTTTGATGGGAGTATAGATTGAGAATTCTGTTAACTTTCAGACTTTTCAAATAAAACAATATTTACCAATTTTATTAAATTATGGAATTATATTTATTTCGACCTGAACGTTGGCAAGAACTTTATAATTGCAGTAAAATAAATATTTCTGATGTTCCTTTAGAAGAAAGATATCATCCGTTAAATGGAACTATTATTATTTTATTATTTATTTTATTTGAGGTTATTTTAAATATTTTAAGAATTTAATAAAATAATTTTTTAAATTAGCCCATGTGAGATTAGTTAAGAAACATTAGTTCTTTTGATTGTGGGTAGCTTAGCTTAGTAGCTTAGTCATTCAATAGAGCGCCTGAACATTATGGTTAGCGGATCTTGGTAAATTCCGGATACCGAAAATGGTCAGCTAGTTTAGCAATAACTGCCAGGAACTCATAAATTTAATACCTGTCTGATTGCTTAACTTTTCTAAATTAAAATTAAATAATCTTTTTAAAGATTTTATACACTCCGTGTGTCTATTCAATTTATAAACACAGAGAATTATCTTGTTATAAATTTTTATTTTTTATTGGAATTGTTGATATAGCTATGTTATTTCTTCATGGTTTAGCTACCGGAATTTATTGTTTTACTAGCGAAATGTTTTGTTCACATCCAAATTTTAATTTTATTTTGGGCACTTTTGGAACTTGTAGATTTAGGCAGAAATAAACAAAAAATTCATTTTTTTATTTTTAAAGGCTTATTTTCGTCACAATCTTGTGCTCATATCTTTCTCGCTTTGGATCGTTGTGCAGACTCATATTCGACAAAAATTTCGGATTTTTTCTTTTCGGGTACTGATCTATCTTTTTTTTCGATAGGAGTTTTCTCATAGGAACTTGTTTTTCGATTGCTAAATTTTGATCTCTCAATAACCTTCCATATTTTTTTCTATTTTTGAAAGTCTCTATACGAGAGGATTTTTTGTTCTTCCGAGGGAACTATGGTGAGGGACATAATCACCAAATTAGAACTATAGTCTATCTAATCTTTCATTCCTGATTTATCAGCAAAAACCCACAAATGTTTTTCTTGTCTATTTTTAAATATTTTAATTTCAAGGGGCACGTACTTGGATTTGGATTTTTTGTTCTTTTCTTTTTGGAATTTATAATTTTTTGTTTATTAATCCAGGTCTTTATAATGGAATTTATATGAATTGGTTTGAAAATCCGTAAATTTATTTTTAAATTTATTTAAATAAAAATCCTCTATTAAAGATATTTTGGTTATTCAATTAAAATTAATTTAAAGGAGGTAGTATTTTAATTTAAAAATTATTTTTATTTAAAAATTTAAAGTATGTTAATTTTGTTAATCTTTGGTATGATTTATTTTTGGTTTTTGGCTTCCCAGCAATTTATTTATTTTTTATTGTTATGTTTTGTATTCGATTGAAGGAAATTAAGGCTATTGCAAATATTGAACAAAGAAAGTTGAAAATGACGGTAAAACGAACAAAATAATTCCAAAATTTTCATTTTGTGTTTTGACGCGAGAATTGTGTATTTCGTGTGCTAGGCTGGTCTCGACTTTATTGAGAGTTTAGAATTTTTGATCTTAGGTCTAAGGACCTTGTCTTGTTTTTAGGATGCAGTCTTCGTTTTGAGTCTAAGAAGAGTCAAGACTTTAGTCTTCGTTTATAATTTCGTAAAAATTTTGGATTCAGAAATATACACCTTACAATTAGGGTTGACCGGGATCGGGATCCCGGTCGGGATCGGGCGGGATTATCCCGGGTTTTTCGAATCCCGATTTTTCTGATCCCGCTCCCGAAATAAATATCCCGATCCCGGCGAAACCCAATCCCGAGCCGGTATCCGGGATCGGGATGTGCATCAGATCCCGATGCAATCCCGATTTTATAAATTGACTAGAAGTCTGTGAAATGAAGTTAATAGAAGTAGGGGATGCGTGAAAGTAGGAAAAATTTTCGCCTGCGGCGCCGGAAAAATGAACAAAACTGTCTTTACAACTAATGAAATATTGAGTGATTTGGTGTGATATCGAGGGATCAAGAGAGGTTAGGGGAGTATCGGTGGATTTGGAGTATAGAAGGATATCGGTGGATTTACAGGATTAAGTTAGATTTGAAGAGAAATCGAGGGCTTAAGAGATATTACTACATGAATATATCACTTAATCCCTCAATCTCAGTTCTTAATCGTCCAAATTTGAACGTAACGCACTTACTCGTGAAGACTTGCAAGTTTAGATTCCTAAATCCCGATCCCGGGTTTTTCTCTAAATCCCGATACCGCTTAACTCTACTTACAATATCTAAAAATTTTCTATTATAACTTTTATTTTTTATCGAGTATATCGCTTAAATGGCCAGAGAGAAGTTTCTTTGATTAAAATTCTTTCATCGACTATAAATAATTTCGATAGAAAATTAAAATTTAAATTAATGTTCAGTATTAACGGGCAGTTACCTTGGGGAAGAACCTCACACCGTCCTATAGGTATATCACCATCCTCATGTACGTGTGTCTTAAAGCTATCTAAAAATTTTATTTAAAGGTATTTATTCAAATTGCTACAATTATTGGATTAAATATCTCTTCAAGTCTTATCTTCTTTATAATGCAACATTTACCACTACATAAAATAATGGTCTTATTTGGATATTATGTTAATTATTTTGTTTTTGGTATTTAAATTAATTAATTGGTTTAATAAATAAATCTTTTAAAGGATTTCCTCCATTAATTTATTTAAGTTTTAATAAAACAATTAGAACAGATGCGAAGAAATTATTAAAGAAAACAAAAGGATTTCTATTTAAATTGAAGATTAATCCTGCTAATGATAACATTATTCTTTATTAATTAAAATAATTGTTTAATTGTTTCTAATTTTTCCGCTTATTCAAAAAAATCTACATTAATTATCAACAATCAACCCCATATTTACTTTGACTTTCCCAACAACGAAATTGATTTCTCTAGCTGATAAATACACATAAATTAAAAGGAAAAAAAATAAATTTTTAGCAAATATTTGTGTAAAAGTAATGTAAATTTACCTTCTTTATAAAGAAATAAAACAAATTTATTTTCTATTGCTCTTGCATATTTTTATTAAAACTAACAGCTTCTGATAACTAAATTAATAAAAATATTATCAATTTTTATTTTTAAAAAAATGTTCCTTTTTGTTTATGGAACATTACGTCGTGGTTTTAACAACAAAAATTCTGAAAAATTAAATTCTTTATCTAAATGGATTGGTAAAGCTATTGTTCCAAATGCAAAATTATATTATATAAAGGGTGATGAATTTGATTATCCAGCTATGGTTTTAAATTATAATGATGGAAGAGACAATGATGGAAATGAAATTAAACAAGTAGATAATTTTTATTTGAATTTTCTATTTACATGAATAAAATTTATAAAAAATCAAGTATCCGGATCCGAAAAGTCAGGATATCCGGAAATTTTGGTTATGATGAATTTAATTTTTATCTGAAATTTTATTTTACCAATTCAGAAAAGTCACTAAATATTTAGCTCCGTAGGCAAAAAACTAACAAAATAATGAGAATTTTACAATTTGCGTGGCATTAAGAGTAAATTGTTAATAAAATTTAATCGGTGTACATTTAATCGGAATAATTAAGAAAAAATCCACAGATTTTTTTTGAAAAGTTTTTAAATATTTTGTTAAATATTCTTTTGTTCAGATGTATAATTCTTGTTAATAAAGTTGTATAGCTCGTCCACAAAAGTTGGAAAATTTAACATTTCTGACAATTCCCCGTCCAATAAATCCCCCCTTAAATACTATTTTTAATTACTATTTAATTCCAGACTTGTTCAACTACTTCTGTAATCGGAGATGTCTTTCAAGTACTTGATCCGAAATCAACTTTTGTTTGGTTAGATGAGTATGAAGATTGTGGACCAGGAAGCCCTCCCCCGACAGAATATTTAAGAAAACAAATAAAAGTTAGGTTAATTGAAGATGGAAATGGAATGAAAAGTGATGAGAATTGTTGGATAAGTGTAAATACTTATATTTGGAATTGGCCTGTAGAGAATGAAAATGGGGATTTAATTGCGCCTGTTGTTGAATGTATTGAAAGTGGAGATTGGTTATTACATACAAATAATAAAAATAAATAAATAAAAATATTTTTTAATGATTTTCATTTCTTTAATGCGGAACTGTGGATTGGATTTGATCCTAAGAGTTCTCCGGTACAAGATAGTTAGCCGCCTACTATCCCAGCACTCACTGATCGGTTTGCTTTTCCTTTGTCTATTAGGCTTTGACTAGGGTTGATAGGTACGAATAAAATCTGGATATCTGGAAATTTAGGGTTCGGATGAGAAATCCGGATATCCACAGAGTTCCCAGAATCATCTAAGCCTAGCTGTAAGAATTATTACCAATCTTACAATATGTATGTATAACTACTAAAAATATTTATCCTTTAGAGTATTCTCTATCTACATATTTTAATTCATTTCTAAATTAATAGCAAAACAGAAAGGATGATTGCATATTTTTAGTTTATGATGAGTAATACATAAACAAGGTAAATGTCCAGCTCGTGGCCTATATGTCCGCAAAAGGCATTTCTGCAAAAATCAGTTTTCGCTGCATTCTCCTCCTTACCGTTTCTTTTCTTTGATGGGTTAACATCTTGGCGCATCTACTTTATGGAGTAAGTCATGAAATACATAGAGTTTATGTACAAATTAATTAAATAAATAAAAATTTAAAGAATATATCTGCAACCGGTTATTAACCTGTACCTTCGGTTTCTGGTCACTCATTTTCACAAATTTCCGGTTTTGAAAATTTTCTAAAAACGGTTAATTTTTGGCAAAAAATTCAAAAATTCCGGTTTTAAAACCGGTCGCCATCAACACTAGTATAAAGGAATTGTTTAGGAAAATTAGGGGTTTTAATTTTTGCAAAAATAAAAACTTTAATTAAAAACTTTTAGTATTTTATAAAATATTTACAAATTTATATTCTTTAAATTTTTATTTATTTAATTAATTTGTACATAAACTCTATGTATTTCATGACTTACTCCATAAAGTAGATGCGCCAAGATGTTAACCCATCAAAGAAAAGAAACGGTAAGGAGGAGAATGCAACGAAAAATGATTTTTGCAGAAATGCCTTTTGCGGACATATAGGCCACGAGCTGGACATTTACCCATAAACAATCCACTTTTTGTTATTTTTATATTTTTTACAAAAAGTATTTATTTTAATTTAGTTTTCCATTTTTGATTTATATAAAACATATTCTTAAGAATTTAGATTATAAATGGGGCTGTCCGCGACCAATTTTGAAACTGAAAATTTAGAAAAGGTCCATTATAACTTGAAAAATAATTCAGAATATTGGCCGACCTTTTAGAAATTTTTCTAAAATAAACTAATAATATTTGGCCTAGAAACCAATCGAAAAGCAAGTTAAACATCAAAATAAATCAAGGAGCCTGTTTTTTTCAGCCCTTTTTCATTCGGTTTTATATAACAAAATCTGTAACCGTGACCATGTTTGTACAGCAGGAATGGGGAGATTACCCGAACCCGCACTTTTTCACCACGAAATCGAACCCGATTTTTATCAATCCACTCATTCTTGTTGTTTATTTTAGTAATCCGTTGTTACAGCTGCACTGTTTAAAACTACAATCTTCACAAATGAGTAATTTCCTCCAACCCAAAGATATTTTTAAAATTCATAAAATATCAACAACAACAACATCTTCAGCTTTTCAACTCAAAAAATTCTTGATTAAACCTCGTATTTGGGGATTTTTAATTATTATTTTATTAATTCTATTAATTATTTTATATTCTTATAAAATAGAAAATTCGCCAAATAATTATATAAAAATCGACAAATTAAATATTATTCAATTTGTTAAAATGGAAATTAAATCTGAAGAAAATGTGGAGTCGGAAAAAGATAAAGACAAGAGTAATCTTAAAAATATAATTGACAAAAAAATAAATCAGTCAGTTCTGCTTTAGGAGATAAGGATCAGGGCTGGGCGCAATCGAAAAAAAAGATTCCGCAACTCGCAATCCGCAATTCGCAATTTTTAAAAAAAATCCGCAAACGCAATCCGCAACTCGCAATTTTAATTTTAAAATCCGCAAACGCAATCCGCAACTCGCAATTTCTTTTTAAAAATCCGCAAACGCAATCCGCAACTCGCAATTTTAATTTTAAAATCCGCAAACGCAATCCGCAACTCGCAATTGCAAAAACCCCCGCAATTTACGCAATCCGCAACTCGCAATCCGCAATTGCGCCCAGCCCTGATAAGGATACTAAGAAGAATAAGAATACCTTACGAGGATGAGCCGTTATACACGAAACCCGTAACCCAGACTTTTCTTGATACGGCCCAAACTGACTTTTTCTAAAATTCGGCTATAGCTGAAACCTTACTTAGTATCCACAAAAAATTTATTTACCAGGTTTCAGAGTTGGTACGTCCTCCTTGGGCAATTTAATCCAAAGTTATTGACTTTGTTCTTTCGGGAAAACTCTGGAACATGGATATATCAATGTTTCAAACAATATACCTATTAGAAGTCTGAATAGTTTTAATGATCAGACCGTCAAAATTTTAGAAAAATTTTACAGAAAATTTTATTCAAATTGAAAATTAAAAAATACTATAATTTTAGAATACCTACAAAAGAATGATAAAGAAAAGGTTAATCAACAATTAAATGAAGATAAATACAAAGTTTTATATAAATATGAAAAAATTGATAAAAATTTGAATTAAAATAACTACTATCTGTCCATTATTAAATTATCGATTGATTTTCAATCTCTAATTTAATAACGGACAGGAGGGGGAGGGGTCCGCGGATTGAAAGGCTGATTGGTTTTTGGGGTAGTAGTAGACTAGTACAAATGGTCACCTGTACAAATGGTCACCAGTACAAATGGGCACCTGTACAAATGGTCACCAGACAAATGGTCAAAAGTTAAAATGTTAAAAATGGGCAATTTTATAATACCTAAATATTTTGATGTTCTTTTTGCTGGAAAAATTCTATTCTCTCTCGGGTATCGAACTTTACATATTCTTTTCCGATGCTGAATGACTACCAACTACACCAGCGAAAACTATATTAGCCAGCCGGTAAAAATGAATATATTGCATCCCTTTTCCCTTTACTCCCGTTTGTCAACGACAGATAAAACTAAGTATAAAATAAACCCTTAGCAAGTGACAAAATAGTGTTATTCTTTAAATCCTAGTAATTTGAGTCAATCTCTGAATATCGCGAAGGGGTAGGTTTTGCATTGTTTGGGCAAGTTCTTCGGCTTGTACTTGGGTAATATAACCGTGTCTGCGTAAAAACCGAAGCATAAAAACCCAGCAAATAATAATTATGGGTAACAAAAGTGTATATTGAATCAATAAAATTAATAAACCGAACGTTATATTAGGTTTTGGGGGGTTAACATATTTGTTTTTTATAGCTAAATAATCAACCGAGTTATTGGAAAAGGAATAAGGTTGAGATAAATTTTGCATTTTTAATATAATCAAAAGGATAGGCTTATTATGTATTTAACCTAAATTCGAATCTGAAACAATATGACGATTATAATCAATCATTAACATTTGGTCAAATTCCCCCAAAACAATCATTTCAACACCCCCGGCTGGAATTGGGGTGTTAAACTCTAGTCTGATACTAGTAGTGCCGCTTTTTAAAAGCTCAAACCCACAGGAATCATCAAGTGTGGATGTAAGCGGAATGACAAAAAATGTCCAGCCACTTTTAAATTTTTCCATAGAAATATCAATTGATCTATCTGAATTAGCCACGCCCAGTGCTTCGTACATGTCAACAAATGCGCGAACAAAAAGATTGTCATTAAATTTTAATTTATAAGGGACCAAAGGATATATGTGACCTCCCGTATGAACAGAAATATCTCTTAAATCGTATGGCTGGAAATTAAACGGAGACAAACCGAAGCTTCCATTGAATGCATTATTAGAAATTAAGGCAACGGTAATTCGGCGCGGAATGCTGGCGCTGAATGCATTATATTCAATTTCAGTTCGCCCGGCAGTAAGGAAGGTCGATTTTATTTCAGTTTTACGAACTGCATAGGTGGCGGGTTTTGATTCTAATGTTCTGTAAATATTCATGTTAAGAGAAGGCTGGACCTCGACCATTTTTACAAATAACTTTACGTCATGGACATAAAGTCTATACTGGGCTTCGTCATTTTCATTTAACCTTTGCAGGGCAAATGAATTTTTTGATCGATAAATACTAAAGTTAACATCTAAATTATTTAGTAAAAATAACTCTTGGTTTCCTAAATCAAAATCTAAACGCGATAGTAATTGTGAATGTCTTCCGTTTGCAAATAAGGAGCATCTTTTTTGGAATCCAGAATCTGTGTTATCATCATGCTTATCACATTTATAATAACCAATAGAAGCAAGAAAATTAGATTTAACATTGTCTGGAAATGAAAGTTCGTTTGTTATGTAGGCCTTAAAAGGATAAAGAGTCCCGCTGTCATAAACTTCAGTATTACCAACAGTCACTTTTAACTGCTGGACAAACGTTTGGCCGATACCTTGAATTGGGGCAATGTTAGTATCTGTCCCAACTATTGGGCCCCATTTATTATCTGCCCCAAGTTTTTCAATAGAAAGTTCAAGATAGAGATATGTTCGGGATAAATCAGTCCATAGATTATCACTAAATAAGCGAAATAGGTATGGGGAGTCTTGAGTAATTGTACTAAGGGGAAGAATTTCTCTGAAAAAAGATCGAACGACAGAAACATTTGTGGGGGGAACAGTGAATATACTAAGGGCACTATTTAGAGCTAAGGGGCTATTTTCATTAATTTTTTTGGTGCAACTCATTTTAATAAGTACCTAAGGTGTCTACGCGAATTCGCTTTTTAATAGATTTTTTTCGCGTTTTTTGGGAAGGTTTTGGAATAAAATTAGGAGGACCAATTCGAGAATAAGGTTTCTTATTTATACTTTTTAAATGAAAATCTTGTTCTTCAGTATTCATCTGTCCTATAGCTGGATTCTTTTTTATATTTTTATAACACTTAAAATCGAAACCTTTTCCTTTTTGGTTATCAATATTGTCTGCGGCCTTTTGCAGTAAATTTTTTAATCCCGCTTTTCCTTCATCGACAAGCGATTCTTTAAGATCTTTTCCTTCTAGAACATTACTTATAACTCGATTGCTAGATTCTAAGCCTTGCTTACCTAGAACACTACCAATTTGCTTACCAAAAGGTATAAGATATCGCATGAAACTTCTAAGGACTGAGCCCAAGCCATTCCCTCTTTGATATGGAATACCGCTGAATACATTATAACCTCCCCATTGCAAATTATTATTATCTGGCAATTGTTCGGTCAAATTTGACCAATCAATATGTGTAGGGTCAAAGTCAATGTGCATTTTAAAATTAAAAATGTAAAGAACCTCAACTATTTATATTAAATATCTTATTTTTTATAAACTCAGAAACGAAATCATCAGCTTTTACTGTTTTTAAAAATTGTATTATTTTATTCATAGAGAAGCCTTTACATCTTTGAAATAAGAAAAATATCACGTGTTTTCCACAAGTAGGTTTTAATGAGTTTTGTACCTGAATTGTATTGAAACGAACACGTTCAAAGTTACACAGATAATCTCGAATATATGGACTAATTGGAGGCCATATACCTAAAGAATCATAATAATCGATATTAGTAAGATTTTCACAAAATATTCCAATCCAATGGCTACCCGCTCCACTACTTGGATCTAAATTTACAACCATACAAAAAGGTGTAAAATTAATTGAAACAGGAATTGAATCAGATGCAAAACAGCCAATATAAGAAGCTTTTGTGATATAATTTCTATGCAAAATTTTATTTATCTGAAGAGTATTCATAATAATTTAAAAATAGGTTGACTTCTTAAAATGCAAGGTTAATGTACATGTTCCATATTGGAAGGGCATTAAAGTCCCGCTTGAAGTTCTTATCTCAATAAAAATTTCATTAATTTCTTTTATTAACAATTTGTGATATTGAATGAGGAGAAATTGTTCTTCTATAATTTCATCTTGTTTTCCTCTAATATTTACAATCCTTAGTACGGGAGCGGTTACATCCCCTATTATCATTGGTTCAATTAACCCCGGAGCATATACGTGAAAAGACGACACTCCCCCTTTCATATCCGGCATAAATTTCGCAATAGATGTCTCAAAAATATCATGTCTATCAAACCCTAAAATATATGCTAGCTGTTCTGTAAGTGTTATACTCTTTATATAGTTTTTATCCAAAAATAATGAGAACCGATTTTTCGTTTCGTAAAACTCAAAGTTACATACAGAACTTGGCTTGAGATAAGCATTTACCCAAGAATCAAAATCGCTTCCACTAGTTAATAATAATTTTACTACGTCGTCTGAATCTTCAATCGTCTTTGATAATAAATCTGCATAAATTTCAGATTCGGTCTTTAAGGGAATATCATCATAAGAATGCTCGGTAACAGCATGTTCCGATTTAGTCGTATTTTCATTCGCTTTTAATTCATAAAGTCGTATATACTCGTTCTTAGCGTGATTTTTGAGTTCTTTTATTTTACTTTTATATTCTATCATTTTATCAGATAATTTTTTGCAACTTTCGTTAAGGGATCTATTTAAATTTTCTTTCAAATGCAAAGGATTCATAAAGCTAGAAGATGTTACATTTACGCGGACGCTCTCATTAGTCTGCCATGTTACAGTGAAAAATTGTTCTGATGTGGTACCAAGCGAGGGCCACGAATATGGATAAACCATTACAGCCAAGCCTACTGCCCATTCAGAGTTAAATTTTAATTTCTGGGGCAAACGAACTCTGAATGAATTTGTCTTATTACCTTCAACATTAGTGTTAGAAGGAAGAACGATATAAAATGAAGTCATTTTTTAATAAAAAAATTTTTAATCGACTGTATTATTTATATTATCTCCAACTAACTGAGCTAGCGGGAATCCAACTATTATATTTCGCGCTATATCCTTTCCATTTTACGAAGCATTGATCTTCGCCATCAAATTTTCTCTTTTTCAAAACCTTTTCTATATCATAAAGTACATCTTCCTTTTTACGATCTCTTACCAAACACATATCATTCGCATAAAACCAACCCCTAATTAATTCGCCCTTTTGATCGTTTAGTCTATATGTGGGGCGCTGGTGTGGAACAAGGCGTACCTGTTTTATAATAAAAATTTCATCTGTAAAATTTGGTAAGTATCCTTTTTGAAATATATGTTTATATTTCTCTATTCTAACCTTATCGCCAACTGAAAAATTTGTATTCTTCCAACGTTTTGGACTAAGTTCCACCCGTGCCTTATTTTTTAATTTTAATCTTAACTCCTCCGCGTTCTTATAAGTAACGTCTACCGGTCGCATATCAATAGATGAATTAAAAGAATTATTTATTGCACTAACTATATCTTGAATAACATCTACCCACTTTAACGTACGTTTTTCAGTAAAATAACGATAAAGTCTTTCTTTTATGCTTCGATTAGCTCTTTCTGCCATGCCAGCATGCCATTGAGGGGAATTAACCATTGAAAAATGTTCCATATCTATGGATTTAAAATATTTTTGGACTTCATTTGCGGTAAATTCTAATCCTTGATCGGTTAATAATTTCCAAGGAACGATTTTTATTCTGGCAAATAATCTTTTAAAGGCTTCAATCATTTTTTCACTATGTTTACTTTTAACTGGTTCAACAAAAATCATCCTGCTAAGCGTGTCTATACAGACGAGAAGATACTTAAAACCATTATTTTGAATGCCTAAACGATCAAAAATACTCAAATCAGCTTGCCATTCAGTATGTAGGCCAGCCGCGAGCGTACGCATTCGCTTATATTTTCTAACGGCCCTCCTATGTAAGGTATAAGTATCCTGAGTCGAAAGATATTTCTTGACATCATCACGAGATATACTTTTATCTAGCCGCCTTGCTTCCCTTAAGAGGGGTTCAAGAGATGTAAAACATGTTGATGAATTTACATCTTTATATAAACGATCTAAAATTTTTATTTGTTTTATTTTTAATTTCTCCATAATGAAGGTTTAAATGAAAAAACTCCAGTCCCAGTTTGAGTTGTAGATGTAGTTGGAGGAAAAAGTAAATTTTTTAAAAATGTATGTTTATCAATTCTACGAAGAAAATGGTCGTAACCTGTAGGTAATGGTCTTTTGCGAACGCCATTATTTCTAATTATATGATTTATAATTTCTTCAACATTACTTGTAACAAGGGGCGACTTACTACCTACTTCTTTGCGCAATCTAAAGTCGTTTGTTATACCTAATGATTCAGCATTTTCTCGAACATATTTAAGGACTTTGTTATGTAAGTCCTGCTCGGCATCGTCTGCTGAAAAATATTCATTTTCTTCTAATTCAATGTTTTTATCACCTAAAATATTGAATCTCTTACGGGCGCCCCTTTTTATAGGGTTTCTATTAAATTTTTTAATTGGAACCTTTTTCCTTATTCTTTTATCGACAATATTTTTCAAAGGTTCTAAATTTTTTTCGTCATTATTATTATTTAATATATTGTCAGAAATTTCTGTAATATTTTTAATCTTAACATTAATAGGTTTTTCTTCTTTGTCTCTAACAAGTTTATTATATCTTTTAAAATCTTGCTCATAATTTATGGCTTTAGTGTCAGAATCTAATGTAGGATTGTCTCTAGTGTTTTGTAGGCGTTCTCTAATTAGCCCTATTGATGTTCCATCACTGCTATTATTAGTAATTTTTTCCTCTGGTCTCTCTGAATCAATTAAACTTTTGAAAAACTCTTCAGGAATTAAAAGCATTCGAGATGCATGGCGCATTTTTATATTAAATAAATTTAGAAAATCGTGCTATTTATATTTTTATGTAATAAAATTCTCTGCAATCAAGGGAACAATAATACTAGCAAGAAGACCCGCGACGGGGGGGAAACCACGCCCATTTTGAATTTTATCACATAGTAGCAGGCGCTTGGCCGAAGAAGCGCTTCGCGATCGACTAATTTTACGTAATAACGATGCTTGATTTTGTAGATTCTGTATTCTATTTTTATGAAATGGTAATCTCCCTTTTAACAAATTCAAGCAAATTTCAACAAGACATAATAATTGTTCATCAGAAGCATCGGAAATAATTTTATTAACTGCTGTTTTCGATTTTGAGCAAGATAATAAATTATTTAGAAAGCCTGCGTTTTTTTCTATTAAAAAACTAGTTGTAAAATTATTATTTTTCATTTTGGAAGATAAATAATTGGATTTTCTTTTGGGTATATATGTGTTCTCAGTCTAAGAACTTCAGGAGTGCTTGGATGAATATCAACCAATAAATAACCAAAATTATCTTTTGTTGCATCCCCATAAGCTTCTAAAAAATATTTTGAGCGAGAAGGAAAAAGCTGCATGGCAAGGGTTCTAATTTGTAAAGCTCCTGCGGGGTTTCTCATTAATAATAAATAGTGAGAATTATTACGGGGTATTTTAAGCTCTTTATTAAATAAGTGTTGACTAATAAGAACTACACTCATTTTCCAATTATGGGACCCCCTTGTAAATATTGTTTCAATAAGACGTTGATCTATACCCACCATTAAATCATCTAATACCAATAACATATACCCCTCTGATTGAATTGCTTGCTTATGAATAAAGTCCTCTCCCCCAGTTGGTATTCCATTATGAACAATGACACTTGTTTTTCCTTTATCAACAAATCCTTTTCTTTGCATAAGTAAAATATTTTTATTTAATTCTCCATAACAATAGAATACAAGAGAGATTTTATTATCAGAATGAATCATCTCTGTTAAATTTTCTAAAAATTTTTTAACCCATTCTGATTTCCCAGAGCCAGTACTTCCTGAAACTATCATTGTAAATGGGTGCTTGAATTGTGTATGAAAATAATCGATTTTTTCAAATCCTTCCATTTTAATTCGAAATAAAAAACTTAAATTATTTTTTCAGCATTTCATATATATATATACATATATAACATATTTTTTCTTCATACTTTATTTTTCTAACAAAAATGAATTTTAATTCCTTCAATGCATTCGGTCTTTGGGGTGTAATCGAAACCCAAGAAGAGAAGCAAGAACGCGAACAACGGGAGGAGGAAGAACAACAACAACGTGAAAAACGGCAACAAGAAAAAGAATTGCATGAAATTAATTCAAAAAATGAAAAAATAGAAAAAGTAATTTATTATACATATATTTTTTTAATAAAATTTTTATTAAGGATGAAATCGAACTTTTGGTCACCTCACTTGGGTTAAGTTCTCTGGTTAATGAAATTGTTGAAGATAAAAATAAGGAGGATGTTTTGAAAGATAATGATGAAAAAATACTCGAAATAGTCCTTGAGAGCGATGAAGATGATGATGACAAAGAAACTAGTGATCCGAAAAATTTAACTGAAAAAAAGGAAGAAGAGGAAAAGGACGTTAAGGAGCCTGAAAATCCTTTTATTGAGCCAAAATCTGAGGCAATAGAAGACCCATTACCATTGTCAATTTTTAAACGTCGATCAGTGCCATTAATTGATTATCTATGTCAGTTGTACAAATGTGCATTTAAAGAGCTTCATGTACTCTTTTATAACATCGAAAAACGACGAGAAATAATTCTACATTTACAAAATCAAGTCCAACTTCGTACAACCCACTTACATCCTTCTAAAAATTTTGTAATTCGTTGCAATGATTTCACTGTTCAGCCAGCAAGTATTGTTCCTGCTATGAGAGGATATTTGGGTATAACGGTAAGATTTTAAAAATTAAAAGAAAAAATAAAATTTTCAATTAAGGTACGAGGGTACTATTACGTAAAGCACGGCTTCAAATTACGTCACCCATACTTGCCATGCATAATTGAATTTGGAGGAGGACACCATCGCTCTTACTACCCACTTGAAGTTATTAGTGTTTCTAAGAAGAGTAAACAAATGAAAAAATGCTAAATATTAATATTCTTATTTTTATACAAATTTTATTTTAAAGTATTGAATTGTTTTTTTTGTAATTTCTTATTTCATTTATTGTTTTAGAAAGTAAATATGAATATTGAAAACTGTACATGTGTTTTTAAACTTTTGCCTGGTATTCAAAGGTTTTCATCAGAAAATTTTCAAAAAATAGCTAGAAATGGAATAAATACTGAATATAATCCTAAACGATTCCACTCAATAATAATGCGAATTCGTCATAAACATAATAGAACAACCGCTGCATTAATTTTTCAGTCGAGTAAAGTGGTATTAACAGGGGTGCCTAACGTTAAGATGGCTAGAAAAATGGCTTCTATAGTGGTTAAAAGAATGAAAGCTTCTACTAGAGCAGCAAATATAACAGCATTATGTGAATTACGAATTATAAACCTTAAAGTTACAAATATTGTTGGTTCATATCGAAATGTGAATCCAGTTGCCATTGAATCAATCTATAAGAAAATTAGACAACAATTTCATGAAAAACAGCAACGAGAAAAAGTATTTGAAAAAATTGTAAAGGCTTCCTATGATCCAACAATATTTCCGGCCCTTCGATTAAGAATTAAAGATGAACTTAGAGAAACTTCCTGCCTTATCTATATTTCTGGACGTGTTATATTAACCGGATTAGTTTATATTGAACAAATTAAATATTTATTTGACAATATTATTTTACCTCTACTTTTAAAATTTCCAAGATTGTAACAAAAAATTATTATTATTATTATAAAAATTATAAATGAAAATATTGTTAAAAAATAAATAAAGGTTATCTATATCTGTGTAAATAATCTACATCAGTCCAATTTGAAGAGCCAGGAATATCTTGTAAATTTAGATGGTGATTTCTTGGAACAATCTGTTGGTATTCAATTTGATCAGTATTTGGAACAAACTTAAAAAAATTTGATTTTTAAAATATTTTTTAACTTAATTAGAAAAAAGACCTCATGTCGTTGTTGTTCATTATAATTTACATGCCCAAAGGGAAGTGTTTCCATATTTGGGCGTATCCTTCCTTTTTCAAAACATGCTCTATAGTCTCTTCTAGTCATCATTGTATATAAGTCAGAACGCTGGGTCCGGCCAATTTGTGGAAATTCAACCCTAATCATGTTGGCAGGTTCAAACATAAAATTTTCGGGTAACATTTCGTCCCTTAATTTTATTTTTCTATTAAAAAATTTTTTTTTGTATGACTTACATTTCTCCGTCAATATTAAATTGACTAATAACAAGTTGTCTCATTGTTTCAAAGTTAAGCAATTGGTGTGTCGCATAAGAAAGAGGGAAAGATCTTATTTTTAGTTCAGCTCTTTCATCGAAGCCTGTTCCCTTGTCAACGTGGCGGTAACCATAGTTTTTAGGCCCTCCAGCAATAAATTCAAGTATGCGCCTAGTAGGATGTTCACGTTTCATTTGACCCAGAGCTTCACCCTCGTCCACACAATTTCCCCCACGTTTTGTGACAAAGAAGATTGAATCTGTGTCACAATAAAGTAGCTGGCCATTAATTCGTCTAACTTCTTCCATATATTTATATAAATGAAGCCGCGCATATGATGTTACAAAAGCTGCTACGTGAAGGCAATTTGTGTCTGGCGGCTTTGCGAATTCTTCCTTCTTTCGGACAACACACCGATCCATAAATTCGCTCACATGTTCAAAATCTAGAGTCTCAAGAGTGGGGTCCTCCAACAGCTGGTGAAATTCTTCAGGCGTTCTTGCATACTTGACTTCAGTGCCTCCAACACGCTGAGCCATTTTTCCCCACAAGGAATTTGCCAAAATTTTCTAAAAGTTGAAAAAAATTTACCAATTAGAAAATATTTTTAAATTTTTTAGATTAAAATTTTATTTAAAAAATGCAAAAAAAATATTATTTTTACGCAATAAATTTTGCATTGAAATTTTTATAAAGAACACACCGCAATCATTCGTAGCCCTGGATTGACTTCGACCTTTTGTGGATCCATTCTAATTCCCTCAATGCGCTCAAATTCAGCAATGTAATGTTCACGTGCCTCTTGAGAATCGCAATTTTGGGGCCAACCACTCGCCTGTTGTTTAAGTCCCACAAAAGTATTGACATATCCTTTAAAGAGCTGCGGGTCCCATCGATCATAATGCCATACCTAATATTAACATGTTACAAATTAAACTAATAGTAGAACCTCGTAAACATCCAAAATTTTATAACCAAGTTCTAGCGCTTTATTGAGCTCAACGTGTGTATACCCACTTATCCAGGATCTTTTCCCCATTGAATGATGACATTCATTTTGTTGTTTGTTGTCTGCACATAAAGAGCAAAGAGGAAAAGTCAGACGACCATCGTGTGTTCTATAACCAAGTAGGGGAGGAAACCCATTCATTGATGTTGGTGGAAGTACCCGTACTAATAACAGACCCTTATAGATGTTATGTTGGGGCTGAGTCCATGGTAGCGGCGCATTAGGCGGTTGTGTAAGTGTTTCTCTTGTCAGGACAATAGGATATCCAACTGGGAATTCCTTCGCCTTCATCACATATGGATATAGGCTGACCTTGAAAAATAAAATTTTTTTTAAAAATTAATATCAAGAAAATACTATATCAATGTAGATAATTTCCTCATCTGGTGTACAAATGTGATGAAGTTTGAAAGGTTCGGTCCTTCCTCCTCTGAGACAGTCCTTCCTAGGGTCCATAGGCCTTACAACATCAATTTCATTCCATATACGCCTTAGTTGTTGATTAGAGCGTAGCCTTTCTTTCATATCATGCCCCCAGACTACATGCAAGGCATAACCGTGTTGTTCAAGTTCATAAAGGCGCGATTGTGTGCGCTCATAAAGTTCTTCAGCAGTACGCCCTCCGGCAAGACGCTGGTCGCGAATTGGGAAGCATTTTGGACAACCTACGAAAGATTCGATAAAAAAATTTTTATTTAGATATTACCATGGTAATAGCATCCGTTGTATTCGATGGCAAGTGGTTTGAGAGGCGGGGATCTATACCAAAGCCCATCCAATCGGTAGCCAGAGTCTTCAACATTAGCTTCCCCAATAGCCCATTGGGCGCACTGTACCTTTCCTTCAGCTTCTTTATTTTCAATTTCAAATAATTTAATATAGCGCTGCGACTCTGCTGAGGCTCTCCTTCCTCGTAGAAAGCCCCCTTCTGGGGAGTGTACAAGCCAATTTTCAGGCAGAAAACAACGGCGCATTGTAGACAGAGCGAGGCCTGCTCCTGTGGAAGCAGTCAAGAATGGATCAAGCCCCGCTGTGTTTTCGCCAATGAGTCGCCGAAATCGTAGAACACTTTCACGAAGGATGGCAACGTCATTTGCGCAATAGAGTAGAAGCTGTTCTCTTAGTTGAAAATTTGTTGTTGGTGTGTTCATTTGTTCTTGGTGCCATTCAAGCAACTTGGCTCTTTTTTCAGGTTTTTTAAAATCTGGTTGATAGTAGTCAAGTGCAGGTAACCCTTGAATTCTCAAATGCAAATGTTGTCGCATAATGTAGAGATATGGGAAGAATGGTTTTGGTATGGCAACTTCCTCCGGCAAAGAAAAAACTTTTGTAAGAGCATCTAGTTCACAAATGAAGAAGTTGAGAGAATCCTTGAAAAGTGTTTTTCTTTGGTTGTTTCCTCCAATTCTCATAGAGTAGATCTTTAGCCCTGTTGTACAAAGACTTGTTGGAGGGATATTTCGCCTGTGGAGGGCCTCAAGAATTAAATGGAAGTCGTATTTGCCTCCATTATGGGCTATGCAAACTGTTAGAATTTGTTGAGACCCGTACTAAATAAAAAAAAAATTTTAATAAAAATAATTATTTTAAAAACTTACAGATAGAAGATAGTCCAAAAATTGATCCACGGGATTTTCTTCCTCGTTATCAAAGCTATGGAAATACATGCGACGAGGATTATAGCCAAGAGTCTCAGGCAATGGGGTGTTGTCGCCTGGGCCATTTTTAAACGGTGTAGAGCACCATCTTTGCCATCTTTCACCTCTTGGTTTACCACAGAAACATCCATTTGCATGTTGACCAATATCGCCAATTCCTATCCCAGCAGCAATACATTTTTCGCAAATGATTTCAGCAATTATCAGCAGCGGGACATGTTTATACCCAAAATTATTTGCTCCAACAGCCATGGGATGTTCTTGGGATGTCTCTGCGTCGAAAAAGCAAAATCTCACAGGTAATCTTTTCTTCCTACGTCTTTGTTGTTGTTGTTGTGGCGGATTTTGTTCATTATCTATTCAGAAAATTACAATTTATTTTTATTAAAAACTGAAAAAAATACCAATAGAAGATCCACTACAATTTACTTCTTCAGAAGTAATAGTATTTTCAGCAGATTTGAGCGGCTGAATAAAACATGGATTTTCAGGTAGATGGGGGCCATTACATTTAGCACAATTAGTTAATTGCCCATTTAACTGTTGTTGGTGCTGCTGCTGTTGTTGCTGTTGCTCTGCAATACAGTCATGAAGTTGTTGTTCCTGGCGCCCAAAAATAATGCGATTACACTGGAAACAAATTCGTCGAGATTGACAAATTGAAGCAAAATTAGTTGTTCTTGGACCAGCCATTTCTGCAGGGACTTGATTATTTAAATGATGTTCGTAACATGCGCGCTGCGGAAAAACAAAGCCGCACTCATTGCATGGAATTCTTTCAATAAATTGACACGGAAAATTTGCTCCATAACGCATACAAAGTCGGCAAACTACTGTACAACCAGCCCAATGCCGGGTTCTTGTAACGCCTTTTTCACAATCTAAGCAGAAACGATGGGCGCGGAAAAGCTGTTCAGGCCTTGCCAAATAGCTATAATGTCCTTTTTCCAGCAAAAGACAAATGTTAAATCGAGCAGCTCGGGGTTCACCTAAATAATAAGGAATAAATATAAAAAATATTAACTAGTACCTTTAAAAACAATTTGATATTGCTGTTCTTTTTTAAAAACAACAATTCTTATTTGGTCTTCCACACCTGCATTTTCATTAACATAACGTTGTAATGTAGCAACATGATTGAGAGAATACTCCTCTAAATCAAGAGGGAGGCCAGAATTTTGCATTAATTCAATTACAGGATTTAAATGATGCTCCTGTTGGCGGCAAAAAGCTCGAAATTGCTGTTTTTGTTGTTCAGGTGTAAGTCTTCTTATATTCAGATCAATCAGATTAACTTTTTTAAGGCCAATATACACTGCTCGAGCAAGGCAATAACGGTCATTTGGATTAATAACCTTGATAATTGATCGGCAGGGATGGGCTATAGCATGTTCCTGATCAATGATACAAGCACCTTGAATAACAGATTTGCCTTACATATTTTTTTTAAAATGTAAAAAACAAGACTGTTACTCACCAGAATTATCCTCGGGATTTGCTGTGCGATGGGAATCAAGCGGCCATACAGCAATTACTTTTGTAATAGTCGTCCCCTGTAGGAGATCAATGCCTGCCTGGCTCATCTCATTCAGCCTCTCAATAGCTGCCGCCAAGGCCGCCGCATTATTTTGGGCGGGAGGCCGAAGAGGAACTGTAAATGGGTTGTGGAACGCAGGAGGATGGAGTTGAAGGCCAACAAGACGCGGCTCAGGGCGATTAGCCATTACCCTGTCCAGAAGGCTAGCAATAAGTGTTGTTAAAGTTAAGTCAGGTCGGCTTTGCTCTTCAAAAGGACTGAACCTCACGTTACAAATTTCACCACGTGTGTTTCGCGAACGTGAATTAATTTGTTGAACAGATTCAATATTAAAAAGAGAATTATTCATTGGTGTATGTTGTTGTGGGGGTTGATTAATTAACTGAAAATATATTTATTAGTAACGAGCTTGTATTATTTATATAACAAGCAGAAGTATTCTTACAAATCATACGTGATAGAAACCCTAAAGACATTTATAGAGTAAAAATTTTTCATTTAAATATTTATAAAAGTTTATTGACTAACGAAATAAAAAAATTTTTAACAATTTATTCGCCAAATAAATATTAAAAAATATAAGGCAAAAAAAATATTTAAGGCAAAAACGATATTTAAGGCAACAAGATTTAAGGCAACAAGATTTTTTGGAGGATGTCATTTTTAAAGAATAGAATTTTTTAAACTTAATGTTTTAAATCTAAATTGTAATAATAAAACTTTTTTAATTGACACCCTCCAATTACATATAAAAGACCCTCTTCCCTACAACAAATCTTCCATCCCTCCCCCAGAGACCCCTCAATTTAATAAGAATTTAAAATAAAAAAATATTTTTTTTTTTGGGAAAAAAAGGGGGGATCCCTGGGGCATCTACCGCGTCTGCCTTATTGTGCCGTGAATTAAATCACGGCGACAAGTAGGACAGTCACGGTAGGTCCGTGACAGATTCTCAAAACAATTCCAGCATAATTTATGGAGACAAACTGGGATCACAACAAATGTATCAACTTCAAATGTTTCTAAACAAATAGCACACGAACCAACCTCTGAATTCTCTATAAAACCTGGCGCCAAGGTGCCAGCAGAAGCGACAAATTTTCCAATTTCTTCCTCGCTCAGACCAGCTCCTGATTGAAATGGAAGCGGTTCAAAAACTGTCCCGGCCACCTCTTCAACCAGAATAACGTCGTCCTCTTCTGGCCTATCTTCCTCATCCAAACGAACTTAAAAAACTTAACTTAATACGATCAGTAACCCCCCCCCCATTCCCTCCCTCCCTCGTCAGGGCTGTGCGCCATGGCTTTTAGCGTTAGAATTTTTGGAATATTTTGGCGTTTGGAGGGTTTTAAGAATTCAAAAACAAAAATTTTGGCGCACAGCCCTGCCCTCCCCTGTTTTCAAAACAAATATACTCCCTTACCATCGTCTGGGCCAAGCAAAGTGCCAAGAGGAGGGGTCCTGCCTATCCTCCCTCTGAGCCGCGGAGAGACCTCCCGGCTGCTCCTCTGGGCCCTTTCCCGACGGCCAGCCTCCTGAAAAGCATCAAACAGCGAGATTGATGATGATGATGACTGCTAAATATAAAAACATCCATAATGAACATAAATTAAATTTTCAATTCTACTACAATTTTTTCACAACCACTTTTTTTTTCTTATTATTTAATTAAGTGTATTATTTTATAAAATTATTAATCTAAAAAACTACTTATTTTAACAAAATACAATTATTTTATTTGTAAAAAAACACAATTATTTTATCATTAAAAATATATTATTTTATAACTAAAAAATACAATTATTTTAATAAATACAATAATTTTATTTAAAAACATACATTTATTTATTAAAAAATACAATTATTATTTAAAAAAATACAATTAATTACTCATTTTAACAAATAATTTTTTTTAAATACAATTAATTTCTTTTACAAAATGCAATTTACAAAATGCAAATAATTTTATTTAAAAAAATACATTTATTATTTAAAAAAATACATTTATTTATTAAAAACATACAATTCCTCATTTTACAAAAATAAATTTTTTTAAAAAATACAATTTTTTACAAAATGCAATTTCTTTTACAAAATGCAATTTACAAAATGCAAATAATTTTATTTAAAGAAATACATTTAAAAAAATACAATTTTTCTTTACAAAATTCAATTATTATTTTTTAAAAATAAAATTACTCTTTTCAAAAAATACTCTTTAAACTCTTTAAAAAATACATTTTTTAAAAAATACAATTTTTCTTTTTCAAAAATACAATTAATATTTTTACAAAAATACAATTATTTTATTTTTAAAAATATAATTATTATTATTTTACAAAATACATGTATTTTTAAAAAAATATAAGTATTTTCTAATTAAAAATACAAGTATTTTTAACACACACCATTAAAATGCAATAATTATTTTACAAAATACACTCATTTTATGAAAAAATACAAAAATTTTATTCAAAATATTTAAAAAGCAATGATTTTATTTTTAGAAATACAATTATTTTTAAAATGCAAAAATACAATTAGTTTATTTTTAAAGAAATATAAACATTTGAATTAAAATAATTAATAAACAATGATTTTATTTTTAAAAAATACAACTATTAATATTTTTAAAAATACATTATTTTAAAACATGCAATTTTTCTATTTAACAAATACAATTATTTTTAAAAATACAATTACCTTATTTTTAGACTCCATTATTTTTTTTACAAAATCTGCTTATTTTATTTTTCTCAAAATACAGTGATTTTAATTTTAACAAATACAATTGCAATGATTTTATTTTTAAAAAATACAATTATTTTAATTTAAAAAAATACAAAAATTTTAAATAATTAAAAAGCAATGATTTTATTTTTAAAAAATACAACTATTAATATTTTTAAAAATACATTATTTTAAAACATGCACTTATTCTTTTTAGAGAATACAATTCTTTTTAAAAATACAATTACTTTATTTTTTCTTAAAAATACATTATCTTGTTTCTTCAAAATCCTATTACTTTATTTTATTTTTAAAAATACAGAAATTTTATTTCTATAAAATACAATTATTTTATTTTTAAATCTACAACTAATTTATCTTTAACAAAATTTTATTTAACAAAATTCGAGAATATAATTTTAACAATTATTTTATCTTTTAAAAAGCATGAAATTTTAACAAAATTAATTTTCTTATTATTTTTAAACCAAGTTTTCTTTAAATTTTTTCAAAAAAGATCTACCAAATGCAGACCAGAGCCAGCAGCATTCCCATTTGCACGACTCTATAATAATAGTGATAATACAAAAAAAATTTTAAAAAATACCCCTCGAGCAAGTCCATTTCCCGCTTGATTTCCATTATTATTGTTTAATTGCAAATTCTATAAAAATATAAAAAAATATGAATTTTGATATAAAAATTATACATCCTGAGGAGGTCCATGTGCCGGCTCTACATTCCCCCCATTAATTAATTGATTGTGAGTATTGTTGTTGTTGTTTGCAATATTAAGTAAATTATTATTAGCCGGAAGAACGCCATTTCCGTTGTTTGTTTGTTGTTGTTGTGAAATTATTTGTAAAGTGCTTCCTTTGCTGAATCTCAAAACATACGGCACAGAACCTGTCCATAAAGCCCTCTCCTGATTTTGTTCAACAACAGAAAGCATTGTAAATTTCACCACCTAAAATAATTTTTTCAATATTTTTTTTTCAAACTTTTTTCAAAAAATTTTTCAAATTTTTCAAAATTTTTTAAAAATTTTAAATTAATTTAATTTTTTCAATTTTACTCTACAAATAAAAAATACGTCGTTTATATGAAGTGATTGAAGTTTTGCAGCATTCTGATTATATCCATACACTCCAATAACTTGTAGATCATTTGAACTTCCCACATCTACCAAAACATCAGCTCTATCAAAGGAGCGGCGGGCCGTAGGGCCCCGATGTACAAAAGAAACACGGCCCGTTAAATTACTAAAAATTAATTTTTTAAAAATCAAAAAATTTTATTTCAAAAAATTTAATTTAAAAAAATTTTATTTCAAAAAAATTTAATCTCAAAAAATTTTTACAAATTTTAAATGAATTTTTAAATTTTAAAAAATTTTCTAAAAATTACAAAAAAATTTTTTCAAATTAAAAATAATAATCACTCGAATAGATGATTATTCCTCCACCCACAGAAAATGTAATTTGAAGAAGTTAATGATGTTGTTAGATCAAGATTCTGTATCAATTTTGCTGCTTGTGGTGTTGCTGCTGCTGCTGCTGCCCTTTGTCGTTCTGCTGCAATAATAGCAGCTATCTGAAAAAATTTAAGTCTAATTAAAATTTTTAACAAAATATATTTTAAATAAAAATTTTATTATTTTAAAGCAGGGCTTCGATCTAGAATTTTTAAAAGGCAAAAATTTTAATAATTTTGGAAGGAGTAAAAGAAAAAAATTACATTTTATCCTAAAAACTACAAGAAAATATAAAAAATCCTCATAATCTTCGAAAAACTACAAAAATCCGCATTTTTAAAGATAATCCTCATCCCCCTATTAAAAACTACAAAATGAGTAAAAATCCGCATAAATCGAATCCCTGTTTTAAAGCTATTTTACATTAAATATTAGACTAATCGATAAAATTTTAATAATAAAAATAATTACATCAAGTTGAGAATTATTGTTGTTGTTGTTGCTGGTGTTAGTATTATTTAGAATATTGTTGTTGTTGTTATTTGTTTGAATATTGTTGTTGTTATTGTTTTGCAATGTTGGGTCAATTCTCGGCCTTGCTGCTGGAGGCCCATCAACCGGACCGCCTGAACGGCGGCGGTTTACATTATTGTTGTTGGTGGTGCTCATTGCTTTGTTAAACAATATTTGATTTTGAAAACTAAAAAAATAAAAAATTTTTAATTTTTTAAAAAAAATAGAAAATTTTGTTTAAATCAAAAAATTGCCTTATTAAATTTTAAATGGGGAAGGAACGAGTAAATCAGAAAAGGTTCAATAACTAACTGAAGAAAGGAAAGGGTAAGGGGTATTTCAAAAACAGTTTAAAAACTAAATAAATTTCTGCACATTTTTCTTTTATATTTGGCCAAAAGAAGGAGGGTGGGGATCAAAATACCCTTCACAAAATATTGTGCACAAAAGGCTTTGATCCCCACCCTTCTTCTTCTTTTTGTTGAACGGGCAGGCGGGTGGCAAGTTGAATAACTTAAAAGCATAACGACCCTGCGCATAGGCCAAAATTTTAGTGTGCAATAACATTAAAAAGAAAAGGTTTAAATTTCTGGAAAGGGAGAAAAAATGTACATTGGCCGATTGCCAACCTAATTAGCATTTGGAGTCTAAAGAGTAAAATGTTTGGAAAATTTTGGCGGATTTCATCACTAACAATTAACAAAAATTAAAAAAATAATTATTTTGTACTTTTTAATATTTTCTCCAATATTTCCATTTCTTATTCTTGGTAAAACATTTGATTGGGTAAGTGCCAAAGTGTCAATTTGCAAAACTTCTTTTTCTGTTACTTCCTCATCTTCTTCTGATGGACTTGGAAATAAAGAAGTTTGAACACTAAGTTCTAATAAAAGTTGGTCCTTTAACAGACTTTTTGCAATTTGCCTAAAAATAAATTTTTTTAAATTTATTTTTAATTATTTATTTACCTTGCCATTCTAGCACCACCCATTAAAGCATTCAAAACAAGAGAGGCTTCAGTGCCAGTTGTTTGCTCTTTTCTCCGTAAATCTCGAGCTTTTTCTCTTTCTCGAAGACTTCTGAAAATAACGGTGTAGAATGCAATCATTGCCAAACATTGAACAAAAAATGAAAAAATTGAACTTCCAATCATAAAATCTGGATTGGTAAACAAACAATCATGTTCTTGTTCAATATGGTTAGCACCTAAATTGAAGAAGATAAGAGGAGAAAAATATTAATTATACCAAAAGCAACAGGCACAGCAACTGCAATTGAGACAGCCCAAACAAGGGCTATCGACAAACAAGCCCGCGAACTGTTAGCACCAATTTGACAATAAGCAAGGGGGTGAGAAATAGCTATATACCTACATGATATTTTGAATTATTTCTTAAAATTTATTTAATTACCTATCAATTGAAATAGCAAGTAAATTAAGAATTGAAGCGGTTGAGCAAGCAACATCAGCACCAATATATAAATTACAAAGGGAAGGTCCCAAATCCCAAACAAATGAATTCCACTAAAAATTATTTAAAAATAATTATTTTTCAGAAGTTATATTCTCTTTACTTCGTAATAAACAGCAAAAAACATAACACAAAGGGCAACTAACAAATCTGCAGAGGCCAATGAAACAATTAAATAATTGGTGACAGATTGAAGTGATTTCTCTTTTCTAACAGCAAGTATTACCATTGAATTACCTAAATTGATAAAAGATTTAAAAATTAATTTTAAAAGTCGAAATAAAGAGGCTAAGAAATTGGAATCCTTAACTAATCAATGGACATATAAGTCGATCTTGATAAATTTCTGAAATTTGAGTAAATTCATTAATTTCACTTAAGGTTTTCCAATTATCCAGAGAAATTGAGTAAGTTAAAAACTCCATTAAAAATTATAAAACAAACCAAAAATAGTCTTGCCCGTTGTTTTAAACACTGTGTTGTATTTAAACAATTAATTTTAGAAAATTAAAAATAAACTTTATTATAGTTATAGGGAGGTCCTTTTGAAAGAGTTGCAAACCAGCCAATATCAATGCTATAGGCAAATGGAAACCTAAAAATCGAAGAAATTTTCAAAAAATTTCAAAAAATTTTTACACTGCTTGGGGCACAAATTACCACCATTGCACAAGTAAAAGAATCTCGAATAGGATTCTAAAAAATAAAAAATAATAAATTAAAAAAAATAGTCATGTCTCATAAAATAAAAGTAAATTAAACAAAAATAATGGCCTCCTCTCGCATAAAATGTATAGCTTAGAGACATTAAGGAAAAGAAAAAAACAAAAACATTTTTTGGACGTTTGGGTGCGTGTTTTAGCGCCCGCTTCCAAACGTCCAAAAAAATGTTTTTGTTTTTTTCTTTTCCTTAATGTCTCTAATCTATACATTTTATGCGAGAGGAGGCCATTTTTAACTATTTCGACAATTTGGTATTTCGAAAAATTTTTTCGAAAATTTGGAAAACAACCATTTCGAAAATTTGACCTTTTTTACAGGTGATCTTTTGCCTACTAGTACCCCAAAAAATCAGTCTTTAGCCTTTCAATCCGCGGACCCCTCCCCCTCCTGTCCGTTATTAAATTAGAGATTGAAAATCAATCGATAATTTAATAATGGACAGATAGTAGTAAAATATTTTAAAAAATATTTCTAAATTTAATTTTTAATATTTTAAATTACCGTTATAAAATTTTATATATGAAATTAAAGGAATAGGAAAGAATAAGAGAATATCTCTTAAATTTTTCTATCATTTTATAATCAGTATAAATCCTTCGTTCCTCATTTTTCCATTCTTCATTTTCTCCCTTCATTCCTCATTTTTTACCATGTCTTGTATTATTCCCGAAACGAATTGTCGAAGTTATCCTTGAACTACTACTTGATCCATTTTGAGTGTGGGACGATGAAGCATAAACATAACCTCTCCCTCCATTAATGTTTTGAAGTGTGTCTTGTTGGGCAATTTGTGTTCCATCTCGGCGAACTTCGTTACGTATAAGCGTTGCCCCTTCCCCTCCTGGATGAGTCAATAAATATGCTTCTCGAGTGCCTGGTTGCATGTTTCGAGGATGTGGTGTTCCAACTGTAAATGATGTACGTCTACCACGTTCTGAACTTGCAAAAGTGAAATTAATATAAGGAGGAGCTTGATAATTAGCTTCTTCGACAGGAATATCTCTATGATTTTCTTCTCCCATGACAGGAACATTGAATGTATCATCTTCTTCAATAATGCCAGCTCTTGGACCTCTAGTAGGAAGACCTCTTGGATCATTTCCTCCTCTAATAGGGATGCCTCTTGGACGATTTTCTTCTCTCATGACAGGAACACTTCTTGGACGATTTCCAGCAGGCATGCCTCTTGGATGATTTCTTTCTCTAATAGGAGTATCTCTTGCATGATTTTCCTCTCCCATGACAGGAACATTTATTGTATTATCCTCAACATGATTAGCCCTTGGATAATCTTGTTCTCTGATTGGAACTATTGCATCATCTCCTATGGGAATATTTCTTGCTCTATTAGGGCGACGAGTATCAGTTCCTCTAAAATGGTTTTCTTGATTATTCGCTCGATTACTATGGCCTTGTTGTTGATTGACATTCACATTTGTCTGCGGATCTGAACGATTATTATTATTATTTGATTCTCTCCCATTCTCCATATTATTTTGATTTCCATCACGACGGTCTCTAGCAGCATTAACAGCATTTCGAATTGGTGAACTAGGCCTTGTTCCACGATGGATGATATTAGCAATATCGTCTTCTTTAAAGTTAAAATAAAAATTAATTATTTGATTGTCAAATATACATAGTTAAAGAAATTAGAAAATGACCAAAAAATTTCAATTTTAGGAGCAGTTTAAAAAAATACACTCAATACTAGATAAAGCACTAAATTTATCATTGTTAGCTCCCATCCTACCTAAGAAGTCCATTCCCATCCCACCTAAAAAATGAGTCGAGGGAATATGAATATAACCTCCTATCCAATAACAGATACAACTTTTGAATGCCGGAGTTGCTTAAGCAATACCCTCTATTTAATATACCTAAATCACATAATAAAATAAAGATATTTAGTCCCAAACTGTACCCTTTCGATTGAACTGAAAAGTAAAAAAGATTAATTATATTTTAATAACCAGTAAAATCAGGTCCAAAATAGTTGACATAACCCTCTACATCTGTAAAGGATCTAAAGGAATCAAGATTAAGATGGTGATTTTCTGCTCGACGATTAATATTTCCTCCCCCATTTTGGCCTGTATTCGGATTCATTGTAAATATCCAATCAAGATTGAAAAGAAAAATAAATAAAAGGATTGAAGAATTGGACATTCTGGGCATTCTTTAAATTTTTATTTATTTTTTTTAATACATAATTCTTTTAATAATTCTTTTTTTTTAATTAATTTTTAAAAAATGGATAATTTTAAAAGAAAAAAAAGTATACCGTATTTCCTCTAATAGAACGACAGCCTCTATTTGAACGACACCCCCTATTAGAACGACAGTCTGGAGGGAGGTTGAGAAATAGAACGACAGCCTCTATTTGAACGACACCCCCTATTAGAACGACACCCTTTCTTTTTTTAATTTAATTATTTACCTAAGCGGTAGTGATGGTCGGGAGTTAAAAAAACCCGAGAGTCGAGACCGAGACCGGGAATCAACCCCGAGACCGAGTTTCGGATCGAGACCTAGAGTCGATACCAACAAATTAGGAGGGATATCACTTGATATACTTCCTAATTCCCAAAAATCCCTATATATCCTTCATAATCCCCTAAATCCATTGAATCTTCAAATCCACAATATAACTTTACTCCTTCTAAATCTACCGATATCCACCTTAACCCACTGATTTCACATTAATCGCTTAGAATCTCCTTATATCCCTCGATATCCCTCCAAATCGAACGATATCTTCTTTATCCCTCGTTGCCGCGCACAAATCCCTTTATGTTTATTTCAATCCTTCCAAATCTCCGGATATCCCTCTTAACTTTAATCCACCTCTATTCCTTTCAAATCCTCATAAGCCTCGATATCTTACAAGTACATTGATACCCCCTACTACTTAAGGTCATCTGCGACAATTCTTCCATTTCCCTCCAAAAATCTTCCTTTTCCAATTTCAGAAGAAACAATTGGAAAATAATTTCTTGGAACTTGGAAAATAACAGGGGGACAGGGCCTGATGGGACAGGGCTAGTGATAATTCCATTGAAATATAAAATTTAACTATTTTTCTTCATTAATAAAATTATTAAAATGATATAGATCTTAATAAAAATTTCAAAAAAATTGCAAAAAAATATGTTGAAAAATAGAACGACAGCCTCTATTTGAACGACACCCTGTAATAGAACGACAGTCTAGAGGGAGGTTGAAAAATAAAACGACATGTCGGTCTATTAGAGGAAATACGGTATTTAAATAATAATTTTCCCTTTCAAATTTGCTTTTTTACCTTAAAAATATTTTTCTTTTTATTTTTTATTGAATATATTTCTAAATTAATTTGCCGACAAAAGCATTTCAAAAATTTTTATCCCGTTCCTGTCTCTAAGAAAAGGGCAAATATGACGAAAAATAAAAGAAAAAGCCGGCAAATTCACTGACAGTCAAAAGCGATATTTTTCAATGAGCAATACACAAGATTTTTTATTTATTAAAGTGCAACTTTTAAAATTTTATTTTTAAATTAAAGTGCAATGAATGACTTGATTTCGCAATTTTAATTTTTATTTATTTTATTTATTTATTTATATGTAGTATAATAAACATCCAACAATTGTGGGAATCCTCTTACATGTTGGGAGAAAGCCGGCAAATTCACTGACATTATTTATTTTATTTATTTATTTATTTGTTTTTTTTAACAACAAAAAAATTTATTTGTTTTTTTTAACAACAAATTACATGTTGGAAATTTTTAAATAATTGCTCATCTTTTTAAATACCCCTTGGAGTGAAAAATTATTAAATAATGAAATTTATGCATTTGAGAAATTGTAAATTTATTTTTTCTATCGAACAAATTATCTGTGTGTACGGTGATGTTGGTCCGGGGACTGCTATAGGTCTGATGGTATAAACAAATTTATTCTTAAACATGCGCAAGCAACCCAATTACTGCTCATTTTAATAAATTTAAAATTAAAGGTAGGTAAAATCAAATTTGCAGAATCCTTATCAGAGTTGGGGTCCGATGACGTTCAATTATTTTTTCTCTGAATAATAAATATAAATATTATTTTACTTTTTATTTCAGAATTATTTTAAGATTTAATTAACGTCTTTAAAAAAGCATATGTTTCAACATTTATTAAGCATTTCTTAGAAATTAAAAAAAATTATTTAAAAAGAACTGTATATGTACATAATTATTTATTATTAAATTAATTTTTTTTGTTGTCAAGTTTCTTTTCTTTATTAAATAAATTATTTTTCCTCTTAATTTTTTAAAAATCACCTGGAAAAATTTTTTTCTAAAAAATTTATTTATTAATAAATGTCTAATATACCCATTAAATAAATTACAATTTAAAGAAAAATCAGCTGCTTTTATTAACTTTTATTTTAAATTAATTTTATTTAATAAAATAAATAATTTATAAACGAAAACTTTATGATTCTGTGAATAATTTTAAAATAAAAAAAAATTAATTTATTTATTGAATATACATATAAAAAAAATTTTTTTTATTTAGTTTCCGTATTTACTCAAATATTTACCCCACCCTCCTATTAAGTGAAAGAATTTCAACCAGGGGTTGAGAAAATATTTACCCCTTAAAATAGTTACCGTATTGTCTCCAACAGAAGCCGTATTGTCTCCAACACAGTATCTATTGAAAAATAGACGCCCAGGGCTTCTATAGCCTTGAATAAATACCACTCCTCTATCAATTACCCCCTGCAGAGTGAGACTAAAATAATAATTGCCCTTGATAATTATTTGAGTAAATACAACGTATTTATTATTTTTAAAATTAATTTAAATTAAAGTAAAATGGTTCAAACTTATCTTTTCATTTGTTATACTATATTCGAATGGATAACTATTGTTTTGTATATTCGATTAATTTATGTTTTGTTTACTGATAAATTATTTAATGGAACTTTTTATCGTTTTATTATAATTATTGGAATTTCGGTAAATTTAAAAATATTTTGGCAATTTTCCGGAAGTCGAATATTGTATTTTCTTTTTTATAAAGCTGGGCTTGTGCTTCTTATTGTTTGTTGGGTCGGAGGCTGTGGCTTGTTTTTTAAAATAATTTTAGTTATACCCCTCCGTTTACGAGACTTTCCCTCAATTTATTCATATCAATTTTTAAAATGTTCAGAAAAAAAATCACAGCCAAAAATTTGAAAATAATAAAATTTGTCTGCCTAGACAAATAAGCATAGATTCTGACCTAAAAATTTAAGGAACCCAATTTTGAAACCCAATGAAAATCCAATAGAAGTAAACACGTGTGCCGGATAAATGCCTTGAATTTCTATAATTTTCTTGTAATTTTAAAATTTTATAAAGAATCTATTGAACTATTTGATCGTGTTTTTCTTCTATAATTTGCCAGTGTTTGATCCACTTGCTCCTCTTTTTGACTACTTTCCTTCTGGTTATCTCATTGGAATAGTTGATTTTATAGTTTTTTATACTGCTTTTCAACAAGATATTCTATATACTTCGATTTGTTTAAATAGATTTACAGCTGTATGGGAACCTTTTAAACAACAAACCGTTTGATTTTTTAAATTTTTATTCGGTTATAGTAGTAACTTCTTAAAGAACTTATAAGTTTTCAGCTTTTCGGTCTCAGTTTTCAGACAGATTCTCAGTTTCACAAGCTCGATATAACATACATAACTGTTCCAATAGTAGTAAAAATAATTTTAGAAGATAATTCGAATTATCTCCCATTTTATTTAATTTACAAGCATATTGAATAATATTTAATAAGGGCATTCTTGTACAATGTGAACAGATCTGTTTATCTGTGAAAGATTTGTTCATATGTTCATATTGTTTCCCTCTTATCTTAAAAAATTAAAAACAGTAAAAGTGGCAGTCATCAATGATTAGCGTAAGAATCGGCCAAGGATTGCCATTGAACACTTGATTATGTGTAAGGTCTCGGAAAAATAAAAAATAATGCCAAAAATTTATATTGAATTATCAACTTTCTTAATTTAAAAATATTTTTTTAAAGCGCTGGAAGAAATGGTGGATTTGGCATGTTCTATTTGCACATATTGTACCCTTACCATTAACAATTCATATATTGTTTTCGAGAGGATTGTATGTCCCTTTAGATAGATATAATCCGGGAATTGAGAAAGTACCAATTCTGTTGTATTATGATCTTTGGGAAGTAAGTCAATTCTTTAAAAATATAATAGTCGACCTCAATTTTAGATAGAAAGCTTAATTTATGAGGTCTTTAAGCTTGATCTTTTAGGTAGCTACCTCATCTGGGGCAGTTCTCGCACTCAATAGTCAAATAATTAAAATGTCTATAAAATGAAGTCCTACTAAATGCCCCTTAAATGAGACCATTGAGAAATAATATCCTGAGTAGGGTTGCCAAAATGGCTTGACTCTGACCGAAAGATCGAGTCGGGCCTAAGATATTTGGCCGAAAAAGACTCGTACGACCCGACTCGATAAAGTTAGGCCCGAAAGTGACTCGCAAGGCCCGACTCGATAAAAACAAGGCCGAAAAAATGTCTCGCCCTTCAGCCCGACTCGAAAACGGCAAAACGGCAATAATCCTGATCTTAAATAAAGAAGTAGCAATTTCTGGTTTATTTAATAGCGTGGTTCATCTGTCTTTTCAAAAAATTATTTTTTAGTTGGATATTAATATAATAACAATAATATTAAATTCTGTTTGCTTACTTATTTGTTTTTGTTTAAATTTGGCAACTTTCATTAAAGTCAAAAAAATTAAAAAACAAAATCCAATTACTATAATTGGGAATGTCAAAAATAAAAATAATAATGCAAGTGGGGGAATTTCTAAACCAGAAATAAATCTTATAATTATGACTGCTGTAATGACTGCAATGCTTACAACATCTCTACTATATCAGGTAACATGGTGAAGGGGTTTCACCATAGCAAGTTTACTAAACGGGAGTTTAGGATCTACTATTAAAATAGAGGGTGCACTTGTGCATGCTGAGGGAAAAGACATACCGTATTATCTCTAATAGAATGGCCGGCCATTCTATTTTTCAATCATCCTCTAGGGGGCCATTCAATTAGAGAGGGCCATTCAAATGGAGGGGGACATTCTATTAGAGAGAGCCATTCAAATGGAGGGGGACATTCTATTAGAGATAATACGGTAGTTAGAATAATCCTCTATAAATAGGGTAAACTATGGGCCACTCTGGCCAGAGGGACAGAGTGGCAAACTCCAGCCTGGTATTTGGAAGTATCGAACCGAGATCCGCTTCATTATTCCTCCTCCGTCCATCCTCAGCCAACGCTCTATAAATAGCTCTGACTGGAAGTTCATCTTTACTTCGATATCTCAGTATTTGATATCAACTGTATTTATCAGTTTATTTATAACGATAACCCACCCAGCTATTCAAAATTATACATTAATCTAAATTTAGTTGTTATACTACTTACTAAAAGATGGAAAACCTTTAGCAACCTTACTTGGAAATAACCAAAATATCGATATAGTATTTGAACTACTCTGGAATCAACTTCCATGGGTGAATGATTTAAGAGCTTTATCACATCCATGGCTACTTATTGCACTTTGTGAGGATGTCCGTCAAAAGAGTGTTGGGGGATTGTTGCGAGTCGTTGTCGGCAAAACATGGAAAACTAAAGTTGAGCCGATACAGTCAGTAAATGTTAAAACTGTTTAATTTCAAGTATTAAAAGACGATTTAAATGATTAACTCATGTGATATATGTTCTGAAAAATTATTATAGAGTGTGTTTATTAAATGTTTGAATTTTTATAGCATTATACTGTAATTCAGGCAGGGATTTACGGAGCCGGATATGAAAGTCTGGATATATTTTCGGTTCTGTGATTAGATATCCTGAGATTTCCCAGGATTCGATAGACTTATTTGTTAGTCCAAATTCGTTGAGATAATGGCAAGAAGTGATTAATGATGAGGAAAAGTATGTATAAAATGTTAAAACAGTCAGAGAGTAACTAGAAAACATTGCCATATTTTATCTATTGGAACAGCCGACCCCAACTAGTGCGGCATTTGAGGGGTTGACGGCCGGCGTTCTCTTAAAGAGAATACGGTATTTTCGAATTAAATGTTAGAAGAATTTCATCTAAAAATCATTTCGATTATTTGATATAGCTTATTTAAAATTATTTTAGACAACAACCACATTATTTTAATAAAATTTTTAAATAGATTCTTCTTCATCTTCTTCAATTTCTGTTTGCCCAAAATCCCTTTTTCCTCCCTTCTTGCCCAACAATTCTATACTTTCAATTTTAATTCCAAGACTTGCAGATTTTGTCATATCATAAATTGTTAGCGCTGCCAAAGAACATCCAACCTTCAACAATTTTTTTAAACATTTGCTTAAAAATTATTAAGAAACCATTGCTTCCATTTCTACCCCAGTTTTAGCCTTTACAGCTTTTGCACGAGATAAAACAATTATTTTATTGTTTGAACGATCAATTTTAAAATATATACGGATTGAAGTTAAAGGTATTTGATGACATAAAGGAATTAATTGGAAAGTTTGTTTAGCTGCTAAAATTCCGGCAATGCGAGAAACCTTAAATTTTTTAAGAGGAAATTTGGCTCTGTTATGAGTCCAATGAAGATTTAGACTAGAAATCGGACCCAGCCGAATTCTGTTAAAAAATCTCGGTCGATTCTTCAGCCTTTAGTTCAACCATTACATTAATGAATATTTTCCTTGAAACTTAGTTTTAGGTAGTCTTAATTAAAGACTGTATCGAGACGTTACTCGTCGATTTTTCGAGATAGATCGAGGATTTTTTGTGGGACTAGCATTCCGAAAAATGTTAGCGTGAAGTTTCGAATAGGGGTACAGCCCGAAATGTCGCGCGGCCATAATGTCGCCAAGCCATAACTTGCTAAAAAATTTCTGGCCCTTATCAATTTTGGTACCAATCTCTTTAGCTCAATGAGTTGGAATCGTTTAATACTAAATTCGGAAAGATTCAGAAATCTTAAAGCAAGTTATGGCTCGGCGACATTATGGCCGCGCGACATTTCGGGCGTGTCCCTCGAAGAGCATTGAAGTACAACTTTAGCGGATGATTGCACCAGTAATATCATTAGTTCTACTACTCTAAGAAATGTGTAAGCCCTCATAAAGTATAGACTTTGCTGACGTTCTAGATTAAAGAACGGACTTGAAGAAGTTCGAAGTAGCTTTCTCAAAAAAAATCTCGACTCTCTATAGCCAAGAATTTTTATCAAAATCTTCATTGAACTCCTCAAATATAATTAATTTTTAAATTTACAGCAAAAATATCTCCTTTTTTATTTTTATTTTCCAATAAATTATCCAAAATTCCAATAGGAAAATTTATTTTAGCACGAGCAATTGCTATTCTTTCAAAGCTTGGAGGTTTACTTCCAACATCAACCATTATTGCATCACCGCTTTTTTCATCAATATGAGTAAATAAAATATTTTCATCCTTTTTGTATGTTGAGTAGAAACGTGGAAGATTAACTGATGAGAGAATTTAACAAAAATTTATGGATTTTTTAAAGAATAATTTTTTGTTAAATTTTTGATTGTCTGACAACACTCAAAGAATCGGAAAAATTTTTTTTATTAAATTTAAAAAACTTTGGTTAAACTTATGAAAAAGTTAGATCGGAGCTAGACAAGACCTCGAACAGATTATTTACCGAGATATATTTTTGGATATCTCTTATTCTAGTAAATCTATTATCCTAAACTCAACTGTTGAATGAAATTAACCCTGCAAATCCTGATAGTTTCGTCAATTTTAAACTGGGATTTTGAGATGGAATCTCGAAAGATCCGTCAAGTGATATTGATATTTAATACACAGCTGCTAAGACAATTTAAAATTTATTTTTAATAAAATTAATTTACTGATTAAAAATTGAATAATAATAATATTGAAATTATATAAAGACCATTTAAAGAAGTAAAAGAATTATTTATCCCCCAATGTGTACCATTGGCCTCGAGCCAGGAAGTGTATCTGCCATTTGAATAAGCTTTTCCAACCCGGCATGTCTTGCCGCTTTTCTTTGAACTGCTTTTCCAATCATTTCTAACAATTTTTGATTGCCTGCCCCACTCAGAAAAATTTTTTTTGGGAAATTTTAAATTAAATAATTTTACTCTGAGAGCATCTCTCAATGAAATTTCGGAATGGCCATGCAAACAGACCCAAAATTAGATAATATTTAATTATATAAAAATTAATTAATTGCCTTCAAGTTTCCATCTGCAGTTATTCTTAAACGATTGCATCCACTATTTAATAAAAAATTTTAAGATAATATTTTTCAACTTGATTAGATTAGGTTGTAATCCGAGTGCTCTGGTTTTGAAAGGATACAGGGTTTAGTAGTTTTTTGTTGGGGTTTTGATTCTCATTCACTTTTACTTCAAAAATAATAACGAAAAAGTAAAGTGGTAAGATATTTTCCGAATTATTTTTCAAAAAGCCCCTAAAAAATGGCATTTTAGGGGGTGTATACTTCGATGGGGTTTTCGACGAGGTTTTCGATTTTCGATTTTTTTTTCGATTTTTTCGATTTTTTTCGATTTTCGATTTTTTTTTCGATTCAAGACGGGGCTCGAGGTATGGCGTCGGGGTGCATCTCTAATTAAAACTTTAGATACCATTTATAATTTATATAATCTTACCCACAAAAATGTTCACTCATACTAGAAATAAATCCAAATTTGCCAACAAATCCTTTAACTTGATATGACTAAAAATATATACAGTTGAACCTCATTTTTAGATAACCTCATATGTAGAGTTTAGATGAAATCTTGCCACATAATTAGTGTTATCTTTCGTCAAATTTTTGTTTTACTCGGTACATTAAATTGGGAATGTCGCTTAGCCAGAGGAGTACCTAATTTTATGAGGATTTAAGAATGAGGTTTGACTGTATCTATGAAAAATTTTCTTATAATTTAAAAACATTTACTTTGCTAGTTTCATTAGGTCCATCAATTAATCTTTCAATATTTTCAACTCCATAATATTCCCCAATATTTTCCAACATTTCTCTATAGGACACAAATTTCTTCATTTCATAATTATTACCAGCAAAAGGCATAAATTCAATAAAACGAATATTAAATGATAATTCTCTTCCAATTTCTACTAAAGAAATTACTTCTTTTTCGTTAATTCCACGGATTACTACACAATTTATTTTAACTTTTCCTTTAGGCATTAATTGTTCGGAAAGGATTAATCCACGCCAAACTTTTTGAAAGCCATCGCGGCGAGTAATCTTTATAAAATAAATATTACAGAGGCAAAAAGCTTACGGAATTACCTTCCAAAATTTGAGAGTCGAATAAACCCCGAAAAAAGAAAATATTTTTTATACTATTTATCAAGCGTTATCCTATAAACCCGGCCTTTTGTGCCAGAAAAAGGATATATAAAGTGGGAAATTTCACAAAAATCCCTATGATTCCAATACAAGATTTAAACAAAAAAATTTTTCTTTTCCTTAAAACTTGAAAAAAATTCGTTATTTTGGATTAACACGAAAAAATATAGTATATCCATTCAATGCAATCCAGCCTTTGTTTTATAAAAAAAACTCATGTCCTGTTAAAGAGGATTCGAAAATTAATATTTATATTTCGAGCCTTCGTTATAGAATTGTCTTAATTCCCTTTTTTCAATAAAAGTAATACTAAAACCTCGGCATATTTTTGAGCAGATAATGAATCTAACGAAACTAAAATAGTATTTTTTAAATTTAATCCTAATTATCGCAACCATTTAAATTAGTCAATCCAGCATCAATTAAAGGTTTAATCATTCTATTCAAAACAATCCCATTTGTTGTAATACCTATTTCTTGAATTCCATCAATTTTGGACAATTCGCCTTTTTTAATGAAAATATTATGTATGTATTTACAAAATTTTATGGTCTTTTTAGAATTAAAAATTGTTTTTTCTGATTTCAGCGTTAATATAAAATATATTTCAGTAAAATATCGGAACCCTTAAAAATTATAATTTTTCTCGATAGGTTATTATCTGTACTCTCCGTTTACTTAAGTAGCTTGGGGGGGGGGGGGGGGGGGTTTCTAGGCACGAATTTTTAAAAATTATTGGTTTAAAGCAGAGCTGGGATATAGTTATATATCTCCTTCAGCTATTACAAACCAGCATGTTTAGTAGACCGGGGATTACACCACGCCGCTTATGCATAGCAGGGGTGTGCGAGTTTTGCTTTGCACTTTTTAAAATAACTTTCGGCTCACTATTTTTAAATGATCTTTAAATTAAAAATTAAAATACCAGATAACTTACTAACAATTTCTACCAAATCTGTCAAATAAAAATTAAAAAATTAATTTTTTCAAAGTTAATAATTATCCACACCTTTTCTAATTGTTGGTTCACCACCAGTTAATCTTATTTTATTTACTCCTTCAAAAGCAAATAGTTTAGCAAGACGAATAATTTCATCCTTGGTTAAAAGGTCAGAAGAAGATGTTAATTTAACACCTTCTTCAGGCATACAATATTTACCTTTAAATTTAATTTAGGTATTTAAACGTAAAAAAGGGGTTGATGGTTGTCTCTAGCTGAACGACAATATTTTATCTATAACGGCCTTCTAAGGGAGTGGATTTAAATAATGAGAGTTAATCTCTATTAGAGTTAATCCGAATATTCTCACGTTCTCGAAATGTTACAATTTTTGTAACTCTTTCTAGAACTCCAACTCCACTCCAAAAATGAGTAAACGATCTACAGTAGTAGGACGTGGAATAAAATTTTTGTAGTAATTCAGGGGTAAATCAGGTGATCTGGCTGGGAGTTGGTACAAAAATCGAGATCAACATCATCTCAAAAAATATTATTTCCATACCCGAAATTTCTGTTCGAGATCTTGTCTAGCTCAGATCACTAATTAAATACAAAAATCCTTTTTTTAAAAGACTTACAACGTAAATTACATTTTTCAACAATTGAAATTCTCAAATAATTATGGAAACGTCCAAAAGAGTCAATTAAAGAAGAATTTTCTTTAAAATTTTGTTTTACTTCATTTTTAATTAATTTTGTAGTTGAAAAATATTTATATTGAAATTTTAAATTATTATTATTATTAATTAATTTAATTATTTGATTATTAACAAAAAATAATATTTTTTTATTATTTAACATATTTTTCTAGATTTTATTTTGAAGAGAAATAAATAAATGTAGTAATAAAATAATTAATTTACTATCAAGTCTATTGATTTCTACTATGTGATTGATGATAAAAAAATAAATATATGTTCAATATTTTGAAGAAATATGTAACTTTTATTGCCTTTAATGATAAGAGATTTTTTTAGTTTTATGTAAAAATCGATCATAAAATATAAGTCGGAATTCTTTTGAGACGTGAAATTGAGAAATATCTAAATAGAGATAAAAAAATATTTTTAGATATCTAAAAAAACTTGAAAACGGTAGGAGGAAAACTGAGTAATAGCTTAAACTGAAGAGTATTTAATTCTGTGGTTATATAAGAGAGATAAGTTCTAAATTTTGAAATACGGATGAAAGCTGAACACATTGTTAAGATGATGCTGAACAAACAAGAATCATGTGGAAGATTTCAGCTTTGGGATTTACACAACTACATTATAAAGTGTTATGCGGACTAATTAAATACTTGCATAAATACTTTTTAGAATTTTTTAAAATAAATTTAAAAAATATTTATAACAAACTAAATTTAATAAATTAAAAAAAGCTCTAAAAACAAATCACAAAAATGCTGATCTTTTAAATCCATTTTCTATTAAATTCTAAAAATAATTAACATTTTCTCTAAAAGATTCAATCGGAAATGCAGCACGATGTTTATCCATATACGAAAGAAAATCGTCTCCATAGGCTAAACAACATTGTAGCAAAGCTTCAGCGTCTCCTTGTGCTCTATGTGAAGAAAATAAACCAGTGACAAAAAACTGAAAAATTTTTTTAAAAAAATTTTGGAGTTTCTAAAAAAATTTTTGAACTCGTTCTTGTAACGCCAAAAGTGTTCTCTTTCCCCTTCCAACAGTCTCACGTTTAGCCTGATGTGAATTAAAATCCCAATTTCCTTCTCTATTTCGACTAAGAAAATAAAATTCTAATTAAATTTCAAAAAATATATTTACTACCCAAAATATTGTGAATCTATTCTCCTTCGCTTAGCAGGACTCCAACTTTCTGTACGCATAAATGTAACGGGTGTTGGGGGACTTGTACATGTACTACTACCAAAAAGGCATCTTTTTGCCCTTAAAATTCATTTTTTAATTAAAATTTTATTTTTATCATGATTAAATAATTTATCAAACGAGCAGCTAAAAATATAACAAAGGGAGGATATAAAAAATAGAACTTCCATTATTCGATTAAATAAAAAAATCAGGTAACTTTAGTGTTATAGGATTCTACTAGGATTTCTAATTCCGCTAAACTATAGTAACTATGATCCCTCCTCTAAGGACATGCACAAACCTCCTTAATCCCTCCCAATCCCACAATTTTATAAAATAATTAGTTACCCTTTCCTCCCTATTTCTTTCTTTTCATTTTGTTTTTTGTTAAAATCTGGAGTTTTTTGAAGTTGTTCTTCTGTTAGCGGGGCCCTAATTAAATTTTCTAAATTAATTGTTGTCCCCTCATTATTATCAATTTCTTCCTCCTCATTTTCTTCTTCCTCCTCTTCATTTTGTGAAATAACTTTAAAAATAATTAGATTAAAATTTATTTAAATTAACTATATTTCCAATTAACATTTCTTGTTGTAATTTCAACTTCATTGTCAAAAGAATTTTCAATGTCTGGCAAGGAGGATAATGTATCGATAAAATAAACCTTTTAAAAAAATTTTAGTTAAAAATTATTAAATAAAAAATATTTTTTGTGCGGAAATTTTTATGAGACATCAAGTAACAATTATGTATTTTTTCAATTCCCTTATAATTTTAAGGTGAATGGGCAGATACGTGTATGCTTCCGAAAACATTCAGATTTATGTTTGGATATGTCTTGAAGAAAGAAGCTCAAAAATTGTGTTTTTATTTAAGAAACATTTTTTATTATGATTTCTCATGTTTGGTATAGATGTGGAAAAAATTAAATTTTTCTGATTTTGTGCAGCCAGATCATGGAAATTAAAATTTATAGCGGCACATGCAAAAATTTATTAGCTTTTCAGATTTATGAGGAGAAATATCCATCCCTCGGATTCTTAATTCCCTTATGAAGAAGCCCTGTGTGTGTTATACATATCAGTCTTTGGAAGCCCATGATGAAAAAATTCCCTTAAAAATTTTCTTAAAATAATCTTTACTTAAAAATGAAAATAATTCAAAATTAAACCCCTTCAGGAATTGGCCATTTTTCTAATAAATTTGATTGAATTAGTTCATGCATAAGAAGTCTAAAATCAAAACAAATTCCATTATGAGCAATTAAACAAGCTGGTTTTGGTGCAATAGAAAGCATTTGATGCTTTAAACGATTTGATTAAATTCTTATTTCAAAAATTTTTTTCATACAAATCCAGGCCATTCCTCTGCAAATGTATTTTTTAATTCCAAATCTTCTCTTCGAAGTTGAATAACTTGAAAAATTTATTTAAATATTTTTTGTTTATTTGTCTGATTTTTTGATTAAAAATTATATTTTATACAAGGAAAACAAAAAGCTATTTTAAATACCCTTTTTCACTAAAAAGTGTGTACTTAAATTTTCAGAAAATTCGTATCACTAAAGATATATCACTACAATAACTTTGCGTCGCAAAGTATCTATAAATTAATTACCTACTTATGTTTAAGGAGACCCCCGTGCACTTAGATAATCTTTGGAGCTGAAAAAACAAGAGAACCTGGATATCGCTTAGGCTAATATATACTCCCAACTCCCTCTATAAAATTTAGAAAATTATCTTACAATTAGATTGAGGTAGAATGTCTAATTTTGGGATAATTATAAATGAGTTTCGACTACAATATCTATCGCCCAGGAATCATTGTGCGGTTTCCGAAATGATAAGGTTTCTTATATTCAAAGAATTCAATAGAACCCCTCATTTAATAACACAAGAAAGTAATTTTTAAATTAAAAAATTTTAAAAATTAAAATAACCATTCGGGTTATTCATTCTAAGCAATTCATATTTCGCCCATTCAGAAGAATTTAATTTTGGATTTATTTGTCTAGTTTGTATATTAGTAATTACTGGAATGAAAAAATCAACAAGTTGGTTATTTCGAATATTTAATTCTTTATTTAGTTGTTTCGAAGCTTCTTTAAAAAGTTTTGAGGGAATTGAAATTAATGAAATTTCAGTTATATGAGGCTTTTGACGACCATCTTTTAAATGAAAAATAACGAAAAAAATTTTTTATAATTTTTAAAAATTTTAATTAAAGGAAGGGAAATAGATTCTGATCAGTTCCTTGCAGTTTAGTTAAATGTTTTTGCGGACAGTTCTTAAAAGGTGGCTCATAAACTGTTAATTGAGTTAATAATTTTATATTATTATTCGTTATTTGTCTTTTTTCTGTTTTTATAAAATTGATAAAAATTATATAAAATTATTTTTGTAGAAAAATGGGAGAAAAAAATTCAAGGACTGTCCGCAAAAATATAAAATCAAAATAAGCTCGAGAATAACAGGAACAACAAGGTCCGGATTTTCTCTGATTTTTAGTTTACTTTTTTGGTTAAAATAATTTAAAAAATAATTAATTTGCTACATAAAAGAATCTGTTTACAATTAAATTCTTAAATTATAAATTAATTTAATTAGTAACTTTACCTAATTTTATATTATTTTTTAAAATGGATCTTAACCATTAGGGAAATTAGATAAAATATTTTGTATTTACCTAGAGAAAATTTTTTTTCAAATCCATCAACAATAAAAATTTACAAACCAGGCAAAAAGCTAAAAATCAGAAAAAGCTTAGTATACCTACGGAATCTCGTATCAAAACTTTTTTTTATTATTTTCCAAAGAAAATATCAACAATTTAAACCTGAACGTATAATATTCTCCAATCGGCGTGTTAAATCCTTTGGAGGACCCGGATTAATTAAAGGGTCAGAAAAGCTATCGTCAAAAAGTCCGGTTGATTCTAGATCCATAAAAATGAGAGTTTTTGTTGTTTCCATTTATTGAAAAAAATTTTTTTTAATTTTTTTATTTAAAAAATATTTTTTAATAAAAAATCCACGTAAATAATAATTTTTTTATTTAATTTTTAATGGAAGAATATAATTTCTGTGTTTCTTTTCCACTATCCATTACTTTCCTTTTCCCTTCGTATAGAGCGGAATTAAGTTTGGGGAAACCAAATGACTGCTTGGCGAACTAAATAATAAAAATAAAAAATCGGAAAGAAAATTTAAAATTGTGGAGAGGAAAGAATAAACTAGGGAATATTTTTATCTTTTTTAAAGTTAAATTTAAAATCTCATTTAAAATTGGGTAAATAAAGTTAAATATAATCAAAGCAGCTTCGAAATTGAGATACATACTATTTCTAATTTTAAAATTTCTTCGAACTTGTTTTCCAAAAATTTGATTTTTGCGGTGCTAAAAAGAGGATGAATTATTGGCCATTAAAATTGAAAAAGATTCTCGACTGTTTTCCAGTAAAGAGGGAAGAGTTTTGTATTTTCACAGTTGGGCTAGACAAAGAAAGCGTAGAGACAAAGACGGGACCAGTATCCAGTCCTTTCATTGCTTTTATTGGAGTGACCGGGACGTGGCCGTAAAGGTTGCCACTTTTTGTTCTAACAACTAAAAACTAAAAAGTGGCCCACAGTTTCAAGAGGGCGGAGTCAAGATTTGACGTCAACCGTTTGATGTACTATATTTTTTTGATTATATTTTCAAAAAATATACAGAATTATGAATATTATATTTTACTTCCTTACAGTCTGCGGCTTTTCTAATTATTTTAAACATTGGAAATTTAAATCAATTTTTAATGGTATATTAAATAAAATTGAAAATATATAATTAAATACACTTACAGTTAAGTAAATAAGTTTTGACGTATTTTATATGGGACCATCCTGGAGATCAACATGCATGGAATTTGAATAACTAACTTGAGAATATACTCTCTAGGAATCAAAATTATGGTTAGGTCTTTTCAACATGGATGTTTTTCAATACTTAAGGCGGTTATACCCAGAGACTTGGCTTCGTTCAAAATCGATATGTTCAAAATCGAAGTTGCTCCACTCAAGACAAGATTGAAACTTTAAAAAATTCTTTAATCAAGAGCAAGACGAGTTGCTTGCTTCAAGCCGGCTCGTCAGTTCACTTTCTTGGTCATCTTTTCTTCGTCTCTAAGGGTGTTGATCTCTGGTTTATCCATAATGAGTTTATCTCTATGATTGCCCTCTGATGTGGTGATCTTTTGAGTGACTCAGAATATCTCTCATTCATTCAAATGCTTTTAAATTAGCGAGTAAATTTTATTTTTTAATTTTTTGAATATATTTTGGGAAGAAATTTGGATGATTTTTAAAATGCGTCATAAAACATTTTAGGTGCTTCTCCTTTTGTTATATCAGCTAAATTATATGGCAACTCATATAAAATATTTTTTGGCTTTAATTTATTTTACTTAATTCATAACCAAAAAATTTTCCAATAAAAATTAAATAATGCTTTTTCATTTAATATTTTTTCTATTCCTTCTTGTGTCAGGTATTTTAAATTAATTGTGAGAGAATGAAAGAAAAATTAAATTTAAGATTTAAAAACGGTTTTAGCTGAGGATGAAGAATGTATGAATGATGAAGCTCGTTTAGCCGTTTTACATGCCCACAATAAATACAGATCTAAATTGGCCTGTGGGGAAGTTACAGATGCTAACACAACTTTGCCTGGTGGAATATTTCATAAATTTGTTAGTTTTTTGGATTTCATTGAGCTATTCCTCTCTCACACTCTCATTTTTTCTTGAATTTCGGTTTTTCTCAGTTTTTCTGAAATGTAAGTTTCCTCTCTGATCTAGTGTTTTTGGCATGTTCCTCCCTCATCAGATTACTTTCTAATAGAGAAAGTTTTACCAAAATTAGTTTTATTGAAACGAAATTTGGTAAGCATGCTTATAGTAGATTCCCGAATATTCCGAATATACTCTTTATGAAAGTATATTTAGATCCTTCGTAAGGCTTACTGTTCTATATTATAATTTAGAAAAAACTACTACATTGTAGTAATATGTTATATTTTATTTAAATAGATTTACAACGTAACAATGGAAAAACTTTCACAAAATACAGCTAATTGTTGTGAAATGAAGCATTCTAATGATACTTTATATGGCGAAAATTTATATGCAAGTAGCTATAAAATGAATATTAGTAAGTTTTTCTCTCCGGATTAGCTGTTTTTACAGTTTTAATTTTTTGATTCCTCGAAATTTCCCCAAAGAAATTTTTTCCCGTCCCCTAGTATTTATTTTAAATTGAGGTGCATCTAGTTTATTATTGGGTTATTATATAGACCGAGACGAGTCTCGAACAAAAATCTCGGTTATCTAGATTAATATCTTCGAGATACGATTCTCCCAGCCCGATTCTAGGTTAATATCAGGGGTGGGCAGAGCCCAACAAAAACGGAATACGAGATACGTAACTAAACCCATCCGTGATTCATATTATAGCTAGGCCAGAATATATCCAATTATTTTTCTAGCTGATGCTTTAATTGCTGCAGTTGATATGTGGTGGGCAGAAAAAGATGTATGTGAAATAGCTGTGAATAATTTGAAAGCTACAGATGCAGTTTGGGAAGGTTGTGGACATACTGTCCCAGTAAATACAAAAAAAAATTTCGATTTATTTTAAAAAATAAACTTAATTAGATGATGCAATGGCAATCAACACAAATCTCTTGCGGCTTTCAAATCTGTGGAGAACAAGCATGGTGTAAAGATGAATATAAATGCAAAACAACAACTTTGGTTTCTTGCAATTATTATAATCCGTAAGGAAAATTTTTCAGACCTCTTCAGAAAAATTTTCCATTTTTTTAAATTTTTAAGTGCTTATGATGGCAATATTGCAATTTATAATCCTGGAAATAAATGTACTTGCAATACTGATTGCAAATTATATGAAAACTCAACATGTGATGTAGACAGTGGATTGTGTAAAGCCCCTCTCCATCCGAAATTGGCGAAGAATTAAATTTAAAAAAACGATTTCTTGATATAATGTTGGAGGAATGATCTGGGAAATTTTAAATTTAAACATTTAAATGGATTATAACTCAACTTTGAGATAATGAATGATAATTTAATGAGAGTTAATTAAACAAACTTTCCTTTTTTTTAATTTTCCTTTCGAGGAGTATTAATCAGAAAACCTTGGAATTTTTGATTTAGGTTGTTGGTTTGATTTTGATTTAACTGAACCCTATTTCCACTAGGGTCAGCGGTTACTGATATTTGAAACCGGAAAATAGTCGGAATATCCATAAATTTTTCAGGAACCGCCAACCCAGCTGCCCACAAACAAATGCTCTATAAACTAATATTAATAGAAATCAGCTGGATCATACTATATAATTAAAGACGGATTTGAAACTCTATCGATATTATTGTTATCGATAATTGTAATATCGGTATCGAAAAATATTGGTTTCTGATTATCACCATCCTTCGATATTCTTAACATTCATTATTCAAATTTATTACTCGTTAAACTATAATTTTGGGTTATAATGAGAGATTAATTTCCCTATTAATAAATTTAATTAATTTTCCAAACCTCACTTGAATATAAAATTATTAAAGAACTATAGCTATTTTTTAATAAATTTATAATTAATAATATTACAAAAAATTAACTAACATTAATTTTAAATATTAAATAAAAATTATGGACAATAAAAGATATGTGTCTTCTTGGTAAAATAATTTGTAATAATTTTTTCTATCAAAAACTAAAATGAAGAATATCAATTTTTAAATAAAAATAAAATAATTTTTAGAATAAAATTATAGAATGACACTCAATTAGTAAAATAGGAAATTATTATTTGCCTTTAAAGTAAAAAAGTTGGAGGTGGTCATTCACTTATTTGTTAGTGTAAAGATTATAATGAGAGTCATCTATATTTATAGCAAAAAATTATTTTTTTGGTATATGCCCCTAAAATGACAATAAAAAGATTTTAAATATAAAAATTAATTAATTAAATATATACATAAATATATCACAGCAAAGACTTTTCTTGACTTAGAATTTGGTGTGGAAAAAAATTTGTGATTACAAACTATTTGGAATGATTATAATTAAATATAAAAATTAAAATTTGTGGATAACGACAATTGTGTAGATTTATTGAAAATTAAATTTAAAAATTTTTTTTAATTCTCCAAAAATTTTGGAGTGGTGAGCCCTCTTAAATAAATTACTATTTAAAAAATTGGAAAATTCAGGAAAATCTTCGGAGATCCCTATAGAATCGAGGACCTGGAACGATAACTCTTCGATTCACCAACAATCTATTATACCGTATTTTCTCTATTATACCGAATAATTTTCTCTATTATACCGAATAACAATCTATTATACCGAATAATTCCCCCCCCCCTCGATTAATTCCCCATGCCAGAGATAGGTTGAAAAAATAATTCCTCTCCACCCTTGAATAATTCCCCACCCTCAAAACAATAAAATTGGTGGGTAAACAAAACGTCAAGATCATCTGGTTCGAAACAAGCAATCTTATCATCATCTGAACAGTCGAGTGGAGTCATGAGTTAATTATAAAAATAGTATATAAACTACCCACATGTAAGTTTATATGGTTCAGTCTGGGAGATATAATATAGGTATATCCACTTAGTAGTGCAATATACAATGCACCCTCATGTGACACTATAGTCGTAATACCCCCATATTTGTGTACATAAAGACCCAAGTATCTTATGCGTTTATATGGTTCCGTTCTTGCGGATATATCCATGCTTTATATACCTATATGTATATAGTATATAAAATAGTATATAACCCTCGATTAATTCCCCATGCCACGGATGGGGTGAAAAAATAATTCCCCAGGGGAATTAATCGAGGAAATACGGTAGTTGTCTTATCCACAAAATTACAATAAAAATATGTAATCTAAAGCTTATTAAAAATATTTAAACAAAAATATATATTAGAAAAAATGACAATAAGAATTTTAAAGATAACCGGGATAAAAAAAATAAAAATATTACTAGATTAGAAATACATATTTAGGAAATTATTCAAAAAAAATTTTTTTGTTAACCTAGTAAAGTAAATTCTAAAAAATTCCGTATATGTTTAAATAATTACCTGAAATAAATAAAGGTAAGTATTGTTTCAATTTCTGCTGGAGGGGTAATTAATAGGTAATTAATTAATTAAATTTAATAGGGGTAATTATTCTGAGCATATACGGCTTATTAAAATCAACAATTTTTGAAAAATCAAAAAAAATGTTAAGGAATCGCTAAATTAAAAATTGTTAAATGGAAAAAAATCAAACAGAATCGGACATTAAAGACCCACATTGAATTGTCCCGATAAAATAAACAATGAAAAATCAGAATTAGTTATTACAACCCCCATTTAATTGTCCCAATAAAAATTTTAATTGAAAGAATAAAAATTTAGTTCATTCCTTTTTTAGAAAAAGAGACACGTAAATGAGCATTTTCAGCCAATTTATAATTCTAAAAAATTTTTTTAATAATTTTAATTTATTTTTATTTATATTTACATGCATAGCAACAAGAAAAGCCACAGCAGTTTCAACATCTTCTAATTGAACTAATGCCATTTTATGATCTTTTCTAAATTTTTTTCAATTTTAACTTTATTTTTGGATATTTATTTTATATTTTATAAGGAATTCGGGTGGAAATAAATTACTGATCTTGATTACCTGGGTAATTATTTTTTCAGTTTAAAGCTAAAAGGGGTAATTGATCAAAGAGTGTTAATTAATCGAATTTTGAAATTTGAAGGTGAAAGAGAGGGAGCATTTTAGGGTAGGAAAAATAGCTCCAAACTGGTTCTAAAGTGGATAATTATTCGAGAGAGAGAGAGAGAGTATTTAATCAAGGTATGGTAAGCGTTTATTAATTTAATTGGTTACTGATCTAAAGCATAAAAAACAAAATTCAACACGCAACAGAACTGATAGGATTTTTAACAGATCTAAGAAGGGAATGTCATTAATAATGACAATAAATAAATCATTCTTTTAATTAAATTTAAATTATTAAAAAACTAACTGAAAGAATTTAAATTCAGCAATTTTAAAATCTTTGAAAATTTCGAGAATTGAGTCCTCATCCATACAATTTGGGATGTTGGAAAGATGCAATGTTGCACATGGAGGATAAATATTCTTTAAAAAATATTTTGATAGAAAATACAATCAACCCTCATTTTTAGATAAACCTTTGGAACTGAGAGACGTTAAGAGTGTCTTAAATAGAGGGTTTCCTTTAGAGAGCGTTTCCTTTAGGGAACGTTTCTTAAATAGAGGGTGTATCTAACAATGCATCGAAGTTTGACTGTATTTAATTAAAATAATATGTATAATTTATTCATACCATATAATTTTTGCTTCCCGGTTTTTTGAAACGATGAAGAGAAGAATTTGTAAATTCTTTAGTTAAACCAGCATCTGGCTGGCCTATTAAAAATTAATTTTGAAATATAATTAATTTCTAAATTTAAGAGAACCCTCTTTTGGCATTTGAACAAGGGTGTGTTTGGAAGCTGTAACTCGAATATTACGCCCATTCCATTTTAATTTGTCCAAGTGTTGAATTGCTTAATTAAAGAATAATCTTTTGGTTAATTACATTAATCAGCCAGGATAATATTTTAAATTTATATGGATTAATAGATTAAAAAGAATTGTTTTTCTAGGATGAATAACTTGATAAAAAAGTTTTCTATGAATTTTAAGACACATCAAACTATTAGATATATGGAACAGGGGTGGGTTCAGTCTCGTATCTCGTGATATCTCGTATTTTTTGAGAGATATTTCCCTTCGTATTTATCACACCTATTAACAACATGATATTTCTAAATTTAATTACCTAATTGTGCCTGTTGAACATCAGAATACTGTATCAAAGCGTTATCCTTCTTATTGAAGAGGATTTTGACGCGAATAACGTCTCCATAGACTCCTAAAGCGTTTAATATTCGGAAAACTTTTTTTAATTAATTTTTATTTTTTTGATTTTTTTTTGAAAGAAATGCTCAAAGAAAAGTAAAAAAAACAAAAAAATATAAAAATACAGAAAAGTTTAAAAAAATTTTTAAAAATTTAAAATAAAAGCAAAAGCCATTCAAAAAAGATGGCGGAAAGTTCAAGACATACCGAACAGAATGAAAAGTTGCTCTGGAGTCACAGTCTGAAAAAAGAGGAAAAATGCCTTGAGTAGGAAGAAGACAGTAAGAAAATAAAGAAGAAAAAACATTTAATTTTTTTTTAATTTTATATTTTTCTAATTTTATTTATTGGTAAATAGTCTGCAAATATAATTTTTTTTAAAAATCATAGAGAAGGAATATACCGTATTTCCTAAAATAGTACTCCCACCTGAATTAGTACCCTTGATTAAAAAATAATAAGTGCCCATCCTCGCCTATGGATGAGGATTGAAAAATAGTACTCCCGGAAGAAAAATTTATGAGACATTGGAAGGAAAATAGTGAAAAATTGGTTGGTTGATCCCCGGATTCGAAGTGTTCTAATTTTTTTAGTCATATAAGTATTATGTACGGTATGTATTTTAGAAAATAGTAACTTTTATTTTCATTTGGGTTTCAGTATTGAAATGTTGGATTCTACATATGATGACGTGCTGTAGAAAAATTTATTGGAAGGGAGATGGAATAGGGATCGAAGGTGGAATGGGAAGTCGAATTTGGAATCGAACCCATCATTGAATGGGGCCTAAATCAATCCGACTGTGAGACTATCCAACCCGAAAATGTGTTATCCTTTATTCTCAGATTCATTCCCTAAACACAAAACAATTATTATCAATTTTTATTAGAGACAAACGGCTATTTGTGGTCTTGAAATTTTAAAAGCATTTAAACGAAAAAAATATAAAAAAATATTTGCAGACTATAAAATACCCAAAATAATAAATTTCCTTTAAAAACACAAGACAGGAGAAATTGGAAATTCGTTTTCAATTTTAATAATAGTATTAAAAAAGTAAAAAATATGAGCGGAAATTTTGAAAAACACTGACATTAAATTTTATTAAAGTCATAGAAGAATTTTTTAAAAAATAAGCAAAAAAATTATTGAAAGGATGCAAAAAAAGATTTTCTTTTGAGAAGGATTCTGATATTTGGGAATTTTTAATTAAACACTTAATTCTCTACTGTTTAATTTAGAATTACTTACAGCTTCATCCAAATTAGAAACAAGAACAACAGGTGTATTAACTACTCCAGATTGGAAGGCTGTATTCAAAACTATTCCAGTTAAATTATTCGACAATAATTGTCCACCACCCATTAATAATTCTAAGAAAAAAATTTTTAGTAAAATTATTTTCTCAATGTTAGCTAGATTTTAGATTGACCATTTTTACCAACTATTTTAGTTTTTTTTGAAAAACACTGACATAAAAACACTTGCATTTATTTGAAAAACCGAGAGCGAAGACCTAGGTTCCGAGACCGAGATTGGAAAATGGGCGAGGACCTATGCCTTGGGGAGGCCTCGACCTCACAAAACCTTAGTTTCAACTAATCTTAAATTAAACATAATTTAGGATTATTTTGCCAATTTTCCAATCTCGGTCTCGAAACCTAGGTCTTCGTTCTCGCCAAAAAGCTAGACAAGGACTGAGGATAAATGTACATCCCTACGAATTGACTTTTTGGTAAAGCTAAAGTTGAAAGAGATCGAGGCCACCCAGAAGCCTTCCCGAGGCATAGGAATTCTAGGCCTCTCAGAGGCCTCACCGATGTGATAATAATTTAAAATTAAATAACCATTATTAGGCTGTAAAGCCATTTGCCCATTAAACGGAAACTGTGTATTAGCAGTTCCATTAGAACTATTAACATTAGTTGCCAATTGTTGTGCAGCTACAGCCGCAGCTGCAGCAGCCCCAAAAGGAAAGAGTGCCCCAATTTGTTGTTGTTGATGATGTCCCCCAGTCAATTGGGTATTTTGTAGAATTAATTGCAATTTTTGTTCATAGGTTAATTCGCCGGAAGGCAAATTTGGATTTGTATAATCACGACTTTTGTCATTATTATATTTTACATTTAAAGTATTTAATTTACTAAATTCAATACGCAACTTGAAAAATAAATTTTTTTGAATTTTGAGAAATTTAAATTTACAGTGCAACATCCATTATAAATATTTAAACCATCCAAGGAACTTTCTTAAAAAAAATAAAATTATTTGAAGAATTTTTTTTGAAAAATATTGGCACTAATTTACTTATAGAAGAGTGTTCTCATATTACAGTAAGAGAGAGGTAGAAGCTTAGCCGGGAAGGCATCAACCCTGCAATTTCCTGACAGGCTTGGCGATTTTTGGTTCTTAGGCCTCATTCAGATGGACGTTCAGCTTCTCTTTTAATAAACCTTAAACTACCGCTTAGTAATCGTTTTAGATCACAGTCTCCGCTTTTTTCCCTCTTAAACTAAAGTTAGCTCGTACTTAAAATATACACTTATGGTTGAAAAGATCACATACCGTAAAAACTGTATTAATGTCCCTCCCTGAATTAATTACCCCACCTGCATTAAATACCCCATGTAGAGGAAGATCAAAACAATAACTGCCCTCCCTCAAATAATTACCCCCTATTTTTCCTACATTGATTTAAAAAATTGTTAAAAAATCGTTATAAATTTTAAGGATAATATATAAAATCTAGAGATTAAAAGGATTTGGGGAACATATCGTGAGATTTGTGAGTCAAGAGGGATGTCGAGGTTTTAAGAGAGAAAATATCGAATTAATCTTCCACGTTAATTTTCCAATTAATTCGTTGATATTTGTTCAAATATCTCTTAATCCCTACAAGTCCCATTATATTTCCTTTAATTATCAACCTTACCTCTCCCTAAAAATCCCTCAAATCGACCTAGATTCCCCTTTTAATAATGGCATTTAAGGATCAATATAAAAAAATAATTTTGTCTTCATTTGCATATTTAGTGTATCAGACTTTTCCCCTTCATATTCTGCATCAGCCTCTAACACATAATTTGCGATTGACAGGTGATTTTATATATCCCAATACGAAATTATTGTTGGTATGGCCCCACTTTTAGGTACATTATATAAAAGTTATTAATATAATCTAGAGTATATTCCCTAAATAGGAATCATATATACTTGTATATATGCTCATCGTGTCTTTATATATCCTAGGAAGGAAGCATTTGTGTTATTGCACCATCTTAGGGTACATTATATACGAATATATTAAGGGAATATAAAATAACTGTAAAAAGTTAATATTTATCTCTACATACAGTAACATATTGTATATCCTTGTTCATAAATTTATTATGAAATAAAAAATATCTAAGTCGAAATAATAAGTGCCCTCCCTCAAATAATTACCCCGCCTGCTTTTATTACCCCCTCCAGAGAGAGATCGAAACAATAATTACCCAGGGTAGTTAATACAGTTTTTACGGTAAATTGAAGGTAGTTTTTAAATTTTCGTTTTCTAGAATCCATTTTACGTCCCAAAAATAATTCTTGATTTATACAAAAAATATCTCAAAAAAATATCTCAATTCATACTTAAGTAAAATAATTTTTGTGTCAATTGACTTAACTTGGGCATACCTATTTTTGTTCGTATCTATGCTAAATTTTATTCAAAAAATTAAAATAAAGTCAAAAAAATAAGTAAAAATTTTTTCCTATGTAAAATAAGTGCAAAAATTTTCTTTACTTACTTGCATTCATTGCAGCACTTGATTCACTTAATTGAATTAAAGCTTGAAATGAATCTTTAAAAAAATAAAAATATTTATATTAATGTTTCTGTAAAATTTACTATTTTTATTAAAAGTAATTATGCGAAGGACTTTTCCAAAACGAGAAAATATCTAAAAAAATTTAAAAATTATAATCTAATATTTGATTATAGCGCCAAGTTAGCGCTCCTATATAACGGGGATCTCAACGTCCCGATTTTTAAAAAATCAAAGATTTATGTAGCTAGGATCCCTCTTATATAATTAGGGTTGGGATTTCCGACTCATTTTTTGGGCCTCATTTTTAACTGGCTGCTCCGACCGAGTCTTTTATCGGGCCAAAATACGATGCCCGACTCGATTTTTCGGACCGGACAGGGCCCCCAACCCTATATATAATGTTCATGTTTATATGTCAGCTTAGTCGGTCAGCATGATCGCTAGCTCGATACCTGCTCAATGTTTAGCTGTGCGAAGGTATCAAAATTGAATTATTATAAGATTTTTACACCTATCTATAGTCTTGTAGTAAAGTTAGGCACAGCTTTCACATACCACGTACAAGGGCGGTACGACAATTGCAAATACGCACGTGCGTATCCGCAATTGTCGTAACACCCGTACAAGTACTCTACGAACTACAGGGTTTCTTAATAGGTCTTAAATCCTCGCCTAGAAAACGTTTTAATTATAGACAGAGGGAACTTCTTTCTTCCTTATAACAGTTATACCTCTGGGCACCATGTTAAATAAAATAAAGAAAACACACCATAAAAAGAACATCTAAAGTAACCGGGTAAAGCATACATTCAATTATTATACGCTTAAAATTTAACAAAATTAGCAATATTTAATGCAAAATATTATAAAAACCAGAATTGAATTAGGCTGATTTTGAACACCGCTAGATAAATCTTGGTAACTTTGAGAAATGGGTCCTCCATTCATTGTTTGTATCAAACGATTTCCATCAGCATTTGTTGATAATTTCTAATAAAATTTTATATTTTTTTCCAAATTAACTAATTAAAACATTAGTCTAATATTTTTTGGACCCAAAAAGGCAGTGGGGTCCGTCCAATGCTTTTTTTTGAACAAAAGAGTTCGTATATAGTTCAGGACCTATAGCGATTTGATCTTAGTTTGTTTGTTAGCTTAGTGATAGATTTGGCGTTTTATTGTCGTTTGGATAACTTAACCAGGCACATGGAGACTTAAACATTTCACAAACACAAATGGACTTGAGATACTTCGAGGTAGTATTAATGTAATAGACAAGGTCCGATGTTATATTATATTTATAGGAGCGATCTGATCTTAGTTCGTGTGTATAGGAACACATAATACTAGATACTCAAAATTTCCTAATCAAGTTTGCCACTAGGATGTGGAGCTATCTAAAATTTTTTAATTTTCCGACACAGTTTTATCTTAAAGTCAGATCTATTCCACTACTATTTTTAACAAAATTTTTAACTGTAGGATCTCCATAACGAGCATAATCGTTAATCAACTCTCCCCCTCCAGTCCCATTAATCCGATCATTTCTTCCATTCTCATTAATTGGAATTCTATTTTCATCTTTAGGTGGTGTTTGTAAATTATTATTATGGTTATTAGCTGCTGCTGCTGCGGCAGCTGCAGCAGCCATTGCAGCAACTTGTTGATGATGATGGAAAGTACTTAACATTTGTTGTTGTTGTTGAATAATTGAATTTGTATTATTATTTGGTGGAGGCTGGATTAATTGTTGATGATTTACTATCTAAACAAGAGAAACTTGTTTTTAGATACCTCAAATATTAGAAAGTAGAACAACATTTTTAGTATCCACAATATTAGCAGACACTCCAATTTCAGGTACCTCTCTTTCACATAAACGAATGAGAGAGACTAAGCGATATCCCTAAATAGGGGTTCGGTTTCAAACTGAACAGAAAAAGTGGAGATTTTTGGTTCGATTTTCAGTTCAATTAGCCAGAGAATGTGGTAAAACAGACAACCCAACTTAATGAACGATAGTTCAGCTCTAATGGAGGTATCTAGAACGATGTCTGATTGCATTGAGATGAAGGATAAATAATTTAAGTGTATTTATTATAAATTAAATGTACTTTTCAGTCATTTAAATATTTAAAATATTTTGTTGAAATATTATTTGTATACTCACCGGTATCAAAGCAGGTGCTGAGGAGACAATTGCCCCGCCGCCAACAGCAGGTATTAACTGAGGACACGCAAATCGAATTCTTCAGAAAATATTTTTTAAATTAACCATTGAATTAATGCTGGCTAATGACGAAGAGTAAGACTGGTCAGGGTAGTACCAAAAAATAAATTTCTGATCTTAGGATCGAAAACTTCGGGAGTCCCTATGTGGACATTGCACATTAAGTATTGCACAGCAAAAAAATACTAGACTAGATATGGATACCGATTTGGACCATCAAGTACCACACATTAAGTATTGCACAGTAAATAGATAAGGTACTAGATCTGGACAAGAAAGTCAAAATATCCAGAGAATTCAGGGATTACGAAACTGAAGATTTCTTTCAATCCAGAAGCTCTACCCAAAAATCCTTAATTAAAAGTTTGAGCAAATGTCGCACTACCATCCTCTAACTAAAACATTGCTTTAACAATTTCACCTTTTTGCAGCAATTTCTTGTTGCTGTTGGTGTTGATGAGCCTGTGCTGCTGCTACAGCCGCCGCCGCTGCTGTTTGTAAGCCAACCAAGCCGCCTTGGGTGGCCGCCGCTTGCTGGAGCAAGTTTGTTTCAGCCAGTTTTAGGGCACTATTTTTAACGAGGCTTTCAAGGCCACTTTTACTAATGCAGTTAATATTATTTAGCAACTATAGAAAATTAATTAACTTAATTTTTTAAAATTATTTTTTATTTTTTTTACTTTCTGACAAAATGTTGGGAAGGAAAATAAAAGTTGATTGTTTTTATTGTTTTGTTGGGGACGTTTTTGGCCTGTGAAAAAAAATAAAAGAAAAAATTATTTTTCTAAAAATTATTTTTAGCAAACCAGAAATTAATATTACTGTACTGCTTGTTGACGTAGTTAAATTTTTTAAATAAAGTTTAAATTAAGGAATTTAAATTTTTAATCTATTATTTTTTAAAACTAAATTATTAAAAAATAAATTAATAAAAGATAGTTGAAGAGATAATCAAACAAAAATAATTGAGGGAAAATAAATTTAGTGGATGAAGATTAGAATAATGAAGGTTTGAAGATTTGAAGGTCTTTCGGTCCCGACTGGCCTGGAAAGTTTTTTTAAAGTCCTCCTTGTATGACAGCCTTATATTGACGAGTTTGTTCTGGTCAAAAGATAAATCTCCATGCGGAGTCCGACTGCTCATGAGAAAAACTTAAGATTCTTAAAAGGACTAAATACATTGTCCATTAGCTATTAAGAAGGGTTCCCAAAAACAAATTGTAAACTCATAAGAGGAAAAAATGTTTGAAATATGCCAGAAAATTTTTGAATTAAAACATTAAAAAATTTATCCATTTCTAATTTTTAACATAAAAACTAGTCTCTAAACATAAAGCATTTACTCTCTTTCTCTTTTCCATTTTTTAAATTTAATAGCTGATTAAATGAATATACATAAATGACTATTGAAAATCTAAAGCGCACGCTTTCCCATTAAGCAGCTCTGCCAACATAGCTACCTATAGCCATGTCTAGTGACTTGCGCGAAAACGTTTTTTTGTTTGACTGTCTTTTTAATAAAAAAATTTTTTTATTTTTTATGTTTTTAAAAAAATATTTTTGTCTAAAAACATATGTAGGTATTGGTTTGGAAATTTCAAAACTTAAGGGTTTGAAGGCCGGCCTTAGGAGGGTTTTAGTCTGATTGGATTATTACTAATCCGGTTAGTTCCGGATCTCCTTTGTCTGATCCATCCTTAATCCAACATCGCCTACATTGTTACTTTCTACTTTAAATAATTATTTTTTTAGAAAATAATGTACATTTTTTTGCTCGTTCAATTTGGCAAAATTAGACAGATCCCGGACAAAACAATATATAGTGTCCAAAAGTTTGCCAGAAAAAAATATTTCAAAAGTATTCGGAAAACATCATTTAGTAATATGTATGTATTTCTAAAATAATTCTCTAATAGAGATACAAATTCCAAATACTTATAATTTAAAGTTTATTTAAAAATTTGAAACTAATTTCTTTTAATTTTAGAACCTTTAATTCTCCCATTTCTGAGAGTATGTATAGGAATTTATAGGAATTTGGAATTTGGAGAAGACCTCAAGAAAAACGTAAGATCAGAACATTAGAATCTGTAAAATCCTATTTTTATTTGTGTAAGTTTAGATAAGTCCTATCGAATATTTTTACTATTTTCTGGGTTCTTTTACCTTAATTTTTTTATTTAAAAAATATTTTTTTTATTTTTCCATCCAAAAATGTGTCAAAAAATAAATATAAATTATTTGTTAGTTTCCACTAAATTAAACCCTTTTATTTATTTTTTTTCTGAGTGACTTCATTTTCATTATTATTTAATTTATTTTTCTATAGGCCTTACAGCCAAAAAAATGCGCAATTGTTTAAAAATAAAAGGGAAATGAGCAAAATCCTTAAAAAGGAATTTATGGAAAAAAAGAAAAAAAAAGTTGTAAGCTCTGCCGGATATTTCTCTACGGTTTTATGTGAAAGTGAGCGAGTCTGACAGCTTTTGGAGGGTAAATGACAGGATGGCGCAAGCGGCAAAAAAAGAAAGATGGGGGGCACAAACCTTAATTAAATGGAGGCATCGAGTCGAGAGTCGGCCAACGTAGAAAAGGGGAAGAAAGGGGAGAATAATACTATTAGAAGGATATAAATGACTGTGAAAAGGAGGGAATGATGAAAGGAAGGGGGGGAGGGATGGAGACTAGTAAGTAAGTAATATATTGATGGAATGTGCCAAATAGCGCAAATGTTTAAAAGGGGAAAGAAAGAAAAAATAATAAGAAAAATAAAAGGGGAAGAGGGCAAATTAATATTTTATTTATTAACGTGAAGCTGCGCGAGAATTTTTGCCTTGAATGTCTGGGTGAAAGGCAAAAAAAGGAAAGGCATGAAGAAATGAGAGGGGCATGGGAATGAAAGGCATACGTGAAGCATGCGCGGATAAGAAATCGACTTATAAAGTAATTAAGTAATTTCAAAAGAAAAAAGGGAGAGCGAGAGGGATTTATTGCACTTTTAAGACTTTAAAAAAATTAAAAAATTACATCAGAATTTAAAAGTAAATAATATTTTGAAATTTGAAAATTATATTTTAATAAGGAAGAGGAGTTATTAGCCAGGGAAGGGTTATCTTCCAATTTTTTTACCTTCCCGCTTCAGCTCTTTAAAACTCGGCAGAGCCCATCCCTTGTTAGTCACACATTTCTAATAATTAGAGACTGCGCTAACAAGATTCACAAAAATCGGGACTTACTGGTGATTTTTGACTAAAGAATTACCGACTCTCGGTGTTATTTTTATTTAGGCAATTTCGAATATGGAAACTTTTTGAAAGGTCCCATCTCCGAAAATACCGGATATAACACTTTTGAGAATATTAGACACCCCTCCCTCCCTCTTTGTCACTAAATAAGCTATAGATAGTCTCAATTGTAAGGGTATATTAATAGAGGTGAGCTTACTCTTCTAGATTTATAAAATAAAATGTACATTAAGGGATCTTCTAAATTCCTAGTTAAAAATTAAATTAAAAATAAAAATTAATGGGGTAATGAAACTTTGGAAGGGAGAGATTGGAATTTATTTTCGAGAGATTGTTTTTATTTTTTTATTATTTTTATTATTCCCCTAATAAAGAATTAACATAAAAATGGATAAATTTAATAATTTAAATTTTTATTGAGGGGGAAGGGGGATTAAATTAGAGAATATAGGGAGAATGAGAGAACGATTATTGAGGGAGGTGGAGGAAAGTTGAGGCGCTACATAACAAATTTTTGATTAGTCGGTGAATGAGAGTGTTTATATTTGTTATTTTGAATATTTTACATTTATTTTTAAATAAATAGAGGGCCGAACATGAAAAGGGAATAAAAAAGGATATTGAACACGTGGAATATATTTGTTTTGATTGGGAATTTTGAGTTCGAACTTTTTAAAAAAATATTTTTAGTTCAAGGTAGGGTTGAGCATGATCAGGATCCCTGTCGGTATCGGGCGGGATTATCCCGTTTTTTTTGAATCCTGATCCCGATTTTAGGTCGGGATCCCGATCCCACTCAACCCTGGTTCAAGGTTGGCTGTTTTTGTTAATTTCCCTTTTAGCTTTTTTTATTCACACGTTTAATGATATAGACGAACCTGGAGACTATCTTATGATTGTGTAGCTTGAATTTGGGGTGTCGCCTAAAGCAACTTCCTGCCCTTACAAAGGCCAATAAAATTTAAGAATGTCTTAGATTGAGGTGTATCATGGATCATGGAAAATCTTTTTATATCCGAACCGAATCAAAAAGAATCCTCGATTCCTCGGTTCGGTTCCAAATCCACATCCGTATTAAGCATTTATTAAGCACTCATTAATTTAAATGTCTACAAAAATTTAATTTCCTCCAACTAAGCATTAAAATTAAATTTTTAACCAGTGTATTTAACAAAATATTATTTAAAATAATAAAAGTGATGACTGTTAGAAATTAATATGTATAACTTAACAAAATTTAAAAAAATATATATTTTTATTTATGTGTTACATTTATTTGCTTGTTTAAACATTTTTAAAAGAAATTTTTGTTGGAATATTTAGAATAATAAATAAATATAAATATATTTTTGGTAATAAAAATTTTAGCGTTTAAAATAAATTTTAGTATTTATATTTAAAGTTTTGAAAAATAAAAATTTTAGAAATAATTTATCTTATGATGGTATTATTTAAGGAAATCTTTTTTAAAATTAAAAAATTAAAGTTAAGATAAATTTAATTTAAATTACATGGAATTTTAAATTATCTTTTATTTATTAAAAATTTTAAGTATCGAGGAATTATAGAAGGGTATCAAACCGTTTAATATTTTCTTTACTACAGGTATTGAAAGAAAGCCTTACACTGGACACTAATTAGAAGGAATATAGTCGACTTTATTTAACACAGATAACTCTCTCGGGACAGCATTGAGCCGACGTTCTAAGATCATATAAATATTAGATTGAGAACTAAGAATTAAAAACTAATTTTAGTGTAACTTCAAGATGTTCAGCTGTATTCATTAACCGATCATAAAAAATTTTTATATTCATACAATTGAACCTCATTCTACAATTTTCACCAAAATCACTCCACAAGTTAATATGTAGAGTTTGGACCTGGACCGGGTTGGGTCCGGATTTTCTGGACCCGGTAGGGTAGATCCGGGTCTAAAAATTTCCGGATTTTCCGGATTTCATCCGGCCCGGATAGAAAAATAAATAAAAATCACGAAACCGGATCCGGTATTTTTAAATGTCGAACTCCAGTTAATATGTAATCCTAAAATTTGGTTGGCCACTAGACAGAGTCTAATAGATACCCTTCCTATTTAATGGTATTTCATTATAAACGATGTATAAAACAATCAGGGATTTCAAAAAAATAAATAAAAATATTGATTAAAAAATTAAAAAAAAATATTTTTTACTTAAAAATTAATTAATGTGAGTAATGTCTGTATAAATATATGCATTAACATTTGTTGGGGCAAATGGAGGGGAGTAAGTAGTGGTTGGATTGGGAATAAGGCCTTTATTTGGATAAATTCTCTCCCTCCCTTATTTTCTCTTTTTTTAGAAACGTCACAATCCTCAAAATTTTTTTTTTAAATAAATATTTAATCTTCTTTTTAGTACGTTCTGTTAAATACTTGTATAAATATGTAGACAATAAGCTGATATTTAAGAAAATAAAATTTAAAAAATTACCCCCTAGTATTATCCCAATACCTGTTGTTGAAGGTTGGGAACTTCCAGAAAATTTTCAAATCGCTAATATTTTTTGTTTTTCAGCTATGTCTAAGTCAGAGTCGACTGATCCTGGAAAATCTGTGGATATCCGGGTACGATATCCGAACCCAAAATTTTCGGTTATACGGACCTACCCTAACATCTGTGACTTTTGGAAAAAATGGAAGAACGTAAATACTTGTAAGTATGTAGACAGGTCATTTTCAATAGGTCATTTTAGTGGGCTTATATCCCCATTCCCTCCCCGCCTCTTTTTCCAGAACAATCCTAATTACCGTAAATGCTCTAATAGAAGCCCTGGGCTTATATCTTTCAATAGGTCATTTTAGTGGGCTTATATATAGAGAGACTGGGGGGCTTATATTAGAAATGGGCTTCTATTAGAGCCGGGCTTATGTTAGAGCATTTAAGGTATTATAAAATAGTAGAATTATAAAAATAAATTCTGCTCATAAACAATCTTTTTAAAATATAAAATAGTGACAGATAAACTGACGAAAAAGGTAAATTTTTATTAAAAAAGAGAAAGCATTTGGTGCGATCTGAAATTGAGGGAAAAATAAAAAAATGGGAAGAATTTTTAAAATAAAATATTCAATTGTAAAAAACCATTTTTGTGCTCTTTTTGTTTTTAGATTATATTTTTTGCATCATTCATATAAAGAAAATATTTTTGGGTATTTCCATATTAAAAATGAATAATCAAAATAAATCAATTTTTTATTAATAAAAAATATATAAAATGTATTAATAATTGAAAATTATATTTAGAATTATAGGTATATTGTTGACAGTTCCCCTGGGGAACTGTCCTACTCGATTAATTCCCATGGGGAATTATTTTTTCAACCCATCCATGGCATGGGGAATTATTCAAGGAAGGGGAATTATACAAGTTTTAAAATTTGAACGTATAGTAGGGTATTTGGAGGAGAGGGATTATTGTTTCAACACATCCGTAGCAGGGTGAATTATTCGAGGGAGGGGAATTAATCGAGTAAATACGGTATTTCCAAATGTGCTAACTAGAATTCGAGCTTTTCAAATTGCCGGGCCTGATATCTGAGTTTATCCTTTTAAACTGTCTCGGACGGGGTTTTCGAGGTAAACCCCTTAAACCTCCGAGAAACAGGCTTTTATTAAAATACCCAGCTTCCAGACTCTTGGCCAGGAAACCCCGTCTTATTACTAATTGACTAAAAGTCTAATAAACTTAACAATAGAGATCGGACCGAGACAAGATCTTGATTCTCGTACGACACTCCCATCCCAGTCCGTTTTTCTAAGACCCTCATTTTTAGATAGACCCTTGGAACTGTAAAAATCTTAATTTATAATGAGAGGTATCGCAAAATAGGATATATTGCTTTAGAGATATACAGATACCCAAACCACTGACCAACCTAATTTTAAAACGTAGTATTCTAAATTTAATATTGGGAGTATCTAAAAATGAGGGTCGACTTTATCATTAATTTTATATTTAATTAAAGAGGATTAATTAAAATAATTAATTTTTCATATTTTTGTATTCACTGATTCCTCAGAGATAGCCGAGACAATTCTTGAAGGTTTTTTAGACAAAATTGGCTGAATCCAAATTCGATAGAAGGAATTGCGGAAGTGTAGACTAAAAAATAATTTTTTTCAAAAATTTCAAAATAAGCAGACCTAGCCAACGGATAAATAACAAAGTCAACAGCATAATTTAAGAAAAATATCCACAAAACAATTAAATTAATAGTTAAAGAACCAAAATTTTCATTCCAAAAATTAATTAATGCCAAATTTAAATTATAAGGTAAATTTAGTAGAACATAAAAGAAGGGAATTAAAATAAATAAAATTTTGTTTCCATTTTCTTTTTTGGTGGGTTTTGCTTTAAAAATATGTAAATTTTTTAATTTTAAATATTAGAATATTCATTTGAAGATTAAATTTAGCCTTAAAAGTGACCATGATATTGAGTCTTATTTTCTAATATATTTCTTATTTTTATTGTATATCCACATTTTTCATGTCTTGAAAGTGAACTAACGCTTTTAAAGAATATTAACAGAAAAATATTTTCCTCAAAATTAAAAAAAATTTTATTTCCTCACCTTCATTAACACCAGAAATATTTAATTTTCTCATTTTCATAATAATTGCAAAATTACAACATAAAACAACAATTAACGGAATTAAAAAAGTTAAAATAATTCGTGGAAGGAGAAAAAATGGCTTTAAAAAAAATTTTTTTAAATTAATTTTCAATAATTTTTACCTTAGCAAAAGGTAAATGATTATTATAAATACATTTATTTGTTGAAATTTTTGTTGTTAAATTATTTTTATTATTATTTTTATATTCCAATACAAAAAATAAATTAAAATTGATAATTAATGAAAATAATAAAATTAATAAAATTGGAATTAAACGGGTAGAACGGGAAAACTGGAAAAAGTAAATTATTTTTTAAAGGTTTTTTAAAGTTTTTTTAAAGAGGAAGTTGTTCAAGAAAGATTTTCAGGAATAAAATACAGTTTCGTTTTCTGAAGAAAATTTTTTTTTAATTATTGACTTCCTAGGGTAAACCTTTACCTGTTTACCATAACTTAAACAAACAGGACTTTTAACTACAAATAAGAAGTCTAATGAAAGTTGAACCAAGAAAATTTCCACAATTAATTTTGGCGGTTCTGGATATCCGGATACGAATAGGTTCGAATATCCGCAAGCTTTCGGTTTGTACATTGATTCAGAATGTGGAAATCGTGAGATTCCCCAGGATCCACCGACACTAGTAATGGGTAGGTAGGCTCTGAAGTAGACTTGCCTATTCCCAATTCTTTCCCCTGTTTTTCACCGGTATTCAAAGCGTTTTAGGCTGTAGAGTGTAATCTTTTTCCCCCAAAAAATACAAAATTTTTCGAGTTTAAAACCGATCATGAACACACCTCCACACATTTATTTTATACCTTAAGCATTCGTTCAGGCCAAAAAATAACCAAAAATTGTTCAATAGCCACAAAAGTAACGGTTAAATTACTAACATAAATTGGGAAATTCCAAGAATAATCTTTAACGAAACAAACAAAATAGCCAATATTTCTTATTTGAGGAAAACGTCCAATAACCACACTTGTAAGTAATAAAGAATTGGAACCAAGCAAAACAATTAAATAATTAAATAAAGTATTCTTTGAAAATTGTTTTTAAATTTATTTTTATTTAAATAAACAGATCTGGTCAAGAAAAATATTTGGATATCAAGAGGATATGGGCGTTGAGAATTGAGTAGATTTTGGGAAATTAAGCCGACACAAACGAAGTAAATTAAATTCGATAATGCACCTAAACTAGGGTTGATCCTGATCAGGGGCCGTATCATAAGAACACGGTCACCTGACGATGGTTACCTAACCATCGTTAGGTAACCACGAGGTAGTGGCTAACTTCGAAACTTTGAACAACAACGTGGGAATTCTAATAAAGGTCACCATTATCCAAGTTTTGATGGGTTAATAGTTTTGAGAAGATTTAGATATATATCCGAAGGCGGAATTGTGGACACCAACAGAAAGGGGCAAATAAATAAGTACAAATACAACTCCCACAGACACAACTGTGGGAGTTGTACTCCCCCTACAACTTCCACAGATATCCGTAGCCCTAACCAGACCTCAAAAATATATTTAAAAAATTACTTTTCGAAGACTTGTTGATCTTAAAATAGTTAAAAGAACTAATAAATTGCCCAATATTCCAATTATCGCAATAATAATTGGCAAAATAAAATTAAAATGTAAGAGAAGGAATTGTGAATTTATTTGTAACATTTTCTAAAAATTATATTTTTTTTCAATTTATTCCTAAATTATTAGATGAATAAGTGTTACTTATTAAAAATCATAAAAAATAAAGAATAAAAAAATTAATATTTCCGCATTAAATTTATTTAACAAATAAAAGGAGTGATTATATTTTTATTTTATTTGTTAACATTAAAATGTTCAAGGCCAGAAAATAAAAACGTAATTAACATTAAAATTTAAGATTAATTAGATTTTTAATTGTATTTATTTATTGATAAACAAACATTAATTTTATTTGAATTATTTTAAAATAATAAAATTTTAAATTAAATTCTTTTGATGTTTATTCAACCTCTTTATGTCCTTATAATAATAAAGTCGACCATTATTTTAGGATACACCCAAAACTATAATAGATACTTCACAATTTTTAAAATACATTTTTATTTAATTTGGTGAGGAATATCGCCAAAGGGATATATCTCCAATTAGCATACTAATTATAAGATAAGGTTTTTCAGCATCGTGTGGATAACTAAAAATGAATTCAGTGGATAATTAAAATTTACTCATGATCAGTGGAATTTACTCATGATCATGGATGACTTCAGTTCCGACCTTTTTCAAGCCAACTCCTGCACTTCAAAATCCTAGCTTCTGCTCCGGTAGGAGCTATCTCCGGAGCTGACTCTCAGAACTATACCATACCCAGTTCCTAATATCATAACTGGGAATTATTTTTCAAAAAATAAACATAGTAAATAACTACCAACTTTTATTTAAAAATAAATTAAAAGGGCAAAAATACAGGACAAAAAATAAATTAATAAATAGGAGAAAAATACAAAGAAAATATCAATTGAAAGCCCAAATAAATTTTATGGTATTTAAATTAAAATTAGGTAAGAATTCCCTGCACTTTAATTACCCTTTCCATTTCTTTCCTTAAATTTGTTGAAAAATATCATAATTACACAATAATCTATTCTGCAGGCACTGAGATATTCTCATCAACATTTTTTTGATTAATACGCTAAAATTATGATATTAAATTTTAGAAAAATTTCCTTAAATTGCAAGAATTTTATATCTTATCCACACCCCCCCCCCCCCCGCTTCTGTAATTACAACGGAATCTTGATAATAAATACGACAGCCTAAGTCAAATTTTGTTGACATATGAACACGAACGACTCGTCTTTAAAAGAAAAAAGGGGAAAGACAAATTCCCTATTAGTTTCCTAGGCCACCAAAGCTTTGAATGTTCTGTCCTTTTAAATAATTACAAAAAAGGATGGATTAAATATAAAAAGTTCTTTATGTTTTAGATTATTCCTATATTTGGAGTTTTGGGTTTCTATCTTTTTATTAAAGAAGCTTGGTTGGAAAAATAATTTTTCTAACGTTAGGAGCCTTTAGATTTTCATTAGAATAGAAAAAAAAATTTTGCAAAATTTTTTTAATATTAATGCCAATCTTATGCAAACCAGGGATCGCGCCGACCCGATTCACGATTCCCGGAGTCAAAAATTATTACTGTTGGCGCGATCCCTCGTGCAATCCAACGATATTTTAAATAAAATAATTAAAAATACCTGAATATTTACCTCAACAGAAATTTCTAAATTTCCTTCTTTATCTTTACCAACAAAATCTCCTTCAAAAGAAACAATAGTTGAGAGATCTTCAGTATTTTCACGTTTAAATTGGACAGAAGATGAAGTTCCTGTTGTAGTTCCTTCAGAATTAATTTCGCTAACCTTTAAATAAAATTTAAAATAATTTTTAAAGAAAATAAAAAATAACCAAAGATTTTCCATCATTTGTATTTATTTCACTCCCTCCAGGTGGTGAACTAGGAATGACAAAGAAAAATTCAATAAGCTTTCCACGGACAGCATATAAAAATTGACGAACACCTGCCTTAAATTAAAATATTTTAAAAGTTTGGTGCCAAAAAATTCAAGTAGTAGACTTCAAGAGAGTATACAGGAGTCGCGTGAGATAGAGGATAATTGGAAGCACAAATAACCATAGTAAAGCTACGTTCACATAAATCGGAAAACTCAAAAATAAAAGTCAAAAATCGTCCGCGATTATCTCTCCTAATCAGGGTATCCCTTTCCAAAACACCAAATTAGGGCGAAGCAAGTCAAAAATATGGCAAAAATAGGGCGAAATTGGTCAAATGCCCTGTAAATAAGGCAAAAGGGACACCCTGCTCCTAATGTATTTCTCATCAACTTTCTATCACAAGAATGGGGACTCAGCAAAGCAAAGACAGACAGGGAACTCAAAAATTATCATATTTCTGCCCCAAAATGTCCAACCCTTTTAATTAATCTTCAAAAAACCCAGAATTACTTTCGGCCACATTTCTTCACAAATTAATTTCCAATCGCCAAATTCCGAAACTTTAACAAAAACATCATCTTCTATTTGATCATTTAAAACAAGCACCTGTCCAGTTTGGCTTTGTTCATTTGACGAAAATACTCCCAAATTTAAACTAAAAATTAAATTTAAATGTTTATCCTAAAAATTAAAAAAAACCCTTTGCATGTAAATTTTAAATGAAGATCTTCAGCTAACTGATTCATTTGTACAAACACACTTTCCAATTTAAATTTCCAATCTCTAGGAAAATCCATTTTTGGAGAATTGTCCAACATTATTAAAGTTGCTGTAGATTCTTCCGCATTTTCAAAACTTCTACGTGGAGTTTCTGAAGGAGTTAAAGTAATTATTGGAGCTGGATTTAAACGAATATTTGATGAAGATAAATTTAAATTTTGTTTACTCTTGCTATTAATTGGAGTAGAAGAAGAAATTAAAGTTGGAGGAATTAATTGAGGAAATGTTTCTGAAAATATTTTTTTAATATTAAATTTTTGTGATTAATTTAAAAGAAAGGCCTCATAGATTTATCCTTTCCAATGCCAATTTATTTCTCTCTAATATTTATAATTAATCTTGACCAGGGATCAGTCGGAAATGACGAAAGTATCGAAAATTGTTCAAAGTCGGAACTCGGAAATAACGTCGGAAGTCCGACCGACCCCTGATCTTGAATTAAAGTTATTTGACCCCACATAGTTATATTAAAGTAGTTTGACATGATATCAAATCCCCTAAACCATTAATCAAGAAAAATGTTAGTCCATAAAAAGCTAATAAGTCTTTAAGCTTTTTCATCCCTAGGTAACTCTATTTCTCTAAGATATCTAGAACTAATCTTGATCTAAAAAGTTTTTGTTCACAATATCTATTTGGAGCATTTGCCGCAAAGCCAATGAACCGAGATAAATGCCGTAACAATACTATAAAAAATCCTATTTTAAGCCTAATAGTACAAAGCTTATTGAATTGGCAGAAAACGAGGAAAAGGGAAAAAATCATCCTTATACATAAGTACAAAAAAATATTTAAACCATTTAAATCATTAGACGTTGGCGATTGAAATACCAAATTTTCATTCCTTTTGTTGTGTTCTTGATGATCAGAAATATAAACTGACTTCTTATTATTAGAATTATTTTCTGTTGGAGGTTTATTGAAGGTGTGTTGAATAAAAATAGCTGCTGGTTCATCATCCGATTCAATCGAAGTTTCTTTTAACTTTTCAGAATTTTTAGTACAATTCTGAAATGAGAGAAAAAGTGTACAAACTTTAAAAAATATTTTTTTGAACCTCAGAATCTTCAGAACTCGTACAATCCAATTCAATTAAGGAACGTGTCTTTATTGTCCTCTTTTTAGTATTTTCACTTTGACCTTCAAAAAAATTTAAAAATTATTTTATAATCTAATCTAAAAAACCAGAAATTTTCCTCGAAGCGGTAATCGCAGCCTGACGTTTTGAATGGACTTGAATGTCATTTTTATCTTCATTAATCTCCAAATGATTGATACTGGCAGTTTTCTTTAAATCTCTAATTTTAGGATCTTCATTTTGAAATTTTTTACAAGAAGGATTGTGAACGCCAGAAAAGTAAACATAATACAAATTTGAATTTTTATCCTTTTTAGGAAGGACGCGCATCCTAAAATAAATTTTTAAAAAATTTCCTGTGAAAAGAGTTAATAGGGAAATTGAACCTAGAATCGAAAAAAATTTGAAAAACACAGGATAATCAAGAAATCAATTTCTCTCATCCGAATCTGACAAGGAAACATCAAATTTTGTGTACAAAAATTTGGTAATTTTTTTGGTACGAATCGATAAAGGACCATCGACTTTCTATTGAAAAGTCAATCGGTACCAAAAAATTAACAAATTTTTGTATGTACTATCCGTCTTGTAAGCTGCGACGAAATAGGGGTCTCCTCGACCAACATAAACCCTAGTCCCAGAAATAATTTAATGGAAACTTAATTACAAATCTTATTTAAAGAATAAAAAATTACATATATTGACAATTATCTCGATATTCACGTCTTCGTGGCTCCAAATTGCACTTCCAAATTAAACGTTTGTAGGAACGCATATAATTAATTTGTTGAAATTTTGATAGCGCATCATCACCAAAAACTGTAGCAATTCGATTCCAAAGAATTCCATTTTTTGAACGAAAAGATGATGGAAAATCATTTTTGGCCGTAAAATTAGACTGAAAAATTAAAAAGAAAACTGGGGATTTAAATTTAAAAATACTTATAAAGAATATTTTAGAGGGTAAACTAAATTAATACAAGACAGAAAAATTTTTGAAAACAGAAAAACGTAAATATTGGGCGCCCAAATGACCCCGCGCCCTTAAGGCCCGCTCCCTTATGACCCCAACCCTAAATATTCACTAAAAATGGCGTTTGCTCTAACGCCCCGAACCTAGACTAGTCGAAAATATCTGCCTTAAATGCCGAAAGGCTGAAGAAAAATAATTTATAGAAAATCACATACTGTTGAATCCTCCGAGGAAGAGCTAAGAACATCCACTTCTGGCTCATTTTTAGGAAGACTTTTTTCAGAAGACGAGGAAGATGAATAGACCACACAACGCTTCATTCCTCTACTTAATGCAGGCTTTGATTTGTTCTCAACAGAAACTTTGGGGGCCGACAAAATTTTTTTGGGAACATGCTTAATAAAAATAATTTTGAAAAGATTACAAAATAAAAATACCACAGGTTTAGCAGAATTACTTTTATCCAATAAAGTTCGAGCACGCGATCTTGTCATAGGTTCACATGGCGACATGAGAAGCTTAAAATTTTAGAAACATAATATTTTTTGAAAAATTGTAGCCAGAAAGAAATTAATAAAGATAGGCCTGGATCTGGATCCAGAACATGATTTTACTGGATCTAAAGTCAAGATCAAGGCTGGTACTTATTTCCTCGTCCCCCCCCCGTCATTTCTTCCTTGCATAATTTTAAAAAATTTCCCAAAACTGTTTTCAATGGTACTTGATTTCTCCTTGACACAGGGTAAAGAATCTGGTCGAGGTCCTCACCAGAATCAAGGTTAAAATTTTCTATCCCTATAAATTATGAGAGGAAAGAACTCAAAAGAACATGGTTTTGATAAAAATAGGTTAAAAATCATCTCCAAGAAATTCCCCCAAAAATTATACATTTAACGAAGCTCGCTTTTCAGAATTATTAATGTTCATCTTTGCAGCACGCGGAAGCATCTTACGTTTTGAATTCCATAAAATACTAGAACTGTTGGTTGTTGAAGCTTTAAATAAAAAAAAATTATTAATTTATTTAGAATTCAAAAAATTTACTCATTTCCGATTTAATGCTTTCACTTGATGAATCACGCCTTTTAGTATCATCTTCCGTCAACTTTGCAAGTTTCTTGGGTGGCATAGACTTTTTTGATTTAGGCGAAGATTTACGTTTTGAAGTTGTCTGCTGTTTTTCCTTTTTCGTTTCTTTTGTTGTTGGTTTTTCGTCTAAATTGAATGTTTCTGATTTAATTAGAATTAGAAAAATAACCTTTAGTTCCAACTTTTTGTGGTTCCTCAGTTGAGGGTGTGGGAGATTTGATTGTAGAAATTACATTTTGAGTAAGTGGCTGAGGACAAATAGGATTGGTTTGATCGACAAGAATACCTAAAAAAGCTTTTTTAGACTATAGAGAAAAAATAAAATATCAACTATCGAATGTTAAAAAATGACCAAACTTATTTCACCGTATCTCATTGGGGTCAACCCTGAAGACCTACACCCCCAAGACCTACACCCTGAAGACCTACACCCTGAAGACCTACTGACCCTGAAGACCTACACCCTGAAGACCTATTTACCCTGAAGACCTACAACTTTTTGATCAACACAAATTACTTATTTTTTTTTCTTTACAAGTTAAATAAGAGATCCTCTTCACCCTGATAAATCCCTCTATCCATTTTAATACTCAAAATCCTCGATATCCCCCTTAATCCCTCTTTATCCCCTTTAAAACCTTCGAATCCATCGATATCCCCCTTAATCCCTCTTAGTTCCTCTTTACCTCCTTTAAATCCCCAGATTAGACTTGTAAAGAAGTAAAAAGTAAAAAATTGTGTTGATCAAAATGTTGTAGGTCTTCGGGGTAAATAGGTCTTTAGGGTGTAGGTCTTCAGGGTGTAGGTCTTGGGGGTGTAGGTCTTCAGGGGTGGACTCATCTCATTAAGAGACAAGAAAGTTTGCAAGACCGGCGCTTAAACATATCCATTAAACAAGTAATTCTAAATGTATCCAGAACATTTGAAAGCTACATATTCAAATACATAGGGAAATTAGAAAGCTGAAAATTTGAAGGTCAGAATAAAATGCCTTCCACCGGAAATAAAATTTTTGCAGACAAAAAACATGTAGAATACTATCCCAATTTAATAAAATAAACACAAACAAACCACTAGAAATATTGGCACGGATCGGATGAGAATGTTCCCCCATCTCAAACAATTCAAAATGTCCAGTAGCCTCATTTCTAACAGCAGTAACATTATATTTGCAATTTGTCGGAGTAGCACCACACTCATAAAATACCTTTTAAAAATAATTAAGAGTTAAAAATCGAAAAAAAAACCTTTTTGGGAATTCCATCAACAACTTCTAATTGGCGTTGAACATAAAGATCAATGGCTTTACGCCTCTTCTCCAAATCTGACCAACAAAAGCAGACACCAATACTTCGTTGCATTAAAAGAGCTAAAGCTTTATCTAAAATCCTAAAAGTCAAAAGTATTAGGAAAAAAATCTAAGAAAAAAAATCGAAAGCAAAAGTAAAAAGAAGAAGCCCAGGAAACGGCGCACCGACACGGGCACCAAAATTACTACACTATTTTCACTTGTTTAAAACGATAAGTCCCAGTTGAGTCCTGACTGTTGAACCCTAAGCCATATTTTGGGCCATAACTTTTTTGATTATCAACTGATTTAGGTAATTTATATATAAATCGAAAGCTCTTTATTTAAGGATTATTTCATATAACAGGATTGATCTGATCAGATAAACATACAAAATGTTACAGCTGAAAAAGTATCAAAAATCACGATTGCGCGCACTTATCTAAGTATAACTTATTGTAGGTTGATCTGATCAAATTCATTCTGTCGGCAAAAATAATCCTCATATCCTGGGCTTTCGATTGATAAAAGATTTACTCGAATTGGTCAAAAACTCATGAAGTTATGACCTAAAATATGGCTCATGGACAACCATCGAGACTCAAAGATCCCCAGAATATTCTAGAATAATGGCGGAATTAAAAATTATCTCTGCTTCTATAATGTCTCTCTTATATTTACTATACTATTTTCACACTTCGAAAGTTTTTAGAAATTGAAGTACCCTTTATTTGCAACAAATTTATTTTTTCTTGCTAGGGAAATTTTCTTGAGATTTTTTTTATTAAACTTACGAGGTTTTAGTGTATTTGAGATTATTTTGTGTCCCCCTTAAAGGTGTGAGGCATTTTTTAGACTTGTGTAGTTTTCCCCCCATACACCCCACCCTCTTTCCTTTCTTCCTTTTCTTAAAAAATTTAATTTTAAAATTAATTAGGGGCCAGAAATTGTGTTGGAGTATTTTATTTGATTAAATTTTAATTTTAGATTTAATTAATTTAAAGAAATGTCTTCAGTTCATTACAAATATTTAAAGCAACACTCGAATACAAAACTTTAACTTTTGATGGCCTCCATATAGGCGTGGATGAATTGGCAATATGCGATAAAGAAAACATTCGAACAGAATCTTTTGATTTGTTAATCACAAATGGCCACACAAAAAGAGAATATACAACGGGGGAATTGGTCCCAAGAAATTCTTCTGTTGTAGTTCAAAGATTGCCGAGAGATAATGCTTTGAAATTACCCAAAATCCAGTAAGCCTTTTAAGGAAATTTTGAAGTGAAAAAAATTTTTATTTGAGGGATACAGCAAATAGCGGGATTGTTCAACGTTCTACAGGCATTTTTCAGTCTACGACCTACATTAGTCCGGTTTGTTTAAAAATTAATTCTTGGAAGTTATCAATAGAGATCGAGATTTTTGGAAATCCTGGGCCTGTTTCTGGGTCTGATTTATTGAGTTGGGCCAAATCCTGGGTCTGTAGTTCGGGAAAACCTAGACTCACGAAAACCCCAGTAAGGTTAAAAAATGCCTAGGCCGGGACTCTGAGTACAGGGAAAACCCAGATCTTGGTCCAGACCCAGCTCGATCTCTAGTTATTAAACTCTAAAGGCTTCGTTATATGTCACGGAAACCGATTTGGACAAACAGGCCCAAAAATAACCTTGATCCCCCACTATAGTTTTTCAGATTTGGGCAACTTATCTCTCTGTCCATAGTTGACTCCGCTTGTACCCTCTAATGGCTTTTTGTTTGTCTGAATCAGTTTTCGGGACATGTGACGGAATTTTACCCATTATTTCAATTTTTTTAGGATCGCTTATGTAAAACAAGTTTCTGCGGAGAAATACAGCGCTGCAAAGTTTCATTTTTGTTTACTTTTTATTTACTTTTATTTAGCTAACAAAGACGAGCAATTGGAATCATGTCTGGACCTCCTCCACCGACTTATGTTTGTGCTCAACCTGGTCACTGGTACAAAAGCTGTCCGTTGGTAATTTCACTTCTCTTCTTCCTTTCCACATTGATGATGAGGAAATCGAGTGATCGGGGAATTTTTAGTCAATGGCTTAGAGTGGTTTTTCTTGCAGCTGTATCTTCAGGGCAAAGTGGTATTGGATATCCTTCTCTTCCCCTTTGTCAAGTGCTTCTTCTGATGCAGTTATTCAGTCACAACAAAGTTTTTATGAATTAATTAAATGTTAACTCTGATTTAATTTTTAGCGTCAATACAAAAAAGGTACTCAATTTCTCCAGAAAGAACTCCATCTCCTCAAGATCAGTTTTCTAGAAGATCTTCTCGAGCTGTTGGTGGTAATTATCGTCGAAGGTTTTGATTTTTAATTCATTAAATCATTCAACAAATATTTCAGTAAACCCTATTATAATCCTCGACACCGTGCTTTGGAAGAAAAAGAGGAAAGAAATGGCGAAAAGGATGAAAGAAGAGGAAGAAAAACTGAAAGAAAAGAAGAAAGGAGTGAAAACAAAGAAGAAAAGGAGATGAAGTTGTTGTGGAAAGATGAACGGAAAGAAGAGAGAAGAGAAAAGAAGGAACGGAAGGAAGATGTAGAAATGAAGGAAGAAAAAGAAGAAAGGAAAGAACATTAAAGAGGATGCAGATGAATGAAGAAAGAAAAGAAAAGGAGGAAAATGAAGATATAGAAATGAAGGATGTGAGAAGAGAAAAGAAGGAACAAATGGAGAATGTAGAAATGAAGGATGAAAAAGAAGACTTAAATTTTGTGTGAAAAAAATCAAAAATTGATGAAGTTCCTTTTCTCCTCTTTGTAAGAGAGAGGAAAAAAGAAATAGCTAGGTTATTTTTCCTGTTTTGCCGTGTACTCGAATGGGACACGCCCAAAACTGCGCGACCGAAAACTGCGAAAATTAGAATCTAAATATTTTCTAATTAGTTTCAATTATGCCAGAAAATTTATAATGTAATATTCCGGAAAGATTTAATAAATGTTTCCTAAAATTAATATTGTAAATGTTTTCCCGAATATAAACAAAACATACAACTATTCCTTCTTCCATTATCAGCATTATTTTGATTAAATACAAAAAATTCTGGTGCAAGGTGAAAATGATTTGCAGACCGGTAAACGGTCACACGCCAATCCTGATGATAAAAGACCCTGCATTCTGCTGGGCACTCACGATCCTAATATAAATCAGAGATGGGACGGGTCGGGTTGAGATTTTTCATATTTTCTTATATATCAATTTATTTTTAAGTGTATACAAACACTTGCGGACGTGTGGGTATATAAACGCATAGGACCAAAAGAACACCATGCCTAAATTTTTGGTCTAATTTTCAAATAATTTTGTATTTGTACAGCCTTATGTTCGACTAAAAACTGCCAAAAGTTGGACAAAAAATTTTAGCTTCTCTTACAAAACCCGCAATTGTCGACCCGTCCCATCCCTGATATGAATATATTGTCTAATTTAATTGTAGTTTACTAATAAGTTTAGTTTAACCAACCCCAAAATTAAATTAGAAAATAAAACTAACTCCACAAACATAAAAATGATTCACTCCGTACATCGTTTGAACAATTGGTGGGCTAGGCGCCCATATTTGATATAATTCTACCCGGTATGCCCAAGCATCAAATTCTGCCACAGTTCGAAAACTTTTTGCTCTATGCCAGAACATCTTGAAATTAAAGGTAATAAAATTAAATAAAATTGGGATAATTTAATAAAATTGGGTAATAAAATTAAATAAAAATTAATTTTATTTTACTATATTTTGTAATTATTTCATTTTATCTTTTAATCTTATTCCCAGTTTTATTTAATTTTATTACCTTTAATTTCAAGATGTTCTGGCATAGAGCAAAAAGTTTTCGAACTGTGGCAGAATTTGATGCTTGGGCATACCGGGTAGAATTATATCAAATATGGGCGCCTAGCCCACCAATTGTTCAAACGATGTACGGAGTGAATCATTTTTATGTTTGTGGAGTTAGTTTTATTTTCTAATTTAATTTTGGGGTTGGTTAAACTAAACTTATTAGTAAACTACAATTAAATTAGACAATATATTCATATCAGGGATGGGACGGGTCGACAATTGCGGGTTTTGTAAGAGAAGCTAAAATTTTTTGTCCAACTTTTGGCAGTTTTTAGTCGAACATAAGGCTGTACAAATACAAAATTATTTGAAAATTAGACCAAAAATTTAGGCATGGTGTTCTTTTGGTCCTATGCGTTTATATACCCACACGTCCGCAAGTGTTTGTATACACTTAAAAATAAATTGATATATAAGAAAATATGAAAAATCTCAACCCGACCCGTCCCATCTCTGATTTATATTAGGATCGTGAGTGCCCAGCAGAATGCAGGGTCTTTTATCATCAGGATTGGCGTGTGACCGTTTACCGGTCTGCAAATCATTTTCACCTTGCACCAGAATTTTTTGTATTTAATCAAAATAATGCTGATAATGGAAGAAGGAATAGTTGTATGTTTTGTTTATATTCGGGAAAACATTTACAATATTAATTTTAGGAAACATTTATTAAATCTTTCCGGAATATTACATTATAAATTTTCTTTTTTGATTTTCTTGTGTCAGGATTTAAATTTTTAACGCCGCAGGCGAAAATTTGATTGCTATAACTCCACAAACATAAAAATAATCTACTCCATACATTCTTTGATTGCTTGGTGGGCGAAGTGCCCATATCTGATTAAATTGTACCCGATACGCCCAAGCATCAAATTCTGCCACAGTTCGAAAACGTTTTGTTATATGCCAGACCATCTTGAAATTAAAGGTAATAAAATTAAATAAAATTGGGCATAAGATTAAAAGATAAAATGAAATAATCACAAAATATGGTAAAATAAAATTAAACTGCCAGGAGGTCGCAGGATCGAAGCCTGCCCGGGATTAAACTTTTACCTCGCTCTTACTGTCTATAGCAGACATCCTCTCCCTAGCTACGCCCTTGGTAAATAATCGAGCCTCTAACAAGGAATCATCTTTTACTGTAAATGCGACTTTGGTATTTTTTGGTACCATTCGAGTACATGGCAAACAGAGATGTTTCGAAATTTCGATTTTCGATTTCGATTTTCGAGGGTTTTTTCCTTTCGATTTTCGATTTACGATTTTCGAATTTTTGTGATATTTTCGATTTCCGATTTTCGATATTCAACAAACATTTGCTTGTTGATATTATAAAATTGTTTAGTTAAGAAATGTCAAAATGTGAAACACAGAAATATCCTGTAGTGCAATAAATGTCAAAACACCTAAAATTCAATTATTTATTAATCTCATTTAATTATTTTTAATTTGCTCAAATTTTTAGTTTTTATTATTTTATACAAATAAATTCGATATTTAGGAGGAAAGTCAGTCGAGTCAAAGTCAAGAAATGTTTGACACAGAATACTGCGATGGATTGAATCAACTTAGTAGATATTTACACGAGCCAGTCATCGCATTAAGGAGCAATCCACTTACGTTTTGGAGAACAAATCAAGAAAAATTTAGCGAATTATCTTTTCTTGCTAAAAAATACCTTTCAGCCCCACCTACAAGTGCAGAATCCGAAAGATTGTTTAGTTCTGCAGGATATATTGTTAATAAATACAGAGGATTACTTTCTCATGAAAATTTAGAGATGCTATTGTTTCTTAACAAAAATTTGGAATTGTATAATTTTGATTATTGATATTTCATAATAAAATTTTGTAACCTTCCAAAATTTTTAAAAATTTCGATTTTCGTTTTTCGATTTTCGATTTTCGAGGTTATTTTTCTTTCGATTTCCGATTTTCGATTTCGAAGATTTTGAAAAATATTTTCGATTTCGATATTTTTGAAATTTTTTCGATTTTCGATTTCCGATTTTCGAAGATTTTCCAGTTTCGAAACATCTCTGATGGCAAAACATGAAAAATAAACTGGCTATTTCTTTTTCTCTCTCTTAAAAAGAAAGGAATTTTTTAAAATATTTTTTTAGTTATCTAATTTTAAAAAAAATTTTGATTCAATTTGACATAGGAAGTATGAGAGGCTCCATGACAATTGTACTGTGAGACAATTGTACAGTATTAAGAGCTTTTTAAAATAAATTTAATGTTAACCCAAAGTATCGAAAACATAAGATCAACACTAAATTTTTTAAATTTTATTATACAACATGGGGAGATTGTTTCAATGACGGACAAACTTCAATTCGTTGAATTGATGAGCAAAGTGGGTGATCAATCGTGTGAGTGATCAACCAAGAGTGATCAATCAGTTAAGTGATCAACCTGGAAAGTGAAAATCGGAAAAAGTTGAGAGATATAAAATCGAAAACCATGTGATAATCAACCGGGAGTGATCAAACGAGTCGATAAACGACACAGATATCGATCAACTTAAGTATCAATCAAGATTACCCTTAGAGATTAATTGATCAATCACCAATCAATCGATCACTCTCTCGGCTGATTAATTGAAAAATTTGATCAAAATAAGCTTCCCCGTCATTGAACAACTCCTAGTGTTGTATAATGAAATTTAAAAAATTTAATGTTGATCATATGGTTTCGATACTTTGGGTCATATTTTTTACAGATTATCGGAAAATTAAATTTCCTTTTAAAAAGCTCTGAATACTGTGCAATTGTCCGCTGTACAATTGTCTCACTGTACAATCGTCCCACTGTACAATTGACGTGCCACCGTATGAGAAACACGAAAAAATGATTGTTCTTATAATTTCCTAACGGACTTTATTAGTAAATTGTAATTTTTTAATTAAAAAATTAAAAATGTGTAATATTTTTAAACAAATAAAAAATAATGTAAATTTTTTTTTTCATATTTATATTTTTTAAATCAAGAATGGTACAACACCATAAACTTTACAAGCGATTTCCAACAATCGAGACTTTTAATGTGGTCATTTAATAATATAAGCACAGAAGTCCATCCTGATCGAATGTGGAATGAGGTCGATCATCGTTTTGTGCGCGGTGGCGAAACTTTTTTAAAGATGTTTTGTAAGTTACCAATTTTGATTATTCAAGATTTTATAACTTGATTTATCACATCTTTTATCATAATTATAGAAAAATAACATTGGTAATCTTCCGCTTTACTGGTCCCTAGAAAAAAATGAGGAAAAAGTGCTCGTTCGACACTTTTGAGGCATGCCAGTAGATAGTCGAGCGAGCTGAGTCGGAATCTGAGCTTATAATTTGTTTATTTCGAACCCCGGGCCCGAATCCGACCATGTCAAACAAGGGGTAAAAATTCGAACTTTCAAGTTTTATGTCTAATCGGACTCGGCTCTTCGAGCTGAGTCGATTGGTATCAAAATTATTACGTTTCGACATCTTTAGACTAAGTTATGGTGTTTGATTTATATACGGAATTCTAACCAAGCGTGTATTTAATTGATCATAACTTAGTCTAAAGTTGTCGAGACGCAATAATTTTGATATCATTCAACTCAGCTTGAAGATATGCGTCAGAATCGCGATAGCCTAATAGTTTCGAATTCTTACCCCAAATTCGACTTGGTCGAATTCGGGTACGGGTTCGAAATAAACAAATTCTAAGCCCATATTCGGACTCAGCACACTCGATTACCTACTGGCAGACCTAAAAATACCGAAAAAGTACCTCTACCACATTTTTTTCTAGGGACCAGTAAAGCGGAAGATTACCATAACATTTATTTTTAACCCGTCCTTAATAATTAAATTTTTCCATTGGATACAAAATACGGGTATTTTTTCTTGCAATCATAGGGTTCATGTATCAAGGGCGGTGAAGCATGTAATGTATTATTTGTCTTTTTTCTAAATTTCATTTTAATTTCTAGTCCCACCACTTACTAAAAATAAACCATTATTGAAAGAAGCGGTATCAGAAATTCCTTTGATTGATAATTAAGTTTATTAAGATGATAATTATTTCTTTGTGTAAGATCACTAAAGGGGAGCTAAAAATTTTTTTGGAATTTTTGTTTTTTAAATAATCTTTCCATAGAATTATTAAACTGGGATAAATTAAAAACTAAAAATATGAGTATCAAATTAAAAAAATTTTTTTAATATCTAAAAATCATACTAGATTAAAGCATTCTATTACACCAAGTTTATTCTATAAATCCAATAAATCTTCAAAGTCAGCTTCTTCCAATAGGACATTAGGATTTTTGGCTATTTTAGCTTAAAAAATAAAAATTTTTGTTTTAAAATTAATTAAAATTAACCATTATTTTTATTGTTGTTACTACTACACTCCCCATTTTTATTGGAAAAAGATTTAAAAAAATCATTATTAGGCTCTTCTTTTGTTAAAGTCTTCTCAAGTTCTAACAATAGGTCGGTGCTCTTTTTGCTTCTAAAAAATAAAAATATTTACGGTTGTTGTACCCCCAATTTAAATTAGGCTTTTAAATTTGGTTGACCACTGCTTGTTTTGAATAACTAATTCTAATTTCAAAGTAGTACCCTTAATATCAGAAATATCAATTCAATATCTCTCACTTTAAAATATGATTTTTAAGTTCCATGGGGATAATTCTAATAGTAAGATTTGACTGAATAACCAATTTTTAAAGTAAAAATACAGAAATTATTTCAAAGAATAAAAAATTTTATTTTGGGAATTAAAGTTCAAAAATCTAAGAATTTCTAAAATTTTATTACAATAAAAAATTTTCTAAATAAAATTACTTTTGTTTAGAATATCCACTTTTTGGTTCCTCAAATTCCAAATTTTCTTCTTCTTCATCATTAAATGATAATAAACCAATTTCATTTGAGTGTTTTAATAAATTTAATTTTGGAGGTTCAACCAAATTTAATTCAATATTATCAAAACCGTCATTTTCTTCTTCATCTTTTTCGTCATCAAAACGAAATAAATCACGAATTCTATCCATTGCAGGCTCACAAACTTCAGTTTCTTCTCCAATATCGTCTAATTCAATCAAACTAAAGAAAATATTTTTATTTAAAAAATTGTTTTTGGTATTTATTGTTTGTCCGCAAAGACTTGCGGACAAAGTTATAAATTGTTTTATTCCCATACTTTTAATTTATCGGTTTTTTATTCGAAAATTTTATGCATATTCTAGAAAAATTTTGAATGTACCACAAGCTTAAAATTCTAGTGACTTAAGTGACTGGGATATGCGTTTATCAAGGTATTAAGGTAAAAAATATCTTCGGGAGAGCATGTTAAAATTCGGGAAGGTCTGGAGAATTAGCAATCCCATCTGGGGTTGAGTTTCATGTCACGATTCATGGAAACTTTAAAAATTATAACTTGGGATAATCATTAATCGCAAGCAGAATCTTAAAAAATCCGCAAGAATTATCAGCAAAAAGTCAGGGGATAAACAATAAAGGAGAAATATTCTTTTTAAATAAAAAACCTTTCATTATTTTCTGATTCCATTCTTCTTCTACAATTTAATTGATTTTTAGGTATTCTTTCATTAGATGAAAATTTCCAATTAGAATTTTTTCCTTCAATTTCTTCTTTTCTTTCTTTTTGTTTTTCTTCTGCAACTTTTATTGGATCATTTAAAATCTTAAAAAAAATAAAAATTATAATTTGCAAATTGTCCGCAAAGTTTTGCGGACAATACTTCGAAACAAATTTAGTATAAAATCTTTTGTACGGAAACCGTTCAATGCTTAATTTGTTTGAGATAAAATTTGTCTTAAAATTGTCCGCAAATATTAACCGCAAAAATAGATCTAGATAAGTTTTTAAAAAATACTTTAAGAACGTCAATTTCATAAGATTCTAAACCAGCCATTTCTTCAGTACAAGCAGTAAATTCATCAGCCGTTTTTTCATAAAATTTAGAAAGGACAGACTTGTAATCATTCAAAATTTCATCAAATAATTTTATTCTAGCCTTCTTTAATGTATCAACTTTAACTGTAATATCTTCTTTTAGAACATCCAATTTTTGCTTATTTATTTTTACAACATTTTGAACAGTTCGAAAATCCTTGAAGAATAATTAAATTTAAAAAGAACTGGAAGGAGAAGGTTACAGAAATAAAAAAAAATTTTCAAAAACATTAGGGAGATTTATACAGGGAGAGCCGACACAAAAATAAAATTCACGACTTCAGGAATTCCTGACACAAAAAACGTCGGCTCATTTCCTGATTCATACCATGAATCTTCTTCATTTCTACCTTCGAATTCGGGAGAAGGAACCCCTTGACCTAATTTAATGTTGTCATGATTGAAAAGTCTCAAATACGAGAAGGCCTAATGACAAAATTAATTAATTAAAAAAACCTCCAGTCCATTAGAATCTCTCAATTCTGGATCTAAAGCATCGCTACATTTTTTCATCCATAGTAAAGAACCCCTATAATCCAATCTTGCTTTTTCTACTGCCTCAACAGATTGAGCACAATCTAAAACAGCTCTCTCATAAAATTCCTTTAAAAATAATTTTTTAAAAATTTAAAATAAATAAAATTTTACATTTAATTCGTGATAAAATCGAGCAATTAAAACAAGCAAATTTTGCCTAAAAATATTGATAATTTTTTAAATAAGTTTAAAAAACCTTTCTTTTGCACACAGAGCAAAACTATTTGCTGTCATTTGCATAACTCTTTGTAAATGTTTCTTCTCATCTTTACAATCAAGAAATAATTCAGCAATATCAAATTCAAGATGAGATAAATCAGAAAACTATTTTAAAAAGTAAATTATTCTAAATATGGCAGTTGTAAAAAACGAAAACTCTTTCAGTGAGTATAGAGATCGAGATGGGTCTGGACCTGGGCCTGGGTTTTCCTGTACCTGGAGTCCATGCCTAGGCATTTTTTGACTTTTCTGGGTTTTTCCTGGGCCTGGGGGTTTCCTGGCCACAGGCCCAGAATCTGGCCTGGTCCATAAATCAAACCCAGGAACAGGCTTTTCAAAAATCTTAATCTCTGAGTACATCTAATGAATATTTGCGTAATGAATATTTGCGTACAATCAGCAAAAATTGCAGATTGTCCGCAACCTTCAAAAGTCCAAAAAGTCATTTAAAAACATCAAACAAACCTCTCTATGTAATTTACTCTTAGAATCCAAAAGCCTTTTTGTGCTCTCTTTAATTTGATAAAATTGTTGTAAATTTAAATCCAATTCAGCATCTGCAGCCAAAATATGTTCATCTTCACGTTTTCCCATTTTTTCTCTCAATAATTGTTTTGCTGACCAAAAAGCTTGTTTCATACGCAATTTTGTTGAATCCCCAAATAAATCTTCAGTAAAACGGTCAAAGTTGAGGCCACTTTTAAATTAAAATTAATTCTGATTAAATAATTTTTGTTAGAAAATGAGGGAAAAAGTCTTAAAATTCATGTGTCTGAAGGAACATTTATATTTTAAAAAATACCTTGTAGTTGCTTCATAGAATAATGCCATTTTCTGTTGAATTTTAACAGATAAGTAGTAATAATTTTACTGAAATAAAGCTGGAATACTATAAGAATTAGTCAAGTTCGATAGAAAAATTACAAAGCTTCAAAAATAAAAATGGGTACAGCCCAAGTAGGCGCTCGGGCATACCAGCGCAAAGCCATAACTTGCTTCAAGATTTCCGAATCTAACCAAATTTAGTATTAAACGATTCCTCTAATCGAGCTAAAGAGATGCCACCAAAATTGATAAGGGCCAGAAATTTTCCAACAAGTTATGGCTTTGCGCCGTAATGGCCGTGCGCCTGCTTGGGCGTGTCCCAAAATAATACTCTTTGTGACAAAATGGACAATTTATTTTTAGTGACGAAATGAATTTTAGTGATTTTAAAAATTTTTCCTTATCTTTCAACGAAATGTCTACACTCTAAATGTTACAAATTGTTTTACTATTTAAGTTTTTCGTTTTTCTATTGAATATTTTTCTTTGATAAATTGCATATTTTTATCTTTTTAGATTAAGTTTTTAAAATTATGTATTTTACGTGTGTCAATGAATCACAAGAAATAAACTTGGGTCGTGAGATTGAACAATGTATTGATCGACATTTGAATGTTTTTCCATTTGACAAGAAGGATCTTGTTTATATTTTTGGTGAAGACTTTGGTGAAGAGGGTCTGTTTTTAAAGAGTTTTCACATATTCTAAAAAAGGGCTTTTAGTTGCTAAACCAAGAGTGTATCTTGGATAAATTTGGAGGGAAAGGTGGCTAATGAAGTCTGCGATAGTTGTGTCATTTACAGACCCCCTCTTTTTCGACTCCAAGTTTTTTCTATATTTGTACAGAATGGTTAGACTTTCTAACATTTGATATTTAAAAATGTATGAGTAATTGTGGAAGGATGGAAGAAGAAAAAGTCTAGTCATTCTATACATATATAGAAAAAGTTTGGGGACGAAAAAATGGGTCTGTAGACGACATAATTATCAAATCTTGGAAAAAAGGAAAACTGGCGTTTTTTGATGTCTAAAAAGCTAGAATGTCTCATTTTTAACGCCAGGTTGAAAATCTTAGGAATTAGTTTCTTATACAACATTTTTTCATTTCTCTTTATTTTTCTTGTTTGAGTTTTTCCTATTTTAGTGGTGTGGTATAGCCGCACAATTGATGATTAGTAACACTTATTTTCTAATTTTCAGACAGTTCTGTCAGTTCCATTCCTGTATCACCATCATCTTCTCAATATTCCACGTGTGGTTCTGAAATTAATGAGGATTCGGGTGCTTACAATAAAAACCACAAGACAAAATTCTTAAAGCAACTTTATTTTGGATCTACCAACATTCCACCTCCTGCTTCTTCAAGAAATGCTCAATTATTTGCTTCTCGACGGTCTCTTCCAATATGGAGTTTCAAAAACAAAATTTTAACTTCTATTAAACAACATCCTGTTACTCTAATTACTGGAGGGACGGGTTGCGGGAAAACTACTCAGGTTGATTTTTAATTAAAGTTAAAAAAAGACATGGAATCTAAAATTTAGGTTCCCCAATTTTTGTTGGAGGACGCTGCAGAAAATTCTACTCCAATCCAAATAATGTGCACTCAACCTAGACGTCTTCCTGCAATATCAATAGCCAAAAGAGTTGCTCTGGAAAGGGGAGAAATGCTTGGCGATATTGTTGGATATCATATTCGTTTGGAACAGAGGTTTTTTAATTGAATTTTTTGGCGGATATGGAATTTATTAATTTGACTAATAAGGCCATAATTTTTCCTCACAAAAATTTAATTTTTCTAACAATTTGAATTTGCAATAATTTTTTACTAACGAACTTTATCCGGTACCGCTCCTTTATCTCCCTCGGATAATTTTTCCAAATTTTGTAAATATCGTTTTAATTCAGAATTTCGTCCAAAACTGCACTTACTTATTGTACAAGTGGTGTTCTTCTTAGAAAATTGACTAATGATGAATTAGCTTCAGAGATTACACATGTTATACTTGTATGTTTTCTTTCACTTTAAAATAATTTTTAATCTTTTAAGGACGAAATTCATGAGCGAGAAACAAATACTGATTATTTATTAATTGTTTTGCGATGGGCAATTTCGCGCAGACCAGATTTGAGAGTTGTGCTAATGTCTGCAACTATGGGAGAAAACATTAATAAATTCTTGAAATATTTTGAGCAACAGGGGATTTGTCATATTGATGGTATTAATCTTAAATTTTTTATTTTTGAATTTTCCTTTCATTCCCCAATTAAATCTAGTCTATTTGTTTTTTCAGTTCCTTCACGTGTCTTTCACGTCGATTGTTTTTTCTTACCTGAAATTATTGCTTTAACTGGTTATCAATCAAAATCGTCTTTTGGAATGTTCAACAACAATATTAATAAAAACAATAGCAATGGAACTAAAATTACTGGAGACTGCTATTCTCCCTTCCAATCATCATATAATCAATTTGAATCCAATCCTCCAATTAATCCTTATGGGTTTTTTGAATCCTCAAATATACAGGTTAATTTTCTCGTGGACTTTTTCACTAAAATTTAATTTTTCAGAACAATTCTTTTGGTTATGAGAATGGCAGTTATACAATGAATTCTTTTCCAGTATGCCAATCAAACTCCAATTATATAGATCAACTCCTTATTGACCGTCCTTCATTTGCTGACAAAAATTTTCTATTAAAATTTCGTGTTGGAATGCTTCTTTTGCCGCAAAAGGATATAGTTGATGTATGATTTTTTTATTTATATTTTATTTTTGGGAAAAAAGTATTCGAGGTTAATGGGAGCTGCAACTCTCCTTCCCCTCGACCCGGGAAAAACATGTATTTTTTAATTTAAAATCTAAATTTTAGAAATATTTGGACTCTGGTGGCAGACAATGGCGTGATTCTGTTGATATTGATCTTGTCGTAGCTACATTAAGATATCTTGTGGATAGTTCTGTTCAAGGGGCAATAATTGTATATTTTTAAATTTTTAACTTGTATTTTGCCTTTTTTAAAGGTTTTTCTTCCTGGATATGAAGAAATTTGTAATGTTTATTATCGAATTATGACAATTTTTGAAGAAGGAAAATTTAATTGCGAACCTGTTGTTTTTACTCTTCACTCTCAAATTAATATGAATGCGCAGCAGAAAGGTTTGTTTGAGAAATATTTTTGCTTAATGAGGAAAGGAGAACCAAATAGGATTTTTATACTTCTCCTTGATTGTTTAGCTATTGAAGTTAATGACATTAAAAATTTTCGGAAGGAGATTAGGAAATTTAAGAATAAACGAAACTAAAGGGAGCAGGCTCCGTATTTTCATTTTTATTGTTTATTATTTCTTTAATTTTTCTTTCCTTTAGTGTTTGATCATGTTAAAGACGGACAACGTAAAGTGGTAGGTGCCATACCAGATTTATAGCAATTTTAATTTAATTTTTTTAGATTTTGAGTACCAATATCGCTGAAGCTAGTCTTACTGTTGTAAGTTTATTTATATTAATTCCTAAGTTTACAAAAAATATTTAGGATGATGTTGTATTTGTAATCGATAGTGGAAAAGCAAAAGAGAAATCTTACGATTCTTCAACTCATGTTGCCCGCCTTAATTGTTGTTGGATTTCACAATCAAGTGCTGAACAAAGAAAAGGTTTAAAATATTTTTTATTTGGATTTATTTAGAAATAGGGGAAGAATTCTTTATGTTTAATTCTTTTGATTTATTTATAGGTCGTGCTGGTCGTTGCCAATCTGGTTATTGCTTTCGCCTATATACTTTGGAAGATTATAACAAAATGGAGCCATCACAATTACCTGAAATAAAACGAACTGCTATTCATGTTTATCTTTATTATTAAAATTTTTTAATAGTCTTTTTAAAGGAAGTCTGTTTACATGCAAAAATGTCTGCGCCTGGTGGTTTGACTGTTCAAGAATTTTTGAGACAAGCACCAGATCCACCTGATGAATTTATTGTGGAGCAAAGCATGTTATTTCTTGAGGTTTTTAATTTGATTCTAAAATTTTTTAAAAATTTATTTTTAAGCTTCTTGGTGCCCTCCAATCTCCGCAAAGCTGGGATGACTTTAATACTCCATCAGATGGCTATGTGGATTATAATTATTCTCCTACGCAGCGTAATACAAACCATCGTAATCGAGGGACTCTATACCAGGTATTTGATTTAAAAAGTAATTATGTAGTGGTAATATGTTGAAGGATTGGGTGGCACTTAAAAAGAAAATTTGTTTTTTAAATAAATATTAATTTTACAAATTTTAGAAAATGAGCCGTTCCAGCAATATTTCACCTAGAAGTTGTACTCAATATAATTTTGAAGATGCATTAAATGATATTCAGAAAGAAGCTGACATTACTGAAATTGGAAAAATCATAACACATTTGCCTTTAGACCCCAAACTAGCCAGGTTTCTTTTCTTTGTTTCACAATATATTATTAAAATCTTGTAGGCTGCTCCTTTTTGGTCTGTCTTTTAAATGTTTAAACCCAATTACTACTCTTGTTGCTGTCATATCGTATCGTGATCCATGTTGGTTTCTTTTTTTTAAATTTTTTTTCAAACATTATGATTCTAAAATAAGTATTTGTTTGATTGCTTTTTATATCATGTCGATATTTATAAGCTCGGCAATTATTCTTGGGATTTTTTTAATTCCGTTTTTCAATTTCACTTTGTTGTAAGCATTAACGTTAAATAAGTTTTTCCTCAAAAATGAATACCTTTTTATATTTTCATCTTCCCTTGTAAGAACAGAACTTTAAATGAATAGTTCAGAATATCCTGCTAGAATTTTTTAATTAAAAAAATTTTTAGTTTTATTGACAATTGGAAGTGACGACAACAAAAAACGTGATGCCTTAATTGCTCGTGACAAACTTTGTAAAAATGATTTAAGTGATCATCTAATGTTAATTCGCTTATTTAATGCTTATGAATCAGAACCAACTCAATATTTAAAAGAAAAATTTTGTGACCAATATTTGGTTAGCGAACAAGCTATGAGGATGATTCATGGAATAAAGTTTAAATTTTTAAATAAAAAATTTTTTTAATTATTAAATTTAGAAAACAATTAATTTATGAACTTAGACGATGTCATTTAGTCCCAGATGATATATCTAGAGCAGAAGATGACTCGTCTTTAAATAAATATTCTGATAGTTGGCCAATGGTACAAGCAGTAATTGTTGCTGGATCTTATCCGAATATTGGGTATAAAATATAAATTGTTTTCTAACTTTTATTTTTTCTATAGTTTTGTGCAAAGAGGGAACAAATTTAATAGGATTCGTTCACAGTAATTTTTTAGTAATTATTTTATTAAGTTTTCAAATTTAATTTTTTGGTTTTATTTTTTCTAAATTTTTGAAAAGTAAATTAAAATAAATTAAAAATCTAAGTCCTCGTTAATTTTTAATTAAAAGTTATTTAAAAAAATTTTCAGTGTTGGAAAATCATCAATTTTTCATGCTAGTTCCTCATTAAAGAAGCAATTAACAACAATTATAAATACCTCATCAAATAATTCAAAGAAAATTGAACCAGAATATTTTGTTTTTCACGAAGCAATTGCAAAAGATGATAATATTATGACTCAACATTCAATCAAAATTGTTACAGCAGTTCCACAAATTGCTGTTTTATTATTTGCTGGTCCAATTCGAATGGCAGCTGAAGCTTTGGCATATTTTGAAATTGGTATATATTTTTTTATTTTCATTGATCCCATTGTGTAAATGATTGGCTCTTGTCCAGTTTATGCGTCCAATGGAAGTTATGCGTCCAATAAACAAAAAATTGGATTTTTCTTAGTATTGCAAAGTTAGGGTATGGCTCCAAAACATTTTTTCATGTTTGGGACCTACGGCCACCTGGTCTGGGACCGTGCCTTGCCCTATCCCTCGAAATTTCGGAAAGTTATAGCCAATTTTTTAAAATTTCGGAAAAACAATTATAACTTTCCGAAATTTCGAGGGATAGGGCAAGGGACGGTCCCAGACCATCTGGCCGTAGGTCCCAAACATGAAGAAATGTTTTGGAGCCATACCCCAACTTTGCAACACCAAGAAAAATCCAATTTTTTGTTTATTGGACGCATAAACTTCCATTGGACGCATAAACTGGACAAGAGCCAAATGATTTACTGAATTTTTAATGGTTAGTTGGTCTTTAGTTGGGAGGAGCTTTATAACTACTAGTATACTCCCAAATATTGATAAACGATTAGGGACGATTTTTTCAGCTTAATCGGGCATGTAAAAGTTAGGTCCTACTCTATTTTGGGGTAGAATGTATTTTTATTATATTCTCTATTAGTTGATACAAATGGCGATCTTCAACGAAAACGGCAATTAATTCGTGAGGAGAAAATTGCAAAATGGAAAGAACAGCAAGAGAATGAAAGGCGTTTGTGGAATGAACGGAATATTATTATCCATCTTGATGAACACGATACTGGTTTGAATTATATTTATTTTTTCTTAAAATAATATTTTCTCTTGAGGTGATCTTAAAGATGAGGACTTGCCTCATTCTCTTCAAGACGATGAATTTTTGCAGCTTGACAAATGGTTTGGTTTTCGAGGCAAATTCAATACATTACAACGGGTTATTCGTCTTCGCTGTCGCATAATGGATTTGGTAGTTCGTTCACTTACATTTGGTCAAAACAAGAAACATGATGAGGTAATAGAAAGTTTTGAATAGAATAATTTTTGTTTATTTTTTTTTCGAATTTTTTTTGATTAAATATCCTTTTTAAGGAATATTCCATTAAACGTCAGTTTCTCTCAAAAACATTTTTTTTATATTTATTAATTTATTATTTTAGCCTCTGCTGGATTGTCTTAATCAAATCCTTTGCATTGCACATAAATCTCAAGGATTCAATTCAGTGATAGATTTATCAAGAGGGCCTTCACAACGTAAAATTCGTACAGTTTCTAATTCAAATCGAAACTTGACTGCAACGGTACATTCTGGATCGAAGCATATTAGATGACTTTATTATATTACAGTCTAACCTCATTTTTAGATATACCCAGAATAATGAAATAATTTTAAGAACAGGACCATAATATGTATATTATACATACATACTTGAGCTAGAGAGTACATTGGGATTATTTATTAGCAGCTTAGAAACCGTGGTCAGCCAAATATAAAAATTTTAAATCAAGGTGTATCGTCCGAGCCCGTTGACTTACGTCAGACACTTCGGCTTCTATGGATAACTAAAACATTATAATATGTAGTATAAATTACTCGCCAAAATAACCATCCTCACTACCCCGGATGCAGGCGTCGGCTGAGAGTACTTTGGTGCAATGATGGGAGAATAATTGTTTCGAAGAACAGAGGACACGTTTTGTTATTTATTTTTTCTATTCTAATTTTATTTTTTAGCAAAACCATCCAAGAAACGAACCTCCTCGACCTGATGATTCTCAAACAGATTCTGGTGAAAATGATGGGGTTAACGTTTTCTACAATTTTTAATAATGATTACTAATGTTAACTTAATATTTCAGTGAGGACCATGAAGCCGAAGTGTTGGGCGTCAATCAACCCAAGAGAACAAAAAATACCGATAATTGGTCATGTCCTCCATTCGGAGCGGCGCCAGCGCCACCCCGAGCTTCGGCTGCGTTGCCAGCACCAATACTGGCGCCACTCGAGGTGACGCCAGCGCCGCTCGAACGGCTATCCATGTGACGACTACGAGGACCGGACTAAAATTATAAAATTTATTTCGATTAGCAATTTTTAAGTTATTTAGTTTAAAAAAACTAATTACATTATCTTCTTCATCGCTATCCAATTGTGTATTGTCATCGTTGTTCCCATCATCGTGTTGAGACTATAAATTAAAATGAAATTTAAAAATAAACTATGAAATACATATGGTATCGCCGTCGAAACTCGAACACGATTGTCTGAAAGAAAGAATACTCGCAATTTGGCTTTACCTCCGTTGTTTTTCTCCTTAAAGTAAAATTTTTGTACAAATAGAAAAATTATATTCTTAAAGACAAATTAAATAATTATCTATTTGTATCTATTTCTATTTGTTTCTATTTGTACAAAAATTTTACTTTAAGGAGAAAAACAACGGAGGTAAAGCCAAATTGCGAGTGGTCTTTCTTTCAGACAATCGTGTTCGAGTTTCGACGGCGATACCATATGTACTTCATAGTTTATTTTTTAAATTTCATTTTAATTTATAGTCTCAACACGATGATGGGAACAACGATGACAATACACAATTGGATAGCGATGAAGAAGATAATGTAATTAGTTTTTTTAAACTAAATAACTTAAAAATTGCTAATCGAAATAAATTTTATAATTTTAGTCCGGTCCTCGTAGTCGTCACATGGATAGCCGTTCGAGCGGCGCTGGCGTCACCTCGAGTGGCGCCAGTATTGGTGCTGGCAACGCAGCCGAAGCTCGGGGTGGCGCTGGCGCCGCTCCGAATGGAGGACATGACCAATTATCGGTATTTTTTGTTCTCTTGGGTTGATTGACGCCCAACACTTCGGCTTCATGGTCCTCACTGAAATATTAAGTTAACATTAGTAATCATTATTAAAAATTGTAGAAAACGTTAACCCCATCATTTTCACCAGAATCTGTTTGAGAATCATCAGGTCGAGGAGGTTCGTTTCTTGGATGGTTTTGCTAAAAAATAAAATTAGAATAGAAAAAATAAATAACAAAACGTGTCCTCTGTTCTTCGAAACAATTATTCTCCCATCATTGCACCAAAGTACTCTCAGCCGACGCCTGCATCCGGGGTAGTGAGGATGGTTATTTTGGCGAGTAATTTATACTACATATTATAATGTTTTAGTTATCCATAGAAGCCGAAGTGTCTGACGTAAGTCAACGGGCTCGGACGATACACCTTGATTTAAAATTTTTATATTTGGCTGACCACGGTTTCTAAGCTGCTAATAAATAATCCCAATTTAGATTAACGCTCATAATGGAGTACTTTTTTCTTCCTTATGTGGGTATCAAAAATGAAGTTCTACTTATATTTTTTAAATCGTTTGTCAATTCATTGCCTTTATTCCTTGTAATGTCGCATGATTTTTTTCATTGTTGTCAAATTTTTCATCTTCAATTTATTCATCCCAGTTTTGTATCCTCAAAATTTTTTTACTTTACACAAATTTGTATTTGGACATTCCGTTTTAAAATATTTTATTTAAATTATATTTATATATTTACTTCCAAATCAAAAAAATTTGTTCTTTGGAAGTTATTTTTGAGGTTAAATAAATTTTATAAAAAATTGTTTAAAGTATTTTTAGGTATTAAATTATGATTTGGTTTATGATTTCGGATCGGGCTAAAATTTTAAGCTATCAGCCAACTCAAAATTTTCGCTTGCGACATAAAATAAATTGAATTCTTTTCGCCCACGGCCTTCCAATCTCTTCAAAATTTACGTCTGCGACGATCGAGAGAAAAATAAAGAAATCTGTTCCTTCCAAAATTCTCTAAATCTTCGCCTGATAATAATATTTTCTAAGATTTATAAAAACGCTTATACGCTAAAATAAAGCCAGAGTTCAAATAAGGAAGGATCTGGCCTTTCAAATTCAAAATGTTGTTCTGTGACACTCCGGTGTTCCTACTAGTGATGTTCGGATATCCCGACCCCAGTGAACTGAACTAAACCCGAAGTATCAAGTTTTCGATCCGGGTTTGAACTTAATTATATAGGTATTTATTTATAAAATAATACACAAGAAAAGTTTTATTGTTTCCTTAAAATTTGAAGATTTCTAAAACGCTTCAAAAAATTTAGTAAAACAAATTTTTATTTTCTTAAAATTAATCGACAATTGTAAGGGTCTGGGCGAACCACAAATGCCTTCTGTTTTTGTGCATTTGGTGGATTTAATGGATCAACCGGAAGTACCTAAAATAAATTATTTTTAATTAAAGAATTATTTATCTAGTTTTTAATTACTTGAAAAGTCCGAAAGAAATTAGCAATAAATAAAAATAGCTCGGCACGTGCCAATGATTCGCCCATGCAGGCTCTGTTCAATATGAATTTTATTTAAAGTTCGAAATTTAATGTGTTTTTGATTTTTTCTGTAAACTTTTCTTATGATGGGATAATTCGAAAAAATCGTTCGTCTACTTTTGGAATGGAGATTAAAAAATTATTTTGGCATTTCCAAACATAAACCGAATTTGTAAACAAACTCTACCCATTTTATGATACGTCTAGGACGGACGACAAAGACGGACGAACTCGGACGGTCAGACAAAAGACGGACGAACTCGGACGAACTAGGACGGACACAGACAGACAAAATACGGTCAGACAAAAGACGGACGAACTCGGACGGACACAGACAGACAAAAGACGGACGAACTCGGACGGACAGACAAAACACGGACGAACTCGGACGGACACAGACAGACAAAAGACGGACGAACTCGGACGGACAGACAAAACACGGACGAACTCGGACGGACACAGACAGACAAAAGACGGACGAACTCGGACGGACAGACAAAACACGGACGGACACAGACAGACAAAATACGGTCAGACAAAAGACGGACGAACTCGGACGGACACAGACAGACAAAATACGGTCAGACAAAAGACGGACGAACTCGGACGGACACAGACAGACAAAAGACGGACGAACTATATATATATGAACTATATACGTATTTTGTCTGTCTGTGTCCGTCCGAGTTCGTCCGTCTTTTGTCTGTCTGTGTCCGTCCTAGTTCGTCCGTGTTTTGTCTGACGAACTCGGACAGACAAAACAAGCACACACATCGAAGCACACACACTTTTTCGCGTGTATTTTCCCTACGGCATAAATTAAATATAGAGAGAAATTGACCATTATGGGGAGTAGGAAAAATTATGAGTGCCGCATTCCTTTCATATACAGCCTAAATTTTCATTTAGCGCTACGGGCTTAAGTTTTCGATTTTTTAAAAGATTTAAATTTACATATTTAATTTTTCATTAAAGAATATACTATTTTATTTATTTTTACCTTTTTCCTAATCCAAAAGGTATAAACGAATCAAATCGTTTTAGATGACCTTTTTCATCTAAAAATCTTTCAGGAATAAAAAGATGAGGATTGGGGAATACCTAAAAATTGAATTTAAAATTTTTTAAAATTATTTTCCATTAACTTTTTCATCATATAATAAACAACTTATTTGAGGTAAAATTACAGTTCCCTCTTTAAGGAAATATTTTCCATCCATTATTTCTACATCAAACATTGTTTTGTGTGATAAATTTAGTGGTAATAAATTGCAAAGACGTTGAACTTCCTTAAAAATTTCAAAAAAAATTTTTTGAAATTTTTTTTCAAAAATATTCAATAAAGGAAAATAAAAATTGATAATTTCAAGCGTGTCCGGACAATGCGTCAGTGGACAATGCGTCAGTGGACAATGCGTCAGTGGACAATCGGTCAGTGGACAATGCGTCAGTGGACAATCGGTCAGTGGACAATCGGTCAGTGAGGTAAAATTTTAAAAATGTTAAAATTTAGAAAATTATATTCAATTTCATGTATAACATGTATTCTGAATTCTTATTTTATTTTGTATTTCCAGAAATCTATAATTTTGTCAATCTTGACTTTCAAGTGAAAAAAGACGAATAAAAGATGAATATTAAAAATTAAATTATACTTTTTTAAAGATATTTTTAATGTAAATACTAAAAATAAGGAAAGAGAAAATAATTCACTCGAGGAATGGCATCGTTCATTTAATTCATTATTCCGAGCATATCATCCCCCACTTAGTACATTTGTAAAAATAATGAGAAAAGAGGATGCACACTGGCGCCTTATTGTGGAAGACTTTGATAATAACCCAGTTAATGGTATTCGAGGAAAGGTTATTTAACCGATCTGAATAACATTAAAATCTTATTTAGGGAATGAAAAGAAAAAATGTTTATGTCGAGCAAGATGAAGCATTATTAGCAATATTTATATCCCGTGAAGAGCGTGAGCCTTTAAATTATTTAAGAGCTATAGCCTATAGAATGCCAAATCGTGATTGACAAAATTATAGATTTCTGGAAATACAAAATAAAATAAGAATTCAGAATACATGTTATACATGAAATTGAATATAATTTTCTAAATTTTAACATTTTTAAAATTTTACCTCACTGACCGATTGTCCACTGACGCATTGTCCGCTCACTGACCGATTGTCCACTGACCGATTGTCCACTGACGCATTGTCCACTGACGCATTGTCCGGGAGCCATTTCAAGTGATCTTAAAAAATTCTCCATGTTTAAACCAGCAATTTGACTCACATGCAGTGATGGAAAACTTCCAAAATTTCTCTGGAACCGGTTCCGGTTCCGGAACCGCTTTATTAATTTTGGCGGTTCCGGTTCCGGTTCTGGAACCGCTTTTTTAAATTTGGCGGTTCCGGTTCCGGTTCTGGAACCGCTTTTTCAACTTTGGCGGTTCCGGTTCCGGTTCTGGAACCGGTACCAGAACCGGTTCCAGTGACAAAATTTTTTTAGCTATTTTAATGAAAAAAATTATTTTTTTTATATAAATAAGTTTTATTAAAGCCTTCTGAATTGATTAAGGGTGATTTAAGGGAAATCAGTAGCGTAAGGAGTGATAAAGAGATTCGTGAGTATAAAGGTTCGAGGGATTATGAGGGATTAAGAGATAGATTTCCCGTTTCGGCATTTTTTTGTTCCAGCTCCAATACTAATCAAATTTTAGTTGCAAATCCGGAGCCGAAGAGGATATTCTTATTTAGAACAGGACTTAATACATTAGCGCCGCAGGCGAAAAGTTTGAGAATTTTATAAGGCCAGAAGCGAGATTTCTTCCAATTTTCAGCACCACAGCCGAAAATTAAAAAAATTTTTTTTATTATTTTCCAAAAATCATCCTTTTTTGCGCCGCAGGCGAAAATTTTTAAAAATTTGGAAGTCGTAGCATATAGAATTAATAAAAAGAATTAATTTATTAATCATTCATTAAGTCCGGGTTCGATCCTAATATCCATAAAGTCCTCAAAACTAAAACAGAACACACTATCCAGTCAACCACACATTATTATTAAAGAAAAGAAAAAAATCTTTTTTACCCGGCTCAATTTTATCTTCCTTTTCTTCTCACGACTCCCATATTTTGCTCATTTCTCTGATTTTAGCCATCATTAGGGGTGTATCTTTGGAACCGGTTCTGGAACCGGTTCCAAATCGGTTCCAGACCTTTACCGGTTCCGCGGTTCCGATTCCAAACCGGTTCCGGACCTTTGCCGGTTCCACGGTTCCGGTTCCAAACCGGTTCCGGGGCTGTACTTTAGCCGGTGGCCCACTCAGAAACGGGTCAAATTATATACCATTCGATTCGTCTCGGCGAGCTGAGTCGAATGGTACCACTCTTTTTTTGCGGAAATTCCTACGAGCCGAGATATAGGTCTTTGAAAACCGAAAAACCAAAGGGGGACCAAGCACTTTTTTGGGGCGAAAAATTCGAATATGCAAATAATATCTCATTCGAAAGAGCTCGTCGAGCTGAGTCGAATGACACCAAAATCAACGAAATCCGACTTGATTTGACAAAGTTATGATCTTTTATTTTAGCTCCTTACCTTTGGTCTACGTGCAGGTTTTTCTCGCTGTGGAGGAAACCAGACATGCCGACCGCAGCTAAAATAGGCATAAGTTTATGTTACGAGCCCAGACCCAGCGCCCGTAGACTCCCCGCGAGGCGCGTGCCGCAAAACTCCGCGCGAAGCGCGGAGTTTTGCACAAGCGCCTCGCCGACGCCCCATAGGTTTATGCTGATAGTTTTTTGTGTTGTAACTTTGTCTAAACTTGTTCAATCACGGTGATTTTGGTGTCATTCGACTCAGCTCGTCGAGCTCTTTCGAATGAGCTATTATATTTTTAAAAATTTTTAATTCCAAAAATGGTCCATTTTGATCCTCGGTTTTTAGTGGCCTATATCTCGGTCCAATCAAGACGGATTTCGTTGATTTTGGTGTCATTCGACTCAGCTCGAGGAGCTCTTTCGAATGAGCTATTATTTGCATTTTCGAATTTTTCACTCCAAAAAAGTGCTTGGTCCCCCCTTTGGTTTTTCGGTTTTCAAGGACCTATATCTCGGCTCGTAGGAATTTCCGCAAAAAAAGAGTGGTACCATTCGACTCAGCTCGCCGAGACGAATCGAATGGTATATAATTTGACCCGTTTCTGAGTGGGCCACCGGCTAAAGTATATCCGGTTCCGGAACTTTACCGGTTCCACGGTTCCACTTCCGGAACCGGTTCTGGAACCGGGCGGTTCCGGAACCGGAACCGGAACCTTTCCATCACTGCTCACATGTGTTCTAAAAATCGGATTATGCTAAAGAGAGAAGTGCAAGATTTACAGGACAAAAATTTTGAAAGTCCTATTTTATCCAAAAATATGATTTGGAACAAAAGAATTAAGCACATTCTGACCTAACTATAAAATAAACTCAATACTAGTTGGCCCAAATTTAGTATACGTTTTTTCAAAATTTGCCCCATCATTGGACACAGAAGCTAGCTAGAAGATACCATCTATTTAGGTTGTCCCTCCTTATAAGTTACAATTTTTGCCAAAGAATATATTATCAATAAACTAAGGATCTTTCTAAAACCCCATCCAGTTTTATGCCATAATTTTACTAAAAAGCTAATAATTTTTACATTAATAACAGCATTTGTATAGTTTGCTTGCGGTCGTTGTGACAATCCAATTAATTCTTCACATCCTTCTACTAAATTATCCAACTCTGCTTGTAATTTTGATTGAACCCTTTGATCCAATAATAAATACAAAACTAAAAAGCTTAAAGTATTTCCAGTAGTTTCTTGTCCAGCCAATAAAAGATCGTAGCATAATGCTCGGAAATTGTCCATACTTTTGTTAAAAATTAATAATTAATCTTTATTTTTATTTATCTTTTAAGAAATAACCCTTTATTTGGTACGTTAAAATATTCGTTTATATTTTTATTTATACAAGTATAAGGTCTAATTGAAAAATAGGTTATTATGATACAGAAGTATGCTGGTTGTATATTATTTTGGATAATATAACAAAGATCAACTGATAACAAATTCAAATTTTTGAGATTCAAAGTGAATTCAGAGAATCTTTTATGTATTCCCGGCTTTCTGGAACTTTACAACAAATAATCTTAGAAAATTTAGAATTTTCGTTAATTTCCTTTGTATATACGTGAATGTTCAAAGGAGTTAGTTTTTAATGGTTAAGAAGGGAGTATTAAGATGCTAGGCTTATTCACCGTCTAGGCAAACTTTAACTGAAATTATCCTAACTTGTCATCTTTATATCTCTAAAATAGACCAAAATATAGTAATTTTTTGCTTACTTAAATTCTTCACTAGCTTCATCACTCTCCATTTGGTCTAAATAGCAATCTAACAAATCGCTTGGTTCTTTCTTCTCTTTTTTTAAATTTCTTAGTTCAATTCTATTTTCAATTTGTTTATTTAAATATTTATATATCGGTAATGGTAATTCAGAAAATTCAACAAAAGATTGGTAAAAGAAAGGTAAATGACGAAGTATTGGAGCAGCAACTAGTAATCGCCCACAAGAACTAAATTGCCAACGACTGGCCTTGTCAAATGTTGATTTTATTTTATTAAATTCGTCCATTTGATTCTTTAATTAAAATTTAATAGTTTTTGGATCTATGTAGTGTATTTTTGCGTGGTTGATCGGCAAAAGGGTCATTGAACAATTATCTACCTATTTTGATTAGAATCCTGAAATCCAGTTAATTCCGTTTGTCGCTTAAAACCCCGTACAAAATTCCTACCATGTTGCACCCTAATCTTGCTTAGAGTTTGCCGAGTAATGTGAAAATTGTGAGATTTTCTGAAAAGAACAGACAAATTCTGAGGATAAAATCAAAGAATTCTTTGCTCGAGAGTTAAAAATAGTAAACCCCATTTAAACCGAGACTTAAGGATGAATGCTAGTTTAGACTAGTGTTTGGCAAATGGATTTTTTCAATACCAGTACCAGTAGTACCGAACTTTGCCGAACAATAGTTTAGACTAAATGAACAAACAAAACTGGTTCTGGTTCAGTCAATTTATTTTACGAATTCAAAATTAATCATCGGCTTAAGAAGCCTTTGAGATAGTCTCAGTTCGCATTAAATTAGAGCCAAAATTTTAAATTAAAATAATTTTCTTACATCATTAAAAGCAAATCCAAATAACACTCTATTAATTGTAGAACCAATTAATCTGTCAATATATAATTGAAGATTTATATTTTCTCCATTATTTAATAACACTTGATTACTCAATTTATTAATCATTTCATTTATATCTTCTTTAAACTTTAAAAAAATAATTTGTTTAATTTTTTAATTTAAATTTTACTTGTTTTTCCATCCCAACCTTTCCAACACCTAAAGTTCTCATTGAAAGAAGACCAAAACGACGCATTACTCTCCAAGTGTCTCCCTGTGTTTGAATAACTCCGTGATTGCCAGTGTGTACTTTTTAATAAATTTTTAATTTGTTTTTTATTTGTTTTGGTTATTGCGGATATATATTTACAAATAAATACTAGATCAGATTTTAATATAAAAGAAACTCACTAAGATACCACAAATTAAGTGTGTCTTATAAAAATTAGTTGGCTACTGGTAGAGAGGGGGTTAGGGAGGGCTACCTAAGCGATATCCCTATTTAGGATATCCTTTATTATATTCTACCATTTTTTCAGCTCCAAAAGAGAATGAAGTTGGACACTAATAGAAACTCGGAAGTGTAGTTTATTTTTCAATTAATTTATAGAGAGGGCTTTTATTAATTACATGAGGTTCTATAAGTATATTTAAGGAATATTTACCTTCAACTAATTTGCTTAAATGATTAAGAAAATCCCTTCCAACAAAAGCATCACCATTTTTGACAAACAATTCATTCATTAAAGAATAATCAGTTACTGTAACTATTGGACATTCACCCATCCAAAATGTATATATTGGGCCAAATTTGTCGGCCCATAATTTGTAGGGTAAATAAGCACATTTCGAACTTAAAAAAATTTTTTTTCGAAATAATTCTTGTCCAATATTATCTCAAAATTATCTATTCAGAAATTAAATATTAATTTTGTTTTTTAGAAGTGGTAGTGAACCAGCTGACTTTTATTTTTAATTTTTATTTTAAATTAAACAAAAAAATAATGAATAGGGTTGGACAAAACATGCAAATGCATGTTTTGTGTGCGTATATGCCTCGACGTGGGAAGCCCAAAAATGGTGTTTTTACACTGGTCCGAGCACTTTAGGACCCGGTTCTTATTGCATATATTTGCATATTTCGACCCTTTCGTGCATATTTGCATATCGGTGCATATTTTGGCAAATTTTGCATATTTTGGGTGCATATTTTGGGCTTTTTCGGTGCATATATATGCGCATATTTGGCGATTTTCCGTGCATATTTTGTCCAACCCTAATAATGAAGAATAAATAGGTAGGTATTAGACTTATGACTGTACGAAGGTTAGTGTTGCAGTTTAAGTCAGAATTTTTCTTCTTCTGATCTTACTCTGGCTAAACTGTTATTCACAAATCCATCTAAATATTCCTTTAAAATTACCGTGAAAGTGTTAATGTATTTCCAAAAAATGGAAGTGGTATAGGGCCAGGCGGAAGGCCTTGACGTTTATAAATAAAATTCCAATAAAAAAATAAAATTATAAATAATAAAATAATTGCAGCAAACATTTTTATTTATTCTTAAAATATTTTATTAAATTACCTAAATACTAGTGGGCAACTTTTATTGAATAAATAAAAAAAAATTTTTTTATGAAAATATTAATGATTGATCTATTTGATAATTTTCTTTAATGTGATTAAATTAATTTTAAAGAAACATTTTTATATAGGTATTTTGAGCAAAGCAATGTTCAGAGATTATTTTTAATTTAGTTAAAAATAATAATTTTCTAAAATCAAAGTAATTTTCCGTTTTGCCACACCCCCTAAATTATTGCTCAAAATGCCATATATAGGGTAACAAAAAATTCTGCACTAAGTGGTTCTGTGACTTATGCGCCAGGGCTGTGTGTCATAGCGTTTTGGCGTTTGGCGACCATCTTTAGACGAGTGGCGTCCCCTTGATCTTACTAAATCTCGAATAACGCTTAATAATACTAATCCCCTAATATCTCTTAAAATCCCTGATATTTAGAAAATTTATTTTTTTCTACACAAACGCACACATACAGATGTATATTTATATAAAATATTTTAGGTGATATATAAAAGGGAAAAAGATATTTATATTTATATATATATTTATTTATTCACGTAAAATCAAAGGGCACAAATTCAGTAAAAATATATATGTGCCACTTACATGCAGTGAATGTAACCCATTTAATATATGTATATTTATGTATGAGGAAATTAAGACATTTTTTAGTAGTATATAAAGTATTATTTATTTCCTTGGCTTTTAATAAGTGGTTTTTAAGTAATACCCAAAATTGTTTTGGAGTTTTCGAGTTAATTATGTTTTCTGGGAGAGAATTCCAAGTATTTGTACACCTATTTATAATCCAATTTTCAGTTTTAGATGTTTTCCTTAAAATTTGTATTTGTTGTTTATGTTCATTTCTTTTAGTTCTGGAGGAAAATGTTATTAATGTTTTAGGATTAATTGAAATAAAGTGATTGATAATTTTATAAATCATGGTTAAATCGTATAGAGTACGTCTTAGACTGAGACTTTCTAGGTCGAAAATTTTTAACCTATCTTGATAAGCGATTTTAAAACGTTTACATTTTCTAAGAGCATGAAGGGTGTAAAACTTTTGAACTTTTTCGATTTGATTAGTAAGAGTTTTCGTCATCGGATTCCAGATTTCAGGTCCATATTCAAGTAGGGGTCTAACATAGGATTTAAATGAAATAGACCATATTTTAGGGTTGGATGAGTGAATAGTCCTTAAAAGTTGAATGGAGCGGTAGAATGCATTTTTAACAATTTTGTTGATGTGGGAGTTAAAGGAGAGAGATTTAGTGATTTCAATACCTAAATCCCTAATAGATGAGGTTTCTTGGAGGATTATATTATTAATTTTGTATTTTATACCAGTGTTATTTTTACCAATATGAAGAATAAAAGTTTTATCATTTGCTATTGGAAGGGCCCAGTCCTGACTCCATTTAATTATCGAATTCAGTCCTTTTTGTAATAATTTGGAGTTATTGTTGTCAAAGTGCTCGTAAATTTTTGCATCGTCTGCATATAGTTTTATGTGTAGGTGTTGGGGGAGTACCCCAGGGAGATCATTTATATAGACAAGAAAAAAAAATCTTCCTTAATCGTACAAATTCCCCTAAATCTAACAAATCCGACCATTACTCCTTATATCCTTTTAATTAAAAATTATTTTAAATTAAATTATAAACTTAAAATTAACAAGAGGCAAAAAAATAAATAAAAGTTTTATAAAACAAAAATATGTATTTTTAAATAAATTCTAATAATAATTTCAAACATTTTAGGATCTATTTTTATCTCTTAATTCTGATTTAAGTTGAATTTTTAGCCAATAATTAGCTAATAATTGTATATTTTTTCTTTCTTCTTCAGGCAAAATATATTTTTGTTTAATTTTATTTGCAAATTCTTCAAAGTGATTAGAAGAGGAAATAAAAGTTAGGGAAGCTAATCTTGTAGTTGATGACATTTTAATGCCGACTATCCAAATTGTACATAGCCATTTAATTGAAGTATTCCTTTAAAATTAAATTAAAGTTTAAATTAGAGTAGCACGAGGTCGAGGCCTCGCCGAGGCCGAGGCCGAGGTCCTCGGCCATTTTCAAACATCGACCTCGATTTTGCTGACCTCGGGCCTCGGAACCTCGTCTCGGTCCTCGGCCCGAACCTCGGCCGAGGACCGAGGCTAAATATACACCCCTAATAATTGCTTTTTTGTAAAATATGGAAGTAATATGGTGACTTACCTTCCAAAATTCTCAAAATTTTCGCCTGCGGCGCAGAAAAAGGAAGATTTTTGGCTTCATAGCCTTCCAAAATTCTTAAAATTTTCGCCTGCGGCGCAGGTTACTCTTGGTACCATTGGATAGTGCATTAAATAGGCTACAACATACCAAAAAATCAAGATTCCTGACCGATTGTTGTTATAAGGTTATGATGGATAAAGTGCCGAAAAATCGTATTTTTTTAAAAAAGTTAATTTTCAAATCATAAGTTTTTTTTATCAATCGGTCAAAAATTCTGATTTTTTCTCTATCCAATGATATCAAGAACATGAAAAAATGACCATTACTTGCTAAGTTATAGGGCCGGGACTCAATTGAGCAGGGACCGTCTATCCGGGACCCCATATCCGTCTATCCGTCTTTTCGGTTCAATTTATCGGTTCAAATCCCTTTATCCGTTATTAATAAACTAATATCTATTAGAACCCCCTTAATCAATTCGACCCTTTTTATCACCCGTTATCAATCACTCAAATCCACTTTTTTTCAATCACTCAAATCCTTATCTCAATAGATCTCCTTAATCTTTGACAAATTTTCGGTTCAGTTCGGTTAATCGAAAATTTCGGCTCGGTTGGCCAGTTCACTTTCATGCTAATCAAATTTAAAATACAGTGTTTGAAAAAAGCTGATCAAAGCTTTGAAATTATTTGATCAAGGATTTTAGCTTTCATATCTATAATGGTCATCTCCATTATATTAATTTGTAATCATTTAGTGAAATTTTGATAAAATTTAGTAAATTTAATTGGATTTTGAAAATCTATGGAGGTTTTTAAAAACCTCGGTTTTCCTCGGTCCTCGACCTCGGTCTCGGGTCAAAATTTGCCCCTCGACCTCGATCTCGGCTTTTCCAGTCTCGGTGATCCTCGGCCTCGGTTTTTTCGAAAAACCTCGACCTCGTGCTACTCTAGTTTAAATATTATTGAAGCTCGTTTTTTACACCATTTGTAGCTTAAAATATGCTTTACGATGAGAGTAGACACTAATCGAAGAACAGAGAATTCGGTTCTTCTATTCTGGATATTCGAGGATTTTACATGACAGACAACCATAAACGGATTCTGAGAGAAATTCGGGATCCTAAGAAAATTTTCTTTGACATTTCACTAATTGCCACACCTCGTATAATAAATAAATCAGTAAAATGGGTCTGCTATAGACTCAAAATTAGAACATTCAAAAAGGATAACAAGCCTTGATATATAAATTCCTAGTTATTATTACTAATTCCGTGCTGGTTGTTTTCCGTGCTGGTTGTTTTCAAAAATGAGGACTTTCATTTCCATATTTTCCATATTTTTCCATATTTTGCAAGTTCGTCCATATTTCCATATTTCATCCATATTTCGCCATTTTTAAGAGATTTTTAGCATTTTTGGCTAAAAATCGCAAAAATATTGGCGTTTTGTTCAATTTTCAACGTGCCAACAACCTTAAAATCTTATAAAATGACAAAAAGGCAAAAACACATTATGTCAAATCATATAATGCCAACTAATATAATGCCAATAAGGGTAAAAGTCCATATAACGCCAATAAGGCTCAAACCATATTTTGCCAAAAATCTTTTGGGCCTGTATAAACGGTAAAACGGCCTTTATACTAAACCAATACCCAATAGGTTAAAAATCCGAAAAAAGGTCAAAAGTCGACTTTCAGTTATTCGACATCTCTCGAATATACCTCAATAAAACTCAAAGTATATACCCCTGCAAACTGATTTGCACCTTTGTGTAAATATAATTTTACCAACTCCCCGATCACGCAGACTCTAGACTCTTCGCTTTAACACACTATTTCACTTTTAATTTTCTCTTTTTAGTTCTGTTCTAAACACTAACATTTCAACAGTCAGTATAGAAAATAGAAGAAAGAGAGTGTACTTTCTTGAGAGAGTACACTCTCTCTCTTCTCCCGCAGCTGGATAGTTGTAGTTTGTGATAGCCATCCAGCTGCCACACTATCTTTCTTTTCTCTATCCCAGACGGCTGGGTTAGAGAACATTCTACTGCACTGCCTCAACCCGTTTGAGTCAGTGCAGACTCTCTTTTATTCAACACACTATCTCCCTTATTTTTTTCTATTTTCTCTTGGTGGGTGTTTTGTAGGCGATTCGATCGATAATAAATTTTGCCGTTGAAGCTGGTTGAAGAGAGGAGGAAACCAGCCGACATATATTCAATTTTATTTCAAAGCTATTAAAGCTCGCGTGTGTGCGAATGGATAAGGCGTCCGCCTACAGGCTGAAGGATGGTGGTTCGACTCCGATGGTGGAAAATTAATTTTAAAAATAATTTTAATAGGTTTTTAACTGCGGGAAAAAACGTTCAGAGGGTTTTGGATTGGTGGGAAAAAAGACTTGGAAAAATTTTACCGCAAAACCCTTCAAAAGGTTTTGGCTGGTTGCACGTGCATGTCACGTGGACGAAGGAAAGGCTTTGAACAAAAGCCAATACCTTTTTGAAGAAGAAGAGAGAATCAATCGATAATTAAAGTCGGGTTATATAGTAGATATGTTGTTTTGTTTAGTTGTTTTGTTTTAACAATTCCAAACGGAATAATATAGGTTAACTCTATAATACTTGAGGTGATCAAGTTATTTTGTTTAGTTGTTTTATTTTATCAATTCCAAACGGAATAATAGAGTTTAACTCTATAATACTTGAGTGATCAAGTTGTTTTGTTTAGTTGTTTTGTTTTATCAATTCCAAACGGAATAATAGAGTTTAACTCTATAATACTTGAGGTGATCAAGTTGTTTTGTATAGTTGTTTTGTTTTAACAATTCCAAACGGAATAATAGAGTTTAACTCTATAATACTTGAGGTGATCAAGTTGTTTTGTTTAGTTGTTTTGTTTTATCAATTCCAAACGGAATAATAGAGTTTAACTCTATAATACTTGAGGTGATCAAGTTGTTTTGTTTAGTTGTTTTGTTTTAACAATTCCAAACGGAATAATAGAGTTTAACTCTATAATACTTGAGGTGATTTAAAAAAAGTGGGAAAATAAATTTTTAATTCTTCCCGAAAGCGCTTAGAATTTTAAGACTTTGTCTTTTTCTAAGTTGGCTGTTAACAATTCTTGTTAACGGTCAGTAAACTTGTTTTTTAATTAAAAGTGGGAGGTAGAAATATAAAAGGTATAACAACAACAACAACAAAAGAAGAAAAGATGAGCAGTCCTTTGGAGCAAAGACTGCAAATAACAATCTCGAAGATTGATGAACTTCTGAAGGCAGACCCATCTGAATTTGATTCAGACCGGGTCCAGGATATGCCTTTAGAAGAAGAAATAATTTATTTAGAGAGTTCAATTGAAGATTTGGACAATCTAATAAAAGGCCTCTGCGCAGCAAAAGATGAAATAAATTCGGTCCTTGAAGATTGGACTGAATTAAACAAGAAGGCTACAGCAGCAGAAAGGCCAGGATTCGACGCTTCTTTTAAAGCGTTCGAATTAAAGCATAGGCCAAGTCAATACGCGGCCGAAGCAGAAAAGAGATTGACATTTTTAAGAATGTCAAAATCAAAATTAAGTCGCAAATTGCGACTAAAGAAGCTTAATTTAAGAAGAGAAAATGGTCAGATTGAGCAAACTCCACAAGTAGCTCAAGCCACGCCAGTTCATCACGAAGTAAGGCACGAGGCGTTGAGTATAGGAAAATTCAACGGCACCGATCCAGATCTTTGGCCTGATTGGTGGGAGCTCTTCATGTCAATACATGAAGATAGTGGTCTATCGACCGAACGAAAATTTCTTTATCTTCGACCGAACGAAAATCTTCGACCGAACGAAAATTTCTTTATCTTCGGTCGTTCATTCCACAGGAGAGTCCTCGACGGGTTCCAACCTAGTGAATATGGGCAAGCAATCGACTTGCTTAAGCAAAATTATGAAAATAAAGATAGAAGAATTAGAAACTTGCAGCAGCAAATTCTAACACTTCCACATTGTAACACTTTGGAAGAGGTAAGAAAATTCTATCTGAACTTGGAACGAATCTGTCGCCAATTGGCGGGTCTTGGAAATGACACAGATTCGGATCTTTATTACAACCTGCTGGAAACCAAATTGACGCGACCAGTGTTAAGAGAAATTGGTTTGGTTTTCCAGCATTACAACCTGCTGGAAACCAAATTGACGCGACCAGGAAGCTGGAGATAGTTGGACAACCAGCAAATTCAGACTCGAGCTAAAGAGGCTATTAGAGACTGAAATGGAAATCTCGTCGATCTTAAAAAAGATGGACGATGAAACGAAAGGCGAGGAGAAAAAACAATTTCATAAGCCAAAGGACGAACATCATACGCCGAAAAGGACAGGCAATGAAAAAAGGATGAGTCCAAGGGATGAGGATGACTCACCTCCTCCGACTGTCGCTTGTCCGACTGTTGGAAAATCAAATCGAAATGAAACGGTAAGAGAGAAAAAAGGAAAAAGATATCTCTACTGTTACTTTTGCCAGAAAAAACACTGGTCTAATGAGTGCAGAAATTACTCAACACTTCAGGCGCGAAAAGAGCGTATTAAAGAAGAAAAGCGCTGTATTCGTTGCTGCAGACTCGGACACGAAGCAGCAGACTGTCAGCACCCATCGAAATGTTTGGGATGCTCAGGGGCACATCCGTTAGCGTTGTGTCCGAACCAGAAAATTCCACAACAGCCGAAGTTTAAACAATCGGCTGGCGTTGGAAAACAAAACGGGTTAAGAAAAAATGGACCCAAGAAAAATCAAACAATCAGTTGATGATGGGAAACAAAGCCATTATCAGAAAAAATGGACTCCTAACAAATGGACTCCGAAAAAATGGAAAATGGACTCCATAGGAGAAACAGCACCGGAAACCCAGGCAATAGGTTTCAAATACTGCTTGTTGAAATGCGTACAAGCAAAGATGTTCAACCCAAAATTTGGGAGGAAGAAAAATGCATCCGGAACAATTTTTATTGATTCTGGAAGCCAAAGTAGCATGATTTCTGAGCGACTTGCAAACGAATTAATGCTAAAGCCTCACTCATTCGAAAAATTAGAATTGAGAGGTGTAGGCCCACGAAATCTTGCCACTTCGTCTTATTCGAAGATGGTAAAAGTTGGACTTGAAACGAGTGAAGGACCAATGAAATTGGAACTTCTGGTAGTTCCAGGTGAACACCTCCCTCCGATGGTAACAGTTCAAATCGACGACCAAGATGAATCAACCTTGGAAACAAAACCATTGGAGGTGAAACACAGAATTATCTTTAAAATAACTAGTTTATACATTAATAATTTAATTCACAAATTTAACTAAATTATTTCTGAAATAACTTTTTAAAATTTAAAGTTAAATAATAGTGATAAGCTCTATAATTCAGTGATCGTTCACCGTTATCTTTAAAATAACTAGTTTATACATTAATAATTTAATTCACAAATTTAACTAAATTATTTCTGAAATAACTTTTTAAAATTTAAAGTTAAATAATAGAGATAAGCTCTATAATTCAGTGATCGATCACCGTTATCTTTAAAATAACTAGTTTATACATTAATAATTTAATTCACAAATTTAACTAAATTATTTCTGAAATAACTTTTTAAAATTTAAAGTTAAATAATAGAGATAAGCTCTATAATTCAGTGATCAATCACCGTGATTCAAATATTTTATATTATTTTTCATCATTTTACTTTTTTATCTATTTTGCCCCATTTAGTAATCTATTCAAATGTTTCCCTCATTCCAACTTTCAAATAGTTTCCCAATCATCTTATTTAAACTGTTTCCCTTCACCTTTACTCCCTAAACCTTTTCCTTTATACATTTCCTTTATGTTTTTATCATCTTTCCGCCCTTCCTAGTCCCTATAAATACTTGTTTCATTTCCCTCATTTGGAGTGCTCTTCGGAGCGCTCACTTGACCCTAATTATATTTAATTTAAGAAATAAATATTATAATTGGTTGCCTCATTAAATTGAGAGTTTAGGGTCATTTTAAGCTTACTAAAATATGTCTGATTCCGCAGACATAATAGTTATCTTTAAAATAACTAGTTTATACATTAAAAATTTAATTCACAAATTTAACTAAATTATTTCTGAAATAACTTTTTAAAATTTAAAGTTAAATAATAGTGATAAGCTCTATAATTCAGTGATCGTTCACCGTTATCTTTAAAATACTAGTTTATACATTAATAATTTAATTCACAAATTTAACTAAATTATTTCTGAAATAACTTTTTAAAATTTAAAGTTAAATAATAGAGATAAGCTCTATAATTCAGTGATCGATCACCGTTATATTTAAAATAACTAGTTTATACATTAATAATTTAATTCAGAAATTTAACTAAATTATTTCTGAAATAACTTTTTAAAATTTAAAGTTAAATAATAGTGATAAGCTCTATAATTCAGTGATCGTTCACCGTTATCTTTAAAATAACTAGTTTATACATTAATAATTTAATTCAGAAATTTAACTAAATTATTTTTGAAATAACTTTTTAAAATTTAAAGTTAAATAATAGAGATAAGCTCTATAATTCAGTGATCGATCACCGTTATCTTTAAAATAACTAGTTTATACATTAATAATTTAATTCAGAAATTTAACTAAATTATTTCTGAAATAACTTTTTAAAATTTAAAGTTAAATAATAGTGATAAGCTCTATAATTCAGTGATCGAATACTCGATGTGATCCACTTGTTTTGTTTATTTGTTTTGTTTTCTCAATTCCAAACGGAATATTAGAGTTTAACTCTATAATACTCGATGTGATCCACTTGTTTTGTTTATTTGTTTTGTTTTCTCAATTCCAAACGGAATATTAGAGTTTAACTCTATAATACTCGAGGTGATCACTTGTTTTGTTTATTTGTTTTGTTTATTTGTTTTGTTTTCTCAATTCCAAACGGAATAATAGAGTTTAACTCTATAATACTCGAGGTGATCCATTTGTTTTTTTTATTTGTTTTGTTTTTAAATTCCAAACGGAATAATAGAGTTTATCTCTATAATACTCGAGGTGATCCACTTGTTTTGTTTATTTGTTTTGTTTTCTCAATTCCAAACGGAATATTAGAGTTTAACTCTATAATACTCGAGGTGATCCACTTGTTTTGTTTATTTGTTTTGTTTTCTCAATTCCAAACGGAATAATAGAGTTTAACTCTATAATACTCGATGTGATCCACTTGTTTTGTTTATTTGTTTTGTTTTCTCAATTCCAAACGGAATATTAGAGTTTAACTCTATAATACTCGATGTGATCCACTTGTTTTGTTTATTTGTTTTGTTTTCTCAATTCCAAACGGAATAATAGAGTTTAACTCTATAATACTCGAGGTGATCCACTTGTTTTTTTTATTTGTTTTGTTTTCTCAATTCCAAACGGAATAATAGAGTTTAACTCTATAATACTCGAGGTGATCCACTTGTTTTTCTTATTTGTTTTGTTTTCTCAATTCCAAACGGAATAATAGAGTTTAACTCTATAATACTCGAGGTGATCCATAGAGTTTAACTCTATAATACTCGAGGTGATCCACTTGTTTTTTTTTATTTGTTTTGTTTTCTCAATTCCAAACGGAATAATAGAGTTTAACTCTATAATACTCGAGGTGATCCACTTGTTTTGTTTATTTGTTTTGTTTATTTGTTTTGTTTATTTGTTTTGTTTTATCAATTCCAAACGGAATAATAGAGTTTAACTCTATAATACTCGAGGTGATCCACTTGTTTTGTTTATTTGTTTTGTTTTCTCAATTCCAAACGGAATAATAGAGTTTAACTCTATAATACTCGAGTTAATCCACTTGTTTTTTTTATTTGTTTTGTTTTCTCAATTCCAAACGGAATAATGGAGTTTAACTCTATAATACTCGAGGTGATTCACTTGTTTTTTTTATTTGTTTTGTTTTCTCAATTCCAAACGGAATAATAGAGTTTAACTCTATAATACTCGAGGTGATCCACTTGTTTTTTTTATTTGTTTTGTTTTCTCAATTCCAAACGGAATAATAGAGTTTAACTCTATAATACTCGATGTGATCCACTTGTTTTGTTTATTTGTTTTGTTTTCTCAATTCCAAACGGAATATTAGAGTTTAACTCTATAATACTCGATGTGATCCACTTGTTTTGTTTATTTGTTTTGTTTTCTCAATTCCAAACGGAATATTAGAGTTTAACTCTATAATACTCGAGGTGATCACTTGTTTTGTTTATTTGTTTTGTTTATTTGTTTTGTTTTCTCAATTCCAAACGGAATAATAGAGTTTAACTCTATAATACTCGAGGTGATCCATTTGTTTTTTTTATTTGTTTTGTTTTTAAATTCCAAACGGAATAATAGAGTTTAACTCTATAATACTCGAGGTGATCCACTTGTTTTGTTTATTTGTTTTGTTTTCTCAATTCCAAACGGAATATTAGAGTTTAACTCTATAATACTCGAGGTGATCCACTTGTTTTGTTTATTTGTTTTGTTTTCTCAATTCCAAACGGAATAATAGAGTTTAACTCTATAATACTCGATGTGATCCACTTGTTTTGTTTATTTGTTTTGTTTTCTCAATTCCAAACGGAATATTAGAGTTTAACTCTATAATACTCGATGTGATCCACTTGTTTTGTTTATTTGTTTTGTTTTCTCAATTCCAAACGGAATATTAGAGTTTAACTCTATAATACTCGAGGTGATCACTTGTTTTGTTTATTTGTTTTGTTTATTTGTTTTGTTTTCTCAATTCCAAACGGAATAATAGAGTTTAACTCTATAATACTCGAGGTGATCCATTTGTTTTTTTTATTTGTTTTGTTTTTAAATTCCAAACGGAATAATAGAGTTTAACTCTATAATACTCGAGGTGATCCACTTGTTTTGTTTATTTGTTTTGTTTTCTCAATTCCAAACGGAATAATAGAGTTTAACTCTATAATACTCGAGGTGATCCACTTGTTTTTTTTATTTGTTTTGTTTTCTCAATTCCAAACGGAATAATAGAGTTTAACTCTATAATACTCGAGGTGATCCATTTGTTTTTTTTATTTGTTTTGTTTTTCAATTCCAAACGGAATAATAGAGTTTAACTCTATAATACTCGAGGTGATCCACTTGTTTTGTTTATTTGTTTTGTTTTCTCAATTCCAAACGGAATATTAGAGTTTAACTCTATAATACTCGATGTGATCCACTTGTTTTGTTTATTTGTTTTGTTTTCTCAATTCCAAACGGAATATTAGAGTTTAACTCTATAATACTCGAGGTGATCACTTGTTTTGTTTATTTGTTTTGTTTATTTGTTTTGTTTTCTCAATTCCAAACGGAATAATAGAGTTTAACTCTATAATACTCGAGGTGATCCATTTGTTTTTTTTATTTGTTTTGTTTTTAAATTCCAAACGGAATAATAGAGTTTAACTCTATAATACTCGAGGTGATCCACTTGTTTTGTTTATTTGTTTTGTTTTCTCAATTCCAAACGGAATATTAGAGTTTAACTCTATAATACTCGAGGTGATCCACTTGTTTTGTTTATTTGTTTTGTTTTCTCAATTCCAAACGGAATAATAGAGTTTAACTCTATAATACTCGATGTGATCCACTTGTTTTGTTTATTTGTTTTGTTTTCTCAATTCCAAACGGAATATTAGAGTTTAACTCTATAATACTCGATGTGATCCACTTGTTTTGTTTATTTGTTTTGTTTTCTCAATTCCAAACGGAATATTAGAGTTTAACTCTATAATACTCGAGGTGATCACTTGTTTTGTTTATTTGTTTTGTTTTCTCAATTCCAAACGGAATATTAGAGTTTAACTCTATAATACTCGATGTGATCCACTTGTTTTGTTTATTTGTTTTGTTTTCTCAATTCCAAACGGAATATTAGAGTTTAACTCTATAATACTCGATGTGATCCACTTGTTTTGTTTATTTGTTTTGTTTTCTCAATTCCAAACGGAATATTAGAGTTTAACTCTATAATACTCGAGGTGATCACTTGTTTTGTTTATTTGTTTTGTTTATTTGTTTTGTTTTCTCAATTCCAAACGGAATAATAGAGTTTAACTCTATAATACTCGAGGTGATCCATTTGTTTTTTTTATTTGTTTTGTTTTTCAATTCCAAACGGAATAATAGAGTTTAACTCTATAATACTCGAGGTGATCCACTTGTTTTGTTTATTTGTTTTGTTTTCTCAATTCCAAACGGAATATTAGAGTTTAACTCTATAATACTCGAGGTGATCACTTGTTTTGTTTATTTGTTTTGTTTTCTCAATTCCAAACGGAATATTAGAGTTTAACTCTATAATACTCGAGGTGATCCACTTGTTTTGTTTATTTGTTTTGTTTTCCCAATTCCAAACGGAATAATAGAGTTTAACTCTATAATACTCGATGTGATCCACTTGTTTTGTTTATTTGTTTTGTTTTCTCAATTCCAAACGGAATATTAGAGTTTAACTCTATAATACTCGAGGTGATCCACTTGTTTTGTTTATTTGTTTTGTTTTCTCAATTCCAAACGGAATATTAGAGTTTAACTCTATAATACTCGAGGTGATCCACTTGTTTTTTTTATTTGTTTTGTTTTCTCAATTTCAAACGGAATAATAGAGTTTAACTCTATAATACTCGAGGTGATCCACTTGTTTTTTTTATTTGTTTTTTTATTTTTTTTTTATATTTTTTTTTATTTTTTTTTTCAATTCCAAACGGAATAATAGAGTTTAACTCTATAATACTCGAGGTGATCCACTTGTTTTGATTATTTGTTTTGTTTATTTGTTTTGTTTTCTCAATTCCAAACGGAATAATAGAGTTTAACTCTATAATACTCGAGGTGATCTTGTTTTTTTATTTGTTTTGTTTTCTCAATTCCAAACGGAATAATAGAGTTTAACTCTATAATACTCGAGGTGATCCACTTGTTTTTTTTATTTGTTTTGTTTACTCAATTCCAAACGGAATAATAGAGTTTAACTCTATAATACTCGAGGTGATCCACTTGTTTTTTTTATTTGTTTTATTTTCTCAATTCCAAACGGAATAATAGAGTTTAACTCTATAATACTCGAAATGATCCACTTGTTTTTTTTATTTGTTTTGTTTTCTCAATTCCAAACGGAATAATAGAGTTTAACTCTATAATACTCGAGGTGATCCACTTGTTTTTTTTATTTGTTTTGTTTTCTCAATTCCAAACGGAATAATAGAGTTTAACTCTATAATAGTCGAGGTGATCAACTTGTTTTGTTTATTTGTTTTGTTTTCTCAATTCCAAACGGAATATTAGAGTTTAACTCTATAATACTCGAGGTGATCCACTTGTTTTGTTTATTTGTTTTGTTTTCTCAATTCCAAACGGAATAATAGAGTTTAACTCTATAATACTCGATGTGATCCACTTGTTTTGTTTATTTGTTTTGTTTTCTCAATTCCAAACGGAATAATAGAGTTTAACTCTATAATACTCGAGGTGATCCACTTGTTTTTTTTATTTGTTTTGTTTTCTCAATTCCAAACGGAATAATAGAGTTTAACTCTATAATACTCGATGTGATCCACTTGTTTTGTTTATTTGTTTTGTTTTCTCAATTCCAAACGGAATATTAGAGTTTAACTCTATAATACTCGAGGTGATCCACTTGTTTTTTTATTTGTTTTATTTTCTCAATTCCAAACGGAATAATAGAGTTTAACTCTATAATACTCGAAATGATCCACTTGTTTTTTTTATTTGTTTTGTTTTCTCAATTCCAAACGGAATAATAGAGTTTAACTCTATAATACTCGAGGTGATCCACTTGTTTTTTTTATTTGTTTTGTTTTCTCAATTCCAAACGGAATAATAGAGTTTAACTCTATAATAGTCGAGGTGATCAACTTGTTTTGTTTATTTGTTTTGTTTTCTCAATTCCAAACGGAATATTAGAGTTTAACTCTATAATACTCGAGGTGATCCACTTGTTTTGTTTATTTGTTTTGTTTTCTCAATTCCAAACGGAATAATAGAGTTTAACTCTATAATACTCGATGTGATCCACTTGTTTTGTTTATTTGTTTTGTTTTCTCAATTCCAAACGGAATATTAGAGTTTAACTCTATAATACTCGAGGTGATCCACTTGTTTTTTTATTTGTTTTATTTTCTCAATTCCAAACGGAATAATAGAGTTTAACTCTATAATACTCGAAATGATCCACTTGTTTTTTTTATTTGTTTTGTTTTCTCAATTCCAAACGGAATAATAGAGTTTAACTCTATAATACTCGAGGTGATCCACTTGTTTTTTTTATTTGTTTTGTTTTCTCAATTCCAAACGGAATAATAGAGTTTAACTCTATAATAGTCGAGGTGATCAACTTGTTTTGTTTATTTGTTTTGTTTTCTCAATTCCAAACGGAATATTAGAGTTTAACTCTATAATACTCGAGGTGATCCACTTGTTTTGTTTATTTGTTTTGTTTTCTCAATTCCAAACGGAATAATAGAGTTTAACTCTATAATACTCGATGTGATCCACTTGTTTTGTTTATTTGTTTTGTTTTCTCAATTCCAAACGGAATAATAGAGTTTAACTCTATAATACTCGAGGTGATCCACTTGTTTTTTTTATTTGTTTTGTTTTCTCAATTCCAAACGGAATAATAGAGTTTAACTCTATAATACTCGAGGTGATCCACTTGTTTTTTTTATTTGTTTTGTTTTCTCAATTCCAAACGGAATAATAGAGTTTAACTCTATAATACTCGAGGTGATCACTTGTTTTGTTTATTTGTTTTGTTTATTTGTTTTGTTTTCTCAATTCCAAACGGAATAATAGAGTTTAACTCTATAATACTCGAGGTGATCCATTTGTTTTTTTTATTTGTTTTGTTTTTCAATTCCAAACGGAATAATAGATTTTAACTCTATAATACTCGAGGTGATCCACTTGTTTTGTTTATTTGTTTTGTTTTCTCAATTCCAAACGGAATATTAGAGTTTAACTCTATAATACTCGAGGTGATCCACTTGTTTTGTTTATTTGTTTTGTTTTCTCAATTCCAAACGGAATATTAGAGTTTAACTCTATAATAGTCGAGGTGATCAACTTGTTTTTTTTATTTGTTTTGTTTTCTCAATTTCAAACGGAATAATAGAGTTTAACTCTATAATACTCGAGGTGATCCACTTGTTTTTTTTATTTGTTTTGTTTTCTCAATTCCAAACGGAATAATAGAGTTTAACTCTATAATACTCGAGGTAATCCACTTGTTTTTTTTATTTGTTTTGTTTTCTCAATTCCAAACGGAATAATAGAGTTTAACTCTATAATACTCGATGTGATTCACTTGTTTTGTTTATTTGTTTTGTTTTCTCAATTCCAAACGGAATAATAGAGTTTAACTCTATAATACTCGAGGTAATCCACTTGTATTTTTTATTTGTTTTGTTTTCTCAATTCCAAACGGAATAATAGAGTTTAACTCTATAATACTCGAGGTGATCCACTTGTTTTGTTTATTTGTTTTGTTTATTTGTTTTGTTTTCTCAATTCCAAACGGAATAATAGAGTTTAACTCTATAATACTCGAGGTGATCCACTTGTTTTTTTTATTTGTTTTGTTTTCTCAATTCCAAACGGAATAATAGAGTTTAACTCTATAATACTCGAGGTAATCCACTTGTTTTTTTTATTTGTTTTGTTTTCTCAATTCCAAACGGAATAATAGAGTTTAACTCTATAATACTCGATGTGATTCACTTGTTTTGTTTATTTGTTTTGTTTTCTCAATTCCAAACGGAATAATAGAGTTTAACTCTATAATACTCGAGGTAATCCACTTGTATTTTTTATTTGTTTTGTTTTCTCAATTCCAAACGGAATAATAGAGTTTAACTCTATAATACTCGAGGTGATCCACTTGTTTTGTTTATTTGTTTTGTTTTCTCAATTCCAAACGGAATAATAGAGTTTAACTCTATAATACTCGAGGTGATCACTTGTTTTGTTTATTTGTTTTGTTTTCTCAATTCCAAACGGAATAATAGAGTTTAACTCTATAATACTCGATGTGATTCACTTGTTTTGTTTATTTGTTTTGTTTTCTCAATTCCAAACGGAATAATAGAGTTTAACTCTATAATACTCGAGGTGATCCACTTGTTTTTTTTATTTGTTTTGTTTTCTCAATTCCAAACGGAATAATAGAGTTTAACTCTATAATACTCGATGTAATCCACTTGTTTTTTTTATTTGTTTTGTTTTCTCAATTCCAAACGGAACAATAGAGTATAACTCTATAATACTCGATGTATTTCACTTGTTTTGTTTATTTGTTTTGTTTTCTCAATTCCAAACGGAATAATAGAGTTTAACTCTATAATACTCGAGGTGATCCACTTGTTTTTTTTATTTGTTTTATTTCTCAATTCCAAACGGAATAATAGAGTTTAACTCTATAATACTCGAGGTGATCCACTTGTTTTGTTTATTTGTTTTGTTTATTTGTTTTGTTTTCTCAATTTAAAACGGAATAATAGAGTTTAACTCTATAATACTAGAGGTGATCCACTTGTTTTTTTTATTTGTTTTGTTTTCTCAATTCCAAACGGAATAATAGAGTTTAACTCTATAATACTCGAGGTGATCCACTTGTTTTGTTTATTTGTTTTGTTTTCTCAATTCCAAACGGAATAATAGAGTTTAACTCTATAATACTCGAGGTGATCCACTTGTTTTGTTTATTTGTTTTGTTTTCTCAATTCCAAACGGAATAATAGAGTTTAACTCTATAATACTCGATGTGATCCACTTGTTTTGTTTATTCGTTTTGTTTTCTCAATTCCAAACGGAATAATAGAGTTTAACTCTATAATACTCGAGGTGATCCACTTGTTTTTTTTATTTGTTTTGTTTTCTCAATTCCAAACGGAATAATAGAGTTTAACTCTATAATACTCGAGTTGATCACTTGTTTTGTTTATTTGTTTTGTTTATTTGTTTTGTTTATTTGTTTTGTTTTCTCAATCCAAACGGAATAATAGAGTTTAACTCTATAATACTCGAGGTGATCCATTTGTTTTTTTTATTTGTTTTGTTTTTCAATTCCAAACGGAATAATAGAGTTTAACTCTATAATACTCGAGGTGATCCACTTGTTTTGTTTATTTGTTTTGTTTTCTCAATTCCAAACGGAATAATAGAGTTTAACTCTATAATACTCGAGGTGATCCACTTGTTTTTTTTATTTGTTTTGTTTTCTCAATTCCAAACGGAATAATAGAGTTTAACTCTATAATACTCGAGGTGATCCACTTGTTTTTTTTATTTGTTTTGTTTTCTCAATTCCAAACGGAATAATAGAGTTTAACTCTATAATACTCGAGGTGATCAACTTGTTTTTTTTATTTGTTTTGTTTTCTCAATTCCAAACGGAATAATAGAGTTTAACTCTATAATACTCGAGGTGATCCATTTGTTTTTTTTATTTGTTTTGTTTTTCAATTCCAAACGGAATAATAGAGTTTAACTCTATAATACTCGAGGTGATCCACTTGTTTTTTTTATTTGTTTTGTTTTCTCAATTCCAAACGGAAACTCAAGCAAACACGAGAGTTTATACCATATCTAAATAATTAGAATTATCTAGCATTATTTATAGATTATAAACTTTTAGAATATATTTAATCAGTTTAATACTCAAGCAAACACGAGAGTTCATACCATATCTAAATAATTAGAATTATCTAGCATTATTTATAGATTATAAATAGATTATAAACTTTTAGAATATATTTAATCAGTTTAATACTCAAGCAAACACGAGAGTTTTTACCATATCTAAATAATTAGAATTATCTAGCATTATTTATAGATTATAAACTTTTAGAATATATTTAATCAGTTTAATACTCAAGCAAACACGAGAGTTCATACCATATCTAAATAATTAGAATTATCTAGCATTATTTATAGATTATAAACTTTTAGAATATATTTAATCAGTTTAATACTCAAGCAAACACGAGAGTTTTTACCATATCTAAATAATTAGAATTATCTAGCATTATTTATAGATTATAAACTTTTAGAATATATTTAATCAGTTTAATACTCAAGCAAACACGAGAGTTCATACCATATTTAAATAATTAGAATTATCTAGCATTATTTATAGATTATAAACTTTTAGAATATATTTAATCAGTTTAATACTCAAGCAAACACGAGAGTTTTTACCATATCTAAATAATTAGAATTATCTAGCATTATTTATAGATTATAAACTTTTAGAATATATTTAATCAGTTTAATACTCAAGCAAACACGAGAGTTCATACCATATTTAAATAATTAGAATTATCTAGCATTATTTATAGATTATAAACTTTTAGAATATATTTAATCAGTTTAATACTCAAGCAAACACGAGAGTTTTTACCATATCTAAATAATTAGAATTATCTAGCATTATTTATAGATTATAAACTTTTAGAATATATTTAATCAGTTTAATACTCAAGCAAACACGAGAGTTCATACCATATTTAAATAATTAGAATTATCTAGCATTATTTATAGATTATAAACTTTTAGAATATATTTAATCAGTTTAATACTCAAGCAAACACGAGAGTTCATACCATATTTAAATAATTAGAATTATCTAGCATTATTTATAGATTATAAACTTTTAGAATATATTTAATCAGTTTAATACTCAAGCAAACACGAGAGTTTTTACCATATCTAAATAATTAGAATTATCTAGCATTATTTATAGATTATAAACTTTTAGAATATATTTAATCAGTTTAATACTCAAGCAAACACGAGAGTTCATACCATATTTAAATAATTAGAATTATCTAGCATTATTTATAGATTATAAACTTTTAGAATATATTTAATCAGTTTAATACTCAAGCAAACACGAGAGTTTTTACCATATCTAAATAATTAGAATTATCTAGCATTATTTATAGATTATAAACTTTTAGAATATATTTAATCAGTTTAATACTCAAGCAAACACGAGAGTTCATACCATATTTAAATAATTAGAATTATCTAGCATTATTTATAGATTATAAACTTTTAGAATATATTTAATCAGTTTAATACTCAAGCAAACACGAGAGTTTTTACCATATCTAAATAATTAGAATTATCTAGCATTATTTATAGATTATAAACTTTTAGAATATATTTAATCAGTTTAATACTCAAGCAAACACGAGAGTTCATACCATATTTAAATAATTAGAATTATCTAGCATTATTTATAGATTATAAACTTTTAGAATATATTTAATCAGTTTAATACTCAAGCAAACACGAGAGTTCATACCATATTTAAATAATTAGAATTATCTAGCATTATTTATAGATTATAAACTTTTAGAATATATTTAATCAGTTTAATACTCAAGCAAACACGAGAGTTTTTACCATATCTAAATAATTAGAATTATCTAGCATTATTTATAGATTATAAACTTTTAGAATATATTTAATCAGTTTAATACTCAAGCAAACACGAGAGTTCATACCATATTTAAATAATTAGAATTATCTAGCATTATTTATAGATTATAAACTTTTAGAATATATTTAATCAGTTTAATACTCAAGCAAACACGAGAGTTTTTACCATATCTAAATAATTAGAATTATCTAGCATTATTTATAGATTATAAACTTTTAGAATATATTTAATCAGTTTAATACTCAAGCAAACACGAGAGTTCATACCATATTTAAATAATTAGAATTATCTAGCATTATTTATAGATTATAAACTTTTAGAATATATTTAATCAGTTTAATACTCAAGCAAACACGAGAGTTCATACCATATTTAAATAATTAGAATTATCTAGCATTATTTATAGATTATAAACTTTTAGAATATATTTAATCAGTTTAATACTCAAGCAAACACGAGAGTTTTTACCATATCTAAATAATTAGAATTATCTAGCATTATTTATAGATTATAAACTTTTAGAATATATTTAATCAGTTTAATACTCAAGCAAACACGAGAGTTCATACCATATTTAAATAATTAGAATTATCTAGCATTATTTATAGATTATAAACTTTTAGAATATATTTAATCAGTTTAATACTCAAGCAAACACGAGAGTTCATACCATATTTAAATAATTAGAATTATCTAGCATTATTTATAGATTATAAACTTTTAGAATATATTTAATCAGTTTAATACTCAAGCAAACACGAGAGTTTTTACCATATCTAAATAATTAGAATTATCTAGCATTATTTATAGATTATAAACTTTTAGAATATATTTAATCAGTTTAATACTCAAGCAAACACGAGAGTTCATACCATATTTAAATAATTAGAATTATCTAGCATTATTTATAGATTATAAACTTTTAGAATATATTTAATCAGTTTAATACTCAAGCAAACACGAGAGTTTTTACCATATCTAAATAATTAGAATTATCTAGCATTATTTATAGATTATAAACTTTTAGAATATATTTAATCAGTTTAATACTCAAGCAAACACGAGAGTTCATACCATATTTAAATAATTAGAATTATCTAGCATTATTTATAGATTATAAACTTTTAGAATATATTTAATCAGTTTAATACTCAAGCAAACACGAGAGTTCATACCATATTTAAATAATTAGAATTATCTAGCATTATTTATAGATTATAAACTTTTAGAATATATTTAATCAGTTTAATACTCAAGCAAACACGAGAGTTTTTACCATATCTAAATAATTAGAATTATCTAGCATTATTTATAGATTATAAACTTTTAGAATATATTTAATCAGTTTAATACTCAAGCAAACACGAGAGTTCATACCATATTTAAATAATTAGAATTATCTAGCATTATTTATAGATTATAAACTTTTAGAATATATTTAATCAGTTTAATACTCAAGCAAACACGAGAGTTTTTACCATATCTAAATAATTAGAATTATCTAGCATTATTTATAGATTATAAACTTTTAGAATATATTTAATCAGTTTAATACTCAAGCAAACACGAGAGTTCATACCATATTTAAATAATTAGAATTATCTAGCATTATTTATAGATTATAAACTTTTAGAATATATTTAATCAGTTTAATACTCAAGCAAACACGAGAGTTTTTACCATATCTAAATAATTAGAATTATCTAGCATTATTTATAGATTATAAACTTTTAGAATATATTTAATCAGTTTAATACTCAAGCAAACACGAGAGTTCATACCATATTTAAATAATTAGAATTATCTAGCATTATTTATAGATTATAAACTTTTAGAATATATTTAATCAGTTTAATACTCAAGCAAACACGAGAGTTCATACCATATTTAAATAATTAGAATTATCTAGCATTATTTATAGATTATAAACTTTTAGAATATATTTAATCAGTTTAATACTCAAGCAAACACGAGAGTTTTTACCATATCTAAATAATTAGAATTATCTAGCATTATTTATAGATTATAAACTTTTAGAATATATTTAATCAGTTTAATACTCAAGCAAACACGAGAGTTCATACCATATTTAAATAATTAGAATTATCTAGCATTATTTATAGATTATAAACTTTTAGAATATATTTAATCAGTTTAATACTCAAGCAAACACGAGAGTTCATACCATATTTAAATAATTAGAATTATCTAGCATTATTTATAGATTATAAACTTTTAGAATATATTTAATCAGTTTAATACTCAAGCAAACACGAGAGTTTTTACCATATCTAAATAATTAGAATTATCTAGCATTATTTATAGATTATAAACTTTTAGAATATATTTAATCAGTTTAATACTCAAGCAAACACGAGAGTTCATACCATATTTAAATAATTAGAATTATCTAGCATTATTTATAGATTATAAACTTTTAGAATATATTTAATCAGTTTAATACTCAAGCAAACACGAGAGTTTTTACCATATCTAAATAATTAGAATTATCTAGCATTATTTATAGATTATAAACTTTTAGAATATATTTAATCAGTTTAATACTCAAGCAAACACGAGAGTTCATACCATATCTAAATAATTAGAATTATCTAGCATTATTTATAGATTATAAACTTTTAGAATATATTTAATCAGTTTAATACTCAAGCAAACACGAGAGTTCATACCATATCTAAATAATTAGAATTATCTAGCATTATTTATAGATTATAAACTTTTAGAATATATTTAATCAGTTTAATACTCAAGCAAACACGAGAGTTTTTACCATATCTAAATAATTAGAATTATCTAGCATTATTTATAGATTATAAACTTTTAGAATATATTTAATCAGTTTAATACTCAAGCAAACACGAGAGTTCATACCATATCTAAATAATTAGAATTATCTAGCATTATTTATAGATTATAAACTTTTAGAATATATTTAATCAGTTTAATACTCAAGCAAACACGAGAGTTTTTACCATATCTAAATAATTAGAATTATCTAGCATTATTTATAGATTATAAACTTTTAGAATATATTTAATCAGTTTAATACTCAAGCAAACACGAGAGTTCATACCATATCTAAATAATTAGAATTATCTAGCATTATTTATAGATTATAAACTTTTAGAATATATTTAATCAGTTTAATACTCAAGCAAACACGAGAGTTCATACCATATCTAAATAATTAGAATTATCTAGCATTATTTATAGATTATAAACTTTTAGAATATATTTAATCAGTTTAATACTCAAGCAAACACGAGAGTTCATACCATATCTAAATAATTAGAATTATCTAGCATTATTTATAGATTATAAACTTTTAGAATATATTTAATCAGTTTAATACTCAAGCAAACACGAGAGTTCATACCATATCTAAATAATTAGAATTATCTAGCATTATTTATAGATTATAAACTTTTAGAATATATTTAATCAGTTTAATACTAAAGCAAACACGAGAGTTCATACCATATCTAAATAATTAGAATTATCTAGCATTATTTATAGATTATAAACTTTTAGAATATATTTAATCAGTTTAATACTCAAGCAAACACGAGAGTTCATACCATATCTAAATAATTAGAATTATCTAGCATTATTTATAGATTATAAACTTTTAGAATATATTTAATCAGTTTAATACTAAAGCAAACACGAGAGTTCATACCATATCTAAATAATTAGAATTATCTAGCATTATTTATAGATTATAAACTTTTAGAATATATTTAATCAGTTTAATACTCAAGCAAACACGAGAGTTCATACCATATCTAAATAATTAGAATTATCTAGCATTATTTATAGATTATAAACTTTTAGAATATATTTAATCAGTTTAATACTAAAGCAAACACGAGAGTTCATACCATATCTAAATAATTAGAATTATCTAGCATTATTTATAGATTATAAACTTTTAGAATATATTTAATCAGTTTAATACTCAAGCAAACACGAGAGTTCATACCATATCTAAATAATTAGAATTATCTAGCATTATTTATAGATTATAAACTTTTAGAATATATTTAATCAGTTTAATACTCAAGGAAACACGAGAGTTTCTACCATATCTAAATAATTAGAATTATCTAGCATTATTTATAGATTATAAACTTTTAGAATATATTTAATCAGTTTAATACTCAAGCAAACACGAGAGTTCATACCATATCTAAATAATTAGAATTATCTAGCATTATTTATAGATTATAAACTTTTAGAATATATTTAATCAGTTTAATACTCAAGCAAACACGAGAGTTTTTACCATATCTAAATAATTAGAATTATCTAGCATTATTTATAGATTATAAACTTTTAGAATATATTTAATCAGTTTAATACTCAAGCAAACACGAGAGTTTTTACCATATCTAAATAATTAGAATTATCTAGCATTATTTATAGATTATAAACTTTTAGAATATATTTAATCAGTTTAATACTCAAGCAAACACGAGAGTTCATACCATATCTAAATAATTAGAATTATCTAGCATTATTTATAGATTATAAACTTTTAGAATATATTTAATCAGTTTAATACTCAAGCAAACACGAGAGTTCATACCATATCTAAATAATTAGAATTATCTAGCATTATTTATAGATTATAAACTTTTAGAATATATTTAATCAGTTTAATACTCAAGCAAACACGAGAGTTCATACCATATCTAAATAATTAGAATTATCTAGCATTATTTATAGATTATAAACTTTTAGAATATATTTAATCAGTTTAATACTAAAGCAAACACGAGAGTTCATACCATATCTAAATAATTAGAATTATCTAGCATTATTTATAGATTATAAACTTTTAGAATATATTTAATCAGTTTAATACTCAAGCAAACACGAGAGTTTTTACCATATCTAAATAATTAGAATTATCTAGCATTATTTATAGATTATAAACTTTTAGAATATATTTAATCAGTTTAATACTCAAGCAAACACGAGAGTTCATACCATATCTAAATAATTAGAATTATCTAGCATTATTTATAGATTATAAACTTTTAGAATATATTTAATCAGTTTAATACTCAAGCAAACACGAGAGTTCATACCATATCTAAATAATTAGAATTATCTAGCATTATTTATAGATTATAAACTTTTAGAATATATTTAATCAGTTTAATACTCAAGCAAACACGAGAGTTCATACCATATTTAAATAATTAGAATTATCTAGCATTATTTATAGATTATAAACTTTTAGAATATATTTAATCAGTTTAATACTCAAGCAAACACGAGAGTTTTTACCATATCTAAATAATTAGAATTATCTAGCATTATTTATAGATTATAAACTTTTAGAATATATTTAATCAGTTTAATACTCAAGCAAACACGAGAGTTCATACCATATCTAAATAATTAGAATTATCTAGCATTATTTATAGATTATAAACTTTTAGAATATATTTAATCAGTTTAATACTCAAGCAAACACGAGAGTTCATACCATATCTAAATAATTAGAATTATCTAGCATTATTTATAGATTATAAACTTTTAGAATATATTTAATCAGTTTAATACTCAAGCAAACACGAGAGTTCATACCATATCTAAATAATTAGAATTATCTAGCATTATTTATAGATTATAAACTTTTAGAATATATTTAATCAGTTTAATACTAAAGCAAACACGAGAGTTCATACCATATCTAAATAATTAGAATTATCTAGCATTATTTATAGATTATAAACTTTTAGAATATATTTAATCAGTTTAATACTCAAGCAAACACGAGAGTTTTTACCATATCTAAATAATTAGAATTATCTAGCATTATTTATAGATTATAAACTTTTAGAATATATTTAATCAGTTTAATACTCAAGCAAACACGAGAGTTCATACCATATCTAAATAATTAGAATTATCTAGCATTATTTATAGATTATAAACTTTTAGAATATATTTAATCAGTTTAATACTCAAGCAAACACGAGAGTTCATACCATATCTAAATAATTAGAATTATCTAGCATTATTTATAGATTATAAACTTTTAGAATATATTTAATCAGTTTAATACTCAAGCAAACACGAGAGTTCATACCATATCTAAATAATTAGAATTATCTAGCATTATTTATAGATTATAAACTTTTAGAATATATTTAATCAGTTTAATACTCAAGCAAACACGAGAGTTCATACCATATCTAAATAATTAGAATTATCTAGCATTATTTATAGATTATAAACTTTTAGAATATATTTAATCAGTTTAATACTCAAGCAAACACGAGAGTTTTTACCATATCTAAATAATTAGAATTATCTAGCATTATTTATAGATTATAAACTTTTAGAATATATTTAATCAGTTTAATACTCAAGCAAACACGAGAGTTCATACCATATCTAAATAATTAGAATTATCTAGCATTATTTTTAGATTATAAACTTTTAGAATATATTTAATCAGTTTAATACTCAAGCAAACACGAGAGTTTTTACCATATCTAAATAATTAGAATTATCTAGCATTATTTATAGATTATAAACTTTTAGAATATATTTAATCAGTTTAATACTCAAGCAAACACGAGAGTTCATACCATATCTAAATAATTAGAATTATCTAGCATTATTTTTAGATTATAAACTTTTAGAATATATTTAATCAGTTTAATACTCAAGCAAACACGAGAGTTTTTACCATATCTAAATAATTAGAATTATCTAGCATTATTTATAGATTATAAACTTTTAGAATATATTTAATCAGTTTAATACTAAAGCAAACACGAGAGTTCATACCATATCTAAATAATTAGAATTATCTAGCATTATTTATAGATTATAAACTTTTAGAATATATTTAATCAGTTTAATACTCAAGCAAACACGAGAGTTCATACCATATCTAAATAATTAGAATTATCTAGCATTATTTATAGATTATAAACTTTTAGAATATATTTAATCAGTTTAATACTCAAGGAAACACGAGAGTTTCTACCATATCTAAATAATTAGAATTATCTAGCATTATTTATAGATTATAAACTTTTAGAATATATTTAATCAGTTTAATACTCAAGCAAACACGAGAGTTCATACCATATCTAAATAATTAGAATTATCTAGCATTATTTATAGATTATAAACTTTTAGAATATATTTAATCAGTTTAATACTCAAGCAAACACGAGAGTTTTTACCATATCTAAATAATTAGAATTATCTAGCATTATTTATAGATTATAAACTTTTAGAATATATTTAATCAGTTTAATACTCAAGCAAACACGAGAGTTTTTACCATATCTAAATAATTAGAATTATCTAGCATTATTTATAGATTATAAACTTTTAGAATATATTTAATCAGTTTAATACTCAAGCAAACACGAGAGTTCATACCATATCTAAATAATTAGAATTATCTAGCATTATTTATAGATTATAAACTTTTAGAATATATTTAATCAGTTTAATACTCAAGCAAACACGAGAGTTCATACCATATCTAAATAATTAGAATTATCTAGCATTATTTATAGATTATAAACTTTTAGAATATATTTAATCAGTTTAATACTCAAGCAAACACGAGAGTTCATACCATATCTAAATAATTAGAATTATCTAGCATTATTTATAGATTATAAACTTTTAGAATATATTTAATCAGTTTAATACTAAAGCAAACACGAGAGTTCATACCATATCTAAATAATTAGAATTATCTAGCATTATTTATAGATTATAAACTTTTAGAATATATTTAATCAGTTTAATACTCAAGCAAACACGAGAGTTTTTACCATATCTAAATAATTAGAATTATCTAGCATTATTTATAGATTATAAACTTTTAGAATATATTTAATCAGTTTAATACTCAAGCAAACACGAGAGTTCATACCATATCTAAATAATTAGAATTATCTAGCATTATTTATAGATTATAAACTTTTAGAATATATTTAATCAGTTTAATACTCAAGCAAACACGAGAGTTCATACCATATCTAAATAATTAGAATTATCTAGCATTATTTATAGATTATAAACTTTTAGAATATATTTAATCAGTTTAATACTCAAGCAAACACGAGAGTTCATACCATATTTAAATAATTAGAATTATCTAGCATTATTTATAGATTATAAACTTTTAGAATATATTTAATCAGTTTAATACTCAAGCAAACACGAGAGTTTTTACCATATCTAAATAATTAGAATTATCTAGCATTATTTATAGATTATAAACTTTTAGAATATATTTAATCAGTTTAATACTCAAGCAAACACGAGAGTTCATACCATATCTAAATAATTAGAATTATCTAGCATTATTTATAGATTATAAACTTTTAGAATATATTTAATCAGTTTAATACTCAAGCAAACACGAGAGTTCATACCATATCTAAATAATTAGAATTATCTAGCATTATTTATAGATTATAAACTTTTAGAATATATTTAATCAGTTTAATACTCAAGCAAACACGAGAGTTCATACCATATCTAAATAATTAGAATTATCTAGCATTATTTATAGATTATAAACTTTTAGAATATATTTAATCAGTTTAATACTAAAGCAAACACGAGAGTTCATACCATATCTAAATAATTAGAATTATCTAGCATTATTTATAGATTATAAACTTTTAGAATATATTTAATCAGTTTAATACTCAAGCAAACACGAGAGTTTTTACCATATCTAAATAATTAGAATTATCTAGCATTATTTATAGATTATAAACTTTTAGAATATATTTAATCAGTTTAATACTCAAGCAAACACGAGAGTTCATACCATATCTAAATAATTAGAATTATCTAGCATTATTTATAGATTATAAACTTTTAGAATATATTTAATCAGTTTAATACTCAAGCAAACACGAGAGTTCATACCATATCTAAATAATTAGAATTATCTAGCATTATTTATAGATTATAAACTTTTAGAATATATTTAATCAGTTTAATACTCAAGCAAACACGAGAGTTCATACCATATCTAAATAATTAGAATTATCTAGCATTATTTATAGATTATAAACTTTTAGAATATATTTAATCAGTTTAATACTCAAGCAAACACGAGAGTTCATACCATATCTAAATAATTAGAATTATCTAGCATTATTTATAGATTATAAACTTTTAGAATATATTTAATCAGTTTAATACTCAAGCAAACACGAGAGTTTTTACCATATCTAAATAATTAGAATTATCTAGCATTATTTATAGATTATAAACTTTTAGAATATATTTAATCAGTTTAATACTCAAGCAAACACGAGAGTTCATACCATATCTAAATAATTAGAATTATCTAGCATTATTTTTAGATTATAAACTTTTAGAATATATTTAATCAGTTTAATACTCAAGCAAACACGAGAGTTTTTACCATATCTAAATAATTAGAATTATCTAGCATTATTTATAGATTATAAACTTTTAGAATATATTTAATCAGTTTAATACTCAAGCAAACACGAGAGTTCATACCATATCTAAATAATTAGAATTATCTAGCATTATTTTTAGATTATAAACTTTTAGAATATATTTAATCAGTTTAATACTCAAGCAAACACGAGAGTTTTTACCATATCTAAATAATTAGAATTATCTAGCATTATTTATAGATTATAAACTTTTAGAATATATTTAATCAGTTTAATACTCAAGCAAACACGAGAGTTTTTACCATATCTAAATAATTAGAATTATCTAGCATTATTTATAGATTATAAACTTTTAGAATATATTTAATCAGTTTAATACTCAAGCAAACACGAGAGTTTTTACCATATCTAAATAATTAGAATTATCTAGCATTATTTATAGATTATAAACTTTTAGAATATATTTAATCAGTTTAATACTCAAGCAAACACGAGAGTTCATACCATATTTAAATAATTAGAATTATCTAGCATTATTTTTAGATTATAAACTTTTAGAATATATTTAATCAGTTTAATACTCAAGCAAACACGAGAGTTTTTACCATATCTAAATAATTAGAATTATCTAGCATTATTTATAGATTATAAACTTTTAGAATATATTTAATCAGTTTAATACTCAAGCAAACACGAGAGTTTTTACCATATCTAAATAATTAGAATTATCTAGCATTATTTATAGATTATAAACTTTTAGAATATATTTAATCAGTTTAATACTCAAGCAAACACGAGAGTTTTTACCATATCTAAATAATTAGAATTATCTAGCATTATTTATAGATTATAAACTTTTAGAATATATTTAATCAGTTTAATACTCAAGCAAACACGAGAGTTCATACCATATCTAAATAATTAGAATTATCTAGCATTATTTTTAGATTATAAACTTTTAGAATATATTTAATATGTTTAATACTCAAGCAAACACGAGAGTTCATATCATTAATCAGTTTAATGAGACCATAGTTATGGAGATAAAACAACAATCATAACCTTGTCAAATTAAGTCAGTCGTAACTAAAATTCATAAACTAAACCTCGAAACACAAAACCTTTTCCGTATTAACCGAAAACCGAAGGCTAAAAATAGTTCCTAAAAATAAATAAAATAAAAAAAAATAATAAATCCTAAAAATAAATAAAAAAAATTAAAAATAAAAAAAAATAAATAATAAAAAAAAATGTTAATAATCGTTTGTGACAATGTTAATAATCGTTTGTGACAAACCAGGTAAAAACCTATGTAAAATGTGCAGAAATAAATAATAAATTTGACAGAGTTTATAAATAAATAAAAGTTTTATCACACAAAATATTTTTGAATAAATTCTAATAATTTCAAAATTTTTAGGATCTATTTTTAGCTCTTAATTCTGATTTAAGCTGACTTTTTAACCAATAATTAGCTAATAATTGTATATTTTTTCTCTCTTCTTCCTCGGGTAAAATATATTTTTGTTTAATTTTATTTGCAAATTCTTCAAAATGATTAGAAGAGGAAATAAAAGTTAGTGAGGCTAATCTTGTAGTTGAAGACATCTTAATGCCAACTATCCAAATTGTACATAGCCAATTACTTGGATTACTTCTTTGGAATAAAATTAAAGTTTAAATACAATGAAAACCTCATTTTTAGATAGGTATACCCCTTGGCCTAAAAATCCTACTTTATAATGTGAGTCGAAGAACCAAAGATTACTCGATCCTAAATATAAATGACTTAAATTGAAATTATTTGTGGCATTATCAAAGAGTAAAAAAATCCTTCTCACAAGATAAAATTATTTAAATTGTTTTGTTATTGTCTCAAATAGCTCATTAATTAACTTGATAAAAGATAAATTCCTAATTATAATTAATAGTTGATTATGTCTTATACTTATGTATTTATTATTTAAGGTAGCTTATGGTAGTGAAGTTTCGATATATTTAATAGAAATCTAGACAAGTCAAGAACCTACTCATTATTTATATTTTTTTCTTTATTTATTTTTTCCTTAATAATATTATTTTTAATGATTATTGAAGGGCACTTTTCATTATTCCAAACTCTTCCAGGTTTTGCGTGACAATAATCAATTTCAGAAATATTTTCAATATTAAATACAAGTCCCAATCTAATTCGGGTCTCGACAAAATTGTTAAACTCTTCAAATATTTGATTATTCGAAGTATTCGGATTTAAATTGATGGAAGTAATTGCCATAAAGTGTTCATACTTGAAAAATAAAATTCGGAAAAATTAAACTCTAAAAAACCTTTTCCTCGAAAAAACCTCCATCTAGCCAGGTTATCCATGTATTTTTTATTATAATTTTGTCGACCCTACTTTTTCTCATTTTGCTGGTGTAATATTTTATGACATTTTGAACATATTTTAATGATGGAGAAGCTTAATTAAGAGGAAAACTATGATTTATTTGTTTATTTTTAAATTTTTAGTTTTCATAGCCAAACAACAAATAATTTTTAATATCTCAGGATTGTTTAATAATATATGATATTTATTTTAACTTGAAATAAATAATAATACTTTCCCCGAGAAATGGCTAATTTTCCAGTTATTATTCCACTCAAATAAATAGAAAATTACTTGAGTGAAGTTTATCATACAATTTCGTTACTTTATCTTATTATTAATACTCTATCGATATCCTCGAAAGTTTTAGTTTTCGGACCCAAGAGCTACGATTGAGGTAATCGTCCACGAAATACTCGTCAATATTAACGAAAATAAAAATTGAAAATATGTATATTTACCTAATCTCATTTGTGTAAGTAAAATTTTCGATGTTGAAAAATTTATATTAAATCCGGCATTTTGGGTGGGAATGCCTGGGGCAATAATTGGCCATATGAGCTCAGCATGTTTTTCTAATCGTCTTATATTTTCAACGTAGACAGTATAGTAGTTATTGAGACCAAATAATTGGCGACGACTATTGTAATCAGAATTAACATCCCAATCTAGGGAGTTTTTAATTTTGATAAAATCTTGATTTTTAGCATATTTATTATCTAAAGTATTGTTAAATTGTGCTAATTGTTGTTGTTCATCTATTACTTCAAATAATATTGGATTTGACCAATTCCTGATATAATATGTATATGCTTAGTTAAATGTTATCAGGATCTTTCTTAAAAACATAATCGACCATATATGTTAAATAATTACACACTAAAATAATTGCCCCTCGATTATTCACACACTCCAGCGAGATATTAAAATAATAATTACCCAGGGTGATTATTTGAGCATATAAGTATGGTAATATAAGGATAATCAAATCCAATGTTACTGGGCAGAAAAAAAAGACCTTTGATTCAACTAAGTATGTATGCTTTTCTTCAAGTGTGTTTGACACATATTTGAAATTTCTGCCAAGCATCATTGTATTTGAAAGTGATGTTCGAGAGGTAAAAATACCCGAGAGTCGAGACCGAGGGTATCGAACATGACTAGTATTTGATTATCTTATCTTAACATAACTATATGCTAAAATTTCAATAATTCAATTTAAGCAAGGGGTTTAATTAAGCGGGAGGCTTCACTCAAACCAGAAGCTCTATTTTAGAATTTCGATCACACAAAAAACAATAAATAAAGCCCCTTATCTAACCATTTCGAAAATGTGATAAAAAATTGCTCTAATAGATGAATAACAGAAAGTTGTTTGTTTGTATTATTTAACAAAATTGTTTTGCAAGCCAATACAGCTAAATTGGTTCCATTGAAAAACCCAAACTGTCCACTATATATAAAATGTTCTTAAATTTATAAATTTTTTAATACAAAAATAAAAGCTACAAACTTTTAGCCCAAATTTTTAAGACAAAAAGAAGTGTTCTGAAGATATCAAAATCTTCATCCATTAATTTTGAAATATAAAGATTAGAGCGATAACCTTTAAATAAAACAATTAAGACTTTCTAAATCACTTTATGGTCGGAGCTTAGTGGAAGAATACATCCGGCGTTATACAAAATGTGTCTTATAATTGGATTTACATTAAATTGGTGGGGTATAACTTAGGCAGCTCTCCCCTCCAAGTGGCTAAAATTGCCACTTCTTATTTTGTCCTGTACTCGTACTTATTAACATTTTTATTTTTGTTCTTACTCACACTCTGTGCCAAATATGAGTGCAGTAGGAATACGAATCTTGGTACGTTCATCTTAGTAAAGGTGTCTAGTAGAATTTCAATAAAGTTTGAGGTTGCCTAATACGAATATCTTCTATATATTTTGATATTATCTAGGTATCAAGAGCCGACTGTATAATTAATATAACCGGAAAGTGGTAGTATAACTGAACGAATATCTTCAATATATTTTGTTTTAAGATTAAAAATAATTTGATTAATAAGTTTATCTGTATCTTCTAAATTTAAATTTTCTTTATATTCTTTTTTTAAAAACGTAGAATTTTCATTTGTTTGGAGATATGGAACTCTAACAAAAAGTAGATCAAAATCATAACCAAAATATTTAAGCTTTAGTAAAGGTACTCGACCACAAACTTTAAATAGCGAGTTAACACCTTCCAACTGTTTTAAAATTAAAATTAATTTTTTTTAATTTTAAATACAGTAGAAACTCATTTTTAGATAACCATTCGTAGTTGAAAAAATCGCAATTATAATAAATGGTATATTGCTAAGGCAGTACCTCATACATTGATTAGACAAGCGAACTAAAAACGCATCATGAACTATATTTCTGGTTAACTAATAGTATCAGAGTAAGTAAAAGTAAACCAGCTATTCCGTTTATTTTACTCATTGGATATCATGAAACTATAACCATACAGAAAATCATATACCATAATTAGATCCACAATAAGGTCTATGGCTGATCAAATTCATACTTTGTCTAATAAGCATTAGCATTAATTACCGATTATCTACAGTTTGGGTATCAAAAACGAGTTTCAACTTTAAATTAATTAACTAAATACCCTTCTAAGATTATTATATAACGAATTTTTATCTTCATCAAAAACTAGATTATATGTATATTGCAAATTAATTTCATTAATTTTGTCATAAGTTGGCAATAATACAACCATATCAATATCGGAGTCAGGCATGAGAGATTTGAATAAATATGAGCCAGAAATGAGTATATAAGATTCAGGGCGCTAAAAATTCCTTTTTAAAGGAAAATAAAATATATTAATTGAATCACAGTCAGCCCTCATTTTTGGAAACAAAATTAAACGGAAAAATCGCCCTTATAATAAGGGTAATTAAATTGGGAACTCTTGGTGGTATCCAAAAATGGGGGGTTGACTGTGATTATTTTTAAATAATTAGATATTACCCAATAATTAATGACTGATTTAAACATTGAAATTGTAATTTCTAGTGGATACTTTTTAATATTTGAAGGTATTACTTGAAGTGCTGCTTCAGTCTATAAATTTAAAAAAATATTTAAAAATTATTTCTTTTTTACCAAAAGTTTTCTTTCTTTTACTAATTTTATTTTTAATTTTTTATTTTTATATTTTTCTAATTTTAATTTAAATAAATTGCAATTAAAATAATTGAACTTGTTATTTTTTATATTTTCCCATTCAAATTTTAATTTATCAAATTCTCCCAATTTATTATTTAATGAAATTATACTTTCAATTTTTTGAATTAATTTATTTATTTCATTTAAGCAACAAATATTTTGCTATAAAAATATTTTAATTTATTTAAAACTAAAATATTATTAAAGTAAGGTCGGATTAGAGTTAGCGATTCCTGTGAAATGCTCGGATTCCGGACATAAAATTATCTGGAACCACAACCATAGTCGAACCCCATTTTAGGAGCCTCAAAGCCTCATTGCATCACCTTTTATGGTCGTAAAATCTACCCTTATACAGAAGTGTATCTCAGATAGGATGTATCGCTTAGATACTCTCCCACCAAATTTCCAAATTAATTTTAAAAATTATATCCTAAATTTGGTCAGGGAATTAGGGGAATCAAGAAAAAGGCTTTTTTTAAATTGAATTTATTCCTTTACCTTATTTTTATTTCTATATTTCATAAGCATTTTATTAACATTTAATTTTTGTTTTTGATTAAATTTTGTTTTGTTAGCTGCATTTTGTTTAAATCTTTTATTTTTTAAATGCTCTATTTTTATTAAATCTTAATGAAAATAAAATTTGTTTAAAAAAATTAAATATCGTCTTCCGATATATTTTTATTTTCTAAATTACTCAAAGTAAGGTTGGAGACTTTAGAGAAAATAACTAGAGAGTTTAGGATATAGTCTAAGATTTGAGTTTAAAAAATTAAAATTACCTTCATTTTTATACAAATTCAATTCCTCATTTTTATTTTCTACTTCTGTAATGCCTGAATTCGCAAATTTAATTCCATCATTTTCACTTTCCGGCAATAGACAAATATCTTGTTCTTCAGTTTTTAAGTTGCTAATTTCATTACTAGCAAAAATTTTAATTTATTTAAATTAAAATATAAAATTTTTAAATAGTCACTCTCTTTTTTAGAGAGACTGACTCATCTGCTGCCGTCCTCCGCTTTTAAGCATGCAGAAAGTTCCCTGGTTCAATCGTGACATCCTCAACTTAATTTCATTTCAACCCTAGGGGTGAGCTATCCAGAAATAAAGGTTGACAGCAATATCTACCTAATTTAATAATTTGATTAAACTCACTTTTCTTCAGTTTTTTCATTTTCTGTTTTAATTAAAAGTTCTTTTTTAATTTCTGATTTTGCTTTCCAAACTTGTTTTTTTGGATTGTTTTTCTTATATTTTCTATTATTCTTATCAGAATTATCTTTCTTATTTAATCTTTTATTTTTTGCTTGGCCTTTATTTTTCACTTCCTTATACACTTGGGTCGTCTGTTCATTTTTTCTTTCATCCTTCTCATTCTTATTCACTTCAATTTTCTTTTCTTCTTCATTATTCTTCTCTTCTTCATCCTTCCCTTCTTTGTTCTCTTCAATTTTCCCTCCTTTATCATCATCCTTCATTTCGTTATTGTATTTAACCTTTCCGTCATTATCCTTTTCCTCCTTATTTTCCCTCTCCTTTTCTTTTTCATTATTCTTCTCATCCTTATTCTCGTCAATCATTCCTTCCTCATCTTCTTTCTTTTCATCAATCTTCTCCTCTTCATTATTCTTCCCTTCCTTTTTCTCTTCAATTTTCCCTTCCTTATCAACCTTACTTTCCTTATTCACTTCACTCTTTCTCTCTTCAGTATTCTGCTTTTCCTTATTCTCGTAAATCTTCTTTCCAATCTTACTTTCCTCCTCTACATTATTCGCCTCTTCCTTGCTTTTTTCAGTCGTCCTTTCATTTTCATTTTTATTCTCATCCTTATTCTCTCCAATCTTCAGTTCATCTTCGTTTTTATCCTTTTCGCCCATATTCTCTGCAATATTCCCCTCTTCATTATTATTCTCTTCCTTTATTGTTTGTTCTTCATCCTTCTCTTCCTTATTCTCTTCAATTCTCCCTTCTTCTTTATCATAGTTTTTCACTTCCTTATTCTTTTTAACCTCCCTGTCATTATTCTTCTCCTCTGTAAGTTCTTTCTCTTTTTCTTCCTCATTATTCTTCTCTTCATTTTGATTAATTACATTATTCTTCTCTTCCTTATTTTCTTCTTCATTTTTCTTCTTCTCTTTCTCTCCCTCAACACTTAACGCTAAACTTTTATTTTTTCCTTCCTTTATTATTTCAAAACTTGCTTCATTATCATTTCTCTTCGTCTTCTTCCTCCATTCTTTTTTCTTTATTTTTTTCTCAATTTTTGATTTATTTAGATTAATTTCTTTTTTAAAATCTATTACCTCGTTATTTTCAGCTAATATTAAACTTTCTTCGTCCGAATTTATTTTTTCCTCTATTAGTTTATCTCCTAATCCTTCAAAAATATTTTCTTCCTTATCTCCCTCTCCAATTACTTTTTCTTTATTTTTATCAGAATTATTTATTATTCCTTTTTTCTTCCCCTTCTCTTCTTCTAATTTAATTTTTAATTCTGCGCCTTTACTTGTAGATTTTTCAGAATTATTATTTTCTTTTTTCTTTTTATTCTGATTTTCTTTTTTATTTTCTTCTTTTACTTCTTTAATTTTCTTTATTTCTAATCGTAAATCGTCAGGTTTAATTTTTAAAACATCAAAAATATCTTTTATATCATTTTTCTTCATGTCTAAAGCTGAAGCAAATCTGTTCATGTCAATTTTGTGAGAAAGAAGAGCTACAAAAATTTAATTTAAATTTCGTATTTCAAGACAAATAACTCTTAATTAGATTGTTTCAAAGAAGATTAGTAGGATGATCAGAAAATTTTGGATATCCCAACGATCATAAAAAATAAGTAAAAGACTAATAATGAAGTAAAGAAGATTGAAAAAAGGTTTCCGAAAAAAAGAGAAAATTACTGCAGAGGTGAAGATTGAAAAGGATCCGATATCCGTTTAATGACCTTCCAATTTTCTTATAGTTCCGTCTCCCGGTCCCATGATTTTTTAAATTGCTAACTCTGGGCTCCTAACATAATCACAAAACATTAACACAAATTATTTTTCAGATTTTTTTCGATTTCATAGGGTTTGAAAAATATTTTTAATTTCTTTGTTTTGCTTTATTTTGATTTCAGATTTTCGAAAAAAAATTTTTGTTTCGAAACACCTCTGATCCTAACCTTTTGCTAACTAATTTTTAATTAAATTATTTAATTACCTTCCTTCAATCTATCCAAAAAATAATTAATTTCTGTTTTATTTTCACTTTGTTTCTCTTTTCCATTAACATCCTTTATAATTTCAATTTCTTTAAATAATTCATCTTTCAATAATTTTTTTGCCCAATTTTTAAAGTTTCGCCTATTTTGCCCTTTTCGCCATATTTTATTAAATTTTTCATTCTGATTATGTCTTAGCATAGTCAAACTAGCTATTAATTCGGTGAGTAGTTCCCTTTAAAAATTAAAACATTGGTAGACCTATTTAACAAGTATTTCTAGTTTAGGTTACAAATAGAGGTGTGATTTCTAGTTTATTGTTTATTATTAGGGTTGTTCTCCGACGGGGGGGGGGCATGGGGAAAACTTTTCGGGGAGGCAGCGCCAGGGGGGGGGGGGACGGGGAACAAATCTATTTATTATTTATGAACTTCCCAAGCAAATCTCGGGAAACGATATTCGATCCGAATTTTTCCCTTAAAAATTACCCTTTAAAAATTTCCTGGGAAGCATGCCCAATTTTGGGTTTTTTTTTTATCAAATACTAGACCTAACGACATGTTTTAAATTTAAAAAATCGACATATTTACATTTGATTCAAATTTCCTTCATCTATTTTTAACTCTCCATCTGCTATAGCTTTAATGCCAGCTAATATTTTTATCATAGGCATATCCTTATCATTAAATTGTTTTATATCTTCGAAAGTAAAGATATAATCATATAATTCATTAAACCAAAATTTTGTTCTTTTAGATCTAAAAAATCCTTCCCAATATTTTGGTAAATCTTTTTTAACCCTCAAACGAAAAGTAATCCAACGTGATAAAGCAAATATAATTCCAGCTATTCTATTTTTTTCTGCTATCAATTCATTTTCGTTGAACATTTCAATTATATTTTGATAAAAATTTCTTTTGTCGGTAAAAGCTAAAATTATAAAAAAGTGAGTAAATTAAGCGAGAGATGCAAGCGAGAGATTTGTAATTCAAAAAAGTGTAAGACACAACCGATTATTAACTCTCCGGTTTTCGCCTCCCGCTTTTCAATTCTGAGTAATACAGGTTTTGTTTTGAAGGAATTAAAAAACCAGTTTTTTTAAATTTTCGATTTATACGATTTCATAAAGACGCTACATTCTGTCAAGAAATATTCAAATTTTTAGTTTTAAAACTAGTAATATCCAACACTAATCCAAAATTTAAAATGGATATATTTTTTTGTTAAAAGGTTATATTCTTGTATTTTCCGAAATTTTTCTTTAAAATTCCTAACAGGAGGCATACTAGCCCAGCATTTTTTAATGTAATTAAAAACTTAATATTTTGGTCGAAAAATTTGTATTCCATATTATGAAAAAAATTGTTAATTTTGTTCCTTCTATCGGCATAATCCATTACAAAATTCATTCTCTCCCAATTATTTATCATAAAGTTGTGATGTTCTTTCTCAAGAAGCATCTAAAATATTTTGAATTAAAATACAGTTGTAAATCATTTTTAAACACACACAATAATAAATATTAGAGACCGGACCGAGACGTCATCTCGAAAATAAATCTTGATTATTGAGCTAGATATTTTTCGAGATCTAGTACGATTCTCGTACGACATTCCCAGTCAGATCTCTTCTAAATAGAGTTGGGCGGTATCGTGATTTTGAAATAAAACCGGGATTTTGGAATAATGATCCCGATACCGTTCTCGACTGCGGGATCGAGATTGACCAAAACCGGGATCGGAATTTTGGAATGATAACCCCGATCCCAGTTCCGATCCCGAATTGGGATTGAAAAATCGAAATCTGGATTTAATGTTTCCCGATCCCGCCCAACCCTACTTCTAAATACAAATCATTTTAAAATTTTCTATGTTAAATTTAAACTTTTATAAAATTTAATGTGTATTTCTTCCAACATTAAAAGAAAAAAAATTTAAAAATTCTTTACAATTTCCCAAAATAGTACACTTTTCTTCTCTTCATTATTTTCACATTCATGCCCATCCCATTTTCTTATTTCATTTTCATTAAATATTTTAGTTTCAATTCCAATACTTTCATTAAATTCCGAAAATTCGTTTGGTGCAGCCAATCGAATAAAATTAACCATTAAACAACTATTTTTATAATTACAAAGTAAATCCTCCTCAGCAAAAAGTCTTGACTTAAGCCATTTAAAACGTTCAGAAAGAACTTCTAGTTTTGAAGAATTGCCAGGAATTAACTATTTATTTAAAAATTTATTATGTATAATAAATGATTTTTTGGTGAATAATACTTTAATTTTAATTATTTTTAGCTATAGTAAGGGAGATATTATTCTTGAGGTCTTCTAGCAGTTTTTGCTAGGCGCTTCGCTTGATAGATACTATTGGTGTTCTCCCGATTGAGCTAACGGAACGCTTTGCTCTTTTAATTGATTTTGAAAAAATTGTTCGGAACGAGGTACCGCCCTAATCCAAATTTATTTATTTTTAAATTATTTTACCTTCTTTGCATCTCCCAATTCCTCTTTAAGTTTTTCAAGACTTTTTTTAATTTTATCGTACAATAAAGGCCCGGTTAATCTTAATTTCGCACCGATCGACACAGCTGAAGTAATCGAATTTGTTACATAAATAGCATAAAGATATAATCGAGCTTCTATGTTCATTTGATCTAAATTTTAAATGAAAATATTCAAAAAAATTAAATTATTTTTCTATATATTTCAGTGTCTTAATTTAATCCAAATTCAATCTGTCGGTTATTTTGAATTTGAACAGAATCTTCAGCTGCCTGGAATCGTGTCGAAACCCCGAAATGAAAATTTTTGTGTTTCGAAATTCCATCTCGACAAATTCGATATGATTCGAACAAAGACAGAAATTTATCAATAGAGTTGATATTTTGTTATTTTAGAAGTTTAAGGAGCCAGAAATTCTCCGTATTTAATCAGCCTAGTAAAAGAATCGAAAAATTTACCTATTTTCAAAACCTCTGGATGTAAATTTTCTAACATAATTAATTTAGGTGCTTGCATTAATTCAAATAATATAGATTTTATTTTTTTAATATCATTGTTACATAAAAAATTACGCATTCTATCAGAATTTGTGATGATTGCATCAAGAACATTTAAATGGATAACAACGGTTTTTATTTGTTTCTATAATTAACAAACATAATATCTATTTAAAGATTTAATTACAATCTTTTCTGTGTTAATTATGGTCATTAAGAAGTACCCCCTGGTTTTCGTTTAATTCAGAATTAAAACGCGGGTTGGGTTTTAGTTTTAGTTAAATGCCAGTTTAATTTTGTTGGAATTAAAAAAATAACTAATTTTCAAAAATTTTTTGCTTTTGGGTTTCAAAATTTCATAAAAAAGTTTAATTATTGTAAAGTATTATCAATATTTTCGTTTCCAAAACCAATTGTTTTTAAGCCTAATCTTAATGATAATTATAATCTTTGTGTATAATTTAATAATTGTTCATTGATTAAATAAAGTTAGTGAGTAATCTCCAAGGCTATAATTAAATCTGAAACGAAATCAGAGATGCGTCGTTAAGCCAAAAACTTCCATTTTCAGCGCCGCAGGCGAAAATTTTAAGAATTTTGGAAGATCCTTAAGCCAAAAACTTCCATTTTCAGCGCCGCAGGCGAAAATTTTGAGAATTTTGGAAGGCCAAGTAGCCGAAAATCTTAAAAGAAAAGATAATGTAATTTTGCAAAAAAATCGAAAATCGAACGAAAATCGAAAAAACTAAAATTATCGAAATCGAAAATCGAAATTTTATGAAAAAATTCGAAAATCGGAAATCGAAAATCGAAAGAAAAAAACGTCGAAAATCGAAAGTCGAAAATCGAAATTTCGACGCATCTCTGAACGAAATCCATGGACTATAAAATCAGATTAAAAAAAATCTAGGTAGTCAATCAAATTTTAAATAAAGTTATTTCAAAAAGTGAATAGAATTTACCGTTAATTTAAGCGAATAATCAACCGAATTTCTTAGTGAACAGTCACCCGGTCCTTTCGGTACATTTTCAACATATTTTTTAATTTTTTTAAAGTTTAATATATCTTCATTATTTATCAAGTTGGCAAAATGGCCATCCCAGAGAAACCAATTCTCCAAAAATAAAAATATTTTGCATAATTTTAACTGAAATTATTTTAGTAAATTAAATTATTTTTTAGTTTTAATTTTAAATTATAATTAGAGCTGTGATTTTTATGCAAATACATATTTTTTTTTGCAAACTTGGCATCATGTATAAAGCACAAAAAACACTGTTTTAGCTTGTTTTGAAAACTTTAGAGGGGGTTTCTATTTGCATATAATGCATATTTTTGCATATTTCGGACTTTGCTGCATAATGCATATTTTACTGCATATTTTGAGGGTTTTCGGGAAAATATCACGAAAATTGCCCAAAATCCTGCCAAAACTTGAAAATTTAGTAAAAATTTTGGAAAAAATTTGTAAAAATTAAGAATTTTGTAAAAAAATTTTTTGTTTATTGGACGCGACCCAAAAATGTCCCATCCCAAAATGTCACACCGCCAAAAGGCCACATCTCAAAATGTCCAACAGAGTAAAAATACTCAATTTGTTGAACAATGCAAATAAACTGAGAGTAATCTTGATAAAAATAGGTGTTTGAATGTTTTTGACTAAAAAATATGAAATTTATAGGTATAAATAGTATTTTTCTTGCATATTTGCGTGGATATTTTGGGTTTTTTGCATATTTTCGTGCATATTTCGGAAATTTTTTATGCATATTATAGTGCATATTTTGCATTTTTTAATGCATAAAATTCACAGCTCTAATTATAATTATTTGAATTAACTCGATTTTGACCTCTAACTAAATTCTGACTTCAATGAAAGGGAAGTCAAACTGATATTTGGGCTGATATTTTTTGAAAACCCTTCTACAAAAACTTTTATCTTCCTTAAATGACGGCAGTCAGTGATCGACATGAAATTGTTTTCTCACCCTTTGCGGGACAGAAAGCAAAGAGGGGGATTACAAAGAGGGATTATAAAAGCGGCTCAAATCTAGTAACCAGCAGTGCTGGGTATAGCTCCGGGAGGCAGCTCCGGAGCCATGCTCCGGAGCCGGCTCCGGCGAGCCGGAGCTAAGATTTTGGAAACCCCGGAGCCGGAGCCAAGAATTTGAAGTGCCCGGAGCCGGAGCCAAGGTTTTCTAATTCCCCACGGCTCCAGCTATACACCCCTAAAGATGGGTTAGAGAAAAAGAAGTAAGCAAAGATGGTAGGCGTGAAAAGAAAATGAAGAGAAAATTGAGACTGTTAAAAAAGATTTTCTTTCCTTTCCGTTGCAATGTAGGTGTGGTTAAATGGATAGTGGGTTAGGTTCTGAGTTTTATTTTTTGAGTTTATATTTTTTTTTTAAATTTTTTTTTAATATTTTTTTGATCCAAATCCCCTTAATCCCCCGATATCGCCATTAATCCACCTAAATAACACGATAATCCACCCAAATCCCGCTTAATCCATTGATAACCCTCTTAATCCTCTTAAATCACTAGATATCCCCCTTTATCTAGCCAAATCCCCCAATGAAAAATAATTCATTGATTCCATGTTGGCTCCGGAGCCCGGAGCCAACATGGAGCGGCTCCGAAAATCGCCGGCGCCGGAGCCAAGACTTTGAAAGCCCGGAGCCAACAAATGGCAAATACCTAGCACTGGTAACCAGTCCCATGTGGTTACTACTACTTATTGTTACATAGCAAGATCTTTTTTTATCTAAGTCATTCGTTTAATGCTCAGTCTTAATTAGAGAGAGTGGAATATACCAAATTATTAAACAATAGTAACCTCCATATCGTAAACCGTCTTCTGAGAAACATTTCCAACAACATTATCCCAATCATTAATTAATTCTAGACGTTTATTTTCATCCTCAAATTTTTCTAAATCTTCATTTAATATTTTTGCAATTAAATTAATAAATTGGGATATAATAACAGAAATATTAATTTTGTAAATATCTACTAATGGTTGTGATGTACTGCTTGTACTAGCTTCATTTTGTTGATTATTTTTTGATAAAAATTCTATGTAATTATTAATTGTTTCTTTGGTTGGAATTAATTCATAGCCAATAGCTAAAAAATTTTTTTTAATTTTATTGTAAGGCCGGCAAATTTTCCTCTTAGCCCAGCAAATAAAGCAAAAATAAAACGATCAGTAGATTTGGAGATGCGTTTGGCCGCTTAATTTCATTTTTACTTGAAGATTAAATAAAGGAATTATTGAAGGGATGGGGCCTTTTAATAAATTTTATATACTTAAAAATAAACCAACGTTCAGGTTCATTATTTGTTAATTTTTCAAATGGTTCTCCTTCCGGACAAATAAAATCAATTCGGTTGTATTTCTAAAATTATTAATAAAAATGTTTAATTTTTACTAAAAAATTCTATAACTACATACGGGCAAATATCAATTTTAGATCCCTCCGAAATTTTATACCCCTCAATTTGAGATTTTAAAATATATTTATTGAAACTGAGAGGGCTCAGCCTAAGCGAGACCACTAAGTTGGATCAATTCTAAGAGTGTATCTAATATAGTTGTCGGATAGTTGGAAATCTTTGGATATTCCGAACCAAAAATTTCCGGATTCCGGCCTTTTTCGGATCCGAATATCCGGATCCGACAACCTTAGTATCTAAAAATAATTTTCGATTAATTAATGCAAATATTCACGTTATAATATTTTGAATCATTTATTATTAAATAGTTACTGTCGATAACCATATTTTTTAAATCTTCCAATCGTTCAATTCCTTTTGTGTTTAGGCCTTAAATTAGATTAAATTTAGATTAATTATGACTTTCACAAAATTTGTTTTATTAAAAAGAAAATTGAGACTGCCTAAAATAATTACACTTTATAAAGTTAACTCCCGTTATAGCCCCAACAAGTATAAAATATTTATTAGAATAACCGGTTATTAGAATATTTAGAATATCCGGAACCTTTATTCTGCCCAAAAGATTTCGGTATTCGGACTTTTTTGCTTTTACAATATCGGGGACATTTTTAACATTAAAAGTTTCGTTCAACTAACGGGAATGTAATAATTTATTTATGTTCTGATCACGATTAAATAATTTTCACATTTTTCGCAACAAAAAACTCTACTATATGTATACGTGAATGAAATAAAAAATTGAAAATTCTTAATCAACTATTTTAAAGATTTTTATGCTTTCGAATATTTTTATATTAAAAATAATTTTACCTTTTATTTTTTCTTTAATTTCTGGATTAATTAAATTGTTAATAAACGATTTGTGTTCTTCAAAAATAAATTCGTTAAACTCATTAAAATATTCAACATTAGTTTGTGCATCATCTACTTCATCTGAATCATTTAAATAATTTAATAATTTATTTAATTCTGCTTGTAAATCATCAAATAATTTATCCTGTTTTATTTGATCATTTTTACTTAATTGCTTGTAATCAAACAATTCTATGTTTTTATCATTTAAAATATTCTAAAAATTAAAAAAGGGAAGATAATGCATATGGATAACAACTGTTTAAATTCTAAAGCTTAGCAAGATGCGACGTGGTATAATGGATAACAAGCGTGGTTAACTATTTCGATCAACTTAAGATCTACTACATAACTGTAAAAGAAATAGCTAGCATAGTTCCAAGTAATACATAAATATGTATATTGTAATTAATCGAGGAAATATGGGTGTTAACAAGTATAGGGGTAAGAAGTAATAATATTTTCTGAATCTATTGCCTGGATATGGTCCGGTGCCTAAGGCTTTGATTTATCAATGAAATTTTAATTAATTAAAAAAATATAGTACATCATCTTCCTTTGCTGTATTTACTTCAATTTGTTTTCCTTTCTTTCTTGTTTCATAAATTACTTCTATAAAATAATTTAGCGTTATAAGAATATTTAAATATGTTGGTAAATAATTTTTAATTAATTCTTTTTTATTTTCTTTTAATTTATCAACATATAAAAGAATTATTGGTCTATAAATTTGCTTCCAAACATCTCGATGATCTTCAGTAAAATATTTATCTAACCAAAGAATATTTAAAATAATTGCTGAAGAAGCAATTGCACTGTTACGCTCTTCGTTATTTTCTGAGTCTATTGCTTGAACATAATCCTCATAAAGCCATTCAAGTAATTGACTTTTATCTGCATCTAAAGCTACATTTAAAATAAATAAAAGTGTAAATATCAAGAGGATCATCAACCGAACCCGTCTAGTACGGCACAGTATTTAAAGTTATCGAAACCAGGGAGATTGCTCTGTTTATCCAAACGACTTGAATCGAATCATATGACGGGATTTTTTGGTATTATACATCAACTGAAGAATATAGATGATGTATCTGTTCCAAGAGACACTGGAAGATTAAAACCGCCATCAAACTAGAACAGTAAGGAATCGGAACTATATGTAGAATTGTCATCTATTTCAAGGGTATTAATGTTCGAGGTCGAGTAGTAAGCTTGTGCAAAGTATGTCTTTAGAATCTCCCAGTTTTTCTTAATTCTTTCAAATTTTTATAGAAGCGGCTTAGATTTACTAAAAAAGTGTAAACTTTCCTGGTTGAAAAGGCGTCTTAAACTGCTTTAAAAATACATTTTTAATAATTTAATTACCTATTTTTATGAATACCAACATGGGATCATTTGTTGATAAAAGAATTGATCTAATATCATCAAAATTAAATTCTAAAAGTTGAATAATTTGACTCTTTGAACCTCTTTGATTAATTAATTGGCGGAATTCAGGAAATTTAAAAAGCAACATGTTTAAATTATTTGTATGTTGCTCAAGTAAATAATTTTTGTTTGGTGGTTTTGTTGTTATTAAATAAATTATTGACAATTTTCCTTTCCCATTACTTAAATTAAAAATTTTTTAGGAAAAAGGTTGAATCTTGGTATTACATCCTTTCCTTATCATTTATGGAAATTAGGTTTTGAGTTTAGTAATGTACTCCTAAACCGCCCCGATTAATTTTAACATTGACGTCGTATCGAGATTCAACTGATTCCAGTCTAGGAAAAAACAGTGTGGTCCTTTACAAATCACCAAAAAAGGGCATGGCCTCTCAGAACCGGGGCAAAAAAGGGGCATTATTTTAAACACTTAAAAAATAATTAAAATTTCAAATAAAATTCCATATTCGGATATTTTTAACAAGTTTTAACTAAATTGAGCAATCCAGGCTCAAATAAAGAGATCAAGTGTGAGAGGTTTTTTTGAAAAAGGAGAGAAAAAGGGGCGAGGAGGTCAAAAAAGGGGAAAAATCCCCTAAAAAGAGGCAAAAGGACCACCCTGGGAAAAAATGATCAGTCGTTGCAAGAAAGGTTAAGCAGATATCTTTGAGTTAAAACCCATACCCACAGGAATCTTCATAAATGAACCTTTTCCATAGAAAATTAAATAAATTTAAAAATATTAACTTATTCTTTCGTTTCTCAAAACGTTCCAACCAATATTTTTGTAATAAATCTACTTTATTTCTATCAGGACTAATCGTTCTAATATTTTTATCCCAAAATGAAGACAATTCTGTTAAATTATCTTTTTCTAAGTTCCATAAACTTTCAAAAACATAACTGATTTCAATTTGAATAAGTGCTTTTTCTTTAACTTTTGCTTCTATTTGATTTGAAATTAATATTTTATATAATTCTAGTTTATATGATGATTCAATTATATCTGTGTAAATTTATAAATATTAATCTTTAAAACAAACCTAATGAGTTTTGGGTTACTGAGTATATTTCGCAGCGTATATATCATTGTACCTCTATTTTAATTTCAACTGATCGCTTTATCTTAGTTCCACCTTTGTATTAGTTAGCTTATACTCATATTTAGAGGAAGAATAGGATATATCTTATATTTTGACCTAAATTGTACTTACTATTCCCCTTACTCATTTTAACGTTGCATGAACTCCGAGGATTGTACAAGTAGGGCTGACAAAATTTTGGATTTCCCAATGTCAATAATACATATGTATCAAAGTATCCTATTATTCCCCTACATTTTTTCTTATTTACCTTCATTATTTACCTAGCTTATAAGGCGATCTTCATTTATTTAATGAAATACATATATGATTAAAATAAGGCTTTTCAAATTGTATGTAAACATATCAAGGCTCTTATATTGGTGGATTTTTCCTAATTTTGTGAATTTTTGATAGTTAGATGAGGATTATTTTTAAAAATGAGGATTTACGGATTTTTGTGGTCTTTTGAGGATTATGTGTATTTTTTATACTTTCTTGTAGTACTAGAATAAAATGTCATCTTATTCTTTCAAGACTTCCAAAATTCGCAAAAATTTTCGCTTGCGGCGCGCTTTATAAAAATATTTTTTAAACTTACCAATTCTAAAAACAATTGGTTTTTGCATTTCCAACCATGGAAACATTAAACGGCCTAATATTTCTCTCAATTTAATTTTCATTTTTTGAATTTTATTTTTACTTTCAAAAGAATCCTTCAAACATAATGAAAATAATTTTGAAGCTAATTCACTTCTTTCTTCATTTTTATTTTCTAAACTTTCAAATTTCGAAGGTATTAAATTGTTGATTGCTTGAAGATGAAACCGTTCAATCAAATTAATTACTTCTGATGACAATTCTGTATCACCAGTCATGTTTTTCTGTATGGATTCTGAATTAAAGTTGTGATTATTAGGAGTGGTTCTAATAGTGTACACATTTTTATGGTTCCATTTTAGAAAATTGTAAGTTAATAGAATGGATGTATTAGCTGACTTGCAATTTTGTTAAACAAGCAGAGGTGTGTTTGAACAGTGGGAAGTGTCAAGGACCGAAAAAGTTGAAACTCAAAACTAGTCCAAAGGTCAGAACAACGACTAACATAAGAAAACTACATAATTTATATGAACAAGCAATTTATAAAAAGTGAGCTTATTTAATCGGTTCTCTAAAGAGAATAATAAAAATTTGAAAATACCGTATTTCCTCTAATTGAGCGGCCGGCCGCTCTATTTTTCAATCCCCTCTCAAAGGGCCGCTCTATTGGAGACGGCCGTTCAAATGGAGGCGGCCGCTCTATTTTTCATACACAAAATATTTGGCAAAAGAAAATTTCTTTATTCATTAAATAAAATCAAAATTCCTAAGAATTGCTTAAAATTAGTGTTGCACCCGACCAGAGGTCGGTCATCAAAAATTTCCAAAATTTTCGCCTGCGACGCTAAAAATTTTCAATCCCTCAATATCTTCCCCACCTCTTGATTTTAATCTCTCGACATCCTCCTTGATCCCCAAATATCCATTCTAATCCTCAGATTCCCTGATATCCTTTTCAATCATCCAAATCCCACAATATCTCTTTTAATCCCCTCAAATTTGCCTCCCTCGATATCCTATTAAATCCAATTATCGACTATAGCCGCTTTATTTTACCCTTTACAATTTAGTTCCCCAATTTGAAATAAAAGTTATCCCACAAATCTTCCTTAATTTTTGAATAAATTAACAAAAATAGACGGAGAGTGTATTATTTTTGGAAATTTACTTTAAAGATTTTTCCTAAAACCCCGACCCGTACCCCGCCCCGAAACAATTCGAAAACTCTGTAACCCGATATACCCGCCCCCGAGTTTTCGGGGCCCAACCCTACTACCATTCTCTTCAATAGCCTCAATATATTGAGCTATTGTGTATGAACGGCGATATTTTTTTGTTATGCTTGGACCTGGGTCTTCTTCAGAATTACTGATATTACGACATCAATGTCGGAATCACTCATTTTCTTAAAATTAAGTTGTTAAACAGTTACTAAAGTGAAAAGAGATAAATTAAAAATAATAAATTGCATTTGATGTAAAGGGCCGCTCTATTGGAGGCGGCCGTTCAAATGGGGGCGGCCGCTCTATTAGAGGAAATACGGTAAGCGCTGTTGAATTTATCAAGTGTCTGATATTTACGTATATACAACATTCAAGAATCTCCTGAGAGATTTTCGACTGTAATAAAAAAAAGTAACTAACCATATTTATTTACAATTTCCTCCATTGTAACTAAATCAAACTTATCATCAATAATAGATTTTAGCATAAAATAAAATTCTGCCAAAATATTAATTGAAGCTATTCCAGAATTATTTAAAGGTAAATTACTGTTTAGATTATCCTCAGGAATATTAAAGAATCCAAACATTTTTTCTATTACATCAATTTTATGTTCGATCATTTCTACCTGCATAACTTCCTTTTGTTTTCCTTTATTTTTTAATTTTTTCAAAGATTTTGATTTATAAAATTCTTTTAAAGAATTTTTTTCTTTTTCTAATATTTTTTCGACAGAATTTTTTTTCTCAAAGATTTTTTGTCCAAGCAAAGTAATTGTGATTCTCATATGTAAATCGTCAACTTCTTCATCAGAAAGATCATCAAAAAGTAATTGGGCATAGCCTTTATCAAGGGTCTGGTCATCTTTTAATACTTTAAATTGGCTATATTAGTACAGTAAGCTCTCAATATATACTGTATTTACTGGATTAATCCCCATGGGGAATTAATTTTTCAACCCAATCGTGGAATGGGGAATTATTAGAGGGAGGGGAATTATTCGAGTTTTAAATTTGCACGTGTAGTAGGGTATATATTTAGTAGTTATTTTTGAATTAAAAACTTACAATTTAACGGAAGTTCCCGGGTTAAAATATTTTTTAACAAAATTGAACAATATATTAATTTAAATAAAATCATTTTATTTTTTAAAAGATCCTAAAAATTATCTAAAAAATTAAAATAGAGAAGTTAATAAAATGTTTTTTTAAATATGTATCGTAAAAGATCAACTAAAATCAATTTATCAAAAAGATAAAAATAAAAGGGCAATATTTTTGAAAATAATCAGAGATAATTTTAGAAATGTGTTAGAAATAAAAATAAATTTTAAATTTAAAAATTCTGGTTAAAGTAAAGATTGGAAATAGAATCCAAGCCCAGAACCAACCCTGAAACTCAGGTATTTTTAAAATAGAATTGAGCTATAAAATTTTCTGATTTTCTACTGAAACCATATCCGAGTTGATTTTAACATGGAAACCGAAGTTAAAATTTTCAAAGTCTAGAAAAATAGTTAAGATAATTAAGTGAATTAATATTGATATTTTTTTCTGATTTTAGACTCAAAAAAATCAGAATTATACATGATTTTTAAATAGAATTATAAAAAATTACACAATCTACATATTAGAAAATGAAGACAAAGTTTGTCAAGAATAGTGAAAAAAATTGTTGTCAAAATAGCTAAAGTAGGTCCAATTTTCTTGAAATTGGCATTCCTTCAGAATAATTTTAAGTCAACATTTAATAAATTTTTATTTCAACGTTCCCTAATAATTCTCAGCTAAATAAATTTTTGAGATTTTTAAAAATAAATAGCTAAATAAATGAAAATCTGAAAAGTTAAATTCATCGGAAAGGCAAAATAAAAATTTCAAAATACTTATAAAATGCACTTTAAAAATTTTTTCTTTTGTCGGTGTCTTACAAAATATATTATTACATAATTCGATGTTTATTTACGCAATTTTTTATTTTTAATATTTTTCATGTGATAAAAACTTAATTAAAAAGAAGGTAAAAGTGCATTAAAAAATTTTTTTATTTTATTATTTTTAATTTAAAAGAAGAGTTGGAAACTTACTATTTTAATAATTTGTTTATACCGTATTTACTGAAATAGTACGGCCGGCCGTACTATTTTTCAACCCTCTTCCAAAGGGCCGTACTATTTGAGGGGGCCGTTCTAATTGAGGGGGCCGTACTATTTTTCAACCCTCTTCGATAGGGCCGTACTATTTGAGGGGGCCGTTCTAATTGAGGGGGCCGTACTATTTCAGTAAATACGGTAATTAAATTAATTTCACAGAAATATTTTAATATATTTTGAGCTGTTGTCAAAAGCTGTTGTTTGTTGTCAAAATAGTTGTCAAAATCATCAACGCTTGAGCTATCAAATTTTGTAGTCAAAACTTCAAAAGTCCAAATTTTGATTTACGAAATTCGAATAGTTTTTGTTTGAAACATCTCTGGTTAACCAGCTTATGATAGGATAAAAGTCAGTTTCAGCATTAATCTAAATTAGGGTTGTGTCGAAATCATTTTTTACGTAATCGTAAATACGACGCAACTCTGGTCTAAATAATAAATAAAAATCACTCCGATTAATGCAGTAGAAGTTTCGAGAAAAAACGGAAATTTAGGGAGAGCCTATATAACTGTAGAGGAACGGCTAGTCCCTTACCTCATTCGTGCCCCACCTCATCTACTTTGTTAATTCCTCTTGGAAAATCTCGGGCAAATCCCAGACACGACATAAACAATTATAAAAATTTTTTATCTAATTAAAAAAATTATAATTTAATTAATGTTCATGTTCTTCATTAATTGAGTGTGTAATTCCATGTGAATGTGAATGCCTTAAATTTGTATGTATAAATAAATAAAAATTATATGACTGCAGACTGACATTTGCGGACATAACTAAAGCCTGATATCTTTAGGGAAATGGCCAATGTTTTTTCGGATATAAACAAATTTTTTGCGGATATCTGAAAAGTTTTTGCAGATGTCTGCAAATAACGTCCGCAACTTTTAAAATATTTACGTTGTTAATTCATATATCTGTATTATATTTATAACAAGAAATCCGATAAATATAGCAGCTAATTGCAACAAATTTGAATGATCATTTGCACGTTCTTGGGCTAATACTTCAAGAAATGTTACATAAATAAATGTTCCGGCGGCTAAAGATTCTAGACCAATAATTATCCCTTCCTTTGGTAGTTCATTTATTTCGAGATTCTAAAAAAATATAAAATTAAAGTTTATGAAAAAAACATTTTTCATAAACTAGAGGGTTAAAGGTCTGAAGCCGAATATCTACCGAGACCCAAGCATGTGTTTACAAAAACAATAACTTGACCTTAATAGAAGACAACAATTTCGTCTTAAACTAACTACGCCCCGTCTAAAAGTAGAACAAAAAATTAAGGGAAAAGATTATTTTTTAAAACGCAAATAGAAATAGTTAAAATTGTCGACCCGATCCCGAAAATCAGGAATTCCCGAAGAGTTATTGGCCGAGAATGCTCGAATCTGAAAATAGGGAATGAGGTTCTGAGTCTGCACAATTTTTTGTATTATCTGGTTTCAAATAAATTTTCCCTTAACAAATTAACAAAAATAAATCTCTCACAGTAATAAAATCACCAATAATTGACCCAATCGGAGTCATTAGAGCATAAGCAAGTATTAAAGACCCAACAATAATTAAAGAATTATTTCCAGATTTGTTTATTTGTAATCCTACACTGAAAGCTTCAATACTTTTGTGGATAATTAAAGAAATAAATAAAGTTAATATTCCAGCAGAATTATCCTTTTTTTTAATTAAAATAGTTTTTTAATCAAAAAAATTTTTTTATTACTTGTACTCCAAGAGCAAACCCTTCAAGTACAGAATGAAAAGATATTGCAAAAGCAAATGTTAGTGATTTAAGCAAATCTGTTGTTTTTGATTCTTCATTTAAATATTTGTCTATTACTACTCTAATTTGGATGAAAAAACGTTAAAATAAATTTTTTTCAATTTATAATTAGTAATTTTTATTTATGTATAGTCCCATAAAAGCCTTAATTGTTATTTAACCTCATGATTAAGTGGGGCGAGTTTTAAATTGTTTTCAAAATTGGGAGCCTTTGGTTTACGCTAACGGCCCTCACAGAACCCAATAAATTCTTGTAATTATAATTTTTGAAAAGTGTTCGGATATGCGAAACCTAGCCTAAAGATGCCATCTAGTGAGACAATCTTCGGTCGATTCCGAACGACAACTCTAGCTATAATTGTAGTTTATAAAAGCATAATTTCTACTCATGTGTAAGCATATCAAGACAAGAAGAGCAATGTTTTAAGGTTTGTGTTACTTGTTGAATATCTATCTCATTATTATTTTTAATTGAATTCATAACACAATCAGGTTTAGAGCAAATAGAAAGTGAAGAATCTTTCCCAACAATATTGCCTAAATGTCGAGAAATTGTTCGGCATCTTTTACGTTTTTCTCTTTAAAAGTTTATTTTAATTTTTAAAAATTAAAGAATATTTTTTACGTTTGTGGGGCAAAAACTTTTAGAATAAGTTCTTCCAATAAATAAACAAGGAAAAATCCCAAACAAATAATAAATTCAGGTAAAGGAAATTCTGTAGACCAATTTGCTTCTTTTCGAAAATGGGCATAATGTTCACTGTAAATTAATTTAGAAATTATTTTAATTTTGAACTTATCTTTAATATAAGAAAAAATATTGTTTAAAGCTGGGAATTCTCGAGATCTTAGACAACTAAACTCTGATATAATAATCGCTGATAATAATCTCTGATTTTTCCCCTGATTATTAATTCTTGAGTTTTTAATTAATATCGCTTTCAGAATTTCGATCATTTATTATTTTCTTCTGATTGTCAGATCAGAAGATATCTAAAATGTTTGAAAATTTGAGGATCCCACTTAAAAATTAATTGCACACAGTCTGGATAATTAAAGAAACTATTTGTATTTATTTCAAAAATTATTTTAAATAATTGTTTTATTTTAATAAAATTCTTAGTCCTCTCTCATCTTAATTAATTTAAAATTTATATATCAAATTATAATAAAAACAAACTTAATATGGGGGAATATATCTAAAAAACAAGTCCCCATAAATACACCTCCTGCAAAACAAGAAAGTAAAGTTAATATCCACTCCGTTCTTCTGTTCTGAACTTCCGCCAATCTGTTTAGTTTGCGCCTCAACTTTAAAAAATTTTTTTATAAAAAAACTGATCTCAAATCTTAGGCGTCCAAGACTATTGGTTTTGTGCCCTAACACAAAATTTTAGTAGGTACTAGAGTACTAGAGTAATGTACTAGAGTAATGTCTTAAAAAACTTCGATGTACTGGATAGCCTATCATATCCTTATCTAAATTCTTCAGGTTTTCATCAGCTTATTTTAAATAATTATTATTAAAAACCATTATAGCAGCAATTCCTGCAAGAGATGTAACAGAAAACATAATTGCAGAGAGAATAAATTTGAGTAAAAACGTTTTCATTTTTTTTTGATTTATTCAATTAAAAGATAAAATAAAGAAGAAAATTTTAATTAATAAATAGGACAAAACTATTAATAAAATTTTTTTAATTCTGAAGAAATTTTTAAATTTAAATTTTAATTTATAGAGTAAATAAAAATATAAAATTTCAATTTTCATTTCCGCCGTTTAAACAAAAATTTGATAAATAAAAAATTTATTTCCTATTTTTTTTTTAAATTTAAGAAAATAATAAAAAAAATATTAAATTGATTGGCCAAATAAAATTTTAATTTTTAACTTTTGTTTTCTCTTAAAGGAAATAAACATTTAACAGAATTTGTTAAATAAAAGGAAAAATAAGAGAAAATGATTAGTAATTAGTTAAAATAAAATGTCAAGATTTTATTTAAAAATTTGACAAATGGAACATTTCCGAATAAAATTGAAATTTATCTGAAATAAAGAAAATATGTATGTTGATGTTATTTTGATAGAAAATACTTGTGAAAAAATTTGAAAGAATGTGGAAGAAAAATAATAATAAAATAAAAGTATTATTTAGGAAATAAATTTATTATTAGTATCCAATAGGGTTGCAACCGAACACTCGGTGGCTGGTATTTCGAATTGTTTCGGGTCGGTGTAGGGGTCGGGGTGAACTCTAGTATCCAAGTATTTTAGTTCACAAGCAGAGCTGGTCCGAACCAAAAATTATCTTCTAAAATCGGGAATCAAAAATATATTTGAAAATCTTCGAAATCAAAAATCAAAAGAAATTTCAAAATAGCCCTCAGAATGTTCGCAAGTTCCATCTCTTCATAAATTTGTAAATATAGGTAACTTTATGTACAAATATTATAACATTTTTTACACAATTTATCAATAAATTAATTTACTAAATTGTGTAGTTGATAAATATAAAATATAATTTTGTCAGTAAAATATTAGGTATTTAATTAATTAATTGCGCATTGAAAGATGAAAGAATTTAAGGTTCAAGGCCACGTGAGGTTTAATAAGATAAAAAAAGAGAGAAGTTTTGTAATCTTTGAACGTTACTTAATTATTTTATAAATTTATTAAATTAAATTATTATTCTAAAAATAAGATTTTGCCGATTATTTTAACAAAGAAAATAGGAAGTAGATACTTTAAAATAATTTTTTTGGTTCAGTTAAATTAAATTTTTTATATCTCGAATAAATACAAGTAGTAATAACAACAGGCTAGTCGTTGTTTGTACGTCCCCGTCGTTGGCATTTTCTCTCTTTGGGTCTTAGGGAAAGCGCCCGCAACTGAATTTTCAGAACGCCCCCGTCGTTGGCATTTTCTCTCTTTGAGTCTTGAGGAAAGTGACTTTTCGGACCCCTCCCCCTCCAAGCGTCTCTCTCCCTTTCTTCAAAATTCTTTTACTTTTCACTTTGAAAAAAAGGCTTTTTTAAAAAAAAGAATAAAAAATAACTGGAAAAGATTTATTAACGAATGAAATTGAAAAATAAATAAAAAAATAATGTAAAGAAAATTAAAAATTTTCAGAACTTCTCTTCATAAATTCAACGTGTCAGGCTAACTCACGGGACGACAATTCACGGAATTACCAAATCACGGAATGACCAAAACATGATTTTCAGTGTATATTTGTGTACGCGTGTGTTTTGAGTCGCGTGAGTAGAGGGTGCGTGTGTAAAGAATATGTTTCACATCTCTTTTAGATATACTGGTAAAGACTCAATCATACAGACTCAATTAGCGGTACATAATCATACAGAAATTACCCATCTCTTCTTTTTCTCTATTTTATATACACTGTTAGTAAAAAAATTAATCTATGCTCTTAGATTACTTTCTCTTTATTAGAGAATGTTTTTTTTTTGGGCGTGTCCCTGTTTTTTTTCTTATTGATTTTCCAAGTAGGTAGACTATCCTATTTTTATTCTAACCAACCATTTAACCAATTTACATATTCATTGGAAAAGTACTCCGTCAGTGTAAGTAATAAAAGTTTGTACATTTTACTTCATAATTTTAGAAAATTGGTCCTTCATCGCGACGAGACCCTGAATTCTGTCCTCAATTCTCCTCTCCAGATGGCGATTTGTTTGTTTCATCAGTTCAGTAACGTATAGTTAAAGTTTAGGTTTGTTTACTGTTGATTATATCAGTTTACTTATTTTCTTAATAATTTAGGCCAACAATTTACATGAACAAATGGGTGCTTTCAAATGCCAATATACTTTAATAGGGCAGAATAGTGTTACGCATGAAAAATTGGCACAGCGTGAAGAATTGAGATTGTGTTTGTTTTATATTATTTTATATCGGTATAATATTTATATTTTAGTTGTGACGAAATGCTTTTTGAATTTAACGGTTCTGGTGATGGTAATGGAACAGGCACAGCTCTATTTAATATTGTTTGGGCGCCGTCTGGTTTAACAACTTCTACTATTTTTCATCCGCTTGATAACAGCCAAAAAATGAAAGTGGTCTGTTTTAATTATGTTTACTGATTTAACTTTTAATTAATTACTAGATAATTTATCGATGTCAACAATTGGCCACAAACTGTGGACTTTGTTTAGGACTGGATTCGAGAAAGTTTGAATGCGGATGGTGTGAAAATGAAGGAATTTGTTCTCCAAAAAATGATTGCAAAGAAAGTTTTGTTTAATATTTTTTGTTTATTTTTGTATTCGTGTCAGGATGGCTTTCACGTGGGAGCAACAACTTAGTTTGCCCTAATCCTCGAATCGACGATTTTCAACCACAGAAAGGTTAATTGCTGCTTAGATCTAATAAATTGAAAAATAGGTCCAATTAATAGAGGAAAAAAAATAACAATTCATGGTACTAATTTGGGTTTAAGTTTTGCCGATGTTCGTGATACTGTTCGGGTTGCTAGTGCTAAATGTGATGTCAGCGAGGCAGAGTATTTACCTTCTCGACGAATTGTTTGCTATACAAGAGCACCTAGCACACGTCAAAAACATGGACAGGTTAAAATTCTTATTGTAAAGTCTAAAGATTTTAAAAAATTATTTCAGCATGTGATTGTTCGTTTGCGTGATGATCGTAAATGCACGGCTGTTTCTACGCAGACTTTTTTTTAGATTCTTGGTATGGATCTTGACTCTGGTATTACTTTTAACCTGAGTATTGGTAATTCACCATGTGAGCTGCGTCAAAGGTCTTCTTCTATGGTCGTATGTAGAACGGGTCCAGCTTCCTCTGAAAAGCCGGAGTATTTGGTTTTAAATGCAGATGGTACACAAATACGGGTCGATAATGTCCAATTTCAATACACGTTAGCGTTTTCTATTATTATTTTGATATTAAGTTTTTGTTTTTTAGAGCCAATCCTTCAATTGACCGTGTCCCAAAACCTGTTTCCACTATTTCTGGTGGAATTTTAATCGATGTACACGGCAATGGTTTACATCTTTTGCAGCGGCCTCGAATGATGATCAACTGGGAAGGGCAGACATTTTGGGGTTCTAAATGTGAAATAATTGACGAACATTTAATGGTTTCTATTAAAATAATATTTAAAAAATTAGTTAAAAAATCTTTAGATATGTAGAACTCCACCTTTAGAATTATCTTTGGATCGTCGAATTCAATTGAGCATTGAACGGCCTTTAAGAGTGGATTATGGATTCGATTTGGATGGCGCACTCACTGGGTATGTTTTTAATTTAAATGATAAATGTCTTTGTTACTTTTAGCAACTTGACCTCAGCAGCAGACAGAACACTGCCTAAGCTTTTAGTTTTTCCTGATGCACGTCTCCAACCTCTTCCTGAAGTGCTAACTGTCAGACCAGTAATTTTGATATATGTCTTTACTAACTTTTTTTGTATCCTTTAGGGAGGCGATTTAGTTCTAAAAGGTCACAATCTAAATTTGGCAGCGTCTGTACGCGATGTTCGTGTCACTGTGGGAGGTATGCCGTGTAATGCAACTGCATTGGCAATTAATACACTCACATGTGTTTTACCTCAACATTTGGATGAAGGACAACGCGATGAACAAATGGATGTGCTAGTTTATATCGGAGACAAAATGTAACAGTTTTTTAAATTGAAAGCTTCATAAATTTAAATCCTTAATGGTTTAATTTTCAGAGAGAAGGTTGGAGAGGCGTCTCAACACTTTCGGGTTCCAGATCCTTTTCAATGGCTTATTTTAACTGTTGCTGTTGCCTTCCTTGGAGTATTTTTGGCGTTAATGCTTTTTGTTTTCTATCGTCGCAAAGCTACTTGTCACAATAGACAATTGCATTATTTGAAGGCTCAAATGAATTCAATCGAAATGCGCGTTGCACAGGAATGCAAAGAAGCATTTCACGAATTACAAACAAAGTATTTTAAATTTATTTTTGATGATTTTAATTCACCTTCCAACTTTTAGTATGAATGCTTTGGTTGGTAGTGTACCTCAAGGCGCGTCTTTCATTCCCTTCCTGCCATATTCAGTTTATGCCGCTCGTATTCTTTTTTCAGCACATCACCGGCATCATTACATCCTGTGTTAAGAGAATTAACTGTTGAACAGGACAGAGCTTTACAAGTGGAAAGTAGCTTAAGGCAATTGCACTGCCTTCTTCAGAATCGTATTTTTCTTCTTTGTTTTGTTCGTTCTATCGATGCTAACAAATATTTGCTGTTAAAGGATCGTGTCTACGTTGGTTCTCTTTTAATGGTTGTTCTACAGGTTTACAATTTTTACAAAAATTGTCTAGCTTTATTTTATAGCGTGACTTTAACAGCTCACGGATGTACTCAAACAATTGCTCAGGGATTTAATTAGACGGAATGTTGAGACTAAATTTCAACCAAAAATTCTTTTTCATAGGGACAGGTTTTTGATCATTTTAATTAAAAATTAAAAATCAACTTAAGGTTAAAGATATATGCACCAACTAATAATAACAAAAATATTCTTTGATTTATCTATAAATAAATAAATTATTTAATTATATATTATTTAATAATTTATTTATATTTATAAATTAATATCCTTTTTTATGACTCATTCTGATTGTTTCAGAATCTATTTGTTTCAGAATGTTTGATATATGTGATGATATCTTTGATAATGATATACAACTTGTTGAAAATGAAGAGGTATTAAAAATTTGTTAATTTTTTCATTTCTTTAAAGATTCCTTTACAAAAGAAGCGTAAAATTGTAACAAGAAGTATGGCAAAATATTCTAAAAAGGTTTAGCAATACCATTTTAAAGTAAAATCTATTTTAGCCTAGTGAAATTATTGCTTTGGCTAATAGTCTAAAAAACGTTTGTTTAATCATTTAATTTATAGCAAATTAGTTTTTTTTTTAGAAATTAAATGATTCATCGTCTTCTGAAGTAAATTTTTAAAATATATGCTTATTTTAATATTTTTTAGAAAAAATCTGAAGAAGGTGTCAATGAATTACTTATAGTAAAAAAATTTTTAATAATTAAAGGTTTTTTTTTAATTTAAGGACGAAATTCTCTCAATAAATGAAAAGTATAAATCTACTAGTCATGATTTAGACAAAATGTATATTTTTTTGAAATACTATATAAATTTTCAAATTCCTATAGGGTAGGTGAAATTGCCACACTTACTAAGGAGTTGCGTCAGGAAAAAGAACACTCACAACATGTTGAACAATTGCGTAAGGGTCTTGAACTCCAAATTAAAGAAATGCAAGTTCGTCTTGATGAAGCAGAAGCGTTACCTATTAAAAGTCGTAAGAAGATTACAAAACTGAAAGAACGCATCCAACTACTTGAACAAGAATTAGATGGCGAACAAGTAAGGAAAATTGTCAAATTTTCAAAAAGTTTTCCTCTTCAGCGACGTCACCAAGAAACTGATAAGAACTACAGGAAAGCAGAGCGCCGTGTAAAGAAGGTCACATTCAAAATTGAGAATAAAAATAAAGAAGATATTGATGAAGATGGTTCAATAAAGATTAAATTAGAAGATCGCATACGTGCACTTGAGGAAGATTTGAATGGTGAACAGGTCTAAAAAAAACGATAAATATAAAATAACCTATATGATTATTTCAGCTTCGTAATGGTTTATTAGAGTCTAAATTGAATAAAGAAATGGAAAAGAAGAAAAAATACAAAAAATTGTTAAAACAAAAGGTAAATACATACACTTCTATAGCAAATAATTCTAAATTTTAGAAGGAAAATGAAATACCTTCAACTTCTATTGTAAGAAAAAATTATTAAAATTATGTTTTTAAATAATTTATAGGCTGTTCCAACTGTTCCAATTAAATTAAAAGATTTCAAGCCATTACCTTTAAATAAGATAAGTTTTTTTTAAAAATCTACAAACAAAATAGAAGTTTTATTTATCAAGGTTAATACACATTCAATATCTGTTGGTAACTGTCCCCACCCCGCATCCCTCCCCCAATATCTCTCCCTCCCAACCCATACACACCCTACTCCCTCCCCTCTCTTTCCTGCCATTCTTTCCCTTCCCCACTCTTTTTCTCTCTCTCCCTCCCCCACTCTCCCGTCTCTCTCCCTCCCCCACTCCCGTCTCTCTCTCCCTCCCCCACTCCCCCCGTCTCTCTCTCCCTCCCCCACTCTCCCGTCTCTCTCTCTCTCCCCCACTCTCCCGTCTCTCTCTCTCTCTCCCACTCTCCCGTCCCCTTCCCACACTTTCTATCTCCGTCCCTCCCATCCCCCAACCCTCCCCTCCCGTCCCTTTCCCACCCCTTCCATCCCCCAACCCTCCCCTCCCGTCCCTTTCCCATCCCTTCCATCTCCGTCCCTCCCATCCCCTCCCGTCCCCTTCCCACCCCTTCCATCTCCGTTCCCTCCCTTCCCGTCCCCCAACTCTCCCCTCCCGTACCCTCCCACCCTTATAATCTCCGTTCTCTCACCTCCTTATCTTATCCCCCTCCGAGCTTTGATTACAGGCTTCCAGATTTCTCTCCCTCCCCATCCATCCAAGTTCCATAACCGTAAATTAAAAAATCTAATATCCTTGTTTTTTACGTTTTCTACAGCAATCAATTCTGAAGATGATTAAGGATGATATCGAAGATGAGACAAAACAAAAAAAAAGTTTTTAAATATTTTTTTGTATTCTTTACTTAAAATTTTTGAATTTTATTTATAAACTCAATTTTTTCAAATAAACATTAAATAATTATTCTTATTGGTGTTAGTTTTTAGGTGTATTGTTTTTTTAGGGGTAAATTCTTTATAAAATGAACATCTTTTTTTCTAAATAATAATTTAAGTAAAAATAATAGTAATTTGAAAGTAAAACTTATAAACACATCTGGATGAAAATTTTGTTAATAACCTGCTGAAATGACAAAAAATAATTCTTTTACATAAAATTTAATAAATACATTTAGAATAGATACATAAAAATTATAAAAATTTTTTTCACAAATTCTTAGGTTAAATCAATGTTCATAATAGATTTGGCAAATTCCTAGCTTTTTCTTATATCACTGAGATTTTTAAATTACTGTTGTGTATTGGCGAGAGCCCTCGTGTGAACATTGAATAGGATATAGATTACCATTTATAATGATTCCACGAGTCACTTTAAATTGTTACAATTAGGCATCTCCGTGTTAATAATTCTTTTCAGAATTAAATAAAAATAAAATGGTTTTACCTACTATTATCACGTGGGTTATTGTGCTTAACTGCACATGCCCTAATGATAATATGGTCTGCATGAGACCTAAGGGTTTCAAACAACCATTGTTTTGTGTAAACAACAAAATTTCAAATAATTTTAATACTTATTTAACTGATCCTTTTAAAAATATTTCTTTTAATAATATAAATTCTTCTGCCGATAATGCTACTACTACTAATTTTAATAATAATAATTTTACAAACAATTATTTATTCAATGAATTAATTTTTAAATCCTTTGTTATTTTAAATCAAGTAAAAATTAAAAATTTAACAAAACAACAATTTTTCATATTATAGGTTATTGTTACAATACTGGCTATTCTTATTCTATTTAAAATTAGAAAAATTATTAAATATAAAGGAAAAAGAGATGGTATATAGCCCCCTTTTCTTAATCTATTTAATATTTTTTAGAACCAACTATCTCAGCTCCCTTTATTAATGCTAGAAAAATTTTTCGTCCGAAGAATGCTCCCCCGGCACCTCCTTTTGAGAATATTGAATTAAAGTAGAAGTAAAATTTTTGATTAAAAATTTTAAATTTTATTCGCAAATTAAATAAAAATTATTAATTATGTTAATTATTTAGAAAATTAATAAATGAATTATATTATTATTAAATGTTAAGAAAATATTAGTAAAGAGTTATTTTTATGTTAAGTCAGGAGTTATTTATTAAAATGTCAAGCCAGGATGGGAAATTATATTTTTTAAAGGAAAATTTTGTAAAATAATATTTTTTTAAATTTTATGCTTTTTAGTTCCCCTTCATATCTAATCATAATCATTAACGGCGATTAACTCTTACCGAATCAAATGACGGTACCTCTCTTTTACAGACAGGACAACTAGTCAAGCCGGCACGTAATGCGGCTCTTTTACAGCGAAAACAATAAACTAAATGCCCGCATTCAAAGATTACAGCGGGTTTTCTTGATGTACATGCAATACACTCATCCAAATCATAAACTCTTACACGCCTAGATGTACCTTTAGAATAAATATACTAAAATCAAAGAATAAAACTTGTACCATTTTCATAGATCAATTCAACATGTTCGGTTGTTTCTTGTTCCGCTTCCACGTTTTGTCCTTCATTTTCTTCGACCATAATATTTTCATCAATATCCTCTACTGGGATAGGAATATGCTGAACAGGAATAGGAATATGCTGAACCTCCCCCAAATAAACTATAAATTATATAAGATATTGAAACAGAAAAACTAAAGTTAAGCACCAATATCTGGCTGTTCTTCAGACTGCTGATTTCGAGCACGCATAATTCTTCCTTGCTCCTCATCCTCAGCGCGAGTTCCAGTCACCTTGAAGATTTTTGTAATTTTTAACTAGATGGATGAGCTTAGGCGATTCCTCCCATTTTAAGACACAATTTATATTAGGTAGTATTTTTATTACAAAAAAATTTTAAAAATGTCTAGGTAAGATTTCTCATTTCCAAAAGGTAATTAAATAGGTATCGTATATATTAAATTTTAAAGTTTACCTCTCGATGACGAGGGCGCGATTTTCTTTCCTTGCCTACAACTAATTCAAGCTCTCGCAAACGTTTACTCATTATTTTGTTGTCATGCTGGAGCCAGGAAATGATACTTCGGTGACTGGCAATTTCAAGTTTAAATTCTTGGTGTTGTCTTATTATTTTTTCAAAATTACAAACAAAAGCATTTGCAGACGGCATTTTGAATATTTGAGGGAATATTTTTTTATTTGAATGGCCAAATATACAGAAACGTATCTATACCCTAAATCTCCTTACCAGTTGCGCCAAAATATTCGTTCGGATAATTAATTACCATTTTTTCTTAGTAGGTATAGAGTTCGAGAAAAAGCTGTAAATATAGGCTGGCTGTAATGAAAAGCTGACACTGAGAAGAGATGGAATAAGGAACATCAAGGACAATTCGGCAACAATCAAACAAGTAAACAAGGGAAAATTTTAGCAACGTCCAAAACAATTGAGTAACATATAAATTTATTCATGAGTTAAAATAGGGATAGACTACTTCGAGGGATTTTTTTATAAAATAATTTTGCATTAACATATTTTACTATTTCCCAATTCTTATGATTTTAGAGTAATGTTTTTATCAGTGAACTGGACCTATTTTTGTGAATTGTCTCACATTTTAGTGGTCTATAAATTATAGTATAAACATTTATTTAAAAATTCTATTTCATCACTGAAATTATCAATTAAGTAACAATGCTATTTTTTGTCATTTTTTTCTTCTATTTTATGTGTTTATGAAAAAAGTAAAATAATTTTAAAAATATATATAAATTAATTATTATTATGAATTAATTACGCTCTGTAGCTAAATATTGAAAGGATATCCTCTAAGAATAGTTATTCATGAGAATAGATTTATTTAAATGCTCTACATGCTTTTCCTCGGCTTTTAAAATATTAATTTGTATGACAAAAGCTTTAAAAATCAATAGCTAGAATTGCTCAGGAATTGTTTTTACTTATATTAAAATATTTATAAATCACAAAATCGAACTAATTATGGTTTAATTAATATTTTATTATGGTTTTTATTATGGTTTTAAATAATATTTATTTGCGACTAAATTAAATTTTATTATTTGTTAAGTAAATATATGCATGAACAATTAAAAAGAAAAAAAGGAAAATATCGAATAAAATGGTTACAATAATATTGTGTGTAAGTATAAGAAAGAATTTTACAAAATGTTTGTAAAAATAGAAAATTATATGAAAATATATGTAAAAAATAAAATATTAAAATAAAATGCGAGGATGACGGTTATTTACATAACCAAAGTCGAGAACGGTAAAGTCAGATGGACGGACTATACCCTTCCCTACAAAAGGTTTGTAAATCTTTTTTAAAGGGTAAGAAGTAACACTACCATGAATAATTGAGGGTCTTAAAAATTTGGGTAAAAAATTTCAATAGGTATATTATCGTTATTTGCAGCAAATTTTAAAACTTGGTCTTTAAAAGTTTCGTAGCATAATCCCTGTTTATCAACAACATCATTGTTGAGTGTAATTCCCCTCAGCTTTAAAATATATTCTAATTCACCTGTTTCTTTCTTCTTTAGTTTTAACCCATATTGTTTTGCCCCTCCCGAACAATATTCCAAAATTTCATAATTAGGATATTCATCGGTGAATTCCCCTAAATGAGGCCCAACTTGAAGGGGACAGTTGTTTTCTGGGTGAGAAAAAATTAGAGAGTCAGTGTCAGTATAAAGAATTTGGCATCCTGGAGTTCTAACCACCTTTTGCATGGCATGCAGAAGGTGAATTCTCGCTGCTGAGGTGGTCCAAAGCGAGATTATAACATTCGAGCACTGATGCTCCTCAACAAAATCCTTCTTCTTGATGAAACCTATAAGAATCACATTTTCGGTAAGTTCATCAATTGATGTTATTTCAATTGTATCGTCTTCAAAGTATTTGCATAAGTCTGAAGGATCATCCGTAATTTGACATTGAGACAAACCAAAATTCCTTAGCGAAAACCGACCCCATAAATTATTCAAACACAATTTTGCTTGTGTCCTTCTCCCTTTGTTTAATTCCATTTTTTCCTTTTCAATTTTTATTCCAAACATTTCCATACACTCTTTTATAAATTTATCTTCCTTTTCAATATTTCCTTTGATGGTATTGTCAAAGCCTGAGGAGTGAATTTTCTGTGCCATAAATTCACTAATGTATGGCCTGAAGAGTTGATCATCATATTTTTTAAATTCCAAGACTCTAAATAATTTAGTGACCACATACCCCTCCTTGAGGGCCTCATTTAATTCAATAGAGGTACAGGTGCTAACCCAACCTCTTTGATAATCACTATGAGGACAAGAATAATTTTCCTTCACATCTCCATGTGGGTGCTCTTTGGCACATGTGGAACATAACGGGAAAAGTAATCGTTCATCTTGGTCTTCTCCTATTTTCATAGGTAAGACAGGAATATCAATATTTGATGGGGGAATAACAAATAATTTTAAAATTCCAAGGTTGTAGATATTATCCGAAGGTTTTGTCCAGTTAACGTCTTTATTTAATATATGCACTTCGGGATGGTCTATGGGATAAATCGTTGATACGTTTATAAACGGGTACAAAGAAGTCACATCAAAATATGATATTTTTTGTCCTGGTTCTGCACGGTGAAAAAGTTTTAAGGGGCCAGTCCTGCCACCATAAAATGCTGACCTTATATTGATTGGTCCATCATCTTGGTATTTTTTAAAGCTTCTTCTCATTTCTATATCAACTGAAAGCATTTTTCTAATATCACATTCCCAATATACTTTAACTTTTACCCCTAAACCCTTTATAATTTCCAAACGCTTTTTATCTAATTCTCGTTGTTTCTCCGCTGTTTTACCGTTAGGAAGTATAAAATTTTTATCCGTATAACAATTTTTGCACCCGTGCCAACAACATCCATTTATTTCAATTCCTAGCTTTTCTTCTTTTATCCATCCATCAAGTCTATAAGATCCTATTCTCTTTTCGCCGTTTTTTGAATGAGCAGTTCTTACAATTACGTTGTTTTTTTCCTCATACCACTTGAGAAACCTGAGTGCCAACAAACTTTGGTTGTCGGTATTATCATAACCTCGCTCCGGAACTATTCCCAAATGCATAGGCTTTAAATGATTTAGACGGAAATGCTTCATGCAAGCAGAAGCAATTGTCATCGATTCGCGCAGAACGTCAAACCCATTTGATATATTTTTAAATTCCGTCTGAAATGTCAATAATGCACCTATAAGAATTTCAACATCATTGGTGCAGTATGCTGCAAGTTGTTCCTCCAATTGGAAAGGTGTATATTTATTTATTTCAAACCATTGTTCAAACAGTTTATGTTTCTCAGGCATCATTCCTCTCACTAAATAATCTTCTTTTTCTGGAAAAATTAGCTTTCCATAATTTTCCGGTCTATTGGCCATATGGGGAAAGAACGGCTTATCCTGGACATTGAGTGAAAATGCTGGTACTAAAGATGCCAATGCCATAGGCATAAGATTAAAACTATCTCGAAATATTATAGAGCATCCTTTTCGATTCTTTATCTTCATTTCATACAATTTGTTACCCTTCTTAATCATATCTGGATTCATTTTTCGAACAAACAATGCCTTGAAAACTAGGATCATATCAAACCTCCCGCCAAAATGAGAAAACGCTATAGTGTCATGCTCAGAAGTTAAAATCCAATCAACAAAATCTGTAAGAGGATATGATGAGACATTTTGTTTATCAACTTTAGTTTTTGTAAATGGTTTTAAAGAAAAAGTTATAGTCTTAAATTTTCCACAAATGTTGCAATCGGTATTATACTCATTTGTTATACATAAAGGGCAAGTAATTTTTACTGCTATAAAATTTGGTTGGTGAAATCTCTTATTATTGACGATATTATGCTGCATAGTTTCGAGGTCAAATGCTACAATTCTATACATCTTTTTCTTCTTTTGGATTAATGGAGCTATGAAACACCCACGTTTTGGATCATGAAAGATGCAGCATTTATTACAATAATTTTCGGAACAAACATGTCCTTTTCTGCCTGCTGTTGTATTTAAATGAACATTCCATACTACGCCGCATTTGTTACATTTTTTTGAGTTGTTGCAAAATTTAGAATCAAGGTGATAATTGTAACAATCTTCATTGTTAAATTCTTTTTCACAACCTGAACAATGTTTCACAAAATTATTATTAGATTTACAAGGAAATTTCGGTCCAATTCTAGAACAGTTCATACATCTCATCCTACATGAAATAGAATGATTTTGACGCCTATTATATACAGTCTCACAGGAGAAACAATAGGACTTTTTAAATAAATCGTTTGCTCTACGGACCCCGTCAAAATGTTCGTTGTTGAAATAAAGAATTATAGGGGTTTTGAAATCTTCAGGTCCATGCTTGAATATAGGCTTATATTGACCATTTTCCCCGAAAATAAAAATTTTAAATCCACCTTCATTCCTTGAATTCCAAAATTCTGCTACACGCGGTACCCACTCGATTGCATCGTATTTCTCACAATCTTTAGCTGCACCAACATTATTCATTAAGTCAGATGTATCATCCTTGAAACGATTTTTCTGGCCTCCTCTACTATGTATATAATCGTAAAATTTCCATCTAGGCCATGAACGCGTTGTATATACAAAAGATGCCATTAATGCATAAAACAAGCAGTGATTATCATAATTACGAATTTTTATTAAATTATTGTCGTTAATTATATGTCGAACAGAAGGCATTTTTCTACGACTCCCGGATATATTTCTAATAAGCCCTTCTTTTTTTACCACTGTGATTGTCACAGAGAAAGGCTCGCCCAATAATGTGTTATTATCTTGTTTTCTGCTTTGGGAAACTTTTAAGAATTGATTTAGTATTGAGTCAAGCGTGTTGTTTGAAATTTCTCGCACAGGGATCCATATATCGGTTTCAAGTGTTTGACTACTCACTGTGCATCCTAAGTGATCTGGTTCGATTTTCTGTTGTCGACCTTCTTCGATAGCCTGATCAATACAGCTTTGAAAAATGCCTGCGAGTAAAGCCTCGGGATCTGGCGGTAATTTATTTATAAGAAATTTAGATTGAACTTTGGTCAGATTAAATTTTTTCGTTACTTTTACGTGCTCATCTAATTTTTGCACATAATCGATTCCTCCACCCCTCTGGAGATCTAGTATATCTTCTATTGTAAAAAGTTTAGTTCGTTTTGGTGGAGGAGAAGACATTTAGAAAAAGTGAGGTTATAAAATAAAATGTAAGAATTTGTTCTTTGTAATGTAAAAGGCGAGATATAAATTACTTGTCTTGAAAAATTCCAGTGTCATACATTCCCCTCCTATTGTTTCATATTTTCTTTATAAATTTGCATATTATTCTTTAAAATATCCTGCTTTCCCGCATAAAATTCCTTTAAAAGCATTTAATTTATTACTTTATTTTTTCTATATTGCATAATACTCAAAATATCTTCTCTATTCTAAATTTGCATATCCTTTAACTCCTTATTTCGTAATTTTCTTTAATCTAAAAATGGAAGAAGGAATAATAAATATTATTGAGGGGGTCGGAAATTATGGAAGTAAAATTGTTCTAAAAAATCGTTTTGAAATATTAGATTACTATTTTGGAGTTTCAAAATGGTGCGATGATTGCTTGGATTTAATGTTTTCTGGGTCGGTAGGAGAACTAATGATACCCAAAGATGAAAATTCGTTTAGCTTTTGTTTATATGTTTGCATGGATTGCGTCAATCTTACCGATTTTAAAAATTATAAATATAGACACACTATACACTAATTGGCTTATTTTAGTATTTTGTCTTTTTTTTACCTTTGAATAATTTTATGATTTAAATTTTATTTTTTTTCAAACATTTTTTATCAAGAATATGCGAACTTTTTAATATATATATTTTACCAACACATGAAAATTCCACTCTCTCATCTTATCCCCAAGGGAACAGCTGAAAATAAATGAAAGAAAATAGGATGTTATGGTTGCATAATATTAAGGCTGCATATAATTTTATGCAAATTTCCTTTTATGCAGATATTACGAAATATTCTAGCATTCTTTGAATCTTAACGATATTTTAACTGAAGTATTTTGAGATTTTTAGTTCTATTTCCCTAAAATGGTTCTCGTGATAGATGAACTTACAAGTTTTCTCAACTGCTCTGCTCTTAATCTGAGTAGATATATGAATAACCCGTCAACAAGAATTCGTATATTGACCAAATTTCTGGACCGTAAAATCCGAACAACTTATTTAAATAAATACATGAGAAAAAAGACATTTTTATTTGGAGGTCTTACCTGGCAAGGCGCAAATAAAATTCGCGTCTATGGGAGACTTAGATGCCCTTATAATGTTACTATTACACAGCATTATTATAACAGATATAAAATTCGTTTGCGCAACCCTTACATGAATTGTGTGATCGAACACCGACTATGGAAGAAGGACCGATATTATCCTATCGAACTATTAGAATTTGTTGATGAAGAGGATGAGAAAATGACGAACTTGGCTATTGACTTTGAAAAGGTTAGAATTTCAGAATAATTATGAATTGAGAATTGTAGAAGCATAAGGGTGGTGAAACACATACGCACTCGAAACACGCGTGCACCCAAAACACACGCGCACCCTCTAAATACATGTGCATCCGTAAAAAATAGATAAAAATGATAAATTTTGTCTCCTTTTTCTTAAATATGTAATTTTACCCTAAAAAAGAATAACTCCTTTTATAAAATTCTGAAATCTATTACTCTATTCCAAAAAATATGTAATTTTACACCTAAAAACTATGACTTCTTTCTCTTAATTTTTTAATATTTTTAAAATTGTATCTTTGTTTGTCTAATTATGTAAATTTACCCCCAAAATTTGTAGCTCCATTCTCTTAATTTTTATTAAAAGTAATCTTTAAAAATGTTTATTATGAATAAAATATTTAAAATATTGTTTTATTTTATAGTAAAATGAAAAAAATTGTGAAAAGCAGGCAAAAGATATTATTCTTAAAAAAAAAGTTCCGTGTTTTGTTCATTCCATATTTTGGTCGTTCAGTGATTTGGTAATTCTGTGAGTTGATCGTTTCGATTTGATAATTCTGTGACTTGTCATCCCGTGAGTTAGCCTGACACGTTGAATTGTATGAGGTGCTGAAAATTTTTAATTTATATTACACTATTTTTTTTATTTATTTTTTTATTGTTTTTTCACTTCCTTTTCCCTATTACATTTTTTCCAGTTATTTTTTAGCTCCTTTTAGTTTAAAAAGCCTTTTTTTCAAAGTGAAAAGTAAAAGAATTTTGAAGAAAGGGAGAGAGACGCTTGGAGGGGGAGGGGTCCGAAAAGTCACTTTCCTCAAGACTCAAAGAGAGAAAATGCCAACGACGGGGGCGTTCTGAAAATTCAGTTGCGGGCGCTTTCCCTAAGACCCAAAGAGAGAAAATGCCAACGACGGGGACGTACAAACAACGACTAGCCTGTTGTTATTACTACTAATACATATATGTAGGTATCAGGGATCACACCAACAAAATTCACGATTCCCGAAAATCAGGAATTTTCGACGTTTTTTGGGTCGGAAATTCGAAATTCACTGAATCGGGAATTTTGTTTTTATGTCGGTGCGATTCCTGGTAGGTACAGTGTCTTTTATAAAACTTTAATTTATAAAACAGGTTACACAATTTAATTTTAAAAATAAATTCAAAGTGAACATGCGCAAATGATTAAATTAAAAAAGTAAAATCAGTTGACTATTTTATTTGCCTATTAAATTTCTAATTAGTAATAAAATTGGGAATCCCTTATATTAAAATTATTTTTTTCTGAGCAATCATGTTTTGTTTAAATTTTATTTTTAATAATTAATGATGTTGTAATGATCTTAAGACTATTTCAATTAAACAAATGTTTATATTAAAGTTGAATTAAGAATGATTTTAAAGTTAATAAAATATACATATTTACTTATAGACTACACAAAAAGGGGGTTTGGGAATTATGAAACAGTCCAAAATTTTTTATTTAAAAATTAAAAAATATTTTTTAAACTATAAATCTTGTCAAAGTTAGTATCCTGGAGCCAATCTTGCTGGAGGGCAATGGTCACATGAACCAGGGGCTCCAGGTGCTCCGGGACGTCCATTTGAGCCGATCTATAAAAAATAATTGAATTTAGTCTCGAAATAAATTAAATACTTTTCCACTTGAACCAGGCACTCCTGGTGAACCTGGAGGTCCGGGTGGGCCCTAAAATTAAGGTTAATAATTACATAGAATATTTTAAAAAATTGTAAAGAAAAAATAAATTAAAAATACAGACGGGTTTTCCAGGTAATCCGTCATTTCCTGGTTTGCCTGGGGCGCCTGAAATTAATTAAAACCTTTAAAAAAGTTTTTAAAAGAATTAAATTAACAATGTATAATTAAATAAAACCTGGAGGTCCAGGAGGACCAGGCCGACCATTGGCACCGGGACGGCCAGGAGGTCCTTTAAAATGTTAAAATTAAATTATATGCTAATTAATTACCGATCTCTGTTCTATATTGGCCAGGCTCTCCAGGGGGACCCGGCCTTCCTGGCTGGCCAGGTTGTCCAGCAAGTCCAGGCGGACCTCGCGGTCCTTGATCACCCGGTTTTCCATCTTCGCCTGGCTCTCCCTTTTAAATTCTCGTTTAAATTCAAATAAAACATATAAATGAACCGGCGGTCCTGCCGGTCCATCAGCTCCAGGCGGTCCTTTTGGCCCGGGCTCTCCCGGTGGAGCCTAAAATAAAACAGTAAAATTTTTTAAACCTCTCATAGAATAATTAACCTCACAAGGACATTGTGGAGGAAAGAGCTGAGATTGATCAGGCCCAGGTGGCGCCGGAGGACCTGGAGGGCCGATCTGCCCGGGTTCTCCATCTAATCCTCTTAGACCATCTCTACCTGGAGGACCAGGCCTTCCAGGAGGTCCGCGTTGACAAGTACCTAAAAAAGTGAAAAAAATTTCAAGAGAATATCAATTACAGCATCCAGTTGAAGGTGTTTCAACAAATTCGTCCTTAGGCGATCCACGATTATAATCATTTTGAGCATAAGTTTGAGGGTGATCCCTTGCCATTGAAAGAGGCTAGAAAGATATTAATTTTATAAAAATTAAAATTCTAATTTCTTTACTTTATGCCTTGGTTTTTCTTCAGCAGGTTGTTCTTCATAACCATCTTCCAATTTTTTAAAACTTTCAACAGTCGTTGATTGTACATTATTATTTGTTGTTGCCTTTAGTTGACTTTCATTTCCTCCATTTACCGCCCTTCTAACATTACTAGAACCAACACCAGTCGTTCCAGAAGAATCTACAGGATCGTCTCTAAATTGCATATCATGCAAACGGCGAGCCCAGAACTCGGCAATAGTATCTCGTTTTTCAATTTGTCGTCGATGCATTACAAGATTAGCAAGTCGAGAAGCAGCTTCTGAACGTCCATTAGTTTTCATCTCAAACATTTCTCTCCACATATCTCTTGCTCTCGACTTGCAAAAATCCAAATCTAGCTGAACTCCAGCTTCTAATGTTTGTATATAATGGAGAATGAGAGGGAACATTATTAAACAACTGCTAATTGCTACCTGGTTGTAATGGAGAAAATTAAATATTTAGGTGACAAAATTAGATACATATTAGTTTTATAAATTATTTCTATACTTACATACCTATATTCTTTTTTTAAATTTTTATTTGAGTTATTTTCCTTATAGTATAGGTAACCCGGATCGCGCAGACCCGATTCACGATTCCCGAAAATCGTGAATTTAATTTTCTGTCGGCGCAATCCATGATAAGTAATTTATCAACAAAAACAAAACAATTGAAATTAGACACTAGCTTAAAAAATATTTTCGGAATGAAAATAATTGATAATAAAATTACGGCCAGCTAACTATGTTGAATCTACATATTTTCGAATCTAGATTCTGGACAAAGTTTTGAAGAATTTATTAAAAGCGGATGTTTATGAAATTTTTAATATTTACAATTAAAAAATAATCTAAAATTAAAAATTTAAATTTTAATTAACTAACAGTTGCGCAGCATGTAGCTATTAATGCAACAGGTCTTAAACTCTGTCGTTCTTCTTTTAACGGATTTTTATCTTCCGAAACCATATTTTCTCTAGATTAAAAACAAATTTAGGATATTAAAAAATATTTTAAAACAGAAAGGTTGTCTTTTTACTTTCGATGAAATAATAAATCTTTATAATATACTCGTACTTTAGAAATGAAAATATATTTTAATTAATTTGAAAAACTAAAATTTGGATTAGGAATGAACTCAAGCTTCTGAATATCTGAAAATCCAAAAATTTTCTTTACAAAATTAAGATTTTTAGGAAACATAAATTATGGCAAATACCCTACTAACAAACCATATTTAATTTTTTTGGATATGAATTAGAATGTAGTAGAAATATTTGAAATTATATTTTAAACTTAAATCTGTCTTTATTTAAAAACTTATACAATTTTCTGAGAGTATTTTACTTAGAATACACAGTTTTTTTGAAAGGCCAGATTTTAATATTAATTTTGAAAGACTTTTTCGACTTTCCCCGAAGTTTACTGAAATAGGAAAAACAAAGAAAACCGAAGTTTATGGGCCATATTAAAGTTATCTAATACTTTTTAGTAATAAATAATAAATAAATTAGAGACTAAAAATAATAAAGAATAAAACTGGAATTGTATTAAGGAAGCAAAAAATTGTGTACTTTTTTTGTAAAAAAATATATCTATCCTCCACGGAATATCCTTTTCTTTCTTTATTTTTTGATTCTTCACATATAAAATCAAAGGAAAAAACAATTAAATAGAGATTGCTGAATTGTGGTTATATATAAAGCATTTTTTGAGGGATGTAATTATGTATTTTTGCAGTCAAAAGGCGTTCTAGCTTTTTGTACATTTAAAAATAATAAAAAGTTGTATAAAATAATAATTTTGAATAAATTATTTTATTTCCATCTAGAAAATGTTTAAAATAAGAGAACAGACTGGGAGGTCGTAAGAAACCTGAAAAACTCAAAAAATGATCTCGACAATAGAAAATTTTGTTAGGTATCTCGTCTAGGTCCAATTGCAAAACTACATACAATTGTTAGAAAACTAAAAGTTTCGGAACCGAAAAAACTGTTTTGAAACTCTACTCAAAGCATTTCAGACCTTAAAATTGAAATTATATGTATTTAGATTCTATCTTGAATATAGCTAATCTTAAATTATTATTTAATAATATTTTATATTAATAAAATCAATTATAATTTATCATGCGTCAAGCATGATTGTTTAAATTTAATGTCACATGTAGAATTTCTTAAAATTTTTAATGAAATAGTAGACGAGAGAGATAAAAAGAGATTGTGGAAGGAGAAAGAGAGAAAGCTGTGAAAGAGCGAGCGAGCATCAGCGAGAGACTCTCATCATTTATTAACAGCAACCATTACCTCTCCATTTATTTAAATTTTCTATTAAAAATTAATTCACTTAATTCAAATAAAATATAAAATACTTTCCAAAAGTTTCCAAATAATTAAACCTCAATTAAAAAAAAGTTATTCGCTAAATATCGAGGGAAAGGAAATATTAATAATCTATGTTTAAGCGACAAAATTCTATTTAGTAACGTGTTATCTTTAGTTTAAATGCCTTATGTTTTTTTGCGTAAAACGTGCCGATCGTTTGCACTAATTAAAGTTATTAAATCATATCATTGGAATTACCTATATTATCTAACTTGTTTCCCATGTTAAGTGAAAAATAAGAAAAATTTCCTATTTCAAAAATTTTTTAAGTCGAGACTTTGCCATAAACGAGTAATTCTCTCATAAAAGTTTTTAAAAGTGCAAGTATGTTGTGTAGTGGTATCGCTATAGTATAAAAGCCAGTGAAAGCGTCAGTCTAGGCGGATCATACTAGCGGGGCTAGTCACTGATCTCCGTCGTCTGTTCCAGCCCTTTCCATCTTCGCCTACATTGTATATTTCTACGCCGGATAAATTGTTATTCTGTTGCACGTCAACATTAGTCAACTCTCGAACACCTCCGGTCGTAACAATGGCGCGGTCGCAAACGGATCCAGCTCGTCTACTGCAGCGACTACGATCGACAACAGCTTCAGAGGGGACGAGTGGCATTAGTGTAATGAGGCGGAGTGTAGTGAATTGCTATAAGCAATTAGTGAAAGAGTGTGGACTGACGTCGTAGTTTAGTGATCGGCGAGAAATCAAGATCAGTGCAGTGGACCTGTTAGTTTAAGGCAAAAAAAAGCCTAGTGGTCCTGAGTGCACAAGCCGATCGAAGTCTAAATCAAGACTATCTGGCATTCACGAGCATGTAAGTCCAGACATTGAACATTGAAAATGAAAAGTAAAATTTGGCCATGAACATGAAAAAGTACAAAAAATTGGCAGCAAAAGAACGCGTAAGCCCAATGTAAAAGTAAAGTCGAAACTTGGCAGCCAGTGAAAGCGTAAGCCCAAAGTAAAAATCAAGTCAAATTTGGCCGCAAAAGAAAGCGTAAGACCAAAAGTAATTCGGCTGAGGTCAAAGACCAAGAAGCCTAGTCATTGAATCACCCAGACTACACATAGTGTATGTTCAGTGAAGTGTTGCGGTATCTAGTCTTTGAAAGAGACAGGATGTATCAGACATCCTTTGAGTGGTTATTAGTCGTAGTATTAAACTAGAGCCGAATTAAGAAAGCGGTATATGTATATAAAAAGTATTTTGAAAATAAATATTTAAATCAAGGCTAATATTATACATATTTTCCTTTTTAAATAATTGATTACCGTAAATGCTCGAATAATTACCCTGGGTAATTAATGTTTCGACCTCTCGCTAGATGCGGTAATTATTTGAGAGGGGGCAATTATTTGAGACAGGGTAATTATTCGAGCATTTACGGTATTAAATTACTTTACATAATATAAAAAAATGTTTAATATATAGTTCCATTATTAGGATAATTTATTTATGATTGTGAATAAATTAATCATTATTATTATTTTGATTTTGAAATTAAAAAAAATTGAAGGAAATCCAGAAAATTTATTAATAGGTAATCACTATTTGAAAATACGCAAGGATTAGGGGGATAATCTCCAGCAATATACCAATCTGATCAATCTTTCGATAAAAAGTTATAACAAGATAGCTAAATTTTTCTGCCTAAAACAAGTTTTATGACTTGTAACTTCCGTAGGATGCTCAGATCGGTCAATTATGAAAAGTTGCGTATCGAGACATTCAAAAGATAAATATAGCTATAAATCATTTCTGTTACACTGTATTATAAAGCAATTATACTGTAACCGGCTTCCGCCTGCGCAAAAAAAGCAACCCTATACTTTAGTATATTGATAATAAATTTTTTTTAACTTTAAAGATTACAAAACAAAAGAAATTGAAGATTTTTATGTAAAATTATTTTCTGGAGATGGACTTTCTGAAAATGACAAAATTAAATTTAATATTTATTTATTTGATGAGAATATTCAAAATATTTTGAAATTAATTAGTGACGAAGCAAAAAAAGAGGCTGATAAGAAAATTAAAAATAAAACAAAGAAAAATAAAGGGAAAAAAGGAGAAAATTCAAGAAATGAAAATTCAGAAAAAGAGGCTAATTTAAAAGAAAGTAAAGAAAAATATAACGAATTTAAACAATTTAAAAATTTTATTGAGAAGGAAATAATTGAAAATAATTTATATTTAATTTTAAAAAAATTTGGAGAATTTTATTTAATATTTTTAAATTTAAAAAATAAAATTTTGGGAGAAGAAAAAAATGAAATAATAATTGAAGATTGTAAAGAGGAATTGAATGAAGAATTAAAAATTAAAAAAGAAAATCAAATTTTACATAAAAATTATATTAAAAAATTGTTAAATAAGAATGAAAAAAATAAAGGAGAATTAATTAGTTATCTTGAAAAGTCAAGCAATAAAGAAGAAGAATTTATTGAGATTAAAAAAAGAATGCGAAGATTAATTGGAAAATTTATGTTAATGGGATTGGAATTGTATTTTCCTAAATTGTTGAGATTAGGTAAAATATAAATTTTTGATTTGATTTTTAAAAGACCCGGTTAGTTTAAAAGAAAGTATTGATCTCAAACTCACCGACTTTGGAGAAGTAGTATCAGAGAAAGTTGGGACCGAAAATTTTCCAAGCGCAAGACTAGTGCTGATAGACCCTGGCAATTCTCGAATATATGTATGCATCCGAAAACCGAACCAAAAATTTACGGATATTGGGACTTTTCTGGTTCCGGGTATCCGGAAATGCCAACCCTAATCTAAAGCGAAACTTAACCCATGACAAAAAACTCAAGAAAAGTCATGGTTTCAAGAACAAAAGCCTGGAAGTTGATCTATAAATTAATTTTTTTCTTTTCAGATTTGTTAGAAGAACAAGAACGTTTAAATCTTTATATGGAAATGTTTTCACACCCAATAGGTCATAAATTAGGTATTACTCCAGGTGTTCACCTTCGTATTTCAACATTGATGGCGGATCTTTTGAAAACCCATCCAAATTTATATAAAATGAAAATATTTAAAACAGTGTGGGAAAAGAAAGTTTTGAAAGTTGAAATAAATAATCAAAGTCTGATACTAGATAAAATTGTGGAATTATATTTGGAAATTAATCAAGATAAAGGGGAAATATTAAATAAATTTAGAGATGATGCTGAAGATGAATTAATTAAAATTTATCAAAATAAGAAAGAATTTAGAGAATTTTTGTTAAAAACTAGAGGAGCACGAGGGAGAATTGTTAAATATTTAGATATTGAAGAAGAAATTAGGCACAGATTATTTGCTGGAGATTATCCTGAAATTGGTCAGATTATATGCAATGGTAAGTTTAGAACAGATAATTTTTTAACTTTATCACAGAAAAGTTAAAATATTTTATTAAAAATATTTATAAATTTTTTCACTTGTGTAAACTTTTGCAAAAAAACCAGTGATGGTAGGAGTTAGAAAAAGCCGAAAGTCAAGACCAAAAATCAACCACAAGACCGAGAGTCGAGACCGAAACAGATTTGCTGCATTTCTGAAGTTCATGTTCATATACCCCTCGATATCCCTCAAAATCCACCGATATTTCACTCGACCACGTATCACGCTCAATCTTTTACGTATTACCGCCGGAGGCAAAAATTTTGAAATTTTTGTGAAAGATATGGAAAGCCAAGAAGCCAGATTTATTCCTTTTAGAATTTTGGAAGATAGTAGGCTTTCCTTTAGAATTAATTCTAAAGTTTTTATTAAACAAAAATATTAAAATTATTAAAATATAATTTAATAAAAATTTATTTTCAAAGAAATGTCTAGAGAAGAATTTCTAAATTCAATAATAATTTACTACAAAGAATATTTTAACAATGATAAAAAAGACGGGGATAAGGAAAGTATTACAATTGATATTTTTGTAAAAATATTTTTAAACGAAGGAAAATTTATTCAAGTCTTAAAAAAACCATGGGAAGGTTTAAAATGTGCCGCTTTGCTTTTTGTTGATCAAATAATAGATTTAAATAAAAAAGAAATTGAGGAAGGAAGGATATTATATTTAAATAGCCTTCATAAAATATTAAAATTAAATATGTTGTATGAATCAACGAGTAATTTTAGTGAGGAGTTTCGTGAAGCTCTTAAATTACAGGCAGATAATAAAACAAAATTAATTGATGCAAAATTACAAAAAGAAAATTTAAAGAAGGAGCATACAGAAATAATTGAAATATTGAAAAAAGAGAGGAAAGAATTTAATGATTTGATTAATAGTAATAATTTAGATAATAAATATTCCCTATAGTAAGGCTGAGGGAAGATCCTCACAGTCTATTAAAAGATTTAAGAATATCCAGCTGGATCTATCTCTTCCTTACATAAAGTAAAAATGAAAACAATCAGTGAAGGAGTTGTATAGGGTATGGGCAGACAGTTAATAAAGTTTTACGTTTTTGCTAACAACGGAGAGCTTATAGGGCAAGACTGATCCAAATATTTTCTGGATTTGTTTCAGAATTCTATCAAAAATTAATTGGAAATTTTATGCAGCTTTATTTTTTATTTTCGCCATAATAAGACAAGGGTTATTTTTAACAGAAGGTCCCAGAGATACTTGATAAGCTTGATGATTATTTTATAGTTTACTAGCCCTGCGGTAGATAAGACTGCAATAGGATTGTGTTTTGTAAGAGATCGAAGGTATGATGCTTCAATTTAGTATTGAAACAAAATCATGGGGCAAATTTAAAGTCGATTAATTTTTTGTTAACAAAATTTATCCAAATTTAGATACTTAATTTTAAGATTTAAATTTAAATGGCAAAAAAAGATTGGAAGAAAAAATTATAAGTATTATTCAAATAAAGGTTTAATATTAAATTATAAATAAAAAATAAATATATTTTAATTTAGAAAGGATATATTGAGTGTCCCCCGAGAGATGTATCTAGAAAAATTGGTATGCTAAGAAGAATTTTTTGAATTTATTTAGAAAAAATGACAAATTGGTTGAATTAGGATAATACATTAATCCCAAAATTATAAAGCCCCTCTTAATAGTTTTCAGTAGAAATGTTCCTTATCATCGAAAGTCGAGAAATGTGAAATATGTATGAGACCTTTTTTGACTTTATGTTAGGGACAACCCTTGTTTTCGGTTAGTGTACTAGCAATCTAAAAAAATATTTACTACTAAAAAATCAAATATTTATCAGGACCGGGTTGTCCTTCGCCTTAAAAAATTTTTTTCTTTTAGACCATGAAAAAAATCACATAAAATATTTTATTATGGAAGATGATGATGAATTAATTAAATTGACAATAAATGCAATAATTTGGAATTATTTAAATATATTAAATAAAATCTCTAATTCTTTGGATGATTTGAAAGAATTGGATATTTTGTCTAAAAATAAAGAAAAATTAATAGAAAATAGAAACAGACTATGCAAACTTTATTTATTTATTTTTAAAAATAAAAATTATTTAATGGAAAATAATTTGGAGAATACTATTATTTATGAAGAACACAGCAAGGAAGGATGCTGTGAAGATAAAGAATGTCCAAATAATATTAGAAATATTATTAAAATGATTGAGGAACTTGTAAGGGTATGATTTTGTATCGCCAAAAGCTTGACTCGCCAAAGCTTGACTCGCCAAAAGCTTGTTTTGCCAAACCCCCAAAAGCTGTTGAATTGCCAAATCGTGGAAAAAAGCTTGAAATGCCAAATAAATACCAAAACTATTATTATTAAATTTTTTACTAAAACTGTAGAATTTTTTATTATTTATCTCCCGGCAGAATAACCTGTTGCTTTTAGCCTGTTGGTTTTTAGTCTTCGCTGGAAAAACTGTTTTTGTGCCAAGCTGATTTTTGGGGTAAAAAAATTCGAATATGCAAATTATACCTTTTTCGAAAGAGCTCGTCGAGCTGAGTCAAATGACACCAAAATCAGCTCGATTGGATGAGTATGAACAAAGTTATGACCAACAGAATCTTCGCAGGAAAAACTGTTTTTGTGCTGCTACGGAGGGTAGGCCGGGCATGGTCTTCGCTACACGATGGCCGTGCTTCGCTGCGGTCGTACTCGCTTCGCTCGCGGCGACCGTAGCGAAGCGGCGGCCGTCGTTCCGCTCGACATGCCCGGCTTCCTCCGCAGCGGCAAAAACTTTTTTCCGCGTAGGCCTTATGTGAGAGGTTTCCACACTTTGTATTATGAAGGATTTTGGAGGAGGATTATATTATACACAAAGAGAGTTTTATAAAAATTTTCGACGATTTGGCAATTCAACAGCTTTTGGGGGTTTGGCGAAACAAGCTTTTTTCCACGGTTTGGCGAGTCAACAGCTTTTGGGGGTTTGGCGAAACAAGCTTTTGGCGAGATAAAAGCTCCGACTTGTAAGTCGTGTCAGGACAGATCACCAAAAACCAATTCACCAAAAGACAGTTCACCAAAAGGGTATAATGGACAATTCACCAAATGATTAAAAATTGTGAAACAATTTAAAAAATTAGCAAAAAAATAATAAAAAAAAACAATAAAATATCAGAAAAAAAATTTTTGGCTTATCTTTGTAAGCCAGATTGTAATCTTTCATCAGCATTGAGGTTAAAAAGGATTTTAATTTTTTGTATTCTTAAAAATTTTTTGAAATTTCTGATTTTTTAAAAATAATTGGTTGCATCTCGCAGCGGAACATCACCGTCGAGAAAAACTAGCCAGCCGAAGATGAACCAGTGGAGGGCATCGACTCGTCCGTGAACTTCATTAAACTGCAAAGTCACGAGGATAATGTATTGCTGGGAGAGGAAGAATACAAAGATCTTCCATCCGATGAGAAAGATCTTCCAACCTCCTAATCCCTAAATCCATCCAAATTCTTGATATCTATGTAAAAAATATATAATTCCTCAGAGAGGAAATTTATTTTTACCTTCCTATTTAATTTATAGGGAAAAAATATATCTCAGATTAATTATTCACACAGAATAATTAACTAGATAAAACAATAAATAAATAAACACAAATACAACTAAATCTTTATCTTGAAATAAATATTCACACAGAATATTAAAAGAAATGAATGATGTGCCGAATATGGCAATTTGTATCTCAAGACCCCTAGACTCAAACAGAGTAAAAATACTTTAAAAGAAAAACTTTATTTAATTAAATTCCAAAATATATGAGTGGGAGAAAAATAGAAGAGTAGGGAGAAAACAAAACTGGGCTGGTAGGAACTGGCTGGTAGTTCCGAAAAGCTGGTAGTTAAACTGAGAGTTCAAAAACTGGCTTTTCTCTTAAAAGCCAAATAGTTAAATAGGAAGAAGATGGGCGGTACAAAACACAAAGTTAGGTGAAAATGAGAGATAAAAAGAATGTGCGGAATCGATAAATAAAATTGAAAATAAATAAAATAAATTAAATTTTGAGGCAAAATTGTGCCTGTTTGGCACATTCCCCTCGGCGAGAAAAAAGACGAAAGAAAAATGAGGATCTAAAATAATCACAAAATGTCTTATTGATCATCGGCTCCTCTGGTTATTCTTCTTCCTCTGATTGATTGCCATTGTTGTGTTCGATTCCATCATACATTCCGAGGAAAACTGGTTGAACATGAGGTTCTTCCCTACATCCGCTGCGGATGCAGACATAAGGTGTGGCTCCTCTGACAGTTCTTGTAAGGCTAAGGTCGCTTTCGACCCTCATGTTGTGGTTGGAGCTGGAGGGCACTGGAGCCCGACAATAGACTTGGCTTAACAGGACGGCGGCTGGAATTAGTGGAGGCTTCGGACCTGGGGGTGAAGTTTCTTTACTTTTAATTTCTGTGGGAATCGCTTCGGCTCTACGCCGTGTAGCTCTTTCATCTTTTTGCCAACGCCCTCTGCGGCGCAACAATTCTAAATCTAATCTTTCTTGTCTTATCTCTAATCTCTCTTTCATATTTCCCCCAAAGCATTATCCTTACCGGTTTCCCAACCAATATGTTGTTGTGAAGGTTGTTCCATTACTTGTTGTTCACTTTTCTGGTGATCATTGGGTGCAGGCGGAGGATTCGAAATAGAATTAAATAGTGGTTGCTGTTGTTCTGGCTTTCTATAAATTTCCACAATATTCTCACTTTTTGATGTATTTCCTGATGTTTGCTTTTCGTTAAAGTCGAGAGCACTTTCATTAGTTGATGCTAAAATATCGCTGCCAGAATCCAACGATTTATTCATAAGATTAAAATCCTCCATTGTAGCTGGTTTGCCCAACTTTTCAAAATATGTTCTTTCACGTTGTTCTGAAGTAAGACTTGTTGGGTAAGGAAACACGGAGAACAACCGCGATGGGTTAGGAAACAAACAAAGAGTATGTTTCTTGATAGAATTCGGCTCTATAGCCACAACTGAGAATGGTTGAATGCTCCGAGCTACTAATCTCGGTGGAAGGCTTCGCTGAGCCGGTAGGAAACAAGGAAAAAATTTCTTTAAATTTAAAATAAAAGGTACTTGAGCTGAAATTGCTGGAGGGAGATTGTTAGGGCGAATAATGAAAGGTCCGTCCTCTGGCAAAATTCCACCGCCTAGCCATTTAATTGTTTTTGTCTCTGTTTTAATAAAGGGAGTGCCTATTCGCCCAAACTGTTGGCGCTCTCTCTTCTGTAATTCAAATATTTTCTCAGGGCTCTTGCCCAATTTATTTCCATAACTTTGGCTAAATACTAGACTCTGCTCTGAATTGAGTAATAAAATGTCGCCCTCTGACGGACTTTCACCAATTACTTTGCGTAAATAAATTTTTTGAAAAATTCTGATGGGGTAGGGCAAAACTTTGTGATTTGGGTCTCTGACCCCTTCCCCACCTCGCAAAAAATTAAATAAAATGTTAGGAATAATAAATGCTAATGTGATTAAGGTAATTATATTGATTATCAAAATAAAATAAATGGATATGAAATTTCTGTTCATTAAAGTCTTGTTTATGGATTTAAGTGCTTTAAAGGGTATATTAAGTGGAATTTTCTTCCTCATGATGGTCTGCTCTTCTCGGCAGACTACTATTTGGTCCTTGTGGTCACAGCTAATGTTTATTATAAATGTTAGAAAGATTAAAATGAGAGCGATTCCATGTCTGGTTAGGTTTTCCTGGGTACTTTCTTTTGACTTCTTTAGCTTTTTCTTGGCTCCGTGAGCTTTCTCGTCTAATATTTGTTTAGAAAATAGCTTTTCTGGTAATACTGTATGTGAAACTTTAGTTTTCTCTATTAAAGGAAGATTGAAAGGGTATTTCTGCCCTTTGAACTTAATAACTTTCCGGTCGGGTTGACGCAACCCGATAATTAAAAATACTGATTCAGAATCGGCGGTTGCTATGAATTTGGGCAATCGGTAACACAGTACAAGTCCTACAAACCCTGGTAGGAGTACTGGTTCCTTTACATGACAATTACTGGAGTATAGTTGTCCCTTGGTTTGGACAATTGCATCAATGACTGGTCGCTCTTCTAGAGTGCTAACCACGCTATGAGTCAATTGCTCCTGGCTGTCTGGACTATGAAGTCGAGGTCGGTAATTCTATTATCTTTCTCTATTTGGAACTTGTGGTAGGCTAAGTCTGGTGACATATTCAAATTTTCACCGATAGGAGAATCTCTATTATCTTCGAGTTGGGTAATCTGATTGTCAATTGCTGACGTGTTCTCTTTAACACAAAAATTTCCTTGTATTTGAGTCTCGTCTTTTTCTTTAACTTTCTTACTCATCAGTAGCTTCTCTGCCTGAGGGCAAATATCCGGCGCTGTGCCCACCTCTGGTTTAACTATTTCCTTGTTAATAGTAAATAATGTCATTATCTTGGGTCTAACTGGTAACGGCTCGGTAAATTTCACAACATTTGGAACTGGAACACGTTCCTGAACTACAACCTTCTGAAGAGTTTGAATATTGGTCTGAACAGGTGGGGTCTCTCTATCTTGCTGTACTTGGTCTCGTACTGACAAAGCTTTATCTGAACCGATAACTGGACTCTGATTCTGGACTAAAGTTATCTGTGTGATTTGCTTTTCTGGGTAATAATTGTCTTCAGCTAGGGCTAGAAAATCCTGATTATTTTCTAAAGTCCTCGTACATACTAGCACGTGATGGTTACCTTGACATTGGGCACAAATCTTAAATGAAGGACACTCTCTGGCAAAATGTCCTTCCCCCAGACATCGGAAACAACGTCTCTGTTCTTTTAATCTCTGGAAACGTGCCTGAGGTGTTGAATAACTAGGGCATTCACTCGGAAAATGAATTCCTTCGTTGCACAATGAACAATATCTTTTGCCTTGAGGGGGCAACTGTATGCTTTGAATAGGTCGCGACTGGACACAAAATGAATGGAATTGTTCGGTGTGTCCTGTTCTAGGACGATAATCATTTCTCGGATGGGCAGGAGGTACGATGGGACCTCCTTGAGTCCTTATTTTAAGTTGTGAGAATCGCATAACCTCTTCACTGATCTCAACTAGGTTGCATAATTCTTGTCTGAGTCTGGCACTGTCCCATCTGACTTGGGAATTTCGCTCCTTCTCGATTAACTTGGCAATTATGGATTGGGGTAGCTTGGTTTTGATAACTGTAGAAACGAAGGGGGACTGATCCATCGTTCCAAATGCCTCTAACTGACGGCAAATTCTTTCCACCGAGTCAACGAATGCCCTTAAGGAATGGCTAGATTCGTTGGGTGGGGTAAGGTTCATAAGCTCAGCCACTAAAACCTCTGTGATGGCCCGGCTGTTTCCGTAACGTGATTTGAGCAAGTCTAACGCTCTAACATAATTCTCGTTGGTAAGGACAAAACCTGCTACTAAATCCTTTGCTGGCCCTTGTAAAAATGTAAGAAGGTAACTCATCTTCCTGATATTATCCATGGGACGTGAATCTATATTCGCTGAGAAAAGTTGCCAAAAAGTGGTCCACTTTTTGGGATCTCCATAGAAGGGATCCATTTTAAGTTCTGGAAGTCTGGTTTCTATAAGATAGATTGATGTCTCTTGTTTAATAATCTGCGGGATCTGCCGCTCTGTCCTATTCGTGACTTGCGATAACTGGTCGGCTGCTTGTGATAAATGGCCTGACACTTCTGATACCCCTGCCTGACTGGATTGGCCTGAGGGTACAGTTTGTTCTTCGATAAGGAAATTGAGATCGCCCAAAACTCCTTTAGCTTTCTCAACTAATTCCATAAAATGATTATAGTCTGGATCTCCCACTGCTCGGGGAGCAAATCTTACATAAAATTGTTCCTCCTGGGCAAGATCATCTCCCTCAAGGCTATCGAGGAAATGAGCCCATTTAACGTGTAAAGAATCGACTCGATCTAGAGTACGATTTAAAAGAAAACGCGCTGCGCGTATTTGATCTAAGTTCTGATTATTCTGATTAGTGGCTAACAAACGAGTAGCGGACACTAGTTGATCCTTTAATGAATTGAGGGCTGGTCCTAGCTGAGACCGGATGGCCCTTGAAGATGGCATAATGATTTAAGTAACTTGAGATTTCTGATATGAGACAATGACTGAACTGGTGGGGACTCTAACCGGCACACCAGCAGAATAAAGGGATTCGGTTCTTCTCAACCGAAAAGTTCGGCTATCTGAGCCGTGAAGAAAATCTTTTAAATTTGTTCGGCCTTTGCCGTGCAGAAAATATAAAAATTTTGGCTTTTTTAAAAAATTAAAAAATTTATTTATTTTTCCAATAAATTGTGCACGAAGAATTTGCACAAAAAAAGACACACCAGATGTGTGTATTCGGCTATCTGAGCCGTGAAGAAATTTGTTTTGTTTTTATAAAAATTTCGCTCTCTTAGCGATGAAAAAAAATTTATTTATAAAGAACTAAAGATTATCTTCTGTTTTGCACCAAAATTGTGCAAATCTAAACAAAGGGAGGAAAAAACGGCCTAATTGCCGATGGAATTTTTGTAAAAAAGAGACGCACAAAAATGTGCGAAGTGTTTATTTTATTGGCCTGTACTGACGGCCAATAAACAAAAGAAAACTTTTCCTATCTGAAGGAGAAGTAAAAAAATTGGCGAAATCGCCAGATGTGCACTTTAATGTGCAAAAACTGTATAGAGAGAGAAAAAAAGCACGGGCTCGCTGATTGGCCGGCCAAAAGGGCTGTTTGAGTCTGAAAAGGGTCACTTGAGTATGGGATGTCCAAAGGGTACTTGGGACCTACAATTGGACTGTAAGCTGATTTTATTAAACGATGGGCACTTTGGGGCCGACAATCGTTTATCCGACGGGCACTTGGGGGCCGACACTCGGAAATTAGGTTAATTGGGTAACGACAGGCACTATGGGGCCGGCAATCGTTAAAATTAATCACTGAAATAAACTATTGGCACTTTTGCCAAAAATACTTGCTATGTAGTAAAAGGTTCGGCTCTGTGCCGGGAAGATTATCAGTGGGTCGTTCCCACTCGATAAGAAGACTTTTAAAGAACGGTGGGCACTATTGGGCCTGCTACTCGTTCTGGAAGCTAGGGATCAACTGATCGGCTCTAGCCGTGATGACTGAAGAAACGGGTATTCTTGACCCGTACGGGGCTCCAATTTTTATGTGCCGAATATGGCAATTTGTATCTCAAGACCCCTAGACTCAAACAGAGTAAAAATACTTTAAAAGAAAAACTTTATTTAATTAAATTCCAAAATATATGAGTGGGAGAAAAATAGAAGAGTAGGGAGAAAACAAAACTGGGCTGGTAGGAACTGGCTGGTAGTTCCGAAAAGCTGGTAGTTAAACTGAGAGTTCAAAAACTGGCTTTTCTCTTAAAAGCCAAATAGTTAAATAGGAAGAAGATGGGCGGTACAAAACACAAAGTTAGGTGAAAATGAGAGATAAAAAGAATGTGCGGAATCGATAAATAAAATTGAAAATAAATAAAATAAATTAAATTTTGAGGCAAAATTGTGCCTGTTTGGCACAAATGATCAAAAGATACATTGAAAAAGTGAAATTTCTGCCTACTTTTTATAGGCAAAAATTTCTATAATAAAAATGATGCTATGTAAAGTACATTGCAAAAAGTATACAAAAAATTGTCAAAAAAAGGAAAATGACTCATTGAGTCATCAAACAAAAATAAATAAAATTCCACAAAAAATATAAAAAAATATTTTTAATCTTTAAATATCCAAATCTTCAATTTCGTCATCGACAATCTACCTTAATAAACCGATATCCCCCTTAAACGCTTAAATCTACTTATATCCCTCCATATCCAACGATATCGAACTTGATCACTCGATGTCGCATACATGTCCACTGATATTCACTTTAAGCCTTCAAAATCCCTGGATATCCCTCTTAAACATTTTTAAACTTATTAAATCCACGGGGACTCAATTGAGGTATATGCAAGGGGGGCTCAATCGTGCCGGGACTCAATCGTGGGGACCCAACTGTGCGGACTCAGTCGTGCGGACTCAATTGAGCTGTACCGGAAATTTTTATTGATTTAAGATAGGTATAGTGAATTGATTATTATACCCATTTGGTGAATTGTCCAGTATACCCTTTTGGTGAACTGTCTTTTGGTGAATTGGTTTTTGGTAACTACCCCATTTGGTGAACTGTCTTTTGGTGAACTGTCCTTTGGTGAACTGTCTTTTGGTGAATTGGTTTTTGGTGAACTGCCCTAGTGCCCTTGTAAGTATTGTATAGCAGTGCTCCGAAAGGATTGCTGCAGTGCTCCGAAAGGACACTGCTCCGAAAGGATTGTATCTAGGGAAATACTGTCATGTTAGTTTCGTAAATCGGTCATTTCGGTTTTCAATTATCAAAAATACATGGTAGAGATTTAAGTGTTTTATGATTCCTCTTCTGCCTATAAAAATCTAAAAAGTGGAGAGCGTCTGATAGATCCCTAAAAATATTAGTAGATTGACAATTCTTTTCACAGATCAAATAGTTCATGTGAATTTTTAAAATTAAGAAACCCTCGTTAAATAGTCGAAAGATAAAACCGTGTTCTAACCCGAATAACATGTTCCAAAGTTGATCGCGAAACCCCCACAAGAATTTATAAATTAAAAGATAATTATTTTTAATTTAGACTTTTGATGTAAATTTAAATTGTAATGATATAAACATAATGAAATTAATAAATGATAAAATAGGAAATAAATTGAATTTAAATTCAATTAAATTTGATTATATAAATTCATTAATTATTAATGATGGAGATTTTCGGCAATTCTTTTGTGATGCCTCACTTTATGAAATGTTTAATATTAAATCAAAAATTATTAATTTTACTGAAATTGATTATCTTGAAAAATTAGAGTTGGTACATCCAGACGTTCTTAAAATTCGTAAGCATATTAAAATTTATGTTAATTTAGGATTTGTTTTAAAAAGTTAAAAAGGTTTATCCTGTTTTCAAGATATTGACTTAAATTATAAATCAAAATTGAGAGTACAACGAATTTTAGAAACCCGACTTTCTTTTATAGTTTAACAATATAACAAGGATGTTGTTGTCCCGATATCTTATTCAAGAAAAATGGGAATTAGAATTTTATCGGAATAATTAAGAAATCGGCATATATCTTCAGATTAGCACGATACGTGCTATCAGAAGTCAGTCATAATTCCATTTTACGGCAGTTCTAATCTCTTTGTTATTAACAACCGACCACTGCCAGCTATATACTAATTCCGATATGTATTAGATATTTTGTACGAAAGAACAGTTCAACTAACTATTTTCAAATATTTAATTTTTAGATTTAATTCATCCAGAAGTCCAACATTATTTGTATAGAATTATAGTTGAAAATAAAAAAGAATCATTAGAATCAATCAATGCAGAAATTCGTATAGCCTCAACTTTTATTCTTAAATACATAAAAGATTTAGAAAATGAAGAACAAGGATATTTGGATAAGCGTTCAAATATATTAATACAGAAATTTAATTGGTTAAAACAAATACTCTTTAGTAATAAATCTTCAAAATTAATATCAAAATTAGGGATTTGTTTAATGACAAATTTTACTGAGAAAGGATTTCCAAAAGACGAAAATAAAAAAACAATAAATAATAAATTAATTGAAAATTGGGAAGGAAAGGAATGTGAAGATGAAAATGAAATTGAAGAGAAATTTTTTAAACAAAGAAAGGATTTTCAAAATTTTAATTTACACTATCTTCAAACTTTTCCAGAAAGAATGAAGGATATTACAGGAGTACCTGGGACAAAAAGTAAATTGGAATATTTATTTCCAGATATTTCATTGAATCCTTTAATTGAAGATGAAAATTGTAGGTTTTTTAAAAATTATTTAAGAAAAATAGGGAATTGAAAACTTGGAACCTTTTCTATTCGTGTATAGAAGGCTGGTCATCCTTAACTGCAAATTGAGGATTGGGTAAAATGAATAGTTTATGAACTTTTGAACTTAATTAATATCAGGTTGTTCATGATGGTTACATAATCCAAACAGAAAAAAAAAAGGGTGGCAAAACCTGCCATACCCGGGAGAGGTTATGGTAAAAGGTATATGCACCAAAAAAGCTCAAAATATGCACTCAAATATGCAAAATTTGCCAAAATATGCACAAAATATGCAGTAATATATGTGAAATTGTGTTTTAAAAATTAATATTATTAGTAAAAAACACTAATTTAGCCTTTAAATTGCAATTTAATTGCAACAAAAAAGATTTTAAGCACTTAAAATTTATAAAAAAAAATTTTGAAAAAAATTATTTTCGAGAAAAATTTTTCGTAAAACTTTTTTCAAAAAATTTTTATAAAAAAATTTTTTGTCCAAAAAAATTCCAAAATTTTGAAAAATTTGTCCAATTTTTACTAAAATTTGTCAAAAAATGCCGAAATATGGGGCAAAATATGCAAAATTTGCCAAAATATGCACCGATATGCAAATATGCACGAAAGGGTCGAAATATGCAAATATATGCATTAAGAACCGGGTCCTAAAGTGCTCGGACCAATGTAAAAACACCATTTTTGGGCTTCCCACATCAAGGCATATCCGCATACAAAACATGCATTTGCATGTTTTGTTAGGCCCTACTAATAACCCTAACTAATAATCCAGAAAAATTTTGGAATTTGAGAAATTTTATTTTTTAATACAAACATACATTTTTGATTAAAATATCTAGTTAATTAAAAATAATTTTCAGTATTTTCTCGTGATGATATACTAGTAGCAAATTATTTAGAATATATTTCAAATAAAAATAGTCTAATAGAAAATATCTCTAATAAATCAGCAAGTAATTTAATTGTTTGGGCGCGTTGGATGGAAAATGAATTGAAAATAAAAAGTAGAGAGTCACTAAGAATTTACAGATTATTTGAAATTTGGAAGGAAAGAAAAATTTATTTAAAAGCAAAATATGACAAAATTATGGATTTTGAATTAAAAAGAATTGAAGAAATTAAAAAAGAAGAAAATTATTTAGTTGAAATGGAATTTGGATTAAAAAAATTGATGGAAGATGAAATGGAAAGTGAAAAAATTTTTTTAGATATTAATAATTTAATAAAACAAAAATGGATAAAAATTGAAGAAAATGGAGGAGGAGGGAAGTTTAATGAAGAAGAAAAAATAAAATTTGATGAATGGATAAAAGGACAGAATTGGGAAATTATTAAAATAATAATTAGAAATAATGAAATTTTTAAAAAACAAATAAATATTGGAGGAAAAGAGTTTTTGATTGAAATGAATTTTTTGTCAATTTTTTTATTAAGTAAAAAATATTTTTAATTTGTTTATATTAGAGTTGGCCGGTATCGGGATTTAGAGAAAAACCCGGTATCGGGATTTGGGAATGGTGATCCCGATCCCGATCCCGGATCCCGACACGGGATCGGGATTGGCCGAAATCGGGATCGGGATTTGGAATGGAGATCCCGATCCCGGTCCCGATCCCGAATCGGGACCGGGATTAAAAAATCGGGATCGGGATTTACTAAAAAAATTTTTTTTAACTTTTAAATTTTTATTTTCTTCACATACGACTCAATATAATTCTAAAATTTCCACTGCGGTGATGAAATATTGAGTTTAAGTCTCGTAAACTCATGATTTACTTTCCGTTCAGGGGATTAAGTGTGGATAAGGTAATGGGGGGGGGATAAATGGGATTGGGCTTCTTCCATTTTAAGCGCCGCGGGAATATTTTTTTAATTTTGGAAGGCCAAGGGCATTCAAGTTTAAACGTTGAAGTCTATACGATTAAATGCGTTATTTTCAAATGTGGACGATTAAAAACTGAGATTGAGGGATTAAGTAACATATTCATGTTCTCTTCCAATCTAACCTAATCCCTGTAAATCCTCTGATATCCTTCTATACTCCAAATCCACCGATACTCCCCTCAACCCCTCTTGATCGCTCGATATCACACCAAATCACTCAATATTTCGTTGAAGTCTTAAAGATGCATCTCTATAATGCCTTAATCACTCCCGTTTCTGCGCCGCAGGCGAAAATTTTGAGAATTTTGGTGGTCCTTAAGTAAGATTTCTTCCATTTTTCAGCGCCGCAGGCGAAAATTTTTCTTACTTTCATGCCTCCCCACTTCTGTTAACTTAATTCACAGACTTCTAGTCAATTTATAAAATCGGGATTTTCTTCGGGATTTGATGCACATCCCGATCCCGATCCCGGATCCCGGCTCGGGATCGGGATCATCCAAAACCGGGATCGGGATTCACCTTTCGGTCTCGGGATCAGAAAAATCGGGATCGGGATTCGAAAAACCCGGGATAATCCCGCCCGATCCCGACCGGGATCCCGATCCCGGCCAACTCTAGTTTATATATTTGGTTAAGGTAAGGGATGTACCGGGGTGCACAACCTTAGGATAAACAACGAATAGTTGATCTTACCATCGATGGGTTATATCAAATATACAAATGATTTTATATCTCACAATTCGGAAGCGAACCAAAGGACCTATGATTTTTTTGTTTGGTTCCCCCAACTTACAGCATAAAACAAAGCTTACTTAACTAAATAAATTTAAATATTTTTTTTTCAAAGATTTGCAAGAAGATTATGAAGTTAGGTTAAAATTTGTTGATTTAATAGGAATAAAAGGAGTTTTAGAATTTCATGAATTATCTAAATTAATGTTTAATCCGAAGGATTTTGGATTAGATGAAGAGGAAATTATGAAAATTGAGGATTTGAAGAAAAATGATGAAGAAGTTGATAAAAAAGAGGAAGAAGAAGAGAAGGAAGTAATAAAAGGTAAAACAAAAATGATAGAGAAATCAAAAGAAGTAACAGTTTATGAGGGAAAAACTAAAAGAGGAAGAAATTTAAAAAGTGAAATGAAAACAAATAAAAATAAAAAAAGTGAAGTAAATCGAGAAGAGAAGGAAGAAAATAAAGAAGAAAGTGAAGAAAAAAATGAACAAGATCTAGAAGAAAATCGATTAAACGAAGAAGAGGAGCAACCAACAAAAAATATCCAAGAAGGGGAACCCCTTAAAGAAACAGAAATAATTGATAAATATGGCAAAAAACCTATAGAAGAATTAGATAATGAAGAAGAAAATAAACAAGAAAATATTGATATGCTATCCTCCAATCCTTCCTCTTCCTCCCCTCCTTCAAAAATAATTTTGCCAATTTATTTTTTAAAAAATGAGTATTTAAATAATTTTTTTAAAGAATTAAAAAATAAAAATCAGAATGAGGAAAATAATTGTTTATTAAATATTGGCATTTTAATTAATGAAATTGGACGGAAAATGAGACCAATAAAAAACTATAAAATAATTAAAGGATGGCCAAATTATAAATTAATTAATTATTTAAAAAATAAATGGGAATTTATGCTAAATGGAGTATTTTTGGAGGAAATAAATAATTGTGAAAAATTAAAAATTAAATTGGAAGTATTTTTGAAAGAATTAATTGAGTGGGAAAATGATAGAATTGAAAATAATTCTGTAAGGTTTTTTAATAAAATTAATTTTTAGAAATGTAGAGAACTTAAAGAAAATTGTTTAAAAAATTAAAATAAAATATTTTTTGCTCGAAAAATAGCTGAATGAAGCCTTGTATCCGGATGAAGGGATGGGTCGATCCGAAGAGAAAATTTTAAAAACCGATCATAAACCCAATCACTATCCCTGTCTGTGTGAATTAAGGTTGCGGATATTGGAAATCATCGGATATCCGGATCCGATATCCGAACCGAAAATTTCGGATATACGGCCATTATTCGGATCCGGATATCCGGATCCGCCAACCTTAGTGTGAAGTCGCAAGAATGGACTTTACACCTATTGACAATATTAATTAAATAATTTTTGTGAAATATTTTTTAAATTTTTAGCTTCAACTAATTCTCGAAGAAAAAGGAATAACAAAACAAGAAAATAATTTAAATAAATCAGCAATTTCTGAGGTCAAACTAATGCTCAGTAAATGGGTAAATTCATTTTTTAAATTATTTTGATTATATGAATATTTAAAATATAAGTAATATTTTTCCTCAATCGAACCGCACCTGCATTGTTCAAACATTTTGTTGGAGTGCTTACATTGTTACTGCCTTCTTATTAAATGTTTTTCCTTCCATTTCTCGAAGTAAAATGTTTCCCTAGTCCATATCTTCCTTAGTTTTTCCTTTTTTGACACTGCCATATGAACAAACATGGACTTTTCTCGACTATTTCTCGAAAGGAAATCCAGCTGACTATTATTAAACGCATACTATGCAAGGGTTTAAAATCTAGTAAAAGATAAGGAAATTATCCTTATTAAAATTAGAATAGTATCTTTATTAATTATATTCTTATTATTATAACAAATTAACCTATTAATTATCATTATTAAAAAACAAGGCAAACGCTGATAACTTAGTTGGTAGATTTTTTCACAATATCCCATGAAGATTTCTCATTTTGTTACCCATCAATCCCCTCACACGAACAAACACCTCTTTTTTTATTCTTCAAAATATTTTTCAATTTTTAGAATGAAAAATCCAAATTGCTAATTTCTGGATCTTATCTCTTAAAAGCAAATACACCAGATTCTGATTTTGATTGTTTAGTTGTTGTGCCAAATAATGGATATATTAATAATTATTTTTATGGAAATTCTGAATGTAATTTAAAAGAAAAAAATTGTTTTGATAGATCTCTTTTTTGTATTTTTTGTTTGGTATTTTTTGGATTTTTTAAACGAAATTTTTTTAAATTTTAAAGCATTCACAAACCAATTCTATTGCAAAAATTGAGGGAAGAATTCCTTTAATTAAAATAAATTTTATGGAAGCTGAATTTGATTTATTACTCGTTTCCCTCCCAAAAAATAGTTTTGACAAATTAATTGCTTTGAATGAACCTAAAATTGAAAAAGTTGATGAGGCTATAGCTACATATATTTTGGAGAGGATTGGGGGAATTGAAGCTAAAAATAATGGGCAATTATGGCCTTTATCTGGTTTTTAATTTATAATTAATTTTTAATTTTTATTTTTAAAAAGGATATCGTGCAAATTTACGTTTATATGAATTGACAGTTAATAGTAGGAAAACGTTTACAATGTTATTACAAACAATTAAATTTTGGACTAAAAGTAAATTATTTTTTAGTAAAGTCAAAGTTGGATTTATTTTATATTTTTATCTAGGGTAGCAGCACCCCGTCCACCGATCCCTCGACAAACCCGATCCCCGACACCCATCACAGTGCGGGCCCCGAAGGCTTGGGATGCTAACCTATTTTTATCTAATAATTTAGTTAAAGTAGCTTTTGGAGCGTTATTGGTTTAGAAAAATTAGTGTCGGGTTTCGATTCGGATTTTTAAAATTCTATTCAGATCGGGTTCTGAGTCAAAAGATTTTATAAAATGTCGAGAATTGAGTTAGAGCAGTGTCAGTAGTTTAACGAACTTCTGTATACATGCCCTCTTTAATTTTACAAATCCTATGATGTCCCCGATCTAATGTGGCAAGAATGATATTGACAATCTTGGGATAAAAAATTCTTCTAATTACTTATCTATTGGAATTTTAAATTTTCTCGATTTTCTTTGATTTTTAGATCATTATATTTATGGAAGTAAACTTGGTTTTTTAAATGGATCTGCAATAGCTATAATGACTTGTAAAATAATTCTTGATTTTCCTGCAAATTCTGTGCCTTTTTTGATAAAAAAATTCTTTGATATTTATTCAAAATGGTTTAAATTAAATTTAAAATTTTTTTAAAAGTAGTTTAATTTAAAAAGGGAGTGGCCAAAACCTGTAGAAATTGTCGAATTACCAAATAAAAAATATAACGAAATTAGATTGGTTTTGGATTGGTTCGGAACAAAAGAAGTTTATCATCGTCACTTGAATCAATTTCATGTTGATTTATATCCTTGGTTATTAGAACATTCTAAATTACAATGGGTGGTTTTAAATCCTGGATTTCCAACACAAAATACGACTTTTAATGTTAACAAATCAACAGCAGAAATATTAAAATTGGAATTTTTAGAAGGTAAATTGATTATATAGCTAAAAATTCCTACATTTTCTCTTTTACGTTATAACACAGAGTGATATATATTTTTAACTGAATGCTAAAAAATAGCCTTGAAATTTAAATTTTAAAGGATGGTTTATTTTGAAGGTCATTCTTTAAATTTTTTATTTTTAAATCCTGGACCAGGATCGCGCCAACAGAAAATCGAATTCGCGATTTTGTGAATTCACGAGCCAAAAATCGTCGGAAATTTACGATTTTAGTAAATCGTGAATCGGGTACACCCACTCTAGATTATGGTTTAAATATAAAAATGAGAGCTACATAAACTTAAGCATTAATTAAATTTTACTAAAAATTAAATTGATTATACTAAAATTTTTTAAATTAAATCTAGCGGCAGAAAAATTAATTGAACTTGAAACTATACATACACAAATGTCTCCATCAATGGCCAAAACATTTTGGAAAAATTGGCTAAAGGGAAAATATTTTACAAAAAAGGTCGAGAATATTTTAAATACATATAAATTTGTATTTTTATTTAAATAGACTAGTTAATTAGGAAAGTAGATGCCGAAACAATGAGGCGCTTTAGTCTATATTTCGTTTCTTTTTCTTCAAAATTTCCTCAGACTTGCCTAGATTTTCTAATTTGAACTAAATGTATAACCTGTCTAAAAACTAGGAAAAACGATGATGATATAACCAAGTAAAATTATTATCTATAGGACAAACTTAAAAGAGATGTGACTGGAGGGGAAGGATATGAGGGGCAGGGGGGCTGATTATTTATTTATTTATCTTTTAATATTTAATTTCAACTATTTTTTAGTACAAACATTATTTATCAATTAATTGTATGTATAAACCAGAAAATCAAACAGTAGGGCAATCATTTTGTGATTTTGTAGAAACCCGTATTCGTCTCCAAATTTTATTTTCAATTGAAAATATTGAAGAAATTGAATATTGTCATGCAAATCCAATAAAAATAAAAAATAAATGTTTAAATAAAAATGATTTTTATTTTGGTTGGAATTGTATAAAATGGTTAATTGGAATAAAAGAAAAAGAAAATAAAAATATAAATTTAATATTTAAATCGGAAAAAGGCCAAAGTCATTTAAATGATTTTATGCAAAAAATTGAACTTGAATTTTATAGAAAATTACCAATTATTTCACAAAAGGAAACAGAAGGAATACGCTTATATGTTAAATATTTTGTACCAGAAATCTAAGAAATTTTATATTTATTTAATTTAGGAGTAATTTTGAACATAAATTATTTTAATATTTTGATTATAACCAGATTTTTGATGTTTATAATTTTCTAAATGTTTTTGTCCACCTCTTTATGATTGTTCGTATAAACTTGGGTTGCACCCCGAACGCTAGGGGGCGGGTATGTCGGGGGACAGGGTTTCGAATTGTTTATGGGCGCGGTTCGTATCGGGGAAAATCTGAAATCTTTCGGGAACGGATCGGTGTGCAATTCTTTTATAAAATATTTTTAAATATAAATTTTTTTGTTTTTATTTAAAAAATCTTTATAAGAATGGTTTTTTAATTTAAATTAATTTTTTAAAGATTTTAATACTGAACCCTTTTTTATTTTTTTATACTTCAATTTTTTATTTGCTGAAGAAAACTATTAGTATTAGAGTCTAATTTAGGGTTGGGCTTCACAAAGGTAAAACGAAACCGAACATTAAGATTATCTTTCCACTAAAAAGACAAGCAGAAAAACATTTAAGCCACCTAATTGACGAAAAACTATAATTTTTAGAGAGATATAATGGAAAAATTTTTAGAGAGATATAATGTTTTCAACTGCCGATTTCCGGAATTAGGGCGGCAGGCTAGATCACTGCCGCATGAATAATTAAATATCATCCAATAATATGTATGTGATAGCTGTTAAAATAAGGATAGAGATCTACGTCTCGATTTTTAAAGTCAAAAAAATACATCAAATCTGGATGTAAATAAGCTGATGTTTTTCCTTTGCTGATAGACTTAGATTCAAATTTATAAAATATAAACAACAACCGCAATTTATTCAGAAAAATTAATAAAGAAAAACTACATAAGCGAAAGATTTAGCACTAATAAGAAGAAACTTATGAATAAAATTTTATAGGCGGTGTTGATATTCTAAACTAAAGGGGGGAGGGGAGAGGGAGCGAGCACAATGGGCATCAAGCAAATCCCTCTTAATTTTTGGGTAAAGCCTTCTTTACTTTCCATTCATTACATTCAACTGCATCCACATGCTCCGGAAAAATTTCCAAATTGTATTGTTTGTAAAGTTGTTTGTGGAACAGGAAAAACTGTCCAAAAAAGTGTGCTCATTAGCAATCCTCTTGGTTGTCCGTTATTTAAGAAGCAATTTTTAATATAAGGAATGCTGCATTGATAAGCAGATACATAGTCGTTGAAGAATAATTTGTATATACAATTGATGATTGAATTTCTGTAGCTGTTAAGTGACATAATCTGCATTGATGTAAGAAGAGGTTTCAAGTCACAATCTATGGCTTGTATCACTTCGGTGTTGTTATTTTTGTCAGGTTTAAAACAATGAGCATAATCTTGAGGAACAGTTTGATTGGAAACAGTAACGTTGTTATTGGTACACTGAAAGAATAAGAATTTCAGAATGATTAGAATAACAATTTAGTAGTGATGTTCGGGAGTGAAAAAAAGCCGAGAGTCGAGAGCCGAGACCGAGACCGGGAATCAACCCCGAGACCGAGTCTCGGATCGAGACCGAGAGTCGAGACCGAGAGTCGAGACGAGAGATTAGGAGGGTTATCACTTGATATCCCTCATAATCCCCAAAAATACCTATATATCCTTCATACTCCCTCAAATCAATTAAATATACAAATCCACAATATAACTTTACTCCTATATCTACCGATATCCAACTTAATCCACTGATATTCCCATTAATCGCTAGAATCCCCATATATCCCTCGATATCCCTCCAAATCGAACGATATCTTCTTTATCCCCCGATGCAAAGCACAAGTCCCTTTATGTTTATTTTAATCCTTAAAATTTCCAGATATCCCTCATAACTTTAATCCACCTCTATATCCTTTCAAATCCCCAAAAGCCTCCGATATACGACAACTCCATTGACCCCCTACTATTTAAGACCGTATGCGATAATTTTTGCATTTTGGAAGGGTTTGAAGCCATAAATCCTCCAACCATTTTCTGCGCCGCAGGCGAAAATTTTGAGAATTTTGGAGGTCAAAAGCCAGATTTCTTTCATTTTCTGCGCGCAAGCTGAGATTTTGAGAATATAGGGAGGATTTAAGCGCCGGAGGCGAAAATTTTGGAAAATTCATGACTACATTTAAATTTCTAACGTTTTTTCAAGTTTAAAAAATTAAAAAAATAAGTTTACAGATTTAAAATCAAAGATTAAAAACATTCATTTTTGAAGAGAAGTAATTTTCAGATTATTTCCATGCTTAGAGTCGAACCCATTCCTATCAAAATATCTAAGTGTGTGAAGTCAGTCACCCTAACCACTCAACCATCGACCAACAAAAGGAAAATTGGAAAAAATATAAATATTTCTTTCTTTTTTCCTTAAAAAATAAATGTCAAAGTACGCGAGGTACGAGTAAAATTTAAAAAATTTCCGTCATTAGGGGTGTAAATTTAGTCTCGTTTTCCGAGACTAAAACACCGAGACCGAGATCGAGACCGAGAGCTCAAAAAACCCGGGAAATTTCCCGACTCGGGAACCGAGACCGAGAGTCTCGAACATCACTACAATTTAGTAACTAACAATGTGTGAAGTGCCAATAACTTGATGGAATGGACACTGAAAACCGTTCCCAAAAATAGTTGTTTGGTAACATAACAAATGTGCCAACTGACTCAAAAACGAAAATTGTGCCGATAAGAATTTCAAGCGGCTAAAACAATTAGTTTCGGTTTTGAAGAAGAAGTAGCATGTTGAAACGTAGTTGTTCGCTTCGGCTATTGTGGAGGAGTTATAATTTTGAGCAGTGGCATTGGAATTGATGGAGTTGTTGAGTGATTTTAATAGAGGATTGCTATCAGCATCTCCACTCAACATCGAATTTCCAATTGAAGAGATTGTTATATGCTATTTATTAGGGAATCTTTCTTGTTTATATTTATATCAAAAATACCATATCACAGAGGGCAAGATACTCTTCAATTGTTATAACTATTCCAACCAAGGAAATCTTCGCTTTCAATATTGCTTGCCAAACGCAGGGAGGTGCAACATTAGCGCAGTATTGACGAAGAACCATAGCGTGATATGCATGTTTTCGTTCACATGGCCAATCATCATCTGGTTTAATGCAAACCCTTTTAAACCATTTTGTCCATGTAAGAACGATTGCGGTTGTTCCATTGCCACACTTGTCATTAGCTGTTGCATTTTCCATAGCAGCAGTTAGAGGGTTATTGCCAGTATTATCTACTGGGGTTATTGCTAATTTCATATTATCTGCACAGAAGCCGAATCCTGCAATAATTAACTCGAAGATCCTTCCCCATCCAGTAATTTTTTCGCAGCTAATTACTGGTTCAATGTCAGCGTTGTTTGCGAAGCAAAGTTTTAAATGAAGAACAGACTTAACAACCTTTGATGATAAAGACAAAGTTACATCAGCAAGGTCAAACTCTATCTTCTTTATGCAGACCTCGAAACGGTTCTTTAATTCAAAAAATATAAAATTTTAAAATAATATTAAGCACCTGTTGGTCAACGTTCAAACGCAAAAATTTAATTCTTCTTAACTCTGTGACTAGAAGACAAGGGCAAGATCCTGATGTTGAGCTAGAAGTAGCGACTGAGTTTGTTGATTGTGTCGCAGAACTTATTGTGACATTCGCAGGGGCTTGACTTCCAGAGGATGCAGATGAGGTTACTCCACTAGAACCCGTAGCCAGGCTTGCCGCAGTGGATGTAGATGCGGCAGCCGTTGAAGTTGTTGGGGCATTACCTGGCGTAGTCGTAGCATAACAGTCAACTAGAGGCCCACAGTTACATTCACGACGAGCTTGGCTACTTGAGTCACTTTCCGAACTTTCTATATCAGGTAAAGGTGCAGGACAGTTAGTTGACATAACAATGCCAAAACAAATCCCAAAAGCTAGAATATATCCTAACAGAATATTGGACCCCATATTGGAGTAGTTAAATATAATTGAAGGAATTTGGAAGAGAAGTTGAAGTATTTCTAAAGGAGGTTTTTGTTCGGCTACGAGGTCGAAACTGGTTTATTGAGTATTTTGCCTGGCTTTTATAGTCAGTATTTTCCTGTGTGTTCATAATAATTTCATGGAGATTTGAATTAAAGGGATTTGAATTTTATCATTATTTTGTTTATAAAAATCGTAAAATTAATTTTAAATAATGTTTCGATAGACTTTTATTTTTGAGATTTGTCTCAATTTTACCGTACAGTACTTTTATTTTAATTGTCACACGTTTAAAATTTATTTTAATTCTCATTGAGTTTTTTAGAAAAACTACACGAAGGATGCGAAGAGATTTGAATTTTATTTTTATTTGTTATTGAAACATTCGAAGCGCCAATTTTACTTTATGTTTAAATAAAGATTTGAATAATTTTTGATAGACATATTTACTTTTTTGAGAATTAATATTCATAAATAAGCGCAACACTTAAATTTTCGTACAATCCCTAACATTTAAAATTAATCTTGTTTTCTTCAGAGAATTTCTAATAGTCTTATCTCACCCGAGAAAAGTACAATACTAATTAGAGATCGGAATTTTGTTCCGTACCGTATTCCGTACCGTACTACCGATACGGAATACCGATAAATACCGAAAAATACGGCCGTAGTACGGTACGGTCCGATCTCTAATACTAATACGTTTTTTTGGTTTTTTAATTTGTTAGTCACTGGAAAAATTTTAAAAATTTTTTGATTGTCTTAGAGTATACAGGGTGACAAGAAAGTTCGGAGTGACGAATTTTTTACCGTACACCTGATATTTTTAAATAATTTTATACTCATTTTATAAGCCATTCAATTCTCTATTATTTTACAAAATTAAGCAATATATTTTTCGATATATTAAGGCATAACCGTAAGGATACCAAAATTTCCTCAACAAAATTTTATTTTCAGTATCTCAGCGCTGAGGAGTCCGATTTGCGTGATTTTAAAAGAATTTAATTTAGCTTATTAGCAAACATGGTGAATTTTAAATATGAAACCTGTAACTCTTACATGAAGGGCTGTGAGTAGCTGTAATTCGGTTTGGGGGGGGGGCGAATTTTTTTGTTTAGGGTGGGTTAATTTTTTTTGTTAAATGGGGGTCAGCGGAAGAAAAGTCAGAAATTGATAATAGGTTATCGACCATGCTCTACACGATTCAAAATTGACGTTTTTATTATTAATCTTTTATGGGGACGTTCTTATAGGGACGTTTTTATTATTAATCCCGTAAATCACTGCTTAAAACACGGGAATCACGCAAAATCCCGTACAGGGTCCCGTCCGGAGCTAATTATTTACTTCAAATATTTTTTAATTTTTTGACATTTGAGTATTCTAAATTGTCTGCTCCTCAAAGGTTGTATCCTCAAATGTGTTACTCAAAGGTCGTATCCTCAAAGGTCGGATCCTCAAAAGTCAAATCCTCAAGTTCGGGTAGCCTGAAATTACATTTACCCCCATTTCCCGTTGATTTTTGAGATTTTGGATCTCGATATAAAAGTCATCTATAGACGTTCATTTTACTTTTCTACTCAATAACAAAAGAAATGTTCTCAGAAATTTTTGTAAAAATTTTCAATCATTTCTAATATGAAAATCAAAAATTTTTCAAGTGACGCTATAATTTTTAACACCCATTTTTGAGAAAAAACTCGATATAAATCGATAAAGTTAAAATTTTTCATGATTTTTCGGATATAATGTAAAATAGTGCTTATAAATTATCTATTTTAATAGAAAAACAGAGAAAATTAGGTGACACTATAATTTCTTAATTAACTCAAAAAAGTTGAAAATTTACTCATAAAAATAAAATAAATTTTTTTGTCAAACTTAAATAAATGCAAAGAATTTAAATTTAATAATAATAATAATAATTTATTCAGCCGCAAATTGCAAATAAAAGCAACATTAGGGGCGATTATAAAAATAATTATAAATTTAAATTAACAATAATGGATAGGTCAAATTGAATTTTGTCAAACCAAGAACAATTTAAAAAGAATTCTATATATTATTTGATATTGAATAGAGATAGTAAACATAACCACCTTCATTTCTTGGTCTTTTTATCGGTTGTTGTTGGTTTGACATTCGGTAGGTAAGTTAATGAAGTACTTACTACAAATAATGTCTTAATTAAATGCTAAAAAAAAAAGTGAAAATTAATTTAAATGGAATGTGTCAAACAAATAAAGCATTTAAATTGTTCATATTTGAGGAAAAAATGGAAAGAAATATAGGCTAAATTCTATTCTAAAATCAATTAACATAATGCCAATAATTTGAAAATACGCAATATGTTATTTGCAAGAGTCACACAAGTCAATATCAACAACAATAAACAGTACATTTGAGAATAAGCCTGGATTGAGATTGTTATTGGATTATTGGTTTTTGTTTTGGTTTTGGTTGGTTATTGGATTATTGGTTTTGTTTTGGTTTTGGTTGGTTATTGGATTATTGGTTTTGTTTTGGTTGGTTATTGGATTAAGATTAAGAGAATAATAACTAATATAGAATTAAAATTTATTTAGGAATTTTTTTAAATACCGCCATAAGTTTATTTATACTAACCATACGTTTTTATCTGTATATATCCCTTTTTTTATTTTATAGCAAAACATGGATTAATTCATTAGTAGGAAAGAAGGATAGAAAGGAGTTAATAATTTCGAGGAGAATAAGGTCAAGTCTAAGCTTTAGTGAGCTTTTGGGTAGTGTTTATCTAAATTTCAGAGCATCGTCAAATGTACTTAAGAAGTTGGTAAGCCAGTTTTTGAATGAATTAGGGTTGTTGTTAAGAAAGGCTTCCTTAGGCAGATTGTTCCAGTCAGGTATACATCTGTTTATGAAGGAATTGTGGGTTTTACTATTTTTAGATGTCATTTTTATTAAGAAATTATGTTTTCTGGATGGTCTTTTATTAATTTCTAAAAATTTTGTACGTTTTAAATAACTATATCCCATACAGATTTTATAAAGTGTGGTTAAGTCAATGATTTTTCTACGTGATATTAATTGTTGAAGCTTAAAGAATTGAAGTCTTCTGATGTAGGATACCTTATTAGAGATAATACGACATTTTGTTAGAGCTATTCGAGTGTAAAATTTCTGGACTTTTTCAATCTTGTTAATGGATTCTTTAAGATGAGGATTCTAGATTTCAGAGGCATATTCTAAAATGGGGAGTACATATATTTTAAATAATTTAGCCCAAACTATTGGATTAACTGATTTAAAAGCTCGTAGTAGCTGATAAGATCGAAAGTATGCAGACTTAAGAATTTTAGAAATATGTTCCTGAAATGTCAGTTTTTGATCTATAATAATACCTAAATCTCGAATTGATGAGGATTGGATTAGTTCTGTATTTTCAATATGATAGGGGTATATATTCTTTTGGGTCCCGATTCTTATGAATGTAGTTTTATCTGGAGCCATGGGTAAGGACCAATCAATACTCCATTTATAAACGTTATCAAGAGCCTCCTGCAATAGGTGGCAAGACATAGTGGATTGATGCGTGAGAAATAATTTTACATCGTCAGCATATAATCGAATTTGAACAGGTAATTTTATAATATGGGGAAGATCATTAATAAATAGAATAAATAATAATGGTCCAATAACAGATCCCTGGGGTACACCCGATCTTATCTTATGTAGTTCTGAGATTGAATCATCAATTTTAACGACAAATGTTCTGGTTTTAAGGAAGTTACTAATCCAGTCATGTATTTTGCCTCTAATGCCATAGAGATATAATTTATGAAGAAGAAAACGATGGGGTACGGAATCGAAAGCTTTCCTGAAGTCAATATAAATACAGTCTGTAGGATTACGATTAAGAAGTCCATTGTACCATTCCTGAAGTGTGGAGAGAAGTTGGAGTGTTGTTGATCGTTTTGGAAGGAAACCAAACTGGTGTTCACTAATAAGATTATTATCTAGTAGGAATTGCAGAATATTGGAAGCAAGTATTCTTTCAAAGGTCCGACTTAAAGTCGAGGTTAATGAGATTGGTCTATAATTAGTTACATCGTGTTTATTTCCTTTTTTATAGATAGGGATTACTATTGAGTGTTTCCATTGGGAGGGGGGTGTTCCTGAATCCAATGACATGCGGAATATTTCCGTAATTATTGGCGATAGAGGTAAATGACAATGTCTAAGAAATTTGAATGGTATGCCATCAGGAGATGTACTGTTTTTATTCGGGGAGGTTTTAAGTAAATTGGATACTGAGATTATATCAAAATCAATATCTGTTATTGTATTATTATTATTGATAATCGAGAATGGTGGGATTATAAATTATCTATTTTAATAGAAAAACAGAGAAAATTAGGTGACACTATAATTTCTTAATTAACTCAAAAAAGTTGAAAATTTACTCATAAAAATAAAATAAATTTTTTTGTCAAACTTAAATAAATGCAAAGAATTTAAATTTAAAAGATTAAATAAAAAATGTTATATAAACTATGATAAAATAAAGGTTAAATATTGTTTGTAAATCTACAATTGAAAATGTCGACGAAAAGACTAATAATTATGGAGTGGCAAAATATGCACCAAAAATTTCAAAATTTTCAAAATTATGCCTGATTTTTACTAAAATTTCTCAAAAAATGCCAAAATATGCACTAAATTTGGTATAAATATGCAAAATTTCCCAAAATATGCACAGATATGCAAATATGCACGAAAGTACAGAAATATGCAAAAATATGCTATAGGAACGGGTCCCTATGGCATGCCGCATGCAAAATATTAGTGATGTTCGGGAGTGAAAAAAAGCCGAGAGTCGAGAGCCGAGACCGAGACCGGGAATCAACCCCGAGACCGAGTCTCGGATCGAGACCGAGAGTCGAGACCGAGAGTCGAGACGAGAGATTAGGAGGGTTATCACTTGATATCCCTCATAATCCCCAAAAATACCTATATATCCTTCATACTCCCTCAAATCAATTAAATATACAAATCCACAATATAACTTTACTCCTATATCTACCGATATCCAACTTAATCCACTGATATTCCCATTAATCGCTAGAATCCCCATATATCCCTCGATATCCCTCCAAATCGAACGATATCTTCTTTATCCCCCGATGCAAAGCACAAGTCCCTTTATGTTTATTTTAATCCTTAAAATTTCCAGATATCCCTCATAACTTTAATCCACCTCTATATCCTTTCAAATCCCCAAAAGCCTCCGATATACGACAACTCCATTGACCCCCTACTATTTAAGACCGTATGCGATAATTTTTGCATTTTGGAAGGGTTTGAAGCCATAAATCCTCCAACCATTTTCTGCGCCGCAGGCGAAAATTTTGAGAATTTTGGAGGTCAAAAGCCAGATTTCTTTCATTTTCTGCGCGCAAGCTGAGATTTTGAGAATATAGGGAGGATTTAAGCGCCGGAGGCGAAAATTTTGGAAAATTCATGACTACATTTAAATTTCTAACGTTTTTTCAAGTTTAAAAAATTAAAAAAATAAGTTTACAGATTTAAAATCAAAGATTAGAAACATTCATTTTTGAAGAGAAGTAATTTTCAGATTATTTCCATGCTTAGAGTCGAACCCATTCCTATCAAAATATCTAAGTGTGTGAAGTCAGTCACCCTAACCACTCAACCATCGACCAACAAAAGGAAAATTGGAAAAAATATAAATATTTCTTTCTTTTTTCCTTAAAAAATAAATGTCAAAGTACGCGAGGTACGAGTAAAATTTAAAAAATTTCCGTCATTAGGGGTGTAAATTTAGTCTCGTTTTCCGAGACTAAAACACCGAGACCGAGATCGAGACCGAGAGCTCAAAAAACCCGGGAAATTTCCCGACTCGGGAACCGAGACCGAGAGTCTCGAACATCACTACAAAATATGCATCTGCATGTTTTGCCACTCCCTACTAATAATATTAGAGAATCTTTAGTAAAAATGAATAACATCAAAAATAATTTGGAAAATCTTAAAAATAAAAAAATAAATCTAATGTTAAATAAAAATCGGTCGTGATTCGACAGGAAAGACAATTTGAAAAGAATGAAATTTGCATTTCTTTCAATGTCATTCTCTGTCGTAAATTAACTTTCATGTAACTCAGAATTAGAAGGTAATAAATATATAAATATAATGAACCAGATGGATATCAAAAATAATGTTTAGAATAAATAAATAAAATATATCGTAAAACTGTATTAATGCCCTCCCTCAGATTACCCTCGCTTAAATAATTACCCCCTATTTTTCCTACACTAAATTAAAAAAAATCTGTTAAAGAATTGTTATAAGTTTTACTAATTTTAAGGATGAATATAAAAAATAAATCTAGAGATTAAAAGAATATGGGGTAAATTAAGACGGATATCGAGGAGCTTTTGGGGAAGGGATAATAAGAGATTAAGAAGTGTTAAGGTAGATATTAAAACATTTCCATAACATAGGCCTTATTCTTCTTATCTCTCCAATCCTTTGATATACCCTACATTCCTTAAATAATTCTCGATCGACTATTTGTTTTTGTATATGCCAAACCGGAGGTATTTTTGGCATAGTATATTTTCGGCTACATTATATTAATAAATTAATCACTGTTCATATCTTTATGATAGAATCAGAGGTGGGTCGTAATTCTGATTTCCGATTTCCGTTGTTTTTTTTCCTTACGATTTACGTGTTCTAAAATTTTGGAACAATTTTCGATTTCCGATAATTTAAAAGCATATTTCTGACTAAAAATTTTTCCAAAATTTTCGCCTGCGACGTTGAAAATGGAAGATCTAAAGTCTCTTATCTGGAGCCCAGATCCCCTGTATCCTTCAATATCCACTTATATCCAAACCCATTACTATAGCAGATATAAAGGTAAAAAATAATTAATATATATGTTATGTAATTACTATACTTCCCAGGGTAATTAATACAGTTTTTACGGAAATGATTATATGGATTTGGGGTCTGTAAATTTGAAATGTGAAAAATATAAAATTCCCATTTTTCTCACAAACGTGTATATATTTAGAGCTTGTATTTGCGATAAATTTTTGTTTGATCTTTTAGCCATTTTTTTCTTTTAAAAATTTTAGTTAATAATTTTTGGTTTTTTAATAAAATTATCAATTTTTGTCTTCAATTCTTTATATTCTTTTTTATTTTGTGAACTAAAATAATATTTAAGTTTACTTTTAATTAAAAATTCTAGACTAACTTTATTTTCTTTTCCACAATTTTTAATTTTTCGTTGAATTTCATTTCTTTTGTTTCAAATTTCTAGAAATATTATTTTATAATGAATATTTTTACAGCTGCTCGGGACCAAACAGGGAGGGTGATATTACATGGGAATTACAGGGGAATTAAGAAATACATACCAAATCCGGCTCGTTTAAAGATCCTGAATGAAATTCAGGTAAATTTCTTATAAAGGATTAGAATAGGATTCGATTTTGTAATTTGCCGACTTTACTTGTATTTAATTATTATTCATTATTACCTCTTTAATATAATCATCAAATATATTTTTCTCAATATTTGCTAATAAATGAATAACTAAATAAATTAATTTTTCATTATTTAATTTCATTTTTTCAATATTTTCCAACAAAAATTTTGTAAATTTATTTACTGGATGCTTATCTCTTTTATAATAATAATTTTCTTTTTTCTTTTCAAATAAATTATTTATTTCCGATTTTTTAATTTCTTTTAATTTATTTTCAATATTAAATTCAAATTCTTCCATATTTTTATCAAAAATTCCAATATTCTGTTCAAACAATTTATTTTCAATTTCCAGCAAATCTTTTAAAAAATTGAGTGCATCCTTCATCTCTTTACTTTCTAAAAAATTTGGAATTAATTTTTATGGACTTAAATAGATTTGTTTCTTGCTAGTTTGGTTCATCTAACCCGAAGAATTACTGAAACAGACTTGGACTAGTAAAAAATAGGCCATAGTAAAAGCCCTAGTAGAATCCGAGCCCTAGTAAAATCCTCATTTATTTTTAAAATATTTACGTCTATATTCCTTCATTATAACGTCATCTATTAATTTTGTAGAAAATATTTCTTCGTCTTCTTCTTTAATTTCTTCTTCAATTTCTCGAATAATTTCTTTTCCTTTTAGATTCTTTGGCTGATTTTGCTACACAAATTAAAATAATTATTGTTAGGTGGAATATTAATTAGTTATGGTATGATGGAGAAAAATGGAGGAGAATGATCAAATAATGCGTTAGGATATATGCTTATGAAAAGAAACTTATTTTAAAAATTTTAAATATCCCTATCCGAACAAGATAATCGTAAAGTAAAAATTATCGGCATAAACGACAACTCTTTTTCAATGGCATTCTAATTTTACATTGAGTATAGCCTGGGTACAACTTTTAAATTATTACTTACCACAGTTGGTTCTATTTTCTCCTCATTGTTTTTCATGATTAGTTTATCTGGATTTCCATCTTTTATTTTTTGATTACCATATAATTTTTTAATTTCATTTTCTAATAAATGAATTTATTAATTAATAACATAAAAACCAGGGATGTTGCTTCCGCAAAATTTTGTCTTTTTTAACACATCTTATTTTTAAATACACCCCCTAATGACAACCAAAAATTAAATTTCTAGCCTCCTAAAATTCAAAATAAAATTTCAGGTGTAGCTAAAAATCTCCTTTTGGCTTTCCAGGTTTCGAAAATTTTGAACCACAAGCTCCCCATTCCCAGCCATCTTATATTTTGACCTTTATTAATTTTTAAGTTTCTCGACTTTTGTTAACAAAATTTTTCCCTCGCATTTCGTTTATTTATTTCTCACGCCTTACGGGTTTAAAATTAAAGCTATGGATATTAACATGCTTTTTTTTTATAAAAAATTCGAAAAACTTTTTTGGTCACATCTTCCTAATTAAATATTTTTAATTTAAAATTTACTTTTTTCCAACACATATTTTTCGTTCACAATTTTTATTGGATTATACACTTTATCTTTATATTCTTTTTCAATAAATTTTAATTTTTGAATATTTCCTTTAACTTTATCCATTTCTTCAATATTTTTATCTAATTTTTTAATTTCCTCATGTACACAATTTTTCAAATATTTTTTATTTTCTTCTTTATTTTCTTCATTTATTGTTATATTTTTATTATTTAAAATATTTTCTGTACATTCTTTCATTACAAACAAATATTTTAAATGAACATCAAAATTAGTTTCAGAATAAATATTTGGATCAAGAAATATTTGCTTTTAAAAGTTTAAAAATTATTTTTATCGATATTTTAATTTTAACTATGTAATTCTCTTTAAAGACTGGCGCGGGACGTGATCCCGACGGGATTTTCCGGAATCCCGAAATCCCGGATTTTTTTGATTTTCGGGATCCGGGATTTTTTCGGGATTTATTCCTCGAGATCCCGTCCCGGCTCTATTCACGAATTTATTAAACTTAAAATTACGTCAAGTTCTTCTTCAATTTCTTCCTCTTCAATTTCATCAAAATTCAAAACAAATTTTTTAAGAAAATTATTTCCATTCCAATAATTTTCAAAAATTGTTTCCCAAATATTTTTTATTTGTTCAATTCCAACTAAAAAATAAATAAAAATATTTAATTTCTTCAAAATTACCTTTATTTTCTATATTAATTTTATACCATCCTTTATAAAGAAAATAATCCAAAACATGTAATATTCTCCATTGTTGGTATTTTGTTTTATTTAATTTATATTTTGCTTTATTTAAAATAGAATCATCAGATAATTTATTTTTAGTTTTAAGAGAATCATAAAACATCTTAATTAAAGTTTTATCATCAAATAATTTTATTTCAGTTGCAAGAGAATCATCAGACAATTTAATTAAATAATTTCTAACAGAAATGTTTTCTATAAAATAAAATTATCTATATTTTCTATAAAGTAAAAAGCTGATAAATTCTTTCTGGAAAATTTTACAATCACTATTGTAAAGCATATAATAGCTATTTAATTCCTAAGGCTATGCAGTAAGCGGCGTGGTGTAATGGCTAACACATCAATCCGGTCTACTGAAGATGCTGGTTCGCACCCAGCACTGCTAAAGGAGAGAAATAGTGCTTCCGAATGGCTCAAAATTAAAATTCAAAAAATCCATAAGGGCCTCGAATCCCTCGACCTCGGCTTTTCCAGCCTCGGCGATCCTCAGGCTCGGTTTTTTCAAAAAACGTCGACCTTGTGCAACTCTAGTTCAAGAAAATTGTTATTCAAAATTGGTAATAAATTTTAGTTTCCGAAAAATTTAGACATCTAAAAAATAGACCCTTCTCTAAAATAAGCAGCCTCTAGAGATAAATCTGAAAAAATAAGTTCCGGGGCTTATTCGAGTTTACAGTATTTTATTCAAATAATACCAAGCTTCAAATAATACCAAGCATCTTCGTTGTTTAAGCAGAATGCTTGACATTATTTCAGTAAATAATTTAATTATTAATACCTAGTTTGCCAAAATATTCCGGAAGCGTTTCTTGTAAAATAAAAAAACGTAGCGATCCAAATACCATTTCCATTCTCTCGTTTACATGGTTTTTGTTCCCAGAAAAAGATCTTAGTATTTAATTAGAGGTTAAAAATATTTAAAAAAAATTTTAAATAATTTTTATTTTAGGAAAAAGATCGCCGTTATATTCCAATAAATAATTCAGGATAAACACAATCTTATTAGAAATACAGGGTGCGGCAAATTAAGCGCGCGTTTTGTTTTTGCCATAACTTCTTTCAATTTCAATGAAAATTGATAATTCTTTTTTTATATCATTCCCAACACTCTAGGAAATTTTTTGGTACCAAAATATTCTAAAAAGATTCTAAATTAATTTGATTATTTTTTTCTAAAGTTTTGGCAAAATTTTTTGGACCAAAAGTCGTCTGATTTAAATGCCGTGTGCCTGATATGGGGGTAGTTTATATCATTTGAATAAGTTCTTTTGTCTGATTCGATTGACGTAAAAACTGGACGATTATCTTGTTATTGAGCTGAGATATGGGCCTTTGAATGATAAATTAGGAACTAAATGTTAAATTTCACTTTTTTAGGTGAAATTTTCAAAAATCTAATTAGAGACAATTTCGATGCTCCTCGTCGAGACAAGTTGATTGGTACCAAAATTAGTAAAATGGGATGACTTTGAGCGAAGTTATGGCAAAGTAGACTTTGTCATGAAAAAATATTTCTTGATGCGATTTATAGACTATTTCGGGGATATCTTTATTATCTGTAAGCCAAATTTATATTATTTTCTACCAAAAAATTTCCTAGAGTGTTGGGAATGAGATAAAAAAAGAATGATCAATTTTCATTGAAATTGAAGAGAGTTATGGCAAAAACAAAACGCGCGCTTAATTTGCCGCACCCTGTAAGTTTTTTTATGTATCTAACTGGCCAAAATTTTAGGAAAAAAAATTATCGTTTCATATCTGAATAAAACGTACCGCAAAAATTTTTGAAAAGACTCTCCCTTTTCATATATAAAATATTTAAAGAAAACAATAAAATTAGCCTCCCAAATTTCTTCTTGAAATTCCAAAAATATTTTTTTCATTTTTTCGTCATCTGCATGCAAGCAATCCATCGGAGAATATTTTTGAATTTTTTTCTCAAAATTTTTTTTGACTAATTTTTTATATTCTGATTTAAAAGTTGCTACTATATCACACAAACGTATTTCATAAGGCAATGAAACTGGACACAGCATGGTAAATCGTGGAAATAATCTTTAATAAAAATCTTTTTTACAGGGTGCGGCAAATTTGTCGTACTTTTTCTTTTTGGTATAACTTTCTTCAAAATTAATGAAAATTGATAATTCTTTTTTTGTTTTATTCACAACACTTTAGGAAACTTGCTGATACCAAAATTGCTTTTAAATTTTAAGATTACTCTGAGTAAACTTTCCTCAAAATTTTAGCAAAATTTTTTGGATAAAAATTGGCCTAGATTCAAGGCTGAGATTTTGATATTGGAAATGTTAATATCATTCGAATCAGCTCTTCATTCTGATTCGAATGACATCAAAATCGGGGGGCTATGACAAAAATCTAATGAGATACGGTCCTCTGAATGATAAATAAAAATAATTTTGCTAAAAATAAAATTTTTGGATAAAATTTTCAAAAATGAGATTATAAGCTATTTTGATGCTCCTGAACGAGATGAGTCGTTTAGTACCAAAATCATTGGTATTGAACGATTTTGAACGAAGTTATGATCAATTAAACTTTGGCATAAAAATTGTTTTTAAATTTTCCCTACGTTCGAACTCGATTATCTTTGCCAATAGTGAACCAAATTTTTAATATTTGGTATCAGCAAGTTTCCTAAAGTATTGGGAATAAAACAAAAAAAGAATTATCAATTTTCATTAATTTTGAAGAAAGTTATGCCAAAAAGAAAAAGTACGACAAATTTGCCGCACCCTGTATAAATATTTTACATAAATATTTATTTAACCCTATATTATCTCCTTTCTTAGCTCTGTCCAATGCAATTTCCGTTAAAAATACTTGAGAAAGTGTTGATATTTTCATGTAAATTTTGTTAATTTGATTGGAATCTTCCGTTGAAAGAAATTCTTTAAAATAATTTTCCAAATTTTTTTCTGTAGAACCATTCAATGGATTATCAATTAGAGTCATCGTGTTATATACATTACAAATGCCTAATTAAATTTTTTCTTTAATAAAAAGAAATAACATAAATAACACCTTTGTATAAATTTGGAAAAGCATTTGTTGTTGGGGTTGTTGGTAGAAGCAAAAAAATAATTAAATAAATAAACATTTGTTTATTTAAATAATTTTTTCTCTAAAAATTCAAAGATAATAGTGTTAATTAAAATCTAAGTAAATCGGGTTTCTAGAAAACATATAGGTACATAGAGTAGAAAACATATTAAAATTGCTTTTTATAATTTAAAATTGCAGCCTTTTACTGTTTTTGAAAGGTTACGCAAAAAATTTCTTTTGCCTCCTCTTTTGTGTATTTACTATCTATCCCTATTTTGTGTCGGGACAGGAAATGGAACGGATACGACACGGAACGACAAAACACGGTCGGACAGATCATGGAAAAGACAAAACAAGGAACGACCATAATACGGACCATACCAAAACACGGACAAGACAAAACACGGTCTTACCAAAACACGGAACGACCAAAACACGGAATACTTTTAAAATCATATTTTTTTTAAATCAGAATTTATTTAAATCAGAATATTGTTAAAAATAGAATATTTTTTTTAAATAATCAGAATATTTAAAAAAGAACAGAATTTAAAAATAATTCTGAAAAATTTTGAAAACCTTCCCTGGACCGTGTTTTGGTCGTTCCGTGATTTGGCCATTCCGTGTTTTGGTAAGACCTTGTTTTGTCTTGTCCGTGTTTTGTCGTTCATGTTCTGTCCGTTCCGTGTTTTGGCATTCCTTGTTCTGCCCCTCACCCCCCTATTTATTACCTATTAAATTTTTAGGTACTTGAGGGTTATCCCCCGGACTTCTTGCGGACATTTTTTTGCGGACACAATTCTACATAATGGTAAACGTTTCTCCCTCCTTCTCTCCTATGCACTTGTTATTTTATTCATGTTCATGCTGTGAAAAATTCTTTGGATGGGAGATGGAATTGAACCATCAAGGAAAGTGCCCAAACCGAAGCACAACCGACTGTGCCACCATCCAACCCGATGATAGGTTATTTATTTTCATTTATATTCTTTCTGCAATACAGGGTGTAATAGTATTACACCCTGAGACAGGGTGTAATACTCAAAAAGTGGAAAGGATGTGGGGGAGTGCAAAATGGAGGAAAAAAATTTTGCCATAACTTCTTTCAATTTCAATGAAAATTGATAATTCTTTTTTTATATCATTCCCAACACTCTAGGAAATTTTTTGGTACCAAAATATTCTAAAAAGATTCTAAATTAATTTGATTATTTTTTTCTAAAGTTTTGGCAAAATTTTTTGGACCAAAAGTCGTCTGATTTAAATGCCGTGTGCCTGATATGGGGGTAGTTTATATCATTTGAATAAGTTCTTTTGTCTGATTCGATTGACGTAAAAACTGGACGATTATCTTGTTATTGAGCTGAGATATGGGCCTTTGAATGATAAATTAGGAACTAAATGTTAAATTTCACTTTTTTAGGTGAAATTTTCAAAAATCTAATTAGAGACAATTTCGATGCTCCTCGTCGAGACAAGTTGATTGGTACCAAAATTAGTAAAATGGGATGACTTTGAGCGAAGTTATGGCAAAGTAGACTTTGTCATGAAAAAATATTTCTTGATGCGATTTATAGACTATTTCGGGGATATCTTTATTATCTGTAAGCCAAATTTATATTATTTTCTACCAAAAAATTTCCTAGAGTGTTGGGAATGAGATAAAAAAAGAATGATCAATTTTCATTGAAATTGAAGAGAGTTATGGCAAAAACAAAACGCGCGCTTAATTTGCCGCACCCTGTAAGTTTTTTTATGTATCTAACTGGCCAAAATTTTAGGAAAAAAAATTATCGTTTCATATCTGAATAAAACGTACCGCAAAAATTTTTGAAAAGACTCTCCCTTTTCATATATAAAATATTTAAAGAAAACAATAAAATTAGCCTCCCAAATTTCTTCTTGAAATTCCAAAAATATTTTTTTCATTTTTTCGTCATCTGCATGCAAGCAATCCATCGGAGAATATTTTTGAATTTTTTTCTCAAAATTTTTTTTGACTAATTTTTTATATTCTGATTTAAAAGTTGCTACTATATCACACAAACGTATTTCATAAGGCAATGAAACTGGACACAGCATGGTAAATCGTGGAAATAATCTTTAATAAAAATCTTTTTTACAGGGTGCGGCAAATTTGTCGTACTTTTTCTTTTTGGTATAACTTTCTTCAAAATTAATGAAAATTGATAATTCTTTTTTTGTTTTATTCACAACACTTTAGGAAACTTGCTGATACCAAAATTGCTTTTAAATTTTAAGATTACTCTGAGTAAACTTTCCTCAAAATTTTAGCAAAATTTTTTGGATAAAAATTGGCCTAGATTCAAGGCTGAGATTTTGATATTGGAAATGTTAATATCATTCGAATCAGCTCTTCATTCTGATTCGAATGACATCAAAATCGGGGGGCTATGACAAAAATCTAATGAGATACGGTCCTCTGAATGATAAATAAAAATAATTTTGCTAAAAATAAAATTTTTGGATAAAATTTTCAAAAATGAGATTATAAGCTATTTTGATGCTCCTGAACGAGATGAGTCGTTTAGTACCAAAATCATTGGTATTGAACGATTTTGAACGAAGTTATGATCAATTAAACTTTGGCATAAAAATTGTTTTTAAATTTTCCCTACGTTCGAACTCGATTATCTTTGCCAATAGTGAACCAAATTTTTAATATTTGGTATCAGCAAGTTTCCTAAAGTATTGGGAATAAAACAAAAAAAGAATTATCAATTTTCATTAATTTTGAAGAAAGTTATGCCAAAAAGAAAAAGTACGACAAATTTGCCGCACCCTGTATAAATATTTTACATAAATATTTATTTAACCCTATATTATCTCCTTTCTTAGCTCTGTCCAATGCAATTTCCGTTAAAAATACTTGAGAAAGTGTTGATATTTTCATGTAAATTTTGTTAATTTGATTGGAATCTTCCGTTGAAAGAAATTCTTTAAAATAATTTTCCAAATTTTTTTCTGTAGAACCATTCAATGGATTATCAATTAGAGTCATCGTGTTATATACATTACAAATGCCTAATTAAATTTTTTCTTTAATAAAAAGAAATAACATAAATAACACCTTTGTATAAATTTGGAAAAGCATTTGTTGTTGGGGTTGTTGGTAGAAGCAAAAAAATAATTAAATAAATAAACATTTGTTTATTTAAATAATTTTTTCTCTAAAAATTCAAAGATAATAGTGTTAATTAAAATCTAAGTAAATCGGGTTTCTAGAAAACATATAGGTACATAGAGTAGAAAACATATTAAAATTGCTTTTTATAATTTAAAATTGCAGCCTTTTACTGTTTTTGAAAGGTTACGCAAAAAATTTCTTTTGCCTCCTCTTTTGTGTATTTACTATCTATCCCTATTTTGTGTCGGGACAGGAAATGGAACGGATACGACACGGAACGACAAAACACGGTCGGACAGATCATGGAAAAGACAAAACAAGGAACGACCATAATACGGACCATACCAAAACACGGACAAGACAAAACACGGTCTTACCAAAACACGGAACGACCAAAACACGGAATACTTTTAAAATCATATTTTTTTTAAATCAGAATTTATTTAAATCAGAATATTGTTAAAAATAGAATATTTTTTTTAAATAATCAGAATATTTAAAAAAGAACAGAATTTAAAAATAATTCTGAAAAATTTTGAAAACCTTCCCTGGACCGTGTTTTGGTCGTTCCGTGATTTGGCCATTCCGTGTTTTGGTAAGACCTTGTTTTGTCTTGTCCGTGTTTTGTCGTTCATGTTCTGTCCGTTCCGTGTTTTGGCATTCCTTGTTCTGCCCCTCACCCCCCTATTTATTACCTATTAAATTTTTAGGTACTTGAGGGTTATCCCCCGGACTTCTTGCGGACATTTTTTTGCGGACACAATTCTACATAATGGTAAACGTTTCTCCCTCCTTCTCTCCTATGCACTTGTTATTTTATTCATGTTCATGCTGTGAAAAATTCATTGGATGGGAGATGGAATTGAACCATCAAGGAAAGTGCCCAAACCGAAGCACAACCGACTGTGCCACCATCCAACCCGATGATAGGTTATTTATTTTCATTTATATTCTTTCTGCAATACAGGGTGTAATAGTATTACACCCTGAGACAGGGTGTAATACTCAAAAAGTGGAAAGGATGTGGGGGAGTGCAAAATGGAGGAATAAAAAGCATCGTAGAACAGCACGGCACCATTTGGAGTGTTATTTTGCAGAGTTTATGTGGAGAAAAATGGTTGGGAAAAAAGACGTTTTTGAGGAAATCATGGTTGTCTGGGGGAAATATTGGGCATTGGAATGATTTTTCCTTTATATATTTTCTTTTTCACATAAACGATTATATTTTCATTTTAACATAATTGTATACTAAGGTTGTCGGATCCGGATATCCGGATCCGAAAAAAGGCCGGATATCCGAAATTTTCGGTTCGGATATCGGATCCGGATATCCGAAATTTGCGGTTCGGATATCGGATCCGGATATCCGAAATTTTCGGTTCGGATATCGGATCCGGATATCCGAAATTTTCGGTTCGGATATCGGATCCGGATATCCGAAATTTGCGGTTCGGATATCGGATCCGGATATCCGAAATTTTCGGTTCGGATATCGGATCCGGATAACCGAAATTTGCAGTTCGGATATCGGATAGAGATATCCGAAGATTTCCAACTATCCGACAACCTTATTGTATACATAAAATTTAATCCTTATCGAGGGAAGAGAAAACCTTACCATTATGTTATTAAGCTTGTTAAAGTTAATTAAGCTATAATTAAATTAATTTATTTAATTATTTAAATTAAAAAAAGAGACGTTAATTAAATTATTTAATAAAAATTAAATTTAAACAAGCATTAAATCAATTTTCCTTATAGGTAAATGATTGACTAGCTATTGAATTTCATAGGGCATCTAAAATCCCTCCACCATGCATTTCTCTTTAACATCTCCCTTCCCTTATTTTTAGAATTAACATGTGATATAAAAATTGATTTTTTGGAAAAATTTAGAGAAAAATTAAAAAAAACTTTAAAAAATGTGTTTTTTTATTAGAAATTAGGACTGGGTTGAAATAAATATAATAAAATATTACATAGATTTGTGATGACTAGGGCTCGGATTTGTATTGAAATATATTTTTTTTTCCTGAATATATTATGGCAAGAGAAGCTCAAATATGCCATTAGTTTTTCTATATTATGATTTTTGACAAGGTTACATTTCAATATATTTCAATATTTTGCCAATTTTCCCGTTATTTCAATATTTGGCACATTTTTCAAATTATTTCAATATTTTTGGATATTTTTACCAAAATTTAGGGATTTTTCATAAATTTTAGGAAAAAAGTGAAGAAATCTAGCTGCCTGACAACCAAAAATCTCAAAATTTTCGCCTGCGGCGCTGAAAATGGAAAAATTTGGCTTCTTGGTCTTCCAAAATTCTCAGAATTTTCGCCTGCGGCGCTGAAAAGGGGATATTATGGCCTATTATTCACTACAGTACCGTTGCCTTCCCACTAATTATTCCCTAGACATTCTTCGTAACATGACAAAAAATTCTCAATTAACAAAAACCTCAAAATTTGCTGGGCAAAACCTCAAAAATGGCGTGGCGCGACACATGAGGATATGACTTTTGAGGACCAGACATTTGAGGACCGACTTTTGAGGACGCGACCTTTGAGGACGCGACCTTTGGGGATGCGACTTTTGAGGACGCGACCTTTGAGGATGCGACCTTTGAGGATGCGACTTTTGAGGATCAGACATTTGAGGATACTCTAATGTCAAAAAAAATAAAAATGTTAATTTTATGTTAAAAAATTTTTAATTTTATAATTTTATTGGTTGCTCAAGGCCTAACAAGCAAATATTGAATTTTCCAGATATTTAAATGAACACGACGGACTTATTTATGATTCGCGTGTTTTTTTTTCGGGTTAAGAAGTTATTAAGGATTAGCGGTGGTGTATAAGTGAATTTGTTGGATATTAGAGGTTTGATATCGGGTGATAAAAGGGTTCTGGTTTGATCAAGGCGGATTTAAGTTTTATCAAAGGAGGTTAACCTATTGATCTTTCGATATCACGCCCAAATAAGGATATCAGCGGATTCGAATGGATATCGGAAGAATACCGCGATGCTGGAAGGATATAGTATTAAGAAAGTTTAGGAAGGATAAGAGGATATGAAGTGTACCGGTTAAGGATGATTTAGAATTTTGGAATACAACCTAATAGATTTTGAGATTCTTGGAAGGTTATGACCAGATCTCTTTATTTGGTGCCGCAGGCGAAAATTTTAAGAATTTCTGAAGGCCAGGTGTGAAATGCCAAGTTTTGTAAGGCCAAATAACCAGATATTAAATCACTGACATACACCTTACTCCACTTAATACCCCGATATCAGGCCCAAACCCCTTTATATTCACTTTGACCCCTTGAAATTTCCGACACTTCCGATTTCCGACACCTCTGGCTGTTCCGACCCACCTCTGCTTCCAATGAATTTCTCTGTGGCATATTCAAATGAATGAAACAGAAAAGACTAAAAGCAAAAAAATTATTACTTTTTTGTGTTTTGTTTTTGTGTTGTCGGACACACAATACGGTATCACGACTTTTGCGCCGAGAACATTTGCGCCGCGACTTATGCGCCGCGACTTTTGCGCCGGGTGACTTTTGCGCCGCGACTCTTGCGCTGCGACTTTTGCGCCGGGCGACTTATCCGCCGCGACATTTGCGCCGCCATTATTTTAAAAAATCTGGATCCGAAAAATGCCGGATATCCGAAAATTTCGGTTCGGATACCGGATCCGGATATTCGAAGATTTCCAACTATCCGACAACCCTACTAAAGTGAGGTCCGGCTGTAGTTATTGATATATTTTTAATGATAGTGGCGGCGCAAAAGTCGCCCGGCGCAAAAGTCGCGGCGCAAAAGTTCCCCGGCGCAAAAGTCACTCGGCGCATAAGTCGCGGCGCAAAAGTCGCGGCGCAAGTGTCGCGGCGCAAATGTTCTCGGCGCAAAAGTCACGGAACCCACAATACACGGACGGACACGGACTACTTCGAAAACTGAAATGATTATATTTAATAATGATCACTATTTGCTCGTTAGGCCTTGAGCAACCCATAAGATTATAAAATTTAAAATTTTTTAACATAAAATTAACATTTTTATTTTTTTTGACATTAGAGTATCCTCAAATGTCTGATCCTCAAAAGTCGCATCCTCAAAAGTCGCATCCTCAAAGGTCGCGTCCTCAAAAGTCGCATCCCCAAAGGTCGCGTCCTCAAAGGTCGCGTCCTCAAAAGTCGGTCCTCAAATGTCTGGTCCTCAAAAGTCATATCCTCAAGTGTCGGGTAGCCAAAAATGGCACATTGAGCAAAACAACTAAATGTCCCAACCTCATTTTGTCAATCTTAAAATGTCCAAGAGCGTAAAATTACTCAATTCATCTGGCTATAAGGCTAATGTGCAATTTTGAAAACGTGATTAATTTTTTTTGTTAAATTTCAGCTTTTTTGGTGGGGTTATCTAGTGAATAGACGATAATTTATTTCAATATTTCACTAATTTTTGGCATTTTTTGTCAATATTTTGCCCACTTATTTCAATATTTTATGGCCATATTTTGCGATTTTATTTCAATATAAATCCGAGCCCTAGTGATGACAGCGAAAACCTGCTTCAAATATTTTTAATTTTTTTGGAAATTGGAGTGATTTTAAGGAAATTAATTATACATACTATATTTAATAGAAAAAATTAATTTTTTAGATGTTTTTATGTAAATTTTAAATTTTTTTAAAAAGGGGAATAAGATTAAAAGTCGACTTCTCTATGTGGCCTGGTTACTTGTTTCAAAAATGTTAATTTATTGTCGAAAAATCTATTATAGAATACAGAAAATAAAATAAGGAAACTAAATAAATTTATGTATCAGAGATTCCAAAATCAGGACAATTCCAGAAAATCGTGAATTCCCGACGATTTTTGGAACGCGAATTCACTATTCACGAAAATCGGGAATTCAAAATTTTTGTGAATTCGCGTTCCTGATTCACGACATTTTTTTCGAAAATCGGGAAAAAATCGAGAATTTTTATTAATTACACTGCGGTGCATAAGTTTATATACACTAGAAAATTATTTTAAAATTATTATTATATTTTTTGTATTTTGTTTTCCTAATGCATCCCTTTAATGGGTTGTCAGATAAATAATGAGCCCTTTTCGCATTTTTAGTCTTCTTTTATGTATAGGTATTCGAATTTTAGTTAAAATTATTTTACATTTAGTTGAGTCGATAGTTCACGCTTTTTTCATCTATTCTAAACCATTTAAAAAATTCATTTTGATTTTTGCAGTTTTTTAAAAAATTTTTTAAATTATGTCCTCAAAATCTGAAATTCGGGCTGTTGTTTTGTATTGCTTCAAACGCGATCTAGGTACAACGTAAACCAAAAATGAAAATGCCGCCTTGAAGGGCACAAGTTGGGCATCTTTTGCAATAATCAAGCGATGTTACAAAAAATTCAGTGATGGAGATATGAGCCTAGATGCCAAAACCCCCAAATTTAGCCCAAATTTGGGATTGTACACTGGGAATTAACTCCTAAGGACAAATAATTGACGGGCGAACCCTACAGAACTCTACTCGTATGGCAACTTTTATTTCATCCGCCTTATTCACCGGATATTGCGCCGTCTAACAATCACTTATTCCGTTCAATAAAAAATCATTTGAGAGATGTGAAGTCTCAAAATGATGCTCAACTCTCAAATTGGGTTGCCAAACTTCTTGATACCAAATCTGCCACTAGATTCTATCAAAGGGGAATTAAAAAACCGCCCAGCAATAGGCAAGTTGTGAGAGATAATAATGGGCATTATATTGTTTCTTAATCTCATTTCATTATTTAGTTATAGTAAATTGTTTTATTTATGCGCAAAGGGCTCATTATTTATCTGACAACCCTTATTAACAGTGTTTTTATCTTTATAATGGTTTTATACATATTTTGAATTATAGAAAAAAATTTTCTATACTTTTAACTTTAAAAGACCACGGGTTTCGATGAGACCCAATTTACCCTGCGTGGCCAATTTACCCTGTTTTAGCGAGTCTCAAATAATGAAAAATAATGATAGAAAATTCAAGACTACCGCGGTATTCCTATAATTTAAGATGCTTACTAGGCGGGAATTCAAGATGTATTAACAGAAGGTAGAACACTGTACGTGTGCGAATTAACGTTTTAGCAATCGCTGGCAGTTAGGGCGGTGTGTTAGCCAGCTGTCAGACTTTTTCTGCCAGCTAAAGCCAAACCGCACTTACTTCATACCATTTATAAAATGAAAAAACAAAAAAAAATATTAAAAGAAAAGTTTATTTAGTTTGCTTTTGTCTAATACAAGAAGTAAAATTTTGTTTAGGTATAACCATAATAGCATTATTATTAGTATTATTAGGTAAAAAACAAATTATTCGAATTAATGAATAAATACGGGAACGTATAATTTCAGATGCCCAAAGAAGCAAAAATGCAGGAATGGCAATTGTACTAATATCGTTGACCCAGGAATACTGATTATAAATTGTTAAGAAAATTAGTTCTGCCAAATCTGGATTAATAAATTTTTGAAGTTGGGAGGATGAAATGTAGAGAATTATCTGAATTATAATTTTGCTACATGAACTAAGTATTCTCAATTTACCATATAAAAAGCATATAAAAGTTGTCCAAAGAAAGTCCAAAGCGAGTAAATTGTCAATCGCATTTCCATCTTTTGCTTACTTGCAGTTTGCTCTGAACTGGCAATTTTTGTCTTTTTATAGATAAAAAGACACGCAAGATTGATTAGTAAACAGATAAGTGTGAAAAAAATACAAAACAACGAAGCAATTAAAGGGTCATTTGGATCCTGTAAATTTATATGAAAAAATACATTTTTTCAAAAAATTTCTATTTCAAATTTTTCAAAAAATAAAATTACATCAGGCTTCATTACTGTATACAAAGTAAAAGTTTCATTATCATGAACCCAAATAACAATTTCTGAAATCAAAATATGCCAGCTTAATGTTAGTGGAAGTAGATAAGCAAGAATAATTGCCCAATACCATAATTTATTCCAAATCTAAATTTCAAAATTAAAATTATACATCTTAAAATGGACCTTTTCATATTTTAATGGCCACAAAAGGGTCGTCAATCTATTTAAAAGAAGGATTACAGTAGAAGTGCCTTCAACAAAGGAAAAATGAATGGCTATAAAATTAATAACAACCAAATACACAACTGGTAATTTTAGATAAATTGAAAGAAATAAGCCAACACGTCCAAAACGTATATACAAGCAATGACCAATCAAGCCAAATATACTCTAGAGAAAGATGTAAAAAATTGAGTAATATTGAGTTATGTTTCCGAGACCTAGCTTTGAACTAGACCAAAGCTGAGCTAAGATTTTTTCTAATACGACCGAGATAATGCTAGAGCTCCCATTAATAGTTTTTTAACACCTAGCGGTTTTAAAAAACGGTAATTCCAGAAGCACAGTCGCTAGAAGCCTGAATAAAGAGTCGGATTTGGCCCCAAAATACATCTGATACCAGCCATTTTTAAACAATTTTTTAACTAACCGATATTGTTCTAGCAGCAAATAATTTAAAAAATGAAGATTTAAAAGTTTTCTTGAAGCGAAAAATCACTCCTAATTCTGTAATGTAAAGAGTGGCTGAAGGTATGACAATTAATAGAGCAAAAACATTTGGTGGAATTACGGATTGTGAAAGTGTAGTGAAAAAATTAATTACCCATGTTGTGTTCATTTTTAAATTTATTCTACTTCTAATTGGAAATATGTACTATACAACACAGACACTAAATTGCTCAAATTATATGTCAGTTGAAAGAGCTCGTCGACCTAAGTCGAATGACACCAAAACTAGCACAGCTTCTCATGTTTGAGCAAAGATTAAGAGGTTCAACTTGTCTGTTGTTGTCGGCGAGACGCTTGTGCAGTTATCAGTTTTGTACGAAGTTACAGCATTGAACACGATGATATAAGTTAGTGTTCGGAAAATGGATTTTTTCGGTACCGGTACCGGGAATACAGAAAAGTACCGGTACCGGTAGTACCAAAAATTCCTAAATTTGTTCGGTACGGTTCCGGTACCGAGAGTACCGAAAAGTCCCGATACCGAAAAGTACCGAAGAAAAATTTTCGGGAGTACCGCGGTATTTCGTATCATACAAAAAATGAAATATAATATCTCAAATATCACTGTTTAAACGTTATCTCATTAAATTAGATCAATAAAAAATCTTGAATTCTAAGTTTATGAAATGAGTGTGCTTCAGTGCTGGGTATAGCTCCGGGAGATAGCTCCGGAGTCCGGCTCCGGAGCCAAGAATTTGAAACCCCGGAGCCCGGAGCTGGAGCCAACAGATGTCAAATACCCTGCAATGGTGTGCTTTGTAACATAATCTAGTTAAGGGGTTAGAAGAATATCTTGGCGTCTGTGCTGTATATCTAACTTATACACTTATACATATTAAGTAGGGTTGTACCCCATATTTGTTTTCTCCCGCCTTCCGTTTTTTAAAATGCGGCATCATACTTTGTTATTAAATGAAAAATAATGCAATTGACAAATATTGCCCTTTATTTTTAAAAAAATTTAAAAAATTCGAATAAAACAATTTCTGTCTTGTATTTATTCAAGCAAATTAAAATTAATAATTAACATTTTTTAGAATTAAAATAAAGTTTCATAAAATTAAATAATATGTTTGCGTGAATTTAATGTTGATAACATTAATATTCACAATTAAAGTACAATAAATAAATTGCGTGAAACTTTTAAATAATATAAGAGTTTTTGGAGCCTGATTTCTCACGAACTATTTAAAAGTGGATATATTCTCGTTTATATTTTACACTTTTCGTTTCCAGTATTGTATTGACAAAGAATTGTGTCCAAACTTCTGCGTCTTTGAAATCCTTTTTAGAGATATACATAAGTAAAAAATCCATAAAATCAACTCTATTGTATCCTATTACAACAGAGGTGATTTTTATGCATTTTATTTACTATTTCTATAATAGATTTCAAAATATGTCTAATCACTTTTAGGAGTGAGTGTATAATATTTTTCTAATAACTAGGGATCGGATTTTTAGGTTATAACTAGGGATGGGAGATTTATGAACTAAAATAGAAATTATTCGCCATTTTTGACTTTCTTGACCATTATGTCGACCTTTTTTGCAACCAATTTCTTTATTTTTACAACCTATTTGCCTATTTTTGTCACCTATTTTAGCATTTTATACAACCTATTTAGGTACCTATTTTAAGGTTTTTACGACCTAAAAATCCGATCCCTACTAATAACTTAAGTAAGTTCATTTTCAAAACATTACTGATAATTAATTAATGTTTTTATCTTTACAAGTACATAAAATATTTTTATTATATTTTTATCTTTTCATTATGCCTTTTCCCTTATTTTAACGGGAATTAATTCCCTCCTTATGTTTGTAAAGAAAGGCTTAATAAATTGTCCTTGGAGACCGTTTTGAACTTAAATGAGAATACTTGTGGTATATAAGTTTTATGTGGGAATCGAAATTTACAGACTGACAATTTATAAAAATATGTATAATAAACAAATATTTTTCGATGAATTAAAGAAAAAACTATTTGTTTTTCTCCACTATCTTTCTCTCGTGCTTAACATTCCTTCGGGTTGTCGGGAAAAGTTCCATCGCTCCTGTTTAGGTATAACCATAACAGCATTATTATTATTATTATTATTAGGTAAAAAACAAATTATTTGAATTAATGAATAAATACGGGAACGTATAATTTCAGATGCCCAAAGAAGCAAAAATGCAGGAATGGCAATTGTACTAATATCGTTGACCCAGGAATACTGATTATAAATTGTTAAGAAAATTAGTTCTGCCAAATCTGGATTAATAAATTTTTGAAGGGAGGATGAAATGTAGAGAATTATCTGAAATTATAATTTTCCAAAAATTCTACAAAAATTATTGGTTATAGTTTAGGACATGCGTCCCATGAGCGTATATGCGTCGCATGAGGTCCCATCAACGTTTCTAATAATTTTGGGACTCATAAAAATTCATGGGACACATATAGGCTCAAGGGAGATCTCAAGACTAGATCCAATGTATTTCCATTTTACCGTATAAAAAGTAAATAAAAGTTGCCCAAAAAAGGTTACAAGTGAGTAAATTGTCAAAAGTGTTTCGGTCTTTTGCTTGTTTTGAGTTTGTGGAGAACTGGCAATTTTTGTCTTTTTATAAACAAAAACGCATGCAATATTAATTAATAGACAAATAATTGTAAATAAGACAGAGAACCATGAAGTAGTTAAAGTGTCCTTTGGTTCCTATAAATCTCAAGTATTCAAATTTTTCGAAAATAAATTATTACATCTAGTTTAATCTGTGTATACAAACTAAAAGTTTCATTATCATGAACCCTGATAACAATTTCTGAAATCAAAATATGCCAACTTAATGTTAGTGGAAGTAGATAAGCAGGAATAATTGCCCAATACCATAATTTATTCCAAATCTGAATTTTAAAATTAATTAAAGTTTAAAATCAGAAATTGGACTTTTTCATATTTTAATGGCCATAAAAGAGCTGTTAGTCTATTTAAAAGAAGGATTGCAGTAGACATGCCTTCCACATAGTAGAAATGATTATTCATGAATTTAAAAATAGCCAAATACACAACTGGTAATTTTAGATAAATTGAAAGAAATAAGCCAACACGTCCAAAACGTATATACAAGCAATGACCAATCAAGCCAAATATACTCTAGAGAAAGATGTAATTGTTTAAATTACGATTTCCGAGATTTTTTTTAATTTTTCAAAAGAATTAGACCTCTGGGCCTTCCAAAATTCCCCTTAAGATAAAGAAAAAATGGAAGATATCTGGCCTCTTGACCTACAATATTTTCACAATTTTCGCCTGTGGCGCGAATAGGAGGAAGCACTTTATCTAAATCCAACGAAATTTTGGCGCTCAATACTGGATGCGAGATGATAATGTTAATCTAATTTATATGTATTCATCGGGGTAGTTTACAAAGGCCATTTTCGCAACTCTCGATAGAACACCTGATTAACGGGTCGGATTCAGATCCATAAAACACCAAATACCCAGTATGGTTCATTAATTATTTAACTAACCGATATTGTTCTAGCAGAAATAATTTAAAAAATGAAGAGTTAAAAGTTTTCTTGAAGCGAAAAATCATTCCTAATTCTGTAATGTAAAGAGTGGCTGAAGGTATGACAATTAATAGAGCAAAAACATTTGGTGGAATTACGGATTGTGAAAGTGTAGTGAAAAAATTGTATACCCATGTTGTGTTCATTTTTAGAATTTATCTATACTTGTGAATATTTTATAAAACCGAAGTAGAAAAAGATTTTTCAGTCATTTTTGAGTTTTAAACCTTTTCTAGTAATTGGTTATAAAAATTTTGAAACAAGGAAATAATATAAATTCATAAAAATAAATTTATAAAAAATTCCTTTGTTTATACTAAAACAATTTTGGAAACTTTGTATAAACTAGACACAAATTATTTCCAACTTATTCGTGACAATTACAATTATTATTTGACATTTCTTGTAATTAAATTTAGGTTTTAAAAATTAAATATGTACATGCTAGAAATAATACAAATATATGATACATGATAAATATAAATACTGTATTGGTTCGCATAATTACACTCACTCAAATAATTTCTCTAATAATTACCCCCCCCCCCCCCCCATCATTTTTCCCACAATAATTTTAAATTAGTGATTTTCCTATACTAGGTAATTTTAAACTATAAGAGTCGAAATGTACATAATTACCCCCGCTCGAATAATTACCTTCTCTCAAATAATTGCCCACTTTATCTATTTATTTTCTCGTCTTTCATCATATGCCGAAATAAATTTTTAAATGCACTTTCATTTTACAGACAAAATAATAAATAGACAGACTAATAATTTCATAATAAAAAAATTAAAAAAATATATTTATTTAAACAAAAATTAATTTTAATTAAGTATTTTTATAAAAATGATTTTAATTTTTATATTTACTCAAACTATTTTTGCTTCTTGTTCGGTGTTTCCAATTAATGAAGGTAAAATAAAATAATTTTTGTAATTTATAAATTTAAATTTAACGGTATAATTTACTATCAGAATTTAATTTATATTTGAAAATTCCAATAAAATTATGTCATTTTTTTCGATTCTGTTTTTGTTTCTTTCCTTTCCATTATCTAAATATTATCAAGAAAATAAACTCCTGCTGAATAAACAATTTTTATAAACAAGCTAAATAATGGCCGCAGATAAACTAGCCATTTTGCTCTTAAACAAATATAAAACAAGAAAAATTGTTTTATTATTAAAAATCTAGTGTCTCGAGTCGAGAGAGAGTCTCGAGTGTCTTAAACATTGGAGGCATCGCTGGGCTATTCCCTCACACAATGGCTAATTAAATTTAAAAAATCAAACTTTAATTAGGAGTTTAGACTAAATAAATTTTTGGTCTAGTGTATTACTTCAATTTTATTAAATTCTGACAGAGATAAAATTCTTTTAATTTTATAGAATTAACACCTTCACAAACGGAATCTGAATTTCTTTTTGATTATATAATTTTTATTAGCGGATTAAATTTATGTTTAAAGGGGGAAGAAGTTATCGGCAATAATGATCTTGAATGTTATTTTTGTACAGATGATTGGATAAAATTTAAAAAATTGGAAATAGATGAAGGCTTAAATAATTATTCAATTCTATTTAGAAGTATTGGTGGAATTGCTGCTGACAGGCTAAAAATTGAAGGATGTTTAAGTAATATATACCTAATTATTTTAGAAAATTTAGAATAAGAGTAAAAATTAAAATATTTATTTTATAATGTGTTCAGATTCGCCATAATTTGTTTATTATACAAAGCGGGAACAGAATTAATTTTCTTATAATCTTAGACATAATTCTGAATCCAGCTGAATTCTAAATCATATCTGAAATACAGTCGAATCTCGATAAAACTATATGCTATTCAGACCATACTTTCATCCATATATCAGCCTAGTTTGGTTCCTAAGGTGTTGAGTTAACGAGATTCGACACAAAACAGGTTTATCTTTAACATACATACTTGCAGAAGCCATTATTTATTTAACTAACCCAAGTCTTGGACGATTAATGATTAGTCCTCAACAAGTAACAATAAAATTTTAAATTTGGGCAGTATCTAAATTTGAAATCACTATAATAGTCGTCATGAAACACATGATCTGAATATAATATAAGGGTACCAACATTTTAGACCATATCTCGAGTTCTTTATGAATTGGTTTGAATACTAGAGAATTTATAAAAACAGTATTTGGATATAGGTAATATACAAAATAGTCCCGCTTTACTGGAGTTGAAATTTTTTATGATTTTTTTCAAAAAATTAAGTATAACATTAATATAAGAGGACCCCCGAAAATTCTTTTGTATCAATCGAAATCCAGAAAAATTCCAGTAAACATATCTATTGATATCAATATCAATAGATATGTACAAAGGAATCTATATATACAAAGGAATCTAAGTTTTCGCATCAATCTATCAGCGAGATCTCCTATCCCGGGAATAGAAGGAATACTGTTTTTTATACCTTTCTCATCTTCAGACTAATTTATAAAGAAGAACTCGAGATATGGTCTAAAATGTTAATTTCATTATAATTTTGTTAAACACTTTATATCTCAGAAAAGAAAGACGCAGATTTATTTGTAAGAGAAGCAACAATATTTTCGAGATGTCAAAGAGATGAATGCCTTAATAATCAACGAAAGAAAGTTTTAGAAAATGTTGCAAAACTCGTTAAAGAAATGAAGGATATTTTTCAGAAAAAATTAAAATTGGATGATGAAATAAATGGAGAGAGAATTTCCGAAGATTTTGATTCACATCAACGTTTGAATATTGTTTCGATAAGAAAATATTCTCGAAAACTTTTATTTATTGTTTGGATGTTTACAAATTTGCTTCAAATTTTAAATAATGGAAAAATTCCGAGAACTTCTATTTGGGTGCAATTAGGGAAACGTGAAGAAGAGGTTTAAATTAAAAATTAGGACCCAATAATAAAGTAAGCTATAAGCCAACAAATCCCAGACAAATTTGTGACACATGTTTCAAAAACACTCGAGTTATAACTTTTAAATGGGTGATCAGACTTGATCCATACAGCTGGGAAAATGATAGAGCATATCGAGGGCTTTCGTATGATATAAGATTCATGCTTATTGAATTAAGCATAAAAAGTTATAGCCGATCAAATTGGGAATAAAGGAAAATGGGGACGGATAACATAAGTGTACCAAAAAATCTCAGCTCAAAACAAATGTGTTTTAACTGCTACCTAGGCTAGGAGGAAACTTTACCGGCCTTACAAAAATTATTTAATAAAAATTGAAATTTAATTAGGCTAAAATAATTGAGTGGCTACAGTCGCATTTAAAAGTTTTATTAATAAATTGGTTTATTGAAAAAGAGCCAAAACAAAATTTAAACGATTTTGACGAAACTATTGAAAGTGAAAGAATTGGGGTATTAAATGATTATTTAATTATTTACAAAAATTTTTTTACTGAAGAAGTTTTCAATAAAATTATAAATGATAAGGTTAAAAATAATAAAAATAATGATGAATTTAAAAAGAAAAATTATTTTAAAAAAGGATTTAAACTTGCTAATAAATTAACTAAAATGTTACGTTCTATCTCCAATCGGTAAAAAATTTTTTTATAAAAAATTTTTATCTTAAGTAAACTAAGAATTGAGCAAATACATTAAAATTATAAGAAATGTCAGACATATAGGCAATTGAACCTCATATATGAGTTAACCTCATTCTGATTTGGGTTGTCAAGACAAGCAGATTTTCCGTTTTATGGATTTATATCGGATCGGTATAAATCATTGATGGAGGCTGTAGTCCTTTCTGGCCTTACAGCCTGATCGGAACGCGTTTGACAACTCCCTTGAAGTTCCCATAAATTTTTAGATTTTGATTCTATGAACAATTAAATTAAATACTCAATTTAATATTAACAAAATTTTAAATATTAAGTTATCAAATTTTAAACAAAGTTTGAAGAATTAAGTTAAAACCGGAGAAATAAAGAAAAAATATTATAAAGTTTATTATTAAAATATATAATTATTTATAATTCAGTAATTAATGTAAATTTTTATGTAGTTTTGTATATTTAAATAAATAAATTAAAGTATTTTAATGTCAGTCAAAAATATTGTAGAAGAAAACTCTTAACTAAAAACTTATCTATTTGTTGTGACCGTTCTGAGTTATTTTAGGTATTTGAGTCTAGTATAACGATGATCCTTGCCTGTCATTCATTAGTCTTGCCTATTTTCAGCTTCGTTATTCTGTTAGTCTTAAAACACTCCGGAACTTAGGGCACAACATTTATCAACAGATATGCAACTTTTTGTCAAGTGTTTTTTCAACTTTTGTTCTTGCGCATACAAAAATATCAAATAAATAATGCCATAAATTGCCTAGAAATTTTATACAAACTTAAAGTTTTTTATAACAAATTAAAAGAAATTTTTTTTAATTTTTTTTCTTAAATTTTTTCAATAAATCAATTTCACACGTAGCTCTCTAATAGAGTGCAAATTTAGAGAAAGAGAATAAGCAGGCAATAAAGGCTATACAGAATCCATTATAGACGTCTTATAAAAATTAATTCTGTTTAATCAATCAGTAATTATTGTATAGATTTTTTTAAATAAAATAATTTTGTTAATTTTTAATTTAAAAAAATTTAAAGTTTTTATCTTTAATTATAGATAGTAAAAATATTATTATGAAAAAAATTAAAAAATCTTATATCATCATCTTGTTTTTGTTTATCTATATTGCTAATCAAATGTTTATTGATGCCAATCTTTTCGCTAAAAGTTTATAATTTTTAACAGACTAGCACATGGATACGGATATGGTTACAGATATTATAAAAATCACTGCGGATATCCGTCTGTATCAGCCTGTATCTGCCGTAAATATGCGGATACGGATACCAAAATCAGTATCCGTGTGCTAGTCTGATTTTTAATTGTATTTAAAAAATAATTTTTTAAAATATTCTAGGAGCTTTAACAAAAATGTCAAATTCTATGAAACATACCCGTACCGTGTCTTTACAAACTCTTAGAAATGCCTACCAAAAAACTAAAAATAGTGATTTTGGACAAGGTCTGTTATTGGCTAGTGGTGCTCTTGGATTTGTTTTAGCATCTGCAAAGATTAAAGGAAAATTAGATCAAAAACCGCCAGAAACTTTCAACAATCAAAGAGAATACACTCCTCCACAAAAGAGTACATTACCCCAAATTTTACAACAATATTCGGTTAGCTACCTTTTGTATCAAATTTCAATTTAAATCGTTTATCTTTATCCAATTCCGCATAAAATTTAAATTTAAAAATCTTTTATTAGGATCTCAAAACTCGAAAATCAACTGAAACCGGGGGCGAATGTGTTTAAAAAATATTTTCGACCCCTTATTAAATTTTTGTTTTATATGTACTTTTCTGAAAGCCTTTTAAATTTGCTACAGTAAACCTTTAATTTATTAACTCGAAATTCTTCATGGGAGATATTTATTGAGTGTTGAATTCAGTGGGCGTGAAAGTTTAAAATTACTCTATAAATGCCCTTTCTAAACAACCTAAAAATTCAATGGAGTACAAATTAATGAAAAAAATTATTTCATAATGCAATAAACAATTTCTCTATTGCAGAAAAAATACCTCAATAAACAAGAGAATTCTAGTGAAAATTTTAAAGACTATAAGAACATGCAACATTATAATACTCAAGTTGAACAACATGCTAATCGAATGAGATTTGCTAATTTAAAAGACAAGAAATTGGAGAAAGAAGATTCTGTCCCAGAATCAGAGAACCATTTGCCCCAGAATCAATTTGCAGCATATGTTAAGGAACAGGATGAATTAAAAAAAGAAGTAATTCATTAAACAAATTCAATTTTTGCGATATTTAAATTATTTTAAACTTGTTTCTACCTACGCGATGTATTTATTTAAAATGTCAAAATCCAAAAAGTTGTAAAAAAAGTATTTTTTTGGGATTCAAGGAATGTCGTTTGAATTCGTAAGTTATGTACCTGATATGTACAAATTACCTCATTTCAATATACACTGCTCCACAAAAGTATAGGTTAATTTTGTCCAAAAAGATTGTACATATTAATTTACACAAGTATGTAAAAAAATCTGCTGATGATGATTTAACTTTATCGTATATGTATTTATATAAATTTTATATTTTTGACAAATATTTACATATTCAAAAATTGTTATTTACTATTTATTTTACAAAGTTGGTATAATCTTATAATACAAAAATCGTGACCAAAACTTGAAATACCAAACCCCAAAATCATTAAAATACCGAACCGTGAAAAAATGAATTACCAAATAAATACAAATCTGGTATTATTATTCAATTCGTTATCAAAAATGCTAATCTATATAATATTGAGGGAATATCAAATTATGTTCGGCAAATTGTGATTTCAATATTTGTTTCCGATTCGAAAATTTTGAAAACTCTCAGAATTTTTCATAGAGATTCGAGGTAAAAAATTGCAAAAATCCCGCAAGATTATCATCTCGTTCGAATTCTAATATGCCCTACAATCCATTTCAAAATTATTTTTAATTGGAACCCCAAAATCGGCATTATCACTGCTTTCTAATAAGCATGGAATTAATCGGATTTTCGTTAAAATAAATTTCATAATTGATTTTTCAAATTTTTCTTTTATCTTTTGAATTTCAAAATCCATTTCCTTTTAATTTAGACTCAGACATAGGGTAAAGGGCAAATAAAAATTATATGAGAAAAAATTTCATAATATTATTTTAAAAATATTATTTCAATTTTATTAAATTTTTTCTAACAACGTGATTTTGGGTAATTAAGTGCAAATTTCTTAAGAAAAATTTCTTAATTTTAAAAAATATTTTATTAATTTTTAAATTAAATTTAAATAATTTAAAAAGGTTAATGTTTAAATGTAATGGAAAAGAAATGTTTTTTATTTAATTTATTTTTTATTTTAATTTCAATATTTTCAAATATTTTTGTTAATGCAAAAACTAAAAAAATAAATAATCAAAATAATCATTTACATCACCAATTAAAACCTCCCCCGAGACATGCCAACCTTTTAATTGAGGACCATTTAAAAGGAGGTAAAGGTCCCTATAAAGGATTGCTTAAAAATATTCGAGATGGACATCCAGACAGGGCTTTGCCCGAACTTTTAAATTTGGCAACATTTCATGATACAGAAATAAATGCTTTGATAGATAGAATGGGGGATGCTGAAGCTAGTATTCATTTATTGACAGTGAATCAAGAACGGGGAGGTGGTGGTGGACAATTTGATAATCAGCAAGATTTGACTGATATTTATAATGAAGTTGAGGTAATAAATCCAGAGATCGGTCTGGATCTAAATCCAGTCTGGATTTTTCCAGAATCAAGTTCAGGTCAATAACCTAAATCCAGACCCAAAATTTTTAAAAATACCGATCACTAATCAATACATATTTTTATTTATTTACTGGTTAAAAAATTGTTTTTAAAGTAATATGATGAATGATTTATAAATAAAATAAAAGATAACGAACAGTTTTTGATTATAGTCAGATTTCTGAAACTTAAACAATTTTTTTGTTTTATCAGACCGATTTAAAATAAAATAAAAGTTATTAGGTATTATATTATTATACCAAAGTGATTTTTCTTTGGAGTAAAAAATTTTCTCGGATAAATAAACTTATGATATTACGGATATATTGTACAAATTACATTTAATGATTATTGTAAAAATTAAAAATGGATAAACCTTCAGGAACTCAGAGAAATAAGAAAAATATGGGTGTTCATATAATTTCTTAACACACCATAGAACTTTTGGCAAAATAGATAGTAAAGTCAAAAATTTTGATCACTAATTTTGATCAATAATTTAAAAAAATTTTTATAAATTAGACAATATAAAAACCCTTTTTAGAACATTAAACAACAAGTTGAGGACACAACGAATCGTGTAGAAATTTTGGAGTCAAATAGTGGTTCAATTGGGGACATAAATAATAATGTTAGTACAGATAAAATAGAACAATTGGAAGAAAAATTTGAAAATTTGAGTCAAACCATTCAAGATCAAGAGGTAAAAAATTGGAAAAAATAATTTTATTTTAATGAAAAATTTAGCAAAAAACATTACAAATAGAAGAGGATTTGCGTAGAATGGATGAAGGTAATAATAATTCATTTCCCTCTACATTTCCCTCAACCTCACAAAACGAAAATAGGGGAGATTTGTCTGGACAAATAAATAAATTGGAAAGAAAAATAAATAAAATTGAGAATTCTATGGGGAATATTGGACAAACAAGGAATGGAGACAGAGATTTTAATTCAAAAATAGAAAAAAATATGAGAGAAATAAATGAATTAAAAAGCCAAATACGTAACCTTGGAAATAAAATTGGAAATAATAATCAAAATAATCATCGAGGACCGAACAACAATGAAATTGGAAATAAAAAAATTGAGGTATAGAATTTAAATATATTTTTATTAAAAATTTTAAAAATTAAAAAAGATGTTAGAAAATAATTTAAAAACTCAAAACCAAAAAATTGAAGAAATTGGAAGGGAAATGCGATCAAAACAAATGCATAATAATAATGATAATCAGGTTGAGACAATGAAACGAACAATTGAACAAATTAGAAGAGAAATGAAAGAAAATGAAGTGAGTTTAATTTAAGAGCTTTAATAAAAATTATTTTGTGAGTCAGATGGGCCGTCTCGCCAGGATGGGTTCTCTTCATTTTAAAAGCAGATGTTGAAAAAGAAAACGAAAGAATAAAATACCGAAGATGAAAGCGGAAGATATCCGTATATTCCATACTCTTGCCTTCCCCATTCTTGAAATCGGCAATTTATATTTTTATATCGACAGGATTCCTGATTTGTGTTAGATTTCGGATCGGGTTTAAAAATTTTCTTCGGATCGGATATCGGGTAGAAAAAAAGACCGAGTAACTAGTTTCGGTTAACTAGTTCCACTCCTGGATTGCATGATTATCTACCTGTGAAATCATGAGGATCATAACATACCAAAAATTAATTTTTAAGATTATTACAAAAGAGAATAAGCGTCGTTTAAGTCAAGAAATGAGAAAAGGAAAACAGCAATTACCCCCACAAAATAATTTAAATGAAAGTACAAAACAAATAAATTTATTAAAGGAAGAAATAAAAAAAGAAAATAATACAAATCAAAATAAATTTAAAAAATTAGAAAAAGATTTGTTAGAAATTCAAAAATTAATTGAAAATAAAGAAAAAATGAAAAATAATGAATTAATTTTAAATGATGGAAATAATAAAAGAAAAATGGCTGAAATTGAAAAAATAATTTATTCAACGAAAAATGGTTTAGATTATTTAACTAATGAACAAAAAAATATTGAATATAAAATTGAGGAATTTGATAAACAGAAAAATGAATTGTATAGAGAATTAACAGAACATAAAGAATTTATTAATGTATGTAAAATATTTTTTATTGGAATTTTTTGAGGGAATAGATAAACCTCCCTTAAACCAACTACTATGATAATTTCTTACATATTTATTTTGGACTCAAGTTTACGCCAGTATCACAAACCTATCACTTTTACCGATTTTCAGCATTACAAAGTTAACTTTACCCCCATAAACTGAGGTAGAGCCTTATTTTTACTTGTCACTGTGAGAAGCAATCCTGGCAAATAATTAAGTCGTTTATCTAAAAAAGATAAGAATGGCCAAGAGCTGTTTGTCGGTTAATCAAAAATCTTCGGATATCCGAAACCAACCCAAAAATCTTAGGTAAGGTCAGTGCTTTTGACTTTCGCCTTCATGTTAAACGACGATTCTTATTTTATCCAAAACTTTTTGTTGAAGATAATCCAAGAATTGTCAGTACTGGGTTGTCTCCCTCCGGAGCCGCCCGGCTGGAGATTTGTCTTTTATCAAGAAAGGAGAAATGCGGGTGATTAACGGATTAGGCATGATTAACTAACAATTTAATAAAAAAAAATAATTAATTAATTATAGCAATTACAAAATAAATTTTCAAATAAAAACGAAACAGAACAAATTGAGAGAAAAATGATTGAACAACGGGAACTAATAGATAAATTATTGGAAACAAAAATAAACGAGATACACGAAAAAATGGATTTAATAAATAATAAAATAGAAGAAAATAAAGAATTGTTCGAATTGGAACAAAATAAAAAAAATTGGAATTTAAAAAATTCAGAAACTTTGGAAGAACGTTTTAATAAATTTGAAAAAGAATTTATTGAGATATTTGGATGGAATATGAAAAATTATAAAGAAATGGAGGAAAAAATAAAAATGATGGAAAATAATGAAAATGAGTATCTACAGAAAATTGAAATTATTGAACAAAAATTTAATCGTTTAGGGAATTTAGAAGAAAAAATAAGAAATTTGGAAATTTTTGAAAATAATTTTAAGAGATTACAACCAACAATTGAAAATTTAGTTTTTAATGATAAAATAAAAAATATTGAAATTTTGGAAGAAAAAATTAAAAAATTGGAAAGATTGGAAGAAAATAAATTGCCAGAAATTGAAAAAGAAATATTTAATTTAAATAAACAAAGGAAACTAGATATTTTGAAAATTAATGAAATTGATAAATTTAAAAATTTGATAATAAATGTAAATGAAGAAAGCAAAAATAATAATAAAAATTTAAATGAAGAAATTAAAAAATTAAATAATTTAAGGTAAAAAAATGATTTTAAATTTGATTTAGAATATCTTAAAATCTGATTAGAATTTTTAGACAGTAAGAAAGAGATCGGAATGGATATCGTACCATAATATAGAAAAATACCGATACAGATATAAAACTTCAAAACCCTATCGGGCTTCCGTAAGTATTAATACGGAATTCCGCTAAACAATGAAGAATACAGAAACATAGAAAATTAAGAGAGCTCCCGCCCATAAAATCTGGTTATAAAATCCAAAGTAGAATAATCTGAGTTAATCGAAAAGCTTGGTTAATGTTCATTACATTAAATTTTCATTCATCCTTTTTATATTTGATAAGCCTTGCACTCAATCAAGTGACAACTGAATTCCATTAACCCTAGCACCTTTGGTAAACGTACATCCACATTTATTTCTCCTCTCTTAGATAGAACAGACCTCTATTTAACTTAGGTATATATTCAATTTAATCATCAAGTTAAAAATAAATTTATGTAGATTACAAATTGGAAAAGTTGATTTTACAAAATTAGAAAAGGACATACAAACATTAAATGAAAATAAAAGAACAATAACTAAAATAGAAAATGAAATGAAAAAATTTGGAGATTTGGATGTTAAAATTATAAAAATTGAAAATTTGGAAAGAGAAATGGTAAAAATAGATTATAAAGGAAGATTAGAAAAATTGGAAAAAAATATTACAAATTCATGCAAATATAAACCAGATACAAAAGCAAAAAATGGAAATAATCAACAAAATGAAATTATAACTAATATTACTCCTATGCAGTGGGAGGGAATAAATAAACAATTAAAATTATTAGAATTGGATATTAAAAAATTTGATGGTCTTGAAAAGGTAGCTTAAAACCCTATTTTTATTTATGCTAAGAATGAGTTAGGTATTACTGTTAAGAACGAATGAGAGTTAGTTCTCGAATTAGTCTGGATGAATTAAAACGCAAATTTTTGACATTATTTCTACATTTGCTTTCATAAAATTTGAGGAAACAAAGGTAGCGGCTGTAGTGTAGTGTACCGGTGGTAAAAGTTCGAGACGTGATATACCGTATTTCCTCTAATTGAGCGGCTGCCGCTCTATTTTTCAATCCCCTCTCAGAGGGCCGATCTATTGGAGACCGCCGTTCAAATAGAGGCTGCCGCTCTATTGTTCATAGACAATATATTTGTTACAAAAAATTTTCTTTATTCATTATATAAAATCAAAATTCCAATGAATCATCGCTTAAAATACCATTCTCTTCATCTTGAATCAAATCAATCTCGTTTATTAAATCAATCATTTCTAAAAAATTAGTCTCATTTCTCTCTTTTCTTAGACTATCCAATCCTGTTGGAATTGCACCTTCAGGCTTGAAACAATGAATTTGATCATCCTCTGAGCCGTTTGTGGCAGTGGTAATTCCACAAATTTTAAACGATTTGGAAATCAACTCTTCAGGTAACTCTTCCCATGCATTTGCAATCCAGCCAAGGTATTCAATCATTGGTGGTGCTTTCGGATTCCCTGCCGATGTAGTTTCAATATTATCATGTATCATCCAATCTTCGTAGCATTTCCTTATCTTTGCTTTGAACGGGGCATTCCACATTACATCTGCAGGCTATTAATAAAAGGATTATAGGTCTAAGAAAATTAAATAAAAATTTACTTGAATAAACTTGGTAGTGCCTCCAGGAATTACTGCTGTATCAATATTCAATTGTTTTAAAACTTTTTTAGTAGCTTCAGAAATGTGACAACTAAGGAAAAATTACTTTAAATTTTTTAAAATTAACGAAGAATACCGAAATGCATCCCATATAAGGAGCCTTCTACCAAACAAGTAGTTCCCAAAAACTTTTCTCAAATATTGTTCCGTAAGGCAATCATCCATCCATGTACGACCTGACCAGGATAGAATAAATTTATTTTTAAATTTCTCAACAACAGCAGCAAGTGGACGTTTACGTGGCAATAGAATGAAGGGCTTGCATTTGAAACCATCTTCCCTGGCAGTCAGTAATACTGTCAACCTCATCTTAGAATGCCCGGTCGACAAAACAGAAACCTTAAATTAATGCACTAATTTAAATATTCAAAAAAATCGAACTTCCTTAGAACCACGTTTTTCAACAGAATTTCCCCCCGAATCCAACCATACCGAAGTTTCATCACATCCATAAATATGTCGCCCAAAATTTGTCTTAGCACTAATTGAATTTGATTTAGCAAAATCAATGACTTCAATCTTTTGAGTTATTGTGTATGAACGGCGACATTTTTTTGCCTTGCTAGGACCCGGTTCTTCCTCTGAATTACTGACATTTACAACATCAACGTCGGAATCACTCATTTCCTTAAAATAAGCTGTTAAACAGAATTATTAGTGTAAGGAGTGAAATTTGCGATAAAAAATGCAGTTATTGCAGAAAGTGCCGCTCTATTAGAGACTGCCGTTCAAATGGAGGCTGCCGCTCTATTTTTCGATCCCCTCTCAAGGGGCCGCTCTATTGGAGACTGCCGTTCAAATAGAGACGCCGCTCAATTAGAGGAAATACGGTATGTCATTCTATTCGTCTAGACGAGCTGAGTCGAACGGTACCACTCTCTACTTTAAAAAATAATTCTGGACCGAGTTATAGTTTTACATTTAAAGTTATTGCCAACGCGAATTGCTGTTTTAGAAAAACAAGTAAAAGATCAAGATGAGAGACTTTGGATTTTAGATAATTTCAAAACTGGAACAAATTCATTTATTCTACAAATAAGTGAAAGGATGCTGGAAGCTGAAAAAAGAATTTTAATCCTTGATGGAATTCCCGAAATGGTTAAAGCATTGGAAGGACAACAAAAAAGGGAAGAAAAAAGGGTAGATAGACATGAAGCTTTTGTTAACCAATTTGATAATTTGGAAGAATATTTAACTAAAATAAGAATTTTAGAATGGGAAATTAGAAAATTTGACAATATTGAACAATTTGTTGATAAAGTTAATTTAATGGAAAGGGAAATAAAAATAAACAGACCGAGAATTGATAAAATAGAGAATGATACAATAAATATTTGGGAAAATGTTAGAAGGTGGGGAAATTTAATAGGAAAATTTCCGAATTTTTATCTTATTCTACTTAAATTAGGCGGATAAGCTAACCATAAAAGACAGAAATAAAAATATTTTTGATCTGAATATAGATAAGATGATTTAGAATTGCTGATAAAAGATGTAGCTCTCCAGTAAACAGAATAACGAATTTCCAGGATCCCTTATTTTTTAACTAATCGTAGTAATTTGGATAAAGGTCGGCAAGTGCACATAGAAAAAAATCCTAAAAAATTCAAAATTAGCTAGGTTATCCGGTTCTTGGTAGAACCGGATAACCTAGCTAATTATCCGGTTCTTGGTAGTAATGGAGAATAATTGTGAAGCTAGATGCCATTTAAAATAGTAATTAAGGAGATTATTGGAGTAATGAAAAACTTTGGTGACTTTCCCCAAACTCCCTTCCACGGCCACTAAATCACTTCACAAATACATGTTCTAAAAATTATTAAAGGGTATCAAATGAACTTCAAAAATTCGATGACATTGATGCCTTCCTAAAAAGTTTTCGTTCAATGAATATAGAATTAAATAGAATACATACAAGAATTGAAATTTTAGAAAAATATGGAGAGGAAATTAAAGATATTTACAAATTTAATGAACAAATACAAAATAATTTTAAATTAATGTTAGAGGAATTAAAGGAAGAAATTGATAAAAAATTTAGAATTGCTGATAAAACAATTCAAGGAAATTCAATTCGTTTGGATAATTTTGAACAAATAGCTGAAGAAATGAGAAGGTTGAAGAGAAAGGAACCAACAATCTTAGAATTGCAAAAATTTGAAGAAAAATGGAAACAAAATAATGAGGATATAATAACGAAATTGAAATTATTAGAGAATGCTTTACATAATAGAACAGAAAGAATTCTTAGGTTTTTATAATTATTGGATAGGTCGTTTGGCTTAGGAGGGTTTTCTGAAACTCCTGGATTTTTTTCGACACGGGAATATAAACCCTATCAGAAGTTAATTTGGAAAACCAGGCCAGAAAGCCTATACTACTAATTTCCTCAACCCGTCCAATCATTTATCGAATCTTCGGACAGAAATCAGAACCCAGTCAAATTTCCTGATCCTTCGAATAAGAGCTTTTCTTTCGAAGAGAAATTTTTTTTATTTTTTCTTTCAAAGGTCTGTGTCGGACAATTTCGGTATCATTTGACTTAGATCGATGAGGTGAATAAGTATAAGTAAAAGTTAAAAAATTTCTGTGGGGATAAAAAAAAGGAAAAGGTAAAAGAAATATAGGTTACCTATTTCAGTAAACCTGCCCTGTTTCTCAGAATATTCTTTATTATTTTCTAAATAATTTTAACAGATTAGAGTCATTCAATGCCGATATAAATAATTTTGGAGAAAATTCAAAACGTTTAAGACAATTTGAAAAGGAATGGCGATTATTGGGAGGGATTGAAGAATTAAATAAAAAATTAAAAAATATTGAATTAAATACAAAAACAATTAATTTACACGAAAAGGAAATACAAAAATTTAAATTAGACATTATTCGACTTTCAAACGAAAATAATACGAGAATTGCGGGTAGGTTGATTCAGAGTAAAGATTATTAACATATAATTTCATTTATCGGTGATAAGAATATTTTATATTATTCCAAAGGTCTCGGCATTGAGAACCTATTCATCTTTTATATCATAGGCCAAGGAAGTGCAGGGTTGAGAGCAAAAATCGGGTCTGGTTCTCAAAATTTTCTTTGGATCGGGTATCAGGTCTAAAAAAGTCCGGGTTTCGGGTTGTAAATAACTCGGTCGCTCCCTGGTATAGATATACATACACAAAGAACCCGAAATGTCAGAATTTTGAAGAAAAGGGAGCCTTTTGAATAATATTAGAATTATTCAAATTAGTCGAAAATCAGGAAAATTAGTCCCACAATTCTCGACTTATCAGAAATAACTTTTACAAACGATTGTAGATATTGATATGATCTTAAATAGAGCATTATTAGCAGAAAAAACGGCAAAAAATTTACAGAAAAAATATGAAGATTTTGAACAAAATATGAAAAAATATGATAAATTAATTTTGGATTTAAATAAAATAAAAGTATTGGAAGAACAATTAAAAAATATAAATAATGTTGATGTTTTCTTTAGTAGATTAACTGATTTGGAAAGGGGAATGTCTTTAAATAAAAGAGATATTGAAGAATTGGAGAAATCTAATAATTTAAATTTTAATAAATTAAATAATGAATTAAATAATGTTTTTTATAATATTAATGGAAAAATAAATAAAGTGGATATTTTGGAGGAGAAAATTAATAATTTAGGTAGGTTGGATTATTATAAAAAATTTTTAAATTCAGTAACTTTTTCAAATTTTTTATTAAAAAAATAAAATTGTCGAAAATAATTTTAAGGGTAATTAAAAAATAAGTTTAATAAATTATTAAGAACTAATTTTTGAAAAAATTTTGGTACTTTTCTTTTATGGGGCCGCACATTTAAAATGTTTTAAAGTGACATGTATATGAATAAATTATTGACACTCGAAAGAATTAGTTGAGCCGAGCGAAGGAAACCAAAGATCTCGCAACGCTGGGCTAGATATTGGGCTCGAAATGGTCAAAAATCATAAGTCGAAATAAGTCGATTTTTGGAGGGAGTGGAAAAAAAAAATAAAGATGGCATTAATTATTAGTGTTTTTTAAAAAAATGCTTGTACGTAAATAAATGAATATTTTTAGATAATTTAAATTACAAATTTCCACAAAGATTAAAATCTTTAGAAGATAATTTGGAAGTTTTAAAAAACAAAAATAATAATTCATTACTTCCAGAATATTATAGAGAAAAATTAGAAAAGTTTGAAGAATTAAATGAAAAAATAAAAATTTTAGAAAATAAGTCAATTGGTTGGGAAAATGTCCGATTAAAAAATAATCGGATAGATCAAATTGAAAAAGATTTATTTTCTTTAACTTTAAAAATACAAAAATTTCAACATTTTAATGAAAAATTGGGAAATGCAAATTTTGAGAATTTGGATGATTTATTTAATAAAATAAAAATTTTGGAACAAAATCAAAAAATAATTGAACATTTGGAAATTAAAATTGAAAAAATAAAAGATATAGAAAATGAATTGAATAATTTGACAAAAAAGATGGCTAAAGTTGATTATTTTACTGAATTAATGAATAATTATACAAATTTGGAAAATGATTTGAAACAATTGAAAAAAGTTGATTGGGATATTTTGAATGATTATAATGGGAAAAATTTGGTATGTTTTTTTGAAATTAAATGTTATTTGGACATTTTTTGAAAATAAAAGTTAGTTTTTGAATAATTTAGTCGGATCTCCTTTATATCAGAAGTGGGTCGGAACAGTCAGAAACTGGCTCAAAAGTCGGAACACGGAAGGAAAAAATGGCGGAGATCGAAAGCAGAATTCCGACCAGCCTCTGCTTTATACTATGTCGGATCTAATTTGATCTAATTTCCACTTACCCGACGCTAGAGATCGGATAAACATCGATATTTAATCGAATAATATTCGAACTTTGGAATTCGATGACATTTTTTGTAAAACCGAATAAATCAAGTATTTTTTGATTTTTATTTTTTACTCCATTCTCTTTCTCTATTTACATTTAATGTCAACAAAATTTTTTGGACGAGGGTTGTCTTTTGACTGAGATTCGAATGTGCATATAATAAAATCAAATTTAAAAACATATTTACGTGAATTTAAAAAATATTTGTAAAAATTCGCAAAAACTCATTTAAATTTGTAATTATTAAAATATCTTCATATACTAAAATATCTTCATTAAAGAATTCAATAGTTCAAACTCAAAAACGCTTGACAACTTTGGAAAATCAATTTTTTGGAATTTATGGGATTAATGGATTTAATCAAAATAAAAATAATAATGAAGGTATACTTGCACGTTTCTCATTGTTAGAAACTGAAATGAATGAATTAAAAACACATGAAGGGAGAATTACAAATTTGGAAAAAATACAGAAGGTTTGTAAAATAAAAATATTTTAATGAATTTTAAAGAAAATTCATGTAAAACGTAAAGTGATGAGAATTTTGCTAAGAGCTACATATAATATTTAAGTTCTCTTAAATTCTAAATTCTAATTAACAAAATAAAATGGCGACAATAGGAAGAAGTTGAAATAATAATTAAATTGAGGACACGGACAAAAGTTTTTCATTAATAGATCTACGTTTTTGTTATGTTCAGAATATGTCCGTGATTATCAAGGACTAGTCGGGGACTAGTCGTTTCCAGTTTAATAACAGTTTATCAAAAGGGTCAGGGACTAGTCGGGCTAGTATATTCCAAAAAGACGTCTGACACGAAATTCTAAGGCCATAATTCTAATTCCAAAAAGAGAATTTGGCCTTAGACACGGATAATAGTTTTCTCAAATAATCCCGTCTCTCAAATAATTGCTTTTTCGTTATATTAATCCTTCCAGCAAAAGGTTGAAACAATAAATATACTGGGTACTTCATATCACACAACATTATTGCAGATAACCATATTTATTCCTCTATTACCTACTAACATATTTTTATTTTTAAGATTTTAGAACTTTCTCCAAAAGGATATGATGATAGGAGATTAAAAGCTTTTGAAGCCCAATTCGGAAATTTTGAGAATTTGGCTTTAGAGCTTAAAGAAATAATTTCATTAAAAAGAGACATTAAAAATATTAAAAAATTGGAGAATAAAATAGACGAAATTGAAAATAATAAAATTTTTGAAATTAAAGGAAAGACTGAGGCATTAAAACAAAAAATAGAGAAAAATATTGAAAATAGAATTAAAAGGTTTAAAAAATAATTTTAATTATTTATATTAATTTATTTAAATTACTTATAATCGTGTCAGGGCAGTTCTTCGAACGGACACGTCTTCGACCGACAAAACTTCGACCGACAAAACTTCGACCAGACAAAACTTCGACCAGACAAAACTTCGTCCAAAGAGCTTGGGGTTATTTTGGCGCAAGCAATTATTTTTTTAAACAGGCAATTGGATTTTTTCGGTACCGGTACCGGACGTAGCGAAAGAATCGATACCGAAAAGTACTAAATTTTACAAAATCTGTTTATCAGGAGTACCGGCACTTACGTACCGGTAAGATTTAGGAATTTCCATTACTCAACCGGTTCTTGTACTTTCCGGTACTGCTGGTACAAAACTTCGACCGACAAAACTTACTGCCGGTACGCCGGCAAGATTTTGGAATTTTCAGTGCTGAACTGGAACTGGTACTTTTTGGTACCGGTATGGTACCGGAAAGATTTTGGACTCAGCTCATCGAGCTCTTTCGAATGAGGTATAATTCGCCTATTCGAATTTTTGACCCCAAAAATCAGCTTGGTCCCCCCTTTGGTTTTCGATTTTCAGGGGTCTGAAAATCCGGGAAAAAATGCTTTTGAGCACCGTTTTGAGACCTTTTATATTGTTTTTTGAACTCAGCGCATCTTTTTACATCAGAAAAACATGACTTTCAGTGTGTTGCTAAGGTGAACCCTAGCCAAAAAAATAATTGCTTGCGCAAAATAACCCCAAGCTCTTTGGACGAAGTTATGGTCATTCGAAGTTTTGTCTGGACGAAGTTTTGTAATTCGAAGTTCTGTCGGTCGAAGTTTTGTCCGGTCGAAGTTTTGTCATTCGAAGTTCTGCCCCTCACCCCTTATAATTACTAAACACATTTGAGCTAGAAAGAGGGGTCTTTTTATGTTTTTCTTTTTATTCTAAGGCAGAGAAAGATCCAGTTGGCTAGCACTTAAAACGCTCACTAGGCGGGGGTTTAAGATCTAATAAAAGAGTAAGTGAAAGCAGCGTCCCGGTAGCTCAATTTCTTAAATTGGTTGAGCAACTGTACGTGGTGAGTCGCAGGAACCAGGATGTCGCAGGATCGAAGCCTGCCCGGTATTAAACTTTTATCTCGCTCTTCCTTTATTTATTACAAAGGTAATCGTGAAGAATTGGGGAGACACCTTAAAAACACTTTAAATTTTGGTCCCTAGAAACAAAACAAGTCAAAACCGCCAAAAGTCACAACCCCTCAAATCCTTCTTCCTAATCCTCTTGATATGATTCACAACATCCTTCTCCCGTAATAGTCTTGACTGTTATTTGCAAAACTGACAAAATTCTTTGATTTTCGTGAATCAAAGGCTTTAACAATATTTTATTATAACTAATTTTATTTTTTACTTAAAAAGATTGGAGAAATTAGAACCAGAATTATTTGATAATAAAATAAAAATACAAAAGATGGAAAAAGAAAATAAAGAATTGCGTATATTAATTGAAAATTCTGATTATTTTAATTATTTAAATAATGGGGTTGAAAGGTAAATGCTAAAAATAAAAAAATTTTTTAAAAATTTTATTTAAAAAAATAAATTTAGTGGAAGTTCATCAGGAAATAGTTCACCAGCAAAAAATAACAATAGAACTAGACCAGCATGGGGATGAAATAAATAAATAATTTTTTTTTAAACTAGGGCTCGACCCACGTTCACCGTTGTAGGCAATTCCTCGGGGAATGTGGGGAGGTATCTCCCAGAGCCCTGTTCCCGCCCCTGATCCCCGTAAAATTTTTTTCCGACCCGAATGTCGCACCCTAATTTAAACTATTTTATTTATTTATATGTATGTTGTGGTAAGAATTATAAAATCGCTCTGTTTTCCTTGACCAACTCCAGTTGATGACCCCTTCTTATTTATGGCCCCGTCTGTTTTCTTCAAATATAAAAAGATAATTTTTATTCATTTTTATTCACTTTTTTATTTTTATTTCATGTTTTGAAATATTATTGAGTATTGTAATTGAATTATTGTAAAGTAGTATTTAAATTTTTGTGTAGTTATAAAATAATTTACAGAACATCGTATTCGAGGTATTCGAAAAAATAGTGGTACTATAAGGTGGTGACTTCCAAGACCAAAAATTTTCCAAGACTCAAGACTAAGACTAGACACCAAGACCAAGACCCAAGACCAAGACTTGATCCTAAGACTCAAGACTATTTTTTGGCCCCACAGGGCAAATTTTTGGGTAACTTTTTGTGTCTTAGACACCAGCATATATAAATTCGAAGACTATATGAAATATAATCGAAATTCTGAAAAAATACTGGGATTTTGGCCCCGAAGCCGTTTAAATACCGATTTTAGCGCAGCAGGCGAAAAGTTTAGAATTTTTTGTTTTTTTTTAAATTTTTTGCATTTTTTAGAAATTTGATTTAGATCAAGGCTCCCTCCCAGGGTTGGGTCTCCCGAAGGTCGAGAGACTTTCGGGAGACGCCCTGGGAGTCCTATCCCTGACCTTAACTAAAAACGATTAAAACAAAACTATTAACAAAATATTTTTATTCAACACAAAAAGCGAAAGTTTTTTAAGCAATAGGGGGCGAAAAGAAAAGCCTTTTCTTTTAGCTGTTTTTTTAATACTGAAATTTTTTGGGCTTTTTCTTTTCTTTTATAAAGCTAAGGGAACGTTAAATAGTAACAGCTGTCAGATCTATAACAATATTAAACATTATTAATCTTTTGTTAGACATTATTATTATTTCTGCCTCCAAATTTGTTCGAATATTTTGTGTTATGAAAATTTCCGAATTTTTAGCATTAAATGTAAAGTTTATGACATATGACGACTGAATTTTATAAAATTTTTTGGACAAAATAATTAAATAATAGGTTTAGCAGGTTCACTATATTCCTTACATAATTGAAATTTATTTCTTAAGGTTCATAACTATTTATTTAAGCAATTTAATAATAATTAAATTTTAATTTTTTTTACTTTTTTAATCACCTCCATTTACTCATGATATCATTTAATTTAAAGTAAATGTCTCACTCGACTTTTCTCCAAAATAAAAAAGAAGTTTGCCGTAAATTATCAATAGTTTTCCCAATTTAAATATTAATTAAAACAAAATTTAAATTAAAAAAAATAAAATGTATTTAATAATTTTAGTAAATTATTTTATTTTTTCTTATTTATTAATTATTAAAATTTATTGTTCATCTACTGCAACTTATAACTGTAAAGGTGGAAATAGAGGGATTTCTTCAACTGAGTATTTATTTATTTAATTTATTTCGTTTAATTAAGATAAGAAAGTTCGGGTAAAAGTTTTGGTCATTCCATAAAGCTTTGATACAGGCAAAGCCCGACAATTAATAACAGGTGGGGCAAAAAATGAGCGAGCTTTCTTTATCTTGCCCATAATATCATGGCTTACACAAAAGATTTCTGGCAGCATAAATTTCTTGAAAAATATTCAGTATATCAATGCTAAACATTTTAAAAGATGCCAAAGGAATGGGCGTGTCTATCAATGTCGTGATAGATCAGTTCCAAACTCGAACCTTGGCGAACTTATGGGTTGTGAGAGTGATGGGAGAGGTCGTTACTGGTGTTGTCTCCAATACTGTCCTGATCAAAAAACAATTATTTATTATAAAAATTATCAAATTGATTCAAATGTGGAGACTGCTACACAGAGGCACATATTTTTATTTATTTTCTTATTTGTATATTGCCGGTTAAACCAAAAATAAGGGGTTTTAAAAAAATTTATATGGAAGTTTGATATTATTAATAGGAATCATAGGATATACACTTTAGCAATACGTGTCGGTACCTGAGATATATGTAGTTAGTACAGACTTTCTAAATAAGATTATCTTTAAGATGCACTGATACAGGAGCAAATGCCAAATGTTTGTCAAACAGTAATGATATTTGTTTTAAACCAATTGCTGATTACTTTCCAACAAATTTTGAATATTGTTGTAAGTTAAGATATAATTTATGTAGTTATTTAATATTTATAATTATTTCTAAATGTCCTCCAGATCAGGGTGGAGGTGGAAGTGGGTTTTGATAAATAATTATTTAATTAAAAAATTTTTTTTAGATAATACTGGAAATGTTAATAAAGGTAGAATTTAATAATTAAAAATTTTAAATATTTTTAAAAATATTGTAGGCTGCTATGATAAAGGCACAGAATGCCCAATTAGAAAATTGCTTTGCAAACATATTGTAATTTTTATTTTGGCATTTATGCAGTTTACGGCTCATTCTCACATAACGAAAATTTCTTAATAGACAATTTTTTATGGGTTTTTAAGAAAAAATTTTGTGTGAGAAATTTACTTTAAAAAATATATTTTATAACTCTTAATTATATCACTCCATGAATCATATACTAAATTTTTATTTTGTGGAAGGAGAGTAAAATCAATAATACCTAAGTGGTTATTCTCTAGCCTAATTACAAAAATTAAAGTTATATCTTGCATTAATGAATTGGCAATGCCCAGTTACATGTGATACTTGTCCATCCGATGGTACTGAAAATACTAGACCTCCTGGAATAATTGACCCTCCACTGCCTAATAAAAATTGTAAAGATATGCTTGAGTAAGTTTTTGTTTTTTAAAGATATTCTAAAATTAACTAAAAGTTGTACTACATGGATAAAAAATTGTTATTGTAGCTCCAGTTTCTACAAACAACATAGTTATCAACATTGCCCTGTTGGATGTAGAGTCATTTATTGACCTAGACTGGATCTTGGGCCTGTAGTACAGGAAAAACCCTGGAAGGTCAAAAATACCTGGACCTGGACTCTGATTACAGGATAAACCCAGGCCTGGGTCCAGACCCAGGCCGATCTCTATATCTATATGTTAACAACAAAAGATAAAAAATAAACAACAACCGCAATTTATTTCAAAAAATATATAAAAGATTAATAAAGAAAAACTACATAAGCGAAAGATTTAGCACTAATAAGAAAAAGATTATGAATAAAATTTTATAGGAGGTGTTGATATTCTAAACTAAAGGGGGGAGGGGAGAGGGAGCGAGCACAATGGGCATCAAGCAAATCCCTCTTAATTTTTGGGTAAAGCCTTCTTTCCTTTCCATTCATTACATTCAACTGCATCCACATGCTCCGGAAAAATTTCCTGGTTGTGAAGCAGAAAAAACTGGCCAAAGAATTGTTTTCATAAGCAATCCTCTCGGTTGTGGGTTGTTTAAGAAGCAATTTTTAATATAAGGAATGCAGCATTGATAAGCAGATACATAGTCATTGAAGAATAATTTGTATATACAATTGACTATTGAGTTTCTGTAGCTGTTAAGTGACATAATCTGCATTGATGTAAGAAGAGGTTTCAAGTCTAAATCTATGGCTTGTACTAATTCTGTGTTGTTATTTTTGTCAGGTTTACAACAATGGGCATAATCTTGAGGAACTGTTTGATTATAAACGGTAACGTTGTTATTGGTACACTGAAAAAATTTAAGAGTGATTAAAATAATAATTTAGTAACTAACAAAGTGTGAAGAGGCAATTACTTGCCAGAATTGACATTGAAAACCGAACCCAAAAATTGTCGTTTGGTAACACAACAAATGTGCCATCGAACTCAAATATGAGAATTGTGCCGATAAAAATTTCAAACGTCTAAAGAAGTCAGTTTCGGTTTTGAAGAAGCTGTAGCAATTTGAAACGTAGTTGTTAGCTTCGGCAATTGTTGAGGAGTTATAATTCTGAGCAGTGGCATTGGAATTGATGGAGTTGTTAAGTGATTGTAACAGAGGATTACTATCAGCATCTCCGCTCAACATGGAATTTCCAATTGAGGAGAGTGTTGTATACTATGTAGTAGGGAATCTTTTGATTATATATTCATATCAAAATTACCATATCACAATAGGTAAGGTACTGTTGGACTGTTCCAAACCCAGACATGTATGCATTCAATATTGCTTGCCAGACTGCGGGAGGTGCATTATTAGCGCAGTATTGGCGAAGTAACATAGCGATATAAGCATGTTTTCGCTCAATTGGCCAGTCGTCATCATTTTTAAAGCAGATCCTTTTAAACCATTTTGTCCATGTAAGAACGATTGCGGTTGTTCCATTGCCACATTTGTCATTAGCTGTTGCATTTTCCATAGCAGCAGTTAATGCAGAATTCCCAATATTATCTACTGGAACTATTACTAATTTCATATTATCTGCATTGAAGCTGAATCCTGCAAGAATAAACTCGAAGATCCTTCCCCATCCAATAATTTGTTCGCATTCAATTAATGGTTTAATGTCAGCGTTGTTTGCGAAGAAAAGTTTTAAATGATAAGCACATCTAATAACCTTTACCGATAAAGTCAAAGTCACATCAAGGAGCTCGATCTCTATCTCCCTTATACAGACCTCGAAACGGTTCTTTAATTCAAAAAATATAAAAATTTAAATTATATTTATATTACTTGTTGGTCAAAGTTCAAACGCAAAAATTTAATTCTTCTTAACTCATTAACTAGAACACATGGGCAAGATCTTGATGTTGAGTTAGAAGTAGAGTATGAATTTCCTGATTGTGTCACAGAATTGTTCGAGTAAATATAATTAATTATTGTGACATTTGCAGGAGCTAGACTTGCAGCAGATGATGTATCCAAGCTTACTCCACTAGCACCCGTAGCCAGACTTGCCGCAGTGGATGTGGTTGTGGAAGCTGTTGTAGTTGTTGGAATATTACTTGGAGTAGTCGTAGCATAACAGTCACATATTGGCCCAATGTTACATTCACGATGAGCTTGGCTATTTGAGTTACTTTCCGAATTTCGTGTATTAGTTAAAGGTGCAGGACAATTAGTTGACATAACAATGCCAAAACAAATCCCAAAAGCCAGAATATTTCCGAACAGAAATTTGGATCCCATGTTTGAGCAATTGAATATAACTGATTGGAAGGGAATATTGTTTTTAGAAAAGGATTTTTGTTCGACTACGAGATCGAAACATGATTAGTGAGGCGTTTGACTGCCTTTTATAGTGAGTATCTTCTTGTGTGGTCGTAGTTTTATAGATTTGAATTGAAAGGATTTGAATTTTATTTTTGTTTTATATCACCCGTAAACTTAATTTTACAATATTTACATATTGTTTTGATAAATTTATTTTCGAGATTTCTCTTTAAAATGATCGTACAATTCTGACATTTTAATTTTCACTCGTTTAAATTAATCTTAATTTTTATAAAGATCATGGAGTATGCATACTTATTTGAACGGGAGAGATTTTATTATTAACAGTTATTACTAGGGACCGGATTTTCATTAAAATAAACCTTTTCTTGCAAAGTCACTTTGTCAATAGGAGCCCAAATATGCCATTAGTTTTTCGATATTACGATTCTGAACAAAGTTGTATTTCAATATATTACTCGAAATTAGGCGCTGAAAATGGGGAATTCCGAGACTATTTGTTGGTGTAATTCTTGTGGGAGATTGTAGCTACACATGTTGTACTTATACGAGTAATTAATCTTAATTTTTATAAAGATCATGGAGTATGCATACTTATTTGAACGGGAGAGATTTTATTATTAACAGTTATTACTAGGGACCGGATTTTCATTCAAATAAACCTTTTTTTGCAAAGTCACTTTGTCAATAGGAGCCCAAATATGCCATTAGCCAAATATGCCATTACTTCTTGAGGGCTTTTGAGCTTTAAATCTGCTATTTTAAAATGTTCTAAAATGATTTTGTTATTTAAAATGTTTTATGGTTTTTGATACTTTTTAGCTGCTTAATTTGATTATTAGTAAAACCCAACGCGGAACATTCAATATTCATCTCATAAATTTTAGTTTATCTTTTAATATACAAAGCTGTACATACAGACGTGGATTCTCAATTCATCCTCTCTAGCTTATTAGCAATTCGCTTCTAAATATTAATTTAGAAACTTAAATTTTATCTCGTGACTGAATAAATTACCCCTCCATTTCAGTTTTATAGTCATTCTTTTTCCGCTTTTTAATTTAAAATATATTGCCATGGTTATTAACTCATACTAAAATAAAATTAACGAATACAAAATTACTTATTAAATTATTAATTAATTTTTAATAAAGCTTTAGCTTTTTTAAAATAATTATTTTAAGTAAAATGGAGAGTAAATTGTTTAATAAATGTCAAGTTTGCGATTCTTCTTTGAAAGTTTCACAGCAATTCAACGTTAATTGTTGTAGAGTTTGTGCTGCATTTTTCAAGTTTTAAAATTTATTTTTAAACAAAAAAACATTTAAATTTTCAAAAGGATATATTTAAAAAATAAAAAACAAAAATTTGAATGCAAATGTTTAACAACTTTTGGGAAAATAAAACTAAGGTTGATAGACTGTGAAAGATGTTACCTCAATAAATGCCTTTCTGTTGGAATGAAAGATAAAGGTTGTCTCAAAAAATATTCAACTAGACAACAACAAATAAATAAAAGTTGCGAAGAACAAAAGGTTAAAATATGTTTATTTTAATCTTAGTTAAGACTTGTTTGTAGATCGTTGCTGTGATTGTAAATCAATCTGCAAAAGAATGTAAAGAAATTAATTTATTATTAAAAATAGCTGAAGATCAGAAACGAATTTTGAATGCTTTTGCTGATTTCAACGATAATTTGCTCAACGGTTCAATTTATTGCGAGGATATCATACTTTCAGGCTTTAATATTTTCGATCATATTGAAATATTTTCGGTAAATTTATATAAATTTTATCGGAAATGTTTCTACAAATCTCAAGCCAAATCCATATCCTATTTCTCGAGAAGAGATGCTTAGCTGTGAATTAGACTGTGAAAGAGAGGGATTATATAATAAAAGGGCATATAAATGTTTTCTTGTTGATCAACTGGTATGTGTTGCTATTGCAAAATCAATGCCTGTATTCGAAAAATTATCTATAAGTGATAAGGTAGAGACGGATATACCCAAAACAAATTTATGAAATTTTATCACAGTTTGTACTTTGCCGGCACGTATCTAAAATATTTCCAGCCTTCACTGGTTCATTTATATCATGTGAGCTTGGCGTAGATACGAGGACACGTAAGGATTGTGTTATGCCTGCTCTTGGTCTTATTAAAAATAAAGATTTTATTCATGATAAAACGTAAGCTTTTCCTTATTGCTGTAGAAATAAAAGATACAACCTGTGACTGACAAATTTATATTTTATAATAAAATAGGTACTTAAAAATAGTGGGATTTTATCAAAGGACTTGGTGATTAATCCACTGTAACTGCTTTAATCCCCTGCCTTGTAAGTTACATAAATTGATTGTATAATTAGGCTGCACCTATAATTAGGCAGCCCTCTCCCTTTTTTCATGGCTAACAAAATTTTGAAACAGTAGCATATAGTGAGGTCAGACTGTACTTTAATTTTTTATTTTATCAAATATTTTATATTTGTAAACAGATTGTTCATGTTCGTTGATCGCGTATTTACAAAGTCTATAGTTCCTTTCAAAAAAACAGCATTATCTAAAGAGGAATATGCACTTTTAATGGCTATTATATTTTCACATCCAAGTAATAATAAATATTTTAAAATTTGAAATAAAATTTTTTAATTATAAAGTTGTAAAAGGTCTATCATATCAAGGAAAAGATTTGTTGTATGAAGAATGTGCTCGATACACTAAAATGTTACTTCAATATACTCAAAATAAATTTGGAGTGCTTGATGGTGCAAGACGATTAGATGAATGCATATTTTTAATAAATACATCAATACAAATAGATCAAGCATTTGAGGAAATGCATAGCTATATGCATGAGAAATAATCTAATACATTTCCCATTATTTTAAACATTTTTGAATCCCAATATTAGTGATTGGATTTTTTATAAAATAAAAATTTTATTTTATTTTTGTGAAACAAACCCACGTGCTTCGAGGTGAGTCCGAGACTGAGAATTCCCCGGGGAACGTTGGAGGTATTCCCCCTAATATAAACTCGACTTTTTTCCACTCGACTTTTCTCCAAAATAAAAAAGAAGTTTGCCGTTTGTTTGCACATAAGTAAATTATCAATAGTTTTCCCAATTTAAATATTAATTAAAACAAAATTTAAATTAAAAAAAATAAAATGTATTTAATAATTTTAGTAAATTATTTTATTTTTTCTTATTTATTAATTATTAAAATTTATTGTTCATCTACTGCAACTTATAACTGTAAAGGTGGAAATAGAGGGATTTCTTCAACTGAGTATTTATTTATTTAATTTATTTCGTTTAATTAAGATAAGAAAGTTCGGGTAAAAGTTTTGGTCATTCCATAAAGCTTTGATACAGGCAAAGCCCGACAATTAATAACAGGTGGGGCAAAAAATGAGCGAGCTTTCTTTATCTTGCCCATAATATCATGGCTTACACAAAAGATTTCTGGCAGCATAAATTTCTTGAAAAATATTCAGTATATCAATGCTAAACATTTTAAAAGATGCCAAAGGAATGGGCGTGTCTATCAATGTCGTGATAGATCAGTTCCAAACTCGAACCTTGGCGAACTTATGGGTTGTGAGAGTGATGGGAGAGGTCGTTACTGGTGTTGTCTCCAATACTGTCCTGATCAAAAAACAATTATTTATTATAAAAATTATCAAATTGATTCAAATGTGGAGACTGCTACACAGAGGCACATATTTTTATTTATTTTCTTATTTGTATATTGCCGGTTAAACCAAAAATAAGGGGTTTTAAAAAAATTTATATGGAAGTTTGATATTATTAATAGGAATCATAGGATATACACTTTAGCAATACGTGTCGGTACCTGAGATATATGTAGTTAGTACAGACTTTCTAAATAAGATTATCTTTAAGATGCACTGATACAGGAGCAAATGCCAAATGTTTGTCAAACAGTAATGATATTTGTTTTAAACCAATTGCTGATTACTTTCCAACAAATTTTGAATATTGTTGTAAGTTAAGATATAATTTATGTAGTTATTTAATATTTATAATTATTTCGGCCCTATCTGAAAAAAGGTCGGTAATCGTTTTTTTTTCATAACTTTTTTCATTTCTTTTTTCCTCCCTTACATGACATAATGGTCAGCATTTTCTTCCTTGTTCAACTACATTCAATTTGCCTGTGGCATAATCAAATGAGAGGACAGAAAAACACACACACACCACACACACTGACAGACAAAACAAGGACAGACACGGACAAAGGACGGACAAAACACGGACGAAGATGGACAGACAAAAAAGACGGACGAAGGACAGACACGGACAAAGGACGGACAAAACACGGACGAAGATGGACAGACAAAAAAGACGGACGAAGGACAGACACGGACAAAGGACGGACAAAACACGGACGAAGAGGAAAAAATATTTAAAAATAATCCTTTCCTCTATCATCACTCATTTGATTATGCCACAGGCAGATTTAATGGAATTGAACAAGGAAGAAAATGCTGACCATTATGTCATGTAAGGGGAGGAAAAAAGAAATGAAAAAAGTTATGAAAAAAAAACGATTACCGACCTTTTTTCAGATAGAGCCATTATTTCTAAATGTCCTCCAGATCAGGGTGGAGGTGGAAGTGGGTTTTGATAAATAATTATTTAATTAAAAAATTTTTTTTAGATAATACTGGAAATGTTAATAAAGGTAGAATTTAATAATTAAAAATTTTAAATATTTTTAAAAATATTGTAGGCTGCTATGATAAAGGCACAGAATGCCCAATTAGAAAATTGCTTTGCAAACATATTGTAATTTTTATTTTGGCATTTATGCAGTTTACGGCTCATTCTCACATAACGAAAATTTCTTAATAGACAATTTTTTATGGGTTTTTAAGAAAAAATTTTGTGTGAGAAATTTACTTTAAAAAATATATTTTATAACTCTTAATTATATCACTCCATGAATCATATACTAAATTTTTATTTTGTGGAAGGAGAGTAAACTCAATAATACCTAAGTGGTTATTCTCTAGCCTAATTACAAAAATTAAAGTTATATCTTGCATTAATGAATTGGCAATGCCCAGTTACATGTGATACTTGTCCATCCGATGGTACTGAAAATACTAGACCTCCTGGAATAATTGACCCTCCACTGCCTAATAAAAATTGTAAAGATATGCTTGAGTAAGTTTTTGTTTTTTAAAGATATTCTAAAATTAACTAAAAGTTGTACTACATGGATAAGAAATGGTTATTGTAGCTCTAGCTTCTACAAACAACATAGTTATCAACATAGCCCTGTTGGATGTAGAGTCGGTTGTGGTGCAGTTGGTTGAAATTATTTAATTAGATTAATAATGTGGTTTACCATACATCATTTGGATCTAATCCAGTCAATAGAAAATATTATTTTAAATGACTGTTACATTGTGATTATCTACATATTAGAGACGGAAATTTTGAAAAGACTGGACCTGTTCCTGGACTCTGGGGTTTGATTTATTGACCTAGACTGGATCTTGGGCCTGTTGTACAGGAAAAACCCTGGAAGGTCAAATATACCTGGACCTGGACTCTGACTACAGGATAAACCCAGGCCTGGGTCCAGACCCAGGCCGATCTCTATATCTATATGTTAACAACAAAAGATAAAAAATAAACAACAACCGCAATTTATTTCAAAAAATATATAAAAGATTAATAAAGAAAAACTACATAAGCGAAAGATTTAGCACTAATAAGAAAAAGATTATGAATAAAATTTTATAGGAGGTGTTGATATTCTAAACTAAAGGGGGGAGGGGAGAGGGAGCGAGCACAATGGGCATCAAGCAAATCCCTCTTAATTTTTGGGTAAAGCCTTCTTTCCTTTCCATTCATTACATTCAACTGCATCCACATGCTCCGGAAAAATTTCCTGGTTGTGAAGCAGAAAAAACTGGCCAAAGAATTGTTTTCATAAGCAATCCTCTCGGTTGTGGGTTGTTTAAGAAGCAATTTTTAATATAAGGAATGCAGCATTGATAAGCAGATACATAGTCATTGAAGAATAATTTGTATATACAATTGACTATTGAGTTTCTGTAGCTGTTAAGTGACATAATCTGCATTGATGTAAGAAGAGGTTTCAAGTCTAAATCTATGGCTTGTACTAATTCTGTGTTGTTATTTTTGTCAGGTTTACAACAATGGGCATAATCTTGAGGAACTGTTTGATTATAAACGGTAACGTTGTTATTGGTACACTGAAAAAATTTAAGAGTGATTAAAATAATAATTTAGTAACTAACAAAGTGTGAAGAGGCAATTACTTGCCAGAATTGACATTGAAAACCGAACACAAAAATTGTCGTTTGGTAACACAACAAATGTGCCATCGAACTCAAATATGAGAATTGTGCCGATAAAAATTTCAAACGTCTAAAGAAGTCAGTTTCGGTTTTGAAGAAGCTGTAGCAATTTGAAACGTAGTTGTTAGCTTCGGCAATTGTTGATGAGTTATAATTCTGAGCAGTGGCATTGGAATTGATGGAGTTGTTAAGTGATTGTAACAGAGGATTACTATCAGCATCTCCGCTCAACATGGAATTTCCAATTGAGGAGAGTGTTGTATACTATGTAGTAGGGAATCTTTTGATTATATATTCATATCAAAATTACCATATCACAATAGGTAAGGTACTGTTGGACTGTTCCAAACCCAGACATGTATGCATTCAATATTGCTTGCCAGACTGCGGGAGGTGCATTATTAGCGCAGTATTGGCGAAGTAACATAGCGATATAAGCATGTTTTCGCTCAATTGGCCAGTCGTCATCATTTTTAAAGCAGATCCTTTTAAACCATTTTGTCCATGTAAGAACGATTGCGGTTGTTCCATTGCCACATTTGTCATTAGCTGTTGCATTTTCCATAGCAGCAGTTAATGCAGAATTCCCAATATTATCTACTGGAACTATTACTAATTTCATATTATCTGCATTGAAGCTGAATCCTGCAAGAATAAACTCGAAGATCCTTCCCCATCCAGTAATTTGTTCGCATTCAATTAATGGTTCAATGTCAGCGTTGTTTGCGAAGAAAAGTTTTAAATGATAAGCACATCTAATAACCTTTACCGATAAAGTCAAAGTCACATCAAGGAGCTCGATCTCTATCTCCCTTATACAGACCTCGAAACGGTTCTTTAATTCAAAAAATATAAAAATTTAAATTATATTTATATTACTTGTTGGTCAAAGTTCAAACGCAAAAATTTAATTCTTCTTAACTCATTAACTAGAACACATGGGCAAGATCCTGATTGTTATGTATCGACTTGCGGTGTGTCCGATACTAACAGAAAGACTAACTAACGGCTAACTAACAAAGGTTTATCACAAGGCAACAATACAATAGAAATGACGAGACTATGCGTTGACTACGACTAACAATAGGCTGACTGACTGACTCGGTAACTGACTCCCCGACTACTAAAAGGCTTCGCCTTTTATACTAAGCACGCCACCCTAACACCTCCCTTCTTTAATTAAGTCGGGACTATGTGCCGACTTTTTTTTTTTTTTTTGACTAGACTTGGTGGACTTAAACTATTACTAGCCAACACAAACAAAACATTGAAAATACAAAGGGCCAAAATACAAAGTGAGCAATCCTGTCGACTGCGCCACTGTTATGTATCGACTTGCGGTGTGTCCGATACTAACAGAAAGACTAACTAACGGCTAACTAACAAAGGTTTATCACAAGGCAACAATACAATAGAAATGACGAGACTATGCGTTGACTACGACTAACAATAGGCTGACTGACTGACTCGGTAACTGACTCCCCGACTACTAAAAGGCTTCGCCTTTTATACTAAGCACGCCACCCTAACACTGATGTTGAGTTAGAAGTAGAGTATGAATTTCCTGATTGTGTCACAGAATTGTTCGAGTAAATATAATTAATTATTGTGACATTTGCAGGAGCTAGACTTGCAGCAGATGATGTATCCAAGCTTACTCCACTAGCACCCGTAGCCAGACTTGCCGCAGTAGATGTGGTTGTGGAAGCTGTTGTAGTTGTTGGAATATTACTTGGAGTAGTCGTAGCATAACAGTCACATATTGGCCCAATGTTACATTCACGATGAGCTTGGCTATTTGAGTTACTTTCCGAATTTCGTGTATTAGTTAAAGGTGCAGGACAATTAGTTGACATAACAATGCCAAAACAAATCCCAAAAGCCAGAATATTTCCGAACAGAAATTTGGATCCCATGTTTGAGCAATTGAATATAACTGATTGGAAGGGAATATTGTTTTTAGAAAAGGATTTTTGTTCGACTACGAGATCGAAACATGATTAGTGAGGCGTTTGACTGCCTTTTATAGTGAGTATCTTCTTGTGTGGTCGTAGTTTTATAGATTTGAATTGAAAGGATTTGAATTTTATTTTTGTTTTATATCACCCGTAAACTTAATTTTACAATATTTACATATTGTTTTGATAAATTTATTTTCGAGATTTCTCTTTAAAATGATCGTACAATTCTGACATTTTAATTTTCACTCGTTTAAATTAATCTTAATTTTTATAAAGATCATGGAGTATGCATACTTATTTGAACGGGAGAGATTTTATTATTAACAGTTATTACTAGGGACCGGATTTTCATTAAAATAAACCTTTTCTTGCAAAGTCACTTTGTCAATAGGAGCCCAAATATGCCATTAGTTTTTCGATATTACGATTCTGAACAAAGTTGTATTTCAATATATTACTCGAAATTAGGCGCTGAAAATGGGGAATTCCGAGACTATTTGTTGGTGTAATTCTTGTGGGAGATTGTAGCTACACATGTTGTACTTATACGAGTAATGCGGAAAAGGCCGAGTTCGAGTAATGCCGAGTTTGAAAAACACGAGTTCTAGTAATAGTTCAACGTTTTAGGCCAAGTTCGAGTACGAGTAAATGAGTATTCGAAAAAACAAAATTCCCCAAAATTCCCATTCATGCATACCCCATCTTAATATCTCTAACATTTTTTTCCATATTTTCAGTCTCTAAATCACTATTTTTCTCAGCTTCGAAATTAACAATAATTTATTTCAATATTTCGCTTATTTTTGGTATTTTTTTTCAAAATTTTTCCATTTATTTCAATATTTTATGGCCATATTTTTCAAATTTATTTTAATAAAAATCCGCTCCCTAGTTAACTTATAAACATCCGAAGTGCCTATATTATTTAGTGTTTAAATAATAATGATATTTTTCAGATCTAGTATTAAAAATTGAGATTCGATAATGATTCACTTAAATTTTCTTACAACTATTAATATTTAAATTTAGTCTTACTTTAATTAGTCTCAGATTAATTTTCTTTTTTATTTGTATTTCTTCCTTTCTAATAATTGGTCTTTTACTTCTTGAGGGCTTTTGAGCTTTAAATCTGCTATTTTAAAATGTTCTAAAATGATTTTGTTATTTAAAATGTTTTATGGTTTTTGATACTTTTTAGCTGCTTAATTTGATTATTAGTAAAACCCAACGCGGAACATTTAATATTCATCTCATAAATTTTAGTTTATCTTTTAATATACAAAGCTGTACATACAGACGTGGATTCTCAATTCATCCTCTCTAGCATATTAGCAATTCGCTTCTAAATATTAATTTAGAAACTTAAATTTTATCTCGTGACTGAATAAATTACCCCTCCATTTCAGTTTTATAGTCATTCTTTTTCCGCTTTTTAATTTAAAATATATTGCCATGGTTATTAACTCATACTAAAATAAAATTAACGAATACAAAATTACTTATTAAATTATTAATTAATTTTTAATAAAGCTTTAGCTTTTTTAAAATAATTATTTTAAGTAAAATGGAGAGTAAATTGTTTAATAAATGTCAAGTTTGCGATTCTTCTTTGAAAGTTTCACAGCAATTCAACGTTAATTGTTGTAGAGTTTGTGCTGCATTTTTCAAGTTTTAAAATTTATTTTTAAACAAAAAAACATTTAAATTTTCAAAAGGATATATTTAAAAAATAAAAAACAAAAATTTGAATGCAAATGTTTAACAACTTTTGGGAAAATAAAACTAAGGTTGATAGACTGTGAAAGATGTTATCTCAATAAATGCCTTTCTGTTGGAATGAAAGATAAAGGTTCCCCTAAAAAATATTCAACTAGACAACAACAAGTAAATAAAAGTTGCGAAGAACAAAAGGTTAAAATATGTTTATTTTAATCTTAGTTAAGACTTGTTTGTAGATCGTTGCTGTGATTGTAAATCAATCTGCAAAAGAATGTAAAGAAATTAATTTATTATTAAAAATAGCTGAAGATCAGAAACGAATTTTGAATGCTTTTGCTGATTTCAACGATAATTTGCTCAACGGTTCAATTTATTGCGAGGATATCATACTTTCAGGCTTTAATATTTTCGATCATATTGAAATATTTTCGGTAAATTTATATAAATTTTATCGGAAATGTTTCTACAAATCTCAAGCCAAATCCATATCCTATTTCTCGAGAAGAGATGCTTAGCTGTGAATTAGACTGTGAAAGAGAGGGATTATATAATAAAAGGGCATATAAATGTTTTCTTGTTGATCAACTGGTATGTGTTGCTATTGCAAAATCAATGCCTGTATTCGAAAAATTATCTATAAGTGATAAGGTAGAGACGGATATATCCAAAACAAATTCATCAATTTTTATTAGATTGCACTCTGCCGGCACGTATCTAAAATATTTCCAGCCTTCACTGGTTCATTTATATCATGTGAGCTTGGCGTAGATACGAGGACACGTAAGGATTGTGTTATGCCTGCTCTTGGTCTTATTAAAAATAAAGATTTTATTCATGATAAAACGTAAGCTTTTCCTTATTGCTGTAGAAATAAAAGATACAACCTGTGACTGACAAATTTATATTTTATAATAAAATAGGTACTTAAAAATAGTGGGATTTTATCAAAGGACTTGGTGATTAATCCACTGTAACTGCTTTAATCCCCTGCCTTGTAAGTTACATAAATTGATTGTATAATTAGGCTGCACCTATAATTAGGCAGCCCTCTCCCTTTTTTCATGGCTAACAAAATTTTGAAACAGTAGCATATAGTGAGGTCAGACTGTACTTTAATTTTTTATTTTATCAAATATTTTATATTTGTAAACAGATTGTTCATGTTCGTTGATCGCGTATTTACAAAGTCTATAGTTCCTTTCAAAAAAACAGCATTATCTAAAGAGGAATATGCACTTTTAATGGCTATTATATTTTCACATCCAAGTAATAATAAATATTTTAAAATTTGAAATACAATTTTTTAATTATAAAGTTGTAAAAGGTCTATCATATCAAGGAAAAGATTTGTTGTATGAAGAATGTGCTCGATACACTAAAATGTTACTTCAATATACTCAAAATAAATTTGGAGTGCTTGATGGTGCGAGACGATTAGATGAATGCATATTTTTAATAAATACGTCAATACAAATAAATCAAGCATCTGGTGAAATGCATAGCTATATGCGTGAGAAATACTCTAATACATTTCCCATTTTTTTTAAACATTTTTGAATCCCAATATTTGTGATTGGATTTTTTATAAAATAAAAATTTTATTTTATTTTTGGGAAACAAACCCACGTGCTTCGAGGTGAGTCCGGGACTGGGAATTCCCCGGGGAACGTTGGAGGTATTCCCAGAGTCCCCGTTCCCCGTCCCCGCAGTTCGATTTCTCCGCAAACCCCGTTCCCCTAAAATTTTTCCTCAACGCAAAGGTCACACCCTAATTTAAACTATTTTATTTATATTTATTTATACTGTGTTATAAAATTATAAAACCGTATAATTTTTCTCATTTTCATTGACTAACTCCAGTTGAATTACCCTATCTAATTGAATAACCCCTTTTTAATGCCGAAGGATAAAATTATTCATTTTTGTGCACTTTTTCTATTTTCATTTCATGTTTTGAAATATTATTGAGTATATTGTAATTGGATTATTGTAAAGTATTATTTAAATTTTCGAGTATCTATAAAATAATTTCCAGAACATCGTATTTGAGGTATTCAAAAAAATGTGGAAGGGTCGGTGGAGTTGGAAGGATTAAGGAGGTTTTTTGGGGAAATCTTGATTATTAGGTGTTTGGGAAAATTAGCGTCAATATCGATATATCCCTCGATATCGCCCTCAAATCATCATACTCATTGTTCATGCTCCCAACGATTTCAATATCTCCGCCAGTTACTGAAAATCACAAAATTTTCCGATAACTTTCTTAACCTTTAGTGATTAATTATTTAAATAATTAATTAATCCATAATTACTCTAATCTTTTAAAATTTTTAAACTATTCAAAATTCGATAAAATATTCGTAAATTTTAAAGTCGAATTACTCGATAAGAGATAATTTCCAATTAAATTCTGAATTATGAAATAATTTCCGAATTGTGGACCATGATTAAAGAACACCCAAGAAAAGTTTTGAGACAAGACTCAAAACCACAAGTAAAAAAAGAATTACATTACTTATTTTAGAAAATTTTATTAGAATGGAAATTACATTAGAAATCAAATTTAAAATTTTTTGCATTTTTTGAAAAATTTTATTTAGATCAAGGCCGAACATTAAAATGTGTGAAGAGTTTGTTAAAATAAAAATAAGTCAAATTTTTGAATAGAAATTATTTTTAAAGTATAATATTTTATAAGAAAATTTTCATTTTGTCAAATTCCAATCCTTTAGTCTCCCAAAAAAGGGTCAGAATTCTGAGGAATTGTATGAGGATATTTATCGCACTGATAGATATGCATTTCCTCAAATGCTTGATCTATTTGTATTGATGTATTTATTAAAAGTATGCATTCATCTAATCGCCTTGCACCTTCAAGCACTCCAAATTTATTTTGAGTATATTGAAGTAACATTTTAGTGTATCGAGCACATTCTTCATACAACAAATCTTTTCCTTGATATGATAGACCTTCAATATCTTTATAAATAAAAATATTTTATTTTAAATTTATTTTGCATTATACTTGGTCTTGAAAATAAAATAGCCATTAACAGTGCATATTCTTCTTTAGATAATGCTGCTTTTTTAAAAGGAATAACAGATTTAGTAAATACTCGATCAACCAAGGTAAACAATCTATATACAAGATATATTTAAATTGAATTTGATAAAAATATAAAATATAGACGGACCTCACTGTAAGAATTACTCATTATCAGATGCAGGGTGTGCGATTGGGAGGCTTATACTGTATACACCCTATATCCATCTAGATACTGACAATCCCACGATATACAGACAATCGTACAACACCCTCGATATATTCTCTTAAGCCTCACAAATCTGTCTATATCGGAATCCAGGGGGTATCCTCTAAATCCTTCTTAATCCCTCAATATCCTCCAATCCACTTAATCCCTCTTAATATGACTGAATAAATAATTCGACTTCGGATTTCCGGAAATTTAGGCTAATTTCCGATTTTAGCGTTCGACGTTTGAGCCGTTTCTGATTTCCGACATTTCTGATTTTCGCCAAATGTCAGCAGAATTAAGGAATGATAGAACATTTGAAGAAATATGTTGAAATTTTTTGCAATATTTTTCAGTTTAGCTTACAACATTTTTATTTTTTTCAAATTGAATAGTACCAACAACTTGAAGACTTATCGGTTCGGTCGGTACGGTACGGTACCAATTGTACCAAAAAGTACCGGCCCGCTAGTACCTTCAGTACCGCTGTTTTACCAACCGTGCCTAACGCTAGTCCAGGCAACTTCAAAGCATATAAGGTGTATTTTTGATTAAGGTCCAACTGTGTACTAATAAGAAAAATGCTTACTTTTTATCCTGCATAAAATAATTATTTTTAATAACACCAAAAGCAGGCATAACACAATCCTTACGTGCCCAGGTATCTACGCCAAGCTCACATGATATAAATGAACTAGTGAAGCATGGAAAAATATCTGATACGTGCCGGCTAAGTGCAACCTGCAAAAAATTATCTAAATTATTCCGTCTAAATTAGCGGACTTTGTCACTTATAGATAATTTTTTGAATACAGGCATTGATTTTGCAATAGCAACACATACCAGTTGATCAACAAGAAAACATTTATTAGTCCTTTTATTATAAAATCCTTCCCTTTCATTGTCTAATTCCCAGCTAAGCATCTCTTCTCGAGAAATAGGATACGGATTTGGCTTGAGATTTAAAGAAACATTTCCGATAAAATTTATATAAATTTACCGAAAACATTTCAATATGATTGAAAATATTAAAGCCTGAAAGTATAATATCCTCGCAATAAATTGAACCGTTGAGCAAAGAATCATTAAAATCATTAAAAGCATGCAAAATTCTTTTCTGATCTTCAGCTATTTTTAATAGTAAATTAATCTCTTTAAATTCTTTAGCAGATTGATTTACAATCACAGGAACGATCTACAAAATTATATAAAAAATATTTCCCTATTTTTCAAATCTTCTTTCGATGTTTTCTTCATACTGTGGACAGTTTTTTTTGTTGCTAAGAATATGAATAAGGAAAAAAGAGGCACTAAATCACTTGTCTCTATTAAACTCGATTAAGTTTTTACTTCAATTCAGGCTTAAGTTTCTTTATTACTGATCCCGTTTCGCTCAGTTCAAACTAGTAATAAATATGCTATACAACCTTTTATTAAGGATTTTAATTAAAAAGGATTAAAAGATTCCCAATCCTTTGTGCCACATTTTAAGTAATTTTTCCCTATTTTTGCCACATTTTTGAGTGTTACAAAAAGGATCAAAAGTTCTAACCTTTTGTTCTTCGCAACTCTTATTTACTTGTTGTTGTCTAGTTGAATATTTTTTGAGACAACCTTTATCTTTCATTCCAACAGAAAGGCATTTATTGAGATAACATCTTTCACAGTCTATCAACCTTAGTTTTATTTTCCCAAAAGTTGTTAAACATTTGCATTCAAATTTTTGTTTTTTATTTTTTAAATATATCCTTTTTAAAATTTAAATGTTTTTTTGTTTAAAAATAAATTTATAAAACTTGAAAAATGCAGCACAAACTCTACAACAATTAACGTTATATTGACGTGAAACTTTCAAAGAAGAATCGCAAACTTGACATTTATTAACCATTTTGTTCATCATTTTACTAGAAATAATTATTAATAAGCTTTATTGAAAATTAGGCCTAAGTTCATTTTATGAGTCTGATCTAGATATATAGATGTCATTTGAAATATGTATGTAATATATGTAATATATAATAAATAATAAAATAAATATAAATGTCATTCGAAAGAGCTCGGCGAGCTGAGCCGAACCTAACCAAAATTTGTCCGCGGAAACAACTTTGGGCCCAGATATAGGGCTAGAAATTGTCAAAAACCATAGGGGGAAGTAAACTCATTTTTAAGGCGATTTTCGTTGATTTTGGTCTCTTTCGACTCAGCTCGACGAGCTCATCCGAATGAGATATAATTGCCATATTCAAATTTTTCACCACCAAAAATGTGCTTGGTCCCTCCTATGGTTTTCGAACTTTAGTGTGATGTATTTCGGCTCACTAAGAGATTAAATGTGATTCTAATTCTCAATGTGTGATTCTAAATAGTGGTTAATTATGAAAATAGGCATTTATTGAATATATTACACTGGGGTACAATTCTCAACTTGTTTTGTTTTTAAATTGAATTTTATCGCGATTAGTCTGTATTATATCCACAACTATTTTATATCCGCTAAAATCTTCCTATATGTATTAGCGGCTTTTATATCTTTGAGCTAAAGCCAGCCAATATTAATCGGCACAAAACTTATTGAGCTGTATTTTTTGGCACACAAGTCATGGGTCATGTTTAAGCTCGATTATTCGAGAAAGTAAAATTAAAATATTAATTAAAAACGATTATAATAATACATATATATTATCTAAAATTATAGAAAAGATTTTATTCATTTTCATGTAAATAATTTTTTGAGTTTTTAGATTATTAGAAATAAAATGCTAAAATCTATAAATGGTGAATAAGAACGACTATTTGTTTAGCTTTAAACATTGAGAGATAATAGAATTTATTTAAATTCTAATTTTGCTTTGAGGGTGTCACAACTACTTTGCGTGCCAACTTGTGTGCCAAAAAATACAGCTCAATAAGTTTTGTGCCGATTAATATTGGCTGGCTTTAGCTCAAAGATCTAAAAGCCACTAATACATATAGGAAGATTTTAGCGGATATAAAATAGTTGTGGATATAATACAGACTAATTGCGATAAAATTTGCTTTGAGGGTGTCACAGCTACTTTGCGTAAACCAGACTTGCACACAAATACGGATATGGATAGAAATAATATCAAAATGCCTGCGGATATCCGTCTGTATCCGCCGTAAATATCCGGATACGGATACCAAGATCAGTATCCGTGTGCAAGTCTGGCGTAAACGTTACTTAAGTAAAAACAGATAATAGTTAATTATCTAAATTTTTAGAGAAATTGAAGGACGGAATTCGGAATAAATATTATTTGTATCTAATAAAACTACATCTATATTTGAAACAGTCTATTACAGTGTATTAAGAATTATAGCGCCACCTAATTAATCTTTCATTTAGTTTTTAATTTGGTAAAATAAAACGATTTTTTAAAATTAAAAAAAATTTCCCAAAAATCTTTATTTAATTAGCTTTTTAAATGTAAAATTAAAATTTTAGAAAGCTAAAATGTAAAAAGCTATAAATTTAAAAATCTAATGTGGCAAAATAGTTTGTGATTATTGAAAGAATAAAGTTGAATATTCCCCGACATGGATATTCAGAATAACAATAAAGTAGGAATCAAATTAAGGTTGTCATAGCTACCAGGGGTGGATCGGAACAGTCCGAGGTGTCGGAAATCGGAAGAGCCGGAAATCGGAACTGGCTCAAAAGTCGGAACTCGGAAATCGGAAATCAAAATTTTTTTTCGGAAATCGGAAATCGGAAGGAAAAAAACGCCGGAAATCGGAAATCGGAAGTCGGAAATCGGAAATAAAATTTTTATTTTCATAACTAAAATAATATTTAAAATTGTAAGGTGGCAAATTTTGGCCTTCTTGAGTGTAATTTGAGGGAGTAAAAGTTTTTTTTGCAACTCAAAAGTCAAATTCGAAGGAATTAGAAGAGATATCGTGGGATTTGGTTGATTAGACGGGATATCAGAGAATTTATAGAATTAATAGGGATATTTGGAGATTAAAATTGAGTAGTGATAGAGGGATGAGATATAGAAGATTTGATAAAGGAAATTTGAGTGCCCCACCCCTGTCTGGTGCTCACCCCTGCTCGAAATACTCAATCCCTCGATATCACACTCGATATCACACTTACCTATGACCCCTTAAATCACACGATATAACTCAAAGTCACCTTAATCCATCCTAATCCTCCCATATACCATTCAACTTCCTTTTACAGCGCCGCAGGCGAAAATTTTTGGGATTTTTGGAAGATCCTTAAGCCAAAAATCTTCCATTTTTGCGCCGCAGGCGAAAATTTTGAGAATTTTGGAAGGCTAGAAGCCAGATTTCTCCCTTTTTCAGCGCCACAAGCAAAAATTTTGAAAATATTGGAAAAATTTTTAGTCGGAAATTTGCTTCAAAAATTGTCGGAAATCGGAAATTTTTCCAAAATTTCGGAAATCGGAAATCGGAAGGAAAAAAACGTCGGAAATCGGAAATCGGAAGTCGGAAATCGGAATTCCGATCCACCCCTGATAGCTACTTTGAGTAAATGTATATGTAAAATAAGCTCTATTCTAGCTTAGTAATTCAATGAAAGTTTATTAGTCCAGAGAAAGTTTATTAGTTACGGATTTCTAGTCTATTCCCTCATACAATCTTACTTTAAGTTTGTGATTATTGAAAGATAATGATCTTAAAGTAAGCTTTATTAAATAGTTTTTTATTTTAGCTACAAAATAAAATATTGTTTTAATTGGTTAAATAAATTTTAATATAATAAATAAAATAATTAGGAAAAAATTAAAAATTTATAAAAAATCTGAATAAATTCAAGCGAATTTTTGTTTAAAAAACTTGTTAATTTAATAAACGTCTAAATTCTACAAAATTTATCCACAAGAAAATTGAAAAAATTATTTAAATTAAAATAAAATTAGTAAAAAAATTTACAGTTTTTCTTTTAAATTAGAAGAAAAAATAATATTTTTTAATTTTTCCTTATTTTCCATCATTTCTGCTTTTGAGATCATTCTTTTATAAAATAATAACCAACAAAAAAGACAAAGAAATAAATTAGAACCAATAAATTCCCAAATAGGTTTAGGACCATATTTTTCAAAAACCCAACTAAAAAATGAATTAATTATTTAAATAGATATTTTTATTAAATAAATAAAATTAATTTTAATTTATAAAAATAAATAAAATATTTTTTATTTTTTCTAAACAAATTTTAAATTTTTTAATTAAATAAAACTTCAATTTTTCTAAATATTCTATAATATAATTTCAAAATTTAAATTAAATTAATTTTTTAATAGTTTTTCAAAAATTAACCTAACAGCTATAGGTCCACCTAAGAATTCCAAAACTGTTTGGCAAACAAAAAATATTCCTTGCATTACACCCTAATATTTAAATTTATTTTTAATTAAATAAAATATACCTGTTTAATATTTCCAAGTATTTTTGAATATATAATATCTAAATTCATTTTAACTATTGGCAAGGCCGTTCCTATACTTATTATTAGAGCTGTAAGATATAGGGGCATATTTGGTCTTAAAAATATTCAATTTTTTAAAAGAAATTGTATAATATAAGTCTTTATTTGAGGAGATTTTAACTCACTTATATGTCCTACTCTAGAGCAACTCCCATAGCAGATAGCTTTAATTCCTAAGGCTATACAGAAAGCGAGTTAGTGTACAGTTAAGTTTTACTTTTTTTTAAGTTTACACATCAGTCTAGTCAAATGATGCTTCTAGTTCGCACTCATTTGTAGTCGCTCAATAACCTTTTGCACTAGCTAAGGAACAAATATCTAATTTAGTTCAGCTACTCAAAAAACTTTATTCTGAATATGTAAATACCACCAAATTCTTCAAATATTTGGCAATAAATATAATCCTCAAGACTTACACTTTTATAAATAATTTTTCAAAAATATTTTTTACTTAGTAGTAGTTCCACACCACTCATAATGTAAAGGACAACCGGGACGACTTTCTGATCCACAATTAGATATATTTTCTATTATTTCTGTTTTATTATTTACAAGATTGGAGAGTAATGAAGGTGATGAATTTAATGAATATGGAAATGTTTCAGACAGAAATGGCCAGGAAAATGTCAATAAATAACCTCCTATGAGTACAATTAACCCTAGCATAACTGATTGACGTTCTGATATTCTTTAAAAATTAAATTTAAATTTTTAATTTTCAAAAAACATTTTATTTAATCCAAAAATCATATAGGCAGCTGGCCAAAGAATTAATTGAAATGACATTGCTACCCCGCTTAATCCACTGTAAAATTGAAGTTGGGAGGCATCCCATTGAAATGCTAATTGTTATGGGGGATTGATACTTTAATAAAAGAATAATTTTTATTTATTTTATAATAAATAATTTATTTAGTGAAAACAATAGTTTGGTTGTCGATTTTTTTCTTTCAGTTCTTTTCCGTTAAGGGTTTCTTAGGGGTTCAATTCCATTTTCGCTCGTAAGAGAATTCCCTGGGAAGGTCTCCTCCCAGAGCCCACCGTCCCCACCCTTGTTCCTCGAAAATTCTGTGCCCGTATCGTAATGTTGAATACTAATTTAGATTTTTGTCCATATATGGAATGTATATGCCATATTTTTAATAATTTAATATCATAATTTCATGCCAAGATAAATTTATTTTTAAAATATTAAAAAAAAATTGGCTATTAAACTAACGTTAATAAATTAATCATAACCATACTAATAACTAATTGTGTATACAAACAAATTAAAACAGCGATCCAATCAAAAGAATAATTATTTTCAGCATTTATATCTTTAATTTTTTAAAATAAATTTAAAAAAATATTTAATTTCACCTTTATTTTGTTTAAATTTTTTAAAATTTTTTGGTATCCAAAATTGAATATTTTTATTTTCTTTTTTAATTATTTCCAAATTATTTTTATTATTTAATTTTTGCATTTTTTCATAAATATGCCATTTTCCATCAAATTGATAAATTAATAAATAAAGAGCCAATAAAAATATAAACATTGAAAATATCATTGGGGCAGTAAATAAATTTAAATGAATTTTAATTAAAGGAATTTCAATCCCCGGGTATTTCATATAACTTGTTCCAGCGTTTATTGCTACAAAAAAATTTCTTTTATTTTCAAAAAATTTTTTTCTTGCCAAATCCGACAAGTAAACCAACGGCAGGTAAAAGTGATGTTATAGCAATTGCTTTATCCCTATCTTTTTCTGTGCTAGCCATAGCTACATGAGTTCTCGACATACTACCACCCCCTTTTAAAAAAAGTTGAAATTAATTTATTCAAACAATTTTTACTCAACCACTCGCAATTCCCATGAAAAATTTGTAACAAAGAAAGAAAGCATTAAATGCAAATCCTTTCACTAATTCAGATGCCAAAAAGAATAATGTAGAAAGTAATATTGACAATTTAGATATTATAAGTACTTGTCTATAATTGAATTTAGAAATTTAAAATTAGAATTTAGAGATAAAAATTGAATTTTAAAAATTAATTATTTCGAAACAAATATTTTCTAATTTTTAGAGCAAAATTATATCTTAAAGGGTTACCAAAAAGTTGGGCACAATCGGTTATTAACCTCCCTATGCCCCCGTGTTCTCAATTAATCCAAATTAAAATAACCGATTTTTTTGAGTTAGTATTTTAAAAATCATTTTGGCAAGAAATATTTTTGACAAGAGGTATCCTGATTTCTGTTAAATATTAAAAATCTATAACTTTAATAAACTTTCAACAAACTTTTCTACTAATTTTGATTTCAAACATCCAAAAAATCTCTTTTTAACAATTTTCTGTGCATAAAATTTAAAAAATGTTCGTTACAATATCTTTTCAATTTAATTAATGTTCATGAGAGTTTGCCCCTTTTTTGGCCTATTTCGCCCGCCCCCCCCCCCCCCCCCCCACCTCTTGAAAAACCATAACTCATTTTTCCGAATCATTTGTGTGATTTGGAAAAGAGATTATTTTTAAATAAATTTAAGCACCTCGTATCTTTCCATCGATTACATAACCAACCAGCCAATATTGTCGAAATCCCCCCACTCAACCCCCCAACAGTACGTAAAATACCATAAAAAGTAATTGTAGCAGAAGGGTCCAACTAGATTTTTATCAAAAAATTTTTTTAAATAAAAATTACTTGACAAAAATAATTCCAATCATTAGTTGCTGCATATTCTAATGAAGTAATAAATGCAACAATAGCAACAATATAAATGGATTTCCAATTAGTTTTTAATATTGGGGAATTAATTGAAGGGATAATATGGCTATCCATTTTTTAAAAAATAAATAGAAATAAATAAAATATTTTATTTATTTTATATTAATATAAAAATTATTTTTAGAATTGTTAAAATTTACAAATATTTATTTTATGCAAATTTAAATATAAGTTAATAAAAATGTAAATACTATAGAAAATATTTATTTTAAAAAACTATTTTTATTTTAAAACCCAAGTTTATAATTATTTTGTGTCCACACTTGCAGAAAAAAGGAAGAAAAAATAATCTATAACAGGTTGTAGTTCGATATGAGTTATTTCCATGACGAATTTAGTATTCAATCTCAGGATCAATGAATGTTTTACAGCAAGAATATACACAAAAAATTTTTAAAAATATAAAAAAAATATACATAGAAAATTTTCACAGCACAAAATACAATATACAATAATTTTAGTATAGTTAATGTAAAATTAATAATATACATACTTGTAAATATTTATTCAAAAAACATTTCATTTAATTATTAACTAATAATATTTAGTTTAAATATTTAATAATTAAAAAAAATGGAAAAAAATTTAAAATTTTTTGGCAGATTTTAATTTTAAATATAATTATTTTGGAAATTATTTAGATTTTTTAAAATAATTCCTGAAATAAATTAAATTATCATTAATATTTTTTACAAATTTTATTTTAAAAATTTAATTAAAATAATTTTGTATTAAGAAGGCGCGCTGAACACGCGAACATCTGAGGACTGAAAATTTAGTCTAGACTTCGGAAATTTCAAAAATTCAACCCTACGGGGTTGAATTGGATGAATTTTACGTTGTTAGCCCTGTTGTCTTTTTTAATCAAGTTTCATTTTTTACCCAATAAAATTTATAAGTCAAATAAACGTTTATGAGTTCAATCAAAATATATTCCAATGACACCAAATACCGTAAAGAACTTGGACAGAGTTAAAATCGTTTGTTTTAGAGAACCCAGCGACGTGCAGAACCCAGACTCCTCGCTAGGCGCGTGGGTTTGATTCCCAAAAATAAAATAAAATTTTTGTTTTATAAAAAATCGAATCACTAATGTTGTGATTCAAGAAAAGGTTCAATAAACTTGGGAACTTTATTAGGGTATTTCTCATGCATATAGCTATACATTTCGCCAAATGCTTGATCTATTTGTATTGATGTATTTATTAAAAGTATGCATTCATCTAATCGTCTTGCACCATCAAGCACTCCAAATTTATTTTGAGTATATTGAAGTAACATTTTTGTGTATCGAAAATATTCTTCATACAACAAATCTTTTCCTTGGTATGATAGACCTTTTACAACTTTATAATTAAAAAATTTTATTTCAAATTTCAAAATATTATTTACTCGGATTTGAAAATATAATAGCCATTAAAAGTGCATATTCCTCTTTAGATATTGCTGTTTTTTTGAAAGGAATAATAGACTTTGTAAATACGCGATCAGCGAGGACATATAATCTGTTTATAAATATTTTAAAATCGAATTTAATAAAATGAAGCATTAAAATACAGTTTGACCCCACTATATGTTACTAATGCTTCAACATGAAAAGATAGGAGGGGGTGCCTAATTATACAATCAATTTAAGTAGCATACATACAAGCCCACTCAAATAATTACCCCACCTGTATTATTTACCCCCTCCAGCAAGAGATCGATACAATAATTACCCAGGATAATTAATAGTTTTTCGATAAGTATGAACTGGAAACCTATTTTATTATAAGATATAAATTTATCAGTCACAAGTTGTATCTTTTATTTCTACAGCAATAAGGAAAAGCTTACTTTTTATCCTGAATAAAATCATTATTTTTAATGACACCAAGAGCAGGCATAACACAATCCTTACGTGTCGTTGTATCTACGCCAAGCTCACATGATATAAATGAACTTGTGAAGCATTGAAATATATGTGATACGTGCCGGCAAAGTGCAATCTGTATAAGATTGTTGAATTTGTTTTGGGTATATCCGTCTACCTTGTCACCTAAAGATAATTTTTCGAATACAGGCATTGATTTTGCAATAGCAACACATACCAGTTGATCAACAAGAATACATTTATATGTCCTTTTATTAAACATTCCTCCTCTTTCAATATCTAATTCCCAGCTACGCATTTCTTCTCGAGAAATAGGATGAGGATTTGGCTTGAAATTTAGAGAACTTTTCTAGTAAATATATAAATTTACCGAAAACATTTCAATATGATTGAAAATATTAAAGCCAGAAAGTATAATATCTTCGCAATAAATTGAACCGTTGAGCAAATTATCGTTAAAATCATTAAAAGCATTCAAAATTTGTTTCTGATCCTCAGCGATTTTTAATAATAAATTAATCTCTTTACATTCTTTAGCAGATTGATTTACAATCACAGGAACGATCTACAAACAAGTCTTAACTAAGATTAAAATAAACATATTTTAACCTTTTGTTCTTCGCAACTTTTATTTATTTGTTGTTGTCTAGTTGAATATTTTTTGAGACAACCTTTATCTTTCATTCCAACAGAAAGGCATTTATTGAGGTAACATCTTTCACAGTCTATCAACCTTAGTTTTATTTTCCCAAAAGTTGTTAAACATTTGCATTCAAATTTTTGTTTTTTATTTTTTAAATATATCCTTTTTAAAATTTAAATGTTTTTTTGTTTAAAAATAAATTTATAAAACTTGAAAAATGCAGCACAAACTCTACAACAATTAACGTTATATTGACGTGAAACTTTCAAAGAAGAATCGCAAACTTGACATTTATTAAACAATTTTCTCTCCATTTTACTTAAAATAATTATTTTAAAAAAGCCAAAACTTTATTAAAAATTAATTAATAATTTAATAAGTAATTTTGTATTCGTTAATTTTATTTTAGTATGAGTTAATAACCATGGCAATATATTTTAAATTAAAAAGCGGAAAAAGAATGACTATAAAACTGAAATGGAGGGGTAATTTATTCAGTCACGAGATAAAATTTAAGTTTCTAAATTAATATTTAGAAGCGAATTGCTAATAAGCTAGAGAGGATGAATTGAGAATCCACGTCTGTTTGTACAGCTTTGTATATTAAAAGATAAACTAAAATTTATGAGATGAATATTGACTGTTCCGCGTTGGGTTTTACTAATAATCAAATTAAGCAGCTAAAAAGTATCAAAAATCATAAAACATTTTAAATAACAAAATCATTTTAGAACATTTTAAAATAGCAGATTTAAAGCTCAAAAGCCCTCAAGAAGTAAAAGACCAATTATTAGAAAGGAAGAAATACAAATAAAAAAGAAAATTAATCTGAGACTAATTAAAGTAAGACTAAATTTAAATTTTAATAGTTGTAAGAAAATTTAAGTGAATCATTATCGAATCTCAATTTTTAATACTAGATCTGAAAAATAACTTTGCCGATCAAAAATAAATTTGTCTGCGTAAAATCATTATTTAAACACTAAATAATATAGGCACTTCGGATGTTTATAAGTTAACTAGGGAGCGGATTTTTATTAAAATAAATTTGAAAAATATGGCCATAAAATATTGAAATAAATGGAAAAATTTTGAAAAAAAATACCAAAAATAAGCGAAATATTGAAATAAATTATTGTTAATTTCGAAGCTGAGAAAAATAGTGATTTAGAGACTGAAAATATGGAAAAAAATGTTAGAGATATTAAGATGGGGTATGCATGAATGGGAATTTTGGGGAATTTTGTTTTTTCGAATACTCATTTACTCGTACTCGAACTTGGCCTAAAACGTTGAACTATTACTAGAACTCGTGTTTTTCAAACTCGGCATTACTCGAACTCGGCCTTTTCCGCATTACTCGTATAAGTACAACATGTGTAGCTACAATCTCCCACAAGAATTACACCAACAAATAGTCTCGGAATTCCCCATTTTCAGCGCCTAATTTCGAGTAATATATTGAAATACAACTTTGTTCAGAATCGTAATATCGAAAAACTAATGGCATATTTGGGCTCCTATTGACAAAGTGACTTTGCAAGAAAAGGTTTATTTTAATGAAAATCCGGTCCCTAGTAATAACTGTTAATAATAAAATCTCTCCCGTTCAAATAAGTATGCATACTCCATGATCTTTATAAAAATTAAGATTAATTTAAACGAGTGAAAATTAAAATGTCAGAATTGTACGATCATTTTAAAGAGAAATCTCGAAAATAAATTTATCAAAACAATATGTAAATATTGTAAAATTAAGTTTACGGGTGATATAAAACAAAAATAAAATTCAAATCCTTTCAATTCAAATCTATAAAACTACGACCACACAAGAAGATACTCACTATAAAAGGCAGTCAAACGCCTCACTAATCATGTTTCGATCTCGTAGTCGAACAAAAATCCTTTTCTAAAAACAATATTCCCTTCCAATCAGTTATATTCAATTGCTCAAACATGGGATCCAAATTTCTGTTCGGAAATATTCTGGCTTTTGGGATTTGTTTTGGCATTGTTATGTCAACTAATTGTCCTGCACCTTTAACTAATACACGAAATTCGGAAAGTAACTCAAATAGCCAAGCTCATCGTGAATGTAACATTGGGCCAATATGTGACTGTTATGCTACGACTACTCCAAGTAATATTCCAACAACTACAACAGCTTCCACAACCACATCCACTGCGGCAAGTCTGGCTACGGGTGTTAGTGGAGTAAGCTTGGATACATCATCTGCTGCAAGTCTAGCTCCTGCAAATGTCACAATAATTAATTATATTTACTCGAACAATTCTGTGACACAATCAGGAAATTCATACTCTACTTCTAACTCAACATCAGGATCTTGCCCATGTGTTCTAGTTAATGAGTTAAGAAGAATTAAATTTTTGCGTTTGAACTTTGACCAACAAGTAATATAAATATAATTTAAATTTTTATATTTTTTGAATTAAAGAACCGTTTCGAGGTCTGTATAAGGGAGATAGAGATCGAGCTCCTTGATGTGACTTTGACTTTATCGGTAAAGGTTATTAGATGTGCTTATCATTTAAAACTTTTCTTCGCAAACAACGCTGACATTGAACCATTAATTGAATGCGAACAAATTACTGGATGGGGAAGGATCTTCGAGTTTATTCTTGCAGGATTCAGCTTCAATGCAGATAATATGAAATTAGTAATAGTTCCAGTAGATAATATTGGGAATTCTGCATTAACTGCTGCTATGGAAAATGCAACAGCTAATGACAAATGTGGCAATGGAACAACCGCAATCGTTCTTACATGGACAAAATGGTTTAAAAGGATCTGCTTTAAAAATGATGACGACTGGCCAATTGAGCGAAAACATGCTTATATCGCTATGTTACTTCGCCAATACTGCGCTAATAATGCACCTCCCGCAGTCTGGCAAGCAATATTGAATGCATACATGTCTGGGTTTGGAACAGTCCAACAGTACCTTACCTATTGTGATATGGTAATTTTGATATGAATATATAATCAAAAGATTCCCTACTACATAGTATACAACACTCTCCTCAATTGGAAATTCCATGTTGAGCGGAGATGCTGATAGTAATCCTCTGTTACAATCACTTAACAACTCCATCAATTCCAATGCCACTGCTCAGAATTATAACTCCTCAACAATTGCCGAAGCTAACAACTACGTTTCAAATTGCTACAGCTTCTTCAAAACCGAAACTGACTTCTTTAGACGTTTGAAATTTTTATCGGCACAATTCTCATATTTGAGTTCGATGGCACATTTGTTGTGTTACCAAACGACAATTTTTGGGTTCGGTTTTCAATGTCAATTCTGGCAAGTAATTGCCTCTTCACACTTTGTTAGTTACTAAATTATTATTTTAATCACTCTTAAATTTGTTCAGTGTACCAATAACAACGTTACCGTTTATAATCAAACAGTTCCTCAAGATTATGCCCATTGTTGTAAACCTGACAAAAATAACAACACAGAATTAGTACAAGCCATAGATTTAGACTTGAAACCTCTTCTTACATCAATGCAGATTATGTCACTTAACAGCTACAGAAACTCAATAGTCAATTGTATATACAAATTATTCTTCAATGACTATGTATCTGCTTATCAATGCTGCATTCCTTATATTAAAAATTGCTTCTTAAACAACCCACAACCGAGAGGATTGCTTATGAAAACAATTCTTTGGCCAGTTTTTTCTGCTTCACAACCAGGAAATTTTTCCGGAGCATGTGGATGCAGTTGAATGTAATGAATGGAAAGGAAAGAAGGCTTTACCCAAAAATTAAGAGGGATTTGCTTGATGCCCATTGTGCTCGCTCCCTCTCCCCTCCCCACTTTAGTTTAGAATATCAACACCGCCTATAAAATTTTATTCATAATCTTTTTCTTATTAGTGCTAAATCTTTTGCTTATGTAGTTTTTCTTTATTAATCTTTTATATATTTTTGGAAATAAATTGCGGTTGTTGTTTATTTTTTATCTTTTGTTGTTAACATATAGATATAGAGATCGGCCTGGGTCTGGACCCAGGCCTGGGTTTATCCTGTAGTCAGAGTCCAGGTCCAGGTATTTTTGACCTTCCAGGGTTTTTCCTGTACTACAGGCCCAAGATCCCGTCTAGGTCAATAAATCAAACCCCAGAGTCCAGGAACAGGTCCAGTCTTTTCAAAATTTCCGTCTCTAATATGTAGATAATCACAATGTAACAGTCATTTAAAATAATATTTTCTATTGACTGGATTAGATCCAAATGATGTATGGTAAACCACATTATTAATCTAATTAAATAATTTCAACCAACTGCACCACAACCTACTCTACATCCAACAGGGCAATGTTGATAACTATGTTGTTTGTAGAAGCTAGAGCTACAATAACCATTTCTTATCCATGTAGTACAACTTTTAGTTAATTTTAGAATACTTTAAAAAACAAAAACTTACTCAAGCATATCTTTACAATTTTTATTAGGCAGTGGAGGGTCAATTATTCCAGGAGGTCTAGTATTTTCAGTACCATCGGATGGACAAGTATCACATGTAACTGGGCATTGCCAATTCATTAATGCAAGATATAACTTTAATTTTTGTTATTAGGCTAGAGAATAACCACTTAGGTATTATTGAGTTTACTCTCCTTCCACAAAATAAAAATTTAGTATATGATTCATGGAGTAATATAATTAAGAGTTATAAAATCTATTTTTTAAAGTAAATTTCTCACACAAAATTTTTTCTTAAAAAACCATAAAAAATTGTCTATTAAGAAATTTTCGTTATTTGAGAATGAGCCTTAAACTGCATAAATGCAAAAATAAAAATTACAATATGTTTGCAAAGCAATTTTCTAATTGGGCATTCTGTGCCTTTATCATAGCAGCCTACAATATTTTTAAATTTGTTCAAAATTTTTAATTATTAAATAATATATTCTACCTTTATTAACATTTCCAGTATTATCTAAAAAAATTTTTTTAATTAAAAATAATTATTTATCAAAACCCACTTCCACCTCCACCCTGATCTGGAGGACCTTTAGAAATAATTATAAATATTAAATAACCAAATTATATCTTAACTTACAACAATATTCAAAATTTGTTGGAAAGTAATCAGCAATTGGTTTAAAACAAATATCATTACTGTTTGACAAACATTTGGCATTTGCTCCTGTACCAGTGCATCTTAAAGATAATCTTATTTAGAAAGTCTATGTACTAACTACATATATCTCAGGTACCGACACGTATTTCTAAAGTGTATATCCTATGATTCATATTAATAATATCAAACTTCCATATAAATTTTTTTAAAACCCCTAATTTTTGGTTTAACCGGCAATATACAAATAAGAACATAAATAAAAATATGTGCCTCTGTGTAGCAGTCTCCACATTTGAATCAATTTGATAATTTTTATAATAAATAATTGTTTTTTGATCAGGACAGTATTGGAGACAACACCAGTAACGACCTCTCCCATCACTCTCACAACCCATAAGTTCGCCAAGGTTCGAGTTTGGAACTGATCTATCACGACATTGATAGACACGCCCATTCCTTTGGCATCTTTTAAAATGTTTAGCATTGATATACTGAATATTTTTCAAAAAATTTATGCTGCCAGAAATCTTTTGTGTAAGCCATGATATTATGGGCAAGATAAAGAAAGCTCGCTCATTTTTTGCCCCACCTGTTATTAATTGTCGTGCTTTGCCTGTATCAAAGCTTTATGGAATGACCAAAACTTTTACCCGAACTTTCTTATCTTAATTAAACGAAATAAATTAAATAAATAAATACTCAGTTGAAGAAATCCCTCTATTTCCACCTTTACAGTTATAAGTTGCAGTAGATGAACAATAAATTTTAATAATTAATAAATAAGAAAAAATAAAATAATTTACTAAAATTATTAAATACATTTTATTTTTTTTAATTTAAATTTTGTTTTAATTAATATTTAAATTGGGAAAACTATTGATAATTTACTTATGTGCAAACAAACGGCAAACTTCTTTTTTATTTTGGAGAAAAGTCGAGTGAGACATTTACTTTAAATCAAATGATATCATGAGTAAATGGAGGTGATTAAAAAAGCAAAAAAATTTTAAAATTTAATTATTATTAAATTGCTTAAATAAATAGTTATGAACCTTAAGAAATAAATTTCAATTATGTAAGGAATATAGTGAACCTGCTAAACCTATTATTTAATTATTTTGTCCAAAAAATTTTATAAAATTCAGTCGTCATATGTCATAAACTTTACATTTAATGCTAAAAATTCGGAAATTTTCATAACACAAAATATTCGAACAAATTTGGAGGCAGAAATAATAATAATGTCTAACAAAAGATTAATAATGTTTAATATTGTTATAGATCTGACAGCTGTTACTATTTAACGTTCCCTTAGCTTTATAAAAGAAAAGAAAAAGCCCAAAAAATTTCAGTATTATAAAAACAGCTAAAAGAAAAGGCTTTTCTTTTCGCCCCCTATTGCTTAAAAAACTTTCCCTTTTTGTGTTGAATAAAAATATTTTGTTAATAGTTTTGTTTTAAGCGTTTTTAGTTATGGTCAGGGATAGGACTCCCAGGGCGTCTCCCGAAAGTCTCTCGACCTTCGGGAGACCCAACCCTGGGAGGGAGCAAATTTTTCTTAATAAATATTTTTATGACACCCTATATGACACATAATATTTATATAGACACCCAATATATATTATATAGACACCCAATATATATATACCCCTATTCATCCTTTAACAAAAAAACTTGAGAATAGACAGTTTGCTCATGTTTTACTCATAAATATAAGCTCATTTAATTTTAAAAAATGACAATCCTGAATTCAAAAGCAGAAAAATAAACGAGACTAAATTCTCATAGACTCTCTTTTAGTCTTAGGTCCTCAAAGTATTGAAGGATTCTTGAAGGATTGAAGGATAAATAAAAAAAATCCTTGAAGGATTCTTCAAAGACTAATAATGCGGATATTAATCTCAAGAGAACCTCATACGGATTGCTCGATACTTTCCCCACCGACTCATTAGCATTTATGCAAATTACTTTTGTCCTTTTTTCCCACACGTTTCCAATTTAACCATACTAACTTGTACCTGTTTATTTAAAAAATACAAAAAAAATTTTCAATTAGAAAAACGTTCACTCGTTACGGCAATAAAGGCAATACAAGTGAGTGGTGCAATAACACCAATTGAAAGACGTACACTTTTTGGATTTGATCCAATAAATATGAACCCTGAAACATTTAATGTTTATGACGATCAATTGGAAAAATTAATTTTAGCTTTAGATCCAAGATCTATAGCTACGAGAGAATTCATTGCTTCTGGAAGTATTTCAGATCCAAATTTTGTTGATGAGGCTGATACACAAATTAATAGTTAATTTAAATTTTAAAATTAAAAAATGAGTCTTTACAGAACTTTTATTGGAATATAACATATTAGCTACAACAGCTGCTAAAGATCCAACAAACAATGCAATTCGCATTCATTTATTTTTTCTCCAAATAATTGCTTCGAAGAACATTTGATTGTCATATCCCAGAGAATAAAAGTAATAAAAATTTAGTTATTTTTTCTTCAAACAATTGTAGCGAAGATAATATAATTGTCATATCCCAGAGAATAAAAGTAATAAACATTCATTTATTTTTTCTTCAAATAATTGTAGCGAAGATAATATAATTGTCATATCCCAGAGAATAAAAGTAATAAACATTCATTTATTTTTTCTTCAAATAATTGTAGCGAGATAATATAATTGTCATATCCCAGAGAATAAAAGTAATAAACATTCATTTATTTTTTCTTCAAATAATTGTAGCGAAGATAATATAATTGTCACATCTCAGAGAATAAAAGTAATAAACATTTAGTTATTTTTTCTTCAAATAATTGTAGCGAAGATAATATAATTGTCATATCCCAGAGAATAAAAGTAATAAACATTTAGTTATTTTTTCTTCAAATAATTGTAGCGAAGATAATATAATTGTTATATCCCAGAGAATAAAAGTAATAAACATTTAGTTATTTTTTCTTCAAATAATTGTAGCGAAGATAATATAATTGTTATATCCCAGAGAATAAAAGTAATAAACATTTAGTTATTTTTTCTTCAAATAATTGTAGCGAAGATAATATAATTGTCATATCCCAGAGAATAAAAGTAATAAACATTCATTTATTTTTTTTTCTGTTACGTCCCGAGGTGTCCGAGATTTAACTAATGTCAACGAGCACAATAATAACACTTTATCACAAAGAGAAATAACAATGTGTAGGCGAAGGAATGGGACAGACTAAGGAGATCAGTGACTAGCCCCGCTAGTATGATCCCACTAGACTGACGCTTTCACTGGCTTTTATACTAAACACTTTAAGGGCTGACGGCCATACACAACACCTCCCCCCTTGAAAAAAAGGTTCGGCTTTCACTTAAAGCCGAAGCTTTACAACTTTTAACTTTCACTATAGCTTCCATGCTATCAATACAATTCACTAAGCCAGAGCGTCTAAGCCACTAACACACTAAGCCACTAACACTCAACTCACAACAAATACAAAAAAATGTGGGATGACAAAAGGGCAAAAACAACAAATTAAAATTACAATACAACAATTACAAAAAAATCACAAAATTTGTCATCTTTATTCCACATTTTATTTTTCTTCTGGCAGCGGTCATCCACAGTGCATAATGCAGCTCACAACAAGGCAAATCGCACGTCTTGATTTGGGGTCACACTTGTTGATCACTGCTTGTCCATAAGCCTTTCACTTTTATTTTTCACTTCACTAATTTATTTTTTTTTCACTTTTTATTTCACTTCCATTTTTTTACACTTTCTATTGCGGCACTACATTCACTTTTTTAACACTGTGCCCAATAACTAAACTTCACTGAATTGCATCACTACTAAAATTAAGTGAAGTCAAACTCCACAACACTAACACTTCTGCTAGTGCGCAGTTCGGTGCCGTTTTCCCGTGTACTTTTAGGATGGCTCGTGGTTGAATACTAACACTTGAATACTACTACTAACTAACCACTCAAAGGATGCATATTACATCCTGCCTCTGTCAAAGACTCAGGTACCGCAACACTTCACTGAACTTACACTATGTGTAGTCTGGGTTGCTTCACTCACTTGCGCTGGCATAATACTAAAATAATACTAACTCTTCAGCGCCTTGACTCACTTCCTTATTTGGTCTTACCCACCCTTTTTGGCTGCCAAATTTAACTTTAATCACTTCATTGTTTGGTCTTACCCACCCTTTAGGCTGCCAAATTTAACTTTAATCACTTCATTATTTGGTCTTACCCACCCTTTAGGCTGCCAAATTTAACATTAATCACTACAATTCAAACTTCTTTATTTGGTCTTACCCACCCGTAGGCTGCCAAATTTCACTCTTTTACACTTTTCACTTTTCTCAATTTCTGGACTTACATTCTCTTGAATGCCAGACACTTCAAAACTTGATCGGCCAAAATCTGCGCACTTCCAGACTACTAGGCATTTCAGCCTTAAACTTGACCATTGGCACTCGCACTGAGTCCTTTTTCAGGTCACTACTAACTCAAAAGGTCTATGCGCACTAACTAACAATTCACTCAATTCACTTTCTACTCGTGCCGATCACTAACTACGACGTCTGTCCACTCAAAATCAAAACAATCACTTTCACTAATTGCCAAAACAATTCACTACACTTCGCCACACTTCACTTTTGTCGACCGCGCCATTGTTACGTCCCGAGGTGTCCGAGATTTAACTAATGTCAACGAGCACAATAATAACACTTTATCACAAAGAGAAATAACAATGTGTAGGCGAAGGAATGGGACAGACGAAGGAGATCAGTGACTAGCCCCGCTAGTATGATCCCACTAGACTGACGCTTTCACTGGCTTTTATACTAAACACTTTAAGGGCTGACGCCCATACACAACATCTTCAAATAATTGTAGCGAAGATAATATAATTGTCATATCCCAGAGAATAAAAGTAATAAACATTCATTTATTTTTTCTTCAAATAATTGTAGCGAAGATAATATAATTGTCATATCCCAAAGAATAAAAGTAATAAACATTCATTTATTTTTTCTTCAAATAATTGTAGCGAAGATAATATAATTGTCATATCCCAGAGAATAAAAGTAATAAACATTCATTTATTTTTTCTTCAAATAATTGTAGCGAAGATAATATAAATGTCATATCCCAGAGAATAAAAGTAATAAACATTTAGTTATTTTTTCTTCAAATAATTGTAGCGAAGATAATATAATTGTCATATCCCAGAGAATAAAAGTAATAAACATTCATTTATTTTTTCTTCAAATAATTGTAGCGAAGATAATATAATTGTCATATCCCAGAGAATAAAAGTAATAAACATTCATTTATTTCTTCTTCAAATAATTGTAGCGAAGATAATATAATTGTCAATAAAAGTAATAAACATTCATTTATTTTTTCTTCAAATAATTGTAGCGAAGATAATATAATTGTCATATCCCAGAGAATAAAAGTAATAAACATTTAGTTATTTTTTCTTCAAATAATTGTAGCGAAGATAATATAATTGTCATATCCCAGAGAATAAAAGTAATAAACATTTAGTTATTTTTTCTTCAAATAATTGTAGCGAAGATAATATAATTGTCATATCTCAGAGAATAAAAGTAATAAACATTTAGTTATTTTTTCTTCAAATAATTGTAGCGAAGATAATATAATTGTTATATCCCAGAGAATAAAAGTAATAAACATTCATTTATTTTTTCTTCAAATAATTGTAGCGAGATAATATAATTGTCATATCCCAGAGAATAAAAGTAATAAACATTTATTTATTTTTTATTCAAATAATTGTAGCGAAGATAATATAATTGTCATATCCCAGAGAATAAAAGTAATAAACATTCATTTATTTTTTCTTCAAATAATTGTAGCGAAGATAATATAATTGTCATATCCCAGAGAATAAAAGTAATAAACATTCATTTATTTTTTCTTCAAATAATTGTAGCGAAGATAATATAATTGTCATATCCCAGAGAATAAAAGTAATAAACATTTAGTTATTTTTTCTTCAAATAATTGTAGCGAAGATAATATAATTGTCATATCCCAGAGAATAAAAGTAATAAACATTTAGTTATTTTTTCTTCAAATAATTGTAGCGAAGATAATATAATTGTCATATCTCAGAGAATAAAAGTAATAAACATTTAGTTATTTTTTCTTCAAATAATTGTAGCGAAGATAATATAATTGTTATATCCCAGAGAATAAAAGTAATAAACATTCATTTATTTTTTCTTCAAATAATTGTAGCGAGATAATATAATTGTCATATCCCAGAGAATAAAAGTAATAAACATTTATTTATTTTTTATTCAAATAATTGTAGCGAAGATAATATAATTGTCATATCCCAGAGAATAAAAGTAATAAACATTCATTTATTTTTTCTTCAAATAATTGTAGCGAAGATAATATAATTGTCATATCCCAGAGAATAAAAGTAATAAACATTTAGTTATTTTTTCTTCAAATAATTGTAGCGAAGATAATATAGTTGTCATATCCCAGAGAATAAAAGTAATAAACATTTAGTTATTTTTTCTTCAAATAATTGTAGCGAAGATAATATAATTGTTATATCCCAGAGAATAAAAGTAATAAACATTTAGTTATTTTTTCTTCAAATAATTGTAGCGAAGATAATATAATTGTCATATCCGAGAGAATAAAAGTAATAAACATTCATTTATTTTTTCTTCAAATAATTGTAGCGAAGATAATATAATTGTCATATCCCAGAGAATAAAAGTAATAAACATTTAGTTATTTTTTCTTCAAATAATTGTAGCGAAGATAATATAATTGTCATATCTCAGAGAATAAAAGTAATAAACATTTAGTTATTTTTTCTTCAAATAATTGTAGCGAAGATAATATAATTGTTATATCCCAGAGAATAAAAGTAATAAACATTCATTTATTTTTTCTTCAAATAATTGTAGCGAGATAATATAATTGTCATATCCCAGAGAATAAAAGTAATAAACATTCATTTATTTTTTCTTCTGTTACGTCCCGAGGTGTCCGAGATTTAACTAATGTCAACGAGCACAATAATAACACTTTATCACAAAGAGAAATAACAATGTGTAGGCGAAGGAATGGGACAGACGAAGGAGATCAGTGACTAGCCCCGCTAGTATGATCCCACTAGACTGACGCTTTCACTGGCTTTCACTGGCTTACCTCCCCCCTTGAAAAAAAGGTTCGGCTTTCACTTAAAGCCGAAGCTTTACAACTTTTAACTTTCACTATAGCTTCCATGCTATCAATACTATTCACTAAGCCAGAGCGTCTAAGCCACTAACACACTAAGCCACTAACACTCAACTCACAACAAATACAAAAAAATGTGGGATGACAAAAGGGCAAAAACAACAAATTAAAATTACAATACAACAATTACAAAAAAATCACAAAATTTGTCATCTTTATTCCACATTTTATTTTTCTTCTGGCAGCGGTCATCCACAGTGCATAATGCAGCTCACAACAAGGCAAATCGCACGTCTTGATTTGGGGTCACACTTGTTGATCACTGCTTGTCCATAAGCCTTTCACTTTTATTTTTCACTTCACTAATTTATTTTTTTTTTCACTTTTTATTTCACTTCCATTTTTTTACACTTTCTATTGCGGCACTACATTCACTTTTTTAACACTGTGCCCAATAACTAAACTTCACTGAATTGCATCACTACTAAAATTAAGTGAAGTCAAACTCCACAACACTAACACTTCTGCTAGTGCGCAGTTCGGTGCCGTTTTCCCGTGTACTTTTAGGATGGCTCGTGGTTGAATACTAACACTTGAATACTACTACTAACTAACCACTCAAAGGATGCATATTACATCCTGCCTCTGTCAAAGACTCAGGTACCGCAACACTTCACTGAACTTACACTATGTGTAGTCTGGGTTGCTTCACTCACTTGCGCTGGCATAATACTAAAATAATACTAACTCTTCAGCGCCTTGACTCACTTCCTTATTTGGTCTTACCCACCCTTTTTGGCTGCCAAATTTAACTTTAATCACTTCATTGTTTGGTCTTACCCACCCTTTAGGCTGCCAAATTTAACTTTAATCACTTCATTATTTGGTCTTACCCACCCTTTAGGCTGCCAAATTTAACATTAATCACTACAATTCAAACTTCTTTATTTGGTCTTACCCACCCGTAGGCTGCCAAATTTCACTCTTTTACACTTTTCACTTTTCTCAATTTCTGGACTTACATTCTCTTGAATGCCAGACACTTCAAAACTTGATCGGCCAAAATCTGCGCACTTCCAGACTACTAGGCATTTCAGCCTTAAACTTGACCATTGGCACTCGCACTGAGTCCTTTTTCAGGTCACTACTAACTCAAAAGGTCTATGCGCACTAACTAACAATTCACTCAATTCACTTTCTACTCGTGCCGATCACTAACTACGACGTCTGTCCACTCAAAATCAAAACAATCACTTTCACTAATTGCCAAAACAATTCACTACACTTCGCCACACTTCACTTTTGTCGACCGCGCCATTGTTACGTCCCGAGGTGTCCGAGATTTAACTAATGTCAACGAGCACAATAATAACACTTTATCACAAAGAGAAATAACAATGTGTAGGCGAAGGAATGGGACAGACGAAGGAGATCAGTGACTAGCCCCGCTAGTATGATCCCACTAGACTGACGCTTTCACTGGCTTTCACTGGCTTACCTCCCCCCTTGAAAAAAAGGTTCGGCTTTCACTTAAAGCCGAAGCTTTACAACTTTTAACTTTCACTATAGCTTCCATGCTATCAATACTATTCACTAAGCCAGAGCGTCTAAGCCACTAACACACTAAGCCACTAACACTCAACTCACAACAAATACAAAAAAATGTGGGATGACAAAAGGGCAAAAACAACAAATTAAAATTACAATACAACAATTACAAAAAAATCACAAAATTTGTCATCTTTATTCCACATTTTATTTTTCTTCTGGCAGCGGTCATCCACAGTGCATAATGCAGCTCACAACAAGGCAAATCGCACGTCTTGATTTGGGGTCACACTTGTTGATCACTGCTTGTCCATAAGCCTTTCACTTTTATTTTTCACTTCACTAATTTATTTTTTTTTTCACTTTTTATTTCACTTCCATTTTTTTACACTTTCTATTGCGGCACTACATTCACTTTTTTAACACTGTGCCCAATAACTAAACTTCACTGAATTGCATCACTACTAAAATTAAGTGAAGTCAAACTCCACAACACTAACACTTCTGCTAGTGCGCAGTTCGGTGCCGTTTTCCCGTGTACTTTTAGGATGGCTCGTGGTTGAATACTAACACTTGAATACTACTACTAACTAACCACTCAAAGGATGCATATTACATCCTGCCTCTGTCAAAGACTCAGGTACCGCAACACTTCACTGAACTTACACTATGTGTAGTCTGGGTTGCTTCACTCACTTGCGCTGGCATAATACTAAAATAATACTAACTCTTCAGCGCCTTGACTCACTTCCTTATTTGGTCTTACCCACCCTTTTTGGCTGCCAAATTTAACTTTAATCACTTCATTGTTTGGTCTTACCCACCCTTTAGGCTGCCAAATTTAACTTTAATCACTTCATTATTTGGTCTTACCCACCCTTTAGGCTGCCAAATTTAACATTAATCACTACAATTCAAACTTCTTTATTTGGTCTTACCCACCCGTAGGCTGCCAAATTTCACTCTTTTACACTTTTCACTTTTCTCAATTTCTGGACTTACATTCTCTTGAATGCCAGACACTTCAAAACTTGATCGGCCAAAATCTGCGCACTTCCAGACTACTAGGCATTTCAGCCTTAAACTTGACCATTGGCACTCGCACTGAGTCCTTTTTCAGGTCACTACTAACTCAAAAGGTCTATGCGCACTAACTAACAATTCACTCAATTCATTTTCTACTCGTGCCGATCACTAACTACGACGTCTGTCCACTCAAAATCAAAACAATCACTTTCACTAATTGCCAAAACAATTCACTACACTTCGCCACACTTCACTTTTGTCGACCGCGCCATTGTTACGTCCCGAGGTGTCCGAGATTTAACTAATGTCAACGAGCACAATAATAACACTTTATCACAAAGAGAAATAACAATGTGTAGGCGAAGGAATGGGACAGACGAAGGAGATCAGTGACTAGCCCCGCTAGTATGATCCCACTAGACTGACGCTTTCACTGGCTTTTATAGTAAACACTTTAAGGGCTGACGCCCATACACAACATCTTCAAATAATTGTAGCGAAGATAATATAATTGTCATATCCCAGAGAATAAAAGTAATAAACATTCATTTATTTTTTCTTCAAATAATTGTAGCGAAGATAATATAATTGTCATATCCCAGAGAATAAAAGTAATAAACATTCATTTATTTTTTCTTCAAATAATTGTAGCGAAGATAATATAATTGTCATATCCCAGAGAATAAAAGTAATAAACATTCATTTATTTTTTCTTCAAATAATTGTAGCGAAGATAATATAATTGTCATATCCCAGAGAATAAAAGTAATAAACATTCATTTATTTCTTCTTCAAATAATTGTAGCGAAGATAATATAATTGTCATATCCCAGAGAATAAAAGTAATAAACATTTAGTTATTTTTTCTTCAAATAATTGTAGCGAAGATAATATAATTGTCATATCCCAGAGAATAAAAGTAATAAACATTCATTTATTTTTTCTTCAAATAATTGTAGCGAAGATAATATAATTGTCATATCCCAGAGAATAAAAGTAATAAACATTCATTTATTTCTTCTTCAAATAATTGTAGCGAAGATAATATAATTGTCATATCCCAGAAAATAAAAGTAATAAACATTCATTTATTTTTTCTTCAAATAATTGTAGCGAAGATAATATAATTGTCATATCCCAGAGAATAAAAGTAATATTTTTTATTCAAATAATTGTAGCGAAGATAATATAATTGTCATATCCCAGAGAATAAAGTAATAAACATTCATTTATTTTTTCTTCAAATAATTGTAGCGAAGATAATATAATTGTCATATCCCAGAGAATAAAAGTAATAAACATTTAGTTATTTTTTCTTCAAATAATTGTAGCGAAGATAATATAATTGTCATATCCCAGAGAATAAAAGTAATAAACATTTAGTTATTTTTTCTTCAAATAATTGTAGCGAAGATAATATAATTGTTATATCCCAGAGAATAAAAGTAATAAACATTTAGTTATTTTTTCTTCAAATAATATAATTGTCATATCCGAGAGAATAAAAGTAATAAACATTCATTTATTTATTTTTTCTTTAAATAATTGTAGCGAAGATAATATAATTGTCATATCCCAGAGAATAAAATTTCGCTACAATTATTTTTCAATAGGTTTAGGGGCAATTTAAAAATTAAACCATAGTTACTTAACTTTCCAGATCGGACGGGTGGGATTGAATATGATTGAATACGACACGGACGTATTCAAATGATTGTTGAAAATTTAATATAAGATAAACTTAATTCTAAGCCAATTAAAAGAGTACAAAGTTTAATCATTTTTGAAGAAAAGCAATTAAATAAATAAATAAAAAAATATTTTTACTGAAAAACTAATATAAAAACCGGTACAAATAAGAGCAAAAAGTTAAAGATAAAAAGTGTTTATTATTGTTAACGTTTTTCAAGGGATTAGGGAATAGGTATTAATCTAAGTCCTAAGAATAATGTTAGCTTTGTTACCCCGATAATAAGGGATTTGGTAGCTACAGCAATATCATAGCACGTTTCTTTTACAAATAACCAACCAGTATAAAATATACTTGGTTTATAATACACTACTGAAAAAGTAGGTTTGTATACCTTTTTCCAAACCTTTTCGTTCTCATCATACTCAAACCAAACATGACCACTCGGTTCCCAAGTTAAATTTTTAAAATTCGAATGAGGAGGTAATGCAGGGCGTAAAGCATGCGCAGAAGTTTGTGTTTTGTGTGTACTTCGAAACAAAGATATTTTATTTTTTTCATTCTTTATTATTTTATCTTCACAGTAAACTAATTCCACAATTGCAACTAAAATTAATATAAAAAGCATTTTCAATATTATGCAAATAATGTGAACGATCATTTATATAGTTTTCATAAATTCCTATTCATTTTTGTTCTTCAACTTCAACAAAGTCCAAACATTCTAGGGGATAAAAATATTGATGCTGTCGTCCGCCAACAACGCAAACAAGAGGCAGCTGGGGATAGACAAGGTCTATATGATGTCGAACATAGAAATATTGCCTGATTGTCACACGTAAGTATCCTCTTAATGCAAAAATACGATCAGCTCCCAACTTTGTCAATTTACTTGGATAAACTTCGAACTGAATGTCTTAAATGATTTGTTACAATAAATTTCTTTCCAGGCTTCATATTGTTGTCAGTAAATGTTTTTTGACCAATTCCATTGACGGCAACATCTTCATTTGTCATACTAGTAAGTGATTGAAGGAATTGGATATTTTCGTTGTATTTTTTACGCATTTCCCTGTGAAGTGATTCTGGTGTACATCCTCCATTAAATTTACAAAGTAAGTGAATAAGCGAAACCGTTTTGACGGGAGGAGATGTAGAAGATATTTCGGTAGACGCACTCATTTCTGACATGTTGTTACTAGACGAATGTTCATAACTTACTTTTTGACTTTAGCGTTTAATTTGTTGACTTATATACTAAAAGGGCCTTTTGCAAGACGAATACCTGATATCCCCATTCCCATTTCTTCTTAAATTTACGTGCGCTCTGAATACAACGGCTAATACGAATATCAATCCTAAATCAAGAACATATGCAATACAAAGAAGAATATCTTTGTTTGGATTTGCTGTAGAAAGACCGATTGAAAGCCTATGAGCTTCATCAATAATAAAACAAGCATTTACATTTGGAGGGTATGGGCCGTGAATAGGATAAAGTATATTACTATCATTTTGTTTAAAAGCCCAGGTGAGACCTATTAAGGAAATTAGATATATAAAATCTATCATTTTTGCTTATATTATTACTGATAATAGCATTCTTATATACTAGGGAGCAGTGCTAATCTTTGGACGAATCTCTTTATAACGGCATCACGACTTTCTGAAGGTATTGAATGCATTTTCTCAAGTGTTGAAGAAAAACTGCTTCCTTGTTTTGAACGTTGAACAAGGAAACAAATGCAATAATGACCACAGGTATCAGATAACGGAGATTGTATAGAATAACGGCTTTGTTTAACTATTGAAAACCGATTTAGCATTGATCGACGCATATCACAGTTAGGAGGGTCTTCGAGCGAGTCAAAGTATTCTAATGTGGTTTTTCGATCCGAATAACAAGCAATCCAGTGTTCCCCGACAGTTCCTTTCTTCATAGTATTTGCAATAAAGCAAAAAGAGCTATTCCATTCTATATTTGGAATATTATTGGATGAAAAGACACCCAGAAATTTATTCTCGATTGGCTTGTAGCGGCGTAATATTGTTTCGATTTGCAGAGAATTCATCTTAAACAGATCCATCGGTACTTAACACGCGATCTGCATTTATGGACAGAACCGAATCGAACTCACCCATAATGATCATTTCATAACCCGAGTCTTTAACAGGTTGATTGAAAAGACAACGAACGATTGTTGTACCTTGTCTTATTAGTTCTAGACCATTTGTATCTTCAAGGGTTGAAGTCATCGGAATAACAAAGAAACAGGAGGATTTTGAAAATTCTCTCATACTGATATCGAGGGTTCTGTGGTCAGAATTTGGCCAATTATCAAGGTCCATACCCACAAACATATCAACATAAGCACGAACGAAATTACCCTTAGCAAAATCAAGGTCATAAGGCACCGCAGGAAATTGGAATTTACCAAATTCTGCAGAAACTGATCGCAAATTAGCGTGATCAAAAGTAAATGGGGATAAAGCACTATTTCCAGTAAATGCAGGAGAGCTTACAAAACAGATTATTAAACGGCGAGGACATGTACTAGTGAATGCGGGATGTGTAATTTCTTGACGTCTTTTTCCAAGAAATACACTCCGAATTTCTATTTTTCTATAAGCGTACTTCGCGGGAGACTGCTCCAAATGTCTAGAAATAGCATTATTTAGAGACATACTTAAATCGACTTGTTTAACATAAATTCTCATATCATGAAGACGCAGACGATAAGTGTTTGTATTACTTATCAGTTCTCCGCCTGTAGCTATGCGATACTTAGGGGTATGAACAAGAAACTCATCGGTTCATAAAAAAAATTTATAAATTTTTAAAAAAAAAAAAAATTATAAAAAAATTCATAAAAAAAACTCATCATCAAACTCATCAAACTCATTCTGTAAAGGGTCCAAATCACATCACTATTCGGAATTAGAAGCTGATTCTGACGCGCCAAATCATAATCTAAGTGGGAAAATAATCTACATGTTTGGCCATTAGCAAAACGTGAAGCCCGCGACTTAAAGCCACTACCTTCAAATGCATCTTTATCGACTGCATCCTTATAATAAAGTGAAGCTTCATATAGTCCTTTGCTCACCTCTCGGCTTGCTCCAAGTTCGTGTAGAAGTATACATCTATATGCATAGTGAATACCCGAGTCATAACATTGAACCCCATTAATTGATAGAGTTAGACGGCGAATCCATGTAAGACCTAAATATTGAGCAACTCCTGTAAATTTATCACCTTTGAGCTCAACGGCTTCTCCGTCTGAAATAGGAACCCATTCATCACTAGTTGCATGTTTTCTTTCTATTGATAATACCAGACTAAAATAAGTTTTGCTCAAATCAAGATAGAGCGAATCGCCAAAATATCGAAAAATAAAGGGTCCCGCAGACTGGTTGAGAGCATTAAGAGGAAGTAATTCTTTATATGCCGAACGAATAATACCCACATTTGTAGATGGTATAGAAAAGAAGGATAAACGACTGTCTACACCTTCTGAACTATCTTTGTCAATTTTCTTTAATGTAGTCATTTTGATTGGAAGCTCTTTATTATGATGCTTATATACTTAGTAGTCTTCAAGACTTAATTGATCTCTGTAGCGTCGTCGGCGATTCCTTCCTAAATTTTCGGTAATAATATTTTGTTTACGTTTTCTTTTGCCCTTTCCGCATTGTTGAAGCTTTTTTCCTACTTTTTGAAGCCCTTCGCTTCCATGTTGCTTCATTGCCTCACTAACTGACGGCCTTGTGAAACATCTTCAAGAATATTTTTTCCAACATTAACCGCCTCTTGTCCTGCGCTTGTGGCTAAATTTTTGACTATTGGCATTAGAAACCTACCAACAGCTCCTAATAACCCAAATCCTCTTTGATAATTTGTTCCCTGAAAATATCGACGGTTCTACTTGACTTTATGAGTCCAATCAAACTTTATGAGTCCAATCAACAAAAAATTGGATTTTTCTTGGTGTTGCAAAGTTGTGGTATGGTTCCAAAACATTTCTTCATGTTCGGGACCTAAGCCCACTGGGTCTGGGACCATTCCTTACCCTATCCCTCGAAATTTCTTAAAGTTATAGCCAATTGTTTAAAATTTCAGAAAAACGATTATAACTTTCAGAAATTTCGAGGGATAGGGTAAGGAATGGTCCCAGACCCAGTGGGCTTAGGTCCCGAACATGAAGAAATGTTTGGATCCATACCCCTATTTTGCAATACCAAGAAAAATCCAATTATTTTTTGATTGGACTCATAAAGTTTGATTGGACTCATAAAGTCAAGTAGAACCATATCGACTTCCTTCTATTAATCTTGAACCTCCATCTTGGGCGGCTAAAAAAGGTTCCCAGTCTATTGTATCTAAATCTACTGGTACATGTGTCATTTTAAAATAGAGAGCGTTGAAAGTGTAGTGTAAGTATACAAGTTCCCCAATGGAATTTTACTAATTTTCCTGCTAGGGTGCGAATTTCAATAGTAATGTCTGGATGACGTTTACCTAATATACGATGCTGATGCTCGGTCATATATACTTCGGAAATTCTATCACCAGGCTTACCATTTACATTCACAACACGTAATAGAGGAGCGGTTACGTTTCCAATTATACTATTTTCAACAAGCCTTGGCGCATAAACTAAAAATTGACGAACACCTCCAGATATATCAGGCATATATTTTGCCACCTGTCCACTATGAACTTTTTCAGAATCGAAACCAAGAGTATATGCTAATTGACGACTTAATTGAATATAATGTACATTTCCTTGTAAGAATACATGGAACCTCTTATGCAATTTATCGAAGAGTATTGAAACCAATTGATATTTTGGATCAGCGAGTTGTATATTGGAGAAATTAAGAAGCATTTTAAGATATTCAGGAGGATAGGCATATTTAGCAAAATGCATTTTCTTTACATTAGGATTCGAATCATCAACTCTTATTGTTAACTTTTCTTTATGAGGTTCTTTTTCCTCCTTTTCTTGAATTGAAGCGCTTTTTCTTTTGTTTTGTCAGATACACCGCCATGTCCAAAGAAGCTTTTCCAATAGGAAGGCCTTTCGGAAGGTTCTCCAATTAACATTTCAGGACGGGGAAGAGAAGGCCGCTCCCCTGTATGCATTATTTCATCTACTTTAGGCTGCACAATATTTTCAAGTAAATTTGCGGTTGAGGGCAGAATACTTACAGGATCTTCTAATCGAGAAGCCCATGGCTCTTTGTCATCATCGGTTATGTTTTGTGAGTCCTGCTGTGTATCTTCTCCCTCGGTATCTTCTTCTATAATCGGGGGTTCCTCGATATTTTTTTCTTCTGGTAATGGAGGAGTCCAATGTTCTTCGTCCTGATCCTTTATTGTTTCATCCGGAGGATTTTCTCGTTCGTCTTCTTCCTCAGTAGCTTCTTCGATAAGCGTAGGTTCCTCAAGATTTTCTTCTTCAGGCAATGGAGGTGTCCATTGCTCGTCGTCCTCATCGGTTAATGAATGTGAATCTTGCGGAGTCTCTTCTTGCGTGTCTTCTTCAGCTTCTTCTTCGAGTTCTTCGTATACTTCGTTATTTTCTTCTTCAGGTAATGGAGGTATCCAATCTTCTTCGTCCTCATCGGCTAGAGCTTCTTGCTCCTCAATATTTTCCTCGATATTCTCTTTTGGTAATGTTTCATTTTCATCTTCAATAGTTGGAGATACAAGAATTGACGAAGTATCTTCGATTGCCGTGTCCTGTTTCGCAAGTTCCGCGTCAACTTTACAATAATTTCTGCTGATAAACGTTTTTGCCCTGCAACAGCTTCTTCAACCTGACTAGCTGCTTCCTTTACCTTACGTTCTGCAGCCTTAGCACGATCCGCAGCCTTTCTTGCTTCTGTAACATCACCACGGGATTCTGCAGCTTCAGTTTCTAGTTGTGCTTCCGAAGCTCTTTTTCCATACTCTAAACATTCCTGTGTCCATTTATCAATTGCAATTTTACGGTTGGTCAACAATATTAATTGAGATTTAACCCAGTCAAGAATATTATCAGGTGTTTTTCTTAAGTGTACAATTTCGCCCGTTTCTTTTAATGTTATCACACTATCTTTCAATGCATACTTAAAGCGTGCATTCTGCCAATATTTTTCACCAAGTTCCATATTTATTTGTGCTTGCTCTGCCAACTCTACACTATTTCTCCATGCTCTTGTCGCTGCACGAACGGCCATTTCCATTAGAACTTTTTGATCATCAGTTAATGATGGCTTTTCGTTCAGCTCCTCTACATATGTAAGGGGAGTTATTTTTCCATCTAGAGGAGTTTTGTCCTTAGATTCAAGCTGTTTTTCTTCAGGGGTTGTCATTGGAGTCTCTGGAGTAAGTGGAGCTTCACTTATAGGACTTGTCACTGGAGTGGGCGGAGCTTCGATTATTGGACTAATCACTGGAGTCTCTGGAGTAAGTGGAGCTTCACTTATAGGATTTGTCACGGAAGTTTCAGGAGTGGGCGGAGCTTCGATTATTGGACTTGTCACTGGAGTGGGCGGAGCTTCACTTATAGGACTTGTCACAGGAGCGGGCGGAGCTTCGATTATAGTACTGGTCACTGCAGGAGTGATCGGCGCCTTTAGAATTGTAGGTGAATACTCTTCAGTTTCATTAGAATTTTCTTGATTATTTTCAACAAAACTTTCTTCTTCAGATGGTACAGAATCTGTTGTTTCAGGTTGTTGAATAGACTCATGCATGGGTGTAGAATTGGACATAAAGCTTTTAATTGCATTCATTATTAGATCCTTCTGATCAGTTTGTGGCTCTAATCTAACCGTCTCAACAGCGCTTCCCGAAACCGAAGATACATTTGGCAGTTTTGCGCCCTTAATTTCCGTATTTAAATATTTTATAAATTTATAAGCACGGTCCTTTTGCATATCAAAATAACCTTCCTTTTCCAATTGTTTTGTGATAGAATCTTGCGAGAAATCAACCTGCGGATTCTCATGCTCAGCATCTGTTTGTGGTGTTGAGTCAGATACGGCGGCTACATTTTGACTATTGACAGATGCCACTTTCTCCTCAGTTTGACCAGCCCTCGGTGGATTCATAAAATCTTTAATAGCCTGTTGATTCGCTCCATTTGATCGGTATACGGACGAAACCGTACCCTTTCAATACCATTTACGGTGAGAGGGGCAGGGCTTATGGGAGGTAAGCGAATTTGTTCTTTGCCTAAAAATTTCATAAAATTAAATGAGGTTTGCTTTTGCATATCGAAATAGCCATTTTTAGCCAATTGTTCCGTAGGTTCTAATTGAATAAAAGTTTGCTGAATAAATTTATCAATAACTTTTAAGTAAAGAGATTTTTGATTTGCAGGAAGCAAAAGACATATTTTTATCGCCTTCTCCTGGACTCAAATTTTTAAGTTTTGGACTAATTGCTTCATCCTCTCCGATAATAGCTTGATAAATTTATTTAGTTCATCGGCGTCCAAATCGAAATAACCATGTTTATCATACTGTTCTCTTATAGATTCAACAGCTCGACGTTTACGATAATTCCCATAAATTCTTTTTTTATTCTCTTCAAGCCGCTTTTCCTCTCGCTCGCGATCCAGCTCTTTTTTCCATACATCAAGCAAAACGGCATTTATAGACTCTTCTAATGCTTCTTTTGAGGCAAAGGACAAATCTGGTATCTCGATACGAATAGGATAAAGTTCATTTCCATATCTTCGAAAAACTGTTATTGATTCTTGTTCATCAGAATCACCAAGTAATGAAAAGGAAAACGGATATATAATATTTGAAAGTGCAACTGTCCAGCTAGAATCCAATTCAAGAGTGTCAGGCATTCGGACAGTAAATTTAGAAGTGGTATTTCCTTCAACCCCTCCTGTATTTGAGGGCAATATCACATAAAATGAATCCATATTTACCTTCTAACAATATCGCTATCGTTAACCCAGCTATTAAAATTATCGTTGTATCCAATCCAACGAACAAAATGTTGTTTAATACCTTGACGTGTACGGGTTTTTAAAATTTCAGCAATACGGTGAGTTGTATCTTCTTGTGTGGGTACCAATTCTTCTCTATAAAATATTCCTTCAATTAAATTTCCTTCAAAATCTTTTAACTTATATGTGATGGGCGATCTATTGTCGTTTTTAATATGTACGCGAAGCAATTCGTCAGTGTAGTTGGGTAAATATCCCTTTTCAAATTTACCTTTTTCTTTTGTGATACGAACAATTTGTCCTGGCGCGAGTATTGAGCTTGTTTTAGTATTTTGTATATTTTTAGGATCCTTATATAGTCTGTTAAAAAGTTCCCCAGCATTCTTAAACGTAACAGAATTTGGAGTCACGCCCGTGGTTCGATTAATACTCGCATTTATTCCTGAAACAATTTTTTGAATAACATTGTTCCAACGTAGTGTATTTTGTTCGCTAAAGTATCTGTACAATCGCTCTTTGATAGTACGGTTGGCCCTTTCTGCCATAGATGCATGCACATCGGGACTATAAACTACACGCTTATCTATATCCTTCTTTTTGAAATATTCTTTCATACGTCTAGCTTCAAATTCTAACCCTCGATCCGTATATAATTTATGAGGAAGTATCCCTTTAGAAATTTTAAAAATATTCTCGAACGCATCAATCATATCCTCAGAACTCTTAGATTTGGCAGGCACCACATAAAGCTTTCTACTTAGTACATCAATACAAACCAAAAGATATTTGTACCCATCATTATATTTAGCTAACTGATCAAAAATTGCCAGGTCCGCTTGCCAATCTGTATGCAACCCGCTTGGTCTAGTGGCCAGTCTAAGAAACTTCTTTCTTAGAGGCCTATGCATTGTATACACTCTCTGCTTATGAAGAAAATCATAAACATATTGAAATTTTATTTTCGGGTATTTACGACGCGCTTCTTCATAGACGCGATTTATCCCGGCATAGGAAGCGAGAATTAAGTGAATAATATATTTTTTCTAAAAAGTTGTCTAAAGCTTTTCCCATATTTTTGGAATAAATTTGTTTTTTCGCCGTACTAATCCCGGTGAATTTATAGGCAAGACTTTAACTAGAACTCTTTTTCTTCTTTTCCTAGTACCTGTTTGATTATCGGATGAACTTTCCTCTGTACTACTTTCTTCACGCGTCTCTCTAATCATTTCTCTTACTAATGGATCTTTAGAAAGACGGTTAAAAAGAAAACTGAAACCTTTAGGGGGTGAAGATATGTCTCCCTTTACATATTCGAGAACATCTGTAAAATTACTGTTCTTTACAATTGTTCCTGGAATGTTTGATTCAAAACTTCCGTTCTTGCGTATTCTAAACTTTTCAGCATTTTCTTTTACATAATTTTCCAATTCATTAGAATAGCGCTTTGCAATAATTCCTTTAAATGGTGTGGAAAATTTATTTCTTAAGATTTTGGTTTTAGAAGATGATGCCTCTAAAAAAGTATGGGGTTCTATGTTTGATCGTGGTTCTTCCTGTTCTTCGTTTACTACTTTAGGTTTATGCGTAGGAGATATTGATTCTTGCAGGTAAGGTGCAACCTCTGATGTTTTACCATCGTCAATAATTACCCTTTGAGGACGATTTTCCAACTCGTGCTTGAGTTGACGACGTTTCTTTTATAGCCAATTATATTTCTTTGCTTTTACATCTTCATAAATTTTTGGATCATTCAATGTCATTGTAATTTCTGCATCCGTCTGTGCTTTTTCCCTTTGTAAAAAGTCTTCACCTCTAATCATAGACAGAAGCGTATGATATTCGGTTTCAGGCACCATAATCATTTTCTTTGTATGTTTCATTCTTGAGTGAATTTATGAATAATATGTTCCGTTAATGCACCTAGAATTGGCACTAGAATTGCTGCTAAAGCGGCACTACCTCCTTGTTGGATTCGATTTCTTGCACCTTTTTCAGTACGCGTCCGAGCGATGGCTCTATAGAAGTCAGCAAATTGAGCTAATTTTCTACGCTGTCTCGTACTTAGGATGAAATTGTGCTTCAAAATATTGGCACAAATTTCAACAATAGCTAAAATTTGATCTGCAGTTGCTGAAAGAATAAGAGCGTTTTTCTTTTTATCTGAAGTTGTCTTTGCTAATTGTTGGAGAAACTCAAAATTTTCTTTAACGTATGGACTATAGTTATATGAGGGCATTTTTATTTTAGAAATGTTTTGAGTACTTATATATTATAGAGGCAAATATATAGTAGTTTTTTCTCCAGGAAATATTTTTGTGGACAATCTTAGATTTTCATCAGCGTTAGGATGCATGTTTATCAATAGATAAGAAAAACGTTCTGATGTTGCATCACGATATGCCTCAATAAAATAATTAAGCATTTTTGGAAAAAGTTGCGAGCCGAGTGTACGTACTTGCAGAAGCCCTTGAGAGTTTTTTGTTAAAAGAATGTAATGTGAATTAGCGCGCGCCGTTCTTATATCTCGTCCGTATAGGGATTGTGTTACAAAAATCACACTTACTCCCCAATTATGTGAACCGCGGGTAAAAAGTAAATCTAGAAAATCATTTGGAATATTAAGCATTAAGTCATCTAAAACTAAAAGCTGATGCTGCTTAATTAGTTCAGATTCGGGAACACCATTATAAGTAGTGATTCCCATTTCCTTGAGCTTAAAGACAGTTTCATTTATTTCTCCAAAACAGTATAATACTTTTGATGGAGGAGGATCGATGAGCTGGTCAGAATATTTAAGAAATTTTAGTAGCCATTAGGTTTTGCCACTTCCTGTGGCACCCTAAATTATCATAGTAAATGGAGCTTCGAACATCTTTATTTGGCTGTAAATTCCTGCAATGCTTTATATAGGGTACCCGCTCATTGCTTTGTTAATAATTCTTTGCTTTGTTGATTAATTTCACATAATTTTAATTCTTTTATAAAAAGCTTAAAAACTTTAACTTGTTTATTTTATTTGAAGTATGTATTTATTAAGAAAATAATTTTATAAATTTATATTTTTATTTTATAAATTTAATTAATTTAATTAGTATAATAAATTTTTAAATTAAATAAATTATTTAATTTTATTAAACAAAAATTAATTTTATTAATTAAATTAATTTTATTAATTCAAACTTCCATTTTATTATTTAATAAAAGTAATTTTATTTTTTATTTAACAATCTATATTAAAATTTCAATAATCACTTAAATACGTCCGTGCTGCTTTGTAAGTGTGCCCACCCGTCCGATCTGGAAAGTTAAGCAACTATGGTTTAATTTTTAAATTGCCCCTAAACCTATTGAAAAATAATTGTAGAAAATTTTTGTGCGCTTTTAAAACAAAAATTTGTTTTTATAATAATAATAATAATAATATTTATACGCACCAGCGCGACGATTTCAGACAATAAATAAATGAAACATAATAAAAATGTAAATGTGTATTGTGATAGGATGGGATACAGTGGAATAAAAATATAAATAACTTAAACAACAAATAAGTATCTTAAAATTTGTCAAGTAGTCTTTTATGGTGATCTGGAAGCGAGTCAATAAATTGGGATAAGTTAAATGTGGCCAAAAGTCTTTTAAATTGATTAGGAGTTGAATTGCGCATATAATGTGGAAGAAACTTATAAAGTCGTGCAGTCCTAACGAAAAAGGAGTGGAAGCGAGGTTTTGTAGTACATGCAGTAGGCAAGATATTTTGGAAGTTTCTGGTTTTGAGGGTCGAAATTGAATAAGAATTATTATTTTTAATTGAGATTTGCCCACAAATGTGTTGATGAAATAGATTAAGGTCGGCTTTTATTCGTCGGTGAAAAAGTGATTCTTGTTGAAAAAGAGTGAGGAGGTTCTGATACCCTGGCGATTCGGTAAAAGGATAGTTTCGTCTGAAAACCCAGCGAAGAAAATCTTTTTGTATTTTTTCAATAGATTTTATGTCCTTATCAAGATAGGGGTTAAATACTTGTGAAGAGAATTCTAGAATTGGACGAACATAAATGTTAAATAAGCTAATAAGAATTTTAGGATTTTTAGATCTGATAGATTTAAAAATGGAGAATGAGCATCTCATTGCTTTGTTTGTGATAATTGAAACATGTTTGTCCCATTTCAGGTCATTTGAAAAATAAATGCCGAGATCGCGAACTGATTCATCAGAATTTATTTCCTTAATCGGGGAATTAATAATTGAATATTTTGTTAAGGGATTTGATTTTCCAAGATGAAGAACAGAACATTTTTCAACTACGATTTTTAGTCCATTGAGTTGACAATAGTCATAAAATTTATTAATAAAATTTTGGAGAGGAAAATCTACGTTATTAGAATTTTTAAAGATTGTATATGCCTTGAGATCATCAGCGAACATTTTTATAGTTACGTTTGATGTTTTGCAATATTCTGGGAGATCGGAAATAAAGATGATAAATAATAAAGGCCCGATATGTGAACCCTGGGGAACCCCACTAGTACACTGTTTTTCTTCAGAAAAATTGTTAGAAACACGAACTTTAAATGTTCGATCAGTTAAATAATTTTTGATCCATGAAAGAATATTGCCTTGGATTCCAATTTTGAAGAGTTTTGAGATTAATAACAAGTGTGGGACTGTGTCAAAAGCTTTCGCTAAGTCAAAATAAATAACATCAATGTTTATCCCAATTTCTAGCGAGTGGGTGAAATCATCGACAACTTCAATCAGTTGAGTGGAAACAGAGCGAAATTTGCGGAATCCATGTTGACAATCGGGTAAAAGTTTGTTAGATTCGATAAACATAAGAAGCTGATCAGTTATGATTTTTTCAAGAATTTTTGATGATGAACAAAGAAGAGATATTGGTCGAAAATCGACAGGATATTGCGGATTATTTATCTTTGGAATTGGGTTAATTATAGCTTTCTTCCAAATTAATGGAATTTTGCAACTCATAAGAGACATAGAGAAGATGTGAGACAGTGGAATAACAAGAGAATCTAAACATTTTTTGTAGAAAATGTTTGGGATACCATCAGGAGATGTATTGTTAGTGTTATTAATTTTAGAGATTGCTTCAAAAACAATTTGAGGATCAATGATTATGGATTCAATTTTATTTAATATTTGGTGTGAGAGAGTAAAGGGTTCGGAATAAGAATCAAAATCAGAAAATACAGAAGAAAATTGATTGGCCAAAATATTAGATTTTATTTGGTTTGAGAAAATATGTTGATTATTTTGGCCAATGATAGAGGGTATGATTGTATTTTTGGGCTTGATAAATGATGAGACATAATTAAATTTCGTTTTGATGTCACTAAGTTTTTTGTTTTCCCTATTCTTAATGAATTTTGAGATTTCATAGTCAAGTTTTTTAGAGGTTTCTAGAAATTTTATCTTAATATGAGGCTTTGAGATATCCTTCCATAGTTTGCTTCTATATTGATGAAGACGTTGGATATGTAATGGAAGATGTTCAATAGAATTTGGGTTATAAGATAATGGTACATGGGATTTAATAATATTTTGTAAGAAAGAAACGAATTTGTTGTAACATAATTCAACATCAGTACAATTATAGAAAAACAAAATCCAATTAATATTTGTAAGAATGCTATTGATTTGAGAGTAGTCAGCTTTATGAAAATTATATTTAGGGTCTGGATTAACTCGAGTTTTAAAATTTAGATAAATATCAAAGATGATAGAATTATGATCAGAACCTCCGAAAGGGACCTCAACAGAGAGGGAAGATACTAAGGATTTATCAGAGGTAAAGACAAGGTCAAGAAAGTTTGGACCTCTGGTAGGTAAGTTTACAATTTGTTGAAGGTCGGTGGATTGCAAGAACTCGAAGAAAGTTGATTCAAAAAGCGTGAGAGTCCTTGGAAAGGGATTTGGATTTGCCCAATTTAGATTTGGAAAATTAAAGTCACCTAGAATAAAATAAGGATAGTCAATGGAAGACAAGGAAACTAGGCAATCAATTAGCGACGTAAAGCTTTGTAAGGTTTCTTTGGTTGTTGGACGATAAACGTTAATTAATCTTAGTTTCTGTCGATTTATGGGCGAGAAAATATCTATGGAGCAGATATCAGAATTGAGGGTTTTAGGGACCTTTACTTTTTCGAAAGGAATCAAATCAGAGATTAGTATTGCACAACCACCCCCTTTCCGAGATTGCCTATCACTACGAATTAAAGAGTAAGAAAAACCTTGAGTAATTATGGAATCCTCGATCTTTGAGTTAAGCCAAGACTCAGTAAAAAAGAGAATATGATACTTGTTGGACATTAGGATAAAACGCAATTCATCTAATTTATTTAAAAGACTTCTGGAATTTGAAAAAAAATATTTTTACATGATTAAAAGAATTTAAAAGTTTTTTTGATTTTTACGAGTGGAAACCTGTGCAAAAGACATTTCCTTCAACTTCTTATCCATTTCCCGTTTTTCTTTTTCAGCAGCTAATTGTTCACGTGTTAAAGAAGGTCGAACCAATAATCGATTGAACATCACATCCTCACGGATTTCTGAACGTTTGTACTTCCATTGACGCAAAGCATATCTCTGCAAAGAAGATGAGGGAAGAACGCATTTTATCAATCTGGGGAGAAGCTTTTCAACCACGTGCTGATCTTCTTTATGCTTGTCTGAGGCTGTTGTTTTATCATTTTCATTTATTCCAATAAATACAAGAGAACGCTGTCTCTCCATTTCGTGCACCGATTCTTGAATATTAATATTGGTGTTGTCGTTATTTTTGTTGTTTAAGAACAAATTTTCTAAATTGATTAATTTCTTCTCCATTTGTTCCATTTTTTCTAATATTGTCGAAAAATCGATTGGTGTTGTTGTTTTTGTAATAGTTTCTTCTTTTTCTTTAGCTGCTTCAACTTTTGAAATACGCTGCTCAATTTGTTCTAATTTAGAAAGAATTTTTTTAATATCATTACTAGTCGCCATTTAGGCGTCTTTTTAAGAATCAATATCTGAAATCTCAAACTTGGGTAAATCTCAAACTTGGGTTTTGTTTTAAAAGTGTAACATATACTACTAATGAATTCGAAAATATATTGCAATTTGGGAATCTCGTAAATTCCGAATGCGAAAAGTCAGAAATGGCTCTGACAATTGAAGAAATGAAAATATTATTTTTATTGTAGGTCTTCCAGTCTGCAATGGATTTGAACCAAAATTGCATTCGGATGATTGAAAGTAAATCAAAAAAGAATGAAGATTGTAAATTCAAAGAATTGTTAGAAGATTGTCGAGCATTCTTGTCTACAAAGAAAGCAGTCAAATTGTTATCTGACCCAACAAGTCAGTAAAATTGATTTGGGTTTACCTCCTTAAATAAATATTCAGGAACCTAAATTGGGTACTTATTTAGTTTCCCCCCCCCCAGTCAGTTTTTTCGAAAAATACATAAAAACGGTCAGTCTGAACAACAATTGTAGAACCCATCGAGCTGTGTCGAATGACACAAAAATCAACAAAATCCGACTTGGTTTGACCGAAATACAGACCCCTGAAAATTGAACAACCATAGAAGTGATTTTTTGAAATTAAAAAAATTTAAGCAAATGATAGCTCATTCGAAAGAGCTCGTCGAGCTGAGTCGAATGACATCAAAATCAACGTATTCGGACGAGACTTAACAAAGTTATGACATTATTTAGACCTATCGGAGTCGATCATTTATGTCATATCTTTGTCAAATCAAGTCGGATCACGTCGATTTTGGTGTCATTCGACTCAGCTCGACGTGCTCTTTCGAATGAGCTATCATTTGTATAAATTTTTGTATTTGTGGTCTTTCGCCCCTATGGTTGTTCAATTTTCAGGAGTCTGCATTTCGGTCAAATCAAATCGGATTTTGTTGATTTTTGTGTCATTCGACACAGCTCGATGGGTTCTACAATTGTTGTTCAGACTGACCATTTTTATATATTTTTCGAAAAAACTGACTGGGGGGGGGGGGGGGAACTAAATAAGTACCCCTAAATTGCAAAACAAATTATTGAAATTCCAAACAAGAATTCTATTATTCTTCAACAAAAAGGCCATATTGTAATCATTGCAGAAAAGAAGGAATTGGATTTCAAATTGTTATTTCGCTGGTAAGCATAAATTTCCACCTAGAGTGAAAATCATAACTGATTCACCTAGAGTGAAAAATCATCAAATTTTCACCTAGAGTGAAAAATCATAACTGATCAGCTTCTTATGTTTATCGAATCTAACAAACTTTTACCCGATTGTCAACATGGATTCCGCAAATTTCGCTCTGTTTCCACTCAACTGATTGAAGTTGTCGATGATTTCACCCACTCGCTAGAAATTGGGATAAACATTGATGTTATTTATTTTGACTTAGCGAAAGCTTTTGACACAGTCCCACACTTGTTATTAATCTCAAAACTCTTCAAAATTGGAATCCAAGGCAATATTCTTTCATGGATCAAAAATTATTTAACTGATCGAACATTTAAAGTTCGTGTTTCTAACAATTTTTCTGAAGAAAAACAGTGTACTAGTGGGGTTCCCCAGGGTTCACATATCGGGCCTTTATTATTTATCATCTTTATTTCCGATCTCCCAGAATATTGCAAAACATCAAACGTAACTATAAAAATGTTCGCTGATGATCTCAAGGCATATACAATCTTTAAAAATTCTAATAACGTAGATTTTCCTCTCCAAAATTTTATTAATAAATTTTATGACTATTGTCAACTCAATGGACTAAAAATCGTAGTTGAAAAATGTTCTGTTCTTCATCTTGGAAAATCAAATCCCTTAACAAAATATTCAATTATTAATTCCCCGATTAAGGAAATAAATTCTGATGAATCAGTTCGCGATCTCGGCATTTATTTTTCAAATGACCTGAAATGGGACAAACATGTTTCAATTATCACAAACAAAGCAATGAGATGCTCATTCTCCATTTTTAAATCTATCAGATCTAAAAATCCTAAAATTCTTATTAGCTTATTTAACATTTATGTTCGTCCAATTCTAGAATTCTCTTCACAAGTATTTAACCCCTATCTTGATAAGGACATAAAATCTATTGAAAAAATACAAAAAGATTTTCTTCGCTGGGTTTTCAGACGAAACTATCCTTTTACCGAATCGCCAGGGTATCAGAACCTCCTCACTCTTTTTCAACAAGAATCACTTTTTCACCGACGAATAAAAGCCGACCTTAATCTATTTCATCAACACATTTGTGGGCAAATCTCAATTAAAAATAATAATTCTTATTCAATTTCGACCCTCAAAACCAGAAACTTCCAAAATATCTTGCCTACTGCATGTACTACAAAACCTCGCTTCCACTCCTTTTTCGTTAGGACTGCACGAATAAAAATTTGTGAATATAGTAGTCCCGAAAGTCTCTCGACCTTCGGGAGACCCAATCCTGGGAGGGAGCCAATTTTTTTTAATAAATATTTTTATGACACCCTATATGACACCCAATATTTCCTAATAAATCGGCACTATCTAATTAAATTGACAGTCTAAGGAGAATTTTCGTGGAAGTTTTTTTAAAACTTAAAATACATGGAAACAAATATCAAATCAAATTATAAATTACTTTTATCTACTTTTTAAAACATACAAATGCATTCTTTTATGTCCAGAAGATATTTATTTAATAATTAATACCTATAGGTATATCCATTCTAATAAACAATTAGGTATATTTTCTCAATAAAATAAACAACAAATAATTTACTTAGCTGGCTATAATAGCTTTGATAAATTTTATTTGGAAGAGGAGACAGAAATTTTATTATGAAATTATAATTGTAAAAAAACAAGAAATTCTAAAAAAGAAATTTACAAAAAAATAAAAAATAAATTTTATTAAATAATAATGACCTTCCTAATTTAGAAACATCAAAACAATAAAAAATAGAAACATTGGTTTTATTTTGTATAAAATGATTAAAATTATTAATATTAATTTCATTCATTTATTTATTAAATTTAATAAAAATTATGAGAATTATTACAATAATTTTATTTTTATTATTTTTGCTTGAATTAGCTATTGCAGCTATTTTAAATTATGGAACAGTTTTGCAAAATGTTGATCCGGAAAGGATGACACCAGATCGTAAATTAATTTACATAAATTGGGGTTGATAATACCTATTCATCTTTTAACAAAAAAACTTGAGGATAGACAGTTTGCTCATGTTTTACTCATAAATATAAGCTCATTTAGTTTAAAAAAATGACAATCCTGAATTCAAAAGCAGAAAAATAAACGAGACTAAATTCTCATAGACTCTCTTTTAGTCTTAGGTCCTCAAAGTATTGAAGGATTCTTGAAGGATTGAAGGATAAATAAAAAAATCCTTGAAGGATTCTTCAAAGACTAATAATGCGGATATTAATCTCAAGAGAACCTCATACGGATTGCTCGATACTTTCCCCACCGACTCATTAGCATTTATGCAAATTACTTTTGTCCTTTTTGCCCACACGTTTCCAATTTAACCATACTAACTTGTACCTGTTTATTTAAAAAATACAAAAAAATTTTCAATTAGAAAAACGTTCACTCGTTACGGCAATAAAGGCAATACAAGTGAGTGGTGCAATAACACCAATTGAAAGACGTACACTTTTTGGATTTGATCCAATAAATATGAACCCTGAAACATTTAATGTTTATGACGATCAATTGGAAAAATTAATTTTAGCATTAGATCCAAGATCTATAGCTACGAGAGAATTTATTGCTTCTGGAAGTATTTCAGATCCAAATTTTGTAGATGAGGCTGATACACAAATTAATAGTTAATTTAAATTTTAAAATTAAAAAATTGGTTTTTATCAGAACTTTTATTGGAATATAACATATTAGCTACAACAGCTGCTAAAGATCCAACAAATAATGCAATCGGTGGCACGCCAGGAGTAACAGATTCTGCAGTTAAGACAAACATTCTCGAACCAATTTTACGAATTTATATGACCGATATTAAATCGAATCCAAAAGAAGCATTTAATCAGGACGTGACAAGACAACCTAAAGACATTATTGAAGCTGATAAATTATTTGGAGAAATTAAATTGGCTATAAAGGCAAATGAAAATTTGGCACCAAAAGGATTAAAAGCTGCTGCTATTTCTGTTATTTCTAGTCAGAATTTATTCTTTAATTAAAAATTAATTTTTATATTAAATATCTTCAAATAACTTTTAATAAATATAGGATTAGAAAATGCTTTTGACAATTTTGTACTTTCAAATTCTCCAACACAAAATGAGAAGGAAATGATTGAAGCTGTCCAAAAAATTGAGCGAGGTGGTAATTTGGACGACGTACCTGGCAGAAAAAGATTCTTCCCAGGAAATACACTCCAATCTATCGATCAAATTTATAATTCTTTAAGAAGCAAAATTCCTCTTTATGATCGTGATTATGTACCGGATAAAGGACAAGGGGAATTTGGAAATAAAATGCCAAAAATGAGAGATTACCGTTTTGTTAATGCTATTTCGGGTAAGAGACATTATTTAAATTTTTGTCTAAACTACACACAGCATTCGCCATAGATCTAATTACATAGGAGCCGATTTGAGGATCGTAATATTTGATCGGTATCTTGAACAATCCGTATCTTGAATAACCGAAATTTTTGAAAAATATTTCAGCGCACCGCATGTTTTAGTAATAGTAATAACATTTTTTTTAATATGATCGCATTTCTTTGAATATTAGAAGATCTTATTTATTAGATCCGACCACTCTCATCATAGCGATAAAAGAGTAAAATAGAATCTTCAAAGATTATAGTAGGGACAATACATTAAATAAAAATAAATAATTTAAAATTATTATTTTAGCTTTAAACAGAGCATTTAATTCTCGAATGCGTGATCCAGAATTTCGAAAAGAATATCAAAATATTTATAGAAACGGAGAAATATTTAATGAATTGGAGAGAATAGAAAAACCTGGACAAAGCACCTTGCAAGTTTTTAGCTCTGGAACAGCCCCATTAATTGATGGACCTTCGCCCGAAGAATTGGATAAAAGATACGAAGAAAAATGTAAAGGTGCTACTGAATTGAGAATAAATGCAAAACCTGGAGCTAAACTTTGGGCAAAAGAAGCAATTAAAAGTAAGTTTAAATTGACTAATTATGTATAACCTTCCCTCATATAACTACTTTTTCAGTTAAGATATCAGTTAATCCGGTATAAGGATTCTCGCCAAAACTCATCTGGATATATATAATCAAATAACCCTTTCGGGCTGGAAAAATTGATTTCCCAAAAACAGAGAAAACACTGTTGAACCCTATTAAGTTCATTAATTTTTTAAAAATATATCTCGCTAATAAAAGCACAAAATTATCTCTCATATCCTAATTTCAATGAAATGTATAAATTTTGGGGCCGAGATTCCAGAGAATTAGTCATAGCCCCACATAAAATTTGATATTACAGTAGTCAAATGTTTTTTAATAAATTATTATTTTTTCTTAAAGAAATTGGTTTAACAATGGATGAAATAGTAAAAGCAACAACAGCTCCACTAAAATTAAGTAAACCTTTTGCATCTCCAGTCACCCCAACATTTCTCGACAACCTACGAGAAATTGAGAGAGCACAAGAATTAAATATGTTTCCACGTCCACAAAATGATGTCCCAACTTTTGATGTTAATTTTGGAATGAAAAAAGTTAATGATTTGCAAAAACAAAAATTAGAGAATAATAAACAATTGGGTGTTTTGTGCCGTGTAATGTTTGCAAATGAATGTAGGTTATGAAATAAATCGGGTTGATAATTTCTGGACCTATTTATTTGAATGTGGAAGTTGTTTAATATAAATAGTTATGAGAATTAATTAGATACCAGGTCAATTACTAGCAAATCCCAATTTTGAGTTAAATCACTTCATCAAGGCGTACTTCAACTAGTAACTCGAGAATTAACCAATATTTATTTTTACAGTAATGGGAGACGAGTATCTAAGAGTAGCAAGTACAGACAATAATGCAATACTTGTTCAGCAAGATCCAGAAGTAAAATCAATAGCTTTACAAATTTTGGGACCTCCTTCAGCTATTCCACGTCCAAATACTCTCGATTATTCTACTCTTCCTGTTTCAATTGATCAAGTTGATGAAAAGTTCAATACACTATATGATGCACTTCAATTGGACAATTCTCGAATAAATTATCCTAATTTCTTGGACATTAGAAAAAAATTTCTGAGAGGTTTTTTGAACAAATAATTATTGTTAGACCTTCCTCAAAGATTTTGTTGACAATTTGTTTAAGAACTACCTAGGAGAACATATGTACATATACCTATTTAGAATACCCTTTATTATAACACCATGGATATATCTTTAAGTGAGGTCTGACTGTAAGTACAAGACACTATATTTTTAATATTTTTAAAGATTTAATTAATGATTATTTATCACTTGCTGGAACTGACCCAAAATTAAAAAGTCAAGAAAAAACCTTCCTTAAAGAATTAGAATCAATTTCAAAAGAGACGGAAAATGCTAGAATTCTTGGAAATCCACAAAATTTAAATGATCCATTGAATTTGGATTCTAATTTTGCACGTCGACTTGAACAAATCTCAAAATTTGATAAGGATCAAGGATTGATGATTTTTAGACAATTGAAAGGATTTACAATTATAATAGATGAACTAAAAAGAAGTAAGGTTTATTAAACGTAGGGTACAGTCTTTGGGCTATACACAAAGTTTCTGTGCACAAAACCGGAAAATTTTTGTCTACAGTTTCCACAGAATACAAAATCTGTTCAATTTTTTCAACATAAAAATAGAGACAATTATGGAAAGATCGGTTAAAATTTCAGTGAAATTTTTTATTTTTATACGATTAATGTATTAAGCAGCCCTGGCAGAATTAAAAATAAATTTTATGAAAAAGAAAATTCTGATAGATATTATCAAAAATGAATAATTACTTAAATAATAATTATAAAAATAATTCATTTTAAGAATTAACCGATGCATTTGATACTCTTTTTAAACAAATTCAACCTTCCACAAACATTCCACAAATTCCAAATGAATTAAGACAAACTATGTCGGATATTGAAGAAGATGCTAGTAAATTATTAAAAACACAAACTGGACAACATCCATCAACATCTTCACATTCTGGACCTTTTCAAATTGAGGCTATTGAAAGAAATTACCGCGAAATATATATAAAGCGATTACACGATAAATTATATGATAATGCAATAATTCAATATAAAGGATTGAAAATGAGGGGAATTGAGGCTTTTAAAAGTTGGAAAAATTAGAAATTTTTAAGAGATTTTCTTTATTTTCAGAATTAAATGATGCATATCTTTCACTAGTTCCTTCCCAAATAAGTCCACAAATGCCTCCATCTGTTCAATCCTCTACTGATTCAATTAAACAAATTAGAGCTTCAAAGAAGGATGAAGATATTTTAGGTCCAGGATCTGCAAGCCTGGAAGTTTTGGATAAACGTTACAAAGAAAAAGTCGACAGTTTAAAACCGTTGGATAGAAATGTTGCTTCATTATTTGGATTATATAAAGCAATTGGTTTTACACTTAAACGTAAATTTTTAATTAAAAATGGGCATTTTGTTAGTCTGGAAGAATGTTGTTTAACTTATCCGCTGCGGCTCTGCTTAATTGTTTTGTTTACGGGTAGCCATGGGTGCAAAATTAGAATTATTACTATAAAATTAAAGGGAGTAGAGCTAAGCAATTAAAAACTTTTAACTTAAATCTAACATTTATTAATAAGAAATGAAGTGGAATATATGACAATAAAATTAAATCTAAATTTATTTTTATTAAAGAACTTGACAAGCCTTATGAAACCTTTGGTGCTGGAGAATTAAAAGTAGAACCTTTTTTAAGTGCTATAGCCTCAATGCATAAAATTGAAGATGCTATAGATGATTGGAAAGTTTTTGGCCAAAATTCTGATTTTTCCCAAACAGATGGTAAAAAATTGGATGGAATATATTGGCGTGAAGTTGCTACAAAAATTCGTGCTCCTTTAGTTTATCAACATTATGGTTTATATTCAAGAGGAATTCGAGCTATAAAAAGTAAAGTTTTCAAATCTTTTGGATTGCAGATAAAACTGAAGCTTATTGGAATAGGAATGAAAGATTACTGGGTAAATTTACCTAATTAGGACTTAATTATAGAGTACTATGTGAATGGTTACATCACAAAAACCTTTATTATCAATAAGGATTAAGCCTGTGACATTTTAGTCTAACTTGTGACTTTTAGCAATTAATGTTCAACAAGTTTAGATGTTCTATCTGAGCTGGCAAAACGATGAATCTCTTCTACCTTATATTAAAACTCAAATCCTTTTATAAGTGCATAAAATATTAGCAAGTCTCTACGATCTTTCTCTACCGTTTTTACCGTCTTTTAAATTTAAATATAAATTTCAAAATTTTTAAAAGAATTAAATGATGCTTTTGATACTATTGTTGAAAGAAAAAATCAAATGTTTACTGGCCAAGTCTTACTTTTACAAAAGAAGTTGAAAGAAAAGAATAATTTACTTTTGATGGAGCTCTATGGTGTTCCTCCTCCAACAGACATTCGTTTATTAAGCGAGGAATATATTCGCCAAAAAGAAGTGTTAACACCTCAAGACAGTCCAGAATTTGATGATTTTAATGGAATTAAATTAAGAGCTAGCTGGGAGAAGGAAAGTAAATTTCTCTTTAATGTTTTAAATCTAATGTTGGGACTAACTATACTTTAATGAGAGTTTATTTCAATAACAATTAATATTTAATGAATTTATTTTTAATTCCTCAGAAATTATAAGTGTTTGATTTGCAGCTAGAAAAAAATCTGCGATGATATTTAGTCTAATTAAGAGCTAGGTATTCTATGTGTGAGAAATAAGATTACTGTACACTCTCTTAAATAATTACCCTCTTTAATAGTTACCCCATCATTTTCTGCACAAATATTAAAGATATTTGAATGATCATTCTTCATAAAATTTATGCTAAAAAATAATAGAAAATGATTTTTTAATTAAAAGGGCTCGCAATGGCATTTTTCCCTCTCGCATCAGGATTTACCAATAACGATCCAGAATTCCAAACATCAATAGATACAGCCAATTATATTATAACTGATCCAACGGATACTGAAATGCTTAAAATAACAACGGGAAATATTCAATTAAAAGATATTGACAACCAATATAATAATATTATTGAAGAAGAATTAAATTTAAATAAACAACAAGTAAGGGAAATGAAAGGATTTGTTACAGCTTTGAATGATTATATATTGCCAAGTTTGTTTAAAATTTATTTTTAAGGTAAAGTCTTTCTTAGGTCTCTGATTCGTACTTATATTTTGTAAGTACGTACTTAGAAAAGAACTTTTTGATTAGAAAATTGAATTTAAGCTTAAAATTTTCAAAATTTTCGCTGCGACGTTGAAAATGAAAGAATCTGGCTTAGTTTATTTTTTGCAACTGCGGCGCAAAAAATATATTTGAAAATTTTTTTTCACTATGTAAATTACTCTTTCAGTAGTTACACTTTAAATTTTCTTGATAGGAGTTCTGCATTACCTAATTTACTTTCTTAAAGGGTTTAAAAAGAATTAAAAATTATGAATCCTTTTGATAAATTTTTATTATTAAATTTTTGTTAAATTTGTAAATTTATATGGGAATTTATACAAGAAAGTGAGAAGGGGGGGGGGGTGTGTAAAGAACGGAGGAAGATTACAATAAAAGGAAGATTACATATAAAATAAAATAAAAAGGAAGATTACAATCTTTATCCAATTTTATTTCAACTTACAATCAAAATTTAAGAGCTTGGTTTGGCATATAATAATTTAATTAAACAAGTTTTAAAAACAACAATAACCCCTCAAGAGACAACAATGTTGAACGATTTAAACAAAATAGAGATGTCTACATTAAATTCTGAAGAAATATTAACTGATTCTTCTAAAGGAATTAATTCAAAAACTACTCTACAAAATATTGACAATTTTTATTTTACACGACATGAACAAATAAAGAATGGAAGGAAAGGGGCACTTGCAGGCCTTCCAGGGTTATTAAAGAGGAGTAAAAGGGCAATACAACGTAAATAGAAATATTTCTTTAATAATTCTAAAAATAATTTAAATAATTTGTAGTTTGGAAATCTGTTAATTTTATTCGGGGATTAATCCATTCAAGATTAACATAATACTGTAAGGAAGAGAAAGAGAGAAAGATTCAGCTGGCTAGCATTTAAAACGCTGACTGCGGGGGTTTAAGATCTAATAAAAGAGAAGGTGAAAGCAGCGTCCCGGTAGCTCAATTGGTAGAGCACCTGTACGTGGTGAGCGAAAGCGCCTAGCAATAACTGCCAGGACGTCGCAGGATTGAAGCCTGCCCGGGATTAAAGTTTTACCTCGCTCTTACCAAGAAAATTAACAGATATGCGCTGATAGGATTATTTTAGCGACAGAATCATTTTATAATAGGATTTGACATTTTCTAATTATCGGGCATTCGGGTAGGATGGGGCCGGGACTTCCGGGTTAAAACCACGAAAAACCGGATTTTATCAAATACCAATTTTCCTTCATTAACATAAGATAAATTTAATTTAAAGGTATGAATGAAGCTTACGATGACTTAACTAAACGAGATCAGAGAAAATTATCTCCTCGAAAAGCAATTTATCTTCAATTAGCAATTAAAGATATAGAAAATGCAAAGTCCCCAGTTGAAGTTTTTGGTTTTGATCCAACAAAAACAATTGATATTAATGATTTAGATGAATTAGAAAAAAGATGTTTAGAAAAGGAAAAGGCTATAAAATTGTTAATTGGTGAAAATGATGTGCAAACACTTAAGGGATTGAAAGAACGTGCTCTTGATGCAGTTGAAAGTATTAATTAGTTTTATTATTTGTCTTTTCCACTAATTACTATTAATATACTAGCACACTTTTAATTATTTTTTGAACAAAACTATCCTCGCTTTTGCCTGGTTAGTTACCTATAATTCTTCCTTAAAATTCCCAAGTTTAAATTCGACCTAGTCCCAAAAAATTATTAATATGTAAATACCTATTTTCGTTAATCTTGGAACAAAACTTTAAAACCTTGTATACCGAAGGGTTCAGTTTACCATAGTTCTATCTCAACTTCTTGGCAAAATTTTTTATCGTATATTAAAATGTCTCACTATTATTTAGGAAAAAAACAGGCATTTGCCTAAAAATTTTAGCCCTAATAATAAATAATCAAAAAAATTCAAAAATAATATTACTAAGAAATTATTTAAAGAGATTGAGTTTTAGCAAAATAAAATTTAAAAAATTATTTTAAGAATTAAAAGAAAACAAAGATGAAATAATTCAAAATGATATTTTGGAAAGTCCGGAGCAAAGAGAAGCTTGGTCTATTATTGTCAGAATTGAAAATGCAAAAGGAAATCCTCTAGACATATTTGAACTTAGCCAACCAATTAATTTAAATGATTTGGAAAATAAAAGGAAATTAATTATTTCAAAAATACGTCCTGAACTTTTTGTGGATCCTTCTCTTTCAAAATTTAAAGCTAGAGCAGAAAATGCACTTCGAGGTAAGTTAAAATAAAATTATTTTTTAATTCATGAACATACTTCTATATATTTTTTTTAAATTAATTAATCCTCATAGACATTTTTCTAAAACTTGGAGAGGGTCAGCAATCCATTAATCGACCAGAATTTGTTCCTATGCTTTGTCAAAAGCAGAAATTTCTCTAAAAATATGAAGAACCGGAAATAAAACTAGTACAAATATAGGAATCCGTAATTTTAAAAAGTTAAAACGAGAAGTAGCAACACCGAGTTTCAATTTATTATATAAAAACAAGACTATGTATGTATAATCCATTAAATTTTCGGATCTAGTAATACAGCCACACTATATTTTAATTAAATAAATTTTAAGCAATTGAGACTGCATATAAATCATTGTTAAATCAAATCCAATCGCAACCTTCAAGACGTGGAGATCCTCTTATTCAAAAAGAGCTTGATTCAGAATTTAACAATAAACCCCCAGAATTACGTAAAAATATTTTTATTTTTAATTAAATAAAAATTTATTTCGAAAGGTTTGGATTGTGTTGATAGTGCATTTAATTGTTATGATAATTTAGAACTTTGTCTAATTCCGGTAAAAATATTTTTTAGAGATTAATAAATTAATATTTGAGGCTTATGTTCAAGTAATGCATCATAGATGTGCTAAAACTTGTGCTGTTTGTTTCAAAATTGGAGAAATTTGTGTTGATATTATTAAAAGGATTGAGTAAGATATAAAAAATAATTTATAAAAAAATTTATGTTTTAGTTGTCTTTTTTGGCAATCTAAAGGTTTTTGTACAAATAAAGCCTATTCAAAGGGAATGAAAATGAAACAATGTGCTTTTACTTGTGGATTATGTCCAGTTGGAATTGTGAATGGCCGTTGATAAAAATTTATTTTATCAATATTTATCTATATGTACATAGTATGTAGTTTCTTGGTAAATGTTCAGTTTACAAAATAAGTCAGAAACTGAAATTGCCCCTTTATTATAATCAATTAAGTCTTTTTAGAAAATATCAATAAAGTTTATTTTTTAAGAAGATTAAAAAATTTTGTTTAATAAAATATCCGTTCGATATCCGAACCGAAAAACTCCACTGAAATTCTATTTAAGCCTTTACAACTCCTCGATTTCACAGAGTTCTTAACAGATTTTTCTAATTTTTGCGCCGCAGGCGAAAATTTTGGGAATTTTAGATATCACGAAGCCAGATTTCTTCCAGTTTCAGCGCCGCAGGCGAAAATTTTGACAATTTTGGAAGGCCAAGTAGCCAGATTTCTTCCATTTCCTGCGCCGCAGGCGAAAATTTTGGGGATCTTGGGAGGCTAGAAGCCAGATTTCTTTCATTTCTTAGGGGTGTAAAAATTACCCGACTTAGTCGGGAATTGACATCGGGAGTCAGGAGGCCAATAACTCGGGAAATTTTCCCGAGTCGGGATCGGGAAAAAAATCGGATCGAGCATCAATAATATGTATAGCAGGGAACACGCCGACAGAAAATCAAATTCCCGATTTTCGGGAATCGTGAATTCACGATTTTCGTGAATCGGGAATTCACAAAAATTTTGAATTCACGATTTTCGTGAAACGGGAATTCACGAGCCAAAAATCGTCGGAAATTCACGATTTTCGGGAATTCGGGAATTTTGCCATTTTTGGGGGTTAGAATTACTCGGGGTTAGATGTACTAGATGTTCCTAATTGATTAACGGATATTTAAGCGACATAGTAAGTGTATCAAGAACAAAGGGATTTGAGGTAATAAAGATGGATTGAGGGATATTAGGGCATTTGGAGGATTAAGAATGATCAATAGATAAAATTGAATCTCCCAGCTTTCCAAATCACTGATATACAACTTACAACTCTTGAGCCCTTGATATCACCAAATATGACTCAATCCCTCCTTATCCGCTCAACTCTCTTTTCCCTCTTATTATCCTCCTTATCCATGATGTGGAACTCGCAGTTTGGAAAGATACCGAGATTAGGAAATATGTAAGAAGATAATGATACCGTGGGATTACGTAGGATTTGGAGTTATTTCTCTATATCCATAATTATTCCATATTCAGCGCCGCAGGCGAGAATTTTTTGAAATTTGGAGCTCAAGCAGCCAGATTTCTTCTATTTTCAGCGACGTAGGCAAAATTCGAAGAATTTTTGAAGACCAGAAGCCAGATTTCTTCAATTTTCAGCGCCGCAGGCGATTTCGTAATTGTAATTCGTAATTTTTAAAAAATATTTAAATTAATTTAAAAAATCAAAATTTATTAATAATTTCTGCTTTTCCCATTAATCCCTCCAAGTCCTCTTATTTCTCTGATATTATTTCACATCCCAATTAATTCCCTGATATACCTCTTAATCCCCTTAATCCTCCGATATATCTTCAATCAATCATGCGAAATATTCGTCCGAGATTGAAGTTTGATATCATGTGATATCACTCTCACTTAATCCTGACAAAAATAAAACGACCCGTGAAATTTTCCAAACCCCGACTTCTTTTAATCTCTTGATATTATTGTTAATCTCAGATCACATTTCTGCGCCGCAGGCAAAAATTTTGAGAATTTTGGAAAGCCTTAGGTGAAAAATTCATTTGTTAGACCGGAAGAAAAAAACTTTTCGAAGTATAGATGGGCATGAAGCCAGAACTCTTAGATTTTCTGCGCCGCAGGCGAAAATTCTAGAAAATTCATGACTAAATTAAGAAATTTAAAGTTTTTTCAATTTTAAAATATCAGAAAAAATAGATTTACAAATTTAAATCAAAATCAAAGTTTAAAAACATCCATTTTTAAAAAAAGAATTTTTTAAAATTCATTTCCCAATCATGGATTGAACCACGCATCACAAAATATCAAATGGGGCAAACCTGATTTCTAAACCACTTAACCACCGATCAATCAAAGTGAATGTGAGAGAAAATGTAAATATTTCATTCCCTTTTCCTTCAAAAATTTAATGACAAAGTACTGGAGGGTTTTTCAGCAAAAATATTTTTTCGTAATTTTTATTTTTTATTTTCGTAATTTGTAATTTTTCCTTCCGCCCAATAGTAAAATTAGAAAAAATTCTGGCCTAAAGTTGCGGTAAAGGCAAACATCATTAAAATGATCGGCCCTATTTCAGAGACTGTTGAAAAGTAGAGTTGTTCCCGGGATTTTCAAAAAATCTCTCAAATTCTTTGACTTACGGAGACGGCGACGGAGAACAACCCTAGTTCTCAGTTGAAGTCCTGCCCATAATTTTGTATATAACTTTTTTTTGCATTTTTTAAAGTTCAAAACCCAAATTTTAAATAGTTGCACTCCGATCAGTGATGGAAAGGTTCCGGTTCCGGTTCCGGAACCGTCCGGTTCCAGAACCGGTTCCGGAAGTGGAACCGTGGAACCGGTAAAGTTCCGGAACCGGTTTGGAACCGGAACCGTGGAACCGGCAAAGGTCCGGAACCGGTTTGGAACCGGAACCGCGGAACCGGTAAAGGTCTGGAACCGATTTGGAACCGGTTCCAGAACCGGTTCCAAAGATACACCCCTAATGATGGCTAAAATCAGAGAAATGAGCAAAATATGGGAGTCTTAATGAATGATTAATAAATTAATTCTTTTTATTAATTCTATATGCTACGACTTCCAAATTTTTAAAAATTTTCGCCTGCGGCGCAAAAAAGGATGATTTTTGGAAAATAATAAAAAAAATTTTTTAAATTTTCGGCTGTGGTGCTGAAAATTAGAGATTTCTTTCATTTCTTAGGGGTGTAAAAATTACCCGACTTAGTCGGGAATTGACATCGGGAGTCAGGAGGCCAATAACTCGGGAAATTTTCCCGAGTCGGGATCGGGAAAAAAATCGGATCGAGCATCAATAATATGTATAGCAGGGAACACGCCGACAGAAAATCAAATTCCCGATTTTCGGGAATCGTGAATTCACGATTTTCGTGAATCGGGAATTCACAAAAATTTTGAATTCACGATTTTCGTGAAACGGGAATTCACGAGCCAAAAATCGTCGGAAATTCACGATTTTCGGGAATTCGGGAATTTTGCCATTTTTGGGGGTTAGAATTACTCGGGGTTAGATGTACTAGATGTTCCTAATTGATTAACGGATATTTAAGCGACATAGTAAGTGTATCAAGAACAAAGGGATTTGAGGTAATAAAGATGGATTGAGGGATATTAGGGCATTTGGAGGATTAAGAATGATCAATAGATAAAATTGAATCTCCCAGCTTTCCAAATCACTGATATACAACTTACAACTCTTGAGCCCTTGATATCACCAAATATGACTCAATCCCTCCTTATCCGCTCAACTCTCTTTTCCCTCTTATTATCCTCCTTATCCATGATGTGGAACTCGCAGTTTGGAAAGATACCGAGATTAGGAAATATGTAAGAAGATAATGATACCGTGGGATTACGTAGGATTTGGAGTTATTTCTCTATATCCATAATTATTCCATATTCAGCGCCGCAGGCGAGAATTTTTTGAAATTTGGAGCTCAAGCAGCCAGATTTCTTCTATTTTCAGCGACGTAGGCAAAATTCGAAGAATTTTTGAAGACCAGAAGCCAGATTTCTTCAATTTTCAGCGCCGCAGGCGATTTCGTAATTGTAATTCGTAATTTTTAAAAAATATTTAAATTAATTTAAAAAATCAAAATTTATTAATAATTTCTGCTTTTCCCATTAATCCCTCCAAGTCCTCTTATTTCTCTGATATTATTTCACATCCCAATTAATTCCCTGATATACCTCTTAATCCCCTTAATCCTCCGATATATCTTCAATCAATCATGCGAAATATTCGTCCGAGATTGAAGTTTGATATCATGTGATATCACTCTCACTTAATCCTGACAAAAATAAAACGACCCGTGAAATTTTCCAAACCCCGACTTCTTTTAATCTCTTGATATTATTGTTAATCTCAGATCACATTTCTGCGCCGCAGGCAAAAATTTTGAGAATTTTGGAAAGCCTTAGGTGAAAAATTCATTTGTTAGACCGGAAGAAAAAAACTTTTCGAAGTATAGATGGGCATGAAGCCAGAACTCTTAGATTTTCTGCGCCGCAGGCGAAAATTCTAGAAAATTCATGACTAAATTAAGAAATTTAAAGTTTTTTCAATTTTAAAATATCAGAAAAAATAGATTTACAAATTTAAATCAAAATCAAAGTTTAAAAACATCCATTTTTAAAAAAAGAATTTTTTAAAATTCATTTCCCAATCATGGATTGAACCACGCATCACAAAATATCAAATGGGGCAAACCTGATTTCTAAACCACTTAACCACCGATCAATCAAAGTGAATGTGAGAGAAAATGTAAATATTTCATTCCCTTTTCCTTCAAAAATTTAATGACAAAGTACTGGAGGGTTTTTCAGCAAAAATATTTTTTCGTAATTTTTATTTTTTATTTTCGTAATTTGTAATTTTTCCTTCCGCCCAATAGTAAAATTAGAAAAAATTCTGGCCTAAAGTTGCGGTAAAGGCAAACATCATTAAAATGATCGGCCCTATTTCAGAGACTGTTGAAAAGTAGAGTTGTTCCCGGGATTTTCAAAAAATCTCTCAAATTCTTTGACTTACGGAGACGGCGACGGAGAACAACCCTAGTTCTCAGTTGAAGTCCTGCCCATAATTTTGTATATAACTTTTTTTTGCATTTTTTAAAGTTCAAAACCCAAATTTTAAATAGTTGCACTCCGATCAGTGATGGAAAGGTTCCGGTTCCGGTTCCGGAACCGTCCGGTTCCAGAACCGGTTCCGGAAGTGGAACCGTGGAACCGGTAAAGTTCCGGAACCGGTTTGGAACCGGAACCGTGGAACCGGCAAAGGTCCGGAACCGGTTTGGAACCGGAACCGCGGAACCGGTAAAGGTCTGGAACCGATTTGGAACCGGTTCCAGAACCGGTTCCAAAGATACACCCCTAATGATGGCTAAAATCAGAGAAATGAGCAAAATATGGGAGTCTTAATGAATGATTAATAAATTAATTCTTTTTATTAATTCTATATGCTACGACTTCCAAATTTTTAAAAATTTTCGCCTGCGGCGCAAAAAAGGATGATTTTTGGAAAATAATAAAAAAAATTTTTTAAATTTTCGGCTGTGGTGCTGAAAATTAGAGATTTCTTTCATTTCTTAGGGGTGTAAAAATTACCCGACTTAGTCGGGAATTGACATCGGGAGTCAGGAGGCCAATAACTCGGGAAATTTTCCCGAGTCGGGATCGGGAAAAAAATCGGATCGAGCATCAATAATATGTATAGCAGGGAACACGCCGACAGAAAATCAAATTCCCGATTTTCGGGAATCGTGAATTCACGATTTTCGTGAATCGGGAATTCACAAAAATTTTGAATTCACGATTTTCGTGAAACGGGAATTCACGAGCCAAAAATCGTCGGAAATTCACGATTTTCGGGAATTCGGGAATTTTGCCATTTTTGGGGGTTAGAATTACTCGGGGTTAGATGTACTAGATGTTCCTAATTGATTAACGGATATTTAAGCGACATAGTAAGTGTATCAAGAACAAAGGGATTTGAGGTAATAAAGATGGATTGAGGGATATTAGGGCATTTGGAGGATTAAGAATGATCAATAGATAAAATTGAATCTCCCAGCTTTCCAAATCACTGATATACAACTTACAACTCTTGAGCCCTTGATATCACCAAATATGACTCAATCCCTCCTTATCCGCTCAACTCTCTTTTCCCTCTTATTATCCTCCTTATCCATGATGTGGAACTCGCAGTTTGGAAAGATACCGAGATTAGGAAATATGTAAGAAGATAATGATACCGTGGGATTACGTAGGATTTGGAGTTATTTCTCTATATCCATAATTATTCCATATTCAGCGCCGCAGGCGAGAATTTTTTGAAATTTGGAGCTCAAGCAGCCAGATTTCTTCTATTTTCAGCGACGTAGGCAAAATTCGAAGAATTTTTGAAGACCAGAAGCCAGATTTCTTCAATTTTCAGCGCCGCAGGCGATTTCGTAATTGTAATTCGTAATTTTTAAAAAATATTTAAATTAATTTAAAAAATCAAAATTTATTAATAATTTCTGCTTTTCCCATTAATCCCTCCAAGTCCTCTTATTTCTCTGATATTATTTCACATCCCAATTAATTCCCTGATATACCTCTTAATCCCCTTAATCCTCCGATATATCTTCAATCAATCATGCGAAATATTCGTCCGAGATTGAAGTTTGATATCATGTGATATCACTCTCACTTAATCCTGACAAAAATAAAACGACCCGTGAAATTTTCCAAACCCCGACTTCTTTTAATCTCTTGATATTATTGTTAATCTCAGATCACATTTCTGCGCCGCAGGCAAAAATTTTGAGAATTTTGGAAAGCCTTAGGTGAAAAATTCATTTGTTAGACCGGAAGAAAAAAACTTTTCGAAGTATAGATGGGCATGAAGCCAGAACTCTTAGATTTTCTGCGCCGCAGGCGAAAATTCTAGAAAATTCATGACTAAATTAAGAAATTTAAAGTTTTTTCAATTTTAAAATATCAGAAAAAATAGATTTACAAATTTAAATCAAAATCAAAGTTTAAAAACATCCATTTTTAAAAAAAGAATTTTTTAAAATTCATTTCCCAATCATGGATTGAACCACGCATCACAAAATATCAAATGGGGCAAACCTGATTTCTAAACCACTTAACCACCGATCAATCAAAGTGAATGTGAGAGAAAATGTAAATATTTCATTCCCTTTTCCTTCAAAATTTAATGACAAAGTACTGGAGGGTTTTTCAGCAAAAATATTTTTTCGTAATTTTTATTTTTTATTTTCGTAATTTGTAATTTTTCCTTCCGCCCAATAGTAAAATTAGAAAAAATTCTGGCCTAAAGTTGCGGTAAAGGCAAACATCATTAAAATGATCGGCCCTATTTCAGAGACTGTTGAAAAGTAGAGTTGTTCCCGGGATTTTCAAAAAATCTCTCAAATTCTTTGACTTACGGAGACGGCGACGGAGAACAACCCTAGTTCTCAGTTGAAGTCCTGCCCATAATTTTGTATATAACTTTTTTTTGCATTTTTTAAAGTTCAAAACCCAAATTTTAAATAGTTGCACTCCGATCAGTGATGGAAAGGTTCCGGTTCCGGTTCCGGAACCGTCCGGTTCCAGAACCGGTTCCGGAAGTGGAACCGTGGAACCGGTAAAGTTCCGGAACCGGTTTGGAACCGGAACCGTGGAACCGGCAAAGGTCCGGAACCGGTTTGGAACCGGAACCGCGGAACCGGTAAAGGTCTGGAACCGATTTGGAACCGGTTCCAGAACCGGTTCCAAAGATACACCCCTAATGATGGCTAAAATCAGAGAAATGAGCAAAATATGGGAGTCTTAATGAATGATTAATAAATTAATTCTTTTTATTAATTCTATATGCTACGACTTCCAAATTTTTAAAAATTTTCGCCTGCGGCGCAAAAAAGGATGATTTTTGGAAAATAATAAAAAAAATTTTTTAAATTTTCGGCTGTGGTGCTGAAAATTAGAGTTCGAACCCGGGCCGGGCCCGGACCGGTTTTTTCCGGGCCCGGTGGCCCGGAACCGGGTATTTTTAAGAAAATCCGGTTTTTCCGGGCTAACCGGTTTTTCCGGTTTTATCCGGAAAAACCGGCCCGGGTGCGATTTTGAGAAAAAAAACCGGGTCCCGGGCCCGGTAATTTTTTGCCGGGCCCGGAGAGTCGCCTCCGTCGGTGAAAAATAGTAAAATCTGGCCCCTTGGCTTCCAAAATTCTCAAAATTTTTGCCTGCGGCGCTGAAAAAAGAAATTGTGCTCCTTGGCCTTAAAAATTCTCAAAATTTTCGCCTGCGGCGCTAAAAAAGGAAGAAATCTGGCTCCTTGTCCACACAAATTCTTAAAATTTTCGCCTCCGGCAGTAAAAAAGGAAGAAATCTGGCTTGTTGTCTTTTCAAAATTCTCAAAATTTTCGCCTGCGGCGCTTGAAAAGTTGAAAAGGGATTTTTATTGATATCGGGGGATTAACTCAAATTCTCTCGATATCCCTATTAATCACCATCAGTGGATTTAAGTGAAAAATCGGATTTTAAGAGGAATTCGGAGGATTAAAAGGGTTACTATGAATCCATTCAAATTCATAATCTTCTATATCCCTCCAAATCACTGATATCACATGGAAGCTTCCCAAATACTTCAACAAATCCACTTATTTTCCCAGACTACAAATTATTTCAAAAATTGCGGATTGCGGACTGCGGAAAATTTTTTCACTTGCGGACACCCCTGCTATCTATCCTTTAGTGCATCTATCCTTGACTCAAATTCTCTCGATATGCCTATTAAATCACTGATATCACATGGAAGCTTGATATCAGTGATTTAATTGATTCATCTATCCTTTAATCGATCCTTTGTATGTTTTTCGATCCTTTGTATGTGTGATAATTTTTTTATGTTTTTAATAGATTTAGAAAAAACCGGGTCCGGGCCCGGGTCTGAAAAAATCCGGTTTTTCCGGGCTAACCGGTTTTTCCGGTTTATCCGGAAAAACCGGTCCGGGTGCGATTTTGAGAAAAAAACCGGGTCCCGGGCCCGGCATTTTGAAAAGTTCGAACTCTACTGAGAATTGGAAGAAATCTCGCTTCTGGCCTTATAAAATTCTCAAAATTTTCGCCTGCGGCGCTAATGTATTAAGTCCTGTTCTAAATAAGAATATCCTACTTCGGCTCCGGATTTGCAACTAAAATTTGATTAGTATTGGAGCTGGAACAAAAAAATGCCGAAACGGGAAATCTATCTCTTAATCCCTCATAATCCCTCAAACCTTTATACTCACGAATCTCTTTATCACTCCTTACGCTACTGATTTCCCTTAAATCACCCTTAATCAATTCAGAAGGCTTTAATAAAACTTATTTATATAAAAAAAATAATTTTTTTCATTAAAATAGCTAAAAAAATTTTGTCACTGGAACCGGTTCTGGTACCGGTTCCAGAACCGGAACCGGAACCGCCAAAGTTGAAAAAGCGGTTCCAGAACCGGAACCGGAACCGCCAAATTTAAAAAAGCGGTTCCAGAACCGGAACCGGAACCGCCAAAATTAATAAAGCGGTTCCGGAACCGGAACCGGTTCCAGAGAAATTTTGGAAGTTTTCCATCACTGACTCCGATGCGTGCGTTTTTCCACGTTGTTTAATAAAAAATAGTATTTAATATGTATGTATACATATGCTTTAAAAGAATGGATAATTTAAAATAAACAACAAGACTGTGCCGAACCGGCACAATTTTCCCTCAAAATTATTTTAATTTAATTTTATTTATTTTCAATTTTATTTATCGATTCCGCCCATTCCATTTATTTCTATTTTTCACCTAACTTTGCCTTGTACCGCCCATCTTCTCCTCTATTTAACTTTTGACTTTTATGTGAAAAGTCAGTTTTTGAACTCTCAGTTTTAACTACCAGCTTTCGGAACTACCAGCCAGTTCCTACCAGCCCAGTTTTGTTTTTTCCCTCTAATTTTCTACCACTCATATAATTATAATTTAAATAAATTTTTTCTTCTTTAAATAATTTTTGTGTTTGAGTCTAGGGGTCTTGAGTTACAAATTGCCACATTCGGCACATAAAAATTGGAGCCCCGTACGGGTCAAGAATACCCATTTCTTCAGTCATCACGGCTAGAGCCGATCAGTGGATCCCTAGCTTCCAGAACGAGTAGCAGGCCCAATAGTGCCCACCGTTCTTTAAAAGTCTTCTTATCGAGTGGGAACGACCCACTGATAATCTTCCCGGCACAGAGCCGAACCTTTTACTACATAGCAAGTATTTTTGGCAAAAGTGCCAATAGTTTATTTCAGTGATTAATTTTAACGATTGCCGGCCCCATAGTGCCTGTCGTTACCCAATTAACCTAATTTCCGAGTGTCGGCCCCCAAGTGCCCGTCGGATAAACGATTGTCGGCCCCAAAGTGCCCATCGTTTAATAAAATCAGCTTACAGTCCAATTGTAGGTCTCAAGTACCCTTTGGACATCCCATACTCAAGTGACCCTTTTCAGACTCAAACAGCCCTTTTGGCCGGCCAATCAGCGAGCCCGCGCCTTTTTTCTCTCTCTATACAGTTTTTGCACATTAAAGTGCACATCTGGCGATTTCGCCAATTTTTTTACTTCTCCTTCAGATAGGAAAAGTTTTCTTTTGTTTATTGGCCGTCAGTACAGGCCAATAAAATAAACACTTCGCACATTTTTGTGCGTCTCTTTTTTACAAAAATTCCATCGGCAACTAGGCCGTTTTTTCCTCCCTTTGTTTAGTTTTGCACAATTTTGGTGCAAAACAGAAGAGAATCTTTAGTTCTTTATAAATAATTTTTTTTCATCGCTAAGAGAGCGAAATTTTTATATAAACAAAACAAATTTCTTCACGGCTCAGATAGCCGAATAAACACACATCTGGTGTTTTTCTCAGTTCTGTGCACATTCTTCGTGCACAATTTTATTGGAAAATAAATAATTTTTTATAAAATTTAATTTTTAAATTTTTTCTTCACGGCAAAGGCCGAACTAATCTACAGTACATTCTTCACGGCTCAGATAGCCGAAATCAGATTTATCGGTTGAGACTAACCGAATCCTTTTAATTTACTGGTGTGCCGGTTAGAGTCCCCACCAGTCCATTTTCTCATATCAGAAAACAAGTTTAACAAGTAATCAGATCAGTTATGGCATCATCCGGATCTATCCGCAGACAATTGGGATTAGCCCTCAAAGCATTGAGAGACCAGCTAATTCCCGCAATTCAAGCTTTAACACCCGCAGAGGGAGAAATACAAAACCAAGATTCATTACGTGCAGTGCGTTTTCATTTAAGTCGAGCTCTATTGAGAGTCGACGATTTACACGTTCGGTGGACAGAATATATAGATACCCTAGAGGGAGAAGCCCTCGAGCATGAGGAGCAAGTATATCAGGAATTTTTGCCCCGAGCAGCCGGAGACCATGACCAAGAGTACAATCATTTTATGGATATGGCCGAGAGGGCCAGGGGGGTAATAAATGAGATTGATTACCTCCTAGAGGAAGCAAGCGTGCCTGCCGGACAAGTTAGCGAGGCCACCCTCACTGATAAATCAGATCATGTTTATGAGCAGAAAAATCAGAATTTTAAGTCAGAGCAGAATAATCAGTACCAACCGATAGAGGTTAGGCTTCCAGAACTTAAGATGGATCCTTTTAACGGTGATCCTAAAAAGTGGCCTACCTTTTGGCAAATGTTCTCAGCGAACATAGATTCACGTCCCATGGATAATATCAGAAAGATGAGTTACCTTTTCAGCTTTTTACAAGGACCAGCAAAGGATTTAGTAGCAGGTTTTGTCCTTACCAACGAGAATTATGACAGAGCGTTAGACTTGCTCAAATCACGTTACGGAAATAGCCGGGCCATCACAGAGGCTTTAGAGGCTGAACTTATGAACCTTACCCCACCCAACGACTCCAGCCATACCTTAAGGGCATTCGTTGACTCGGTGGAAAGAATTTGCCGTCAGTTAGAGGCATTTGGAACGATGGATCAGACCCCATTCGTTTCCACAGTTATCAAAACCAAGCTACCCCATCCCATAATTGCCAAGTTAATTGAGAAAGAGCGAAATTCCCAAGCTAGATGGGACAGTACCAGACTTAGACAAGAATTATGTAACCTAGTTGAAATTAGCGAGGAGGTTAGACGATTCTCACAACTCAAAGTGAGACATGTAGGAGATCCCATCGTCCCTCCCGTCCATCAGAAAAATGATTACCGTCCTAGAACAAGACACACCGAACAATTCCATTCATTTTGTGTCCAGTCGCGACCTATTCAAAGCATACAGTTGCCCCCTCAAGGCAAAAGATATTGTTCATTGTGCAACGAAGGAATTCATTTTCCGAGTGAATGCCCTAGTTATTCAACACCTCAGGCACGTTTCCAGAGATTAAAAGAACAGAGACGTTGTTTCCGATGTCTGGGGGAAGGACATTTTGCCAGAGAGTGTCCTTCATTTAAGATTTGTGCCCAATGTCAAGGTAACCATCACGTGCTAGTATGTACGAGGACTTTAGAAAATAATCAGGATTTTCTAGCCCTAGCTGAAGACAATTATTACCCAGAAAAGCAAATCACACAGATAACTTTAGTCCAGAATCAGAGTCCAGTTATCGGTTCAGATAAAGCTTTGTCAGTACGAGACCAAGTACAGCAAGTTAGAGAGACCCCACCTGTTCAGACCAATATTCAAACTCTTCAGAAGGTTGTAGTTCAGGAACGTGTTCCAGTTCCAAATGTTGTGAAATTTACCGAGCCGTTACCAGTTAGACCCAAGATAATGACATTATTTACTATTAACAAGGAAATAGTTAAACCAGAGGTGGGCACAGCGCCGGATATTTGCCCTCAGGCAGAGAAGCTACTGATGAGTAAGAAAGTTAAAGAAAAAGACGAGACTCAAATACAAGGAAATTTTTGTGTTAAAGAGAACACGTCAGCAATTGACAATCAGATTACCCAACTCGAAGATAATAGAGATTCTCCTATCGGTGAAAATTTGAATATGTCACCAGACTTAGCCTACCACAAGTTCCAAATAGAGAAAGATAATAGAATTACCGACCTCGCACTTCATAGTCCAGACAGCCAGGAGCAATTGACTCATAGCGTGGTTAGCACTCTAGAAGAGCGACCAGTCATTGATGCAATTGTCCAAACCAAGGGACAACTATACTCCAGTAATTGTCATGTAAAGGAACCAGTACTCCTACCAGGGTTTGTAGGACTTGTACTGTGTTACCGATTGCCCAAATTCATGGCAACCACCGACTTAAAATCAGTATTTTCAATGATCGGGTCGCGTCAAATCGACCGAAAATTTACTAAGTTCCAGAGAGGGAAATACCCTCGCAATCTTCCTTTAATAGAGAAAACTAAAGTTTCACATACAGTATTACCAGGAAAGCTATTTCCTAAACAAATATTAGACGAGAAAGCTCACGGAGCCAAGAAAAGGCTAAAGAAGTCAAAAGAAAGTACCCAGGAAAACCTAGCCGGACATGGAATTGCCCTTATTTTAATTTCTCTGATAATTAAAATAAACGTTAGCTGTGACCACAAGGACCAAATAGTTGTCTGCCAAGAAGAGCAGACCACCAAGAGGAAGAAAATTCCACCTGATATACCCTTTAAAGCATTTAAATCCATAAACAAGACTTTAATCAGAAATTTCATATCCATTTATTTTATTTTGATAATCAGTATAATTACCTTAATCATTAGTTTTAAACTCAAATTTTTAAGCACATCAGCATTTTTTATTTCCATCATTTTATTTAATTTTTTGCGAAGTGGGGAAGGGGTCAGAGACCCAAACCGCAAAGTTTTACCATACCCCACCAGAATTTTTCAAAAAATTTGTCCACACAAAGTAATGGGAGATAGCCCGCCAGAGAGCAATATTATATTATTCAAGTTAGAGCAGAGTTTAGTACGTATCCAAAGTTATGCAAATAAATTGGGCAAGAGCCCTGAGAAAATATTTGAATTACAGAAGAGAGAGCGCCAACAGTTTGGGCGAATAGGCACTCCCTTTATTAAAACAGAGACAAAAACAATTAAATGGCTAGGCGGTGGAATTTTGCCAGAGGACGGACCTTTCATTATTCGCCCTAACAATCTCCCTCCAGCAATTTCAGCTCAAGTACCTTTTATTTTAAATTTAAAGAAATTTTTTCCTTGTTTCCTACCGGCTCAGCGAAGCCTTCCACCGAGATTAGTAGCTCGGAGCATTCAACCATTCTCAGTTGTGGCTATAGAGCCGAATTCTATCAAGAAACATACTCTTTGTTTGTTTCCTAACCCATCGCGGTTGTTCTCCGTGTTTCCTTACCCAACAAGTCTTACTTCAGAACAACGTAAAAGAACATATTTTGAAAAGTTGGGCAAACCAGCTACAATGGAGGATTTTAATCTTATGAATAAATCGTTGGATTCTGGCAGCGATATTTTAGCATCAACTAATGAAAGTGCTCTCGACTTTAACGAAAAGCAAACATCAGGAAATACATCAAAAAGTGAGAATATTGTGGAAATTTATAGAAAGCCAGAACAACAGCAACCACTATTTAATTCTATTTCGAATCCTCCGCCTGCACCCAATGATCACCAGAAAAGTGAACAACAAGTAATGGAACAACCTTCACAACAACATATTGGTTGGGAAACCGGTAAGGATAATGCTTTGGGGGGAAATATGAAAGAGAGATTAGAGATAAGACAAGAAAGATTAGATTTAGAATTGTTGCGCCGCAGAGGGCGCTGGCAAAAAGATGAAAGAGCTACACGGCGTAGAGCCGAAGCGATTCCCACAGAAATTAAAAGTAAAGAAACTTCACCCCCAGGTCCGAAGCCTCCACTAATTCCAGCCGCCGTCCTGTTAAGCCAAGTCTATTGTCGGGCTCCAGTGCCCTCCAGCTCCAACCACAACATGAGGGTCGAAAGCGACCTTAGCCTTACAAGAACTGTCAGAGGAGCCACACCTTATGTCTGCATCCGCAGCGGATGTAGGGAAGAACCTCATGTTCAACCAGTTTTCCTCGGAATGTATGATGGAATCGAACACAACAATGGCAATCAATCAGAGGAAGAAGAATAACCAGAGGAGCCGATGATCAATAAGACATTTTGTGTTTATTTTAGATCCTCATTTTTCTTTCGTCTTTTTTCTCGCCGAGGGGAATGTGCCGAACCGGCACAATTTTCCCTCAAAATTATTTTAATTTAATTTTATTTATTTTCAATTTTATTTATCGATTCCGCCCATTCCATTTATTTCTATTTTTCACCTAACTTTGCCTTGTACCGCCCATCTTCTCCTCTATTTAACTTTTGACTTTTATGTGAAAAGTCAGTTTTTGAACTCTCAGTTTTAACTACCAGCTTTCGGAACTACCAGCCAGTTCCTACCAGCCCAGTTTTGTTTTTTCCCTCTAATTTTCTACCACTCATATAATTATAATTTAAATAAATTTTTTCTTCTTTAAATAATTTTTGTGTTTGAGTCTAGGGGTCTTGAGTTACAAATTGCCACATTCGGCACAAAGACGTCAAATAAATTTATCAAAGAAAGACAGAGAGAGAAAGTTTATCACCAAAACAATATTCGAGACCAGGCTTTATCCCTTCATTGGTTCAGTTTTTAAGGCTTATCTCTTAATGATGTATAACAAAATCTGTTTTCAAAGGCTTGGGCAAATCAAAATATTAAATCAAAATATTAATCCTTCTTCTTATTAAACGCACGTATAATTGATACCGCCCTAATAATTCCTTTAGCACTTGCTTTCATGCACCGCAGTAAAAATTTCGGAAGGAAATTTCACAAGGCAATTTATTCTAAATTCATCTTTGATTTTTTCAGATTTTCTCGGGAGGTCGAAAGCATAAATCCTTCTTCTTATTAAAAATACTAGAAAAATTTTAAAATCCAAAAACCAGATTGTATTTACTTGACATCTGTCTAAATTTGATCAAACTTTTAATTTTTAAATATTAATCTTATGTCTGGATAAAAGTTATGACCTTTTACATTCCCCTTTAGCTAAGCTAAAACTAGAGTTGGCCGGTATCGGGATTTAGAGAAAAACCCGGGATCGGGATTTGGGAATGGTGATCCCGATCCCGGATCCCGACACGGGATCGGGATTGGCCGAAATCGGGATCGGGATTTGGAATGGAGATCCCGATCCCGGTCCCGATCCCGAATCGGGACCGGGATTAAAAAATCGGGATCGGGATTTACTAAAAAAATTTTTTTAGACTTTTAAATTTTTATTTTCTTCACATACGACTCAATATAATTCTAAAATTTCCACTGCGGTGATGAAATATTGAGTTTAAGTCTCGTAAACGCATGATTTACTTTCCGTTCAGGGGATTAAGTGTGGATAAGGTAATGGGGGGGGGGGATAAATGGGATTGGGCTTCTTCCATTTTAAGCGCCGCGGGAATATTTTTTTAATTTTGGAAGGCCAGGGCATTCAAGTTTAAACGTTGAAGTCTATACGATTAAATGCGTTATTTTCAAATGTGGACGATTAAAAACTGTAATTGAGGGATTAAGTAACATATTCATGTTCTCTTCCAATCTAACCTAATCCCTGTAAATCCTCTGATATCCTTCTATACTCCAAATTCACCGATACTCCCCTCAACCCCTCTTGATCGCTCAATATCACACCAAATCACTCAATATTTCGTTGAAGTCTTAAAGATGCATCTCTATAATGCCTTAATCACTCCCGTTTCTGCGCCGCAGGCGAAAATTTTGAGAATTTTAGAGGTCCTTAAGTAAGATTCCTTTCATTTTTCAGCGCCGCAGGCGAAAATTTTGAGAATTTTAGAGGTCCTTATGTAAGATTTCTTCCATTTTTCAGCGCCGCAGGCGAAAATTTTTCTTACTTTCATGCCTCCCCACTTCTGTTAACTTAATTCACAGACTTCTAGTCAATTTATAAAATCGGGATTTTCTTCGGGATTTGATGCACATCCCGATCCCGATCCCGGATCCCGGCTCGGGATCGGGATCATCCAAAACCGGGATCGGGATTCACCTTTCGGTCTCGGGATCAGAAAAATCGGGATCGGGATTCGAAAAACCCGGGATAATCCCGCCCGATCCCGACCGGGATCCCGATCCCGGCCAACTCTAGCTAAAACAAGCAACATTTTTTATGTTCATCGAATTTGATGCATTAAATTATTTTCTCTATCAAAGCAATCAGGCATTAGAAGAAAATCCATACAGCACGCATTCAATCGCGCGCATGATTAATACCGCCCTCTATCACTCGCGCTTGTCAACCCTCTCGTCACAATCGAGATTTTACATTCACTTATTAAAAAATTTAATTTTATAAAATATAATTTGGGGACTTTGTTTGCCCTTCCATACTCACATTTATGTAGTCTTTCCCCTTATTTCATAAGTATTTCTTAATTGTCTGGATATTAAAAAGTTTATAAATATTATTTTAATTTTTTAATAAAAAATATTTATAAGTGAACAATTATTTTTAACAGTTTTGTCTATTAAATTTAATATCTTTATTTTATGTATAATTAGAATTATAATTATAATTAAGTTTTAAGTCTACTGAATTTTCATTTTTAAGAGCAATGCTGAAACTAGATTCTAATTAAGACTTATCTTTGAATTTTTAGAGAAAAAATTATTTAAATAAACAAATGTTTATTTATTTAATTATTTTTTTGCTTCTACCGATAACCCCAACAACAAATGCTTTTCCAAATCTCTTAACAAAAGCAAATCCTTTTCCAAATTTATATAAAGGTATTGTATTAATCCTTTAATTAAATCAAAAATTTAATTAGGCATTTGTAATGTATATAGCACGATGAATTTGATTGATAATCCATTGAATGGTTCTGCAGAAATAATTTTGGAAAATTATTTCAAAGAATTTCTTTCAACGGAAGATTCCAATCAAATTAACAAAATTTACATGAAAATATCAATACTTTCGCAAATATTTTTAATGGAAATTGCATTTGACAGAGTTGAATCGGGAGCTAATATAGGGTTAAATATGTAAAATATTTATAAAAAAAATTTTTTTAAAGATTATTTCCACGATTTACCATGCTGTGTCCTGGTACATATATTTTGTCGTATGAAATGCGTTTGTGTGATATAGTAGCAACTTATAAATCAGCATATAAAAAGACAGCCGGGAAAATTAGTGAAGAAAATATACAGAAATATTCTCCGATAGATTGCTCAGATAACGAAAAAATGAAAAAAATATTTTTGGAATTTCAAGAAGAAATTTGGGAGGCTAATTTTATTGTTTTCTTTAATTACTTTATAAATGAAAAGGGAGAGTCTTTTCAAAAATTTTTGCGGTACGTTTTATTCCGATATGAAGAAATAATTTTTTTTCCTAAAATTTTGGCCAGTTAAAAACAAAAACTTATTTCCAATTTATAATATTCTGAATTATTTATTTCAATATCGGAGATTTCGATATAATTTCAATCTTTTTTCTAAAATGAGAATTATTAAAAAATTTTTTTAATATTTTTAATTAAATACCAAGATCTTTTTCTGAAAACAAAAACCAAGTAAACGAGAGAATGGAAATGGTATTTGGATCGCTACGTTTTTTCGTTTTACAAGAAATGCTTCAGGAATATTTTGGCAAACTAGGTATTAATAATTAAATTATTTACTCAAATAATGTCAAGCAGTCTGCTTACTTAAACAACGAATCACTCCTTCGGGAATGGGAGAAAATCTCACACGAAGAGCTGCGAACTAATATCCAAATTTTTCCACGCGCCATGGACTCTGTATCCGAGCAAAGATTGGACATTTCGAAAATTCTTGATTGTATATGTCCCCCATTTATTTCTTTATTATTTAAATCGTATTTGATCTTATTATCTTAAATTTAATAAAGTTAGTTCAAAAATAGTGTGTGCAGTTAATTTTATGTCACACTGTAGAAAATATAAATAATTTTATTTTATAGAAAACATTTCTGTTAGAAATTATTTAATTAAATTATCTGATGATTCTCTTGCAACTGAAATAAAATTATTTGATGATAAAACTTTGATTAAGATGTTTTATGATTCTCTTAAAACTAAAAATAAATTATCTGATGATTCTATTTTAAATAAAGCAAAATATAAATTAAATAAAACAAAATACCAACAATGGAGAATATTACATGTTTTGGATTATTTTCTTTATAAAGGATGGTATAAAATTAATATAGAAAATAAAGGTAATTTTGAAGAAATTAAATATTTTTATTTGTTTTTTAGAAGGAATTGAACAAATAAAAAATATTTGGGAAATAATTTTTGAAAATTATTGGAATGGGAATAATTTTCTTAAAGAATTTGTTTTGAATTTTGATGAAATTGAAGAGGAAGAAATTGAAAAAGAATTGGAGGTATATTTTTGAAATTAAACTTTAACTAAAGTACATATAAGTATATACACTGTAACAAAATGATAGCGCCATCTAGTTTTTATCAATATCTCACCAAATATGAAACGAATCTGTTTCAAATTTTGGTAGAATATAGTTAAGGATATTATGTATGAATAATGTAAAGAAAAATTTTAATGCAATTTTTTAAACCGAAATTTTGACCGGAGCCGGATCCTATTTGAGTTCCGGTTCCCTTGACCGGAACCGAAACAAAAAAATCACCGGAGCTTTCCGGAACCGGAATTTCCGGTGAAATTATAGTATATGTACAATAAGGCAGATGTCCACCCGTCCTCAAAGAGAATCTGCCATTTTCTTTCTCTTTCCTGCATTTTTTGTGTTGGTAGAAGTAGAAGTGCTCGCGCATTTTTCTTTTCTTTATTTATTATGCTTTTGCCTCATGAAAGGAAAGAGTTTAAAATAATTTTTTAAACTTTCAAAAGCAAATATTTCTTAATCCAAATATTTATTCTGAAACTAATTTTGATGTTCATTTAAAATATTTGTTTGTAATGAAAGAATGTACAGAAAATATTTCAAATAATAAAAATATAACAATAAATGAAGAAAATAAAGAAGAAAATAAAAAATATTTGAAAAATTGTATACATGAGGAAATTAAAAAATTAGATAAAAATATTGAAGAAATGGATAAAGTTAAAGGAAATATTCAAAAATTAAAATTTATTGAAAAAATATATACAGATAAAGTGTATAATCCAATAAAAATTTTGAACGAAAAATATGTTAAAGAAAAACGTAAATTTTAAATTAAAAATATGTAAATAGGAAGATGTGATCAAGCAAGTTTTTCGAATTTTTTATTGGCAAGTATTAGGTTTAAGGGTTGTTGAAAATTTAATTTTAAACCCCGTAAGATGGGAGAAATAAATAAACGGAATGCGAAGGTACCTGAAATTTTTCTTAAAATTCCAGATGACCAAAGATTTAATTTTTTGTTGTCATTAGGGGTGTATTTAAAAATACGACGATTTAAAAGAGACAGAATCCCTGGTTTTCATGCTTTCAATTAATAAATTCATTTATTAGAAAATGAAATTAAAAAATTATATGGTAGTCAAAAAATAAAAGATGGAAATCGTGATAAACTAATTATGAAAAACAATGAAGAGAAAACAAAATCAAAGGAGGTAAGTAATAATTTAAAGTGTACCCAGCTATATACCTGATGTTAAATTAAACAATCAAATGTAAAATTTTTTTATTTAGCCATTTATCGCTAGTAAAATGAAAATAAAAGCTAAAAGCATTTTCTTGGTATAAAAATATTTTTAAAATAAAATTGCTTTCATAAACATATATCCTAAGTAGGTTAGGGGCCCGATTCGGCCCGGTCCGAAAGGAATTATTTGATCATTCTCCTCCATTTTTCTCCAGCAAACTATAACTAATTAATATTCCACCTAACAATAATTATTTTAATTTGTGTAGCAAAATCAGCCAAAGAATCTAAAAGGAAAAGAAATTATTCGAGAAATAGAAGAAGAAATTAAAGAAGAAGACGAAGAAATATTTTCTACAAAATTAATAGATGAAGTTATACTGAAGGAATATACACGTAAATATTTTAGAAATAAATGAGGATTTTAATGAGGATTTTACTACTCCTCGACTCCCCTCTATCCTTCCTTTATCCCTTCGAATCACCTAAATCCCCCATAATCAATTCAGAACCCTTTAATCACCCGATATCAAACCTCATATCCAACAAATTCACTTATACACCACCGCTAATACTAAAGCTCCTTAACCCTCGAAAAAATTTTCGGTTCGGTTCTTCGGTTCGGTTCCGGATATCCGAAGAATTTCCAGGAACCGACAACCCTACACTATACACGAAATTTATTGACCCTAAATTCGTTGTTGATAAACATGAATATTTTCTTGTCCAATCTTTTTTTACTAAACCCAGAATCCGAAAATGAAGATAATAGAACGTCCTAGAACGTCCGGTACTTTATTAATATCCCGCCCCCACCACTATTTGAGTCTCAGATTAATTTCTCCTTTTATTTTTCCTGCCTCGGAATGGTCACAATTCCTTCTCTATAAATGATAATTTTTGCCGTTAGTCGATTTTTGCTGTTATCATTTTTTTCTTCCTAATAGTTTAACTCTTGCTTATTAAATTAAAGGGAGAAAAATGATTGACAATAAAAATTGAAACTTAATCTTAGACTCAAATAGGGGTGGGAACGGGTACCGAACGTCCGATGATTTAAATAGAAATTTTGATATATGTATCCCTTAAGTTAATTGATAAGAAATATTTTAGACTAGAGTTTCCCGTACAGTAATTCTTCGGGTTAGATGCAGTGGTTGGAAGCTCGTACCTAAATTCGTACCTGTGTACGAAGTACGAGTACGAGTACGAGCAAAAAAATGGGCAGGTACGAAGTACGAGTACGAGTACGAGAAAAAAAATAAGGCCAGTACGAGTACGAGTACGAGTACGAAAAAATAAAACAGGCCAAGTACGAGTACGAGTACGAGCAAATGGACTCGTACCTCTCGTACTTTGACATTAAATTTTTTAAGGAAAAGTGAAAGGAATATTTATAATTTCTCCTTTCCTTTTGTTGGTTGATGGTTAAGTGGTTAGTTTGACTGACTTCACTCACTTGTATATTTTGGCAGTGATGGGTTCGAATCTAGGACCTGATTTGAGGCGTAGAAAATTTTTTTTTATCAAAAATAAATGTTTTTAAACTAGGATTTTTATTTTTAATTTTTAAATTTATTTTTTTATAAATATTTTAGACTTGAAAAACATTAAAAATTTTAATTTAATCATGAATTTTTCAAAATTTTCGCCTCCGGCGGTAAAAAAGGAAGAAATTTGGCTATTGGCCTTCCAAATTTTTCAAAATTTTCGCCTGCGGCGCAAAAAATGAAGAAATCTGACAATGGGACCTCCAAAATTCTCAAAATTTTCGCCTGCGGCGCAGAAAGGGATTTGATGGAAAATAGAGGCGTGTCGGGTTTTGAAAAATATACAAGTCTGGTTTCGGGTTGTAAAAAATACCGGGTTTCGGGTTAACTGGCCAATACTTGGAAGAAATGTTGTCCTTGGACGTAAAAATGCTCAAAATTTTCGCCTGCGGCGCAGGAAATGGATGAAAATGGAGGATTTATGGCTTCAAAACCTTCCAAAAATCGAAAATTATCGTATACGGCTCTAAAAATTAAGAACTATATGCAGTTGTCCCTAGAAATTTGCAAAAATCTTCGATTTTTTGAATATTTCCCAAGTACGAGAAAGTACGAGGTACGAGGTACGAGGCCTAAAATAGAGCATGTACGAGTACGAGTACGAGAAAAAAAATTAGACATGTACGAGTACGAGTACGAGTACGAGGAAAAAACAAGGCATGTACGAAAGTAGAGTAGCACGAGGTCGAGGTTTTTCGAAAAAACCGAGGCCGAGGATCACCGAGACTGGAAAAGCCGAGATCGAGGTCGAGGGGCAAATTTTGACCCGAGACCGAGGTCGAGGACCGAGGAAAACCGAGGTTTTTAAAAACCTCCATAGATTTTCAAAATCCAATTAAATTTACTAAATTTTATCAAAATTTCACTAAATGATTACAAATTAATATAATGGAGATGACCATTATAGATATGAAAGCTAAAATCCTTGATCAAATAATTTCAAAGCTTTGATCAGCTTTTTTCAAACACTGTATTTTAAATTTGATTAGCATGAAAGTGAACTGGCCAACCGAGCCGAAATTTTCGATTAACCGAACTGAACCGAAAATTTGTCAAAGATTAAGGAGATCTATTGAGATAAGGATTTGAGTGATTGAAAAAAAGTGGATTTGAGTGATTGATAACGGGTGATAAAAAGGGTCGAATTGATTAAGGGGGTTCTAATAGATATTAGTTTATTAATAACGGATAAAGGGATTTGAACCGATAAATTGAACCGAAAAGACGGATAGACGGATATGGGGTCCCGGATAGACGGTCCCTGCTCAATTGAGTCCCGGCCCTATAACTTAGCAAGTAATGGTCATTTTTTCATGTTCTTGATATCATTGGATAGAGAAAAAATCAGAAAAACTTATGATTTGAAAATTAACTTTTTTAAAAAAATACGATTTTTCGGCACTTTATCCATCATAACCTTATAACAACAATCGGTCAGGAATCTTGATTTTTTGGTATGTTGTAGCCTATTTAATGCACTATCCAATGGTACCAAGAGTAACCTGCGCCGCAGGCGAAAATTTTAAGAATTTTGGAAGGCTATGAAGCCAAAAATCTTCCTTTTCCTGCGCCGCAGGCGAAAATTTTGAGAATTTTGGAAGGTAAGTCACCATATTACTTCCATATTTTACAAAAAAGCAATTATTAGGGGTGTATATTTAGCCTCGGTCCTCGGCCGAGGTTCGGGCCGAGGACCGAGACGAGGTTCCGAGGCCCGAGGTCAGCAAAATCGAGGTCGATGTTTGAAAATGGCCGAGGACCTCGGCCTCGGCGAGGCCTCGACCTCGTGCTACTCTATACGAAAGTACGAGTACGAGTACGAGGTAAAAAAAGGCCTGTACGAAAGTACGAGTACGAGTACGAGCAAATTTCGAAATTCCAACCACTGGTTAGATGAACCAAACTAGCAAGAAACAAATCTATTTAATTCCATAAAAATTAATTCCAAATTTTTTAGAAAATAAAGAAATGAAAGATGCCCTCAATTTTTTAAAAGATTTGTTGGAAATTGAAAATAAATTATTTGAACAGAATATTGGAATTTTTGATAAAAATGTAGAGGAATTTAAATTAAATATTGAAAATAAATTAAAAGAAAATCAAAAAGTGGAAATAAATAATTTATTTGAAAAGAAAAAAGGAAATTATTATTATAAAAAAGATAAGCATCCAGTAAATAAATTTACAAAATTTTTGTTGGAGAATATTGAAGAAATGAAATTAAATAATAAAAAATTAATTTATTTAATTTTTTATTTATTAGTAAAAATTGAGAAAAATATATTTGATGATTATATTAAAGAGGTAATTGAAAATATTTTGAAATTAGTATAAAAATATTTTTTAGAAAATAAAAACAAAGGAAATGGAATTTAACAAAAAATTAGAAATTATGGAGAATTTAATTAAAAAAGAGTTTGTTAATTAAATTTTTAAAAATAATTAAATTATGTTTTTTAGTTTACAAAATAAAGAGGATCGAGAATTAAAGGAAAATGTTGATAATTTTATTAAAAAATTAATTAATTATAAAAAAATTAAAAATTAATTATTTTTAAGGAATGTGAAAAACAAAAGCTTATTATTTTAAGTATATTAAAATTTGTATATTTCAGAGATGTACGAGACTCTTGTCAGTCCTGATTCCAAGACCTTTCTTGGGTTTTTTCGGTCTTAGTTTTGGGGAAATTATGAAAGTCTTAATTGTGGAAATTATGGAGATCTTAGTTTTGGTCTTGGGGAAATTATCTACTTCTTTAATCCATGGCTCACTTGTTAATATTATTACTAAGGATAGAACAAGAATATTGACGCAATATATTGGAACTAAGAACTAAGGCATAATTTTTATACAATCACTAAGGTGGATAAATAATTTTGAGTGTTTCTTTTTCATTTCAAATTTTTATCAACTAATAGTAACGTGATTAATACAATAAATTTATTCGGTATTGGGTATGATTAGATATTTTTCTTGGGAATAAATACTGTCAAATCCATTTATAATATATATTTAAAGTCGAATCCTCCTATTTTTAATTCGTTATAAACATTACTAATAATATTTAAAAAGAACAGAAATAGGTGTGTCTGAAAACATTTCATCCAACCCCTAGAAAACCCTTTTATTATCTTATATATTCTCACTCATTTTTAATCTTATTAGAAATAAAAAGATAATTTTTAAAATAAGCTACATATTTATATATTTCCAGTTATGTATTTAAATTTATATTATAAATGGATTTTTAATTTTAATATATTTAAAATAATTTCCAGTTTATCTCTGTATTTCATTATTTTCCTCATTATCTATCAACTACTAATTTTACAATTTAAATAATTCTTCAAATCTGTAGCTTCCAATTTAAAATCATTAAAAGAATATTTACTTGCTGAAAAAATTAATTAATTTAAAATTTTTATTTAATTCTCTTACCATTTAATTTATCCAAAAATAAATAATTATTATAATTATTGTCAATTGGAAATCCAGAAATAAATTCTGCAGGCAATCCGGGGAATTGCTCGTAAAAGTCGCCGGACTATTTTTAAATAAATTTTATTATTTATTTTGAAATAAAAATTACCATATGTGGAACATTTTCTTCTGGATAGTAGGTGTAAGATGCAGTTCCCTAAATTTATTTTTTTAATTTCAAAATTATTTTTAATTTAGGTAATTTATTTCTAAAAGTTTAAAGAAAAATTTGTTTTAATTTTTTATCGAACAGTTCAAAATTTGTTCGATTTTTTTCAAATTTTATTCTTTTTTAAATTATTGTTTGATTATACTTAGATTTTGATTAGTCAGAAATATTATGTTCAGAATTACTGCAAATATATAATAAGGACAATTAATTATATGTATACAGTAAGCGCTTTTTCCCTAGCTCTTTCGAAAATGTCATTTGATATTCTACTTTTTGTAGGGATTTACTGCATAAATAGGGTTGTCTATTCTTGAAAATTTTTCTGATATCCGGACCAAACGCCAAACTAACTCAAAAATTTTTTATTTTATCGTTTCGATTCCGAACGAAGAACGATTCCGAATATTATGCATAACTTTGAATTTTATTTCCAAAAAAATTAAAATCCTTAATTTTCAAACAAAATTTTAAACCCTTCTTTTATTAATTAAATATATAAATACTTACACTTCCAATCATTAAACTTCCATTATTTAACGGAAAACATTTAATAGGGAAGGGAATAATCATTTGCTGTAATTCTATTGGATATTTATCAAGTAAACTTTAAATTATTTTAAATTTAGTAAATATTTAAAAATTACTTAAATTTCCCCGTTTTGTGTTCACAAACATAAGCATAAACTTGTTTCATATAAAAAAGATAAATTACATCTTTTGATGAGGTACATGAAGTATTGACTCCTGGGACATTTGGAAATATCTGAAAAATAAAATTTTGTTTAAATTTATAAATTAAATCTCGTTTATACATATACTCAGTGAGTAACCTCCCAATATCCCTCCAAATCTACCTATATCAATGCATATCCTCCGATATACCTCATGCAATCGTGACATCAGGGATTAATAGGAATATCGGGAGATTCAAGTATTTGTTGGATAGGATTAACCTCTGATACTAACTTATTTAATATACTCATCTGTTACTTGAAATATTGCTTTATGTTAGAGACCGGACTGGGAGTGTCGTACGAGAAACAAGATCTCAAAAGATTTAACTCGGTAACCGAGATTTTCTTTCGAGATCTTGTCTCGTTCCGATCTCTGCTTTTTGTTAGTTTAAATTTCCGAATATCTGGGAAATTACGACGTTTTTGAAGTGTTAAAAATTATAAGTCAATTAAATTAAATAAAAATTTTATTTAGTAAAAAGGATTTTTAATTAATTAATTTATTTATTAATGTTATAGATAAATTTTCGATTTTTTTTTTAAAAATTTTGTCTAAATTTTTTCTAAATTTTTTAGCTTATTTTTATTTAAAAAATAATAATTTAAAAAAAATGAAATTTTTTCTTACGTCATTTAGTTTCAATGGTCCAGCATATATTCTTTTTCCATCATGTTTCCATACATTTTTATTTTCAAATAAATAAACAACTTGCTTTACTTTAAATTAAAAATTTTTATTTTTAAATTTAATTATTTGAAAGGAAAGGATTTCTATTTAAAATTATTACTTTTTTTATTCAAGTTTAGAATAATATGCAAAAACATTTTGGTGTGCAACTTTAATTTGGACTATTTTTTGGCTTTTTGTAGCTTCGAAATTTTGCCAAATATTTAAAAAAAAATCTCCCAATGCGAAATATTTTTATAAAAATTTTTTTTTAAATTTTAATTTTGTTTGTGGCAACCTATTTTGTTTTATCAATTTTAACCGAATATTTTACTGATTCTGCCCAATAAAAACCAAAATTTTATTTTAACCACCTTTAAGTGCCGAGGTTATTTTTGTAGGACAACTTGTTATTTTTCCAGTATCGACATCTAGAAAATTTAAAAATTAGATGATTATTATTAGATAAAGGTTTTTATGCAAGATAACAAATTAAGCTTAGATTTAATAATCATATAAGTTTGGTTTCTAATATTTTTCTCTAAAAATCTACCTGGAATTAAACAAGCAAATATAAAACACAAAACAATAAAAATCATTTTTAAATTAAATATTAATCTAAATTTTTAAATAAAAATAAAATTATTTAATTAATTTAAGTTAAAAAACAATAAATTGATAAAAAAATAAAAAGGGAAGTAAAATTAAATGAAAGGAAATTATTTTAATAATTTTTTAAAAATATAAACAATTTTAAAATTTTTGGCCAAATTTTTAAATAAAGATTTTAATTCGTTAAAATAACAAATAATAGAAAAAATTTAACAAAAATAAAAGAAATTGTGGACAAAATCCTAAACAAATAAATAAATTTAACCCAGAGTACTTAGACCCCCCAAACAATTAAAAATTCTTTAAATTACTAAAAAAGAGGAAAAATATTTTTAATGAAATTTCCATTTTAGGACATTGAGGAACAATCAGGTGGTCTTAAAAACAAAATTTTATATGTTTAAATCAATTTATTTCCACGTTTAAATATAACAAAAATTATATTCAATTTTATTTAAAATTAAGAAAGAAACAAAATTAAAATTTAACGGATTGAAAGAAGTAAATTTACAATTAATAATTTAAAACAGAATTCCAATAAATCCATGAAAAAATTAAAAAATAAATTATATTAGCTAAACTTTTTAAAATCTTAAATTTATAAAATTTCTAATTTTTTTAGAAAAAAACCTGTCAATCAAATAATAAAATTAGTACATATTTGACTGAAATATCGGATTCTGAAAATCGGAATAATAGCTGAAGATGTGTTTGGACGGCTCTAGGTTAGCAGCTTAGATATACGTAACAAAATCCATACATAGGCGCATGAATATGGGTACAAATAAAAATAGAAATGTTAGAAAATATGTACGACAATTGAGCAGAGGTTGGAGAGATCAAAGATAGAATATTTTTGAAATAACTAAATGTTTAATTATTTTTGTGATTTTTGTAAAAATAACTGAAAGGCAAAAATTTGTGGTAAAACATTTAATTTTAAGCATCATATGCTTTACATAAAAATATTAAAATAAATAAAAAATAAATATTTTTTTCCAAAAAAATAAAAGGAAATAGCTTCAATTATTTATTTGTTTGTTTAATAAATGTATTGAATGTGTTCCTTTGAAAAGAGAATTTAAAAATGTTTTAATTTAAAATAATGAAAGAAGAATTACAATTTAAATCAAATATATTTTTAATTAAAAATATTTCTTTAAAAAATATCCAAAATTTATTATTTAACTAAAATTAATTTTTTAAACGTGGTTTTTGGTCAGACAAATTTGAAATTGGTTCCGTTTTATTTAACTTTTATTTTAAGAAATTTTAACTTCCTATAGACAAAAATTTATTTACCTATGTATTAATTTTTATTTTAAAATTTTTTGAGGAAATAAAATAAAGGATTTATTTAAGTAATTAAAAGATTTATTTAATACTAGGGACTTGAAATAAGAATTATTTTTCTAAATTAATTATTCACACAGTTGACGTCAAAATGTGTGGCTTAAATTTAAATTAAAGGTGGGGTAGAATTACAAAAGCTCCGAGGGTTTCCTTCGATCTGGAATTTTTTTAAATTTACGATTTAAAAATTCTGACAATCACCCATTTCGGATTTTGGCACCTCCGTTATTTCAACCCACTTCTGATTCCAATATGAGTCTTAATAAAGGCATGGGATAGTTTTTTAGTAAAAATTTAAATTTTAGGTTAACAAATCTGCTCGAATGAAAAATGTTGAAATTGGAAACTGAACTAAAATATGAGGAAAACAAAAAATATATTAATATTATAACGGATTTATTTTAAAAAGGAAATCAGCCTTATTTATATAGGGAAAATTATTTATAATCTGAATAAACAATTAAAAGTACATTCAAAAATTTTATTGATGGCATGACAACAAATTGTTTGTTTTTATTCTAAAAATAAAAAAAAATTTTAAATTTTGTAAACAAAAGTTAACTGGTGGCCCGGAAATTTTTAAAAAAGTTGAAAAAGTGCAAATTATCTAAATTTTTTCATTTAAAAAATTTATTTATTTCTATAAATAGTTTTTATTTAAATTCTTAATTTAAATTTAAAAAAATAAAAAAAATTTTTAATAAACAACACAACTTTTGTAATGTCGAACTTTGTATGGCCCTGTTCTATTTTCTCCTCAAATCCATGGCGATAAGATTTTATTCAAATTATATTATTATACAAATAAGTTCTGGTACTGTGCTTGTGTAACATAAACTATGGGTAAGTAGATTCTTATTTTTATAAATGATTTTAGGGCATATGGTTAATGATCGTTCTAAACCTAAATGGTCGTTCCGGGTACTGACAATTTGGTTTTGTAGAATCTGAGCGGCGGTAGGTTGGGGTTACCCAACTGAAACCGTGAATTTTGTCTTATAGACACCTTTTGGGTGTATCTAAAAAAAGGGTCGAATTTCTAAATTTTTCTTAAAATTTTCTTTTCAAGTAATTCAATTAAACAATTAATTTGTGCAATTAAACTAAACAAATTACAACAATTGGATTTAAGTCAAAATATGAATTTGGATGATTCCAACTTGAAAATGCTTAAAGGAGCATTGGAAAGGCAAAAAATTTAAATAGAGAAGCTAAATTAGTTTTGACTGTTTTTTGCATAGGTACGGGTATAACCAGACAATTAATTAGTAAATATATATCTTTGATGGAAATTGTTTTTTATTGAAAATTTGGATTTTTAAAAATTATTTCAAATTAATTATAGATGAATTGTAAACTTTTAAATTTATATTCTTTTGATAATCATCCTCAATTATTTAATAATATTTAATAAAATTTAATAATTTGTAGTATAAAAAATATACATACATATTAGGAGATTTTTGTTAATTTAATTTTTAAAAATTGTATTTTCTATTACATAAATTGCTTTTTCAGATTTTTTAAATTTCTTAAGTTTGGAAGAAAGATAGTCGACATATGTATTTTACAGCACTCAAAAACATTTACCTTGGCATTTTTAATTTTGTGTTTTTTGAAATTCTCAATTGCGCTCAACCCTGTTGAAGACTGTCGAAAATAGGGTTGTCTGAAATTAGATTTGAATGTGTTGTTGTTGTTGTCGAAAATATATTTTAATTAACGCTGATCGATCTGTAAAGACAATTTCAAACAATCTTATTTCCGAACACTTCCGAACAAAAGCCACAACGGGCTATTCCCTAACTCCAACTTGTTAGGGTGGCGTGCTTAGTATAAAAGGCGAAGCCTTTTAGTAGTCGAGGAGTTAGTTAGTTACCGAGTCAGCCAGTTAGTCAAGCCAACACATAGTCTCGTCATTTCTATTGTATTGTTGCTTTGTGATAAACCTTGTTAGTTAGTCTTTCTGTTAGTATCGGACGGGAGCAGGCCACTTTGACGCAGCCCACTTTGACGCAGCCCACTTTGCCGCGCCCATTTTGACGCAGCCCAATTTGACGCACGCCCACTTTGACGCGCTCCCACTTTGACGCAGCCCACTTTGACGCACGCCCACTTTGACGCGCTCCCATTAATTGAATACAATAAAAATACAGGGGCAGGTAAAAAATAAAAAAGGACAAAATATATTTATATAAAAAAATTTATTTTAATCAATATTAAAATTATGTGAGATTCCACGTAAAAAATCTACCGGGATCCCGATCCCGCTGAACTCTAGTAAATATACCCATCATAAGAAAATTTTTCTCTGTTTTTGTTTGAAAGAATACCCGCTAACATTATTAAGTTATTTGCGTAGGTATACTACATACGACCTTTTATACTAGATAAGCTGCGTCAAAGTGGGCGTGCGTCAAAGTGGGCTGCGTCAAAGTGGGAGCGCGTCAAAGTGGGCGTGCGTCAAAGTGGGCTGCGTCAAAATGGGCGCGGCAAAGTGGGCTGCGTCAAAGTGGGCTGCGTCAAAGTGGGGTGTACCCGTATCGGACACACCGCAAGTCGATACATAACAGTGGCGCGGTCGCAGTTCATTCGAACAGTCAAGTTAGTTTGTTTAGTCAGTAGTAAAATAATTAGTCAATTCAGATGGATCAAAAAGTCCTTGAGCAGCTAATGCAGACGCAAATTCAGATGCTGGAGCTGATGAAAAAAAAGTCAGATGAGCCAAAGCCGGAAGACAAGCAGTCAACAGACCTCTACTGTAAGTTGAAAATGTTAATTACAGAGTTCCAAGCCGACATTGAAAGGGGGGTCACGTTCGAGTCGTGGTACCTCAAAAATAAGTCCTACTTCGAGGTAGATGCAAAGTCCTTAGATGAGAAAGTCAAAGTCCGATTGTTAGTAGATAAGTTGGGGCAAGTTGAGTATTCGAAAATGGCGCAAAAACTATTGCCCAGAGAATTAGTGGAGATGGACTTTGAAGAATTAGTCGGGGAGTTGAAAAAGGAATTCTGTGACCCTCGGTCCAAATTAGTCAAACGTTTCGAAGTCATTAAAATGAAATGCCCATGCATTGAAAAGATTCTCGAGTTTGGAACTCTTGTAAACGCCGAGTGTGAAAAGGCTGAAATGGCCTTAACAGTAGAAGAGAGTAAAATTCTTGTATTCATTGCAGGTATTCCAGAAGAAGCGTTGGACGTCCGGCAAATCAGCTTGCGTTTTGTGGAAAAATATTCGAAGTCGGAAGTATGTACATTGAAAGCCTTGATGGAAGAAGTCCGTAGCTATTTGGCCAATAAGTCTGAGGCAAAAGTATTCGTGGAGAGTCAACCAAAGGTTAGATTTGAACCTGAATATTCGGTTGAAGTGAATAATGTTAGTAAAATTCCGATTCAGGTCAGTCAAAACACAAAAGGGAGTCGAGCCGAGAAAGATAAAAGGAATGGAATATTCAGTCAAGAAGAAGAACGACAACACAGTCAAGTCAACGATAGGCAGTACATTCAGACAAGTCGTCCACAGTTCGGACAGAAAGAGTGCTACAATTGTGGAAAGAAAGGACATATCAGCCGATTCTGTAGATACCCTAGAGGTTGGTTAAATCGTAATAGTCGCCCAGAAGTAAATTATATGTCTATTGATCCTAATAATTCAGGTCCATACGTATGCATTGCCGACATAGTCGATCCAACACAGATTCTGTTAAAAGAGAAATGGATCACTCAGGTAGTCAAGTTGAACGACAACAGCGTTGAGATGATTGTTGATTCAGCGGCACAAATCAACTGTATTACCGAAGCGACCTGGAACGAATTGGGGAAGCCTGAGATTAGTCAAGTCAATTATTCTGGAGTCGGGCTAGGCAAATCAAACTTCAAGATAGAAGGCAAAGTCAAAGTCAAGGTCGAATTGTTTGGGAAGAAGTCAGAAGAAGAAGTGCACATAGTCGAAGGGAATATAAATATTATGGGACTTCCGTGGTTGAACAAATTCGGCACTAAATCGCCAGTATTGTCGCAGTATTTCGGAAGAGGAAGTCAAACCAAAAGTCAGAAATGGAAAGATTGGAGAAGTCCAAAGTCGAAGATACAAGAGACTCCAATTCGAAAGAAGGAATTCAATAGTCAAGAAAGAAAGAAGCCATTCCATAGTCAAAAGAAGAAATCGTGGCGAGAAGCAAGTAAATTCGAAAATGGAATGGATGTCTTAGTCAAAAACACGAATCGTAATGGTAAAACATTGTGGTTACCAGGAAAGTTGATGAACAAAGTCGGACAAATTTGGAAAGTCCAAGTGCCATCATTGCGTAGCATAGTCAGTCGCGAGGAGTGGTTTATTCGAAAGAAGAAGTGGTTCGATGATTCTACGATGAAAAGCCAGTCTAAAGAAGAGCAAAAGTCCGGCTCGTTCGAAAGTCTTGGAGCAGAAGATAAAGAAAAGCTTTCAGAGATCTTCAAGAAGAACATCCGGATCCTTCAGAAAGAAGACGAATTGCAGGACGTGGACATCGAACTGGTGAGCGAAGAAAACGTGAAGCCAACCGATGAGCCAATGCATGCGAGCACTGAGACGGGAGATGAGCGGAAATAGACGAGAAGTGTGTAAATAAATTGTGATAATATTGTTTTGTAAATTTTGGTTTTGTAATTATTGTATCTCCCCCTTTTGTTGCTCACTTTGTATTTTGGCCCTTTGTATTTTCAATGTTTTGTTTGTGTTGGTTAGTAGTATTATAAGTCCACCAAGTCTAGTCGAAAAAGTCGGAAACATAGTCCCGACTTAATTAAAGAAGGGAGGTGTTAGGGTGGCGTGCTTAGTATAAAAGGCGAAGCCTTTTAGTAGTCGAGGAGTTAGTTAGTTACCGAGTCAGCCAGTTAGTCAAGCCAACACATAGTCTCGTCATTTCTATTGTATTGTTGCTTTGTGATAAACCTTGTTAGTTAGTCTTTCTGTTAGTATCGGACACACCGCAAGTCGATACATAACACAACTCCTCTCAGGCCACAACGGACCTAAACCTGACAATGCCACAACGGGCCCAAAGTCACAACGGACTCGACTAGAGGCTGTTACGGTTTAAGGAGGATAGATGGAGTCCTCAAGGGCTAGATAATGTCCTAGTCTAACCCAGAACGATAAAGGGGCTTCTCTTAGGACTCGAGTACACCTATATCTTCTAAAAACTTATAATCAAAAAATTTATTTAAACAAATAAATATTTTATTTTCTTATTGAAAATGTTGAAGAAAAGTGGAATGAATAAAGCGATCGTAAAGTCTGTTCTTTTATTCACCTCTAGGCTTGGCTTTGCTTGGCTCTCTACAAAATAAAAAATATTACAACAATGTTAAAAAAGGATGGGAAAAAACTTTCTGTCTTTGACAGAAAGGAGAATATCGCGGCTCAACGGCCGCTTTACATGGCCATTCTCTTCCTCGGAAAATCGGAAGAGAATGGCCATGCCATTCACGTGGACATCGCGGCCGTTGAGCCGCGACATTCCCCTCTATTTTTTTCGAGGGGTCCTTACGGCTCGCCGATTAAACTTTCTTGACTTTCTTCTCGGCTGTTGTGTATGCACTGCTGCTTCTGATCGTACCTGCTTAAATTCATTAAAATTTTCTTTAATTTGGCAATGTTTGATCGTGCGCTTCACTCTCCAAGTCAGGAAAAATGTATATCCTTTCATCACCCAGGACCCTATAACTATGAGCACAACGGCTCTCACGATTATTGTCCACGGGTCTATTCTGGGCCACAACGTCCCCCAAATTCCGGGTTCTGAATTTTCACGGTTTTCCACAGAACCTCCCCCCAAAAAACTTTTGGATATCTTGTAGGGGTTAAATTCGTTCATTCTAAAACCCTTCATTATTTCTAACATCTCTAATTGTGGATGCGATAAATTCGTTAGTATTAGCTTTCTAAAGATTTGTAAATCTGTTTTTGGTAGCTTTATCGACCATGCTTTTGTTTGAGTCGATAATTCGCTTATTTCTTTTACAGGGGTGATCTTTCCTGTGATCTGATCCACTTGTGAGAGAGTTCCTTTTAGCTCAACGGCTATTAATCGGTAACGTTCACAAGGCATAGGGTTGGCACTTCTCGATAATATGAACGTTATTGGGTCGAGAAATGCTTTAATGTCATGTTCTGAGTCGCTAATTGATAAATTTATCATCAATTTATCATAACAGATTCCTTCGGTCGTCACTATCTCGTATTTGTGAATGGTTGAGCACGGCCAGAATTCTAGTATATTCTTTTCGACCCAGCGTGCTTCAACTTCTTCTATATTCGCTAATTTTCTTATTACAAGCGTGGGGTTTAAATGTGTGAAATCTTCTCCTGACAGAGTTGAATCGGTTATATAGTCACATAACATTCTTGAATATGTCGAGAACGCTCGACGGAGTTCTCGGTCGGCAAACAATGAACGAGCTTGCATTTGCGATTCGAGTTGCGATACTTCTACGCTTCCATCGAGAATTCCTATTTCTTTTTCTCTACGCTTGCGATTTTTGATCAATCCGTGCATTTGATCGTATTGTCTTTGCTCAACGGCAAGTCCTTGATCACTAACAATCAACCATCTATGACAAGATGTTATTGTTTTTGGGTCTTCTGGAAATGTGAGTGCCAAGTCCGGTGGGTAGCTTAACCATCCATTTCTGTATAATGTCCCATTACGTGTGGCAAATTTTTTGAACACACAACGGCGTTCACTATTGTGCCAAAACGCATTTACTCCTTCCGTCGTTTCAACTTTCCACACTACAACGGATTCATCGTCAATATGACAATTGCCTTCTGAATACCTGCAATGTGAAAGGTCGATCAAGGGTGAAATTATTTCTTCTCGTCCTGGCTGGCTAATTACTGTAATCGTTTTAACTATACAGTTCGTTACTGAGGTTTCTGATTTTCCTATAGACCAATACGTATGTTTGATTTCTAATTTGTTTGTCGTGGTCATAGCGTTTGGATCTCCAACGAGATTCCCATGCTTGCAAACATTCGTTCGGATCATTTCTTCACATTCTTCCTTGGAGGTTCGAATGTGAATTTGCTGCGTTTCAGTAAATGGGTCATTCAATAAATTTGTCCAGAATTTTGCTACGTGCATGACAACGGCACATAGTCGCGCTTTTTGTTCGTATTCTTTTTGATCGGGTCTATATAACGTTAGCCGCAGTGTGATCGGGGCTTCATCAAATAATTTATCAAGATTGAGACAGGTTGATTTTTCTTTCGAAATTCTAACAAATTTCGAATTCCCTTCATTATGACAAATCAAGGGAGTGGAGAATGAAGCACAGGTTAGTCTGCAGATTAGGGTTAACATTGTTAGTATTGTCATTCCATAAACTTTAGAGTTAATAAAAACTCTTCTATGATATGAATTTGTTCTATTAAATTCTGACTTACTCAATTGCCAATTTATTTCAGGGTCATAAGCTTCTTTTTCTTTTGTTGGCGTAGCTGCGAAATTCTTTGCTTGGGCTGGGCTATAGGTTCTCATAACTTCTTTTGCTGCCTCTAATCTTCCTAACAGAAGACATTTTTGTTCACAGTAATATTGTTCAACCGAAAAATATTGTTGTCCATGCAGCCAGAAAGTGGAAGGCCAGAAATTGCTCAAAAGGTATTGTTTTGTGAAGAATGCTATTGCTTCGCCTTTTGATGGAATAAATACAATTTCTCCGGCGAGCGGGTTGTAGTTAGGCACAGTTGGGTAGTTTTTAACTGCTTGATGGTCCGCAAATACCTCATAAATATGATTCGGGTGTTTGTTGTTCAACGGCACAACGGCCGAGTTGTTGGACGGCACAACGGCCGAGTAGTTCGACGGCACAACGGCCGAGTTGCTGCCACTGGTGCTGGGTCCACTTAATCTAGGCACAACGGCCACCTGTGGAAACTTTTCTTGAGGTATGCTGTTCTGACTGCTCCTTTTCCGCTTCCGAATCTTAGTCAGTTCAAATTTTGCTCCGACTCCCACAAGCATTCCCAATAACATCTTCAGATTCGTGTCGGCATTAGGGTGAACCCATGTGATTGGATGATATGGAGGGGGTCTCTCACCAATCCAAATAACCTGGAGCCCAGGAATCCGAGTCAACCAATCTAAAACCCCGTAAATGTTCGGCGATAACATGCTGCACCAAAAGATGACAGTTGTTAGTAATTGGTTGAGTTTTGCTCGTCCCGGTAATGTTGTCCACCATACACTCTCCAATGGGTAATTCGAAGTCAACGCTCGATACTCTTTCTCTCTCACAACTTCCCCAAGAATTTCAATGTTATCATCACCCAACAACCAAGTAGGAACGTCCACCCGAAAATTTCCACCTTGAGTAGTGGAGAAACGTTGTTTTTCTTTTGGTATTAATTTAGTTTCGGTTGCTATCTCGATAAGCACTCCACCATCAAGACTGATGGTATCCTCCTCCTCCTCATCCAAAATTTTTTCAGCTTGCTCCAATTCTTCTTTCGAAAAAATCGCTTCTGTCTCATCAATCTGTATTAAATCTTCTTCCATTTTTTGTTTATCTGAAATTGCAAAGTTATTAAACTCCTCAAATTTTTCCGAATTTTTTATTTCTTTTTCAGTTTTGTGTCCCTTGGATTGGTTTGTTTCGTACTTACTCATTTCTTCTACTACTCCAAACTCATTTACTTCAAGGGGGTACAGGTGCTTTATTGCTCTCTCAAACTCCTTGTGACCTACTCTCACTTTGGCTGTCCTAACAGACAAAATTTCGGTTATCTTTCCTAACTTCCACAAATTTCTAGGAGCATTTTTATCTTCAATTATCACTACATCTCCTTCCTCTGGTCTTAACTGCGGTTTCTTTGCACAATTTACATGTTTTTCCCTTAGCGCTAAAAGATAAGATTTTTTCCACTCTTTCCAAAACCATTCCGCTGCTGCCACAGCGTTCTTGTATTTGTCAATTAAACTTTCGCGACTATTCGAGTGTTCAAAGTAATTCGGATCGTTTTTATCAAATGGTTCTGTTGCTATGTCTGTTTCATTCCCTTTCATCAACGGAAAGGCTAGATCTATCGGACGAAGCGGTTTCAACACTTCTGATTCTGACAAAAATGTAATCGGGCGTTCATTCACAATTCTCTCTACTTCAACGAGTAGAGTCCACATTTCTTCAGTAGTCATTGTTTTTCTAGCAATTACTCTTTTCAGATGGTGCTTGACAACACCAATCATGCGCTCATACAAACCTCCTCGCCACGGGGCGAACGGAGTTATAAATATCCATTCGATTTTGTTCTTTGCTGAATATTCTTTGACTTCGCGCTCTTCATAAATTTCTAACCACAACTGCCTTTCTCTCGCGTTCTCTTGACAGAGCTTCTTCAATCCTTTGCTTCCTAGGACAAAATTTGTTCCGTTGTCTGAAATGATTCTTTTCGGAATGCGCCAACGACGGGCGAATCTCGTGAATGCTAAAAGAAACTTTTCTGCGGTTGCGTCTAAAACTAATTCTAAATGTATTATTCTTGACAAGGCGCATACGAAAATAGCTCCCCATATTTTTAAAGTTGACTTTCCATCCTCTGACTTAACAGTCATAGGTCCGAAGTAGTCAATACCTGTTGTTTCCCAAATTTCTTTGCCGCTAACACGGTAATCCGGTAATGGGGGTGCTTCTGGGTAGTCGTATGCTTTTACATAATAACGCTCGCATAAATGACATTTCGTTTTCAGATTCTTTTGTATGACGTTCACAACGGTTCGTCTACATTTTGGAATCCAATACGTTTGTCTTAACGCTGCGCATAAATTAATTGTTCCTGTGTGCTTCCTTTCTTTATGCATATCTGCTATTATTAGCGGTACTATCGGCGTTGCTTGGTGCAAATAAATCGGATGAATTGCATTGGGTTCAAGTTCGCTTTTTTGTAATCTTCCTCCAGCTCTCCAGATTCCATGTTCTTGAAATAGTCCAAGATTACGGATACTTTCTTCTTTTGGAGGAAACATTTCTTGAGCTTCTAATATTAAAAATATTTCTGCGCTTGTAATTTCATTTATCTTGAGTGGAGGAACTAAATTTACATCATTATTCAAAATTTCTCTCCTTTCTTTTTCAGGCTGTTTAAAATGCTCAACGGCTCTCAAAACGTACGCCATACAATTCCGAACACGCTTCCATTGTGAAAATCTCTCGAAATTACAAATTGGTATTACTTCTTCATTAATCTCACTTGTCCCAAGACTTATTTGCAATTCTGCGGTTGTATTTTCTTGAGGAACAAACGTGTCTGGGTTATATTCTTTTAAACTTGTTGGCCAGAGCGCTTCTTCCTTCGATAGCCATTCAGGTCCTTTAAACCAAATTTCACTTTCCTTAAGTTCTTCTACTGAACAGCCACGAGACGCTAAATCTGCCGGATTATCCTTCCCAACAACGTGGGTTACATGATAATTCCTTATTACCTTAACTCTATTTTTAACAAATCTGTCTTTTTCTTTTCCTGTTGTTAGATAGTCAATAACATCTGCAGCGTCGGTCCATAACCTAACCTTTTCAATTTTATTTTCTTTCTCTAGCTCTTGCTTCACAAATTCAATATTAGTGCAACAGATTTTCATTGCGTGCAATTCCAACGACGGGATTGACGTCTTTCTTTTTCCAATTATAGAGGGAATTACTAAACTTTTTGCGAATGCCAAAGTTGTTTCGATTTTATTTCCTATTCTTCTCAAATAAATAGCAATGCCTATTCCATAAATTGATGCATCAGCGAATCCATGTAGTTCGATTTTACTTCTATCTTCTACAAAATTCCAACATTTTCTTGATATACTTATTGATTGATCACTCCACGTTTTTATTAACCTTTTCCAATCTTCTTCACTTTTTTGGTCAACTGGTTTGTCCCAATTTAGGGTTTTGTCTTTTTCAGCTTGTTGTCTTAAAAGTTTTCCTTTTAATATGACTGGGCTAATCAGTCCCAACGGATCATACGGCTTTGCAATTTGTGAAAGTATCGTTCTTCTTGTTACTTTCTCTTCAGTGAATTTCGGCAATCTTATAGTTAACGTGTCTTCTTTTAAATTCCATACTAAACCTAACAGTTTAGTAGATTCTGTTCCACCTCTATCACTTTCAGGTAGCTTTAAGACTTCTTGCCACGCGTTTGATGTAAATTCTCGTACATTCATGTTTGCTTCTTCAAATATTCCTTTTAAAAATGTGTATTTGCTTTGAAGCTGTTCTGTGGTTTCAATTCCTATCAGAAGATTGTCAACGTATGTGTTTCTTTCTAACTCACGCACAACGGCGTCACTATAATTCTCATAGTGATGTTTAAGTACAATTGCTAAATGTGCCGGGCTACATATTACTCCGAACGCGACTCTACTAAAGCGATATTCAACGATAGCGCTTTTTCCATCCTCTGGGTTTTCATACCAAAGAAATCTTAATGCGTCGCGGTCCTCTGGATCTATCGAAATTTGTAAAAATGCCTTTTCAACATCGCATGTTACAAGATAATTTTTCATTCGAGCTCTTAATAAAATTCCGGCTAAATCGTTATACAAGTTAGGTCCTTTATGTAAGCACTCATTCAACGATGGGTACTCTTTCCTTAATTTTGCACTTGCATCGAAAACAATTCTAATCTTCGTAAACTGTTTGTCTTGACGTTCAACAAAATGATGCGGCAAATAATGACATATTTGCTGCCTTTCTTTGGGTGCTACTTCTATCATCTTTCTTTTCAGTTGATCAGTTATCATTTCGTGATATTGCTTTAATAATTCAGGCTTCTCGTCTAACTTCTTTTTATTTGACTTGAGACGTCCTAGAGCTAGTACATAGTTGTTCGGTAAATTATGCACTTCGTCATTCCAAATTAGTTTTACTTCATATCTTTCTCCATTAAACTTCAAATTTTGTTTAAACTTTTCTAACCATATTTTATCTTCATCATTATTTGCATCTGCGAGACCGATTGTTTCTAAATTTGTTTGCCTCTCAACTAATTTATTTAATTCTAAGTCCGACGACTTAGTTTTTCTTGACTCTATTGCTTCGAATTCAATATCGTCTTCTTGCACAGAAGCCAACACAACGGAAGGCTTTGTCTTATTTGCTTCTTGCTTTTCTCTTGATTTTATTCTTCCCTCTCCCGAAAGAAATTTTCCTAAACTTGAGTCATTAATAAAAAATCCATTTGCTAATCTTTCAAGAACCGATACATGAAACGTGTCGTAATAATCATTTCCAATCAATACTTCAGGCTCTACGTTGTCTGGTTTCAGTTTTATTTTGGTTTCACTTAATTCCTTCATTTGCGCTTTTCGGTACTTGATAAACTTTAAGTCTCTCATAACCTTTTCGATTGCTCTTGCTTTAATTATTCTATCACAGTTTTTTCCTTTCACTCCAAATTCAACGATTTGGGACTCGTAGGTTCCTAATTGCACTCCACCTAATCCACTAATATTAAAATTTGCTTGTCCTGTTGCTTCCAGTTTTAATTCTTCACCTAGCTTCTTTGTGATGTAACTTCTTTCACTTCCAGGATCCAAGAAAACGATAACACGTTTTCGCAGATTAGGCTTTTGCGGATTATATATTGTTACCTCAATACATTTTAACAACGTAAAACTTTCGTCTGGTTTCTTAACAATTCCTTTTATTTTAGCTGATAACGAGTTTACTTCTTTTAGATCATTAACTTCTTTTTCATACATTGTTAATGTAACCTGTTCTGTTTTTGGAACCCTTTTTCCACACAATGCAACGTTGTGTTTCGGGCGTTTACATAAAAAGCATGGTAAATTATATCTTGGGCATTCTCTTGCGTTATGTCCTTTTTTCAAGCAAATATAACAAAGTGCCAACTCTTGAATCTGTTTCTTTCTATCTTCTATTGTTCTATATTTATCACAGTCAAGCGGAAAATGTTTACCTTGACATAATTGACATGGATATCTTGCGGGGCTTCGGCTGTTACTTGAACTTTCACTTCTTTCAAACCTCTCTTTACCTCTTGTGTCTCGAGGCCATGGAGACCCTTTTTGATTTCTGCCATTTCTAGATTGACTTGTTGACGTGTTGCTCGATACACTTGAATACGATGAGGATCTACTAGATGAATCTTCAATTTCCCTTCGCGATCGATTTCTCCTATCGCGCCGCTTTTCTTTTTCGCGCTCACGCCCGGGTCTCAACGGACCTTCGTCACTAGCTCTCCAATGTTTTCTTGAGTCCTTTGGTTGATATCTAATAGCAAAATTCATCGTGGGACTCAACGGTTCTCCATGATGTGCTTTACTACTCTTCTTATCTAATTCCTTGACCTTTTTTCCTTTTCGGTAAATTTCATTAATCATTTGGCAATGCTCAACGGCTTTTGCATAACACTTACGGTACAATTCTGTAGTCCATGGTTCAGTACCTTCATTCTGCTTCAAGTCTAAATATTTGAGTAAAACTTTCTTAGACATCTTTTGTTCGAGCGCTAAAAATATTTGAGGCGATTTTAAGTCTTGATTGTAATGTTCAAGTTGTCTGCAAACCCTTTCGACTTCGACTTGATTCACTATATCATCCTCTATTGACCTAGACTCTGGAATACTAGACAATTTGTTATGTAAATCTCGAATTATTTTCTCATTTTTCCCGTATTTTGACTTCAAAAGATCTACTGCTAAATTATAATTTGCCTCTGAAAACGGTAAAAGTCCTTGTACAACTTTCTTCGGTTCTCCTCTTAATAATGAATCCAAATATGACATCTTTTGTATGGGGTCTAAGTCCTTGTCGTTATGAACTGTCGCTTCATACAGTGGCCAAAAGTTTTCCCACTCAGAACCATCAAACATTTTTAATTCCAATTTCGGTAATATGACACCTTTACTTCTGCTAGTTCCGCTAATTTCATTACCAGTACCTAATATCTTGTCTAATTCGTCAATGAACTCGCTGTACTTGATATGCCTTTTCTTAGCACGACGGCTAATCTGATACGCTTCAGCCAAGTCAACGCTTGCTCTGAGTGTTTTGTCAAACTCTTGCTGTTCTTCTAACGTATACTCTCTTACCCTTTCCTCATATACATGTCTACCATTCCTAATTTCTTGAATTTGTTCAAAAATATCTTCGTTTTTTGCTTTGAGGGATCTCATCAATATTTTGCATTCATGCCTTTCTTGTTCGTTCGTCGGCCGTGGGGGTATGATTGGTTCCGGTTCTTCTAAATAATCCTTTAAAACATCCATTGCCAGTAATAACGGATGAACAATAAACTCAGGAAACACCATTTTCTTCTCAGACTCTAATAACCTAATTTGACTTTTTCTCTCTTATAAAGTGAACGAAACTGGACACTTGAGTCTCAACTTTTTTTTTCAAGACCTATCCGGATAACACCGATAGTACTACCAAATTTTCTCCAAAACCAATCCAAGGTCAAAAATTCGAAATTACCCAGTTGATCTCAACGTATCAACTCTCAAACTCTTCGAAAATGTCGATATCAACGTATCGACTCAAATTTCCAAACCCGGTTGATATCAACGTATCAAATCGAAAATTATTCAACAAGGTTGATATCAACGTATCAACTTCAAAAATACTCAATCAATTTTCGGAACGGTTGATATCAACGTATCAACCACAAATTCTCGTAAATTTTCCAGAAAAGTTGATATCAACGTATCAACTTCAAAATATTCGAAATTTTCAGAAATTCTTCAGACCAGTTGATATCAACGTATCAACTACAAAAATTTTCAGAACGGTTGATATCAACGTATCGACCACAAAAATTCTCGTAAATTCTTCAGAACAGTATCTAATCAAAAATTCTTCAACCAAGTTGATAACAACGTATCAACTTCAAAAATACTCGGAAATTTCTCAGAACAGTTGATATCAACGTATCAACCAAAAATTATTCACCAATGTGTTAATCCTAACAGATTAACAATTCCCCTCTTTTTATTTTTAAACTTTTAAACTTGCTACTTTGAAGACTGCAATTCTTTTGAGCGGTCGCCACTGTCGAAAATAGGGTTGTCTGAAATTAGATTTGAATGTGTTGTTGTTGTTGTCGAAAATATATTTTAATTAACGCTGATCGATCTGTAAAGACAATTTCAAACAATCTTATTTCCGAACACTTCCGAACAAAAGCCACAACGGGCTATTCCCTAACTCCAACTCCTCTCAGGCCACAACGGACCTAAACCTGACAATGCCACAACGGGCCCAAAGTCACAACGGACTCGACTAGAGGCTGTTACGGTTTAAGGAGGATAGATGGAGTCTTCAAGGGCTAGATAATGTCCTAGTCTAACCCAGAACGATAAAGGGGCTTCTCTTAGGACTCGAGTACACCTATATCTTCTAAAAACTTATAATCAAAAAATTTATTTAAACAAATAAATATTTTATTTTCTTATTGAAAATGTTGAAGAAAAGTGGAATGAATAAAGCGATCGTAAAGTCTGTTCTTTTATTCACCTCTAGGCTTGGCTTTGCTTGGCTCTCTACAAAATAAAAAATATTACAACAATGTTAAAAAAGGATGGGAAAAAACTTTCTGTCTTTGACAGAAAGGAGAATATCGCGGCTCAACGGCCGCTTTACATGGCCATTCTCTTCCTCGGAAAATCGGAAGAGAATGGCCATGCCATTCACGTGGACATCGCGGCCGTTGAGCCGCGACAAGACTATACCAGCTTGATAAAAATTTGTTTATAAAATTCTTTATAATTAAAATTTTCTTTTTAACTAATAAGCACTTTAACAATATATAATTAAATAAATTATTTACATCATGTCAGTAAATATTCACATGTTTTTTTAGTTTATTGAGATTTTGTAAAAGAAATTTTTCTATTATTTGAATTAAAGCTCACCAATTTTTTTATTTTTATTCCACCTGTCTAAGTTTAAAAAATTTAAAATAAAAAGTTGTTTGTCTCTTTGATAATTGGCACATTTAAATTTCAATTTTTTGATAAAAGCAGTTGTATAGCCTTAATTTTTGTTGGCACCTTTTAGCTTTTTTGGTCGTGTAATAAGTTTAATCGTGTAATAAGCTGTTCTAGGCATCAATCTGGTATCTTTTGGACAGAACCAGACCTTTGGTCATTACATAAGACTGAAATTATCAAATTTTTAAAATTTTAATTCAGGTCGCTAGAAATTGTTTTCAAATTTATTCACCCTATGGGCTTTTTCCTATCAGCACCAATTGTATTTTTGACAAATACTGTCTATTTGCCGTTTGTTATTTCTGTAGTTATTGGAGTTCCATCTGCTATTTTATATTCATTTGAAGTTGTAATAATTATTACAAAATGGAAGGATTTTAATTCGAGCTTTTTTCAGTTATTTATTGCAAGGGCAATTTTGGTAAGTTAATTGGATTAAAAATAAATACCTCAACCCCTCTAGAGATGGGCTGAAAATGAATTATCCGGGCATTTAAATTAATTTAATTAATTCTAGAATCTTCTCAATTTTATTATCTCGTTCGGACAACGTTTTGGAAAGGTTGGGTTATTCACAAATATATACCTTCAATTACCTTCGTGGGTATTAGCAGTGATATGCTTCTTTGGCTTTACAATTATTTAATACTTTACAATTATTTAATAGACTTTCTTCTATTTTATGGCCATTTACCTATGAAAAGGTCAAAAAATAATTTTAAAAATTGTTTATGTTTTGTTTTAGTTATGGAGGCGTTTCCTACCACTTAGCGTTCTGCTTATTTTTATTCTTCTATTAACCTGGACCTTACAAATATTTTCTCATGATTTTTATGCTCATTTACAGGCTGACAACCAAACTATAACTATAGATGTAAAAACAATGGATATCAACTCTGCCGAGGATGCAGCTTATTCCTGTGTTATTTTCATGTTTATCTGTTTAATTATTAATATAGCAACATTGTTTGTATACAAAACTAGAGTAATACTGTAAAGCATATAGCTATTAATTTCCTAAGGCTATGCAGTAGGCGGCGTGGTGTAATGGCTAAAACATCAGTCCGGTCTACTGAAGATGCTGGTTCGCTCCCAGCCGCCGAATAACCTTTTGCACTAGCTAAAGGAGAGAAATAGCTATAGCCCAGCTGCTTTACTATACCTCAAACGGCTAAAGTAACTTCAAACGGATTACAACAAGTTATAGAGAAAAGACTGACACTTTACGCTTTTTGGACGTTTGTTGGTCAGCTACTTATTTCTATTTCGACGGTAATTATTTCTATTTCGACGGTTCTATTTCGACGACCCCAAACTCTTTGGTTATTCGAGAACCAAGCCGTCAAATCGAACAACAAATCGACAAATCGAACCAAAACCAAGAATCTTCCGTCTTACGTTTCGGTTTGAAACCGACAATCCTACTACTACAGTTTATTAATCACGATTAATCTGTAATAAGCTATAATAGATCTAAAATTTTGAGAGTAGAATTGATGTTATTTGTTAAAGCTTAAGTTTTAGACTTCATCATTTAGACCATTATAACTTCATCCAACATTGCATTGAACAAAAAACTTAAAGGTTCTTTCAGCCCAAATTTTCGTAAAATATAACAATGAGAGCGAGTCATAATCTAACTTTCCTTATTCTTTGCACGTTAACAAATTCAGTATTAATTCACTTTTGAATCTTTATGATCTAATTTCAGACACTAATCTACGTTGCAGTTATGATATCAATAAGTGGCGTCAGTTTACTTTCTGTAGATGAATGCCAAAATTTTTTCATGGTAGTCAAGATTAATTATAATTAATTAAAAATTAATTTAGGCCGTTTTCAATCAAAACTTTCTTGTATCTGATATAAGTACAATTGTTTTGCCTTCTTGGCTTTTGATTTGGGCTAATGGAGAAACAAGAAAACATATATTCATAAAAATTAACTCAGTAAAATATAATTTAAAAATGGAAATATAGTCCAACCAACCAACATGTATGGTTAAATTCTATGGGTTATTAATTGAATTAAAAAATATTTTGATGAATTATTTTGTAATTATGGTTGTTAACCAATTGTAGAGTTATTTCTTGGGGAAATGTGGGAGCCTTCCAGATCAAAATAATTTGTGACTATAAAACGTAAAATAAAATTGGCTATTCATAAGTAACCCCTATAATAACTAGTAAAGGATTAAATAAATTTTTATTCCAAATCTAACAAATTGTCCAACATAGAATAAATAAAAAATAAATCATTTCAATTTAATTTATTTATCAAAATTTTATTATTCAGATTAATTTTGTGCAGTATTAACCTCCGCTCCCGAAGCAATTTGAGGTTTGTCACTTAAAATTGTAGCTTTCACATTTCTTGCTGGGCCAGTTCTTCCAGAAACTATTTTAGCAATAGCATTAATAATATTTACAAGTGCTTCAACATAATCCGATTTATGAATTAGTGGATGCTTAAAATTTTTAGAAAAAAATTTGAAATTTTTTTGATGCAATGATAATGAGTGGGCTTTTCATGTAATTTTTAGATGTTTTTTTGTAATTTGATGTCTTTTTGTATTTTGTGTACGTTTTTTATGTTTTTAGATTTAGATTTTAAGGTCTGTCTTAATGACCTCAAAAATTCAAAAATTTTTGTGGCGCTTACTTATAATTATAAATTACTTATAAGCTTAAGTACTTATAAACTTAATTTATAATGTACTTATTAACTAAGCCCTGCCCCCGAAAATTAGGTATCATTCATATCAGCAAATAAGCTTAGTTAAGTAATATTCTTATGCTATTTCAATTTTTACGAACCTGTAAATAGTTAACCTAATTCTCTACTTATTACGGGTGTTAACTCTATTAATTTAAATTAAAACTTACTTCATTTTTATAAAGTTCAACAACTTCATTAGGTTCTAAATTAACATTCCAATTTCTCCCAGCCCAAAAACGGCGCTCCTCTACTTTGTCAGAAACACTTTGTAAAAGAACAACAACTCTATCACAATTATTATTTAAACTCCATTGCATAATAGAGCCAAGAAGTGTATTTTCTGTTTCCTAATTAGTTTTAAGAAATATAAGCAAAAAATACATACTGCAGCCTCTACTTCATTGCCCGATTTTAGCAAAACTATAGGTACTTTAATCCCCCTTCTCCCACAAGTTAAACGTTGAGAAGCATTGTAAGAATATCCTTCCTAGAATAAAAATTTAAAAGTAGAAAATTTTAAAAATATTTTTATATAATACATACACGAATAGGTATTTTCGATACCAATTATTTAATATATCCTTATTAAATTTTAGCTGAATCGTAATTACGAGTTTGTTTGTTTGTTTTTCTATTCAGACACTCCCACTGTTCAACCTACGCATAACCTGTATTAATTGCCGTTTCTGAAATAATTACCTCACTTTCATTAATTACCCCATCTAGCTATAGATTAAAACAATAATTACCCCCAACAAATACCCTAAAACACGTTCAAATTTCAAACCTCGTATAATTACCCTCCCTCGATTAATTACTCACTCCAGCTGAAGGTGGAAAAAATAATTACCTAGGGTAGTTATTAAAGGACATACGGTACTTTAGTTCTTAAAATATAATTACCTGCACAGTTTGTTGCTCAGCTTGTACCAAAGCCTTCCTTAATTTACGTAACTGTGTAGAATTAAGAACTCCATTAGGATCACAAACAGAAGATGAAATTTTATTTAAACAATTGGGTAATTCTGTTTGCCTTTAAAAATAATATTTAACAAATCAAAATATTATTAATTACCCAGATGTTTGTTGACCTTCTGACAAACAAAAAATATAAATAAAAATAATTAAAAATATTAATTTCGAGATCATTTTTAATTAATAAAATTAGTAAATTATACTATATTTAAGGTAAAAATTAACCAAAAAATTATTTTAAAATAACTTTTTCTTAGAATATTAAATAATTAATTTTTATTAAATATACATTTTCCGTCTCGGTGATCTAAACACTTTAAACAAGAAAATTTTCTGTTTGATTTATTTCTTAGCTCAATAAATTGTTCTTTTGTACGTATAAAAATAATTTTAAGAAAATTTTCTAATTTAGATTATTTTTTTATTTTTATTTTTTTATAATGTCTAGACATGGAAAGATTGTCGAGGAATTTTTTTGTTTATTTATAAAAATCATATCCATTTTTTATTTGTCTTTTTGAATTTTCATTTCCTCCCTTTCCTATAAAATATTAATAATTATTGTAATAAATTAAAGAAATTTTACAATAATTAGAATGAGAATTACAAATATATTCTTTTCGTAAAATAATTTATTTTTAAACAAAATTAACCAGTTTGGGTGTGAAACTTGATATTTTTAAAGAATATTCGTATTTTTTTGCAAATATTAATCTTTGATTTATTTAATATTTTCTCGACAAATATTACAAATAGATAACGGAAACTTGATAAGATTATCTTGGTACGAATTGAATTTATTAGAGCCAGCCATTTAATCTCAGATCATCTACCGTATATGCTCGAATAATTACCCACTCTCAAATAATTATTCTCTTTAATAATTACCCCCTCATTTTCCAACACAAATCTTAAATATATTGAAAAAATCATTGTCAATTTTAATTATTTTATTAAACGATAACAAAAACTAAATCGAGTCTCTCCTCGATTTATTGAGATATACCCCAAATTTAGCACCTCCTCTCGAATGATTACCCCCTCTAGTGAGAGGCCGAAACAATAATAACCCAGGGTAATTATTCCAGCATATATGGTAAATATTTTTAAATATCAATCAAAAATATTTAATTTACGTAATTTTAAAAATAAATATTTTAAAAATTATTTCCAGACATTTCTTAATATTTCCTGTCAATTGATTAATGATTAATAAATTACATATGCCTGTGAATGCACTTTTATTTGAGAAAATAAACTCAATAATTTTTTCAAAATGTTTAAATTATTAAATTAAAAATTCCAAAAATGTTAATAAATATATTTATTTTATTAATTTATTTTTTAAATGAATTTTATTTAATTATTGGAACAAAGGAAATTATTGAAATTGAAAATATAAATAATAATATTATTATTAATGAAGAACCGATACAAATAAATTCTGAAAGTATAATAAATGAACAAAGAAAATTTGCATCTGAAATGAAGGTTAAGAAATAATTTTTAATTGCAATTTAATCATTACACGCCTCTAACTTTATTTCCACGCTCGTCCTTGGTCCGAGCGTGAAAATAAGGCAAATCAAGGAGTTAGCCAAATCGGCTACCACTATTAACATCTACAGGGTGACTCAAATGTTACCGGACATTAATTTTATCCCAATCCACGGGTTTCTATGAGAAAATTGTCAAGCGGAAATTGTCAAGCGAGCAGGTGCAAACTACCTGAAATTTTTCCAGGCACCCTGAACTCAGTATCAGAGTAAGGTGAGATTTGTTCCTTAATAAATTCTCTATCATTTAAGCTTAATTGACTTAATATTTTATTTTTAAAATTTTGTCTAGATTTGAATCAGGGTTGCGTCGTAATTACGAATTACGGCGTTTTTTGAGTTACGAATTACGAATTACGATTACGAAAATATCGGGAAAAATTACGAATTACGAAAATAAAAAATAAAAATTACGAAAAATATTATTGCCCTCCCTTACTTATTCATCAATTTTTAGAAGGAAAATGGAAAAGAATATTTAATTTTTCTTTTACTATTCCTTTTGATGGTCGGTGGTTATCTTGAAATTGAAAAAACTTTAAAATTCTTAATTTAGGCAGGAATTTTCTCAAATTTTCGCCTGCGGCGCAGAAAATCTAAGAGTTCTGGCTTCCGGCTCTAACAAATGAATTTTTTCACTTAAGGCTTTCTAAAATTGTCAAAATTTTCGCCTGCGGCGCAAAAAAAGAAGTTTTGGCTTGTTGGCTTTCCAATCTGAAAATTTTTGCCTGCGGCGCAGAAAAGTGATCTGAGATTAACAAGGATATCAAGATCGATTTATTCACGTATCGTTTTATTTTTGCCAGGATTAAATGAGAGTGATATCACATGATATCAAACCTTAATCTGGGACGATGATTTCGCATGATTGATTGAAGATATATTGGAACATTAAGGGGATTAAGAGGGATATCAGGGAATTAATTGGGATGTGAAATAATATCAGAGAAATAAGAGGACTTTGAGGGATTAATGGTAAAAGCAACAATTATTAATAAATTTTGATTTTTTAAATTAATTTAAATATTTTTTAAAAATTACGAATTACGATTACGAATTACGAATTACGGCATTTTTTGAGTTACGAATTACGATTCCGAAAATTTTTTAAAAATTACGAATTACGAATTACGATTACGAAAATTTTTTAAAAATTACGAATTACGATTACGAAAAAAAATTTTCGATTACGACGCAACTCTGATTTGAATTGAAATTTTCAATTATTTGATTAAGTTATTTTTTATTAATTTAAAAAGTGATTAACCTCCATAGGTGATTGTTGTTGATTCAGGGGCTTTTACATATTTTATTGTTTCACATTTCTAATATAGACATTAAATTATATTATTTTAAAGTTTAAAGAAGATTATAAAAGTTGGGAAATAGCAATGAAACGATGGATGGATGGAATATCAACTTATGGAAATTTTGGTCTACAATTAATTGAATTAAGTGAATATTCTTTACTAAATTTAGCAAAAAAAGATGAAAAGAAAAAATTAAAAGAAAAAGAATCTATTCAAAGATTAATGAAAACAAAATTAAATATTTTAAAAGAACAATTTTCATCAAATAATAAAATGAGAATTAATTTATATAATCAAACTAGAGAGGAAATAGTAAAATCGGCTGAACAAAAAATAAAAATTTTAAATAAAAAATATAAAGAATTTAATAAAAATTTATTTTTGAATGAAAAAATATTTTTAAATTTTTTGGAAGAAAAAGACAAAATAAAATTTAAAAATATAATGAAATTAAAGAAAGAATTGAGTAAAGAAAGGGAAAGAATTTTACTAGAAAATAGAGAAAATATTAATAATAGGAATAATTTGTTTTTTGATGCAACATCATCAACTTCTTCATTTTTTACATCTTCTAGTAGTAGCAATTTAACTTCGTCTTCGTCCTCAGCGTTTTCTCCAAGTTTTTTATTTAATTAAATAATTCCAAATAATTTCCAAATACTTAGTAAATTAATTACTTATACTATAACTATATGTATTCAAATATCCCCACGGAAGCGGAGAAATTTCTAAAGAATAAGGTTGATGCGAATGAATAAAATTGCCAAGGGTTATTTTCGCGAGCAATCCTCTCGGTTGTGGGTTTTTTAAGAAGCAATCTAGAATTTTTTATAAATCGTCCACTTATTTGTTAGTGTATAACTAAGATTGATGGAATATCTTCGGGTGTCCGGATCCAGAATCGATGACTTAATCGAAATTTTCAAGTAACGGGGTTTTTTCGGTTCTGGATACCCGGAACCGCCCATCTTAACTACATATAACCGGAGTCGTGTATAATATAAACCAGCACAAAAATTAATAACCTAAATAATAAAAATATTCTGTGTATTTGATAAAATTGTCTATCAAAACAATATGTAAATATATAAAATTAACTTTACGAATGGCTGAAAAACAAAAATAAAATTCAAATCACTTCAATTCAAATTTCCATTCAGCAAATTACTACGACCACACAAGAAGATACTCACTATAAAAGGAAGTCAAAAGTCTCACTAATCATGTTTCGTCCTCGTAGTCGAACAAAAATCCTCTTCTAAAACTCATAAACCTTCTCTTCCGAATTCGATCAGTTTATATTCAACTACTCCAATATGGGATCTAAATTTCTGTTCGGAAATATTCTGGCTTTTGGGATTTGTTTTGGCATTGTTATGTCAACCAATTGTCCTGCACCTTTAACTAATACACGAAATTCGGAAAGTAACTCAAATAGCCAAGCTCATCGTGAATGTAACATTGGGCCAATATGTGACTGTTATGCTACGACTACTCCAAGTAATATTCCAACAACTACAACAGCTTCCACAACCACATCCACTGCGGCAAGTCTGTCTACGGGTGCTAGTGGAGTAAGCTTGGATACATCATCTGCTGCAAGTCTAGCTACTGCAAATGTCACGATAATAAATTATATTTATTCGAACAATTCTGTGACACAATCAGCAAATTCATACTCTACTTCTAACTCAACATCAGGATCTTGCCCAAGTGTTCTAGTTAATGAGTTAAGAAGAATTAAATTTTTGCGCTTGAATTTTGACCAACAAGTAATATAAATATAATTTAAATTTTTATATTTTTTGAATTAAAGAACCGTTTCGAGGTCTGTATAAGGGAGATAGAGATCGAGCTCCTTGATGTGACTTTGACTTTATCAGTAAAGGTTATTAGATGTGCTTATCATTTAAAACTTTTCTTCGCAAACAACGCTGACATTGAACCATTAATTGAATGCGAACAAATTACTGGATGGGGAAGGATCTTCGAGTTTATTCTTGCAGGATTCAGCTTCAATGCAGATAATATGAAATTAGTAATAGTTCCAGTAGATAATATTGGGAATTCTGCATTAACTGCTGCTATGGAAAATGCAACAGCTAATGACAAATGTGGCAATGGAACAACCGCAATCGTTCTTACATGGACAAAATGGTTTAAAAGGATCTGCTTTAAAAATGATGATGACTGGCCAATTGAGCGAAAACATGCCTATATCGCTATGTTACTTCGCCAATACTGCGCTAATAATGCACCTCCCGCAGTCTGGCAAGCAATTTTGAATGCATACATGTCTGGGTTTGGAACAGTCCAACAGTACCTTACCTATTGTGATATGGTAATTTTGATATGAATATATAATCAAAAGATTCCCTACTACATAGTATACAACACTCTCCTCAATTGGAAATTCCATGTTGAGCGGAGATGCTGATAGTAATCCTCTGTTACAATCACTTAACAACTCCATCAATTCCAATGCCACTGCTCAGAATTATAACTCCTCAACAATTGCCGAAGCTAACAACTACGTTTCAAATTGCTACAGCTTCTTCAAAACCGAAACTGACTTCTTTAGACGTTTGAAATTTTTATCGGCACAATTCTCATATTTGAGTTCATTGGCACATTTGTTATGTTACCAAACGACAATTTTTGGGAACGGTTTTCAGTGTCAATTCTGGCAAGTAATCGCCTCTTCACACTTTGTTAGTTACTAAATTATTATTTTAATCACTCTTAAATTTTTTCAGTGTACCAATAACAACGTTACCGTTTATAATCAAACAGTTCCTCAAGATTATGCCCATTGTTGTAAACCTGACAAAAATAACAACACAGAATTAGTACAAGCCATAGATTTAGACTTGAAACCTCTTCTTACATCAATGCAGATTATGTCACTTAACAGCTACAGAAACTCAATAGTCAATTGTATATACAAATTATTCTTCAATGACTATGTATCTGCTTATCAATGCTGCATTCCTTATATTAAAAATTGCTTCTTAAACAACCCACAACCGAGAGGATTGCTTATGAAAACAATTCTTTGGCCAGTTTTTTCTGCTTCACAACCAGGAAATTTTTCCGGAGCATGTGGATGCAGTTGAATGTAATGAATGGAAAGTAAAGAAGGCTCTGCCCAAAAATTAAGAGGGATTTGCTTGATGCCCATTGTGCTCGCTCTCTCCCCCCCCCCCCCCCCCTTAGTTTAGAATATCAACACCGCCTATAAAATTTTATTCAAAATTTCTTCTTATTAGTGCTAAATCTTTCGCTTATGTAGTTTTTCTTTTATATGTTTTTGGAAATAAATTGCGGTTGTTGTTTATATTTTTGGAATTCTTAATTTTTCGGACCTAAATATTGGACTCTGAACATAAAAAATCTTTATTTTATGATAATTATAATTTTAAGCAGAACAAGTCATTCGTAAAAAACGTTCAAAAATCTGGGAATTTTTTAAAATAAATAAAACAAATAAAGAACCAATTTTTGAAAGACTAAATGAACAATTAAATGAAATTTTTTCAAACTGGAAATGTAGTAAATTTTTAAATTTAAAATATTTACATGAAATGATTAATTACAAAAATGGAAGGAAATGGAGAGAAACCCAAAATAATTTAATTGAAAAATCTGGTTTGAGTGGGAAAAATATTTGGAATCAAAAACAAAATATTATTAGTGAACTTAATATTGTATGGATTACAAAACTTTAATTAAAAATTAATTACCGTATTTCCTATATTAGAACCCCACCCTCTGTTAGAGCCCCACCCTCTAATACAGCCCCACTTTCGAGGATATTTGAAAAATAGAGGCCCACCCTCAATTACCTTATACAGCCCCACCTAAAAAATATTGGAGGAAAAATAAAATATATATCCCAATAATTTTTTAAATGTATTAAGAAAGTTAAGGAAATAAAGGGTCATGGGGATATAGCGATTAAGGGAATATGACGGGATTAACTAAGGGGAAAAAAGAAGAGATATAGTAGAACCAACTGTATACTCTACCCCCGATATCCGTGCAAATACTCTAATATCATCTATAATCCTCCAAATTCCTCCCATTACCTCCAAAATCCAATCAGTATATGAACCCCGCTAAATGTCTCAATATAAACTTAATCCTCTGATATTCCCCACAATCCTTTAAAATCCACTTATGATCAATCGATGTCAAATACAAGTCCCCTAATATTCCATTTAATCAATCCAAATAGACCAATATTTCATAATTAATCTTACTCTCATTGAACAATTGCGACTATTTTGTTATTCATTGCTTATAAAGTTTTAATTTTTAATGGAAAATCGAAAAATATCGATTCCCTTTCGATATTTTTCGGTTTTATCGACCAACCCCTCAGGCCTATCTCTAGTTGCAATGGATACTTAATAAATGGGATTTTATCTCAAAAGAGGGTTGAAAAATAGAGCCCCACCCTCAATTAGAGCCCCACCCTTTAATACAGCCCCACCTTGGAGGATAATTGAAAAATAGAGCCCCATGGGGCTCTAATATAGGAAATACGGTACTCAAATAATTACTCTCCCTTCCTTTTATTGGTAATAGTGTCGTTTCCCAGCCCCATTTTTTCCTCCCAATTTTCTACCCTATATTTGTACGGAATGGTCAAAATTTCCCCTTTCTTTCATCAAATTTGCCTTTCCATATTTTGCCTAAAAACAATCAAAAAGATTAATTTTGTGATATTTAAAAAGGTATTAGAATAATGAGAAGAATCATTTTCCAATTAATAAAAATGGAAGAACTAAAGATATATACAGACCATATATACAGACCTTTGGCGCGCATATGGGTCTATTCCAAAGCTTCCAGAACAATACATCCACGCCACTATTAATCATTCAAAAGAATACGTGGATATCGAAGATCCCAATATCCATACTCAGAACATTGAATCATTGTGGTCAACTTATAAACGAAAATTCAGACATCTGGCAACAACACTGGAACCTATAAAAGTTATCTTCCGGAATTTCTTTGACGAAAACGATTTGGCAATATTGAAAATGTTTTTTATAATTTTTGGCATCATGTCTCACTTTTTTATCCTTGTGAAAGAAATGAATAAAAATTAATCTTTTTGATTGTTTTTAGGCAAAATATGGAAAGGCAAATTTGATGAAAGAAAGGGGAAATTTTGACCATTCCGTACAAATATAGGGTAGAAAATTGGGAGGAAAAAATGGGGCTGGGAAACGACACTATTACCCTTTTATTAATTACTCCCTTCCTTTTATTTACAAAAAAAACCATCTAGAAATAGGAATGATAATTATGTACTTGGAGTAATTATTTGATAAATACGGAGATTATAAATTATAATAATTTCTCTAGGATAAAAGGAATAATCATACATCAAAATTCTTTTCACTTTAATTTTGATTTAATATTTATAAATTTATTTCATAGTTGGATAAATTTCCCAATTCTTTTTTTAAATTATTATTGAAAATTTTCTGGAATTAATTCTCAAATTTCGGTACCCCTTAGATCAAATGTATACCTCTTAACTCTAAATAGTTTTTATGCAAGCATACAAACCGTCTGCCCACAACAACCCATGTGGTATTTACTGTTTTTAAATTAATATTTAAGACAAGATCAGCATTTTTAAATGAATGTTTGCATTGGCAAGTGAAATCAATCAAATTTTTCAAATATTTGAAAATATTAATTAAATTTAAAGGAAAATTTCCAAATTCTTTAAATAATGGTTAATTTATTTAAATAAAATTTAAATTTAAAAATTTAAGAAAATAATTTGGATTTTAATTTTATGGAAAATATAACAATTAGACCTCCAAATTTTAAACGTTTTATTGCTATTGGTGATGGAGGTAAACAAATATTTGAAGAAATAACAACAATTGAAGGCATCATGAAAATACTGATTGAAAGTTATTTATTAATCCATAAATATTTAAAAATACCTCAAAGTAAAGATGAACAAATGGAAATTGATAAAAATGGTTTTTATTAAAATTTTATTATAATATTTCAGAAATTATTAACAAAATTATTTGATATTACTCTATTTAATCTTCTTATCCAATTAAATATAAATGTTAGTAAGATTGAAGATCTAGATACAAAAGCTGGGACAGAACCACAAAATTTTATTTTAATTAAATAAAAATTTGGCAATTGGAGTGAATCTGATAAGCGATTTTTCTGCACAGTCCGATTGTCCTCGTTTAAAGCCTGCAGATCTTCTACCAACTTATCTACTGGGACGACACCTTAGCTTAACTTCTTTTGCCTTATACATAGATCCCTAAATCTCGCCTAAACATTTTTAAATGCTAGACAGCCTGTATATCTTCTTTCGTCCCTAGAATTACTCCAAATCTATGAGCGGCAAATGAAGCAGTAATAATTCTTATGCTCTAACGATAACGATTTCAACTTTTTCTACCATGGAGTAGATAATCATTTCTAATATTTCAGATTAAAATATTAGAAAAAAAATCCCGATACCGATTTAGGCTAATCCCGATCCCGAGTCGGTACCGGTATCGGGATCGGTATCATCAATCCGAAATACCGATACCGTTTTTTTTCTCGGAATACCGGTACCGCTGAACCCTAATTTTAATAATAAATTTATTTTATATACAAAAAAGAAAATGCAAAAAACCGAAAATTCTTGGAAAGAAAAGTAAATAAATGGAGAGATACTTATTTGGAATTAACAAAATTACCAAATAAAAAATTAATAATTGATCAGAATAATACAAAAACATTTATATTTGATAACAAAATATTTATTCAAAGTAAAGAAGATTTTATAAAAATACAAGAGAATTTTTTGGAATTATGGAAGCATGCAATAATTAAACCAGAAATAATTGTTGGATATAATGAAGCTAAAATAATGCCTGTTAAAATAAGAGAAATTGAAAAAGAAACATTTTTAGCTAATTTACAATTAAATATTGAATATTTACAAAAATGGGAAAAATTAGAAAATGAATTGAAAAAATATAAAATTGAAACAGAAAAATTAATTAAAAATAAAGTTATTTCAAATAATGAGAAAGAAAGTGCCAAAACAAAATTAGAATGGTCTAATAAAGAATTAGAAAATAGTGAAAAAATAATTTTTGGAATTAGAGAAAATTTGACAAAAATACCTAATGAAAAATTAAAAGAAAATTATGATGGGAGTAAATTAATATCAATTAAAAGTTTATTAGAGAATAATACTATAGATACAATAAATGTAAATAATTTTGTTTTTAGGAAAATTTTACTTAGATATAAATTCACCAACGATAATCATAGTTTATAGTTTCCATTAGGATTTATTTTCGATAGCCACTATTTAGGAGGTTGTGGATGAGATGGTAATGAAAAAAATACTTCTAAAATTAGCAAGTCATTTTGATCAGATTAAATTTAAAATAACATTTCTGGATTAACAAAATAAAGAACACAAGACCAATAAAATTTTATTAACCAGCCAATCTCAAGTATGAAGATAAGGACTGATTAGCAACACCATTAAAATATAAATAGCCTAAATTAGCTTCTATTTTATAATTATTATTTAAACTTTTTTAAATAATTAAGGAAAAACCTTTAAACAGCGAAAGAATTATTCACATGGAGGTAATACAAATTTTTTTAATAATCACTAAATATAATGGTTTTTAATAAATGTAAATAAATCCCAAAAGAAATGAGCTCTGTCATATTTTAAAAAGCGGGAGACGGAAGGTGGAGAGATACCGGAAGCGATCCCATTAATGAATTCCACCTAGATTTTTATGTTTTACAATGTTTAGTCGTAAAATCTACTTTAAATTTTTCTAGTAGTTTGCATTATAGAGTAATTTGCATTAGAGAGAGAGAGCTTCTCCGATATACATAAATAGCCTATGTTATAAAAATTTAACGTCAATTCTATAACCTAAAACATAGTAAAAAACACAAAAATCTAAATAGACTTAAATATAATTCTAATTAACAAAATAAATTTTACCTAGAATTCTGATGAAGAACAATTTTATGACAGTAACGATTATTTTGTAAATTCTGTTTCTCCAGAAATAAGTGAAAAGAAAAAGGAAGGAAATGGAAAGGATGTTAGATTTTCGATTCCGTTAGTGTCTCGGATATTTAATTAAATATGTATATATACATATATTTAAAAAGATTTTAATGTGTTTCTCTATGTAAATAATTATTTTAAGAAATATTTTTTGTAATTTTGAGATTTGTTCTTTTACCTAAAATACAACAAAATAAAGTAATTTACCTATCCAAGAAAATATAGACAATCCTACCTAATTTATCTAATTTAAAATTATTTTGATCGCGTAATTCCATAAATGCTTTTAATTAAAATGCGTAAAAGGAAATTTATAATTAAAATCAGCAGAGATTTTTCGAAATTTCAATTTTCGATTTTCAAGGTTTTTTTCTTTCGATTTCCAATTTTCGAAATTTTGAAATATTTTCGATTTTCCTATTTTTTAAGTGAATTTTCTAACGATCCAAGTCTAAATAACCAACATACATGTAAGTAGGGAAAGAAACGGACATTTAACTCTTTTAGAATCCAAATTTTTCATTAAAATGTGAAATAATTTAACACATTGTTAAAATACATATAATATTACATAGTAAAAGACTACATATTTTTGATAATTTTTATAAACTTAGACAATATCATTAGGGCAATCTGGCATCATATCTCGAACCTCTCCATATTTATAGAATGTTTCTTGGTATGTTATTAATAAATCTATGTTCTTTGCTCCAAAATAAGAACTTCCAATTAAATGAAGACATTCAGCATATTTTTTAATTCCAGCATCTTGTCCTAATTTATTTTGTAAATAATTAAATAACATTTTTGTATATTTAGATAACTCAATTGAAAGAATAACCCTTGCTGATTCTGATAAACCTGGGATATCTTTAAATAAATTTTAAAATTATTTTTTTTTCTTTAAAAATAAAATACATGAATTTAAATACATAATTGCCAAAATTAAACTAAATTCTTCATTACAAATTCCAATACGGAAAAAAGGTTCAATCGGTCTAGTGAATGCTTTCATTGCCAAAGAATACAGCCTTAAATTTATTTAAATAAAGAGATAAATTCCTTAAAAAAGACAGTGAGCATTCTTTACGTAGGTATAAGTCTCTTTAGAAGAGACTTCACCGGATTTGTATCATTGGGTTACTATTTTTTATTCCATTTTGGAGGCAAGGGTCTATTCTTAATAACCCGAAAGTTTGGAGTCGCTTCAATAATCACGCGTTCGGAAATGAGTGAAAATCTTACCCGAGGAGGTACGAACTTTTACCCAAAATTTTTTCACGCGCCTTCAACCATTCGTCCAATCAAAGGGTGGGCACTTCAAAAATACTTGATTATATTTGTTCTTAGTTTAATTCTCCATCATTTAACTCTTTTCTTTATATGCCAAAATTAGTGTGCTCGGTTACTTTTGGGTTCCATCAATCAAACTTTTCTGTTCCATCAATTAGAAGTTATTAGTAGTCATTAACGAAAGTTTCGTTTCATATGCATGTTTTCAGATTACTCATATAATGTTGCCGGCTACGGATAAACATAGCTCGAATAATCAGACGGTTTAGGGATTGGAAACCGGATTCGGAAAGCTTAAATCGTCGGAGTTTGTTTGGATATCGAGTCGACATTTTATATTTTAATATATCAAATTTTAAAACAAGAATAATTTAAGATATTTTACGTTTTATCATTTTTGAAATTAAATTGATCAGAGAAAGCAGCCATTACACAAGAACCATCTTTTCTCGCCCAAGTATCAGAACACAATTCATAGGCAATAAAACAATTGCAAATCATCAATACAGCATTTGCCACGTATTTTATAATAATTAACTTAATTATTAAATTTATATTAAGATACGAAAAAAAACTATTATTAACAAACAAACGAACTTGATCTTTAACATCAAGTTTTGGAAAAAAAGGTAAAGATTTAAAAATTCCAATACAGATAAGTTTCTCAACGAATAGACATTTTACTGTTCGATGACTAATTTTGTCAAATTTTGCATTTGTTTCATAGAATTCAGTTGAACTAAGAAGCTTTGGTGTTTCCTATAAATAGGTATATAGAATTATTTGTACTGTTTGGTGCCGGATTTTTTGTCAACAAATATTGCTCACCAAGATAGAGAAAGAGTTTGCAAAAGTTTAGCCACCGGGTTGGATTCGAACCTGCGACTACCTGCTAGTTGTTGCTAGGCGCTTTCGCTCACTACATGCAGGAGCTCTACCTCTGAGCTACCGGGGCATCGACTAATGCTTTCTCTTTTTCCTTTTTAGATCGATTAACCCCCGCCTAAGCGTTTTAAATGCTGCTGGGTGCATCATCCTTACAATAGAATTAATCTTGTACCTATACCAATTTCATTTAAAACCCATTTCCTCAAAACGGATAAATTCGCGGTGGATGGATATGACTCAAAATTTTGCTCGTATACAGAATGGATACGGATATTGAGATCACGGATATTTGATACAGAGCCATTCTAAACTCCGTGTCCATGCACAAGTCTGCTCGTTACAAACGAAAAACTTTTTGTTCATCCTAAATTCTGAAAAATTATACCTAAGAATATGCTTATCTATTTTTGCTCAATCCCATCCAACAAGTGGTAACCAAACTAAAACTATAGGGATACTTATCTGATTGTATTTATTTAAAAAATTTCTTTACAGAAAATTCTGATGCTTTTAAAATAATATTTGGCCCATTAGTTAAGAGATCATGCAAAGAATTTAATTTTAAGGATAGAAATTGTTGGTCATCAAATTCCATAAATGCATTTCTAATTCGGCTTTGTGCTTCACAAATTTGAATTAAATGCTCCATCTACAATTATAATTAAAATATTAAAAAATTAATTATATTTACTTGACTGCTTTCTGCATTTAAAGGTACCAAGAGATAATTTTGATTTTGGTGACCTTTAATTTTTAATTTTATTTATTTTTGTCATTACAATCAGTAAACTAGAGTGCGACAAGGGATGGCTTGAAAAGGGATTAATTTTTAACTAGAACCTCCATCTCTCTGTTAATCCCCTAAATCCATTCGGTAATTAGGTGGACCCCCAGTCCTTCTACCTTTTATTTTTCCTTAATATTTACAGAATTGTCAGACTTCATGTTAGAAATTAGTTTGCACTTTTGGACTTTCGCTTTTTTAGGGGAAAGCCGAAAATTTTATTCACCCCTAAACACATGTCTGTGAGAGAGGGTGGCAGGCGGGGGAGGAAAAGAAGAGTTAAAGTTGTGATGTTAAAAAATATTTTCTTTGGCTTTATCTCACAGGGGGGTCTAGTTCTGTAGATGAATAGTTATCAAGCTTCATACTATTCGGAACGGAAATTAGTTTTAGGTTCGAACCAAACTTAAGCAAGGAGTAAATAATTGTTTTACATTCGGAATATAAATAATTTTAACTTTTATTAAAAGAGATTGTCATATTTTTTAAATTGATATTTAATGAATTCTAGCGCTGGGCCTTCAAGCGTAGGAAAAGTCGTTCGCTATTTAAAATCATGTTATGGTGTTTATCTTCTAGTTCAATTATTTTTGTTATAAAAACTATTTTCTACATAAGAGAATAAATTTTATACTAATTATTTTGTCATTGTAGTCCAATTTATTTTTTATTTCATTGGTTGTTGATTTCCTATATTTATTAGCAGCAAAAATAGTAGTTTCATCATTATCTTCATTATACTTTAAATTTTCGTTTCCATTATTTAAATTCTCTTCGCCTTCTTGATGAATGTTTGCTAGATTGTTGATAGTTTGGTGTAATTTATTTCGGCGTTTTTCTAACATTTCAATAAATTCCTTTCGACTTTTCTTGTCAATAGTTTTAACCATCGAAGGATCCATTCCCTCAATTAAACATTTATCAAGACGGCAACCTCTACATTTCTCGCCTTGTAAATAAATAACAAGTATTAATTTAAAAAATAGGTATATTTGGTAATAACGCAGCCCGATGTTCTAAGCCAAAAAATTTGTTTCGACTTTTAAAAATCCTTAGTTAATCCAAAATATTTTTTAGAAAACTTTCTTTGTTATTAAAATAACTTTCTCCTTTTTTAGGCCAAGTCTTAGCCCACCTTCTTTTGCCATTATTAAAAATACACTGAAATTTTTGTAGATTTTTCGTAATATTGGAAATAATTTTCTAGGAAGGTTAATACTTTTGTGGAGGCCATTAGGGAAAAAATTGCTCAAAAACATTTCTAACTTAAGAATTTTAGTTTAAATCTAACATTAAAGCAGATAATAATAATGCCAAAAAGATTGTTATTTTTATAATAATTCGAAATTTTAAGTTGTCTAAATTTTGTGTGAACTTATACTTTGTGGAGCAGTGTGTATACGTGGTAATTCAAAATAAAATATCACAAAAATCCCCGTGGTAACTTGGAGTGTACCCTTAAATATCGTATTAAGGAAAAAATGTTAACCATTTATTATATCACACTTTTTAAGCCGCCGGCAAGTAGTAACATTCTGTTGTACAACAGTACGGCGAAAAAATTGCTTGCAACCTTAGAAAAAATAATTATTATATTTATATCCCCCCCCCCCCATATTTTAGTCTCAGAGGGATATATTAATGGTATTAGATTGATATATTCAAACTAAGAAGCCCAATATTTATATAATAATCTTAAATAAAATTAAGACTAGGATTACTTGCACAACTAATAACACAATAATTTCTGCTTTCACATTGTTTTCCACAAACTGCACAAAATAGGAGTTTCTTTCGTGAATTATTAATTTCTTTATTCATTTTATAAAAAGTATAATAGGTATTATTTTTTTGGTGAATTAACTAAATCAACCACAAAAGCTCTTTATGCACTTATTTGGTACATATGGAGGGGGAGTGTTAAGGGTTTTATATACTTATTAGTAGTTGTCAATATCTACCAAAATGAGAAAATGGATATGTATGGGAATAAAAAGTATTTATTAAATAAGCTAAACAAATTTACACCTAATTAAAATATTTTGTTTTGCTTAAAACACTACAAAAACCCCTTAAAATGTGGGAGAATTTTACGAAAAAGGGTAACTAATAGTTATATCCTTTTTACGATAAGGTTTGCATCAAAGGGGCATGCACTGACTACATATAGTGGAAATAACAGATTTATTTTTAATTGGACTGCCAATTTCCTTTTCAAAATAAAACCCCTATTAGTTAGCTACAAAATAAACATGGGAGATTTATTCAGCGAAAAACAATATGTTGTTAAAAATAAAATTCACTAGATTTGAGGAGGACTTATATGTATAAGTATTGTATCAAAAATTTATCATCATAATTTTCACTCAATAATTTGTGAACTGACTGAAAGAACATTTTTCCCTTTATTTAACCACCTAGATCTTGTGTAAAAAAATTTTTTTAAGGTTCATTTGAAAGCCTATAAAATTTTCCACAAGATAAACTTTGTCTTAATAAACTTTGACCGTATTTCCTCTAAAACTTATGGGCATTCTCATCTGTTACGTAAAGTTTAGGTTAACTTTGTGATTGTACACCAGTGATCCTACCGTCCCGCTTCCCGATTTCCCAAAATCGGGAATTTTGGTTTTTTTGTCAGCAGGATCCCTGTTGTACACCTTGAAAACACATTGTTGAAACCGAAAAAATAATTATAAATACTCATGGGTATCTGGGAGATATACGTATCCTTGTTTCTCCGAATATTATCCTATCTTTGCAACCAAGTCTGTCTAACAATCATTAAAAAATAAAATTAAAAAAAAACTAATTACTTGCACAACTAATAACACAATAATTTCTGCTTTCACTTTGATTTCCACAAATTGCACAAAAAATAAGTTTCTTTTGTAAATTATTTTTTTGATTCATTCTTATAAAGATAGTACATATGTAGATAATATTGAATTTGAATAAAATTTTAATAAAATAAAATAAGAAAATATGTATATTTAATAATGAAAATAATTTATCATCAAAAGCTAAACAAATAATTTTTGTTTAACATAAAGCATACCCAAATACATAAAACGCTACACAAAAATCTTTTAAAATTTGAGAAATTGACGGAATGAGGGAACTATGAGGGAAACTACCGATCCACCTCTGCTGCATAGTATGAAAAGGTATATTTATAATATTTGAAAAATTTTTTTATTTAAAAAATATATAAAATTGATTGAAAAAAGAAGGATTTTTTGGTAAAATTATTTGACTGTGTCTGGGCGTTTATGGCCGAATTTCGCGTGGCCAAGTTTTTGAGTTTTTAGAGCGCATTAATGCTAAAATTGAATAAAAATAACGCCAAACTTTTATAATGCATAAATTAAAAAAGTCTGCATCCCTATCAGACGTTGTTTCGTATGATTTTTACTGTTCGTATCGTTTCATTACAAAACGTGACAATTTTTAAACTTAAACTAAGGTCAAAATCTAAAAGATTTAGTCTTCTGTTGTTGATAATTAAATACCTCAGCCTTCCAACTTTGGGCACCTTTGCCTTTCAAAATCTTCAAAATTTGGAAGAAATATGTTTACAACTTAAAGGAGATGCCGAAGAATTTGGACATAAGATGTGTGGGATTAAAATGGCTATCGAGGATATAGGGACGATATCGAGGAGTTAAGGAGGATAATAAGGACTGGATATAGGTGTATAAACGGATTTTTAGTATCCACTTATATCCCCCTCCCTTTGAAATGAGGATATGGAGACAATTTGGGGAGACATGGAGCGAAAAGTAAATTTTTTGGCCTACGGCCTCACAAAAATTTAAAAATTTTCGCCTGCGGCGCTAAAAATAGAATTTTGTTCGAAAAATTTTTGCGGTTGCTACTCATTTAATTTCTTTAATTTAAATTCTTCACCAGACCTGTGCACGGATACGGATAATATCCGGAATCCGCGGATATATCCGGATACGGACGGATATGGATACTGTTTTTTTAAAAATCGGACGGATACGGATGGAATATGGTGCTCGAAATCCGCGGATATCCATCTCAAAATTCTAGCAAACGAAGCAAAGAAAGTGAATTTTTTTCGATTTTGGCCTTCCAAAATTCTCAAATTTTCGCCTACGGCGCTTGAGAAAGGAAGAAATTTAGCGCATTAACCTTTGAAAATTCTCAAAATTTTCGCCTGCGGCGATGAAAATGTAAAATTTTGAGGACGGTTAGAGTCAGGCGAGTGCAGCCAACTGAGCGCACCCATATGAGACCGGGCACCCGAGAGCCAACCGTTTGTGTATGGTTCCAGCAGTAGCTCCGGAGACCTGCTCCGGTGTAGCGCACTTTAAAAATGAGTGAATTTTTAACCTCTGGCGCAAAAAAGAATGATTTTTAGCGTAATGATTACCTTGGGCGCGGTACCTTGGCCCGCTCCCACATTTCTTACTGAATGATTCCAGTGCTTGAGTGTGTTCCGTTTATTACATACAGTTTTCAACCCATTTTTATAACCATTTTTTAAATTTAAATGATATTTACAAATTTAAATGATATTTATTATTTTTAATAAAATCATCAACATTTTTCTTTAATTCTTTATATTCCTTCTTTTGTGATCTAATAAAATTATTTTAATTTTATTTTTACTTTAATTTCAAAAATCTTAAACAAACTTTTTAATTAAATCTTCCACAATTTCAAATTTTTTGTTAAATTCCATTTCTTTTGTTTTCAGTTTCTAAAAATATATAATAATATTTTTTATATATAAACGGAACATGACTTCCAGTTACAGAGTTGAGATACTTAATCCTTTTTATTTCCGAATTATTCCGCAAATCAAAAATTATCCCTGACATGATTAACCCAGAAAAAGCCGGGCATGCCGACTCCGGTTAATTTTTTATTCCAGATTATGAACCGGATCCGTTTTTGGGAACTTGTCATTTTTTCTGTATTTAATTACCGTATTTATTCTAATTGAATGACTCTTCTATTTGAATGACCCTTCTAATTGAATGACCCATTTTTGAGGCTATTGAAAAATAAAATGACCCCCTCTATTTGAATGACCCCCCTAATTGAATGACCCTTTTAGAGGTGAAAAAATAATTCATAATTTTTATTAATATTCTCGTACGTATATTCGTACTTATTATTTAAGAATGGATTCTTTTTATAATATTGACGATAAAATCGACGTAGAAACATTATCAAATGGAGAAGGACCTTCGGCAATCCTTAAGATCATTGGTCCCTAGAAAAAAATTAGTAAAAAATGCTCTTTCGGTATTTTTGAGACTTGCCAGTAAGTAATCGAGTGTGCTAAGTCCGAATCTAAACTTAGAATTTGTTTATTTCGAATCACGGGTCCGAATTCGACCAAGTCGAATTCGGGGTAAAAGTTCAAAATCAGATGTTTAGGGCTTATCTTACTCAGCTCTTCAAGCTAAGTCGAATGGTACCAAAATTACTATGTTTTGATAATTAGTAGGTATTTTATTAAAAATTTTAATTTTTACTTAGGCTAATTTTATTGTTTATGTTCGAAATACATAAACTCGTGTCAGGAGATATTTCGGCAAATTGTGTTTATGCTAGTTGTGTTTATGACGTGTGTTAGGCGATTTATCGTTTGAGAATAGGTGCATTTTATTGCACTTAACTTACTCGGAATTTCGGTGTTTAGCCTCGCAGACAAAAATTGCTTGAAATTTATAGTGATACTGAGAGGAAAATTTACTTTTCAAATTCCAAGTTTAGAATTTCACAAAAAAAAGTTGGTCGAATTCCTGATTTTCCCAATCTCCAATCTCAATAATTCCATCCTCAATTTTTACCTATGAAAAATAGAATGACCCGCTCTATTTGAATGACCTCTCTAATTGAATGACAAATTTCTGGGGTATTGAAAAATAGAATGACTGTCATTCAATTAGAATAAATACGGTATTTTTCATTATTACCTTTTTAATATAATCATCAAATATATTTTCCTCAATATTTGCTATTAAATAAATAATTAAATAAATTATCAATTTTTTATTATTTAATTTCATTTCTTCAATATTCTCCAACAAAAATTTTGTAAATTTATTTACTAAATGTCCATCTTTTTTATAATAATAATTTCCTTTTTTCTTTTCAAATAAATTATTTATTTCCACTTTTTGATTTTCTTTTAATTTATTTTCAATATTTAATCTAAATTTCTCTACATTTTTATCAAAAATTCCAATATTTTGTTCAAATAATTTATTTTCAATTTCCAACAAATCTTTTAAAAAATTGAGTGCATCCTTCATCTCTTTATTTTCTAAAAAATTTAGAAAATTTAGTAAAATTCTTTTATTAAAAACGATGAAATTAAAAGTTATTTTAACCCCAATTTTTCTACTTTTAGCTGTAAATTACAAATACCATAACATTCTTCATAGGTTGAGCAAAACATATAACTGCTATGCAAAATTCGGTTAGTGCATACTCCTAAATCCGAATGTGCTAATAATTTCAGTTTTATCGCATAGCAAAAATTTTTCAACCCTCAATCCTCAATATAGATAGAGCTAAAACTTCGGTTAAAACTTTCAGTTATAACTTCAAAATTTGCTATGGAAAGTATCTTTTAAGGACTTAAAAAAGTTTCAGTTTAACAAGAACTGGATGACAGGAACCTGAACTAAAAATATCGAAATTTACCCAACCAGAACCCAAACTTACGGCGAATGTGGTATACTAAAATAAGGTCTGACTTTATAAAATATATTTATTTGTATTTTACCAGAAAATTCCTTCAGTGCTTTTTCTAAAAGATCTGAAAATTCCACTTTTTCTTCTTGTATTTCAATTACTATTTCTTTTTGTTTATTTCCAGACTGCTAAAATAAAATTATAAAATTTTTAAATTTAAATTTATACTTCTTTAATAATTTCATTTTTTCGATTTCTAATTTCTTCGTTTATTAGACTCCTATCAAATCCAAATAAATCTTTGATGAAGGCTTCTTAAATTATTTTTAAATAATCAATAATGGATTGGAGATTAGAGAGTGGATGTATTCTATATCTCAAACGATTTATATAAACGATATTTTTGCATTAGATTTGTTTGGTCCGATCTCTAATATAATGATTTTTAGGGGATACTGGAGTATTTGATAACAGATATCGGCACCCTGACCGAATTCTGTCTGGAGTATCTCGAATGTTTTTAGTATCCTTGTTTCGATACAGAAATTCCGAAATCAGTATTAGCCTAAAATCTCATTCCGAATTTTTGATTTTTGTCTGTGCCGCTATAAAGAAGTGATGTTGGCTTTTTGCTTTCCAAAATTCTCCTCAGTGCTGAGAAAAAAATATTTTTGAATGAGATTCGTCTCAATCCTGAGAGTCCTTTCGGTACTTTTAGGTCAGGATTCAGATACTGTCATTTTCATTCACTCCCTGCCTATCAGAGGTGGGTCGGAATTCCTATTTCCGATTTCCGAAATTTTGGAAAATCTCAAAAATTTTGCCTGAAGAAATCTGGCTTCTAGCCTTCCTTCTATAATTCTCAAAATTTTTAAGGCAAATTTCCGACTAAAAATTCTTCCAATATTTTCAAAATTTTCGCCTGCGGCGCAGAAAAGGGAAGAAATCTGGCTTCTAGCAGAGATGCGTCGAAATAAAAATATCTTCGAAATTAGGAAATCGAAAATCGAAAGAAATCCAAAAATATCGAAATCGAAAATCGAAATTTTATTTAAAAATTCGAAAATCGGAAATCGAAAATCGAAAGAAAAAAACGTCGAAAATCGAAAATCGAAAATCGAAATTTTTTAAAATGACTAAAAGTGTATTAAACAATCCGCAATATGGAGATATAAGGGTTAATCTTGAGATATAAGGTGTAATCAATTTGCCTTACCTCTTATTAGTGTAAGGCAAATTGATTAATTGAGAGGCTCGGGTGAAAAATCAATGATAATATTATTTAGGTGGATTTGGGAAGATTAAGGGGGGGAAGATTAACTTCCATTTTCAGCGCCGCAGGCGAAAATTTTAAGAATTTTGGAAGGCCAAGTAGCCGAAAATCTTAAAAGAAAAGATAATGCAATTTTGCAAAAAAATCGAAAATCGAACGAAAATCGAAAAAACTAAAATTATCGAAATCGAAAATCGAAATTTTATGAAAAAATTCGAAAATCGGAAATCGAAAATCGAAAGAAAAAAACGTCGAAAATCGAAATCGAAAGTCGAAAATCGAAATTTCGACGCATCTCTGGCTTCTAGCCTTCTATAATTCTCAAAATTTTCGCCTGCGGCGCTGAAATGGAAGATTTTGGCTTAAGGATCTTCCAAAATTGTCAAAATTTTCGCCTGCGGCGCAAAAAAATGGAAGAAATCTGGCTTAAGGCTCCCAAAAATCCCAAAAATTTTGCCTGCGGCGCTGTAAATGGAAATTGAATGGTATATCGGATGATTAGGTTGGATTAAAGTGGACTTTGATTTATATCGTGTGATTTCAAGGGTCATAAGTAATAACGAGGGATCTGTGTGTGATATCGAGGGATTGAGTCTTCGATTATTGTGCGGCTCTTAAAAGCTTTAGCTCTGTATTTCGAGCAAGGTTAGGTCCTCAAATTTCCTTTATCAAATCTCTTTATATCTCATCCCTCTATCAGTCCTCAATTTTAATCATTAAATATCCCTATTAATTCTATAAATTCTCTGATTTTCCGTCTAATCAAACAAATCCCACAATATCTCTCTTAATCCCTTCGAATTTGACTGTTGAGTTGCAAAAAGAACTTTTACGTCCTCAAATTATGTACACTTAAGCCACCCTACAATTTTAAATATTATTTCAGTTATGAAAATAAAAATTTTATTTCCGATTTCCGCCTTCCGATTTCCGAGTTCCGACTTTTGAGCCATTTCCGATTTCCGGCAGTTCCGATTTCCGACACCTCTGACTGTTCCGACCCACCTCTGCTGCCTATCAATTTTAATCTCCGATAGAATATACAAACCTTTGGCTTTATAAAAATTACTCTTTAAATTTTTTATTTTTAATTTTAATAATTCTTCATTAATTTTTCTAGATAATATTTCAATAATTTTTTGTTTTCTTAAATTTCTTTCCAATTTTTTAGTATTCTTTTTCATTTCTCGATTTATACAATTTTTAATTACTTCTTTTTCAATATTTTTATTTCCTTCTGTACATTCTTTCATTACAAATAAATATTTTAAATGAACATCAAAATTTTCTGTTGAATAACTTTTTGGATTAAGAAATATTTCCTTTTAAATTTTTAAAAATTATTTTTATTTTTCATAAATTAAAAATTTTTTTCACAATTTAACGACAGACTTATTATCAGTCACTTAAAGTTCTAGATAGTAGGGTCTGAACATAAACGGCTACCCGAACCGGAACGGAAACCATGGATGGGAGTGGCGATCAGTTAGTCCAATCTTGCTGGACAATAATTTTCTAGGTACTAGACTAGTACATTTATTTAAATTTAATTCAAAATACCAGTATTTCTTCCTCAATCTCTTCCTCATCATTATCTTCCTCTTCAATCTCATCAAAATTCAAAACAAATTTTTTAAGAAAATTATTTCCATTCCAATAATTTTCAAAAATTATTTCCCAAATATTTTTTATTTGTTCAATTCCAACTAAAAAATAAACAAAAATAAATGTATTTAATTTACTTAAAATTACCTTTATTTTTTATATTAATTTTATACCATCCTTTATAAAGAAAATACCTAATCCAAAATATGTAATATTCTCCACTGTTGGTATTTTGTTTTATTTATAAGGGAATCATTAATTAATTCAATTAAATTATTTTCAATATCTTCATCTTCTACAAAATATTTAAATTAATTTAAAATAATTATCTATAAACATTACCTAATTTAAATAAATATTCTGGAAATTTTTCTTGTAAAACAAATAAACGTATTGGCCCAAATACTTCATTTAATCTTTCTATTGACTGACGATTGATATTATCTCGAGTATTTGGATCAGTAAAAGATCTTTATTAAATTATAAAAATAATTAATTGGTCAATTTAAAGGGGTTGATTAAGGGGGTTTATTGATTAAACAGGTTGATTGATCTTCATTTAGGTCGAGAGCTTTACAGACTTTTTGTTTTTATTCCTAGTTATTTGGGTATTTTTGTTTCATTTGACCGATCTTTTAATCTTTGTCCCTTTATTATTTTTTATTACTTTATAAATTTTATTTTTTTACTTTCCATAACTAATCCGAAATACCTACTCTCTGAAATTGCAGCGAGTATTTACTCTCTGAACCGAGATACTCTCTAAATTATACTAGCATGCTTCCCATCGTTTTAGAAAGCTTCCAAATTTTAAATTTAACAGCTATACGGATTTTTAAAAATTTCAGTTTTATGCCTTCATTTGTTATTTAATCACCTCAAAAATTTTTGAAAAGATTTTCTTTCATTTATAAAATATTTAACAAAAACAATGAAATTAGTATCCCAAATTTCTTCTTGATATTCTTTAATTATTTCATCAAATTTTGTTAAATCAGTCAAGAAACAATTTAATTTAGGCAATTTTTTATATTTTTTTCCATAAATTTTCTTTTTTAATTGTTCATTATATTCCCCTTTAAATGATATTAAAAAGCAAAGTGCTGCCTTATATGGAATAAGTAATGGATATAAACAAGCTTTGCGAAGAAGAAATCTGTGTAAATTTGTTATTTTATTATTAAATTATTTTTAAGAGGTATTCTTCTTTCAGTTTTCGATAGACAAAGAAATTTCTTCTTCATAACCCTAAAAAACTCTCGTCGTTAAAAAATTCTCTTCCCTAAAAACTCTCCCCTAAAAATTTTTAATGATCAGCCATTTCCTAAGTTAATAATTCCTCTTCCATTTTTGGGTAAAATCTTAAATAAACTCGCATCATAGCCTTTTAATGAAAATTTTTTTAAATTTTCATTTTTTGCTTTTAAAAAATTTTTAATCGTGCTCAATATAACTTTCTACCCTATATGTCGGCCTGGTTCATTAATATCCATTGCAAGGTCAATCAAAAATATATGTGAAACAATTGATATTTTCATATACATTTTGTCAATCTGATATGGATCTTTTGTTGAAAGAAATTCTTTGTAATAATTTTCCAGCATTTTTTCTGCCGAACCATCCAGTGGATTAAAAAGAAAATTTTTAGCGTTATACAAATTGCATAAAGCTAGATTAAATAAAAGGATTTTTTATTTAAATATTTAATATTACAATTAAATGGATTTGGGAGTGCATTTTCTTTTGGTAAAAATATTAATAAAATGATTATTTTAAAAAACATTTATCTAAATAAAAATAATATTTGTTGCTAAATACAGAGTAACCTAAAAGTAACCGGCACTTTTAATTTCCTAGCTTTCTCATTTATATCTTTTAGAATTTTTAGCTTATTTTCTAGCACATTCAACTCTTCAGTGCATTTGTGATAGAAGTGGGAGAACATTAAGCAAACCCAAGGACGTGAATATTTTCAAGTTCCGAATCTACATCAATCTACGGATTTCGATGAGAAAAATCGCCCGTAAGATGTCCAGAATATGTTTCTATCAAGAGATACCTCAATCATTTAATCTTTATTTAATCTCATTAACTAAATTTGAATAAGTTTAAGCCAAAAATAATATGTCCGGGTACTTTTGGTCAACCTGTAAAAAATCAGTTTTCCATCGAGTGATCCTAAATTCTGAAAAACTAAATTAAAAATTTCAAATCGTGAGAACAAAAATTGTGTCTATTGTGTGTTTATTTCTAAAAAATATTAGATAAAAGTTTAAAATAATGTAAAATAATGTCTATCTAAATTTAATTTATATAAATTTTATTACAGACAAATATTAATAATAATAAATATTTTAAAATTTGCACTTTAGTAAAGTACATCCGGTGAATTAAATAATCATGATGAAATTTATTTAGGTATTTAAATTTTAATTTAAATGAAAAAATCGCGAGAGAGGAAAATAAGAAGATCCAGCTTAGAAAGGTTGAGATTTACAAAATCACATTTGGGTCCCAATCACGCTTTTTCTATGATTAATTTAATTAAATATTATTCAATTATTTTCATTCCAGTCACTTGTCGCCGAATAAAATGTAACATCTGTATCAGATCTACTAATATTTTGATTAATTAATTCTGATATTTGTTGCTCCATTTCCTAAAGTATTAAATTATTAAGTGAAAAATTTTAATTAGAAATGTATAAAATGTTTGTTTCATGGATTTGCTAGGACAAGAAATAAGAGCAAGGTCTGTTTCAGGCCTTTTTTTGGCTTTCATAGAGTAACCGGAAAAGAAAGAAAAATTTTCAAAAACTTTCTAACTAAATGTAGGATTTCTTTCCCTACCTCACAATCTTAAAAAATTTTTTGTTAGAAAAACATTCATTATTAAACACTTACAATTATTTTTTTACATTTTATTCTTTCATTATATAAAATTTGTTTTTTACTTTCTTCAACCCATTCATCACTATTTTTATATTTTTCTTTTAAATATTTAAAAGTATATTTATTTACATCTTTTTCCATTTTTATTAATTTTTTATCAATTCTGTTTCTTTCCCGTAAATGCCATTCAATTTCTTTTTTTAAATTATTTTTCAAAATTTCATGTGTTAATTCAGAATTTATTATACCTTCTAAATTAAATAATCTTTTATTTAATCCCTCAAATCTTTCCTTCCATCCATTAAATAATTCTGGAATTTTATGCTTTTCTTTTATTAATGAAAATTTTAATGGAAAAGAAATATCAGATAGCTATGAAGACAATGAGGAAACCGTGCCCTGCGTTTTACAAAAGCCGCAAAATGCCCCTCTTTTACAAGGATCACCTTCAGTATATAAGAGCTAGTTGAATAGACGGGATAATCTAGACCAAGCTCTTTCAATTCTAACTTTCTGGGGAAGTTTCGATGGACCCAGACCGTTGTATATAAAAAAATAATTTTGTTCAATGAAGAAAAAATTACCTAAATTTTCTTTCATATCATTATTATATTTTATTATATTAATTAATTTAATTGGAGGTTTTTTACATTTATCTTCCAATAATTCTCTTTGAATTCCCATAATTGTTTTTATTTTAAATAAACATTTTATCCATTGATTTCTATATAATTCTTTTATTGTTAATTTATTATCATTATTTTCATCTTCATCATCTTCTTCATAGCTATCTGATATTTCTTTTTCATTAAAATCTTCATAATTTTTTAAATATCTTTTCTTATCGTATAAAAATATTTTCGGATTATCCTCTTCCTCATTAAATTTTAGACTAAATAATCTTCTAAAAAATTTGAGTGTTTTTAGGTTTAATATTAAATATCGGGTAGATATTTATACTTCAAGCAATTTTTGCATTTTATCAGAAGTATGCTGCACCTTCCGTGATTGGAATATTACAATATTTGCCCATATTGAATAATGGGTGCGGCTCTAGACGGAACTAAGATTTTTAAATGTCCGGAGAGATTTGAAATTTTGAGATGAAATATTATTTAAAAATAATATTGGATAGGATTTATTGGATAGATGGAATGTAAGGTAGCTCTTAAATTTTCAGAATAAAGATCCATAATGTTGCTAACTTAATAAATCTAATCTTTTTAACCTAAAAAATAAACTAATAAATTTCAAAAATATAAACAACAACCGCAATTTATTTCCAAAAACATATAAAAGAAAAACTACATAAGCGAAAGATTTAGCACTAATAAGAAGAAATTTATGAATAAAATTTTATAGGCGGTGTTGATATTCTAAACTAAAGGGGGGAGGGGAGAGGGAGCGAGCACAATGGGCATCAAGCAAATCCCTCTTAATTTTTGGGCAGAGCCTTCTTTCCTTTCCATTCATTACATTCAACTGCATCCACATGCTCCGGAAAAATTTCCTGGTTGTGAAGCAGAAAAAACTGGCCAAAGAATTGTTTTCATAAGCAATCCTCTCGGTTGTGGGTTGTTTAAGAAGCAATTTTTAATATAAGGAATGCAGCATTGATAAGCAGATACATAGTCATTGAAGAATAATTTGTATATACAATTGACTATTGAGTTTCTGTAGCTGTTAAGTGACATAATCTGCATTGATGTAAGAAGAGGTTTCAAGTCTAAATCTATGGCTTGTACTAATTCTGTGTTGTTATTTTTGTCAGGTTTACAACAATGGGCATAATCTTGAGGAACAGTTTGATTGTAAACGGTAACGTTGTTATTGGTACACTGAAAAAATTTAAGAGTGATTAAAATAATAATTTAGTAACTAACAAAGTGTGAAGAGGCAATTACTTGCCAGAATTGACATTGAAAACCGAACCCAAAAATTGTCGTTTGGTAACACAACAAATGTGCCATCGAACTCAAATATGAGAATTGTGCCGATAAAAATTTCAAACGTCTAAAGAAGTCAGTTTCGGTTTTGAAGAAGCTGTAGCAATTTGAAACGTAGTTGTTAGCTTCGGCAATTGTTGAGGAGTTATAATTCTGAGCAGTGGCATTGGAATTGATGGAGTTGTTAAGTGATTGTAACAGAGGATTACTATCAGCATCTCCACTTAACATGGAATTTCCAATTGACGAGAGTGTTGTATACTATTTATTAGGGAATCTTTTTATTACATTCAAATTATAATTACCATGTCACAATAGGTAAGATACTGTTGAACTGTTCCAAACCCAGGCATGTATGCATTCAAAATTGCTTGCCAGACTGCGGGAGGTGCATTATTAGCGCAGTATTGGCGAAGAACCATAGCGATATAGGCATGTTTTCGCTCAATTGGCCAGTCGTCATCATTTTTAAAGCAGATCCTTTTAAACCATTTTGTCCATGTAAGAACGATTGCGGTTGTTCCATTGCCACATTTGTCATTAGCTGTTGCATTTTCCATAGCAGCAGTTAATGCAGAATTCCCAATATTATCTACTGGAACTATTACTAATTTCATATTATCTGCATTGAAGCTGAATCCTGCAAGAATAAACTCGAAGATCCTTCCCCATCCAGTAATTTGTTCGCATTCAATTAATAATTCAATGTCAGCGTTGTTTGCGAAGAAAAGTTTTAAGTGATAAGCACATCTAATAACCTTTACCGATAAAGTCAAAGTCACATCAAGGAGCTCAATCTCTATCTCCCTTATACAGACCTCGAAACGGTTCTATAATTCAAAAAATACTACAATTTTAAATAATATTTATAGTACGTACCTGTTGGTCAAAGTTCAACCGTAAAAATTTAATTCTTCTTAACTCGTTAACTAGAACACAAGGGCAAGATCCTGATGTAGAGTTAGAAGTAGAGTATGAATTTGCTGATTGTGTCACAGAATTGTTCGAATAAATATAATTTATTATCGTGACATTTGCAGTAGCTAGACTTGCAGCAGATGATGTATCCAAGCTTACTCCACTAGCACCCGTAGACAGACTTGCCGCAGTGGATGTGGTTGTGGAAGTCGTTGTAGTTGTTGGAATATTACTTGGAGTAGTCGTAGCATAACAGTCACATATTGGCCCAATGTTACATTCACGATGAGCTTGGCTATTTGAGTTACTTTCCGAATTTCGTGTATTAGTTAAAGGTGCAGGACAATTAGTTGACATAACAATGCCAAAACAAATCCCAAAAGCCAGAATATTTCCTAACAGAAATTTGGAACCCATATTGGAGCAGTTGAATATAACTGATTGGAAGAGAAGGTTGAAGGAGTTTTAGATGAGGATTTTTGTTCGACTACGAGGACGAAACATGATTAGTGATACTTTTGACTGCCTTTTATAGTCAATATCTTCTTGTGTGGTCGTAGTAATTTGCTGAATGGAAATTTGAATTGAAGGGATTTGAATTTTATTTTTGTTTTTCAGCCATTCGTAAAGTTAATTTTACATATTTACATATTGTTTTGAAAGACAATTTTATCAAATACACAGAATATTTTTATTATTTAGGTTATTAATTTTTCTATTCTTGTTTATGATAGTTATAAGACTCTGGTTGTAATCCACCAAGTGGATATTAAGTGTTATCTTCTGAGATTATAGTACCCTGCGGCTTGAGATTAAATTACACTTAGCTTGAGACGACTTTATATTGTGTTTATTTGACATATAACTGATAGAACCTTTCTTTTGCATCTTTTATTTCTCGATAAATCTCAAAAATTTTTCGTACGAAAATCGACATCTCGGAAAATTCTCGATCTCGATAACTGAGATTTTCGATTGAGATCTCTTCTCGGTCTGGTCTTTAGTGGCAACCCGACTCTGGACATCATTATTGTTTTATATACCTTCCGCATGTGCGGAGTATCTTGTATCAATGTTCATATGTACTATTGAGTTATATCTTAAATTACCTTATTATTTCTTTTGTTTTTGATTTTTTCTCCAAATTTTTTTTATCTTCATTTCTTATGGTTAAAGGTAAATTATTTAATTTAATATAAATATTATTCCATTCAAAAAATATTTTATGTAATTTTTTATTTTCTTCATATCCATTAATTAATAAAAATTCATTTCTATTTATTATTTTATTATTTTTAATTTTTAAATAATTATTGATAAAAAAGTCGAAAATTTTACAAATTTCTTGTTTGCCTAGTTTTTCTTGAATATTTGTTTTTTGATTATTTTTTAGTAAATTATTATTATTTAATTGTTCATTATATTCTAATTGAGGAATTGGATCATTTAGATTTTCTAATTCATTAAATTTAAAATTTAGACGAATTGGAGCTCCATTAAATTGTTCTGGTGAATGTTTTGTAACTAAAATTTAGGTAATTTAAATATTTGATCGACTTGCTGTTTTCTGTTATGCCTAGAATGGATAGTAACTTTAGTTTGGTTAAACTCGAATAACTACATATAGATAAATGGCTGAACAGCTTTTGCTATGTAATCCATTTTAAAGTCCTTTCGCCCATCTCTAGGACCGCTAGGGCATTTAAGTTTAAAATATTTTTAAAATAATTTAAGAAATTTTTACTTAATAAGGGGTCGTCTTCAGGTAGCTTTCCTTCATAAATTCTAACAAAATCCATATAGGCAAAAAAATCTTTCGACATCATTTCCAATTCAGAACAAATATCAAACAACTTTAAAAAATTTTAAAAAATAATTAAAAATATTTTTAAAAAATTATAATTCAGTTTTACTCTCATTCCTCATATTTTCTACATTATATTTTAAAATAAACCTTATTTTCATTTTTAATTTTTCTTTCCAAATTTTTATTTTTTCTTTCAATTTTTTCACAATTCCAATTAATTAAAACATTTTTAATTAAATTATTAATTTCTATTAAATTATTATCCTTCCCCTTCTTCTTCAATTTTTTCCATTCTTTTAATAAAATATTTCCAAAAATTTTATTATTTTCGGCATTTTTGCTTTTTAATTTTAATTTATTTAGAGGGGGAAACAAACAATTAGAAAAACAATTTGGCAATTTATATTTTCCTATTTTAAATTCTGATTCGATTTCCCCTATATTATATTTAATTTTAATCAAATAATCTTTCCATTTTTGAATTTCTGAATTATATCCCAAATAATCGCTTTTAAACTTTAAAATAAAAATAAATATTAAAAAATTATTTTTTTATTTTTATCTGTCAATATTTAAAAAAATCAATATTTTTGGTTAATATTTAATTTAATTATTTTTTTCACAATATATTTATAAATATTTTAATTCAAAATAAATTAGTAGAATTTTTTAAAGCTAGGAAAATTTTTTTACGAAAATTAAATTGAAAAAATCAAAATAGTTATTTGATGTCTTGATTTTGATTTTTTTTCCTACCTTAGGAGAAAATTTATGTAAACTAGAGTTGATCAAAACGATACTGGTATCGGCCAACCCGAGACCGAGATTGACCGATACTCAAGAACCCGATACCGAGACCGATACCATCATTTTGAGCCGAGACCGATACTTTAATAAAATACTTTAAAATAAAAATAAGATTTTCTAATTCATTAAAGTTAAAATTTAGACGAATTGGAGCTCCATTAAATTGTTCTGGTGAATGTTTTGTAACTAAAATTTAGGTAATTTAAATATTTGATCGACTTGCTGTTTGTCTGTTATGCCTAGAATGGATAGTAACTTTAGTTTGGTTTTTTTAACTCACAATATATTTATAAATAACTCAATATATTTCAAAAAAAAATTTTTTTTTTTCGCCGCAGGCGAAAATTTTTGAAGTTTAGGAAGGAAAAGGCCAGAATTCTTCCTAATTTCAGCGCCGCAGACAAAAATTTGAGAATTTTGAAGGCCATGAAGCCAGATTTCTTCCAATTTTTGCCCTCAGATACGCAAACTCAATGCGCTCATCACTGCTTCCGATCATTTTAAATCACCTTAATCCACTGGTCGGAACAATAGTTGCCGAAAATCGGAAGGCTCTGTAATCAAAATCTTGAAAATCTAACGGCCGAGGGCTCGGAAAATTCAACATTTCAGCGCGCGCCGCAGACGAAAATTTATTAAATTTTGGAAGGCCAAGTCACCAAATTTCTTCACTTTTCAGCGCCGCAGGCGAAAATTTTTGAATTTTAGAAGACCTTATTCGAAAAAAATTAACTTTCTCTGTTATGTAGGGATATCCGCAAAAATTTATGGACGAAAACTTGGACAATATTGGTAATTTTGGTTCTTTGAGTCAGTATCGTTTCTCGCCGAGAAATGGACCGAGAATATCGGTATCGGTTTCGAGACCGAGAATGAAAAAACCGAGACCGATATTGGAAAAAAGCCGAGAATCTCGGTATCGGTCTCGGTATCGGTCTCGTCTTGATCAACTCTAATGTAAACTATTTGGGAGAATCTCGAAAATTTATTTCTAAAACAGAAATTAAGTTAGGAAGCTTTTATAGAATTTAAATATTTATTTTTAATATTTAATTTTATTAAAAAAATTCCTAATTTAAAAAATATATAAATAACTACATACTTTATATTTCAATTCTTCTAGTAAATTATCATTATTTGATTCCTCAATAATATCATCATCACAATTAAAAATTATAAATTTTGATCCAATAAGTATTTTTAAAATAAAAAATAATTTTCTATTAAATATTTGCATTATTTTTAAAATAAATAAATAATTCTAAATAAAAGATATTTAGAAATATGTAAATTTAAAAATTTTTTAATTTCAAGCAAGAGACAGATAATAAAATTTAATTTAAAAAATATCTTTAAAATTAATTTTAAAATATTAAAAATATTAATTTCATAATTTATTTTTTAAATTAAATTAAAATTTAAAGAAAAATTTAAAAATAATTGTCTATCACTTTTATTTACAATGACAATTTATTGATTGATCTTTTCACTGATTAGATGTTGAAAGAGGAAAGGATTTAATTTTTTTAATTTTAAATATTTTAAAATAAATTTAAATAGGTAATCACAAAGAGGTGGAAGAAAGAGGTTATTCGGGACGGAACCAAAAATCGGTATTTTTAGGTGATAACTGAAAACAGAGGGTAGAGATCCTCCATTCCACCAAAAATTCTGCATGTTCAAGTGTAATGAAGCGATTCAAATTCTGAAAACTTTGAAACAATTAAAACAAGAAATTTTCTAATAAAAATACCGATTAGATTTATGACGGAAGGTGCCAGATGTATAGAATCAACTCTGAAATCAACTTCTTCGACCTTTTAATTTTACAATTAAAAGCCCAAAAATCTTTACTCAAAACAAATATACATTTTATAAAGTATAAATAGGTAAAAATTAAATAAATAATAGGTAGGGTTGTTCAGGACAGTTCCAACCAATCTGAAAATAGAGGTTGAAAACAGGTGAATACTATCATAACATCTTTGAACAACCCTCATATTTTCATAGAAAATAAATTCAAAACACAATTAAAAAAAATAACAATAAATTTAAAAAAATTTTTAAATGAAATTTTAGGACAAAATTTGAATGTAAAAATTTAAACAAATTATCCCAATAGCTTTAAAATAAAAATGTTACTCAAACCTCTTAAAAATAAATACCGTAAATTCTCTAATAGAAGCACATGTGCTAGTATTTTCCGATCCTCCAGCATGATGTGCTTATATAAGAGGATGCACTTCTATTGGAGGGTGTGCTTCTATTAGATAATTTACGGTATCCCAAAAAATAACCCAACTTTAAAAAAATGTTTTTTACGGTATGTACTACATGTTTACTCTCCTTTAAACTTTTACTGATTTCCAATCATTTCTTCCATAGCTTGAATAAATTCTCCTTTTGATTTGTTCATACTTTCCTTCAATTTGTGTGTATTACTTTCAAAATCTCTAAAAATAAATTCAAATATTTTTAAATAACTAATATATAATAAGATTACACTTTCCAATCTTCATCATTCAAAACTTTTTCTAAAGCTTTTTTTAAATTTTCTTCCAAATTTTCATCTCTAAAATCAACTTCCTCAACATATCCACGTAATTCTGCTGCATATGCATTATATGGTTGGTCTGAATTATTCGGGATACAAACCATTGGAATTTGGAAATAAACTCCTTCAAGTAAAGAATTAATTCCACAATGTGTAATCACTGCTTTTGTTAATTCATTATCTAAATATTTTTAAAAAAAATTAATTTGAATATATGGATTAGTGATGTTCGGGTATCCCGATCCCGACTCCCGACTCGGGAAAATTTCCCGAGTTTTTGGCCTCCCGATCCCGATCCCGACTCCCGATAGCAATTCCCGACTAAGTCGGGAAATTTTTACACCCCTAAGAATGGCTTTTTTTGGCAAAATTTCATTTTTCAAAGGAAAAAATTAAAGGGAAAAAATAAAAAAGGGAAAGTGAAAATAAAAAAAAAATAAAATATTTAATTTTTTTCCCATACAACTATTGTTGAGCGATGGTTCAGTGGTTAGGTTGAGTGACTTCACTCACTTTGAATATCATGGAGACGGGTTCGAATCCCAGGTTGAAAATATGATTAAATGATTTTTCCTTCCAAAAATAAATGTTTTTTAACTTTGATTCTGATTTTAAAATTTTACAGTTATTATATTTTAATATTAGTAAACGTGAAAAAACTCTAGAAAAATTAATTTAGTCATGAATTTTCAAAAATTTTCGCCTGCGGCGCATAAAATGAAGAATATTTGGTTTCTTAGCCTTCAAACTTAAAAAAATTTTCGCCTGCGGCGCTGAGGGAGGAAAATTGTGACTTCTTGGTATTCCAAATTTAAAAAATTTTTGCTAATTGGCTTTCCAATTCTCAAAATTTTCGCCTCCGGCGGTAGATAAAGTAAGAAGTCGGGTTCTTAACCATCCAAACTTAAAAAAAATTTTCGCCTGCGGCGCAGATAGAGGATTTGAGATTAAGAGGGTTGTCAAAAGATTAAAAGTTAAAAAGTTCGATGGAATAGGTCAAGGGCGTATCGAGAAGGCTAGAGCCCACCCTCCCCTAGCCACGAAATTGGGGAAAGGGGGATGGGGACAAATATGGAGATCGAAAAAGTGAATTTTTTCGCCTACGACCTTCAAAAATTCTCAAAATTTTCGCCTGCGGCACTGAAAAAGAAGAGATCTGGTGGCTTATTTTTCCAAAATTTTCACCTGCGGCGCAAAAAATCGGAATTTTGGCGCCGAAGGCGCCAAAAACTTTTTTATTGTAAATTCCCGACTCCCGATCCCGACTCCCGAGGTCATTTCCCGACCCGACTCCCGTTTCCCGATTCCCGAGTTTTTTCTTCTCCCGAACATCACTAATATGGATCATATCTTTGATTTTTATTTCCTTAATAACATAAAACATTTTTTAAAATTAATCCCAAAAATTCAGCACTCTATAGCTCATCTCTTCATTGTTACGTCTGCACAATTCGGACCCAGAGGAATTCAGATAAATTCCCACAGTTCAGACCCAGAAACCCGCCAGGATCAATCTTTCCATGTCCCAATTTTTACGGATATTTCAAAAGTCATTTTACATTAATATTTATATAATAAAATACTTAAAAGTGTTGTTTGTTGAATATATCCTTCTTGGATTTTAACATTTTTTGGGACCTTAATTTGTCTTTTTTTGTCTTCCTTTTTATCATCATAATCAAATTTCCAAATAAAAGAATAATTTTTAAAGGATTCAAAGACATGTAAATATTTTTCAAATAAATCAACAGACATATTTTTTGTTGAAATTAATGTTCCAAAACTGACAACAATAATACCTTTAAATTTTTCCTCAGTTGAGATTTTAGCGAGTTCCAGTAATTCCACCGTTTCCTTTATTTTTAAATGAATTTATTTATGTTCAACTAACAGATATGAGTCCAATAAAAATGTTTAATTTTCGGGTTCAAACTAAATTATTTTCAAAACTTTGGCTCGGGAATTTTGATCAAATTTTTAACAGGTTGCTTTGACCCAAAAAAAAAAAAAAACCCCCCCCCCCCCCCCAACATGTTTTGTGTATTTTCTTTTACTTTGGAGTGCAAATTCGATCGAGTTGGAGTATTAAGACTCGATAGCTTGGCTTTGTAGGCTTGCTATTCTGTTTATTCTGTGAAAAATTTCATTGTATAGAAGATGGAGTAGAACCATGTACTCGTTAAAGGATAAGCTTTAATTCTCCATTTAGTTAAAGTCACATTTAGCAATTGGACTCCTCAACATTTATTGAACTCATATGTATAATTATAAGAAATAATTACAGGCTTAATTGGTTCAGGCTCCGTAGCAATAATTCCTCCAATAAATTTAACTTTATCTTTTAAATTTTCTTCAGTTAAAAAGATTTCTTCAATTTCCTTAAAATCTAATTCTAGTTGAGTATTACAAAAAATATATTTTGTCTTCTTAATTAAATCTTTAAAATTTTTAAATTCAATTTTATTTTTGTCATATATTATTTTAAATGCTTTTTCGGCATTTTCATAATATATTTTGTTTGTTTCCCATTCATTTTCATAATCATCCCTAATTATGTCTGTTTGTGTTAATGCTTCCCTTCCAACAGCTAATAATGTCCGTCGCTCTTTAAAATAAATTTAAAAAAAATTTTTTTTAATTTAAATAAAAATTTACCGGGAATATTTTTAGAAATAATTTTTTCATTTAAACCCATTAAATAATAAAAATGAGTATCAAAAGGCAAAACTCTTGTCAAAACAATATTTTTTGTTGAAATACCAACAAGCGGGAAAATCATTAATGCTCCTATATGAAACATTTCACATAAACCAATTGTATATTTTGTTTCTCTTAATTCATTCATTAATTGCGTATTTCTAGCCAGCACTAAAATTATATTAGAATTAGTTAATTTTATTAAAATACAGTGGTAACTTGGATTTATAAACTCTCACTATGGGACTGGAACGTATTTAAAATTAAGGGATATCTTGAATTGGGGGTATCGATTTCGATTTTCGATTTTTTTCGAATTTATCTAACATTTGATTTTGTTGGAATTTTGCTTGTTAGTCTTTCAAGATCTTCAAAATTTTCGCTTGCTTGATAAAAAAGTTGAGACACCAAACAATGCAAAATATTTTTAAGTTTTTAATTTTCTTCGGTTTACGATTTAATTTTTCTGATAATTGATAAGATAAATTTAAAGAAATATGTATGAGATTTAAAAAAACTTAAATTGTAAAGCATAAAAATCATTTTGAAGACGAAAATGTTTTAGCTGTTCTTTTGAAGGAACACCTTCCCAATTCCCTCCTTGTCTATTCATTACTGGAACATTTTGTAAATTTTCAAATTTTATGAAAAAATCTTCTTCATCTTCTTTCAATTTATCAAGATTTATTTTTACACATTTTATTTTAACAATTTTATGTTGAAAAGTTTCTGGACAATTTCCATCAAGAACAGGAACAACCATTAACTAAAATTCATCTTTATTGGCATTTGGATGCTTTGTTTCAAGCTTGCTATCCACCAAATAATAATTTAAAATTCTCTCAATTACCTCTTTAATATCAAATTTTACTCTCTCAATGCCCTATCTCTATTAAATACCTTCTCTAGCGAGAGTTGAAACAATAATTACCAAGGTAATTATCTGAGCACATACAGTATATACAAAACTTCTATCCCTAATCATAACTTATTAAATTAATGCTCAGAAATTCTGTCAAACTTATTAGGGATATATTTTCACAACATTTAATGTTTTTATATAATATAGCGGTAGGTATCTCAGTGGCCTTTGTGGGGTTGGCGGTGTATTGTATGACGGGACTCCGAGGACAATCAAATCGCTCGCAGCTTCCAATTCCATTGTTTTCAACTTACAATAAAGTCAATATATTTTTTTAAATCACTATCTCCAAGAATCAAAGAAAGTCCTTTTGCAAGTTTGTAATGGCTTTGTATAAATGTGTTATACCCAGCAATGACCAAAATTCTATGAGTATTTCTTTTTCTTTTTAATGAATGTAAATTGTATCCATGTTGGATATGTTTTTTATTTAAATCTTTTTGATTTAATGAAGTTGAGGTTTCACCTTCCTTTTCTCCCGATCCATGATCATATTTTCTTTTCTTACCAGCATTTAAATTGTTTAATAATGAAAATAATAAAAGCAATAAAAATATTGCTAAATTAATTTTCATCTTAAATTGATAAATGAAAGACACAAATTTTCAAAAATTTCTTATAGTTAGGACAGAATAACTATATATTTTATTATTTCATATAAATAAGCCTGAGACTAAATACACTGCGACGCAAAATTATACGTCCACCTCATTTTTTGAAATTTTTTCATTTGTATTGGTCCGAATTTTCTGAAAATTTAAATACACATCATTTACTGAATAACTAACAAGATGTCTAAGGATTTTTGGCAAAATTTTTATTTTAAAAATTTTTAGACCAAAATTTGTGTTTTCGGCCTCGCAAAATTATACGTCCACTTTCCAAAAAAGTTATTTCCAACAATAGGAAAAATCTACAAAAATTCGATAAGGGGTCGAAAAATTTTTTAAAAGAGCCTTACCTCCGTTTTACGTTGATTTTCATGGGTCTCAGTATCTCGGTTTAGGGTAACGATATGGACCTACTTTCTTTTTCATTTTTTATGCTATCAATATATGAGCTTACTGGAATTTTTGTAGATTTTTCCTATTGTTGGAAATAACTTTTTTGGAAAGTGGACGTATAATTTTGCGTAGGCCGAAAACACAAATTTTGGTCTAAAAATTTTTAAAATAAAAATTTTGCCAAAAATCCTTAGACATCTTGTTAGTTATTCAGTAAATGATGTGTATTTAAATTTTCAGAAAATTCTGATCAATACAAATGAAAAAATTCCGAAAAAAGGGGGTGGACGTATAATTTTGCGTCGCAGTGTATTTCTCCTGAACTCCTCAAAGTCTGGAAAGCAAAGAAACTCGGTGTTATTTTCTAATTATGTTAACTAGTTTTATAATTTTGTTTGTTTTTTTCCATTTCGGCATTTAACCGAATTTAACGTAAATTTGTTTTATTAGACATACATTTGAGGACCTGACTTATGAGGATAATTTTCAATAAATTAATATAAAATCAGTGATAAATGGATATACACAAAGATTTTATTTAAAAAAAACAAGTAAATAATTAAGGAAGTTGGCCGGAAGATTATTAATGCAATAACATTTTTATAGAAGACGATTTTGATCTTATCTGCTCTATAATCTTAAGTAATTTCCAGGTTCATCTTTAGTCTTATTTGAAATTAAAAATAGCTTCTTACATTAATTTCAGTAAAAGTTTGCCTAATATCCTAGTCGGGTAGCTCTCTGATTTATGAGTTTATATGCTTTAAATTATAAAAATTAATAAAATGAATAGCTTTATTGAGAGGAGGGTAAATTGAGAGGAGGGTAAATTTAGAGGAGGGTAAATTGAGAGGAGGGCCCTCCCATATAAATTAATTCAATTTCATATGACTTCTGCCCTCCTCCTCTCCCTCTCTCCCTCTATTCCTTTGTTTAATTCTTAAACAAAGGTATTAAATAGTAGACAATGGAAGAGATTGGCTCTTGTCCAGTTTATGCGTCCAATGAAAGTTTATGCGTCCAATAAACAAAAAATTGGATTTTTCTTGGTGTTGCAAAGTTGGGGTATGGCTCCAAAACATTTCTTCATGTTTGGGACCTACGGCCACATGGTCTGGGACCGTCACTTGCCCTATCCCTCGAAATTTCGGAAAGTTATAATTGTTTTTCCGAAATTTTAAAAAATTGGCTATAACTTTCCGAAATTTCGAGGGATAGGGCAAGTGACGGTCCCAGACCAGGTGGCCGTAGGTCCCAAGCATGAAGAAATGTTTTGGAGCCATACCCTAACTTTGCAATACTAAGAAAAATCCAATTTTTTGTTTATTGGACGCATAAACTTTCATTGGACGCATAAACTGGACAAGAGCCAAGAGATTTTAGCATTGACACATGATTGAAAATATTTAATTGACTTTTTTTATTAATTAATTTAATTAATTTAATTTAATTAATTTAGTTAACCTTCGATTTCTTTGAAAACACAGGCTAATTAATATATGTAAAACAATCAAAAATTAAAAACAAATAATTATTTTCAAAAACAAATCCTACAAGGTTTTGGCCAAATTTTATTTTATTGTTGTAGTGAATCATCCATTATAAATTAGTCTCGTTTCAACCTTTTATGCATAAATTGTTTTAAATTTTTATGCTAGGTTATTAGTTTGAAATTTGCTCTAAACAGTACAAATATGTATAATTATCCAAAAAAAATCTCATACAAATTTCACGCAAAAAAGGAAGATTTCTGGTTTAAGGTTCTTCCAAAATTTAAAAGATTCGCGCCTGTGGCGTAAAAAGAGAGTGATAAAACATGCTTTCCCAGCACTGCTTTCAAGTAGGCCATAAGAGGTCGAAAATATTTTTTGAATTTGAAAACGCTTTTTTTACTTTTATTCTCTGAACTATCAAATAATTATTATTAATTTGTAAAAAAAGCTTGTTTGCTTTTTTGTACAATTTTAGAAATAAAAATAGTAATATGTAAATATTAACACCATTTTTAGTATTTTCGTACAAAATTTTGCGCAATTTTGGCAATAAAACTTTTTTACTTTTTAAAAGAATTTGAATGCTTTTCCTTAAATAAATGAGCAAACAATTAATAAAAGTGTATAATTTTATGTTTTTTATTAAAAATAATAAAATAAATTTGTTTAAATTTATTTTTATAACCTATTTTTAAACCATATAAATACCAACGCAAAATTGTCAAAAAATAACACAAAATTACTTTAAATTGGCTAAAAATGAATAAAAATATTAAATTTAATGTATTTTTTATTTATTTGTTTTCTATTTTGTCAAGTATATGCGCCTTTAAAGATGATCAAATAATTGATTTACCAGGGCTTGACTTTAAGCCTGCTTTTGATCATTTTTCAGGTTTTATCTTAGAATTTTTTAAATGCCAAATTATGCAATATTTATATAGTCGAGTTGAACTTTTTTGGAGATTTCTAAGTTAAGGATATTTTTAAGGGAATACCCTGCTAGATATGATTAAAACGTATCAGAGAGGAATTATCTGAACGCTTCCTTAAACTATTTGAAGAACGTTGTAATAACTGCTGTTAGGATTTATTTCAGCATTTGATTGATCTTTCCATAGTTTTTTACATAAAAATGACTCCTTTTCCTTCAAATTAAATTCAAAAAATTTAAATTATTCTCTTTACTATTTTTAAATTTAATAGGCTATTTACAAGTATCTCCACAGCATAAACTTTTTTATTGGTTCGTAGCATCTATGCGCAATAATAGTAACGATCCACTCCTTTTCTGGTTAAATGGAGGGCCCGGATGTTCCTCAATTCTTGGACTTCTCTCTGAGCATGGTCCTTATTTGGCTTCAAATGATGGGAGAAGTTTAACGAAAAACCCTCACCCTTGGAATCGTATGGCGAATGTTGTTTATTTGGAAGGGCCTGCCGGTGTTGGATTTTCTATTGCTGGTTCAGACCGTAAATGGAATGATGATACAGTTTAATAATTTTTTTGGAAAATATTTACCTAAATTGAATTTAAAGGCTTCACAAGAAAATTATGAGGCAATTAAACAATTTTTGTTAAAATTCCCACAATATCGAAACAATGATCTTTACATAACTGGAGAATCTTATGCCGGTATTTATCTTCCAACACTTGCCGAACGAATAATTGATGGCCAAGAAGATTACAAATTAAATTTTAAAGTAAAAATAATTTATTTTTTTGTTAAAAGAAATGATTCTTTAAATTATTTGGCCTAAAATTTTTCCAAAAATCGTATCCTCATTGGAAGTATTTTAAATACAGATTTAAGCCCACACAATGAAAAACAATGAAAAAATATTTTTTTAAACCAGGGAATGGCTATAGGCAATGGATATATCAATATCAGTTTGGAGGAAGATACTCGCATACGTTTTAATTATGCACATGGAATGCTTGATGAACGCGAATGGCAACAAGTCGCACTAGAAGATTGTAGAGGGAATACAGGTATATCTTGAATTTAATTGCATTTTTTAAATCAAAAAACAATTTTAAGATACTTGTGATCTCTCTAATGTTGTATGTTAATATATAATTTTATTTCTAATGAAAATATTCTGGTATATTTAAGGATTTACCTTCAGGCTTTGGATTTGGTCTAAATCCTTATGATATTTACCAAAAATGCGGTCAAAAAAATTTTTTTTAATTATTAAACTTTTAGTTTAAGAGTTGAGTGATGATGCTTCTGAAATGCGTCAATTAGAATTGTTTATTGCTAATCGAAGAGCAGCTAAATTCCCCCCTCGTTCTCCAGAAGAGGCTGGGGAAGAATTACAGTTATCTGAACTTGTTTGTGAAAATGGTAAAACTTATAAGAAGATAATTAAAATATAATAATTTTTAATTAGAATATGATATGACTGGTTATTTAAATCAACCTAAAGGTATTTTTAAATAAATATTTTTAAAGAAGAAATATTTCAAGTCCGTGAGGCATTACATGTAGAAAGTGAAAATCGTTGGCATGTCTGTGGGTATGTTTGTATGGTCGAGTAGAGGGATGACATTTGCGGACAATCACTTGCAGAAGACTGTAGGCCCTTAGGGCAGAAAATTCTAACTAAAATTGAGTTCTATATTATTGGGTATATCTTATACAGCTCCTCCAATAAGTTGCCAATAAAATTTAAAAATGGATCTGAGGTTAATCTATTTTTGGAACCAGTGGTCATTTGTTTAATTCTTCAAATTTGTCCGCAAATGTTAATCAGAAAATGTAAATGTGTCTTTTATTTAATATTTTTAGAGGAGTTGACTCTTATAAAAACATATACCGTTAGTTTAAAAAATATTTTTCTAAATATAAATTTTCAAAATATTTAAAGATGGAGTTGAATTTCATATAAAAAAAGCTTTAAAATCGAATGTTAAAGTGTTGCTCTTTTATGGGGACACAGATATGCGTTGTAATTTAATTTTGGGTTCAAAATTTGCTTCGAATTTGGGATATAAAGTTCAAACTTTAATTTTTTAAATATTTAAATAATTTATTTAAAGTTGATTAAACCAGCTAAACCTTGGGTTTTTCGAAGTCAAGTTGGTGGTTTTAGAACAATTTATGAAGGAGGGTTGTCTTTTGTTACAAGTATTTTTATTTGGAAAATTTAAAAAAAAAATTATTTTTTTAAGTTCGTGGTGCTGGACATATGGCGAGAATTATTTTTAAAATATTTTTTAAATTAAAATTTTTATTCAAAGGTTCCACAAAAGAAAGGAGCAGAAATGCAATATTTAATTGAATCGTTTATTCAAAATAAAGAAATATAGAAAATATTTCATGAAAAGTTAAATAGGAATGATAATAATAATAATAAAATAATTAATTTTAAGAATAATTTAATTTTTAATTATGTATTTTCTCTTAAATAAATAGTTTTTTTAAATTTTTTGTCAATGATTTTAAATAAGCTTAATAAATATTAATTATTTATATTTTTTGCCTAGAAAATTTAATGAAAGGAAAGGAGAGAAGGCTTTTTGTAGCTTTTTAAATGTATTCACATCAGGGATATCACAAGCTGAGTAAAATGACGGAGTTTCAGGTCGAAAAAAGTCCGGGTTTCAGGTACCACGTGATATAGTGTATTCACATTAATTCCGTTTTCCTCATGAGACGACGCTTCGTCTTATCGCCGAGTATCTTTGAATACTATAATATTCAAACTTTTCAATTTTATTTAATTTTTTATAAAATTTTATTCGATTTAAGCGTTTTGTCGACAAAAATATTTATTAAAAATTAAATTTTTTAAAAGGGCAAAGCTAGGGCATGACAAAGGGCTAAGAGAATGACAGTCATGAGGATTTATTTTCGTGTAAGTTGGGTAGTCGATAGAGCTAGGGCATGACAAGGGCTAAGTCATGAGCTGTGTAAAATGGATAGTGATAGAGAGAGAGAGAAATTAATTTTATTTAAAATAAAATAAAGTCTAATTAATTATTTATTTTAAAAAATAATTTTTAAAAATTTATATTTATTTTAATTAAAATTTAATTTTTTTCAATTTAAAAATAATTTTTAGAAAAAATGTTTTTAAAATTAATTTTAAAAATTTTTGTTTTGCTGATTTTCTACAACTGCATTGAATGTTCAGATTCAGGGCCTTCAACTGCCCAAAAAATTCAAGAGGAGTCAAATCATCCTCCTAAACATTTACAGATTGTTAAAGGCGAAGGTGCTAAACAGAAGGAAAAAATTTTGTATATTTGCGATAATACTTTTTTCTCGCATATACAATTTAATGTTTGTATTTATTTTTGTAAAATTTTAGATTTATGTACCCCCTCCTAAAAACCAAGATTTTAGACACCTTTTTTAAAGCTATTGCTGGAGAGGGATATAAAGGAACTTCAAGTTAAGATATTTCAAATATGATTTTTTGAGCCAAAGGGTGTTTTTAAGATGGAGGTTAGACATGAAATATTTAAATAAAATTATTTATTGAAATAAATTATGTATTTTAACTGAAAATTTTTTAGGAGGTTTTAGCCAACATCTTGGCAAAAACATCTACTGTTGTAAGTTATTTAATTATTAATACACTATAAACTTCTCTTTACAAAATTAAATTTCCAATGCTGTTATTGACAAGAGCGTTCATAAAAGGAATATTTACAAGTCGAGCGTAAAAATATCGAAATCCGAAAGAAAAAATGGTACTTGTCGGTTATCCCTACGAACTTTTATGCGGACACAATTGTACAGAATGGTCAGAGTTTCTCCCTCCCTAATTTAAATATTTATTAATAGTGAAGTCTTTAATTTTACGTGAAGTATTAAAATTTCACCAAAAATGATAATTTTTCTGTAAGTTTTCACAATTTAAGAGATTGCCCAAACTCTAAAGATAAATATCCTCTCGTGTCATTGGTCTATTTAAACTGTTTTCAATTAGTCAGCTTTTCAATTTTATTTTTCTAATTCCAGGATATGCTTGTCTACAGTAATAAATATAAGCCCATGCCTAAAGGGAATTTTAATATAATTAACTTACCTGTTGATGAAAAGTATTATGATAAAAGTAAGCCTGGGGCAGAAATGGATAACTATAGACGGGATCGAAAATATAGATATTTGGGAATTTATGAAGGTATTTTATGTTAAAATAAATAAATTATTTGTATTTTAATTTTATTACCAATCTGAAAAGGTTTTGATCATCCTGAATGTTTGCTCTTTTTTAGAAAACTTATAAAAAAAATTGTTTCTATTTAAAGTTTAAACTCTTTTAGGGATTTTAGTCCAAAATTTAAAAAAAATTCATAATTACCGTATTTACTCACATAATTATTGGCTAATTATTGTCTCAATCTTTCGCTGAAGGTAGTGGTAAAGAATAGAGGTGGGGTAATTATTTTAGGTTATTTTATAAGGCTAATTATAACTATTTATAAGGAGTAATTAGATACATATTTTTTAACCTTTGGCAAAAGTGGTTAATAAATAAAGAGGGAGGGTAATTATTTAAGTAAATAAAGTATATCAATAACTAATCAAAGTTTTTAAAAATTATAGAAATAATTAAAAACGTTGAAATTGAAATTCCTAATGTCGAAGAGAAGCAACCGATTCACGACTGGCTTAAAAAACAAAATTATCTTTTTGGAATTGCCGAATTTGAAATGATGGCCGGGTCGTTTGTTATCTTTAAGGATTTAGGAATTAAAGAGACTTTTGATGTTATGAATACCGCGTTTTATGGAAGATTTGCTCAATTTTATTTTGATGATATAAGTAAAAAGGAAGAAGAAAATTTTTACAAATATGTTCCCGGTCATGTTTTCTAAATTTAAAATAATTATTTATAAAATTTTCGAAATCATTTTACACTTTCTAAATTCCCACTTGTACTGTGGTGTGCGAGAGCAGGAAAACTCTGAAATTTTCTTAGTACATGAATCGGGATCGAGAGCCACACATATCACAATAATATACAAAATGGACTGGGACGTTTGAGGGATTTTACTCTTTAGGATGCTAGTGAAACATTCCAAATAATCCCCATATTTGTCCCAATTCGGAGAATATTTTTCCAATAAAGGTGAATTTGTCCCTACCATAGGGAATGTTTTACAAAAAATAGAGCAAGTTGTGGTTGTTTTATTAATAACCATTATTTTTTACACGCGTCTTAAAGACAGGGCTCTTATAGTTTAACCCATAGACATCATATTTTCCTATTAAGTACCTCCTCAATTAATTATCCCCTCGGTTGTCACTTTCATCGGTTCCGTGACTTTTGCGCCGAGAACATTTGCGCCGCGACTTATGCGCCGGACGACTTTTGCGCCGCCACTATCATTAATAATTATGAAAAACCACAGCCGGACCTCACTATAGAAATGTAGGATAGTTGGAGATCTTCGGATATCAAGATCCGGATCCGATATCCGACCTAAAATTTTCGGCTATCCGGCCTTTTTCAGATCCGGAAAAAGTTCTTTGAAGATGATCCCTCTAGGGGGTCGGTTTATTAGAGGGACTATTTTACTTCCCGAAATATTGTACTTCCTTAAATTCCTTCAGCTCCTGGATACCATTTTTTAACACAAGGTGTACACTATAATTATGTAGGTCCACTGTAGATATTATTTTTTAAAAATTATGGCGGCGCAAATGTTGCGGCGCATAAGTCGCCCGGCGCAAAAGTCGCGGCGCACAAGTCGCCCGGCGCATAAGTCGCGGCGCACAAGTCGCGGAGCAAAAGTCGCCCGGCGCATAAGTCGCGGCGCAAAAGTCGCGGCGCAAAAGTCGCGGCGCAAATGTTCTCGGCGCAAAAGTCGTGATACCCTTTCATCGAGAGGCTAATAAATAATTTCTAAGCGTACATAATTAATTAAGGAAAATATTGTAGCTAAAACTAAATAATTTCAACATTTAAAGAAAATCGTCTCGCCAGCCCAGGAGAGTGGGATCCTGTAAATGGAATCCTTAAAAATAAAAAAAGAAGTCAAGAGCATCAAGCAGAACATAATAAAACATTTGCAAGATTGCTAAAAAAATTTGGAGAGGGTTATGAATTTTATGAAGAATTGAAGGATAAAAACCCTTTAAAAGATGATAATGAAGGTTTTTAATTTTTTTCGAATTACTCAAAAATAATTTAAATTATTAAAGGAAATATTAGTTCCGACCAACCAGAAACTTCAAATACCGGAAACGAAATCCCTGAAAATGAAATAACTAATGAAGAAGCAAAGGAAGGAGAAAAGGAAAACAAAGAAAAGGAATTGATTAAAAAATCTAAAAAATTTGTTGATTTATATAAAAATATTAATTTCCATTTTATAAATCAACATCCAAAAGCAAAATTCGAATATTTTCCAAATTTTAAAAATGTTATGTATATTGGTGGTGTTGTTGTTGAAGACCGAGAAATTTTGACAAAAATTAAGAAAAACATAAAAAATGAAGTAAGAGATTTTTGGAAATAAATTTAAATATTGAGAGCGTTAATACATATTCCTTTAATTATAATTTTCCTTAAACTTTATGGAAATTAGTAATTTTTTTGTTTTGTACTTAATACATTTTGGCAATCTTTGTTATACATGTTCGGAATTTTTCAAAATGTATTTTGATTATGTACAAAAATGGAAATAATAGAAAAAATAATAAAATAATGGAATAAAATTATTTCCCTAAAATTATTCACACTAACGTGAGGGGCCAAGCCTTCAGACGAGCCCTTTCCGCTAGCCAAATTTTAAATAATTACTGATATATCACATATATCGCTTTTAAAATGTGGCAGAGATTTAAAATGGTATTTATGTATAGATGAGCTTTCCTCTCTATATTATAAGGAAAGAAAAAATCTTTGAGTTAAATTAGGTGTGGTAAACTTTTCAGAAAAATTTGGAGACTATTTGAGATATACGAATTGAGAAATATGAATTTAATTATTTAATTTTTAAAATAAAATATTTATTTTTAAGCCAGCATGTATTGTTTATGTTTCATTTGGAACTGTCGTTGAAGATGAAACTCTTAAAAATAATCTTGAAAAAATGCTAAAACTTTTTAAAAAATATACTAAAATTTGTAAATTTGAAATTAAATTGAAAGAAAATGAGATAACAGAAAAATATAAAGAAGAAAAGAATATAAATTTCATACAGAGATTTGTTGAACAGCAGGAGATATTGGGTAATATTTCTTTTTGAAAATATATAGTACCAAATCTAATACCTTTTATTATTTTTTGAATTATATGTATTTGATAAAAGTTTTTGAAAAAGTGATTTTTGAAAAAAGAGGCAAAATCCGTATTTATTCTACTTAAATGGACACTCAATTAAAGATATGGAGTTTATATCTATATACGCCCGTATTATCGGATATCCGTGGATATTTGTCCAAAACATAATTTTTTACGTATAAAAAATTTTAAAATTAAAGTTGGAAGATTAATAAGTGTTAGAACATTAATCTAGTTAGGAAATTTGAAGGGAATCAGTAGATAAAAATGTTTATCGTTATTTGTAAGCATAGCTGAATAAATGGCGACTTTGAATTCTAAATTAAAAAAAACAATATTAAAAAAGTACCCAAAATTTTTAATTTCTAAATTAATTATTTCCTTATAAAATAATTAAATTACCTAATAAAATTTTATATTTTTAGCCAAAGTAAATACAAAATTATTTATTTCCCATTGTGGGCAAAATAGTTTAAATGAGGTAATTTTGATTTAATTAAAATTTAAAAATCAACTTTAAAGGCAATGTATGGAGGTGTTCCTTTAATTTGTATTCCATTCGATAATGATCAGTTCTACCTTTCTTCTCTAACTGAATATTTGGGTATTGGAATTTATGTTAAAAATGATGAAACTTTTGGAAATAAATTCGAAGAAGCTTTGAAAAAATTTTTGAATATAAATAAAACGAATATTAAAAAAATTGTTAAATCAAAGTAAGTGAAATAAAATTTTTGTTGAGTTGTTAAGGATAAATTATAATTATTTTAATCTAAAACCATGCCCGGCTTACCCTCCTATCTGCTTTACATTTATCAAGGTTAAGGTTGCTAGATACAACCTATTTAATAATAATTAAGTTGCCGGGAATGAATCAGCGTTAAGTTGGAAAATGATATTTAATATTAAATAAATAAATTTAAATTT